>OZ023160.1:8840361-10193606 GCA_963678695.2 Diplodus puntazzo
TAAATGGGCGTGCATTTCTATAGCGCTTCCAGTCTAGTGGCCACTCAAAGCACTTTACAACACGTGACACACACATTCATACACTGATGGCGGAGGCTGCCATGCAGGATTCATCAGGAGCAATTTGGGGTTCAGCATCTTGCTCAAGGATACTTTGAAATGCAGCCTATTGGAGCCGGGATTCGAACCAGCGGCCTTTCGATGAACTAGACGACCTGCTCTACCCCCTCGAACACTTCTGACAGAGGCAGTATGTCTTACAGTTTGACAGTGAGCTTAAGGCATCAGTGCACTGAAACAATAATCCTCACAGGGACTTTAGTATTTATAAATTACCCAAAAGTTTTCATATCAGACAACAGATATGGACAGCCAATGTATCTGATTGGACAATGAAAGCAGCCGACCGATATATCAGCCAAGGAATAAAAAAGTGAGACTGTTCATTTATATTTTCGTGCTCTTTTGCGTTCACAATAGCGTTTTCCAAGACAAACTTTTCCCGGAGGAAGTTGTTTGGGCAGTCTTGTTTTCTTGCAGTGCCAGCTCTGTGTCTATACACCGCAGCCTATTAAATATGCCTTTAGTCTATTAAGTATGCCTTTCACTGACTTTTTCTCTACTCTTAAACAGACTGAGGTCCCCAAGGCACAATTTAATTTTGCCTCCCCAACAATTTCAGTCCTCCCTCCTTTAAATTACCCAGAGTGCCTGGGAGGCTGACAGGTGCGACACCCCTCCCCGGTCAAAGTGTCCCCGTACATGTCTCATCGTATAACTCTTTCTAACTTTTTAAAATATATATATTTTTTTATCTTTGTCCTTTAAATTGCTGCTAAATCAAAAGCTGTCATGTTTTGGAGCCATCTTTTTATTTTGTAGAGAATTTACAGCTCTGGCTTCCCATGCATCTGTTCAAGAGGTTTGTTTTTATACATGATTTATTGATTTTGCACCTGGCACAGTTTACAGGGCAGCACCACCATTAATGGCACTTTTTTTTTCTCTATCTTTTTTTCATTTTTGACTTCTATCTCCGTCCAGGTGTTTGTAATTCGATTGGACTTGATTTCTGCCAGCGCACTCAAGCGCCTGCTCACGCATTAGGGAAATTAGCGCTGTAGTCATATAATGGAATTGGGCACTCATGTGATGGTGTGATCCAGAATGAGTTTGTATGTGTGTGCGTACTGTATATTATGCGCGAGCAGCTCTATAACGGAGCTTTACTGCCACATGCTAATTGAGCTGAAATGATTCTGTTTGAATGTGTTTTTCTCAGCAACATTTTTTCCTTCACATTTCTGTACTCCATCACACATTTCTGGATCAGCTTTAGCCTCACACTTGCTTTTCCTGTGGGCCTTTAATAGCTCAGCGTTTCCCTTTACACTCAGCTATTTGTAGTGATGCTTACGCCAGTGACACAGTAGTGCCACTTTTCTATACTTTTTTTTTTATCCACTGAGAACAACCCACTGGTTCTGGTACCTTTCTGTTTTTATCCACTTCTTGGCACGTTCTCGATGCTCCTTCTTCAGTGCAGAGTTTTCACCGCTAAGGAATTAAAAAGGGTCGATTATGAAGCCAAATTTTTTCTGTTTTCAAGGACGCTTCTGGCAGAAATAGATCTGCAGTTTCCTGCACTTGCAGGTTTTTAAGTAGCATTTGTGCGAGTGTTCAAAGTGCCACCCTGTTGCCTGTGCAGGCTTATCTTTCCTCATTCTCTGCTAATGAGAAGACAAAAAGTCGATGTAGAAAAATATCCTAGCAACTACAAGTGAGTATTTCAGTCCTGGAATTGTACTTTAGGATTCATTAGCTGTATAAAGTAAGCACATTTTTTTGACTGGTTTAACCACTTCACACACTAACAACTAACTTTCCTCTTTTTTTTTTTTTAACCTTCTAAGAATAACCCACCGGTTCTGGTCACTTTTTTATTTTTTATTTTTATCCACTTTTCTCGGTGCTTCGTTGTCCCTGCTGGGTTTTTACTGCTAAGGAATTAAAAAGTGTTGATTATGAAGCCGAGTTTTCTCTTGTGGATAAAGACAGTTTCCGTTTTTTTAAGTAGCATATTTGTAACTTTTCAGGATCAGTATCACCCTGTTGCCTCAACAGTCTTCTTGCTCTTCTTTCTCGCTCTCTGTGTTTATACAGTCATGAGAATGCGGAAAATTTATGTCGAAAAAAATCTCATAGAAAGTAGGGATGATCTTGAATTCTTGAACGTTACAATTAATTCAAGGTACAGATGTTCCCAGTTATAATAGTCAGTCAACTCTGTTGTACATATATGAAAGTTCAGAATGCTCCGACGTGATCGTGATGCAGTAATGAAACTGCTATCTATGATAAATCTGCGCTCGATGACGTTGAAGTTTTTCAGTCAGACAGTCAGAATTTACACAGAAATGGACACAAACCCAAGACGTGCTGTTGATAACCAAGTCGAAAATCCAAGTGACGAAAAGACAGGCAATGAAAATATCAAAGTGATACAAAAACTAAGAACAGACCAAAAAAACCCGAGGAAGAAATCAGGAACACAGGGGATGCTTGGACGAAAACATATCAAGGAAAGGGTGAAAGAACAATTCACGTCTACAATACAAACTTACTGTAGCGCTCAAGTACTTGATTAGATACTAAAATATGGAAATGATTTAAATGCCCATCCCTAGCAGAAACACCTTGGATATACAAAGAAACTACAAAAGACAGATGGAAGCAGAGGAGATGTCCTCCTGGATCATTTTCCTGCACAGTCTTGGATCTAAATGTTCGAATCTAACTGGGATAAACACACCATCACATTCAAAGCAACCTTTGGGACCCTCGAGGTTTTCTGTTTCTCTCCGTCTCCTTCCTCTCCTATTTCCTCTTTTGTCCTCTCTCTATTACTCTCTATCCTCCACGCCCTCCTCCGGTTTCCCTTGATATCCATGCCTTCTTTTGAGTTCATCCCCTGGCTTCCCTATCCCCTCGCTCCCTCTTTCTTCTTTCTTCGCCTGCCTTTTGTTCCACAGTGAAGGCAATCCCCTTTGCTTATGGACGGAAAAAAAAGAAAAGAAGAATCTAAGATTAGTCAGTAACTTGAATAATTGAGCCGCTCGGTTTTCCTCCTCATGGACACTTTTGGCGGAAAATGGGCGAGGGGGTGACTTTGTACCCAGACAAGGGGACCGGGATGAGCATGTCTCAGGCCTTTGTCGGTATGTTTTTTCACAGGATGAGATCAATGCTAACTTCATCTGCACTCTCCGCCAAAGAGGGCCTGATGGGAATCTTGCACTCCCACTTGAGCGAAGGGAGGGGTGGAGGGGGGAGGAAAGAGGCAGGCGGAGGTTAAAATGGGCTTCAGATAATACCAGTACTCATCCCCGTAGTGGATGGCAAAATCTTGGTGTGGTGCCTCCCCCCATGTTTTCTGTTACGATGGCAAACGTACTCTTGAGGACGACATTTAACCATCTTAAATCCTCCTGCCGGCTGTGAGGCTGTTTAAGGGGATTTATGCTGTAGGTGTGTGGGGGTTCTTTCTGTGGCTTTGGAGCCTGTAAGTGTAGCTACCGTGGGCTTCACCTTGGCTGAAAAAGAATGAAATACTCAAAGCTACTGTTAGCATTGATTAATACCGTCTGAGCACATACAACACATCCAGTGCTGCGTTGGTGCTATTCGGCGGTTAGATCCACTCTTGCACGTGCCAGACTATTTCTTGGCTGGGTGCAACTTGCTGGAGTCTCCGCCGGTTGCTTAGCAACTGTTCCCAGCCAAGAAAACAGTCCACCACATAACCTTGAATATAACAGCGAATTGTCTCTCGTACACCTATTAAGCAGATTATATATGACGTATTACTGGGTGAGCTTTCGAGGTGTTGGGAGGCAGATTTCTAGTTTAATTTGGACAGAGCCAGGCTAGCTGATTTCTCCTGTTTCAAGTCTTAATACTAAGCTAGGCTAGTTGGCCCAAATTGTACATTTAATGAATGGATATGAAGTGATACTGATCTCATCTCGACCCTGACTGATACTAGTTCTTTTGGGCCAATATACACTCATTTTTTACAATGATTCCTCAAAATTGCAGAAGGATGTATACCGGAGGCAGGATATTTTACAGTAAACAATTAACTTTATCGTCTAAAGTGACAAAAGTGACTCATAAAATAAACTTGACTGGGACTTTTAATGATTATGAATTACACCAAGCATCTTTTTCTGCATTTTAATCATAAAGAATGTGGCTGGATATTGAACTTTTATGGCTTTTATGGAAAAATGTCCTTTCATTCGATGCCAAATTTCAGTACCTAAAGAATTAATCTTATTGGCTTCAGTGAGCCAGTTAGCATGCAGCATGCTTATTGTGCCAAGAACTAATAATGCTGGTGATAGGCTGTCTCGGGTCATGCAGGCAAAACACTAGGTTGCACACAAAATTGTTGAAGTCAAGGTGTCTATATGGTAATTTTTAACGATATCCAGCCGTACAAGTCTTTTTCCCAAAATGAACAATTGATTAATAGTTTGTAGATGTTGTTATTGCATAAACATTTCCTAAAAAAACAATGTTACACAAAATTAAAAACTGGCAAACGCATACAAAGCTGGGGTGGGGTAGTAATCAGTCACAGGAGTGGAAGGAGCAGTGGGCATAATCTAATGAAACTCTGATGTTTGGTCTGTTTTGTGCACTGAACCTCAGTGGAGTTGAACATAATGAACAGAAAACTCAGCAAGCTAGGTGTTGATTGGGGCCCACAGCTATTTTTTTCTATAGTGGGTTAATCTGGGCCCTGTTGGTTTGCTCAGAATTGTGTTGTGATTGTTCTAAGAATATACACAGGTAGTGGTCAATAAGCATCTCCTCAATTCAGTTGTTTGTAAATGAGGAAGTGAATGGTCAATGGAGAAGGTCCCATAGTTTTATATGGAGGTGCAGGGCAGGGGGTTCGGGGTCAAAGGTTCAGCTCTATTGACAACACTGTGCTGTTGTGGCCTTCAGGCTGTAACCACATATTGACCAGGTCTGGATCAGGCCTGGATTTCATCTGTAATCAATGGTCTGGTCAGTGAAAACCATCTCTCTGGAACAGCGTGTTTGGTAGGTTTGGATTCAAGCCCCTGATGGCCGTTGATGAGCACGAGGCAGGAGCTCCGCAGTACGTTAACTCACAGGGGAGGAATGTATGCGGATACAGCTGAGAAATGACACTGCATGTGTGGGAGTGTGTGTGCTCTTTTTTTTTGCTTTTTTTTTTTTTTTTTTTACATCTACGCACTCGCTTGCATCATCCCTGCAATCCTCAGTTTCAGACCCATTTTAGGAGCCAGCTTCCAGACGTTTATGATTGTTCATATCTCCCCCCTGCTGCTGCTAATGCAGATTGCAGTGCATCATTTCAGTCACATACATTCCCCGCACAAGACGAGGGACCTGACAGTACATATTTATCAGGCTCATATTTACAATCTCTGATAAACTGTGTTGCTTCAGAGTCAGCTACCTGCAGGTTCCGTCGCCTCACTCAGCCTGCTGAGTAAATAATGCGAGCCGAGACGCAGACACCTGCCTCGAAGCCGCCGCCGAGCAGATTAATAACAAACACTCCCTCCTCCTCCGTTCCATTTGCTTTAGTGCTTTTTTCTCACATTTGCAATCAGACTGGTACTTTCTATCCTTTTCTTTGTTTTCTCTCAGACAGCCATTCTCACATACAAACGCACAGACACACACGCAGACACACACACACACACACACACACACACACACACACACACACTATAGTAATAACTAAAAGCCCAAGGGTATGATCACTAAAGGGGTAGAGAGAAAGAGGGGTGTAATATGAGTCTTTCTGGGACTTATCAGCGTTTTGCAGGGACACAGACACAGCAGGGAAAAAAAGGCATTTGAATCCCAGCAAAACGGATAGGGCCGCTTACACTTAGCACGTATCAGTATGAACAGTATCTGTTGACTAAAGAAGCCAGTCGTAGCAGGAGAGTGTGTCATTGAGCCTGCTGTACTCTCACAGCTTAAACCACCGAACGGCCGTACATGGTTATAGGTCCACGATGAGCTTTTGTCTTCTGAGTCAGAACCGTTGCCCATCTGCGGTAAGTCATTCATGCAGACGACAGATGGCAAGCCACGGTCCTCTTTATATAGTAAAATATTACCCGCCAAATGAAAATTTATGTCCCATTTTCGGTCCACTGTACCACCGTGGGAGCTCATCAGATAAACCAAAATAGGAGCAGGGTGGTGGAGATGTGGTGGGAATAATGGATGGTGGCAGAAAATGGGAGAGGAGATGGAAAAAATAGGATAAGAAAGGATAAAAGATTATAGAGCTGAGAGAAGGTAAGCAAAGGGGAGGGCAAGCAAAATAACAGAAAAGCAATAAAAATAGAATGGATCAAGGGGTGAAACAATAATCTTGCGCAAAACAGCCAAGACGGACCTCTCGGTTTGTTTAAGTTCCTCGCTCCGTCTCTGCGGATCCTCTGTAATGGCTGTGCTCAGAAAAGCAAGACACGGCACAGCCTCTAACTCATTTTCTCTCCGCTCCCTGGACACGTTTTAGGGGTAAAATGGATTGAAACTCGAGCGCAGAAAGCTTTTCTGAGACACAGGACTGCTTTAACACCATGTTCCCGGTCTGTGGCGGTGCATCGCGGTGAAAGAACTCAGGGGTGGGGGGGACGGAGACGGACAACCTCAAAATGTAGCGGGAACTCTGTCTGCACTGGCTGAACATAAAGACCAGGCTGATTGTAGCTGTGATGGAAATGTGTGTGATAAATTAAATCACATTAAGTGTACTAAAGCCATTTCATTTTTATGCAGGAACTTGTTTGACAAGCTTTAATCCAAGGTCCTTCCTCTGCCACGGTGGCATACATTTTTTTTGCCTCGCATGCCTTAGTACAAATACAGCCGCTTTATCCACAGCCAGACATTCCATATTCAATATTATGCACCTTTTTTCTCCCACATTATGCCACCATAAGTTATGTACCTGCATCCGGTACAAGTGTTCTGTATTTATTAGCAGTTGAGTGTGTCTTTGACGTTGAGCTGCACAAACAACAGTGGCGTCACACTGAGACAACGCCGCGACTGCAGGCCCTCCAGGGAACGAGTAGGTGTAAGCAACGCAGCGGGAGTTTTCCCAGCTTATGATTAAGCACATTTTTTTGACAGCTTCACAGGCTTTTGGTTGCTCAAAACAGAAACTTATTTGATTGAATTAATCTCTTTGCCTGATTTGAATTCAGTGGAGCATCAAGAATGCAGTTTTACAATGATGGAGTTAAAAAAGAAAAAAGCGCATTAAATAGTTTGTTTGCCATTTTAACCAAAGGTGTTTTTTTGGGTAGAAGGAGGGGAATTTATTTACCTCATAATGCTGACAGAGACAAAGTCAAGAGAGAGCAGACACAGAGAGGCAGCCAGTTTCTGTGCAAGCAAACTTTTTAAGCATTTCTGAAAAAGATAGTTGATGGTTGTCTCATCTTCAGGAAGTCAAGTATCGACCAAATACCCGGCCAAATACGTGGCCTTTCTGTGGGAATCACCACCTTTTGTTAAAATGATCTCTCTGTTCCTCTCCCCTTTTTATTAAGAATGAGCTCCCTTTGCACTTGAGTGTTGAAAAATCAGACAGGGAAGTAGCATGCGACTGCAAAGTGGTTGTGAACAGACATCCCACTATGAAAGGACAAAGAATAATGGCATTGCTTCTTTTCTCCTTGAAAAACAGAAAACGCCTCTTTCCATTGCAGTGGTGGGAAGTTTGCATTTGTTGCCAGGTTTGAACTTTTCTCTTTTAACCTTTTAGTCTTCTGGTCTCGAGGAGAAGCTTTGCCTCTGTTGTTCGTTGGCAGTCTCCTCAACCCATGTCTATATATATATACTTTGACTTTGTGTACTGTTTTGATGGTAATGTTTGTTTTCATTGCAGTCGCTCAGTCTGAATGAGGTGCCGTCGTGGTATGCCGTCGTAGAGAAAACCCCTCTGGAGTCTAGTTTAGCCCCATCTCATTGGAAAAAGAAGCTACTTAAACTTTTTAGGATCGCTGTGGGACCATTAAGTCATAGAGATCCACCCTGACATGCTCTTTGCTCTTTCTCTAGCATTACCTGGTTACAAAAACCTTCTCCTTTTCAGTCATTTATGTACGAGGAACCATGCCCTGCAGATGGACCTTGTGTTGAAATCTCAATCCTTTCACTCAAATAACGACTAAAGAGAAACCCAGGTTCTTCAGCTTCCATCTTGGCTCAACCTTATTTTTATGATCTCTATGGCAGCGTCTTTTCTTTAAACCAGTAATCCCTGTTCAAACATTTCATGACTGGCCTTGGAGGGGTGTTTATCTCCGTTCAGCTGCTCTTTGTCCGAGCTTTTTGCCCCGTCGCGTTTCTGAAATGAAGCCGTCTTTGAACACCGCTCCTGTTTACTCACCTTCATGTACAAACGGGCATTATATTGAGAGATGACCAGAGAACTCACTGCACCCAAGAATCAGGCAGACACTTATTAGAAAACTTGTACATCCCAACCTCTGTCACCCCACCTCTCAACATCGCCCGAGTCCTCAGCGGCTGTGTAATAGCTGTTATCTGAGGGGCCAGGAGGTGATATCATTGGTGTGTCTGAGGGTACAGCTTCAACCATAAGGAGAAAGGACTAATCCCGGGATTCGAAAAGCTCCGTTTATGATAGACTACAAGGTCACCTTCAGCTGTTGCGCTCGCTGTTTATATTCTTGTGATTGAATTGTTCTCCCGCTGAGCTGCTTTTTGCCTTGAGCTCTCTCGCCTCAAGACCTCTGACAGATACAACGCCGCGTAGCATGAGCTCACGTATGATCGCTATTCCATTTGGAGTGGATCGATCGCTGGACACATAAGTGTTTTAAGTCACACCAATAACATGGCCTTTAGCCCGCCGGCTTCGGAGTGCCTCAGATAAATGTACGAGTGGGCTCTTGGCCATTTTTGAAGGAGTGGATCACGTTTTTCTCTCAGATGCAGTAATGTGGTGTATCTCTTTTCCCCCCTTCGGGTTTGTGTTTCAAAAAAATATGACGGACGTGATGTGATCAATAACCCCTCGGTAGGACTAACAAAAGCACTCTAATGCTCTTACATCCACCCCGATGATTCAGTTTGTCGTGCTGTGCTAAAAATGTATACAATCATGGTTATGTTTGCTGTTCTGGTTCAAAAACAGGCTCAAACATTTCAGATGTCATTGCTGGAAATACAAAGACCACTGCGGGATTTAAAACTTTTCTATAAGCTGAGGCAGCGTGATTAGATCTATTCTATTTTTGAAAGTGACTTATGAAACATTTTCTCATTGCTTTCTGTACTGCGATTTCAATTTAATTTCCTCGGTTGGTTTGATTATTTTGGAATGATGTATGGCTCCGTGATAAATCAAATTAGATTCTTGTAAAATGTAATTACATTACAATGTGCATAAAAAAGTTTATTTTCAGTTAAAGATTAATGATGATTGCTGGCTCTACTGGCAGCCGTAGTCCTGCCATAAAGGATTCTTTTTTTCTTGCGGAGTTAGTCTCCAACTGTCTGTGTGCTGATGGGTTATGAGCAGATGTCCAGTGTGACTTTAAAGATCTTTTTCACTGAAAACGGCAGCCGGCTGCTTCTGAAAACAAAACCCTCAGAGCTGTGAGAGTGAAATCAAAATGAGCTCAACCTCACCTCAAGGCCCTGTGAGGCTGAGAGGACCTTCAGATTCAGGTCATAATTCTCTGTACGGTTCATCTCCACCAGAAACTGTCTTCACATCGCAATTTTTCAGCTCTGAGACTGTCGTGACTCCTGGCAGCTACCTGGCTACTGTGTAGTGAATCTAGCACTGGCATTTATGAAGGGAACAGACAGAGTGAAGACGGGGCACTGTGATATTATCTGGAGAGATGAAGCCATCGTCCATCCCCAGCAATTGCTCTGTAGCTAACACTAACTAGCCTGCTGTCTGGAGATATCAAGCTTGATTTCTAAGGAGGTTGAAATATTCCATGTTTGGATAGCTGTGTTGAACTGAGCCATGAAAAACAGCTGGTGCTGCTTGTGGTAATGTTTGTGCCCAATCAATATTAGCTATTCTTGTTGTATGTAGTAATTATATAGGTACCTCAACAGGGAGAGCTAGACCGATTAATCAGACAGGCAGTTAGTTTTTATTTTAGCTAATACAATAACCAATAATTTCCCGCTTCTCTTGACCAATAATATAAGATATATAACAGGCAATTAGATAATCGATAATTTCACATATTTGTGTTTTAAAAAGAAGTTCAACCTGTACATTATGGACACCTGAAGGTACGAAAGGCCAAGATGTAGCGAGCAAAGACAGATAATTTGACATTTTCAGCAGCCCTAATAAGGTTTTTTGTGTTAAAACTCAGACTGTATATTCCTCTCCTTCTCTTTCTCTGTGTTTATTTGTGGATCACAAATCAACTTTAAAGGTGCATACCACCACCTTTTATCAGAGTGAGCAGACACTGCGCTTGTTAAGTCCACTAAAGCAATTTGACTTAGTATTGTCGGCTCTATGTATTGGCTATAACTTTAGTAATAAACTGCCATGAATACAAATTATTTCATTATTCTGCATCCCTACAGTTTGTCGGGCCAATATCAGCTCATTGCTGATGTGTCGTGTTGGCAAATATATCGCTTTATAAGTAAATAACTTTAATTAAATAACAGAAATACCAAACTGGGATCTGTATCAAGACTCGCTCAGGCTACAGTCCATGAGTGATCACTTGTTCCTCCAGACGATGGAGATGAACATCAGTGAGCAGAACCAGCCCTGTTTAAATCACAGAAGTCTTTATAATTGTCTTTATTATGGTGATTGTCATTAGCTTGATATAAAGGATCACTGTGGAACTGTAAAACTCTTCTAATCATTGTATAGTTCCTCATTAAGTCAAGAATTATATTCGACTTCTTGTTTGAACTGCTGTAGCTCTCTGCTTTTGACCTTAATCTCCCATAACATATTCACTGGATGCATTTCTGTAGTCAGATGTCAGCGGGCCAGACATCACCGCGTGCTTCTTAAAAATTCCAGCGAGAACTATTGATGTGTTAATATAGCCATGATCCGCTCAGAAGCTTAGCCTCCCATTGTTTTTAATTGAAGATGATATTTTGAGGATTTGCTGGGATATGGGTGTAGGCAGGGAGATGCCTGCTCTCGCTGCCTGTGTGTGAATGCAGCAGAGGATAAGGAAGTGGAGGGTTTATTGTCTGAGCGTTGAAATTGGCTCTTTTCTGAGTTGGGATTTCATTAAAGTCAGAGAATAGGGCTGTCAAACAGTTCTGGCAAGGTGACTGATGTCTCCCCAGCAAATAAAAGGAATATATAACTTTCCTCAACCTGCATTCATAGCTCAGCAAAAAAATGCATCTTGCATTTTTAAACCTGCTGGTGTCTGAACGTGATAATAAATTAAAGGACTGTTCCTCCGAGAGGTTATTCTGCTTATCTGAACATGTAGCGTCTGCAGGCCCAGTTATTAAATTAGAATTTAGGAGGTCTGTTGGTTTCCATGCTTGCTAATGGAGGGCAGAGCTGTGCTGTTCTATCCATTTCATTAAGTGCTTCTTTCATGATTTATGATTTAAGGACAGTAAAAGGCGTCAGCGGTGGCTCGTAGTTTCGGCTCAGGAAACCGGCAGCAGACATTTCTATTTGGAAAATAATGAATCGTAACAATAAGTGATGCCATTTCTCATTAATTCTACCTTATAAGCCGGCATCACACTAAATCAAATCAAGCCACAGCACAAACGTTTTGGTATGCAAATTGAGTTTGATCAACAGAAATGTAATAAACGAATTGGTTTCATTGCTGTTTTTCTGTGGAAATGCTATTTTGAGGAGGGGTGAAACAGACGCAACCAGTCTACCGCTGACAACATTCGGGCGTCCAAATTAGATTTCCACTCCGGAGAAGTCACAAATTTAAGATGAAAGCGGGAGGAGAGGCTGATCATCCGCGAGTTCAAAGGCTTGCCTCTGTGTTTGAAGAATCATAAGTGAAAAGAAAGGTGTTTCAAAGCCAGCAGCCTCTATAGGAAGGGATCAGTGGAGTTTGGAAAAATAGTCTAAGGCTCTGCCAATGCGATGATAAGCCATTAGTGAATGTGCGTTTCTTTCAGTTTGTTAGCAAGAGGCACAGGATTTTAACACTAGGACCTATTGCAAGCGCTTCTCTGCTTCCCGCCGGTGTCACTCCCAGCGATTAAACGTCTAATGAATGCGGCGCGAAACTTTACCGTAAAAGTCTGGAGGAAGATTCTGTATGTTTGGATCCGTGTCAATAAGAAACAAAAACCCGTGTGTTTACTGTAGGCAGCGTTGTGGCAGAAAGGCAGCTTACAACGATGATGCTACAAAGGAAGCAACAAGACAGCAGAGGACATGGAATTATATAGATGACATACAGTAAAAAGCCTGTGACGAAGCCTCAAGCGAGCAACAATAAGGATAAGATGAACAACAGGAACCCTTCGTCTCACCCTCCCTGTACACCAGTCGCTGTTATGGGAAAATTGAGTATACAGTTAGTTCAATGTAAACAAATCAAACTCAGTCGATAGAATGCGCTCTGAGCTTCACAATGAAGAACCACAGTGATATAAAAGTGTGTTTATCCTCAGCTGAACCCAGTTGCATTCCCCTACAAGGACACACTTTCTTTGACTTGCAGTGAACCTAACATTGCCACAGCACAGGATGTTCTGTGTGAGGAACAGATAAAACTAGTCCAGTATTTTCTTATCGTTCGCCCCTCCTTACTCTGTGCCTTGGATACTGGAACTGCTTCTGTGATGAAAAAACATGAAGAGTATATAATAAGTGCTGGAAAATTTGACTCGCTGCTCATTTTCTTATCGTGGTTGAGCCCATATTCACGCTACAGTCTCGGCAGCTGTCGCTAAAAATGTGAAAGGCTGCCTCTACAGTCGGTGTTTGGTGAGTCCATTCTAGGCTGGTGGACTCATAATTTTACATAGGATAAAGAGATAGTGAACAAAGATAGTGCCTCTTCCATCCATCAAGAATTACTCGCCTGGCGCACCCGGCCACAAAGTTTTCTAGGTCTTCAGTAGGGTATCTTTTCTGTGAGTTCACGCTCTGCCCGTGGAAGTTTAAAATTTCTTAAGACTTCTCAAAAGTAAAGCTGTGATGAATCAAAAATTCATTATAGAAAGAGTCATAACTGACCTTGTTTGCCATTTGAGGTGTCAACAGTTTTACAGACGTCTCTTTGATGATGGTCGCCGGTAGGAAAACTGCTTTTTTGGCCTCACAGGATTTTTTTTTTGCTGCAGTACCGCGATTGGCCACTGGTGACTCACTACCTCCGTAGATATAAACATCTCATTCAAAGAAAATGAAAACACAGTAATTCTTATTTTCAGGTGATTATACACTAATGAGAAGATAATTCTGATTATCATAACCTATTTCTGCCAATAGATTCCCCCAATAGAGCAATCCTACGCATTGGGCCTTTAATCTATATTTTGTTTGGTCAGTTAAATTTAAAGATATTAAAAACAGCCGACTTGTGACGCCAAAGTGATGCCTTGACCAACAATCTTAAAATCCAAAGATATTTCATTCAGTATCATATACAACAAATGAAGAAGCTGTTAATCTCCTCATTTGAGATGCTTGAACCAGCCAATGTTTGGCATTTTGTCATGGATAAATTACTGAAACAGGATTGGGATCATAAAGACATTTGATTAATTTTCTTTAAATCAGTTAATGGATGAGTTGCAGCCCGCTAACATCCCCCTGGATTTGCCAAGATGACTTATTCTTTTCTTTGTGATTTGTCTGACCAGGGGAGGCTTATAAGATTTGTCTGGTCACCTTGTGACCACAGTGTTTGTCTGTGACAGTAATGGGTGAACCTGAGGGCGTTTTCTTTGACTTAATGGAGCAGCACCGCAGACCTAAAACAAAAAAAAACCCATCAGGACGATCAACTGACCGCAGGAAGATGAACAGCGATGCCTCAAGCTCCTCACCACTGCTAATTATTTTGAAAAGGTAGTGTGACTTGGTTTGTGGTCGCTCACAGAGGTAGATTTCACTTCAATCTGGCACACTTCATGCCTGGCTCTCCTCATCTTACCTCAATAAATCTAATAATGGCGCGCCCCTTTTTTTTTCTCTCCCTGGTGTATTTGAGCTCGATCTACTTGCACGTCTCCCTCTCAAAATAACTCCTGGTAAAACTCTTAACTCTAACACCTACAGATGGGCAATGAGGCCTGTGGTTATTGTTTCAACTTTTCTCCAAAGGGGGGTTAGGGATTTGTTTCTAATAATTGCGGTGGCTCACCATCATGATCCTCACAGGACACTCTGTGGCTCCCAGAGTGGAACCCTGTCCCCGGGCAGCCCACTCAAATTGCCAATTTCTCGCAGACAGTTTATTCCCCAATCCTCGGAATGTCCTTCTTCCTTCTCTCCTGTTCCTTTCCTCTGCCTTACTCCTTCTAAAAATAGTGTAAAAGCTCTGTAATGGTTTGTATTTACTTTCATTAACCCCCTAATTTCCCGCATTGTCCCCGCAATTTCATTACTAGCTTGTTTTTGAGGACAGAGGGTTCCTGTCAGGACGGAGACTGAGAGGCAGCAGGTTGGAGATTTTTCTGCAGGATTATCGGGTGCAGCGATATTTCTTGTGAAAGTTCCCTCTGTTACTCACACCAAGTTTGGAGACCACTCAGCTGCTTGCCGCTCCTTCAGATTCCATCAGCTCTTCTGGCAAGGTCTATTGATTGCGCCCGCTCAGTGATCCGGGGAAACTGAAAGGAGGGAAAACTGTTTGACTCGGGCCTCGAGAGCTCCAGTGCAGACAAACATCACTTTGGAAGGGAATTTGGTGAATGCTGGAAAGAAGGGAGCGGCGGTGTTAATCCAGTGTTTCAGTCAAGTTGTCAGTCTGAACAGGGGACGGCTGCCGGGGCTCTGAATATGCAGACAAGCAGTTCACGGTGTGTGTGGCTTCTTTCCTTTCTTCTGAAGAGTTCTATCTTCTTTATGCCTGAAGGATAAGTTCACCAGAAAATGACCCCAAAATCACCCCCATGCCAAAGTTTCGTGGCAGATTTTCTTCACAGCAAAACAGTGTTGCCGCATTCTTTTAAATGATGGAGACTTGTTTTAAAAGATACAAACAACTGAAAAAGAAACAATAGTGTCTCGACACAGCTTGTCCAACATTACAGGGACTCAATTTTGGATCTCGGAGTGTATGCCGACTTGCATGGTGTCAGAAGACCTGTATGGAGCCGTAATATTATTTTCTTTGGGTTGTTCTTAGTCCCCATCTATTTCAGTTGAGCGGTTATCAGTTGTTTTGCTGTGAATCTCCAGAAATGTTTTGTGGACGTCGAAACTTAACCCAACTTTCCATCATGCATGAGGGTGAGGAAATGATGACTAAATTTTTATTTTGGGGTGAGCTTAATCATGCATTTGTTTATTAATTAAACATGCAGTTCTGTCACCTCAGAAGTTGCCAGTTAACACATGAAACATACAAAAAGCAACACTAGAATTAATTGTGGCCGGCCACCCTGGCAGTTTCACTGTATAATATTTAACATTTCCACATTAAGAGTCTGAACCTTTGTCATATATTTTTTTGAGTTGAGTACTAACATTATCTCAGATGTTTCCAACAATGTTCAAACCAAAGAAATCAGTAATTTTACTAATAGTAAGGGTGCAGTTATTGAGTCGCCTGTTGCTGCAAGTGAAATGAGACTGATCTGATTTTGCTTGCTACTTTTCTGCAGCATCATCACTACAATTGACGTTTCTTTACATAATATGGTAGTTTCAGCCTTTGGTAATAGAAAATATTGATCTTTTAAGCCGCAATCAATTAGACGCTGCCTCTGTGACTGTGACTGTCTCGATGGTGGTGATCCAAACACCTGGTGCAGATTTTTTCTCTCTAGCCTTCAGGCCTGAGTTCAAATTCTTGCTGCACCATCCCACCAACCATCTCCATGTCCTCTCCTCTTTCTGCATGGCTGTCTTTAGCAGCTGGTTCGGACTGTTGCACACTCTGTTACCTTTTGACCCTCTCTGGCTGATAAACCTTATAGTGAGGAGCAGAAGGTCATCTCAGGGCTCACACAGCCAGCATGGTAAGGACAGCTCAACTGGCAGACTTCATCAGGCAGTTCAATGTTCTGTGAACCACAGTTGGGAATTTTTACCCTAGAATCAGGGAAGTTTCCGCCATGTCTTCCTGTTGTTCTGACGTGCACTTTTAGGGGGTCATGATGCCTGATTTAAGTGTCTGAACGATCAACGACCTCAATCGCGGATGAGCGGTTGGATTTCTGGCACGTCATAAATTTTGGTCCGCTGTCTCCCAGTTTGAGCAGCTTGGCGGTCTGATTTCCCATGTGGCTGCTGTCAAAAGGCTACAGCACACTGTAGTCTTGAGAGTGCTGCCATGTGAAACTGAACTTGAGGTGAACACTGCAGGACAGACGGACCATATTGTCTTCATCCGCCAGCCCTCTGCTGCTCCATATTCTATTTTTCTCTTACTTTTCATTCATAGTGGGTGTGTGTGTATATAGAGATACGAGTGTACATAGAGGAATGTATGAAGTTTTGGGTAGTTTGTTGAAGTGGTCGGAAAGTTTTTTATGTTTGAATGCTGATATAGTAGTGGTTTTTTTTAATGTTTATACTGCTTTAAATTGGGGTAATTGGGGTGAGTAATGTAATTGTTTTTATTTATGTATAAGTTAATTAAAAGCATGCGTATACATTATGGACTCCATTATGGAAATGACTGAATTCGGAAAACCTGCAGTCTTACACTCGCAGTCTTACAGATCGGTTAATTTGAGTTAAAATCAAAATGTTACTTATTTCATGTTACTTACAGTGAGTAACTTATATTACCTTATGTATAAGATGTACCTTTTCTATGTTAGTAAGATTATTTTACCCTGGCCTCCTCCTTTAATTGATTTTTCGCTCTATAGACTACCTCTCCTGATTACCTCTTTTGCAGCTGCCATAATTACTACAGCTGCTAGAGGTCGCCGCCTCACATCAAGTGTAAACAAAAGTTGTAATAAGCTGCTTTCATTCTCAAACTTTACTATTGTCCAAGGATTAGAGCGACCAGTGTTCATGCTCAGTGTGCTAGTCAGTACAGTTTGAGTGTAAAAGTAACAGGTTTGGGCAGCTGTGGCTCAGGGGTAGAGCCATCGTCTTGTTATCGGAAGGTAGCTGTTTCGATTGCCCTGGTCTGCATGTCGAAGTGTCCTTGGGCAAGATACCGAACCCCAAACTGCTCCTGATGTGCTGCACGGCACCTTGCATGGCAGCCAATACCATCAGTGTATGCATGTATGTATGAATTACTGTAAGTCGCTTTGGTCAAAAGCTTCTCCTAAATGCCCCAGTGTCTGCCCACACGAAGACAAAGTCCCTAAGTGTTCAATATGATTCTGATACCAAATTCCTCCAGTTCAGTTTTAAAGCCAAAGTTAGGCCCACTTCACAACTCTATTATCATATCTATCTTTCTCGTCATTACTCATCATCTGCTGGCTCTGCTGGGGCCATTTAGCTATGTTAATACTCCAGGACTACCGCCCCAAAAATTCAAGTCCGGTCCAGACATTTTAATGGGCTCCTTGTGGCGATCCTCTCTCTCTTGGCATGAATCTTTCATGGTGCCTCGGAACTCTCAAACCCACCAGTGGGAGACGCTCAGGAGACGACTTGGCACGGGCCACATTTCTCTCCTAATGATCCGTTTTGGAGAGAGCAGCGAGGACACCTGCGAGAGAGTTAGCCTTGAAAATAATACAGACATCACATAAACACCGTGGAAGGCAGCTCTCTGGGAATGATATGCAAAAACAAATCTGACGCTCGCAGCTCATATCCAGGTGTCCGCATCAGTTGTCAAAGTGATTTGCTCAAATGATGTGTCTTGCAGCTGGGTCTGAGCGTTTCTGAGTGTACCAGCGCTCACTGACTCGATATTTCTTAATTGCGAGGACTGTGCGGATATTTGGAATCAGAAATATTCTGGTGTTTAGTTAGTTTGCATATTTCTGAAGCGTTACGCAAAAGTAGCAGTTGTGAACAGTCCCTCAACCCTTTGTGCTCTTCTCAGTCCTGCTCGTTAATGAAAAACCTTCATCACCTTTATTTTTTCAGCTTGGCTTTCTTACTGAAGTCTTTATGAAACCTTTTTATTTTTTTTTGCTGTCCAGCTGTTACAGTCAAGATGAGAGATAATTTGAGTCGCTAAAAAAATTTGAATACACTCATCGGAGTCGCCTTCAGTTATTATTCTAATGAGCAGCAGAGAGTGCTTTGCTTTCTATTTTTGCTCCGTGTTTCGCCTCTCAGGCTACGTACAGGCTGTTCTAGCTTATCGGTGAAGGTCGTCGGAGCTGCATGTAGACGAATTTTAAGCAATTCCTTCAATTGTGTTGGCTGTTGGCAAATTATTAATATATTATATAATATGTCAAATATGTTGGACATTTTTCTATTAGAAAAAAATCGATGTGACCTTTCTTTGATGCTAAATCAGAGTACAAACAGAACAGAATAAGTAAACACCAAATTGCTTCAATAATAAAGGAAATAAGACAAAATAAAGACTTCATTTTAATTCTGGCACTTCCGTCGGTCGCTGTTCAGCAGCTGGCTGAACAAAAAACGAACCCATATTGAGGCCACGCCATGTCTTGAAATATAGTAATAGTATTAGTTTTCTTTTATAGAATATCTTGTAGTATGTTTTAAAATACAATAATTGTCAGTTAATACATTTTTAGACAGTGATGAATCCATTATTGATTAATCATTAACATTCTTACTGCAGACACCACTCAGGGCTGAAATCAGGTGCTGGCAACTGTGTGTAAAACAATATTAATTACAAAAGTGATCATGACTTTGAAGATATGTATTATTCTAAATTAAAATGCCTAAAAACGATCAGACCTTTCTCAAATATTTTATTCAACTGTGTACTTACCTTTTACCAAATGTTTCTCAAGGTATCGTCCTGTTTCATTTGGTCACCTGTTGCTACGACTTCTGGGGAAACACCAGATGATACACCAGAGAGTGAGGAAGGAAGTCAGCAGATGTGACTAAACACAGTGTGAATAAAACATCAAAACATTCCTGCCCGAGTCGCATCCGATAGATCTTCTTCAGCAATAGAGACAAAGAGGTCAATTCCCATGATCCTATACTACTTCACAACATCAATTATGTCTTAGCAAAAGTTAGATACGGTCTGTTTATGTGAGATTAGTAAAAAGGTTTACAATGTTTCTATTTTTTGTTGTACGACCATTATTCTGGAAAGCGCCTTGTTCTCATGGTCAGCTGATTTGGGGATTGATTCCACACGGCCATTAATTCCATGCATGAACGATCCACAGCTCAGTGCTGCCTGGTTGCCCAACTTTCAGCTCTTGTTCTGGGACTTGCTTGTAATTGACCACAGCGTTGTGCTGACTCAGGATGAGACCTCGTGGCCTTCAGAGACCTACAAGGCTCCGTCACCTCTTGTCGCAAATGTGGTTTTAATGGGCAGGAAATGGCCACTCTCCAAAGCGGGTCTGACACTGTGAGCTGGAGGAAGTTTGAGCGGGAAAAGATGTGCGAGTTGAGGTGAAAAGTTCACGGGGAAACGCCGGAGGAAAGCTGATTCCTGTGCCTTCTCTCGCTGAAGGTCCCCTCGGTTTCAGGTGATGACACAGCACCTCGTTAAAGCAGCCGCCTCTCGCGTCGCCGTGCCGGGGTGCGGGGGTGATTTATTATCCATGATCCACCCAAAGCCTC
Organism: Diplodus puntazzo; assembly: GCA_963678695.2. Classification (NCBI taxonomy): domain Eukaryota; kingdom Metazoa; phylum Chordata; class Actinopteri; order Spariformes; family Sparidae; genus Diplodus; species Diplodus puntazzo. The sequence continues at coordinate 8,860,322 of OZ023160.1, forward strand.
CTCAGATTAAAGGGACGCTGCGCTCATGGAACCAAACATAACAACTGCATTACAGAGCGTGGAGGGTGGGAAAGTGTCAAGCACTCATTAGCATGCCTTATGTATATTTATAAGGCTCTTGTTCATGTGAAATGATCCGTGTTGTTTCAGCTAAGGCAGAGGAGCTGTGGTCAGCATGGTTTACACAGAGCTTTCTCTCTGTTTTTAGAAGAGAGGCCACATTGTGCAGTGAGTTGGCATTTTGCAAGAATACATGTAGAAGCACTCAGTTAGCTTGTACAGAGCAAAAACAATGAAGAATGGAATCTGCTTATAAAGGATAAGTTCACCCAGAAATGATGATTTAGCCTTTATCTTCTCACCTCTGGTGCTGAGGGAAAGTTTACACATTTCAGGAGCTTCACAGCAAAACAGTGTTGCTGTAGTAGCTTGGGACTTCTTCAAGACATACAAAAAAACAATTTTGACAAACACAACATTGTTCTGTACAGTCTGGTGTAAACCAAGTCCCCAGAAGCTCTGAGATCACAAATTGCTTTGGAAAGACGTTATTTACACTTTTTTTTTTTCAAAGCCAGAATATTTCCGCTCTGGCTGCTCAGCTAAAAGCACCAGAGTGCTCCCGGTCTGAAGCGGGGGCACAAGCTCGACCAGGCATCGAGGGTGTAAATCATGTCTTTTAGAAAAACAATTTGAGATCTTTCAGGCATCTGGAGGCTTTTATTTTAAATGGTTCATATTTTTTTCAGTCTACTTCGGTTGTTAAAGAGAATTTTGCAGGGCTGAAGAAACTTCACCTGAGCTGAAACTTCACGTCCACATGGAGGGATGACTGAATTTTCATTTTTGGGTGAACTAACCCTTTAAGCATTCTTTCACCGATCAGTTGAAGCAGTTGGTCATTATGTAGAAATTGGTAGAAATTGGCATTTTGTGCAATTTTGTTTCTGATTGCAACACCACTTTAGGAATCCTCAGACTTAACGTAGGTGCTGACTACAAACAAAACTCATGACGTCATAACAGTGTTATGTGTTGAAAACTTGTATGTTGAAGTAAACATTTATGTAACGCTGTTAGAGTTATATAGGGTAGAAACAAGTGACAGAGACACTGTTCACCTGATTACAAGACACTGTGCCTTCAAAATGATTTCAAAGCAGTCAGTTTAAGCCGTAAAAGTTACATAATGTTGCTTTAATAAACAAACATGAGGAACATTTTACTTATTTCATTTCCTTATGTCTTCTTTTGCAGTTGATATCATTATTTCTAACTGCCATATGTTATCATGCAGTGTTCAATCTCGTATTAAGTTTTTTTATTTGATTAATTTGGTGATATTTTTCTTTCAGCACCTCGTCCCTGTCAGAGTAAAATAATAAAAAAGATGAGTGATCGTTGGCAGATGCTTTCGTTTAACCCTGTCATCAGACGTGAATGTGTCTGCTGTCAGTTTTTATGCAGCTGCTTCTCCACGTGGCGGTCTAGTTTTGTTTGGGTGACCTCGACGTCACTTTACTTGTTGTGATCCTCCTGGTGTCTTTGCTTCCTCCAGATGTGTACAATAGAGTTTGACAAGTGTTTTCTCTCCTCTCACCAGGATGGCTTTCCATCGCACTAGAGTAGATAATGAATCCTGTCAGTCAAAGCTGAGATCAATCAGTTGGGTTTCGTTTTATCTTCTCTGCTAAGACACACATCATGTTTACATGCAGTTAACAAAAATAAACTTTATTTATATAGTGCCTTTCAAAGACAAAGTTACAAGGTGCTATACAGTAAGGACATACTCAGTAAAGTAAACACAATAAAACCTTCTCTCGGGCAGAGAAAGGCAGTCACTCGTGGACCTAAGTCGAGATTTTTGGAACTGTTAGGGGATCACAAGTAACGACTAGGCTCATAAGGAGTTAGCAAATGTAGGCAAGAGCCAGACCATTCAAGGCTTTAAAAACAAGTAAAATCAATTCTAAAAGTCAATGGTAATAGGTGACAGGCAGCGTGGATTGGTGTAATTTCGCTTCTTTTCTTTGTTTCTGGTTTTGTTTTCTTTGCGTTTCTTCTTGTACGCGTTGAAAACCTGGCAGCAGCATTTTCTAACAACTGTTAAGAGAGTGGACGCATAACAAACTTAAGACACTCAAAAAACCTATGTAGGGGTCGCCTCTGGTCTCATGCTGCATGCTGTTACTAGATGCTCTTATCCAAAGTGCCAGACGGTGCCACAGTGTATTTTTCAACATGGACGGCCCCGGTGGGACTCGTACTCCTGACCCTAGCAGTATATGGCCATGTTGTATGAGCACTAAACTGTGCCGGGGCTTGTAACACATACATATTACATGTTTCCTGAAGGCTTTTTACTTTTGTATCTCTTTCAACGTCTTTTCTTTTTCTCCCACAAAAGACCGACTGTATGTGAAACTGTGAGCGTATGAATATTTTGCTTGGTTTTTCATATAAAGAAAACAAGTTTGCTGCATCATTCCTGTCATCTACACTAGCAGTAGAAATGGTGTGAGATTAGATAATGTTGAGAATGTGTGATCATAGTCATATTTTATTTGCTATTATGTCAGAAAACATGGATAGAACAATTCTCCTTGACTAGGCTTTTCTTGTATTTTACATTTTTGTGTTACATGTAAAAAACAAAACAGAATATGTTTTCGCACATATCTGATAAGTATCTTTTCTGTGTGAAACATTCTCCATCATTTTATCAGAAATGTATTGTGCTGCGAGCTACACAGCAGGGTTCTTTGAAGAAACCCACACTGCTACAGAACGCAGTGATATCGGGGGGGGATGAGGACTGTTGCTGTGCCTTAAGCAGAAGATCTCTCCCTAATTAGTTGTCCAGAATATGCTACAAGTTGTTCAGCCCACGAGTTAATCTCCGTATATCTCTACCTCTCGTGGGCCGCCAGCAGGCCACTGAGTCCAAACCCGGCTGCAGGCAACATGTTTGAGAAGAACTAGCGTAGTGATCTCTACTGGTGGTGCGGCTCGATCTCAGCCCACACTGTTAGCTAATTATCTATAACCACAGTGGATATGAATTCTCAAGGCAGTCCACCACAGCTACACAAATCTGCACTTCATTAAATTAAGTTTTTTTTTTCTTTAAAAGATATATTCTGCGTGTGTGTAAAGACGCTGGTAACTCATTAATCTTCACTTATCATCTGGTTTCACCAGCGGTACACTTCAGTCCATTTTCCCAGCACTCAGAGCTCCCCATTTTTTAAGGGGTATTTTTCAGGGAACCTAAAAAGAAAGTGTCTTAACATCACTGAATGGTGACTGGTGTATTGACGTCAGTGAGAGAAGCATGGAGAAACACACTCAAACCCAACATATCTACGTCGTATGACTTCTGATGAGGAAAAGCCTCTAGAAAATCAAAGAAAACAGTTAAGAGAGTCGCTTAACGGCTGATTTTTTTCCCACCAAATGGTTGACAGGACTAATAACCAAATGGGGCAGGTCCTGCCAAACATCACTGATGAGACTGCAATTACACTGAAAACAGAAGCTTTTCCCCAACAAAATTGAAGGACAAACAAAAAAAAAGCATTTGTTTACCTACTCTCTGAGGTGTGTTCTTTCAATTTTCTGGAGGCATTTCTTCATTAGAGGTCATACAACGTAAATATGTTGGGTTTTAGTCTCCTTGCATCTCCCATTGACTTCAATACATAGGTCACCACAGTCTGGCACCAAAGCCAGATACGGTGACGTAATGACCCTTTTATCTTTTTTAGGTGACTTGATTTTTGTCTGCCGCTCTCTCTCTCTCTTTTGAATCGAGTGCGGAGTCTCGCCAAACTATAATCAAACTGTCAAAACTAGGCAGGGCTGATGAACTATAAACGAATGACAATGACGACAAGCTAAGATTGAGCATCGCCCAACTCATATATGTCACCCATCAGGGAGTGCTTATTGCTTCAGTGCGGCACATTCTGGTTGTTGTAGATTTTCTACCATAGACCTTTTCTCTGTTTTTTTTGGTTTTGTAGCACCAGTTTCAAAAATATTTGCATCTTTCTACTGCAGAGACAGCCCAAATTTTTGCAAGGGTCATCTTTCCAGTGGTGAAAAACCATTGCAAATGCTGTGCCGAGAGGTTTCGAACTTAAACCAAAAATTGTCATCCTAGGTTGCCAATCCTAAAAGGCAAGACCAGACATTGGAAGCAGCAGATACACAGTGTCAACTGTTAACTACAGCCTGTCATGAGGGAAAAACCAAATCCTATTTGGGAATCACCCCATGAGGAAAACCCTTGTGCTGATGATTATGACTGTATGTCATTTAGTTTCTGGTTGACTGTGGATAGCTGTCGGTCAGATTATCAAGATTGTAGCCCAGTGCTCACCATTCACAAGACTTATCTCTTCATCTAAACTCCAGATTGAGACCTTCCCCTCCGGCAACGTCTCGTTATTCTGACTTCTCTGAAACGTCTCTACTTTTGGTTTAGAAGTTACTTGTTATCTCTTACATCATTGCCTCAAAGAAACTTTAGTTCGGATTGTCTCTGCTCTATGCCAGATGGTTCTCTGCCTCTGCGTCATTCCCTTGAAATTGTTAAACATGAACCTCGTGGATAAGTCTCCATGGCGGATAAAAAACAAGCTTTAAAAGCCTCACTTGTGACCCGATGTGAATACGCTGCCAGTTACTGTATATCCAAATTAACTGAAGTGGTTTGAACTCAAACCGACCTAAAAAAGAGACCCAATAACTTTCACTTTAAGATCCATGAGCTCTTGCTATAAACAGTCCTTTGAAATCTCTTTCCTGCACCGTTTTGAGAGTTTCTGTACTGCACACACAGGCAGCCATAGAGGAAGCAAATATGGATACAGCAGATTCTGAGAAGCAAAGAATGGTTGATCATAGCCTTGAGTTTAAGAAACGCACACATCTATTGAAGAGATGCACCTTGTCCTTAGAGCGAACAAAATGAAGTTCCACACATTCAGTCAAACAAATTACGCTGCATAACCAAGGTTTCTTCATTCACGCAAGCACAACTGTCGAGTCGATTGTAGAGGTCGTGCTGTTGACAGAGTCTGACACACGTATACAGATGATGTTTTCCATTCTTTAGACTTGGTGGTCTTAGAAACTCTCACATGAAAACCTCTTTCACTATAACCTCACTTAACACCCACCAGTCTCTTGCATCTGTCACTGGTGGGGAAGGTTGCAATAGGGAGTTTTTTTCCCGGGGTCAAATGACTCAGCAGTGGTCACCGGTATTTATCTGCTGCAGCTCCGATCGGCTGTGATGGAAACAGGACGTCTGTTTGACATGCCGCTGTAATTATCTCCACTTTTCCAACGTGACTCTGTGAGGATTGTTCCAGATGTTGGCGTGTAAATACTTTTTCATCAATTTCTGTTCAAGCAGGACTCGAACATCTAATAGTTGAAAGAAAGACTGAATTAAAAGATAAAATAAGGACCCACTGTAACATAGTCGCTGACCTCTAGGCAGCTTATTGCTGTGTCTTGGCGCCATGTGAGGCCAACGTGACACACAAGGATTTAAACAGCAAACTCTCATCTACTGGCAATTGTCTGCTATTAGTGGGTTTTGGTTTAAAATGGTACAAGAAAAGACTTCAGCATTGACACAACAGATTATCAAAGTCATTTTTCATTCTGTTTTTTATCGTCTTTCTCTTACACACCTGTGAGTCTAACTATTGTTCTGCACGATGTAGAGGAAACAACAAGAGACCTGGTCCGGGTGTGCGCTGGGCTTTTCCAGGATGGAGAGGACTAACACTGCGATAATTGTACCATCCTGTGGTGTCATTTTTTCGAGTGCTTACGACCTACAGTGGAAACCTGGGTTATTTCCAGATGACCAAAGTGTCGCAAAGAGTAGCTCTTTTTTGAGAGCAGACAAATTCATATGGATACACTTTTGCGCATGCCTTTTCAGTGACATTGAGTTAATTTTAGAAAAATCAGGCATTATATTTTGAGGAAAGTAAAACGAATATTGCTGCAGCTTCAGGTTTTTCTTCCTATATTTATGCATAGACTTATGAAATATGGATTGAGCTATAGTCAGCTGGGAGCAACTTCACTGGTTTAAAAAAAATGTAAGAAAGCTTATGAGAAAATGGCCCTACTTCTTTCTTTATATCTCAGTAAACATTTCCTAATGGGTTTATGGTCTCAATATCTAGTTTTAAGTATTTTTCAATGCAGCATGATGTTCATTTAGTAAATTATGTATAACTGTAGAAATAACGATAAAGTAGGGTATGTTTTAGGGAGCGTGCACCTTGTGACAACTCGCAACCATGGCGTGTCCTCGGGTTCTCAGTCAGCTCCACAATGCCAAACTTTGGTTTTAAGGATTCAAAACACTAGTTCACAAACTGATGCGAGACATCACGGTGGGTTTACATTTAACAAATTATGCAATTAAATCAGTCATGCAAGTGCTTGTGTCTCTCTCGTGATCTGGTTGGTGTTGTATAATCAACATAACACGACTTCTGACCTGCGGTCTTGGTATTGGCACGTTGTATCCCCGATCAATCCCTGATTCATTTTAATCACTAGCTTCTGTGTTCAAGCTATTGATCCTCTCAACCCAAGAATCGGCCAATTAGCTTAACCAAAGGACACTCAGTGTCCTGTCAGATCGTGTCTGATCATGTCTGTGTTTGCTTTTTGTGCCCCAGGAAATGAATCGTTCACCCACTCGCTCTCTTGGAGAAGCCAGCATCGGGGGCGGCATGCTCGGCTGCGGCTGCAGCTATTGATTAGCGCTGTGCGTGTTGTGTGCTGTGATGATGTGTTGTTTCACCAGCAATCCTATGGCTGTTTGACCTCGGCCCTCCCACACTTTAAACCCTCTGCAGCGCACAGCAGCAGAGATGTGAAAACAGAATGCCAGATACTGTTTCCCTCCAGCTGAATGAAACAGCTTCAGCATGTCACAGCAGGAAGCAAAGCCAAATATTCTCACACAGGGTGAGTTTGATCATGCTCACATTTTGACACCAAAACAGAGCTTTAATGCAGAGTATCTGCACGTCTTCAAAGCTCTTAAATAGCAAATCCGGTTTCCTCAACAAAAAGAAAAAGCCCCTGGAGGAATTAACAAGTCTTTCATTTAATTTGCACATCTCACATCTTAGATATTTACCCTCTCCTGCTTCAGGCAATAACGTTAGTTCTGATATGTTTTTTGTATCTGATTGTAGACGCTGTTCAAACCTTTTTTTCTTTTATTTCTTGAAGTTTCAATCAGTACCAACAGACGTTCAGCACACACAGAACTATAAAGGACATATGGCCCCAACATAGACACTTATTTTTGCACTACACCTTCACTAAAGGAACTTGAAAGCAGCATGTGAGCCTACATTACTGAACCTGACCCAAAACTGGACATCGATTCTACATTTTTATCGATTGCAACCCGACCAGTTGGGTCATGACAGGTTTGGGTCAAGTTTCCATGCTCCGGTACAATGCACAGTTACATTTCTGTCCATTTTAATTTGCTGCAGTTTGTTCTATAAAACAAGTTTGTTGAGTGACAGAGAATGAATAGCTCACAACAGTTTTGATCACAGATTCACCTGATTTATCATTTCAGTCATTAGCAAATAATTAGTTTCAGCTTCTAAAATGTCATGATAAACTTAATTTGCTGTTTTTCTGTCTTGCCTTTCATTAAAACAAATGCTTTTTGGGTTTCAGATTGTTATAGGACAAAACACATTTTGAGATGTTTTGACATTTTCTAGATAAAACAATAAGAAAATGGACAGATTGATATTATTATTATAGTTAGAGTGAAAGTTAATTTTAGCCGCAGCGCTGCTTGCAGTCGATTCTTTCTTTTGGCATCTTTTAAATCATGTCATCACAGATTGATGCTGCTGTTTTACATTCTCTGTGCCTACAGTCAGGCAGTTTGAGCGTACCATCTGCCTGTTTCCTACTTTGCCTCACATTTATTTTATAATAGTCATAAAGGCCTGCCTCCCTCGCAGCTCCCATCATGTCTTTTGATCATTTTTGCAAAGTCTGAAATGTCCTTCAAAAGAGACCGAGAGCGACACTTTCTAACATTGACCGAATCCTACATGTTGAGCAAACACTTCCTAACGCTTTTGTTCCTTTTTTTTTTTTAAAGCTGCCGATGGAGCGAGACAGACCGGCGTTGTAAAAGATGGTTTCAAATAAAACTTGACACTTTCTGGTTTTCATTCCGCGGGGCAAGGCGTTCCGTCGGGACACAATCAGACTATTTTTGTTCTTTCAACACTTTGTGAACGTATTTCCACCATAAGATTCATTGGTGCTATTCCCTTTAATCATATTGTGTGCTTTCTTTTCACGCTGTGTGAGATTGCTACTGCATACATTATATGTATTTGTTTCTATAAACAAAACAAAAGAAAGTCTGTTTCAAGTGCTGCTTTCTCCGACTTGATTACAGACTCAAGACGAAGAAAAACAACTGGAGAAAAGAACAAAGATGATGCAGATAATGGTGTTTCTTCCTGACCACAAAAGCTGAATCACACACTAAACTGGCAGTAGCGTCAAAATATTTTCATGGCGTGCAGAGCAATTCACCTGTAATCAAACTTCAGCTCCATGACCCAAAGTCTCTGTTGCCCTGACCCTGACGGACATTCAACATTCATTTGAACAACGTGTTCTGTATGGGAACTCCTGTTGTTGAGTGTGAGAAATGGCTGCAGCTCTCTATCCTTTGAGGTGTCTATAATGAGCTTTTTAGGGTGAGAGGATTTTCTGCTGGAGGCCTTGTCGGAGGTAATCGGATTCATGTTGTCTATTTCTCACAGGCTTATGTGAGCCGACCTCCTGGAGAGCGAGGAGCCTCATGCAGTATTGATAATAGAGATGACATCGTGTTACGGTGAAATCCAGAGAGGGGGAAAAAATGAAATCCTGGACCATCTGTCGATCTCTCTACAGATTGCGGATCTCCACTTTCTTCATGTTTGTTTTATCGTGGCGAGGATAATTGAATTTCATGAACATGTCACTGCTGAGAGCACTCGGGTCAAGTGCACTCGTATACTGGAACTGGTTTGTTATTTATTTCGATGCATTTTTCATGCTTATGCATCTCTTTGATGAAGACGTGTCGACAGCTTTCTCTCATTTCTTTTGAAAAATGTAATCAGGCTACTTGGCAGTGATAGCAGCTGAATCATTAGGACACACAGATACTCTGCTATTGTCAGACATGAGAGACGCCAATGGAAACGAGAAGATAAAAAAAAAATGTGTGTTTTCATCTCAGGTCATTTCCATAATAACATATCTTCATAGTTGTCATATCTCCCACATGTGGTGAGAGATATGAAGACTTTCTGTAAATTTAAACCTTTTCATGGTTGCTGAAATTGCACATCCCATATTTTGAGTCATGGATGTGAAACAGCTCTTGTCCAAAACTTTACTTTTAAAAAAAGAATCAATGCAAAACTAATTACAATCCCATGGGCTTTGACTGTACTTTATATTTAGTGCTAATTAGTGAAGCATTAGTATGATTACATGTGAATATTGGGTGCGTTCTTAAATCAAATCTGATGCTCAGCACTGAAATGGGAGCGTGGTTGTTCAAAGTAGCAGAGCGTGGGCCTTTAACTGTGAATAATTGTATTTAATTCACTCATCATTTGCTACATTCGGCTCAGACCGCCACATCACCTGCACATGAAACACTGACTGCTATTGGCCCTCCGCTGCTCTGAGAGCGTTGGGCTCCGAATAACCCAAAGGTATATTCCAACACAACGCATTCTCACTCTATACCCGTCCAATATGGCAACTTGTCAGTGTCAGTTAGCTTCAAACTATGACACTCCGCTTGACCTTCCAGCATCGGTTTCGCACGTGAACGGCAACAATAAATATGCAACGTCTGTGTAGACTTTAAAAATAAAGCTTGCTGACAAACATTTCTCATAATATGACTTTTGGACTGTAAACGTTCAAATGATGACGCCATCGTCTGGTTAGGTTCACGTTCCAAAACTACTAGGTTTGAACTCTTTATACTACCACACTGGAGGGAATTTTGAACCCCTCAGGGACAGAGTGTGCTCACACCACGCCGAGTGACTGTTTTCATACCTGTGAAAAACAAGCCATTGACTACACATTGCTTGTTCCTGCTTTGAAATGTCTATTTGACAATAGCTGTCAAAGATCTCTGATAGATGGAAACATTGCTCTGTTAAATAAAATCACATTTCCTGGGAGCTATCACATACTGTGGTGTGAGTTTTTGTTGCAAAACGTAGTTTGGACTCCCTACACAGTCTCGCATTGCCATCGGGAGCATGTTGGCATGTTTTCATTTTGGATTTTCACTAGTTTATTCAATCTCAGCTCTCCCTGACGTGTTTCTCAGCCAGTTGTAGCTGTCCCTGTCGTGCTTTGTTTAAATGCATATGAGACTGCTTCTTTCCTCTTTTACAAATCACGTCCAGACCCCTTTTTTTCCCATTTGGGAGGAATATGGTGCGTCAATTAAAAAAAAAAACACTCTCTTCTCCCAGCTGTGTTCTTATCTACTCAGCCTGCTTTTCATCTACTGGTAACATTCGGTCTTTAATTTAGGAGGACTAGCTGCAGGGGAAATGTCAATCTTATTGTTCAGCGGTGTGGCGTTCGTGTGTGTGTTAATTGTGTGCTTGTCCTTAATCCAGCCTGATCAATAAGCTATCATTGTCTTTGCCTCCAGCGATACTGATTTTAATTACATCTTGAGGTTTGGAGGTATGTTGTTCTGCTATCAGTCCAGTGACCGGTGTGTTTGTCCTCTCTGTTTATGTTGCAGATGATGAAGTTTGCCTGGGACAACTACAAACTGTACGCCTGGGGAAAGAACGAGCTGCGGCCTTTGACGAGGAACGGGCACTTGGGCAACATGTTCGGTGAGTGTCCGCCTTTTGCTCGAGGCTTAAAGAGGTCATCCAGCATAGTTTTTCATGACCCATTGACCTTTCTTTCTGGAGAGGTCATGTACACTGAGACGCCGGAAAACTAAACAGGGAGATGCGGAAGACTTTCAGTTGAATGATCTAAACAGACACGTATTCTTTCAGCCTTAAAACTTCATTAAAAAAGACTCAAGATCAACAAAGTCTCTGTCTGACCTAGATGGACAACCGCTGCCTTCCTCAGCAAACTCTCACAAGCAGGACGCCAAGAGCAGCAAGTTTGGATGAGTTGCACTTCGGGAAAGTTTGTCACACAAGTGAAAAAAAAACAAAGTGAGGCTGAATTTCAAGTCGCCGTTAAAAAAAACTGCTTCCCTCAAGAGGAATGCGAACACGTTTTCTTTCCCTGCAAACTGAGGAAAAGATATGGGTGTCATTAACGAAAAACAAAATAGCAGCAATTTGCAGAGGGTACTTAAAGCACAAAAGTTATATTATTCATCGCGCAACACTGATAATGTGCGAGCAAAACAGACTGTGAGGACATTAATCGAGCCGAGCGAGGGAAAGCAAACAGACAGCCGACTCCCGTCAAAGGAAAGAAATCAGTGGAGCAATTTGAATCCCGTGTTTATTTATTTTTTAATGTGCAAACTAATCTCTGGAACTTATTTGTTTACGTGCTGAAAGATTTCTAATAATAAACTTTATTCACAGAGCACATTTCAACACAAAGCTACAAAGTGCAGAACATAGTTAAAAGGGTATGAAAGCAAATCAAGAAAGAGGCAAATAAAATCAGACAACTCAAATAATGCAAAAATAAAAATGACATGTTTGGTCATATAGTCAATATTTTAATTTTATTTTGTTCTCCTAATGATTAATTATCAATTGTCAATTAGCATATTGAATAATCATTTAAACCATTTACTAAAATTCCAAATTCTGTGACTTTAGCTTCTCCAACCTGAAGATTTCCTCATGCTTTGATTCCCCTGGGTCATTATTTCCACCTGCAAAGCATTTGAAGATGTCACCTCTGGCCTCTGGGAGATTGTGACAAGCATTTTATATTATTTTTCCAATGTTTTACAGAGCAGGTGATAATTGGTTAATCCAAAAATTAAAATAAAATCAATAAAAACTCAAAATAATAGTTACAAAGTCATTTAATCTAGTAGGCATACTGTAGCTTATACTTGTTTTTACCCTGTTTACCACATTGAGGAGTACAAGTGTAAAGCCCTTTTTGGCTCCAGAGGAAGCCTCTTTTTATCGGATACATTTCCTCCTGTGATGTCACTCAGTGGATAAACTGTGCTGTTGGAGAGCAACGGTGGACTTTTCATAATATGGCGCCTACATTACCCACAATGCAATTAAGCCAATGAGCGTAGGTATTCTATCAGATCACGTGCAGCTTCCTCTGGAGCCACGAAAGGCTTTATACCACTTTATTTCACATAGGCAGTAGTACTCCCCAAGACCTGTAACCACACTTTAACGTGGAAAAGTTGAATTAGTTTAGTTTGTTTTTTGATAAAAAAAAAAAAAAATAAGTGAAATACTAGTTTCCAAATAGTTTAAGAAGGCAAAAAAGAAAACTGAAAAAACCTCAAAACAAATCAGAATGAATGAAACTGCAAAAAAAATCCTCTGTTTTGAGCTGTCAGTAGAAAGAGAAGAGCGAGCTAACATGTCTCACCTGTTCGCGCCTCAGTACCCTTTGTCACCAAGTCTTCCTCACCTTTCAGTCATCACAGGGAACCTCACAACCTGCCATCGGCGTCAAAGCCTCTAATTGAAGCCAGATCCGGAGAGGTCCTCAGGTCCTCTGCAGTGAAGCATATCAGTCAGTTCACACTGCTGAGCCGGGGGGAAATCCCATAAAGAAGCCCTTTAATAAAAGGCGGATCAGCGCTTAATAAGACTTGGACGGGTACTGTCTTCCTCCATCACTTCTGTAGGGAGTCAGGATTATTGAGGCAACGATGCGAGCTCTCTTGGAAATACAGTTTGTGATCTCTTTGCTGCTCTTGTTCCCCCCGATGTCGCCTGGTTCATAGTTGAAACCCTTTTTCAAGTGCCGTCCTTAAAACAAGTGACAGGTGTTCTGGTTCAAAGCAGCAACCAGAATTATCTGATGAAATCTCCCCAAAAACATCACACGAACCCTGATTTAGCCTGAAGTTTCGAGCTGCTTTTAACAGTCAGTGACACTTAAGTAAGTATCCTGCATCTAGTAAGATCGCAAAGAGCGTCTCTTGTTCCAGAAAGTTACTAAAGGGAAGTATATCTGTCAAGTAGATGAACAAAAACTGAACATATGCCTCTAAAAGTGTGCGAGGCTTTTGTCCAAGCTGTTGAAGACACAAATCGGCGCTGTGTTTGAAAAAATAGACCTCATAGCCTCGTTGTGAATAACGAGAATGAAACATTTTATCTATGTCAAATTCATCCCGTAATAATCAACAGAACTTATTAACTTTTCCATTAATAAGTTTTTATTGATATTTAATTATCCTCTCACCAAAAAAAAACACCATACGTTACCTGCATCACCAAATAGCAATACAAAAATCCATAATTTGTGCTGAAAATACGTCAAAGCCAAATTGATTTACCCACTCATTGATATTTATTGTCATACAATTTCTAATATGATTTCGTATATTGAAGTATATTGGCTGATAATTTGTCACATAAAACCTTTTTAAAGGAGATCTGTGGTCTACCTTCAGGTGTCTTAAGATGAGTCATCGAGGCGTAATTTACTTACACAACTTGTGATGTAAAGCATCATTAGGAAGGAACAGCAGCTGGGGACAGTGAAAGTTAATCGACTGTGCTCTTGTCAATGCTAAAACTTGAGGAATAATAGAGACAATGATCGAGTCGATCGCTGTGATTTGTTTGTATTAATGCTCCATTAAGAAATGTCTGACTGCTGCTGGAGGGCAGAAACTCCGAACACACTCCCAGCAATGAGCTTTGACATCAGCTTATTAAACTGATATGGTGGGCACATAAGCAGACAATCACGATATATTACGTACAGATTGAGCACAAGAGGAGCAACATCTGTGTCCTGTCGGCGGTCCATCTCACAAGCTTTCCGGCTACAGATTTGCGGCGCTAAAGTTGTATTTATACTTGATGCAGAGGGTTAACAGTGCTCCTCCAACAGATGCCTCTGCTTTAGGTTGTGATTTATAGGTCAGCGTCATATTACCTTTAGATGTCATCGCTTTAGTGCTACTCGGCTGTGTTTGTACCGCTCTGACCTTCTCATGATGTGTTTTACTGGAAAGGGGAAGATTACTGAGCCTCCTCCTCCGACTTTCTTTATGTTGCCTTCTCTATCAATAATCTCCATTGGCAGGCATTGACAGTTGAAGGAGAGAACAAACAAGCTGAGCAATCACAGACACCACATATGTACCACTTCACCTGGTATCTCCATAGAAACCTGTGTTTTTATGTGCTCAGGCTCCTGAGAAAAAGACCTCAGTCTCTTTGGTTTGCTAAATACTTGGCTTACTCCGCCAGCTACTCATTTACATGAGCTCTCCCACTTTTCTCTCAGCAGTTAGTTTGTGTTAAAATGACCTGAATAAAAATGGACAGTTCCATCAATTCCTCCTCCCTTTCTTTAACATTGAAACCCTTAATTTCTCAGGAAATAATGCATAGATATTCATGAGAAAAACCAGTTGTATACAGGTCATGAGGACAATGCACTCTACTGAGTGTCATGGGGCAATGTGTTTGAGCAGCCTCTCCTCATCAGAAAAACAACCACGAGTCCACTGTGAATGCAGGTTATTATGACCAATATTTACATTTATTGTTAGTGGCGACCTCTAGTGGCCATATAAATTATGGCAGCAAAGGAGGAAGTCAGGTGACATTCATATAAGGAGGAGGAGGAGACTGTTGATGGTGTCCTGTTTCTTGTCTAAACCCAATCCAACTGTGATACATGTCCTGGCAACTGTAGCGTAACTTAAGAAGACCTGAAAGTATGTTAATTAGGGCGCCAGATATAACTACATAAATTATAATTATATCAAATTAATTACAGATACCTCAGGGTTTTCGGTCTCTATAAGGTCACGCACCACAAAATGTTGAAATAATAGGTTTAAATCAAAATCACATAATGTCCACTCCAAATTTATATTAATATAAATTTCTTGAACAAAATCAAAACACTTCAGTTAATTTCAGGATTTGTCCTGAGTCACATGAAAACATATCAGACACAACATAAAACAATTAATCGAAATTAAATGTCCTTCTTTTTTTAGGCCGTTGAAATAGTGTCCATTTGTCCTGTAATGTAGGGTGAATCGGAACGTGTGAGTGTGTGTGTGTGTGTTCAGTCCAGGTGATGTTACTGAGATATGAGGGGGAAGGGAGAGTCCAAGCCGGGAGAAGTTGTGATTTCCCAGATTTATGAAAGGGTAAGGGGCTGTGGGATAGTGTGGAATGGGCACAGTGGTGTATGCAAGGGTAGTGGCAGTCTCTGAGCAAAAGGAAGTAATGAGATTCGCAAGGAGCAATGATCCACAGGTAAAATCCAGAGCTGTCATTCACATTAATCATGAGCAAAAAGGCAGTTCAAAAAAAGTTGTTCAAACCCGCTCAGAAGATTCAGGAAGACGTGGTCTGTCAGCTTTCTTCGGTTTCTTGTGCTTTTCTCCCAAAACTAACCCCTTTTCCAGCCACTCTTTCTGTTTCTCTGCTCCCACTGTGCTCTTCTTCTCTCACACTCTCCTTTTGTAATTCATTTGCCTGTCTCTCACAGGTGTGTCCCAATCATATGGATTTTACCACACCCCCTTTTCCACAGCCCCTCCTCTCCCTCACAGCAATATCTGCTGTGAGGGAGAGAAAAGGAACAGTTCAGTCTGCTGGCTGCTACTCAACCAACAGTAGAATTCAGTTGTATGGGTAAGAAGAAGTGTTGGCGTGAGTGACAGAACAAGTTAAAAGATCTGAGTGAAAGCAGCAAAAACGTGCAGTAAGACACAGAGTGGGAATCAGGTTTATTGTCAAGTAGCTTTTCAGGATTTTTTCTTGTAAGGGAGTTTATTGTTGCAAAACACAAAACATAACACATGAAGATTAAAGTAATGACTGCAAGTCAAAGAGCATACATGGAAAACTGAAAATTTACAGTTGCATATGAGAAAATAAACATCATCAAATATTGACCAGGGGCCGGTGCATTGACAAATAAGTTAGTAAGCTGTTCTTTCTGGGTGTTGCTAAGCCCCTTATAGATGCTCTATAGCTACTTTTGTGCGTACATGCACACGAGTTATGAATCAAATTGGAATTGAAAGTTTTATTTTTTTCCCCCACTGCAGATATCTCACATTGAAGAGGCACTTTCTAAATTATTCCGCTGTTGGGGCCAAAGGTTTCTCATAATGGATAGTACGATCCTCAACTTCTGGCAGCTAATTGCCATCTTTATCTGTGCAGCGCTGCGGCATACCTTACTGTAGATCCAACAGATAATGCAAACAATAAAAAGCTGGAACAGAATAAGCCATTTGTCTCTGGCAGTCAAAAAATAGTTGACTTTTCCAAGTGTGGGGGAAGAGGAACGACTTCAAGGTTTATCCCATAAGCAAATTTATTTTCAGTCTGCATCATTTTCTGCTCCTAACTCTCCTTGTTTGCGACTCAGTGTGTTATCTCTGAGCAGAGGGAGAGAGAGAGGGTGAGTCAAAGGCAGGGGAGGAGAGAAAGGACATCATGCTAGCGAGTAAATGTCACATTGTGTTTGGTGGTGCGGGAAGCCAGGTATGAAATTGGATGCTGTGTTCTTTAATTTAATCCCCAGAGTAAACAGACATGTGGCGAGATTGGATCTACAGTTAGCGTTCGTATCAGGGGCTCGTCAGTATGCTGAGAGTCACCAGAACATCCCCTCTGCTCCACACTCAAAGACGCACAACATGAACCACAGAGAGGCGGTGAGAGACGCTTTGCTGCTGTTCCTCGCTCTGTACTCCACTTCTCTGGCACACTTTCACTTTACTATAATCTCCCTTTGAGTCTTTCTCTCAACCCTCCATTTCCTTCAATTTTAACCGTAATCCCTCCCTTCTTCCCTTTGTCGTGGCCCTCAAGGCTGAAAGCGACTCTCTTTTATTCTTTCCTCTTAACCAAAGTTGGTTGCGATAGACCTTTTCTCTCATTCCCCTTTTGTCATTTAAAATATACAGTATGTCTTTTTCAGCATATTAAAAGTTTCTTTTGCTGAAGGCAATTAGAAAGAGAAAAGTGGGCTATTTACAGTACTTTCAGCAATTCTGCCTCCTCGTACGACCGTGTGGGAGTTCCCACATAGTGAGGAATATAATCTAATGGGAAAATTGAAATATGTGCATTCATGTTCTTTTGTCCTTCAGGGGAAAAAAAAACATACTTTTGAATTATTCAGCATTACAGTCTCATATTTTTAAAGCGTAGTGTTAAAATTTTGCAGTGGAAAACCTTGAATATGTTCAACAGATAAATGATTGGTTTGCTGATTGGTTGAATATCAAGGCCCAATCCAACCACATCATGGCCTTAGACAATGCTCGTGTTTCTAGTGGCTGCACGATGGCACATTTCAGCAGCGGCCCAGAAGCGTCTCTCCACTATTTTTGATGGAAGCTGATCGCAGTTGCATGAATTTGCATAGAACTGATTGAACCAGACAGGAAGACAGAGAGCGGAACTGCATAGTGCATCCAAAATAAAACACCCTGTGCAGACTTTATCTCAGGGTAATCATGCCAAATATCATATCTCCTGGAGCATTATGAATCTAAGGAGAGCAACATGTTGAGAATAAGGTCAGATTCTAGTTCAGTGACACGGTTCCATGTACTTTGTCTCCACCTTCAGAAATATCATCAAATGTCATTAGCTTTGGTGAAATATGCCAGAAATACAGGAACTCTGCTATACATGAAGAGCTGAGGCTACCAAACAAAGCAATATGTATCCTCAGCACCTGAGCATAAATACTGCATGATGTGAAAGAGGTTTCCAAAGTAAAGTTCTATAGCTAATTTAAGCTTGGTTTTATTTATACACGGCACGCTGACCTCTATGTTGGGAAGCTAATCTTCCTTTAAAGAATACATGAAAATGTGTACCTCCACTGTTTACAAAGCTGGTGTAATGGGGAATGAGTTGCTGGGTTCGTGCAGGGTTTTGTTTTCTATTAATAACTTACAGTATATACTTGAGCTTAGAGGTGAAATCAGTTGTGTGTGTGTGTGATGGAGCTTTGTCTTTGCACAGTTCAGTGTTTATTATTTGATATTTGAGTGTGAAAGTGACTGAAGGGATTATCTTCAATATTTGGTGCTGATATCATCAGCAGTTTCCACCATAACTGACATAAATCACTGAGGAAGGTCAATTGAATGATCTGCAGGGTGTCTTGCGTGCTACTATTGACTTTCAGTAATAATAAATCTCTGAACAGGAGGCGCTCACCGGTATTAAAACTGAAATGGTTTTGTCGAATCTCTGTAACTTCAGGGGTCAACGGGCAGCTTAAGATTTCGAGATAAATTTTCCACTAAGCAGAGGGTTTTTAAATTGCATTCCTTCAACCGGCAATAACTGATTTTTTTTTAACTTGGGAAAAAAGTTGTAAACATAACATTGATCTATCATCATGTCTTAAGCTGATACTTGGCAAAATTAAATGGCAAACAGTAGCTTTAAGCATCACACATTAACACATCCAGTAGATACTGAGCAATATTATCATTCATTTGGAGTTGTGTGTCTGGTCAGCTGGCAACCGTAAGTCTAATATCTCTTTTAGCTCTGTTTTTGGTCTCTACCAACACCAGAAGGAAATGTCTAGCTCTTTAGCTCTTTAACTATCTGCTCTGTTCACCAGCTGAGTCTTGTCTGTAGTTTGGTGCTCAGCAGGTCATGCACAGTGTGATATATAATTAGATATTAGATAAGAGTTTTTTTGCTGAAAATAGTTGCCTGCTGCAGCTGAAAATGGCACTATAGCCCTTTTTACACAGAGATGCCTTAACACTACACTGGTGTGTCATTTCATACAGCATGCCGGTGTTGTGGAACCAAAAGAGGTGGTGTGAGGGTACACATCATAACATTGATATTTGTGAGAATTTGAGATAGCTTATTTCCACCCGATTTCCACCTGTGCATCTAAAAATGTCTCAGTAAACTGTTAAATATCATATGGATGCTCATATATTGTGTTGTGATTGAGATCCTGATGCACCATTCATCATGGAAAGTGACAAGGATACGTTTTTTTTTACTTGAAATTACATTAAATAACCACCGTCAGGAAATGGTGAATGCTGTCTGGCTCTTACTTGCAGTGAGGGATGCTGTTTTCTGGGAGGAGGTTCACAAAAACCTTGATAAGGAGTGCTGACCCTTGTGGTGACCTTTCCTCATTAAATGTGTCAATATACATTGCCAAAGACAGTAACTACAACAACACAATGTTGGAAGGCGACAAATACATGTGAGTTTTTTGCTCGAAATGTCGTCACGTAATGGCTGTAAACTCCAGGAGCTGCCTGGCTCTCATTGCTGAGGACAGATGCAGTTTTCTGGGTGGAAGTGTGACAAAGAGTGGGTAGGACAGACAGGGTGACAGCGATTTTTCTACTTATAAATTCTGCATTTATTCCCTCATATAAGTTGCCAAAGACACCACCTGCTACCACATTACTGTTGTCTGGTCTTGTAACGTTGCTTCGTGGGTTGAAGTGTGGGCCATTCCTCTTTTACTTCGAGCAATATCCAGTGAAGGATCTTTTTTGTTGTCTACCATTCCGCCTCTGTAACTTTCTTACAGACAGCGAGGTGGAATAATGGCAGTGTGAGTAGGGCTCATGAGAACTTGAGAGTGTGAACCAAAACAGTTAAATTGTGGACCTGACAGCAAGACAATGAGCTTAAAGTTGCTATTATGCTCAGTGACTCCGATGGGAGCTTCAGATTTTGGTTGGTACATCAATATTTTAGCAATATCAATTATAGCAGCTTTAAAAATGAAAGTTGAGGCTTTAGTTAGATGTTGAGCATAAATCCAGAAGACGACTTTTGTTGTTCTTCAATAGCTCCTGTCATCACATCTGACAGCAACAGCGCTCACTGTACAAGTAACCAGCTTGATAGCAGTACTGTACCTTGTCTTTTCTACTGTTTTTTGTCTCAATTTCGACCTGTCATCTCCCTGCTTTGTTTGATTCCTCTTCTTGACTTCTTTGTTTTCTCTTTTTTTGTTCACCTACTGAAACGTTTTCTGTCAGAGAGATTGGCTTTTCGCCATTTTTTCCTATTGAAACAGAAGATGGGCTCAGAGGTATGGTGAGAAGGTGAGAAAAAGACTCTCCTCGGAGTCAGACAGCTTGGGGCAAAGGAAGAGGTGAGGATGTTAGGGGCTTTTAAAGTCCTTAGGTTATTGGGAAAGACTCAACTCCCATGTGTGGATATGAACAGATTTTAAAAGGGTGTGGGAAAGTGATGCAAAGTCATTTCGGGACACTTGTTAACTGTGCAAGTCTTGAGAGCCAAAGCCCCCAGTGCCGTGAATTATTTTCAGTGTTTGGCTCCTAGAGCTCTCGTGCCCCAGTTTTATGGTGGAGAGCATTAACTTAAAGTATCAGTAGAGGTAGTTCTATATTTCCAACGTATCTCAAAGCAAGACTGAAAAGAATCCCTGAGCCTTGAATTCAAATGATGTGAAACGCACACAGCATAAGTACTTCAGAGGTAATATATGATTTGGAGAAGTACTACACATTCATGTGCCAAAGAAGATCTGGATGCTTAAAATCCCACTCAAGGCCCAACCCTTCAAACCCAATCAATAATCCCTTTTGATGTCTTTGTTCTGAATCATTATTACATTAGTGGGACTAATAGATGCCTGGATGTTGGACCTGAATACTTTTCCTTAACTAAACCATTTTGTAGCCACAGGAACAACGTAAGAAGTCCGCAAGACTCGTCTGTGTGTTTATAACTTGATCCTCATCCTTTGTAAATCCTACCCCTTCACCGCTGTATAACTGGAAGCAAATCAGGTTGGACAGATTGTATGTTATTGAACTTTTACTGCCAGACCTCAATAAGTGAAGGCTGTTCTCTCTGATCTGAAAAGAAAGGCGATTCAGTAAAGCTCTTTTGTGAAGGAAGAGGGTCTGTGGCTCTTGGACAGTGTCCAGGATGCGTTATTCTTCTTCTCGCTTTGTTACCAGTCTGGGAAAAAGCTGGAGAATTGGTCCCCCAGGTCAACTCTGTCTACCCATCTAATGTCCTTGAAACCGTAGTTGTACTTTGCAATTCCTTTTGGCTACAACAAAGATGTGGGAGGGAGATTAATTCGCCTCCTGTGTTAGATCAGAGGGTTAGGCATAAGAGTTTCAGTACGAGTGGCACAAAAGCTCCTCACAAAGACCGACTGACCCCAAGATCAAATCTTTACTTAGTCGATCCACCGCATGCGAGATAAGTACAGTTAAATGATAAGCTGGTCCATTTTTTGGGTTCTGTTTGTGATGGAAATCACCATGGGCACCAACGTATCGACTCTGTGGTATTGAAATCACTCAGTCTGCAACATCAGAGAATATGTTTTAAAGAGTGAATTCAGAATTTCCACCTGTTCCACCAAACTACCTTCTCTCATGTCCTGCGTCCTGTGGCAACATACACACCAATTTTGCGGTCATGGTCTCTAGTTTTCCCTAAAGTCCTCATCCCAGAGGCACTCACAGCCACAGGCACAGCAGCTAGTGCATGTTTTGGTCCAGTGGAGCGGGGCTGCGCACACAACTGGTTATCATACGTAATCAATGGAATGAACTAGAGCTGAACTGATGTTTGAGTTTTGTGGATGCCAATACTGATATGAGGGAATAAAACATTCCACTCTTGATGTATTTGCATATATATATATTTTTTTTTTTCAAATATCCCTTCGATGTTGTTATCAAACAGACAAATACACATAGTGGAGGCAGCTATTTTACAATTCAACCACAAACTTCATCTAAAATTACTTAACTGTGAATTTGATCAGTATAAATCACCTCTAGCATGTTATTGCGGCATTGTTTTTTGCTATAAAACAGAAGTATTAGTGCGAGTGTTTATCGCACAACACTATGTCGAGACCAATATATTTGTGATATTTCGCTTTTATCAGCCTCTGACATTGGCCAAGTGATATATTGGCAAGAATGATTGAAACTGGGATACAGGGATCTGCAACTTAAAATGAATTTGGGCCAGTGATGTGAAGTGGGAAGCTAATGACCACCACTCCTTCTGGCACCCTCGCTCGAACCACACCCAACTCTTTGAACTCTTCATTTTGATCTTAACTGTTACAGCTGCAGCCAGCTGACCACTTTGCTGAGCACAAAGACTAGAAACAGGGGGTTACACTTACCAATTATAATGTTGCATCTCATTTGTTTGTACAAAAATCTAAATGTCAAAGTGACACGTTTCACTTAATGTATTTTTTTTGTCTTAATTAGTTATAGTGTCTTAATTAGGGAGTTTCAGAGGTGCTGGTGGTGTATATTGCTACCTTTGGGCAGATCTAGTCTGGCTGTTCCCTCCTTTATCCAGTCTTTGTGCTAAGTTAAGCTAACTGTCTAGCTGTAGCTTTGTGTATATCGTACATGCACAGTATCCGAAGGGGTCTTCACTCCTCAGTTTGGCAAGAAAGCGAATAAGCTGGACTGTTTCTTTAACAAGATGCAAATCCGTGTCGACTGTTGGTGCCAACTTGTGTTATTATACTCGACAGTTTTCTCATTTCAGCCTGTATTATGTATGTGTGATACCCCAGCCCTAAGTATACATCATCAGTTTTGGCCAAACCAATGCTTATAGAAGGAGCTCTCAGGCATCTCACAGTCATTAGGCCCCTTTTCCAGATTTCCTTTTTTTCCTTCTTTTCATAAGACTAAGGGATTCGTTCTTATTAGAGCTCTCATGTGCGGTATCACTCTATCCTCTCGCTGTGAAGTGAGAAGCCAACCGGTCCCAGAGCCTAAATGGAGGATTAAAGAGATGTTCGTGCCTCTGTGAGCGACGTCATTACCCCCTTGCCTGCAAATGTGGGTCACTAACCGAAGCACACGGCAAATTAAATGCCAAGCCAAAACCACAGCCCAACAGATGCTGCGACAAGGCTTGTGATTGTGCCGGGGGAAAAAAAAAGAAAGAAGAAGAGAGCATTACATTAGGTGTCGCAGCTGCCCCTCCCTCACTCCAGAGATTTTTCATCAACAAAAGATGTCCTGTGGCTGTTAAGGGGATTGGCCACATGCCGCTATTCACAATTCCTCTCCAGCTCTCTGCCCCCTCCACAACAAATGAAAGAGTAAGGACCTTTTTTCCACGCATGGAGAAAAAATGGTTTTCTCTTTTTTGTCTGTCCGCCTTTATCTCAGGATTATATAGTCGTTTCTTTGCTGCGTTGCCCTAATTTTCTCCTCCTCATCCCCAAGAGTTGCAATTAAAGAGCGTAAGGTCACCGGTTTTGTGACCAGCGAGTTTTCCTGGAATGCACAATGAGCTAGCAACACAGGCCGAGTCCTTCAGCACGGTGTGCCTGGGGACCATTTAAAACCGGTGGCGTTTATTAGAAAATCCCAAGCGCTCTCCGGGTGATGTAAAGCGCTGCCAGGTGCTCTTACATGATGGAGACCAGAGGAGGATGGAGGAGAACTTGATTTTGCTCGGATCAATGCCCCAAATGATGGAGCCTCGGGTATTTATTATTCAGTCGTCCCTGGCTGGAAGGTGCAATTGAAAGGGGAGATGAATGTTTTATAGAGCAATTGGTGGCCCTCGGGGTCCATGGAGCCCCTGAAAGCAGTGAGGGATTTTCACCAATTTTCACTGTCATACATCATTATAATCTTGTACAGCAAACAAAGCACTGACAGAGATTTCTGCTTAGACCACACATTCGCAAAGACGGTGCTGCTTAGAAAGGACTCAGAAGGGACTCAGGCATTAAATATCCATGTGTATTAACACAGACATATTGCTGTTTGGTCTGCGAGGCTCAACCTTGAGCTCTTTTCATTTGCAAACTCCTCCTCTTTTGTGTCATTAAAGAAATTCAGTTTCAATTAAAAGCCTTCAGCTACAAGCCACTTCAACTATTGCCTGCCCTCTCCCTCTGCCCACACAGAGCAGACATGTTTAGTTTCTTTTTTTTTTGGCTTCCTTTGCAGCTACCTCCCAACAGGCCTTGTGTCTGGTCTCAAAGGGGGCCGCTGTGAAGGTTAGAGAGAACGGGGGAAGGAGTGGCCACCTCCCTTGTCATTAGGGTTAAACGATGGGCTACGCAAATGGTGCCTATCACCGCCTGTCACATTATAGTCACGCGCGGAGTGAAGGGTTGTCACCAGCCACCCACTTTCCATTTCTACCCCATCCATTTCTATATCCCATGGGCTCCATCATGGTGCAGAAGAAATCATCTGTCTCCATAGCAACCAGCAGCAGGTGACAAATCAGGGTCTGGTCCCTCCCCCTTCCCCCCCATCCGCATCCCAACCCTCCACTCAGTGTTGCCTATTTGTTCTGGAACCAATAAGGCCTCAAACCGAAATTGCTGGCTGGACACGTCACATATCATCATAATTGCGAGACCTAAAGCATTTTTATCACCGTGGTAATATAGAGCAGCAGTGTGGGAGGGCAAATGATTTATACATAAGATGGGGCCATTTAGATATGTGAGGGTGTGCGTCGTGGAGCTGGACCGATATTGGATCTCTGAGGTAGATACCAACATCATGACTTCAGAATAATAAAAACGTGATATGCCAATATAGAGTTTTAACATAAACGCATCACAACAAAAATGTAGCGACTTAAACACGTCTAATAAAGATGTTATAAAATAATACAACATTTATTGCTGCAGTTTTCGACTTTGATATATCTTTTTGCATGTCTGCCGACATTCGCCTGTACACAGCAACTCATTTGATCTTTATAAGAGTTCATACATTTCTCCTCACCCACTGCGTGAGGAAATATAAATGATATAGATTCTGTATTTATATCGTTTTAAATTATTCAAGAGGATAAAATTGTATTTGTGGAAATGGCTTCCGGGCCTCAGTCCTCTGGGTGGGTGGGTGTTTCCCGTGGCATCAGTTGACTCACAATGCTGACAGCAGGAGGCTTGCTCTTAATTTCTTTGGTGCACTGTTGAAGAGACTGGAGAATTTAAAAATGTATAGACGAAAAGAAAATCGACGGATGCAAGACATTTTTCCCCTTTTCACAATTAACAATTTGCTTTAACAGTAAAAACAGCCCTGGCTGTGTGTGCATGCTGGAGTATTTAAGCTGCGGGCAGATGAGGAATTTGACAGAGAGCTTCTGATAATGCACTCATGGGGCGAACCTGCTGTCAGAGCACGTTTTCGTCCCGCTGCATGAAATGATGGTCCTGAACGCCCAGCTCTGCATCTGCCACCGGTGAAGCTGTGACAATTGCCTGGAGATCACAGCTCAGTGCTCCACTCGCATCGAGAGCTAGCAGGCTGCGCTGGTGACAGGACTCTAAAAGCACGGATGTGTTAAGATCATGAGGGGTTTCACAAGGTTAGATTGCTACTAGAGAATGCAAAGCCAGGCGAATTAAAAAGGCTCAGAGACCGACACAGTTTAAGGGTTTTTCCTTGCTGATCTTGTCATCTGACGTAAAGAAAGTTCGTATGTATCAGAGATATTGATATTTTGCAGCAGAAAAGAGGATGACTGGAGGAATTTCTGCTGGGATTAGAACAAGTCCCCCCCTTCAGTGGCCATGAGTACATCGTCAAGCCTCTGCGCCGGGATTATAGCCAAGATGATGAAAAACTGGATGCAAAATGGACGATGAAGCGGGAGGATTATGAGGGATTGCACTCTATTCTACTGTAACGGTTCAATCGCTGGCTGATGGATACAAGGGCGAGGGTCAAACTTTCTCTATCCGGATAAAGCCCCAAACGCCGTCATGTTGTTCCCTCTCGGTGTTTTGTACCGTTCGTGAATCCTTAAACTGTGTGTTTATGTAATCTGGGATCACAGTGACGTATTGCCGGAGTCACTCTGACGATGACGTCCTCCGCAACCCGATACATGCTGTTTGGTGTGTAGTAATCAGTGTTTGGCAGTTTTAATCACGAGCGTTTCATGCCAAGCTCTTAAGCTTGCGAGAGTATAAGGGAGCAGATTTTGCTTCATTCACTTATTTTAGGGACTATTAATACACCGTCCTTTTTTTAGCTTCGGCTTATTGCACTCTCTACTCTCAGCCTGTTTTTCTCCGGCTGAAGAGTCTCACGATAGCTCCTCCTCAAAGTGCCGAGACACCCGGCCATCTTTTCACATCCATCATCTTTGAAACTGTCCAGCGTTACTCATCGGATTTCCAATCTTCTCAATCGCAATCTCCCCTCTTTGAATTCTCGTGTCTGCCAGGTGCAAAAAGGAACATTTAGTTTCGTCTCTGAATTTCATCATTCGCCAGCAAGCTCTTCTGATGTTGCCTTCATGTGTTCCATGATAGCAGACAGTCGTGTTTACATTTCAGAATATTCTCTGTCAGGACTCACTGTTGTCTCGCTCTTTACACATTCACAGCCCACAGAGCAGAAATGTTTTTGTTCAAGCGGCAGCCATCTCACCTTTAAGTGTTAGAACTCTAAGTCATTGTGGTCACACAGGTTGACCTCTGCAGCCTGTAGTGTCTCAAACAAATGCACGTATGCACACAAATCCTCCACTTTTTTTCTCCATATCATCCTGCACTTAGTCTGCAGAAAAATATTTCCCTCCTGTCTCATCTCTACACAGCAGATCACTGCAAAGTGGGGCTCAGGTTCTGTGATGACTTCTGACTCGGAGCGCGAAGCGCGGGGAAGGAGGAAGGTGGCAGCGGAATGAATAAGTAAAATCGCATGAAATGAATTCCGTCTTTTGGTCTACCCCGCCGCGAGGGTTAGGAGAACTTTCACACTGAGCTCGGCGGTCCAGGCCACACTTCATAAGTGGTGAGGGGGCTGTGAGTGGTGTTCTCAGCCTCTGGCATCTTGGAAACATAAGACACCGAAATAAACAGAGGAACGGGCAAAGCACTGAAATAGAAATTGATATTGAGTAACGCGGACAAGTGTTTCAAGTTGCCTGATTCAAATTACTCTTGGAAAATATTGTTAGAAAAAGTTTGTGTTCCCGCTGTAATTGAGTGTGAAATTGCAGGTGAGCAGGCAGCGGTATCTTTCCGCGGAGAGACAGGTGGTCTCTAACTGGGCTGTCCACAGATTGATTAGAGGAGTGGATGAGTTCGTGTCTCTTCTTTAATTAAAATCTTTTTTAATAATCCCATACTTTCATTTACCCAGAAATGTCTGAAGCTACAATTATTTCTTCACTTCCTGATAAAAGAGTTGCACTGTCCTCCAGACAGTCGTTCAAAGAGAGCACATGCATATAAACATAACCTGTAGATGCACACTGTTACACATCAATGGCTTCCTAACTCCAGGTTCTTCCTCTGCCTTTGCACGCCTGCAGGGCTGCACAACTGATGCGGAGCGGCTGCTCTTTTTAGATGGCTGCTTTAATTCCTCCAGCTGACGGTTGCTCTTCGTCAACAGGTTATTACAGCTCTCCTAAATTGGTTGGGCTGCACATTTATCTGTGTGTAACTAGCGAGCTAGGAAGCTCCATTCGGATGAGATAAAATCTGGTGGGCAGGATGGGAAGCACTGCCTCTTTTTATCTACCGGAGAGAAAAAAAATCAGAGATTAGGCTCGCAAAGTGGATTTCTATCGAGGTTAAACCTGAAACCTTGGACTGAAAAATTAATGCATAGTTCCCCCTGCAGACCTCTGCTGCAAAAGAAGGGTTTATTAATTACTGGCAATATTTCGGGCTTTATTTTTCTATTTATTTTTCTTCTGATTTTAAGTTGGATGACCTCACCATGGGCTGAAAGCAGCACTGTGTATGTAAAGAGTGTCTTTATAAACCGCCTAATCAGAGCATCTAGCTTTGCCTGTCATCTCCAATCAGGTTTTGTGGGGTGACAGAGCATCAGATGTACGATCCCCCTTCTCCTACTGTGCCGTGCGTCTGTTGATCAATGCGAGGGAGGCAGTTTTGGGGAGAGGGAGGGGGCGAGGGGTTCGATAACACTGACACTGTGTGCAGTGTGTAATCTCATCTGAGAGGCTGTCATATCAGACAGGGCTGCTGCACTGACACGCTATGCTCTCCCAGAGTGGCAAATTAGATTGCTGCAATTAGATTGACGTGTGTACCGCTCAAAGTCTGAAGCCTCTCTAATCACATCTGGACAGTGTGCATTTTGTGTTCGTTTGATTAGATTAATGTGTTCAGAGGTGTGTTGATTGGCTCTTTAGTCTTTGGCACTTTGATAGTTTATTGATATACCTGTGAAAAGCCAATCAGCTCACATTTAAACCCGGTTTCCATGCTGTGAAATGAACCTTTAATGTGCGTGGTGGGTTTTTAAAATAGGGCTGGGCGATGTGGTAAGCATACACAATACATGTTGTCAGAAGCGCTTGAAAAAGCATCAAAGAACCAGCAAAGATGAAGGCTGACTGTTGCTTCACCTCATGTCTCCTGTGTGTCGGGCAAAAATGCTGCACTTGAACACATCGCAAAGACTGCAGCTGACAAGGAGGATATACCTGGCTATACAACCAGGAAGCAGTAGTTAGTTTAACAGCCAATCAGAGTGATTCTAGTTTCTCAGTCGGCCGGCGAGGGTTAATCAGCGCCAATAGTGGTGAACATATTGCTCGCATACAGCCTCGATATTTGCAGACGACCATCAGTAATGCAAATATAATGACCAAGTGATGTCCAAATTCTTAGATGATATAATCTCATATCATGGTACCAATTTGATATTGATACATTGACAATGCATAATTTAAACTCTGCTCCCTTCACTGGCCTTTTCCTCTTTACTCACACAGGAAACTGTCCAATTCACATCGCTGGAGTCGCCGATACTACTTTCGTTTTAGCCGATTTCACCTTTAACAAAGAAAACACAGAAACAAGGCTGTGCCAACATCACTAACACAAAAATAAACACCAGACCGCCGATACTAGAGTATAGAGAGCTTTGCCAATACAATTTTTTTTTATAGAAACATTGGAGGCTTGACTGAGGAGTGGAGGAAAAAGGAAACTTACTGCATCAAAATAAAATACAGTACCTCAGAAATCAGTGACAGATTGATAGTATCTCCCTCTGACAAGTATTCATCAGCTGTCAGCGGCAACATGAAGAGACTAAACACTGATATTCTCCAAGACAAAGGATTCCTGCTGTCCGTAGCTGCAGCCTCGGGCTCAGTCGCCTCCTCCTCTGCAGGCCTCATAATGGAACAAATTTATTTTGACTCCAGCTCTAATGTGCCTTGATCTATCAATTCTCTGTCCCTTTTCTCCGTCTTGCCAAGCAAGCGCTATCGCACTGGAAGGCACAAAGAACCATTAGATGCAAGTCTTTTTAGCGGGGCAGTTTGACTGTGTGATTACCATAATGGTGAAAAAGGGAGACACAGAGGGGGAATAGAGGGGAGGGATTCTGCAGGGTGAGACGGGGTGCAATCAGGACTGGTTGCCTCTAATTTTGTGCGTGTCATCCTTAACTGAGGGGTTAGAGATTGCAGTTGAGGGGAATTATATGCGGGTGCTGGTAGCCATGGCAGCAAGGCAATCGGACAGAACAGAACAGTCCACTTAATTTCTCGGACAGACAGCCGCTGTCTCAAAATGAAAGTGAGCAGTAAAAAAAAGCTGATCTTCAGACACCGGAGGAAAAATAGATTTCAACAATAAAACCAAACTATTTCCAACAATGTTCAAACCCAGAGAAATCTTAATTTATTCAAGGAAATTGCGCCTTTTGTTTGGTCGCCTGTCGCTACAACTCCCAGGAGAGAGTCAGAGAGTGAGGAAGGAAGTAAATAAACATAATGTGAACATTTTAACAGCAGGTGGTTTTTCATAATGGAGTTAACAACCCCTGTGTGATGCTGCTATTCTGGCTAAAAACTGCGTACAGCCGGCCATTAATCCTTGTAGCCGCGATCTCACGCTACTCACATCTTTTGTTGTGTTCTCATTGAGAGACCCCTGGTGGCAGAAATTACAAACTGTGTGATACATTTTGTAGTGATTTAATGTATGGTAACATTGATTTCGTCATATTCAATTCCTCCCCAACATTATACGTTTTTCTAGCTACATGATATTGTATCCGTACTTTGTCACTCCACTGAGACATGAGCTCTTTCCTGAGCTGTCCATTCTTCATCTTCACTGCTCTTGTCTGGACAGGGGTGCTACATCAATGTCCAACACAACACAGCTTTGCATATTCCTTGAAGCAGGGTCAGCTTTGCTCAGCCTTACGACTCTCTGTCTATAATAATAATGCCTCTCTGTAAACAGACGTCACCAAACAGATCCGTCTCCGGAGCTGTCACCGGCACTTCCATGCTGTCTTTGGGTGTATGGCTGCAGAATTACTTGAGACCAGATCTTCCCAAAGGTTGATTGGAGAATCAGGAATGCGTTGCTGGCACAATTTGTCCTGTGTAAAGAGAACAAATTGCGCAGTCTTGAGTGAAAGCGAGGATTCAATTGAACACATTTAATGAGCCCCATGTATGCACCCTTGCTCTGTGGAGTAACTGCTAGAACAGTCTTTACATTTATAATCAGTGGGATTAGTTTCCCCCACTTACATCTTGTAGCGAGGATAGGATAGGATCTGGAAGTTAAGGGTCTTATATTTGCAGCTGAAGGAGAAGGTCTTAGTGCTAGTTCCCTCCAATAGTGGCACTGTCAGTTTCAGCTGGCTTATCTTTGGACGGGTGCCCAAGCTCTTTGGGACTCGCAGTCAGAAATACTTTGGGGTTTGTTGGGATGCCTACTAACACAAGCTGCTGAAAATGTATGCAGACAAATCTGAGGTGGAGTCAGAGTGAACACGGTGGCTTTACTCAAGTTGCATCTCACTTATGAATGCTGCGCAGTACGATTGGATGTAATCTGTGTAAACGATTTTATTTTTTAACTGTTAGTTTATTATGATCCCTGTTAGCGAATGCCATGACGTCATGTGGTCTCCCTGGCTCTGAGATTTGTCCAGAAGATCAATGAAAAAACATTGTTATGTCAAAAATGTTGTTTCAATTTTAGACCACACTAAACAAAACCCAAAATCTATAACCTAATTTATGTCCATACATTCATTGAGTTTGGATTCTACGCGGCGTAACGACAGCGGGCCAAAAAAGACCTGCCAGTGCTATGCTGCTAATTTCTAGTTAGCTGGTCTGGTTACACTTTGTATAATAAAACGTCCACTTTTACGACCTGAGGTAGCAAACATCTCAGAATATATGAGGGTTTCACAATATCACAGTATGAGGTATTAATTAATATTATCATTGTTAGTCACAATGACACTTGAAACAGAACATTATTTGATGAGAATGACCGAAGACTGCGACGCAAATATCAACTATCCTTCTTTAGAAATACTTTAAGGGTTATATTTAACATTATACATAACACTATGTTACAAGTTCTTTCTGTTTCTCTCTCCTTATTTTCTCATCTCCTTCTGCCTCATCTTATAATGTTTCCTGTAAAGTTGCAGAAAAAGCACACCCTGCATTTTGAGTGTTTTCACCCGCGAATCTGTCGTCATAACAGCAGGTGAGCCACCTGTGGAGGAACCTTGTTAATTATGTGGTCGATCAAACCCCAGGTGCACCAAACGGCATTGCAGCAACTAGGTGCACTTACATGTTTGTAAGATGGCTTTTCCAGTCTACTGGAGCATCGGGAGCAATTTTAGGGTTCAGTATCTTGCTCAAGGATAATTTGGCGTGCAGCCAGGGGAGCTGGGGAATTGAACCAGCGACCTTTCAATTACTGGACCACCCACTCTACCTCCTTAGATACAGTCATAGCAAGTTTGGCCTACGTTAAAAAGGAGAGATTGCATCACAATCAGTGCATTTACAGGAGGGATGTAGTACCAGAGAGTGTCTCTGTCTGCGTCTGCAGAGCATAGTTGATGGACAGTAGACAGAAGAGGTCATCCATTAGTTAATCGATTGCGGATGGCGTCATTCTCTTGGATGGGTTTTAAAAAATAAAAGTCTAAAATACTTAAATGGGTTGCCAAATATAGCCGGGCAGCCATTAATATACCTGGACAGCCCGTCCAAGTAAATATTCAGTGTTTCCCACACATGTATTGGTTAGATTTAGGGGAAGATCGTGGTTGGTTTAAAATGACTCATTTGTTAAGTTTGTGGGACGTCATCCTTTGATTGGTGATCATTAGGTAAAACTTGCATTCTTTATTCCTCAGCTGTTACTGATGTTCCTTGATTTATCAGACATCTGCTCCTCAAGGGGACCGAAGTACCATCTAAGTCCATCTTGATTGATTGACATGACATTTTCTCACACTTAGTTTCTCCCCATCTTCTTCATGTTCTGCCCGCTAACCCTACTTAATCCCACTCCCTCTGAACTTATTTTCTTCTCCCAGACCGTCACCCCATCAGAAGTCCACTCGCCTACAGTACAGTCATCTCCTTAGTGCATTTTATCTCTGGTGCTAGCCGTGTGCCTCGAATAGCAAACAGCTAGATATCGTTAACATCACACAGACACTCTGGCTCGCTAATGCCGTCTCTCCGGTGCCAGGTAGCATTAGTGCTAACAAGACGCTCATTGCCCTGGCGATTGATAATTGGATACTGCCAACCAGTGGTAACAGGGAAGTCTAATTGATGTGAATCCAGCGTCCGCATAAATTAAATTCAGTTTGATGACGCCAACAGGATGACTTATTGACCGCATCTTTAATATTTTATCCCCTTCGGCTGTTTGTGCCACAAGTCACGAGCTGCAATGAGAAATGAATCGCTCCGATTTAACTCCTGTTTTCCCGCGGGTGTATTAAAACACTCCATCTCTGAGATCTAATTATTCTGATCCATTTAAGTATATTGCACTTTTAATGTACTTAGTCAATGGAATTTACAATAAACATCCGCTGGCTTTTCAGTAAAATCAGCATATATTCTGCATGCGGATCGACCAGAATGTGGGTTAAATAAAATTAGAGTAGAAACGATTCGTCCCCTGAGGAATTAAATAAAGGAGTGGTTTATCCTGATACATATATATCACCAGTGTGTGTGTGTGTGTGTGTGTGAGTGAGTATTAGTATGTTGAGAGAGGAAGAGAGAGCGAGGCCAATAATATCACAACACAAACGGGCTGCAGCGAGCGATTGATCATGTGGACTCTGGCCGTCCAACGTAACCTGCCTGACCGACACTGACTGGCCTGTGACAACCATGATAAATGAACATCCACCGGCCAATGTCTCACTAATGGCTTTCCTTGTACTCTGTGTGCCTGCACGCACGCATACACACACTCATATCACTCATCCTTGTGCACACTTCTCACTTATGCCTAATTTGTACTTTGGAATACTGATGCTGGACGAGTGCATGTTAGTGTATTCATGCACGCTTTTAGCAGCAAGAATGTAATGAAATTAATGTAACAAGCTCATGTTTAACAGGGGTTAGATAATATTTTATACGGGGGTAATTACTGCTTTCTGTCCTTGGCTTTTCTCTGAACTCTGATCCTTATTCTACAGTGTGGGATTACATTACACATCATTTTTATTGCTATTAAATATTAAACATTCAACCTACTGCTGAACAACAGTGATTTTTACGATTCATAATCATTTAAGTCGCAAGTTTTGATTGGAGACACTCGAATGTGATGATCTGCCCCATTTTTCATGTTTGTTTTTTCGTTTTAACATTTATAGACGATAAAAGATATTGATCAATCAGACAAAAATGAAGCAGTAACAATAATTAGGTATTTAGTCTGTAGCAAAGACTATAGATTAGGGAAGGATTGATATGGGTTTTTTTTCAGGGCAAATACAGATATCAATTATCAGTAATCAAGGAGACCGATAACAGATATGCTTGCATTCTTGCTGTCAAAGTTTAACCAGTGATGAAATGTAACTAACTACAATTTACACAAAGAGGTAGCTGCATCAGAGCCAAAGTAGTGCAACATATAAACAATTGACCAAAGGAACAACAGCAACAAAGCTAAATCACGTGTACCGGTAATACAAAAAAAGATTAAAATTAGCCTTGGTAATCTGCCAGGCAAATGATGGATCCATCCCTACTATGGATGAAGTTCTACTGCAAAGTCTCAAGTCAGCCTATTGTGACTTGATATCTTCTGTTGTGTACCAAAGACTTATTGTCTGGGGCATTACCACTGGCATCGTTAGAGGTCGCTGGGGAAAAGCTCTGCTCTGCTGCCTTCGAGTTCCCAGTTTATATAACGTACATCTTTTTAAATATGCAACATGTGAGCAGAATATACTGACATATATATTTATATACAGAACTGAATTAATAAAGCTCTAAAACTAGTTTAATACACAGTGTCCCTCTCCCTTCATGGCCATGAAATCAGCTGAAAGTGCAGAGCCTTTCTCAATTGTTATTTTTATTTATGTGACAGTGGTGCGGATTCCCTGACAGATTTTCAAGTAATCAAATTACCAAAACCAATTGATATGCGGTGAACCTGAGGCCCCCTGCACAGTTGCCCTAATTGACCAGTTCTGTGGATGGTTGTCATTATTTATGGCCTCAAGCTCCCTGTACAGTATTTGAGGCTGATGCATGTTCTTTTTATTTCCTGTAGCTTTTATGAGTTCATCAAATGTTGTGTACTCCGTGTGATACATCAAATACATCGCAAATAAATCATTCTTATTGTTTAAGTCAGTATCTGGTGCATCCTCAGTCCCCATCTTCAGTTTGGTTCTGTTTTATGGAGAACATAAAAATGCAAGGAAATGTCACGTGTGTTCATGTTTATCAGTCTTTAGGAATACACAGTGGAGCACACCTATTGCCTCGTCTTCAAACGATCCCTCAGGGCTCCTTCCATTTTAGCAGAGGGCTACAGAAATAAATAGGGTCTTAGACCATGGAAGTTGAAGGAGGACACCATGATGGATTGATCTGCTCCGTCAATCCTCAGAGTCAATCAATCATCTTAGCCTTGGCGCTGGGCGCAAAAGGAATTTTCCACACTCGGCTGCTGTGCCTTTAGGAGCGTTACCTCTGGGGTTGGATAACCAGATTGCATTAGATATCTGACTATACCCCTCCTCTCAGTTGTCACCATCACTATTTGTCATCGAAGAGTGATAAGGCTGCTGGGTACGCTAACTGAAAAACCTCCTTTCCTGCAATAGTAAGAGTCAAAGTTTGAGTTAACAATCTGCTGGATTTCCATCCTCTGTTACATAAGTAGAGGCAAGAAGTCTTTCTGATGTGATACACCAACAGTACATCTGACATACAGTATGCACTAGGACGTGACTAACAACCTCAGCAGATGGTCCTCTCCAGTTATGTAGACTACATGTGTCTTGCTTCAGGCTAGCAGTACCCTCTCACTGACAATATGAGGTGAACTGCCAGCAGGCAGAGGAGCTTTCAAAGAGTGGGGATGTGTGGTAAATTTGAACTGAATCCCCTTGAAAAGCCACGGCACGGCAACTTTACCAGGACTGCAGGCTTGGTATGAGGTGGTCCTGTACCAAAAAGAGGAAAGGCTTGTGAAAAGAAATGACTTGAGTAATATAATGTGGCTTTAGCAAACTTCAAATAGTGTTTCTCTGCCTGTGGTACTATTTATAGTACCAGATTAGTGGCCAAAGCGTATGGCACGCATCATTTGGGCCAAGCCAAGCCATTGATCCTGCTCTGGCTTGCACTTTGACATCCTGGCCGACCTTGTAACTAATCCATAAAGCTAGGGGATGAGGTTAAGAGGTCGGTGATAGAGAGCGTTTGGCTCTCATGGTAATAACATAGAGGCAGTTACATGTACTCCAACCTCAAAAAGTTGGGCTGCTGTGTAAAATCTAAATAAATGCATCAAACTCCTTTTGGTCCCAATGTGTTTGAAACGCAATATTAATTAATGAAGTTGGTGAGATAAAACCTTAAATATACCATTTTATACTGTTTTCAATTGAATATACTGTTTGTAGAGATGATAAGCACATTATTACGTTGTGTTTTATTTATGTTTTAAACAGTATCCCAACTCTTGTGGAGTCAGGTTCGTACATGTGCAGCTGTGGATACTGAATTAGAAATCAAAATCCTCGAGGGTGACAGTAAATATTGACAGTGAAGGCGTTTGATGTCTGTTCAAAGTTTTCTAGATCACAGTAGACACCTCAGCAGACCTGCACAGCACACCTGCCAACATTCAGCTGAGAAAAAGAAGAGATATTCCTGGGTGACGGCAAAGCGCCACTGCCCCCATGTAACATAAAGGCACAGAAAATATATGAATGTAAACATAGTGTGTCTGTGTGTGTGTGTGTGCGTGTGTGTGTGTGTGTGTGTGTGTGTGTGTGTGTGTGTGTGTGTGTATGTGTGCGTGTGTGTATGTATGTTGAGGAGCATTGGCAAGTAAAATGATGCAGCACAACAGCCTGCAGGGTAAGTGCCAGTGAGACAGGAGGCAAATGTCTTACACCAAATCCACTAAAAATTGGAAACATATTCCTAGTTCTTGGGACCCGTTTCATCCATTTCACCAGCAAACTGAGTGGAGCAAAAGGTTTCAGCAAGTGCAGGACAAGTGTCGCATATCAGACAGGGTCATTTTTTTTTTATCAGCGACGCAAGAAGTCAGTGCTGAGGAGTCAGTCTATGTAATGAACGTCACTAAATTGCATGCAACAGCTGTGTTTTTTGTATTAATTTAAATGGCAGACATCACTTATATCTAATAATCATTCATTAAACAACAATTTCCAAAGAATTGACAACATTTTGCACTGCAGCGGACGTCAAGATGTGAACACCAACATACTGCAGGTCAGAGCAGCTATAGTCAGTGACAGCCATGAGATGGAGAGAGAGAGAAAATCCCCAGATTCCCTGATTAAATGTCTCAATTATCTGAGTTGTTGACGTAGGAGAAACTGTAATTCGACTTGTTATACATCAAGTTATATCTTTGTTTTCAGAACATTGTGTACGTTTGTCCCAGCGATGCACATGTTCACACGTGCATATAGAACGGGAAAGTGTACAGTATATTCTATATTCAGTATCATCCTAATTTTTTTTGATCAGTTGATGGTTTCTATTATGCTCATTTTCGTGGATACTGCAGCCACCTCAGCGCCGCATATTCCTGCATCCATGGCTATTTGCACATCCTTATCTCCTCTGCTGGGTTGTCGGGTACTGTGACACACATCCTACATAGAAACTGAGAAACACCCATTTCATTTATGAACCTATAATGATTGGGAGATTAACGAGGGGGAAATTATCAATCATGAACACAGCGGAAGAGTGGGTTGAAATAGGGAAAGTTGGGAGTGTTGGCATGTATGGTGCACAGGCAACCTTTCAGCACTTAAGGGCATGAAAACAGCAGCTATATACAAGTTACGTCAAATTTGGGTGCCAGCATAATCATGACGGAATAATTGATTAGTCATTGGAGGCACTCATTAAGCAAAAACGCTCAACTTTTGTGCTTTTTCCAGCAGTGTAAAGTTCAAGATTCGCTTCCTATTTGGGCTGAACTTCGGGTTGGAATGTCGTCACTAATTTCCGACATTTTATAGACCAAAAAATATAAGTTAGTCGAGCTCTGCGTAACTTCTCCTGAAGATGTGGAAAAGAGAGGCTTGTGTTTTTTGTTGCCTAAAGCTACGGGTACCATTTGCATATTTGGTGAGCTTTGACAATAACTCCGGATAAGAACTGCAGACTTTGATGTGCCAGGTTGCTGCACGGTTGCATCAGATCAATCCAGCCATCTAATGTAAGCTCGGCAGTTCTCAGGCATGAGTGCAGAGATTTTTCATCACTCCTCTCCGTTTAACCAGGTCAGTTTCCACGCTGTTGCATTTTTTCCAGTCATCTTCAACGCGAGCCCCCCCCCCCCCCCCCCCCCGGAGCACTTTGATTCGCAGTCTATTTAGTCACAGCTTCTCGTTATTAAACTTCCAAACCACAATTTGCCCTTCAACTCTTTTACAGTAATTCATTAAGGATGATGTTTATTTTTCCTTTGTGCCGAGCTGTCTCTGAGAGCTCCGGTTTCATTTGCATAATATTTGGTCGTATGAGAATAAAAATGGGCCATGCAATTTCTCATAAGGCCACCAGGACGGAATAAACACCCCTTTAGCGTTTGTCATTTAGTTTGTGAAAAAAGAAATGAATAGCTTCAAATGAGATTCATAAAGGCAGACGCTTGTACATACAGAGCGGCTGCACGCACAAAGACTGATTTCACACAGTAAGTAAAAGAAGGGAACGTGCAATAGATGGAGTAGTGTTGCAGGAGCAGCTGCTAAACGTTCGCTACAATCAAACGTATCAATTCCCTTTTGTACTATCAGGGGTAAAAAACAGATAATCGGTCGGTTGATTTCTAAATGACTCGACTTTCATGTTACAGCGCAGCGACTGATGCTTTGTAGCTGATGCTTTTTAATCTGGCAGAGAAGATGCTTTTTATCTGGACCACACAAAGCTGTTTTTTTGTATTATCACTGAACATCACTGCAGCAATTACAGAAGCTCAGCATGTGAGGGACTTTAATGTTTTACTTTTTATCACAGACGCTGTCAAGTTACTGCTGCTGATCAAAACATTAGAGATCCGGGGGGTTATATCTGAGTAGTTCCTTACCTTTGAATAACTCGATTTCTGTAACACTCAAGTACTTGATGAATTGTCATCTATTCACGGTGCTCATTACTTTTTCTTTATAAAAATTCTTCTCTATTTGTCATATTTAATGTGAACGAAAATCCGGTCTTGGCACTGCGGCAATTTTTCTACAAAGGAAAAACACCGTCTGGGTAGGTTTAGTAACTCCCTCAGGGATTAGCGATGGGAATGCTGTAACTTAGCATCCCTTTGATGCACAGTAAAAACAAATACGGGAAAACTCAGCATGCTGTTGGCACTTAATCAGTTTGCAACTTCTACAAAACAGCTTAAAGTCATGTTAAGACCAAGCATGCACTAAATACAGCACATGTTGAGGGAGAGAAAAGTCGACCTTAGGTGACGTGGAAACCTGTGTGTCTGTGTGTGTGTGTGTGTGTGTGTGTGTGTGTGTGTGTGTGTGTGTGTTAGACACAATCTCTTCTTGTGTTTTCCATCTTTTATTTACCAAAAAACCCAAAATCTTCTCAAGGTAATTTTTCCAATTTCTTGTCCAAATATGTCATCACACCCGAAATAAGGCACAATCACCTAGAAAGTGACAGTGGAGGGTGATATAGGGACCTTTTTTTAGATAGTGTTTACTTCGCAGATATTCTCCACTTACGACGAGCAGGAAACGCCTTGTTTTCATTGTTGTTTACATATTTCTGAGGTGCCGTTACTTCCAGCGATCCCCATACTTACCCTAAAATGACAGCACTCTGCTTTAACCTCCATCCATTAACCTCCTGTTAACGATTCAAATACACAACCAATTCTTGATGCATCTCATGTATCACATCCTCAATTTTCTGTATCGCCGCACATGGCTACTTTTTCATGATTGAAAATAAGCAGTGAGATAAATCTTTAAATTCCCTTTTATTTAGACTGTCCTTTAAAGTCATTCTACAGAAGTCTACAGTATAAAAAGCTGCTTACTCGTTGATATCTGCCCACAATTCAATCAAGTGAGCAACGTTGCGATGTAACTTCACAAATTCATTGTGCGGCACAGGCCAGAAAAATCAACAAGGCTGCATCAATGCAGAGTCTCCCACGTCCGACACATCTTAGAATTAAGAAACTTCCACTTAAGCATTTATTTAAGTAGTGTATGGAAATCTAATAAATGGTTTACAACACACCTTAATGTGCATGTAAGTTAAAAATAACAACCTTACAAGTGTTAATTGTTGAGTTTTCTAACAGCTACACCTCCTCATGGAACGTGTCCAGCACATGTGAAAAAAATGTTTCAATCGACACACCTGGTCCGCAGACATGTCACCTGATAGATTCTCATACTGTTAGCAGATGTGACTTTAAAGAGACAGTACGTGAAAACATCAGTTTCATGAGTCATATATAGGCACATATATTTCACCCGGAGTTTTTTGATGCTTTATAACACAGTGGGATGAGGCTGTGATGTCACACATGGTTATGAAACAAACAGAAACAAACGAAGGGTTAGAAAAATGTTGATACGTATATGAATTATATAACTATGATTTTATTACATGTGAAATGTTAACATGTACTTTTAGATATGAATTTGATTGCAAAACCTTTTTTTCACACTTAGTAGATGTGTTAAAAATGTTGACAGATTCATTAAATATCACGTTAAATGTCCTTAGATTCGCTTACAGTTACATAATAGAGTCTCGTAAACTATATTTTCGGTGTGACCAGTGCTTAGAAAGGGGGGTTTTGATTAAAAGTTACCCATGGAGTTGACTCTTCTCTGTTCGAAGCAGCTCTGACTCAGTTGTCATGTATTTTTCAGGTGGCCTGAAAGGAGCCTCCATCATTGATTCACTGGACACACTATATATAATGGGATTGATGGACGAGTATAATGACGCCAAGGAGTGGGTGCAGACCAGTCTGGACCTGAACTCGGTAAGAAACTCATTTTTTGCTCTCATTCTCATTGGACACGTTTTTTTATTTTCATCGCTTACTTCTTATGCTGTAACTACTTTAAAGTCTCAGTCAAACTCACGAGCAACCCGCGTAATGAAGTCTGCAGCAGAGGCCTTGCGTGCTGGATCGATTTTAAGCGCTTGCCATTGTGCTTTAACGCCGACATTGTGTCCAGTGGGTTTGACGGTTTTCCAAAGCTCGGGACATTCCAGCAGGAATCAAAAGCTTCCTGTGTGGGCACTTGCCACGCTGTGTTACCGACTGATGGGATTCTCTGCCTCTCTGAAAGGTCTCTATGGGGCAGAAAATGTGATAAATAAAGGAAGGAGAGGAGGGGAGGGCTCAGAGGGATGTTGTTGGTGGAGAAAAAAATGAGGGAGGGAGGGAGGAGGCAAAGAAGAGGCAGCAGACCTTTCATTCAGCTGTAATGACACCGGCGGGAACAACCGACGGTTTCCAGTTGTGATGTCAGGATTGAGTGGAAGCTAAAGAGAGGATAGGTTTTTGTGTGGTTTGCAGCTAACAGTCAATTGTGAGCCACTTTGTCAGTGGTTTTATGAGAGAGGTCATCACTTGGCCATGTCACACTCGCACATTTTTCCCCCAGTTGTAATAAAATGTGGTTTACATAGTGCAGCGTAATTACACAAAGCCTACAAACTCCGCCTTGTCATTATGACTGTCAACACCGTACTGTAGACGCTAGGCAGTAATTACACCAATTCACTAACTGTTATGACAAGATGTCACATGTCTCGTGTGTGAAAAGATTTGTTTGCTGACAAAATTTGCCTCAATTAGCATTTAAAAAATACTTGTTGTTTGTCTCAGGTCTCTTGCTAAGAAAACATCCTCGACTGTGTTAGGCATGTGTGGCGTGGTGCACATGGCGGCCCGCAGGACCTTTGCACAGCACCACCCCTGTGTGTGAATAGATGTTATTAACCTGACAGTTGTGCACACACTTGCTCCACTAGGAAACAGTGTGTTTATAATGTAATGCTTTTATCTCACGGAGCCCCACAACATGTTTATCACCGCCAATTTTGAGGCCATAAAGAATCCTCACTGAGCGTTACATCAAAGAAAACATCAGTTTTAAGCAGCTCATGGCGCGAACACGCACGCCCACAGATTCATATGCACAGTGAGAGGCAAACATGAAGCTCACACATACACCCTCACAGCTTTTTCTGTCTCCCTGAGGCCCAGTCCTATCCCCCCGTGGATGCAGATGGACATTAACTTTGAGAGGAGCTGTAGCTGGCGGCCGTGGCAGCCCCTCGCACGGACAGTGATGGCAGCCGCTGACACACAGCCACGCTGTCACTGATCATAAAGACAACAAACACGGATTTACACTTCACACTGCACTCTGTCACGGGGTTATCCGCCACAATCCGTCAACCTCACCCACTCATGCCTTCATCAGCGGTCTCGGGGGGGGGGTCACATCCACCACCAGGAAACCACTCCACCTCCTGCGGGACAATTAGATGTAACATATTAGTGACAGTTTAGGCTCGTTCTCCAAATGTTTTTATATTTTCAGGGCAAATATTGTACACGATCTGTCGGAGGGGCTGTTTTCTCTCTGTCAGGTTGTTTTAAATT
This sequence comes from Diplodus puntazzo, assembly GCA_963678695.2. Lineage (NCBI taxonomy): Eukaryota > Metazoa > Chordata > Actinopteri > Spariformes > Sparidae > Diplodus > Diplodus puntazzo. The sequence goes on from OZ023160.1 coordinate 8,902,823, forward strand.
CTAATGGCCACATGTTTGGGCAGCAGTTCATATTAATTAACTGTGCAGTAATTCAAATATACTTATCCATGCACATTTGTGAATTTGATAGGGTGTTTTTTTTTGCCAGCATGATAAATCTAAATCATGTTAGATCTGTGTAAAGTGAGTGGAGACGGTGAGTGATTCGAGGGTTTATTAACACAGACACACACACACACACACACACACACACACACTCTGCACCCATATCGACTGCACACAGAGAAGTGGTGTTTTCTAGGTATCAAATAACTGCAACACCTCGGAGAGTCTGTGTTATACTTGACAAACATTTACGCGTCAATGACAGGATATCATCATTTTGATGCCAGAGTGCAGTTTGTACGTCCACACGCCTGACTCAGAAAGATTTACACACTGGCTCAATATAAAGACTGTCAGATGCACTTGGGAATGGTCCACGGAGCTTTCCAAGAGCCTCAGGAAATTTTTCTGATGTCCTAATTTTATTAAAATACCACTTAAGGAAAGACACAGCGTACAAGATCCACTACAGGCAAAATGTAGCACGTGAAGATGAAAGTATTCTTATTTTTTAGGCCCACAAAAGAGCAATTTCTCCTGATTTTTAATGAAAAAAGGATGAATTTATTTTCCTCTAGGACAGGGACAGTTTTATTTTATATTAGTATTTTCAATCTTACGATGTAACTGGATGATTAAAATGTGTTTACACAAAGTATAGTACGGTTTGTAGAATGACTCATCCTCATTTTCAGTTTGTAATAGATCTTTTGAGGCTGTTGAATTAGATTAATTGCATTCATAAAGCAGAATTCGTTATTTTGACCCTCTCTAGCATCTTTTTTTCTAACGTCACTGGGTTTCAACCTCTTTTCTGTCAGTGCTTACTCTAGATGTGCACAAGAAATCCCGTCTCTGACAGTCCGTCGTTCCCTTGTTTTTTTCTTTTGTTGACTTTGTTGTGTTATTGTTAAAATTCTAGCTCGATACTGAATAAGATGTACAACAGGTCATTCTACAAAAAGAAAAGCTAGTAATATCTTAAAAATTGTAATTGATTTACTTGGCGCGCACAGGAGGTATAAACAACATCTGCTCAACAACAACAAACCGCTTCAGCGATTTTTATTTTTGGATTAATCTTTTAATTCACCTCATGATTCTCATTTTTGTCCACTTGACTGATTTCTGCCATGTGCTTCTAAGAATAACAATTTGCAGCAAACATGGTTACGAATAAGGTAAATGAGAATAAGTAATAATTTGTCTGAAAAAGAAAGAAATCTAAGAATGTATTAGGTGAGTTCTTTTTCAAATAAATGTGATGTAGTTTTTTTTTTTCCACTGGAAGGCACCGCATGAGTTATCCTGCTTCTTGTGAGGTTGTGTTACTTCATATGTCTGCTGTATAGAAAGGCGCACACACACAGTATTATTAATGTACATATTAATGGCAGCATGGCCTCACCTTTAGGTCTCCTGACCCCAAAACCAGTCTGCTTATAGTATGGAGTTCAATTAACGTCTAGACTGCTTCAGTCTCTTCCACGATTCCTGAGGGAGAACATAATCAAAACCCTTTATTTCAAGAAAATTACATCTCATGTGTTTAACTACTCTCCAGCTCATTACATTACTAATTAGCTCTACAGAAGAGTCATAATCTTCACACATTGTGTCGACATATAATGCATCTCTGCTAAACAGAAACCCCTACACTTGGTTGAACCCAGTGATGTCATTGATGACATCACCAACCCCATATAACCCAGGAAATGCAGGTAGCTCAGCCTTTTCCTGCATGAGGAACAAACAAATGTAAGTGTGAAGAAACAAACAGTTTTCAATCCTGCAGCACAATAAAAATAAATTAAACTATCTTATGGCGATATGTTTACTTTAACTTACTCTTGTACTTTGAGAAATAATGTTTTTAAAATGCTAATCTAAGCCTATAATTCTCAGATTCCATGCTGCATCGTTGGATCATGAAGCAACAAACACTGATAATTATCTGATAAAATACTGAAAATTGGATCCGAAATCAGTCGACCCGTAATATACAGTAGCAGTACATAGTTTTATTTATACTCTTGATACTTACGTGCATTTATTCGAAGAAAATTACTTTCAAGACTCGCTCAACCCTAGTAATTACATTTCAATGTCATCAGACACAGTCGCACTGCAAATCAGCTTGTTAAACTCGCCTGTTCGAGTCTGTGCGTCATCCAGAGCTCGACACATAATTGCAGCCTGCCTGTAACTTGTTAACATTGAAACAAGGACAGCTGTAACAGAACAGTGTATTACAGATGTAGAAGTATTTAGTCCGTCTCTGACATCAGCTGCAGCTCAGTGTGATTAGTTCTCACAGAATTTCTTCTTTCCCTCTGCGGTAATGACAAACCAAACACAATTGCCCTGATCGCCACTTTTATTCTTGATTTCAACTAATGGGTTTAGCATCAGCAGACACAACAGATTATGAAACTCTGTGCCAAGTGAACAAATTCCATTCGGAAGATGAAATGCGTCTTGACCATATGACTTTAAAACAAACAAGCTTCCTGATGCAGCGCTGCTCGACAGACTGGCCCGTTCTGGCGGCAGAGCCAATCATCAAGACAGGAGAGTGTTTATGCCAGCTCTAGCTTTTGCCATATTTTCCTACAAGCTGTCGTTGCATAAAGCTCAAATATGTGGCTGGCATCTTTTCAGATGGTTAGCATTATGGGGTTTCTCGAGTCTGACGATGCTGAATGTGTCTTTGGTTTTTGGGTGGAGTAATGAGACATATATGAGACATATATTTTCTAAGGATCTTTTTTAGGTAACAGTTTGGTCTGTGCTGTATGTCTTTATGAATTGTGGTCAAGAGCTTGTCGTCTGGCAGTTCATCAGCTTTTCTTATTTAAGAGAGATGAGTGTGGAGTGATTAATGAGTGCTTTAAGATTGGATTTTATTCCCTCATGTCGCATCCCAAATTGTATTACTCCTCGAGAACTCCCTCCTCCTCCTCTTTTCCTCTTTAAGTTACTGTTATTTCAACTCTTTCCAAATCAGATATTGCGTCGTTCAGCACGTCTCTTCCATCATCAGGAAATGAACTAGATTAAGGCGTGATAAAAACCTCCTTTCCATCACTCCCCCTGTACTTTAAATGCACACTCACGTATGATCGGAGCTCCTATCAGGGTTTGAAATGAAGATGGAGGGAAAACAGAAAGTCGTGATTGGTTTGTTGATGGTGGGTTTCCGAGTAGAGGAGGCGTCCTAAAGGTTACAGGGTTATTATGCACACGTCCTGCCTCCAGTATTTGTTCTCGTAGTTTATATCGTCGAGGTTTTTATTGGTTTTGAAGAGGGCAAAAAATGAGTTTAAAGTAATAACAGGTAGAAGAAAACATCAGCTGAGGGAGAGCACAGAACTCACATTACCTGAATTGTTACGGGTCATGGACCTCTCGAGATGACTCACTCAGAGATCCGCAGAGGACTTAATCCAGCTACATACTATGAGTGAGGGGAAACGGCAAATAACACACAAGAGGACAATTTTTACCATTCAGACTTTATTGTATTTTGTCCACTATGGATTGCTGCTCTGAAGTCCGTGGTGACTCACTTGTAGATGCAATAATATAACGTATTAGCCACCCTGATGGGCAGTCAATCAACTAGACTTATTGGTACATCACTGTCCAACTCTGTAAAAAAGATGGATGAGAAGCAGTTTGTTCTTTGTAGCGGAGTTTGTTGGAAGAACTGAACCCATAGAGTGACACCTGGGACTTTTATTTTGCTGCTGAAGAAATTTTAGTCAAATAACAGAAAATTCATAGGATGAATTTTAATGATCATCGTCAATTGTCATCTTTTAAGAGGCGCCAGAAATTTGCTGGTTTCTGTCTCAGTATCTAGATATTAGACTGATTATCTTTGGTTCTGGCAACCCACTCAGCAGAATAAATGCTGGAAATGCAAAGTATGTTTCAGCAAACCACAGATCTGTTGGAACTTTACCTTCTGTGTTGTTGCAGGATTCAGTTTTATCACATTGAAAGAAGCCTAATCCAATATGAAATAAAACATATTCAAATCCACTAGATCCTGTTTTCTTATTTGGTGCATCAAATTGTGCTCACTCATAGATTCCAGTCATCTGAACACCAGGATCAGCACCAAACGTTAATGGGATCTGTTTTGGGCAGAGACCCATCTTCCATCCAAGTTTCATGGAAATGTGTTCAGTGGTTTTTGTCTAATCCTGCTGACAAACCAACCAACCAACAAATAGACACAAACAGAAAAAACCTAGCTGGCGGAGGTAAGCGATGGTTTTGTCGCCGCAAACACAGAGATGGTTGCTGCCAACATTGTTTCCTGGCGAGTTGACTGCGTTTTGGCTGTCAGACAATTAACTAAAATGGGTTTTTGGTAATTATGATGGAGATTTTTGTTTTGTTTGTTTGTTTTGGGTTTTTTTAAATATGTTTTAAATCTATGGCTCTATGAAATCTTTATTCAGGAATCTCATGGACAAACTCCTCTATGGTAAATATAAAAGGTAGTTGCTGCCTTACATGGTTTTTCTAGATGTTGTTTTGCTGATGCTACATGGATTTTTCAATGGTGTTCTCTCACTCAAGACAGTTATCACATAAAAAATGTATAATTCATGAGCTAAGTATTTTCAGCTTGATGACACAGAAAGGTTTAGCGTGCCGGCTACGGTACAGGTACACTGTGGGAGTTGAAGGCTTTGTTCTTGTTATATTTTCTCTAGAAAAATCCAGCCGCATATTTTATTTATGTGCACGTCTGCCATGTGATGTTGCCCTGCAGAGAGATTAATCGTATCCAGTGCATTAATGTGTAAGGCTGTCGCACTGAGCGATCTTGCACAGAAGCTGAAGCGTTCACATCTTTCTCAGAGAAATCTCATCTAATGTGATATTTTTTTTTTTTTTTTTTTTTTAAACAATCCGGCTTGTTCATAGATTAAAGGGTCCCCGCGTGTGTTTTTGTTGATTGTTCCCATGAAGCCTCTTCAGCGTAACTAGCAACATGCACTGGCAATAACTCTGTTCCAGCACAGTGGAAATCTCCAGAGCCAAACCAGGCCAGCAAAGTGACTGGATAATTAGCACAATCAGGCCTATAATTCCACATCTCAGGTGAGATTTAAGAGGGTGTGAAGCCTCGTGAGCGTCATTGAAAGAGACTGAATAAAAAGAGCTGTGTTTTGATTTCTCCGTGTTTTTGTCATGGCACGTGCTGCATTTTTCAACCTGCGAGCGATTCTGCAGTGCTGATGCTGGCATGTGTAAGCAAATTGTCACAACATAAAGAGACAGCAGGGTGTGAGCGGAGGAGACTGTCACAGAAGTAGAGAAGGTGACAGTAACCAGAATCACGCAGGACCAGGTAAACATTTTTAAGGCACCGAGCCATGTTAGACGTTTGCGTCTCTTCAACCTCTATTGTCACATTCGTAAAATTGAAACTTGTTCCAACAAGGCTTTTTGAGATCAGATCAAACTTTTAATTTGTCTTCAACTTTTATTAACTGCCAGAAACCTAAGTAACTATATCCCATCATCCTTGTACCTGGTATTTAAATGCACCACAGTGTGTCATTGATCTGCCAAGAGGTCTCTCAATCAATCAATGAACGTGATGGAATGTCACTACGTTTTTTTTTTTTAGTCAAGTACTGTACTTGAGTACAGTAATGCAGTAATGTCTGCATGCTAACATGTTACAGTAAGATAGTAAACATAGTCGGCGCTTTACTAGCTAGACATCAGCATCCTGTCTGCAGTGTTTCAATTTGAGCATGCAGACATTGGTTATAAGCTCAGAGAGGTGCTGGGCCTGAGCGCAGCCTCACAGAGCCACCTGTGGGCTGCAGCCACTGTCCTCTTTGTTTTGGGTTACTCCATGCCCGCACTTGTTTGATGCTTTGGCCACATGCTGTGAGCCTGACAGTGCTGAAATGTGAAGAAAGGCGCAGTAGGGGCTGTTTCAGTAGCAGAATGAAGTAGAATATTGTATTATTTTCTTGAAACTGTGGAGGAAGTTTCTACATTGTCAGAAGCGCACGCTGTATCTCCCTGCAACTTCCCAAACAACACAAAAAAATGTAAATTTACCTGCAGAGCAATTCTGCCTGCTTGAGACGTCTGCACACACAGAAAAGTGCCTGAGCTCGAGGTCTCAATAATTCTGAATCTCATTCAACTAATCTTTGCAGGGAGCTAAAGTGTTTAGATTGAAAATAGCTCAAGTGTATTTGTGTCAGCGCCGTTCTAATCCCGATGTAATTGACTTTTTGGTAGAATGAGAGCAGATACATTGCATATTGTTATTGCTGTTAATCTTTTTAACCTCAAAAGGGTGCTGGGCCCGGAGGCCACAGGGAGTTCAGACAGATACACAAGACGCACTCCTTTTCACAGAGGAGTAAAAGTTTGGTGCGAGAGTGCACTTGGGAGAGGAACTTCAGCAAATTGTCTCGCAGAATGCCAGAAGCATCTCCCCAACTACTGAAACGATTGTGTGTGTGTGTGTGTGTGTGTGTGTGTGTGTGTGTGTGTGTGTGTGTGTGTGTGTGTGTGTGTGTGTGTGTGTGTGTGTGTGTGTGTGTGTGTGTGTGTGTGTGTGTGTGTGTGTGTGTGTGTGTGTGTGTGTGTGTGTGTGTGTGTGTGTGTGTGTAAAGAACCGTGACACAAATGCATACCACCGCTGTAAACAGAGAGAAATGTATTGGTAACTATTTGTAGCAGGATTGCAAAAGGAAAAAAAAATAATGTTGACTGAGTTCAACCTTGCATACGCCTCAGGCAAATATAAAGCGCATGTGTAGGCTGTTGTTCTGAAATATTGTTGAGCAAACCCAACATTCAGAATGATTCTACTTAACATCCACTTAATGGCAGTTTATTATTTTAAACTCACGGTACGTATTCAGTGTGTCGCTGCTCTCATCCATATCAGAGCTTCTAATGAGCCCATTTTTAAATAATTTGTTCATGAGCTGTTTTTCCGAATGTATGCTCACGTTTGAGGACAAGATAAAATGACATCAGTTCATAACGGGGAAGACCTGGAGCAAGGTTGCTGTTTACTTCTGCAGAGATGTTTTTCAACCCCCTGGTGACCTCCTGTCTGCACTAAACGAGACCCAACTTGCTCCCAGTCATGCAGGCGTCTGAGGGAGAACAGTGTCATTTACGGAGCCGGGAGATGCTTCAGTGGAGACGCCGTGCCACCCTCGAGGCTGAGGTCAGGCTGAGCTGACATTCTGTCTCGTGATGTGGAGGGCAAAGGACATTTTGCGTGGGTGGTTCATCATTACGGCTATTTACCACCAAGTTTTACGTCATTCATGAACGGACTCATTTGGAGGAAGGAAATTATCCCATGAGAGAGTCCCATTATTAGCCAAGAGCTTCTGAGTCACCGAACAAGTGAATGACTTAAGGTGTTGATGTAAAAATGGCCAGGATATTGTTTGTTGAACTTGAGCCTGAGAATTTTAGATAAAAAAGCTAATGAGTTGCACCATAAATGCTGTAAAAATATGGTGCACGGCAAGGAGCAGCTTGCTTGTGCTATGGTAAAGTTTAAGACATAAAGCTGCTTTAAACTCATATTTTATATTAGCAATGGATCAAATGAGTGTGTTGTGAAAAGAGTCACTTGTAGGGACGAACCTGCAGAAACTATTCACCACAATCAGCAGATCTCCTGGAGCATTTTAGGGACTTTCAGCTCATTGTTTTGATTTTATGACTCACAACTTTATTCACTTTCACCATCTGTAGCCAAAGCAGGCAGCTGTTTTAAGCGTAAAGTCTCTGATAAACCCACTTTACACCATCTTTACGGTACAAACAGCAGATAGACACAAGGTAGAGAATGTTAAAAAACATCTAAACTTTTTTTTTTAAGTTATCAACAGATTCATAAAAAAAAAGTCTTGACACTGTTGTGCTGCTGAGACATCTACTGAAGTTAGCATGCTCACCAGCTATCTCAGTCCTGTCCTGGTCCAAAGCTCCTGTGCGTCCGTTAAAGCACCAACACTTCCCAGGTACCACGAGCTCCCAGCACAAACCGCTAGCCGCGCTGCTAACTGATAGCTAACAGCATCTACTGTTAGCAGCATCAGTTAGCAGTTACTCTAGTGATAAACTGCCCCCCTACTTGTTTTCAATATCAATTCAACAGGTGCCTCACATATTAAACCTTTTACTGTAGCTCTCAATAATTCCATATATTTTATTTTGCTTGGTTTATTCAGAAATGTAAACAGCCTGCATCCAGAGACTGTGCCTTTAAACAAGGCGTCAGGACTTGAGGTTGTGATGTCAAAAACTATACAGTCACCATCCAGCATGGTTGCAGAAACACCTGCAGAACTGTAACCTCCTCAAGCCTGTAAGAGCTGACCAATCAGAGCAGACTGGGCTTTTCAAGAGGGGGGGGCCTTAAAGAGACAGGAGCTTAAACGGAGCATTCAGACAAGAGGGTGAATAAAGGCGCTTCAACGGTGGATAGTATGAGAAAAACATTGTGTTTTTTGAACATTAAAGCACATAAATATTTTTTTAGTTGACACCAAAAATAAAAGCATCAACCTAAATTAGTATGATATGATTGTTACAAACAAGACATAATATGAGCCCAATCAGCCATTAATACTCAAGTTTGATTCTAATTCAGCTAATGTCATATGAAGACAAATATTCTCAAACAGAAATGTTTATAATTGATGCATTAATTAGCTCCGTTAATGACTTCATCTGCATAACTAAGCGTTTAATGTATCTGTGTGAACACTGTGGAACGTCAGCCGGCTCAAGTGCCTCATTTTTTTTTTTTCCTCTGTCGGCAGTTTTTGGGAGCAAGCAGCCTCCAGTGCTGCTGAGACAGTGAAGGATGTGTCTCAGTCAGCGAGGCGAAATACAGTGGGAGGTATATGATGAGAGAGAGAGGCAGGCAGTTACACACAGAGTCAGGATGTGGGAAGATGGACTGTATCGGGTTGAATAATAATGGCAGAGCGAGAGCGTAGCAACGTCCCACAAGACCCGAGCATCGTCATGGGGGACTCGGTGGGGAGGTGCTGCATCCCCCAGAAGGGAGCCCGAGACCTGTACGCCGAACACTGCTCTCCTGATTCTGCATGTGTGTGTACGTGTGTGTGGAGAGAGCATCAAAAAGACGAAAATAGACAGACACAGAAAGATGAATGTTCTGGGAGGCAGAGGATGTGAGCGGAGAAGACAGAGGGGATGATGGGCTGGGTTGTAATTCAGCTATAATTTATCATCCTGGCATATTTGATTAATTATTCACCAAGCTGTTGATTTGCAACTTAATGCATTAAGTGGAGATGTTTATGACGCAGAGTACATTCTCTATTTTGTGTGTACGCGTCTATTTAAGGAGACGTTGACGGCTGATTAATTACCAGATTTTAAAGAGATAAAAGTGATCAAGGAAAATAAAATGTAAATGATACCTGGTGAGATTCAAACCGTTAGCCAAGAGTTTATCTTAATGTCTCTCTGCCTGCACCATTTAATCAGCGTTTATTGGTCTGAGATGGGAATAGGTGTTCGCCGAAGCGTGTACCCACGCCTCGTGAAGATGCATCATGGGAATGGAACAAGAGCGAGGCAGTCGAGCAGAAGAAAAAAGAACTTGATGTATCATGACTGATAACCATTACCGTCTAATGTCAGCCAGTTAAAATGCTATTTGAAAAAATCAGAAACAGTCACTTTACATCTCAAATTACCGCCGCAAATAAAGGCTTCGGGAAAAAAAAAAAAGAGACACGACTCCCTGATGTTTTGATTGTTGCTGAAAAATTAAAAGGGAGCATCTCACTGAACGGAACGCAAGCTCTCTTTGATTAGTTTAATTATTTATCTTATGTGTCGTTAGGGCGGGTTAAAAGAACAACGCTGGAATGGGAATTGCAGTCTCTTTGAAAATGCACAGTCGGAAAAAAATAAACCTTCATTAAGTTTATTACATAAGCCTCCGTTTATTCAGCAGTTGAATAAGTTTCAAAGCAATCTTGAAAATGCAAATATCCATAATCAAAATTATGCAGTGTGTCGCTACACTCTACTCTGTTTAAACTGTAATCAAGTAATATAATAATATAATGTTACCGCTCACTCTTTACAGCTATGGGTTGATGTCACCCACCTAAATATTGTGCCGTGCGGGTTCATCACTTGTGAGGTCCCTTTCTTTTGTTGGCATTAAGAGCTCCCTCTCCATCAGAGAGGGCTGTTCAGCATGCTCCAGAGGTTAGCGGCCGTTAACGCTAATGTCAGCGACGAGCTCTCAGAGCTTGGACGCTGATCAAGCCCATAATTACTGTAAAGTGTTATAAAGAAACATTTATTATAAACCAGCCACAGCTTTCTGAAAGTAGCTGGGTGTAGACGAGCGGCCTTGGAACAACTCCTTACAGCAGCTCTGAGTCTGCCGCATGCAAGACTGACGGAGATTAGAGCCGCGAGATCTAATTGGTCCCTTTCATGATTTCTCCATGTTAATTAGCGATGTTAAGTTAAATCACATCCAGTAAGTGTGAATCACCAGCTCTGGTGCGAGAGGCAATCATCTGCTTAATTTTTTATCCCTGGCTCATCGGGTCATTTTTTTCTGTCACATCAGTCTAACTTGGCTTTGAAACGTGGGAGCCGGTGGAAAACCTGGATTGCAGCGATGCTGGGAGTCATCTGCCCAGTGACAATGATGCCCCTTTATTAGCAGTAAATCATTACATTAGCGTCTGAGCAGGACACACCACTGGGCAACAGTCTAGTCAGCTCTTTGGCACACAGCGGCGTGGCCGCCATGCCAATCAGGCTCATGTCCCAAGCAAAGCTGGGCTGAGTCCGACGGCAATCTTTGCCATGTCTGCTGAATACTCATCAGCAGAGAAGCTGCCATCAAACACTGTCAGCAGCACCGCATAGTGCTGCTGAGGCAGAACACCTACAAGGTGCGACAGGAATGTACCCAGTGAGTCATTACACTCATTAATTAATCTTCTCTTCTGCCGTGGCTCCTACTGTGCAACAATTACATTATGTCAAGCGATTAAAAATGCAAATGTTTCTGTTAGTATCGTGCATATTTTAGATACTTTAAAGATTGTTAAAGCAGTGTCCAGCTGCCTGTGTAGTTTGAGAGCGTTATCATTCAGGTGACCTTTTGGAAATCATAACATAGAGAACTTGTAAAGACTTCCAGATAGCTCTTTGATTCATCAGCACCCAAAGAAAGAATCGTATACAGATGGCAGCAGGTCATGCAGCTGTTTGATAAGGAATGAACATTATGGATTTCTTTTTCAGCCGACAACTGCAAACTAATGGCTCAAATTACCATGTATTTTATGCACACCTAAGAAAGGTTCAGATAATGTTCCACAGCTATAATAAGATTTGTTGTGTTATGGCTCTTCCCAACTGTTGTGGAAAATGTATTGCAAATAGCAATCGTGTTGTCTTCCTCTGAAACTGTACAAACAAAATGCGAACAAGACAACAACGTTTTTAGATCTCTACTCTGCTGTGTGGCTCTACCCAGGTCATTATCCTCCTCGTTCTTCTTCTACTTCTCTTTCTTCGTCTCCTCTTTTTTTCTTTTTCTCCTGTCCTATTCTCTTCTTCTCCCTCTTATTTCTTCTTCTCTTTCTTTGTCTTCGTTTTCTTTGTCTTCTTCTTCTTCTTCTTCTTCTTCTTCTTCTTCTTTTTCTCTTTCTTCTTCTCCTCATCTTATTTCTTCTTCTTCTTCTTCCTCTTCTTTCTTCATCTTCTTTTCTTCTTCTCTTTTCTTCTTGTTCTATACCTCCTCTTCTCTTCTTCTCGTCTTTCTTTTTTTCTTCCTCTTTCCTTTTCTTTTCTTCTTCTTCTTCTTCTTTGTCTTTGTCTTCTTCTTCGTCTTCTTTGTCTCTGTTGTCTTCATGCATGCTGCCACCTGCTGTTTCAGTGTTAAGATGCTCACTTGTTAAGAAAGTGAAAGCAATTTCACGTCACGTTATCGGCTCCATCTCTAGCCTTTAATTTCACCGATAGGATATATAACTGTAGTTCAATATAACTACAGTATCGTTGCGTTGATTGACTTTGACGATCTGCAAAAGTACACAACAGGATACAAGCACAACAGACCACAAAGACTATAGCGGTCGGTCTGTTCATTTTCACACCACAAACAGAAACCACACCAGGGTCTGCTTGGAAGGGTCTCTCCCCAGTTGTTATGTCTGCACCAGGGTTCGATAGACCACTTTCACACCACCCGAATGACCTGTTATAACAAGGAAACACTCCCGGGTTTGTTTAACTGACCCATAAAGGTTAAGTATGAAAGTACTCATAAACTATACAAGGCAGCGAGGGAGACATACAGTAAAAAAAAAAACCCTAACAAGAATTTATAGTAGATATCAGCTTGTTTTCTCCAGGCACTGGAGAAGCTTCATATCTAATATGTCTGTGTGAGAAAGAGACCGTTTGTACTTTAAGGCGGCAACATGCAGATCTGGTGTTGCTTTCGAGTAATCATCCCTCAGAAAGCCTCTGCTCTCACCTTCCACTACAGCAGGCTGGGGGAAAAAAAGGTAGACAAAAGAGCTGGAGTTACATCTTGGTCCTCTGCTTGAGCTCTGTGAAAAGAGACGAGAAGAAACAGGTGTTATCCGCTTTACCTGATTTCTTTGTCAGACTTGCAGGCGAGCAGCTGTGCTCGATGCGCCGGGAGTTAGCGTGTCTCGAGATGCAGCAGCGCAGTTAAATTGAACTCTGTGCTGAGGCGTTTAGTGTCCTAGTGGGAATGGATACTTTCACAGTTCCTATTTGAGGATAGTCTTAGGAATCCATTATCCTTTATGTGTCATGCATTCGCAAGAAAATTTAACATAAACACAGAAAATAGATCAAGTCTGTGTCAAACGGTAAAAAACTGAGATAATGCCGCACGTTGATGATGCAGAAATGGCCGAGCAGTAGCGCAACAAATGAAACTGAATGATTTATGGTGTCATTTTTCATAATCATCTTCGATCTGCCTCACATTGATTTGTTTAGTCGTCTTGAATATCACTTTGTGCTTTCAGACAAATGAAAATATGCGTTTTACGATAAATATTCAGGGAACTTCATCAATCACTGAAACTAAATAATTCATTTTAGTTTGTCTCAAATTCTTTTCAGCTTTATTAGAAAAATAGAAAGAATGTTGTGATATTTAATTTACCGGCATGTGTCTGATGTGTTTGTTTAATTTGATTAAAAGCTTTGAAAAGCGCATTGAAACGCTGCTGCTAAGATTCATCGGTTCTTCATGAGTCTGACGCAGAGTCAGATCTAATCTATTGTGCAGTTATTCCACTTCACCTTCTGTGCAGTTAGAATGAATGCAGAATTTTTGTATATTCATATGAAAACAGCCTCTTAGAGGACTTTGACATACCTTTTTAATCTTCTGTCTTGATATCTTGCTTATGATGTGATGATTGAATCGATTTATGTCAGTCTGAGTTTGAGTGGGATTGTTTGGTGGGTGTTTTCAGAGCCCCGGGGCTCGCTCTTTTAGTTGATTTAATGGAGATGCAAATTTGAACCATTGCCCTATTTGCACTGAAGTAAAGTGTTAGTTGTTCCTGAAAAAATACATCGGATTAAAATACAAAAAAATAATAAAAATCCTAAAATCAACACAACCCCTTTTTAATATCAATTCTGCCTGCGGGCTTGTGCTATACAAATGCACTTGGTTGGAACGTGAGATGCTGCATTTCCATGAACTGAACGTTACGCTCAGCTTGCTGGGTGATGTATTGAGCCTGTATTGGGATGTAAAAGTTTGATTGGCAAAACCTGTGTCAGCATCACTTGTCCTCCCCCACTGAACCTCCTACCTGTCTTGCTGAGTGCGACTATCACAGGTGATAAATAGACGGTCCGTTCCTAATCACTGCCATCGCAGTGCCATTACTGAATGGGCCGCTCATCTCAGGCTTGGCAAGACATCTCAGCTCGGCCGCCCTGCCAGAGGCATCGGTGCTTTGTCTCAAGAAATGTCACCCGCCCAGGGATGAAGCCAGCACCTTGGCTGTACTACAGCCCGGCTATTATTGCCTCCTGTATAGAGTTACATGACAGATGACAATGCATGTTAAAGGAACAGTTTGACATTTTAAGAAATGTGCTTCTTTGCTTTCCTGCCAAAAAAAGATGTCTGTATGCTGAATATGAAACTGAAACCAACAGCTGGTCAGCTTGGCTTTGCTTAGCATAAAGAGAGTCAAAACAGCTAGCCAGAGATGACAAATCAACCAGCATCTTTAAAGACTCACTAATTAATAGTAGTCGGTGTAATCAAATAAAAAACGAAAATGATGCGTACAAGTGACAGTGTCTCGGCTGCTGCTTCATATTTACTGAACAAACACAAGGAAGGTATTGATCTTCTCATCTAACCCTTCGCAAGATAGTGAATAAGTGAATAAAATTAGCTCTTGCCAAGTTGGCGACATACGGAAGAATCTTCACGGAAATATTTAGCTGACACCATCTTATATGTAGATTGAAACAAATTTGTTGATTATTGATGCCAAGTATTGATTTAGGTTATGTATAATAATGCAAAATGGGATTAGGTGTATAAAAGAGAAGAGATATATGAGGAGATAAATGATACCACTGAGCAGATGCCAGTGATTCCTCATTTCTATGCTTTTCCGCAGAGTGGAGCTAATTGCCCTCTCTGGCACCCAATTACGGTTTCCTTATCATCCACACTTGAGATAGCAATTTCCTTCTCAATGGGTCTCCAAGTCAATGAGCAGCAGTCTGCTTCAACCTTCAGCTCGCGTAAGTCCGTAATTATGGTGACATATTGAGACACGCAGTTTTACCCTCTTACCTCATATTTCATTTAGGGGTAGAAGTAAACCAAATACATCTGATGTTGGCAAACAGACGCAGCTCTCCTCAGAAGGTTTCGTAGTTGCGGCATGGAAATATTACATATTTATGCAAAAAAAATAAAAAGTTGTGCCTGAATGTAAAATACATATTTATATCTAAGTTGGGTGAAGGTCTCTCAGTGAATACAACTATCTTGAGCTTGTTTTTCCATCGTAGATTATATATTTATTTGTATCTGTCGTTTGGACAAAAGTGGGACCATTTCGATCAAAACAGTCTGAAATTATATAAAATTCTACAGTAGTTAAAAGAGAATTGTTACATAGAAAACCCTCAGTTTTTTGTTTGTTTTCAGTAGTCGCTATGAACTGTTGATTCTGCTTTTCCACAAATGTTAGGACAATTTGAGCCATTACGAGCAAATGGTGGCTTGATAAATACTACTGGGGTTGGTTTGAAATTACATGCACTCCAGTACCACACTGGATAAATTGAGTATAATCTCCGAAGCACTAATGCTAGCAGTGCAGCACCAGAGTTGTGTCATTGGTCAAGTTTCAATTTTGTAATGTAGCACATTGTTAACCACCTCTCCCACAAGTCAAGAAAAGACTTCAATCCACTACTGCAGAAAGAATGGGAGATAAGCAGCTGGTAGTGGTAATTCTCCAGTCAGGTGCCATTAGAGCATTGCAGAAGAAGACGGCACAATGAGATGACAGAATTAAAAGAGCCAACAGGCAGAAAGATTGTAAGACATGACAGAATTACATGGAAAAACATTTGTGTTTGTTTCATGTATTATTTCAAGAAAGGTCACAGTATCCTCACTGTTCTTCTCTCCTGTGGACTAAAAGGTTGCTTCGCTACCGTCTGAAAAACTTGTCTGCTCAGATTCTTTTGAACAGTTCAGGTAAGTACAGGTTTAGCCTCTATTGGAGAGGATTTCAGATAGCCATCGAGTTATCTAATCAATCTGTTGAATACCAGCTCTGTGTTAATTGTGAGGGTTTTTAATGTAATCATTCAACAAACAACCTTGGGGACGCCTCCGTATCTCACCTGGATGAGCACATGCACCATGCACTACGTGTGCTGCAGTTCATGCCCTCGCTCTCTTCCCATTTCCTGTTATTCTTCATCTGTTCCTATCAATAAAGACAAAAAAAAATGATTTAATACAACAATACACTCAATGGAAATTAAATGACAAAAAGAGGAGCAAAAGATGACATTCTAAAGTAAAGTCCAGCAAAGGGGTTTCAGTAGATTCCACTCGAGCCAGTAAACTCTCCATTAATCAATATTGCCCTTTCGCTGCTAGACATAAAAGAGGAAACAAAACACTGGGGAACATGATTACATGACTTTGACTTTCTGGCCTGACTTTTTTTGGAGGCCGGCCCAGCTGGTTGATTTTGTTGGAGAGGGGGACACTCCATTACAAGGGGAGAGACAGCAGAAGGGCAGCATGAGAGACTGCCTCATAAACAGAAGTTCACCCGTCAACACACGTCCATCATCAGCCAGAAAGACGCCAAGACGCTGAACTTCAAACAACTCTGACTTATGAATGCGCCACAATTTTCCTAATGAGGGATAATAATAGGGTTAATCAATCAGCCAATCGGCAGAGGTTTTTGTAGTTCTTTCACATAATCGCCTAACAACTATATCTGCTGTTGTCATGGGGATTTATTACAGAGTTGCCTTTGAGTGCATAATGCCGACATACTCTAAAGTAAAAGTCTGATGAGGTTTGTTTCTTCACAAATTTTGGTCTCTTTAATTAAGTGAAAAGTGAGACGAAGCTCATTCCTCTCTGCCATAGACCTCAGTAAAGATCCTTCATTGATGCTGGAAATACCTATAGACAATTAAACACTTCATACTGTTGAGTAGTGTCTGCTGAACTCTACATTGTCCTGCTGTTTAAGGAAATAATCAAGAATTCTGGAATGAATGATACCCTTTTTGGACAAACAGTTTTGGAGGTCAGTAAGTACTGAGGGATAGAATAACACATTGTTGGTTTAAGTCCTGCCATTAGAGGTCTTGACAGTGAGAAAATTACAGAATATTGCTGACCTTACAGTGGACAGTGTCAAGGACAGATTTTCATTATGCTGTCTGGGAGTACAATAAACAGAACAAATTCTCAAAAGCAGTTCCTAAAGGGGACACAGAGGTGCTGCCAAAAGCACTGTTGTATGACATGTATAAATGCTGTTAAACTACATTGGACATTGAAAGGTGTGATGTTAAAGCATGTTAAAAGACGCGGCTGCTAAGGCTGTGTCAATGCGTACAAGCTGCAGCTGCAAGGTAATGGACAAAACAAAATGCAGTTTGGATAAAACTATAAACATATTTTATCCTGTTGAGTGATAGAAGTAAATAAAATTGTCCACCACCCATACACTCTTCAGACTGCTCCACAGACACTTGTATCGAGCGCTAATGTATGCGGAGGTGTGGGGTTAGTAGACAATGGACCATACCAATTGGAGGCACATGGAGGGGGAACCCAAACTTAAATAAACATTATGTTTTGCTTCTATAATTCACACAAGTGGACAAAGCGGCAATATGTAAGAATTGACCACCTGTTTCATTCATACTCAAAACAAACAGGGCAGCATATCACCGGAGTAACCGCTAACTGTTGCTAACTGTAGCTGCCGCCTGCTAGTTGCAGTGGTCCAGACTGGGAGCTCAGAACATAGGGGAATGTTGGTGTTCACACTAACGGCACAGAAATGTTGGGCCAGAGTTGGCTGATGCTAGCTTTTTACTGTAGCATGCTAACGTTGATATCTCTGCAACACAATACAGTGATGTTGTGATGTCAGAACTGTTATACAGTCGCATTCTGTTGATCATTTGTAATTGTTACATATTGCACCTAAAAGTTCATATTCACGTTAATTAAAGTTCATATTATGATATTCGGTACTGTTGTGTATTACTACATCTTGCTGAAACCAGTTTTAATCACACATTCTGCAGTTGTGCAAAAGCTTAGCTAAAACCGATCAGATGTCACAGGATTGGCTCCCAGTAGAAAAGCACCATACTAGTTGAATTCAGAGACTGCCGTACGTCCAGAAACACAAAGAGCTGCAGAAAGCCTGATTCAAAAGGTACAAGTCTGCTGTTGCTCTTTAAGTGCCACCTTTGTACAGTAGGTGAAACTACGGTTAGTTTCCTTTTCCAGAGTTGCTATCGAGCCTCTGACTGAAATATAACTGCTCTTTAATCACACACAGTGCAAAGATGTTACGTGTTTTTTTCTGTTTTCTCCACAGGTGTAATCAGAGGTGTCGGTTTTTAATTGGCACGTTGTGTTCTTGTGAAAATAAGTCAGGAAACGTTCGATTCTGATTTTTACATCTCAGAACTGTGTGTGCACAAGTTTTTTGTCTGTATAATGGCAAAGTTGTTCTTCTGGTGCTTTTTTTTTTTTTTTTTGTAGTTCTCAAGGCAAGCGGCCCCCTAGCCACCAATACCACTACTTCTATGTTGACTGTAAATCATGCCGAGTGAATAAACACGTTGGTCGCAGTGACAGGTTAGGTCACAGTTAATAGAAAATAGCTAACAGTAGAGCCAATGTCAGTGTGTACTCCTGGCGTCTCAAATGTGTTTTATATGCAGCAGTTATGAACACGCCTGCTATCTCTAACAGCAATTAGTCTGCCAGCTATCACCCTTATGATTTACATTTGCACTGAGAAACCCCACAGCTGAAGTAATAACGACAGATTATGATGACTTCAGCGTATTATTATTTGACATAACACCGCCGTGCTGCTTTAAGTCTGACTGAGGCCTCGGTTGAATATGACATTTGACAATTTGATCTCTCTCTCTCGGTTCAACAGAACGGCGAGGCATCACTCTTTGAGGTGAACATCCGTTACGTCGGCGGGTTGCTGTCGGCGTACTACCTGACAGGAGAGGAGGTAAGATTAATAGATGTCTGTTATCCCTCGACTCTACTGAGATCTGCTGCTTCCTTTATCCCCAACCTGCCCCGCAGTTTGAATGATGTGCAGGCTGCCTAAGACTGTCACTGCATCTGTGTATGTCAGCGTGTGTGCGCACGCGCGTGTGTGTGTGTGTGTGTGTGTGTGTGTGTGTGTGTGTGTGTGTGTGTGTGTGTGTGTGTGTGTGTGTGTGTGTGTGTGTGTGTGTGTGTCACCACAGAGCCCGTTTTGCATCACAGGTTTTCCAACCACAACAATATTACTTCCTCACACAGTATACATAAGGCTCTTTGTTTTGAATTTGAATTACTTCCACTGAGATGGATAAGAGGAATTTTGATATTATATATTGTTGTATGTTTCCACGTATCTAGAAGTTGTGTTAAGGGTTGAGTACCTTTCACAGTTGAACCGATACCCTCCCAGAATTTGGTCCCCCGGTTTGCTCTCCCAGGGTCATGAGAGCCACTGTAGAGTTGCATCATTCGGTCGCTGTAGACGCCTCCAGTTTCCCAGCATTGCTACTAACAACTATGACGGACTGCATCGGCTCTTTATTATTAGCTGCTGGCTTTGCATGCCTACATCGGCATTCAGTATCTTGTATCTTGTGTTCTCATTAACTATTTTCCAGCTATAAATGCATAGACTAAAAAAACACAACAATTAAATCAAGTAGCTCAATCTTGCCAAGCCACATTCTGTCACACGCTCTGTTAAATGCTGAAAAATTAAAGTTTACACGGAGAAAAACGGAGAATACAGTCTGCTGCTAAAATCAATTCACTTTTTTATTTTGGGTTTTATATTAAGATGAACAACTATGGTGAGACTGCAGCAGCAAGTAGTGATTAAATGCTTCACCACTCTCTGACAGGCTTTTTTGCCACGGCGCTGGCAGCAGTGGCTAATTTGTATTCTAGCATTTGAAGCCAAAACGTGACTTATAAGAAACAAATTCAAAATAATTCTGGCGGTCTTGACATGAGACAATAGTGTATTTAAGTTATTGAGGAGAGTCCTGTGCTTTTTGTGTTAGGTAACGGTGAGGATATTGTTTAGAGAAATGTGCTTCTGCAGGCATCTGAAAAGGAGGAGGGAGGGGAGAGAAGTGTGGTTTTAATGACCTTAATCCATTAACAGGGCCGTTAGTGGACCACACTCGTTTATGAATTTGGGCTTTTTCAGCCTTATTGCACATGTAATTTGCTCCGTCTCATAAAAGTTGAGAAACTAAACAGAAAATAATGAGCTCTAAGTACACATTGGTTTAAATGTGCCCTCGTTGCATTATTGTTGCAGGATTAAAGCATTAAAGCGACAATATTTAAAGGCTAGGGATAAATAATCCGAACTGAAAGGTCATTTGCTCGGAATCTGGGAGACGGAGTGAACGAGAATTGCTTTTCTCTGCTTGAAGAACAACCACAGTTGTGTCCTTGAGGAAGCTGTGGTTGCAATGGACAGATACCAGGTGTGACGCTGTGAAACTTTATGAGTGTGAAGCTCGGACCTTGCCAGAAAACGAAGCGCCGAGTGGTCTGTAAAGCCTTGGCTGAATAAATAAAGGTTTTAAAAAATTGCCTTTGACAACCACACAGCGCAAATGGCCCAGTTCATTATCAGCACATTGTGAAGTCACTGGAGGTCAACGTGTCACCGTAATGAGCATCTGCCTGTAGCAGCCTCCTGGAGCGTACACTCGACATACACTGCAGTTTGTTCTCTCTCTCTATCCAAGAGGCTCAAATCTGTGCAGAAGCAGCAATAATGGAGAAAGGATCCGGTGACATATGAACACTCAGGTCTGTGTAATGGACATTGATTTGCAGGCCGAGCGAGTGGAGGGGGAGAGCAGCATAAAATCATCCGCCGCTGCTGGATGAGTGAAATATGAATACATTGTCGGGGCCGAATATATTGTTGAATCCATTATTCCACATTTGCGTGCCATTAATGCCATGCAGAAAATGTTCTATTTTATTCACTGGTCCATGGACGTTACTATATAAGGCATTCATAATGACATTTTCCTTATCGCAGTGTGCGTGAGTGTGCAAGGAAAGAGTGTATCATCCATGAAGTTCGCTCTTATCTTGCTGTGCTTTTCTGATCATGTCTGGGCAAAGAAAGTCTCTGCTGTTGATGTTGACATTGTTCGTCGTGACTGGAGCTGAACTTTATATGTTATAAACAGTGACAAGCAAGTATTAAATTAAAGATGACGAACAGACTTTTGTACTGTAATAAATAGGATTGTGTAGGTTCCCAGTTAGCCGTTCAAGCTTAAACTGGTTCGAGTTAATAAAAAAAAAAAAAACTTTGCGCATTGGTTTTGATTGACAGCTGCTAACGCTATGGTAACAGAGGACTGACCACACAGCTAATTTAGGTAGATATAAGGCTCATCACTTACCAGCAACATTCAGTGTACAGACAATCTGCTCCCACAAATGGAATTTTCTGTCTCGGTTATGAGAGTTTCTGTCGGATAAAGCTTAGGACAGACACAGCCACAACGAACTTCTCCTCGACTTTCTGGATGACCAGGACGATGGGTGAAGAGTCCCAATAAATCTAGTATGTGATTAGTTGCCTGAAAAAGAGCAACGGTGACGCCACCAGTGCCTTACTGAAAAGTTGCAAGATTTTCAATTCATTAGATTTCATTGCAGACAATTGACAAAAAGTGCTGGCAGTCAGGGAAAAAGGATATGTGGACCTTTTTTTGATCTGATCTCTTTTGCGCCGTTAAAGTTACTGCACTTTGTTGTTAATACAAACTTAACACATCCGTTTCAAATGAAAAGCCCTCTAGCGTTTCAGTGGAAAGCTATCCCTTCGTTTCCTGTCAACTCTTTTATTGCAAAACATTTGTTGGAACATGTTGAAGAAAACTGAAAGACTTTCGAGGTTCCCATACACAGGCACTTGACATGTAGCTTCTGTCGTGGTTAAAGTTTGAGTGCATTCATTATTTTGATGTTAAACTTTAGAAGAAAAAAAGTTGAATGGTTATTGCGAGAAATAGGAAACACAGTTGTCCTGATGGATTGTGATGCTGATAGACTCTCATTCATGGGCTGTCATTATGCCCTAGTGAGGAGGAGCTGTGTCACTGTCTGGTCCGATTTTGGGTTTTTATCATCCCAGTCATCCCAAAATGTTCACATTGACTCAAATCTGGTAATAAATCCAGGGATAGTTGTGTTGTTGCTCCATTTCATTCACTTTTACTTTAGGAACAACTAGAAATGAGCTCAACATACCTCAGATGACGTGCATGCATAGTTAAAAAATGATCACGCATAAATCTGGGCTGTCATCACTCATTACAGATTGGAAGATAGCGTTCTTACCAGTTCATCATTACAAATGGGATTTTTAGTAGTGTATCATTTGAATTTATACTCACTTAAAACTTTCATAGCTTTTTAAACCAGCCGAAATGAAACATGCAAATGCGCCAGTTCCTTTTGTTTGCCCTGATTTCTTCCTCTCAGTACACCGGATTAAAGTTGTGATTAGTTTTGCCGTTCGTCTCTTTTGATCACTAAGTTTTGTTGAGACGACTGCAGTTCCTTTTCTCGGTTTGGACTTTCTTATCATTTATAGTACAGCACAATCTTTCTCGTGAGATGGAGCACACCATCCCAGTTTCTTGACAGACGTATCAATACCCTTTACCCCGGCGCAGTTATCCATCACAAGGCTCTGTTGTGTGCTTTACGTGAAGGGTCCCTGAGAAGCGAGATTTATGGCTACCTGATCCCCCTCCCCTCGACCCCCCTCCCCCTATTAGGGTGTTTTCCTGGGAGTCTGCTGCTCCATCCGAATGATAAAGCCGACAGATTGAAGGTCTGTCGCTGCTGCAGGGACTCAAATCAACCGCGATACAGCGTGGGAGACTATTACCAGATTGTGGATCCAGTTTGACCAGAGGACATTGGGCAGCTGGTGCCGCTGTAAATGATTGCTTGGGAGCGGGTGATGATAATGGCTCCTTGCGGGATGCAGTTTGCTGGCAAAGTGCTTGGAGCAGAACAGGAGCAACACCTGACCATTAATAACCTCCTGTTGTTTTGACTGTGTGTGTGTGTGTGTGTGTATTTGTGTGTTTGCGTGTGCACGGTTTTTATGTGTGTTTTCTTGGACCCCCAGAAGGATCATGGTTATTCTTTATGGAAGCAGTACCCAGGTGAAATGTCTTGTTCAAACGGGTCCGGTCACTGTCACCCCGGCTCGTTGTGCCGGTGTTTCATCATTCACTGTCACACACTCCCGGTCGGGCCAAATGGAGCCAACAGAAGTGGCAATTACAGTAGAGCAGGTGTTAGGTGTGTGTGTCCGAATGTGATGTGACTTCCTGCGTGGCCACTTGTGTACTCTTTCGGGCTGCGTCACTATTTTTCTTTGGGGTTTTTTGGATCGCAATAAGATACCATTTACATAAGACTTTTGCTAACTAGTTTCCAAAATTTTTCGTTCAGATAATCAGACGTTGAAGCCGATGCTACTCCAATAATGTTTCCCATTGGTCTGACCTCAAGAAAATCAGAAACAGTAAATTTGCATCCTGTTTTGTCTGACTCACTGTAGGTTCTGTGGTTGCCATAGTCACACAGCAAGCCATAGTGAAACACCATCGTGAACTCTAAATGTAAATAGCCTTCACAAGGACGGCGGCCGCCCTCCCCTTTCCTCGCTGCTGCTGAGGCGGCAGCAACACACATCCATGATTTTGTCAGATCTTTATATCTGTAGTCTTAAATGCTTTTGTTGGAGCATCATTTTTTATGAGGGCTGTTTTGTCATTGTTGATTTGTTAATTTAGCTTTACTGCAGTCAGTTAACTTAATTAGTTAGCTGTCAGAGGCTAATGTGTTGGTAATTTGAAGTAACTGGTAAATTAAAGGTGGGCAGACTGTTATGTTTTATGTGTTCTTTACTTGTACTCTCATGGACTGAACTTCCTGTCAGGCCTTACTGTTTTAGTTTTTTTCACTGATTGTACTTTGTTTCTTGTTGACATGAGGCATAATCTAACTAAACTACCAGTCTAACCCAATTGTGAATAGTGAATCCAATTTCCTCGTTACTCTACTAATTGTATTACTACTGTAGCTGCTGAGTTTACTTATACCTAAACATCTGAATAGATCCGTTGCTAGTGACTCCCAAAGCAACATGAGCAATTCAGCGTAGCTTTACAAGCAACAGGTGTACCGGACCTTTGTCGTACGCTCACTGTTTAGGTTTTAAGCATGAAAACAACTTTAACAACTAACTCAACATCATGATTCATCTTAAGATATATGTGTTTCTTATGCAACTTCAGTTTCTCATAACTGAGACTGGAGTCTATGTCTAACATATTCTGTTGGAGACAGAATACGTCAAATAATTCCAGATGGCACAGTCCACCAAATTTGAATTCATCCAACCCCCACTGTTGTCCAGTATTCTTTTCAAAGTTTCACAATGGCTTGGAAACTTCAACTACTGGCTTTATTGGAAATTATTTGAGCTTGCAGCTGTGCGTAAGCATGCATTCTAGTGAGGGCAAAGAGGTGATGCGTCAAATTGCTTGTTTTCTCTGACAAACAGTCCAAAATCCCCAAATACTGAATGCAAATGATGGAAAACACAAAAAGAAACCGATACAAAACAGACTGAGTAGCTGTTATTCGCTTCATAAATTACCTCAACTGTTAGTGGATGAGTAAAATAGTCGTCAAATACTTTCATGTAAATTTTGTTATTTCTGGTCCGTGTCCCTGATCAAGTCACTGGGTACGATCTGGAGTTGGCCCACTGTGCTTCAAGGATGGGTATAATGCAGTGTGTGATTACATGTGATATGCAATATTGAACTCTCTTCCCTTCTCAAATGTTCATTGACTAATTACAAAAAATCTACAAATATTTTATTCTTTGTTTGTGCAGTTTGTCTTGAACATTTCCTCATCTTAATTTTATAGTGGCAACATTTTTAAAACATATTTGATGCCGTTTGTGTGCAGTTCTGTATCTTTGTCTGCACACACTGCACACAGTATATGTGCATTAGCATGTGTATCTTCTCAGGTGCTCGTGCATATTCAACGTGCCCTTACCTTCACCTCTATATAAGAACATGCGTGCTTGTATGTCAGCTCGACCTCAATTTCTCCGTGGAGTGTGTTTCATTTGTCAGTGTCCATTTATATGCATATGAATGTGTGTGGTGGTGAGACCTTGTTGTCTTATCCCCTTCCCTTAGCAAGAACATAGAACGGTGGAGGATGAGGGGTAGGGAGGGAGGGATTCAATCAGGCTTGTGTGAAAATTGCCCACGGGCTGAGCTGAAGCAGCGGGGAGAGGGGGAGGCAGCAGCCGGCAGAGGGGAAGAAAGACGTGTGTTCATATGCTCATCAGCAAGAGGAAGGAGGAGATGAAGGGGGAGAAAGGGAGGGCATCGGGAGAGGTGAGGAAACCGATGATGGAGATTGGCGAAGGTGAAACTTAAACTAAAAGTGTTCAGATAAACTAATTTATCCCCAGTAGCACTGTGATATTCACTCATACAATATAATAAAAACAATCAAATTAGCTTTTTGATATCAAAGAAGAAGGAAACAGTTCTTTATTGTTTTTGTCATGGTCCTGAGTTTTAGTTTTTTTTTTCATTTCCTGTTTTATGTTGAAATCCCTCTCCTTGTGTTTCACATTTCCTGTCTTTGTCTTTTGCCCCACCTGTTTAGCTTTGTTAATAAAATTTCCCTTTTGTTGTTTTTTAACCTGCCTGCCTCGGTGTCTTGCATTTGGGTCCTTTCTTGGCTTAAACTTGAAAGTTCTGGATAAAGACCAAACATTTACAGTTGGCTGCTCTCAACAGCAAGAGTACAGAGAGAATCCTCAGTGCAGGATTGAAAATATCCTAAAGCCAGTTTGAACTGTATTTGCACAGCATTGGTATAAAGATGCAACTCAATCTGGAGACTTCGTTGTTGGATATTTGTTGTCAGGGCTTCTCATATCTCATTTCTTGGCCTTTCAACCAGGGCCGGGACAGGCACAGACATTTTAAGGGGCCGTCACTCTTACCTGAAAAGAAATACCCTAACCCAGCTGCCAACTTAAGAAGACTCACCTAAGCTAACGGGCTGCTGCTCAGCCTTGTGCACATTATTGAGTTTAGTTTAGTTTTTTAGGATCCCCATTACCAACAGCTTTGCTACAGCCTTTCTTCCTGTGTTCCTTGAACCATTACCAGTTGGCAATGTTTAAAGTGATTAATCTCCTGTGTGGGTGAATTAATAAAAGGGTTCAATGTTGCACTTTCAAACCGAGGCAGACAATGCTAAAAATACCTAAATGGAAATCAGACAAATTGAATCACAAAGTTCTGTCGTGAGGACGCAACTGTGATTTGAGGCTTTTTGTGCTTGCACAGGATGGATTTTGTGGGGCAAATACAACAACACTATCACTCTGTTGCACTAATAAACTGTTTGTTCTCAATTTAGACATTTCCTTTCTCAAACCCACCAGTTTCCTTTTGATTTTACAGCATAAATATGTCATCTACCAACATGCAGAGTGGTGATGAAATAGTTATGTAGCCAACGGCTTTAATAATACAGGGCTGCTGTGGCTCGGCAGGTAGAGGTGTTGTCGAGAATCATCTTTTAATGGCAGGATCGATAGCGTGATCCCTGGCTCCTCGTGTCCGCATGTCAAAGTGTCCTTGGGCGAGGCTCTAAATCTTGCATTGCTCCCAATGGCTTGGCCAGTGCCTCGCATGGTAAGTCGCTGCCACTGGTGTGTGAATGGGTCAATGAGAGGCGAGATTGTAAAGCACTTTGGAAAAGTAAATGCAGTCGATTTAATAAGAGTGGAAAGTAAGACTAAAATGCAGAATAAATGCACGACTTCACAGCAAAACTTTGGGAAAAGATGGAGATTGGTCTCCTTCATGGTGGCGAGCTTGTTTGGCCAGCAGCCAGGTAGAACTGTGAATATGCTTCTCTCAAAATCTCACTAACAACAGAACAAACAGAACAGAATTGAAGGAATATGTCTTTAAAAAGGGAAAAGGAAGGACCCCCACACTCCCCGTTTAATTGGTCCTCTCTCATGTGTGACGGAACCATTTCTGCCCATGAAAGATGCACAGAGGCAAAGAAGAAGAAGAAAGACAGACAGATGCGGGGGAGAGACTCAGGAGGAGAGAGTTGAGAGGCAAACAGGCAGAAAGGAAAAGCATGCAAGACAAAGTGAGGGGAAGAAAGGAAAATGCAAAGCCAGAGAGGGAGACTGGGAAAAGAAAATGATAATGATAGCATGAAGGAGAAGAGAGGAAAGGACAGATTGGAGCCTAGAGGAGAGAGACAGTGGTGAGAGAGAGAGAGAGAGAAGGTATATCTTCCTGCTGTTGGCATGTGAAGGATTAGGTGTCATTGTTACAGTCATTGGTAGCATCCACGCTATGAACTTTATTTTACAAAATCTATCAAGCTAACAAAGCAAGGTCAGAACACTCTAAAAATACACTTTCTGCTTGACTACTCATATCAAGGCTTAGTTTTCCTTGAAATTGAAATGCTGCTGCTATTCTCCTTGAAGGGAAATAAACACTTTTCATATCTTGTTACCTGCTTATTTCCATTCTGGGTCTATCACACACATCCATACCTGCCACCACTTCTTCATTCCCCCTCATATTGCATGAAGATGAAGGAAGAACTGTTGGTGAACTTTAAAGGTAAAAGCTACGAATCTAACCTTTTCTAGTTTAGAGCACGATAGCTGAACACTAAAGTACTGCGACATTCCGGTTTGTTTTTCTTTCTCTACCGAAGTGCATGAACCTGAATCTTTGTTTATGGCCTGTGGGTCTCGTTCTAAAACCTGGTGGCATCGTGTTAATACCATAGGTTCAGATGTTTGTCTGTGAGGGAGCGTGGTGGGTGAGGGGTGCAGTGTTGTGTGCACCAGTCCATGTTGTTTTCTCTCTAATTTGGGTGACCCACTTCTGTCTCCAAATATGGTTTTATTCTGGGCCATAACACGGGAGAGCACTCGCAGACTCGCAGCCAAATATCACACATATCACATTGAGAAAAATGCAGGAAACTGTTAAATTCCTCTCAGAAGTGACAGCTTCTTTATTCATCTCCATTCGGGTGCTTTTCTCCCTGTCACAGCATTATTAAGTCACATCATTAAGTGCCGAGGGGAAACTCAGTTGTGATGTTAGTTTGTGGTGCGTGCTGCGTGCATTAAACGGAAGCATAGAGTTTGTTCTCAGACTAAACGGTTTGACCTTTACTCGCCTTGCTTGAGATGATCATGCAAAGCAAATTAATATTCATGACACAGCTAATAACCAGCATGTCTTAAGACTCAATCACAACCCGATACGCCGGATGAATATGAAAATCGTCTGCCCCTGCAGGTCTGTTTTTCTCTCCGAGTCTCTCGTTCCTCCAGCGCCTTCAGAAATATTTCCAACTCCCCTGGTAGCTTCTGTAGCTGAATTCAAATTGGATTATACTGTATAAGATTTTTTCCTGTTCATATTATGATAAATGCAACACGAACATCGTGTGAAATTGATATATTGAAATTTAAATATATTAAGCTCCATTGCAGTGTGTGTGGTGGAGCTTGTGCACAAGTGAAGTTGCCTTTTTTATTGGGCACACCCGAGTCTTTTTTTTTTTTTTTCATGACCGTGCCTGTTTTTAAAATTCTGTGACTGGCTTAAATCTGTTGACTTCACCACACTGTGGGAGGAACGGCACAGAGAAGCTGCAGTGCTGATTTGGAGTCGAGGATTTACGAGGATTTGTGCTGCCCACCTGCTATGGCACAATCATGTACTATCCAAATTTCCGTGGATTAAACAGTGTTCATAAAAGACATGTTGGGCCAAGTTGAGTCAAACAAGGACCTCATTTTCCATCTATGTTGTGTCTGTCATTGGCATTAAAATCATCTCGTAAGATATGGACAGAGTTATCCGGTCTGAAAAGTGTCTTAAACCTGCATTCTTTCTAATTACCAGCAGGGGGTGACTTCACCGGTTTCAAAAGATAAAAGATTGCGTGCAAACTTAAGAGAAAATTACCCTACATCTCACTTAATTTATTACCTAATTTCTTAACCATTTTTTTCCACCTCAGAAAATATCAGGCTCTCCAAATACCACCATTATGATAAACATTAATTTACGGTATCATAGGTCCACTCTATTCAGTTTACTGTCATAAAGCTCAGATTCAACGTGGCTGCTCAAAATATGTTCCTCCTGCTCTGCACATCTATTTCCTGATAGTTCCTGTTTTGAGCAACATATCTACAGATTTTATCCTTTTATCCATCCATCGTCCTGTCTGTGTGAGTCTTCATGCTTGAAGATCTGGACTGTTACTTAATTAAGCATTGAACATTTAACTTTGTACCAGAACAACATCAAACATGTCTGTTAAGCTAATTTAATTTGTGAATATTTTGTATAATACACTCACTGCTGGTTCTGCACCTCCCACTCAGGATGAACATTAGAGGTACACAGAGTGTTCTGCTTTTAAAGGAACACAAAAACTATTTATTTGCTGCATCATGACTGATGCCAGGCCCCTGCCACACCTCCTGGTAATGTTTCCTCCTAATTTGACCTCATTTCCCACCGCGCTGCAGTTGCATCGGTTGCCGATGGTCACAGTATCATCCAAATGTCAGCTGCCGGGCCACATGCACCTGCACCAGCACCGACTGTGTGCTTTTTGTAAATGTGACCTGAATAAATTCTCCTCCGCAAGCAACTGGGTGCAGTTGTGTCTTTTTCATCTGTTTTTACTTGGTTCGGTGGGACTATGGTTTGGGATCTCTGCCTGTTCGTCCGCAGATTTGTAACTTGATTATCAATAAATCGGAATTCTTTCTGAATTTGTAAACCAGGAAATTTACTATGACTATAGAGTTTCTTTCAATCAAAAGACGTAAGTAGCACTCGATCATGACCACTACTGCTAATGTAAATCCATCGGCAGGACTCAGGCAGGAATGGTCACAGATGAGGTAATGTTTAAAAAGTTTTAGTCGTGTTAAGTTCTGCTTCAGTCGCTGACTTCCTTCCTCACTCTCTGACGCTCCTGTAAGTTATACTGACAGGCTACAGAATGAAACACTGTTATCTTGAGTACAATTATGGATTTCTGTGGGTTTGAACATTGTTGAAAACATCTGAGATAATTTAAGCACACAATTCAACAAACCATACAACAGAGGTTTAGTTATTTTTACACATTTAAACACAGAAATGATTAAAATCATATCTCTAAGCAGCCAATGACGGCCCTTTGCGTCTGTCTGCTGCTATTAATCTCCTTCCCATCGCCCACTGCAGCAGACGGCAACAGAAAAATGATTTCATCCTCCCTGGTCTGACCAAGAATCCTAGTGGAAAGGGTTAGGTTGTAGTGGAGATAGATTTATGCCAGGTGATTTTTTTTTTTTCCTCACAGTACAGTCAGTTACTGTATACACGGAGCCAATTGGAATAAATCTGAGCCTCGGTGGTTCAGCCGGTGCTGATATGCATCAGGGTGTGCAAGGAGAGAGGATCGCTTTTCAGCCATCCTTTGCAGAGAGACAGGATATACTCTCCTGCCAGCTGAAGGGTACAGTGCCTTCTCTGACGCCCCATCCCCCCATCGTACCGGCTGCCTCTTACATAAGCCTCACTGAGAGGCAAAGAAAAATGGAAATATGAAGTCCAGGTGAAGTGGGAGATATATGGTTAGACAGTGCAGACGGAGATGATATATCGTGTTGACGAAGCTGAATGTGTCTGTATGGGGGGGTTACGTAAGACGAGTCGCGCCTCCCATGATTAAAAAGATGAGAATTTAATATTATTTGTATTCTTTGTCACCTGAAATATGTAAGAGTTTTACTTCAGATATTCATATATGGTGATACTGACTGTAATTGTTGGTCTGTCTGACTCGGTCCAGACTGAAATATCTCAATATCTCATATATCTTTGATGGATTGCCATAACATTTGGTACAGACTTTTAAGAGCCCCACAGGATTAATTTAAATGACACTGGTGATCTCCTGACTTTTTCTTTAGTGGCCCCATCAGGTCAGGTCAGAGAGGATGCTGGAGGAGTTACAGGCGACAGGGCTGTCGAACCGTCGACCGCAGTTCAAGTCTGCGTTCCGGCATTTGTGTTTTGGAGAGTGTTAAACTGCTTTATGTTTTTTTTTAAATGAGGGCCAACAGAGTTTCAACATTTGTAAGCGTGACATCACTGGATATTTTTAAGGAGACCTCGGAACAGTTTTGTGTTGACCAAATAAACGACATATTAAAGGGAAGTCCGAACATGTGCAGTTGTGTTTATGGCGGCCGAAACAGGAATTTTAAGCCAACCAAGATGTTTCTCTAACGTCAAAGTAGCTTTCGTGTCCAAGCGTAACCAGTCCATAAGCACATCGTTATGAGGAATAGGAAGTTGAACCTAGAGAAACATAAAGATGCAACATAAAGAAACTCAAGTCAGTTGTTGTTTTCTAACCGTTTACTGTGTAACGTATTTAACTATGTAAGCTCCTTCTGTATCTTATTGTCTTCCTCCATTTCCTTAAGCCCTAGCCTTACTTTGTGTTTAAAAACTAAACTAAGATGTTGAATAGAGACAATATAGAGCTAGCTGTGTTGATTATTTATGGTGTCATACATTTTTTAGATATAACTCATTACCTCAG
This sequence comes from Diplodus puntazzo, assembly GCA_963678695.2. Taxonomy (NCBI): domain Eukaryota; kingdom Metazoa; phylum Chordata; class Actinopteri; order Spariformes; family Sparidae; genus Diplodus; species Diplodus puntazzo. The sequence continues at coordinate 8,934,561 of OZ023160.1, forward strand.
AGGCTTTATGATCTAACAAGAACAGGCATTTTTCTCTTAATAGCATCTGCAGCTCATATCATATTAACTCACATTTCTCTAAATGCCACCACGATTGCTAATCAAGGCAAGTGTTAGCTAATAAGGAATTTTCCCGCTTTGCAAAATGAAAACTGGGATCCCAATTTACACAAAGCCTGCGAGTTCATACTGTAATTCTGGCATCACAGTAGCTTTAACACTGGAAAATAAATGAGTACAGTAAGTGTAAATGAGCCTGAGCTCGCACACCAGCCTGTTTGTGTCCTCTTCATTTAGGTGGGTGTTCTGCTGCCTGTGTGTGAGCATCGGCTGCCTGTGTATTTTATCTATTTTGTTATTTTTTTTTTTTGCTGAAGTGGTCTTGGAAGCAATTTCATTTCCTCAGATCAAACCAGATCATCATAATCGCACAGTAACCTGGTGCGCTCTGTAGTCTCTGCCGCAGGCTTAGCCGTGAAAAGGAAAGCTCCCCTATCCCGAGCCCTCATTCTGCTCCCGTGTACAAACACCTAATCCCATTTGTGCAGAGTTCAAATAACTGTGCGGCACTCCACTCGTACACCTTTCAGTTTTATTATGGAATTAAGAGGCGCTGGGTAAGCACAACATCTCATAACCAGCAGCTCAGACATCTCGCTTGTTCGAATGTTATGTGCATCAGAGCGTACAGCGTATTTAATGTCTGTTGGGTCTTGTACTGTCTGTTAATAATAACTCACCCAAAAATATCTGTCACTCAGCAGTAAGCCATCTGCTTGTTTGCCAGAGTTGGGCTCCTGAAGATGCGTTTCTTTGGCTGATTGAGTTATGACATGATTAAGAAAGCGAATTCTGTTTTTATGTTGCAAGAACAACACAGTACATCGTCAACCTTGCTGTTTCCCCACCTTCCCTTCATCCGTTTATTAGTTTGGTACTCCTCAATTAGTCTTTTTTTAGCTGTACATAACAACCTTGCAGGAGTAATTGGACTCAGTCTGGAAGAACTTTGGCAAAGTCCCAAATGAGCCCAAACCTCAATAGAAGCCATGTGGAGAGACTGATGAAATTTGGATGTTTTTTTTAGTTTTTTTTAGTTTTTATTCACAAGTCTCTCCGGTCGTTAGGGACGTGACACAGGCCAGACAAATCAAATCCAGGGGATCATTAGGCTGTTCTTAATGATCTCAGCCGTGTGGCATCCAGACCTTTTTCATTCAGACTTGCCACAGGGCCTTATTTATAAGCCTCTGCGCTCCTCACTGTCCATCAGCAATTAAAGGCGAGAAAGAGCCTTTTCTGGCCCCCGAGGAAGAACGGAAGACGTTTCAACAAAGTTCAAGTATTCAGTATAGACTTCTAACTGACAGGAGACGCAAAGAAATACAGAGCAAAAAGAGTTTTTCAGCTTTCAAACATTTTTCTCCTTCACCTGAGGCAAGGATTCGTTTTGGGTGTTCCCTCGAAGACACAGCAACTCGATCCAGTTAAAGGACGCCTGATCACTGCTTCGGAGCACCATACAGTGTTATTTAAGGGGTCAATGAGCTGGCTCTTCACAGTGAGGGTATCGATCCTGATGGCTTTGGCTCCGATCAATGCCTTCCTGGAAATAGAGAGAGAGCGTATGTGCGTGTCTGTGCTGGGACTGGTGGCTGTCACTGGAGAGGTTTGGAAGCCTACGAGATGCATGCAGATCATGTAGTTATGCAGTCAGCGTAAAATAAAGAAAAGAAAAACAAAAAGTCCCTTGTTAGCAGCCACAGTTAAATACAAGGATGCAAAGGCTGCGGCATCTGAATGCACTGAGCTCTGCACCGTCTGTTATCTGTGATTTGTCTACTTTCCAGCATAAGGTGATGAGCCGTGCTGAAGCCAGTATAACGTCAAGTGTAGAGTTAGGATATGAAAAGAGCTCACAGCCAAACTGGCAGTGAATTTAAGTTTCGCCAGGAGTCTTGCCTATATGGTTTTATTGAAGCTGAAAGGAAACAGAGAATAAATAGGAAAATCTGAATTGATAGCGAGTCTAAACACATAGACACACACACAATGGCTCAAACTGCCAGCAGGACATTGTGAATGCAAACAGTGTTCGCCCATAACAGCATTTTATTCAAAACAAGACCCCACGGAATTGGTATGGGCCGCAGCCTCTCCAAACATGAGCAGGAGAGATAAACGCATGTGCCAGCGCCAGTTTGTACATCTTTGCTTGTGTGCACGCGCACGTATTGTTTGTATACAAAACAATAACTCTTCACCAAATACAAGAGGCGCGGCGCATTGAATATGATGTCCCACACTCCAGAAAACAACAACACGGTGTCACAAAAAGGAGACGGGGCGGTCGCAGCCTCGGAAACAAACAAGCTGGAGCGGAGCAGCGAAGATTGTTGACAGCTAAGTTGATTCAAAGTGAATTTTGGGTCAAGAGGAAAACTTGAGCTGCTCTGTTGCCTCAGAGGCAGCACGACAACAATATGAAAAATAGTCCAATTTTGTCTGGAAGAGTAAGTCTATCTTGTTGAATTCCATTTCGCTGATTAATGTCTCTGCGCCGTCCCCAGCGCAGCGATACAGCACAAACTGCCATGCCTTTTTCAATTCCGGATGTAATTGAGTGTGTGTTTTTCATGGAGCTGCAGTGGCCATTAATTTAGCACATAAAAGCAACACATTAATTGCGGGACAGGTTAGGAAGCCTGCTCGCGGTAATCAATTAGATGATAAATAATGAATGGAAAAAACACAGCCCGGGGAAATTCAATTATTTATCGTTGTCAATTCTTCCCCGGAGGAACTTCCACGTCTGTGTCACAGCTCAGGTAAATTATTGGCTCAACATCTTCACCACAGACGTCTGCAGGCAAACCATCAGCCACAATGAACACGTTTACACATACATGGGTGCCGTGCACGTTATCGGTCCGTTGCAGAAAGAGGCAGTAATTGATCTGTTTCTGTGCATTAAGTGCAACACAACTAGCTAATGGGCCGGGCTTCTTAGCAGTCATGCGAGCAGAGATTTCGCCGCACTCCCCTCAGAGTAGATGATTGGGGAGGATAAATGGCCGCCAGGTCCGGGCCGACTGCTCCTCGCTCCTCCTCGCCGACAAATAGCCCCTTCCTGACTTAAATGTATCATTACGGCTGCGGTGCGTGTCCTTTTCGCTCGCTGTGTGGGTAATGGAGCCCGGTCTCGCGGCTGCTGAGACGTCCTTCAGCCGTCAATCAAAAAGAACATGTCCAGGCACTGTTCCTGGGAGATGCAATGATGATATACTGTCGAGTGTAAAAAAAAAAAACTATATTGAGTTTATGCCAGAGTTCCAGTCATGACTTACAACATTAAGTTTCCTCTGCTCAAACTCTGCTTTCACCTCCTTTTCGCTCCTTTTATTAAAATCTAATTTCTGTCCCTTTTCTGTCCTCAGCTTTACGTGCTTTATCTTGGTTGTAGCATAAACTCCATCTCCCTGCCAGCTGACTGCAAGGCTTCTCTCTCCACCCCCCATCCCCCCTCTCCCTTTGTATTCTGGAATGGTGCTACTCTAAGCTGCACACAAAGTGAGCTTGCCCTGGGATAAAGGAGTCAGCTCACAAACTCCACCTGAGGTAGTTACGCTTCAGTGTGCGTCTGGAAAGAGGGGACGCAAACAGAGTGTTCCCCGCAGGCCTGTGGGAGAGTCTGTGTTCACAGCATGCTGCCGGCAAGGGGAGTTCATACATCTTAGTGTTTGGGTGACAGAGTTTTTTCTCTCCATCTCTCACTCCCTTCTCAGCCTCTGCAGGCGATTGAGGATCATATACAGTACACCACCAATCAAAACACTATGCCTGATGAACCGAGCCGGAGATATCGGTGCCCTCTGTCATTTCTATCGCTCCCTGTCAGTCTTCACAATGACCATTTTTGTTGCACTGTCTCTTGAAATCTGAGTTCATGGCCCTTGCGGCTGCAAGAGGCAGAACCATCCGCACAGAAACTCTCCAGGGCATTTTCAGCGAAAGCTTCCATCTGGACCCTGATGATTAATAATAATCCAGTATGTAAATGAAATATTGTTCCTTATAATATTGTGTCTGCTATTAGGAACGTCATTGGTTCTTTTTCTCGCTCAGTTATGAAGGGGTAAGATTAAAGAATGGACTGTGATTTTCCAAGATTGATTGCTCTCAGGCGATTGCAAGTTTGAATTATGATTCCTTCTGTGAATTCATCCATTTGATATGATTCTCTGCATGAAATGCTCTTAATACACACGATCCCGTGCTCTTAATATCAACAATCCCATGGTGCAGTTAGGGACTTAAAAAGCAGCGAGGACGAGTATGGCCAGAAGTTGACTGACGGCTAACCACTGCTGCTTTTGACAAGCAGCTTGTGTCGCACGACTCATGATCGGCTTGTATTATTGTTCTGCAGTCAATACCGTCGCCGTAGGTGGTGTGACGAAGTCAGAGAACACATTCAGATATGACAAACGAGATGGCTGGACAAAAACAAGCCCTACCTAGGAAAAACCAATGCTCATGAAAATTAATCTTAAGTGTTTTACAACTGTTCATTGCAGCAGCCGCTGTCCAGGTTTTTTGAAATCCATTCGCCTATCACTCAGTCACTACCCACGCTCTGAGCTTAAAGTCTGCCTGCCCGGTCATGCAGGAAATACAATATCTGTGTGGTCTCGCTGTGCTTTATAAACTCAGGGAAAGACTGAAGTGTTCAGTACACACATTCTTTTAAAGTCATTTACAGCTTCACAGTTACACATGCTCACGCAAGCCACAGCTCAGTGTGTTACACATACAGGTGTGAACAGGATAAAAACACTTGTGTGTTTACAGTGTGTTGAAATCAATATAGATCATATACTGTGTACGTGTAAGCTTATTGTGTAACTGTGAAGCTTATAAATGTTAGAGAGGCGTTAATGCAACTTACTGAAGCCGTAGTTTGTGTTGTTTCTATAAAGTGTTTTTAATGTAGACTATAAATCACAGATTAAACTTCTTCTGTTTTCCTCCAAAAATGTGCAGAACATTAATCAGCTCCAGCTTCTTGGGTGAGAATATGTGCGACTTTTCGTCTTCTTTTGAATTGTGTGATCGTAAACGTAAAGTACATACAACAAATATCAAGGCTGTGTTGGGATTTAAGAAACAGTTAAGTCTATTCATCAAGGAGGTAACCGTCAGATTACAACAACAACAACAACACTACAGCCCTAATTTAAGGTATGTCAGTGTTTTAGTTATTACTCCATACAGGTAAAAAGGATGTGTCTAAATGTGTGCGGTTAGGTAGGAGGGGAAGCTTACAACGTAATGCAAGGCTGTACACAACCCAGCCTACAGAACAGAGTCTTAACCAAAATCAAATAGTGCAGCCCTCATTTACTGTGGCTATTATGTTTTGCATGAAATGATGCATTATTAGACAACAGGTCCCTGGGCACAGACGTGTAAAAGGACCCCGACCCCACCTAGATAAAGGGACACGCCCTGATTGAAAGACTCAGTGTTTGTTAATGTTTTGCGTCCTTTTGTAATTGTTGTTTTTTGTCTTTTTTATAGTCTTTTGTGTCTCTTAGTGATCCTTTTGTGTATCTTTATAGTTGTCTTGTGTCTTTAGTTTTCTGAGTCTCTTTGTAGTTATTTTGTGTTTCTTTGTGGTAGTTTTGTGTCTCTTCGTAGTTGTTTCGTGTCTCTTTGTAGTTGTTTTGTGTCCTTTTGTGATAATCATTTGTTCCCTTGTAGTTGTGTCTTTAGATTTTTGCATCGCTTTGTAGATGTTTTGTGTTTCTGTGATTGTTTTGTGTCTCTTTGAAGTCTTGTTGTGCCTTTTTGATACTTTTGAGTATCTTTGGTATATCTCAGTCACTTCTTCTCACCTTGTAGTTGTTTTATGCCTCTTTGCGGTACTTCTTTTTCTCTTCGGGTCTACTTTCATGTCTCTGTTGTCGTTTTATGTCTCTTTTTAGTAATTTAGTGTCTATTTGTATTCAGAAGATTGACTGAGACAAAGAAATATGAATTGTCAATGTTAAATAGAAGGCTTGGCGCGGGGGCCCCCTGACACAGACTGTGCCCAGTAGGCTCATTCAGTAATTCATCCATGATTGCAGGGCTGTCAAACATCTGTTTACATTGGACAAATGTTGCTGTTACTGTGTCTATACACTCATTATTCATATTTAAAGATCTGCTGCGGTTACTTCTCCATGATACCCTCTCGATACACAGATAAACATTTATTTAATTACCCTCAGACATTTGCAGTATTTAGTGATTTCTTGGACTAAATAGCTTGTTTAATGTTTATACACCCCTCATTTGTTCCTGTCTTGTTTTTCTTGTGGAGTTCTTTATCATTTGCTTTGCAGCTGTCGTCATTTCCCCATGTGGGTCATTATTTGGATATTCCACCCCTGGGACCTGCCCAGTATAACCTGCTTTCTCCAACTGGGAGTTAATATGAACCTTTTACGTGAACATTTTAATGGTAGCTGCTCAGGTAAAGCAGAGCATTAGTCACTTACTGCCCTTGCGCAGGCTATATTTAAGTCACGCCTGGAAACCTTCCTCAGTTGGAGAAAATGTGCTGCTGTATGTGCGTGACATTCATAACAGTCTATATTCTGCCTCCTTATGTCTGCGGTAATGTCCAGGTGAAGATGAATGCTGACTTTACAAAAAAGGATTTTGTATTCACACTCTCCGGTGGCTCTGGGACAGTGAACCCATCCCTCTCAGTAGGTTAGAAATAGGATTACGGCGCACTCTGACAGTCGGAGGTGAAAGAGAGGTTGATGTATTGGTTAATATGCGTGCAGACTTAAGCCAACAGTTCTGGGCCTGTTCCCAAGTAGAGAGGTGTTTAGATCAGGTATTAACTCTGCTGAAAGGCCAGAAGTGGTCTTTTTATGGAAAGTAGGACAGCTGCCATATTTGCAGGAAGGTATTTTATCAGCAGGTGACAGTCAGTCAGGTGGAAGATGTCACACAGAGTGGGTGCAAATGAACGGAACCTCAACATGTCAGGGCTCAGATTTAAAGACATCGATGCGCACGATGAAAGACCAAGCACTTTGCATTGATACTACTCCTGTCTATTTATCTAGACTTCCATATGGGTTAGAGCCAGGATATTAAGAAACATGCTTTGAGGTCCCATTATTGATTCCTAAAAGGTAATAGCACCAATTTTACACGTTAAAGTGTAGTTACAGGTCTTGGGGAGTACTAATGCACATGTGATATAGGTACAAAGCCTTTTGTGGTTCCAGGGGAAGCTGCATATAGTCTGATAAATTACTTCCAGTGATGTCACTCAGTGACTGACTTGCATTGTGGGTAATGTAGGTGCCAGGTTTATAAGGAAGACGAGTCATGGAATAAAAATGGTGATATCTGTTTCTGTTGTATCAATTTTGATAATTTTTTTTAAACTGTCAATAATGAGTCCAACACCTTTATAGGAGCGCAAGAGGACACATTACCCAAATGAAACTAGGCCACTGAGTGACATGACTGGAGACAATTTATCGGATTACATGCAGCTTCCTCTGGAGCCACAAAAGGCTTTATACTACTATTTTCACTTAGGTAGTTGTACAGGGTGCTAAGAACTACATTTTTACAATATGTGTGCTTGAAACTGCAGCTAGAACTTTACACAACATCAAATTTGAGATTTTCAAAAACGGGGAAAAGTGTTGCTTGCCTTGTTTGCCGGAACTGCATTTTAGTTTTTGTCATGTGTGCTTCTTCTTTTGTCCAGCTTTTTCTTCTTCTGCCGTTCCTCCCCGCAAAATGTTGCTCTTATCTGGTGCAAAACAAATGTTCATTTCTTTTTCCTCGTGTCCTTCGTGTCAGTGACTAAGGCTGCAGGAAGCTCTCGCTCCTTCAGCAAACCGAAGCCTTAAAGTGTTCAAACAGAACACAGAGTTAATTTTTGGAGTTGATGGAAACATGAGAACTGCAGAAGATGGACGAATTTGGAGGAAAGACACGTCTGTCCATAAATATTTCTCAGACAAAAAAGGGAATAATTCTAGCTGAATATCAGCTTTCTCTGTAAACACTTTGGCTTGAGTTACGTTTGCATCCTGTTTTGTTGTTCTTCTGACTGCGGCTACCTAGCTGACTTGAGTCTGCTGAAAATAAAGTAAGTGTTTGTCCTCAAAGTATTTTTTCTCCTTTCCTTCCTTCCTGTGATCTGCAACATAAAAACCAATAAGTAGAATAGGAATTGATAAAATCTTTTTTCTCCTCTTTTCTGTTGTGGAGCAGTGTCAGTCCAGTGGGCTTTGGTTTCCAGCTGCTGTTGGTCTGATTAGCACAGAGAACTCCATTAGTGGCAGACAGAGAGGGGCTGCTGATCGTGGCCACTCAGCCATTACATGCTGTCATGAGATACTCCCCATTTTGCCCATTTTCTCCCCCCCAAATCACTCCGTTGTGGAGATGCAGTTGATCAGACTGGCAGAAGCTTTCACCATCCTCTGACTCTCCATTATAGAGGCACTCAGAGCTATAGCTGATGTTTATTTTGAATATTGGTAGGTTTTTCGGTTAATCATTTACTTTTTGATAGTTATGTCTCACCTCCATTGTTGTCTGTATTCATTTTAATTGTTATATGTCTATCTCAAATATTTTTTTCTGGTTAAATGTAGGTTAAAAAACTCTATATATTGCCGCAAATAATGACAAATGGCCATCACAGTTTTCTACGGCCCAAGATGAATTCTCCAGCCAGCAGTGCAAAATCCAAAGAGGTTCAGTTTACAATGATATAATGTTCGAGCAGAGACTGTTAACACAGGAGTCATTTAACAAAACATTTACAGCTATCAAAAAACATTCATTTAAATGAATTTATTCCAAGTGGCTGAAGCAGAAAAAATGAAGCTTTTCTTTCCCTCTTCAGTCCGTTTGTGAGGGACAGAGCAGATAATAGCAGATACATGTCTAGTGATCTGAGATAATGACGCTCATGATTAAAAATTAACTTTCTGTGGATCAGATGTTTGATTAATTGACCTACGTACACACTTTTATTTTTGCCCTGACACAAAGTTTTTCTTAGTTTCATCATCTTTCTCAACCTCACACACACACACATCCACACACACTGTGGTAAGTGCCGTGGTGCTTTTCTGACATGAGCTTCCAACTGGAGCTGGCAGGTGTCAGTCAAATGTTCCCATTAAGATGGAAATGATGATTCACTAAGCAGCAGGAAATGTTTGACAGGGCAGCAGCCGGCTCAACTGCCTAACTCGGTCCGGCGCTGACATTTTCAATCAGTAAACATGCCCCATCATTCCGCGGCAAACACCTGATTCATCTTGATCTGCATGTCTGTAACTTTTCTGCTTCCAAAGCTATAATTGGACAATTCGGAGTGCAGCTGTGGTCAAAATAATTGCGAGTGTAGCCATTGTGACGCTCTGCATTTTTATAATTACTGCAGCAAAAGCATGATTCCTGCCACCAATTATCATAATGGTCACTGCTATTCCCAAAAGTACTGTATTTGTCTTAGAAATGCACATTAGCTGATGATCACAGTGAGTCCTCCTTCCTCTTCCTGTCTTGGTACAGCCCCGTGTTTCCACGGCGAACTAAAGGCGGAGCATCGTACGAGATTAAGGCAACCAGACGCCGAGATACAGCGTGTATTTGTTTTGATGCCCACACACTGCATAAAAGAAGGTGGCAGCCATTGAATGTGTCTACCCATGATGCTCTGGGGCAGCTCCCTGCCATCGGCCACTTCAGTTTCCCTTCTCTGTCTCGCATTGTGGCATTTCAAAAAGCATCAAACCCAAAGTGAGAATGAAACCGCTTCATCTCCGCTCCCTCATTCAGGATCAGATCCTTCGAGCTCTCTGATGTCACGCTTTGTTGTTTTTGTTGTGTTTTATTCCCTTGAAATATGAAACTGTGGAAACTTGCCAGCTCCTTTTTAAAAAGAGGATGTGTGTGGCCCTAGTTCACTGTAGACAGTCAGATCCAGTCACCGGAATCTGACTGTGATGCGTACAAACGTGGTCCAGAACAGACGTTTCTAAGCCCTCACAGTTGTTACAAGATGGCTGCCTTGATAGAAATAAGTAAAACCTATTGTTCTGCTTTAGAATAATACTCATTTTTCTGAAACTGTTTTCACTCTCTCTCTTGTGAAGCGCTGCATTGGAGGAAAAAATCACTCATTTGTGAAACTGCTCTGTACTTCCTGAAGGGATCAGAGGAAAAATCTGAGAGATTTGCAAGATGATTAAAAGGAGTGGACAGCAAAAGAAGCATATATCTCATTCTTGAATTTTTTACTTGCCTCTGTTTTTTTAGTTCTTTACTTTTGAACTGAAGAGAAATTAAGCAAGAACCACTCTTACCTTGAACTGGTGGACATACTATACGCAATGTGTGACAAGTAGTTGGGATCTTTCGAGCTCATTAAAGCAAAAAATTCATGTATCTCTGGTCCTGAGTGGGTTGTTTCTCAACCCATTTGATTTTTGAGCTTTTAAAATGAACCAGCGTTTATCCTCATCACAGGTTATGGCCATTATGAACAGGCCTGAAGACATTAAAGTATCCATTATTTCACAAGTAAAGAGACCTTGAATCCAATAATTCTGCACACTGTTGTTGATAATAAATTCATAAAACTGGAACTGAAGGCCCGAGGACCAAAACACTGTTATTGAGATGAGTACAAGTGATATAAAATCCCATAAAATGGTGTCAAGACGCCCGTCACAGTGTCTCAGATAACAAATTGGTATTACAGTTGACATATCAATATATTCTACTATTGACAACAAAGAAAAGCAGCAAATCTTCACATGTGAGGAGCTGCAACATTTTAGTAATTTCAGCTTGAAAAATGGATCCGTGACATGAATCGATTGGTACCAATTAATTTACTGGTGAAACTTGGACTCTTGCTATCGATTTGTATGACTTTGTGGTGAAGTTTGTGGAAATTGTTGCAGAAAAAAACTGTTTTCTTATCCTTTTTGGGAAGACAAGGCAAGTTTATTTAATATAGCACCATTCAGACACAAGGCAATTCACAGACACTTAAAACAAAGACATTGAGGCATTAAAAACATTTTCAAATTGCAAATCAAAAGTTACAGATTTGAAGAAGTTATTTATCCATCTTATTGGAAAGCCACAGTAAACGGTAACTGATCTAGAGCTGATCCTGATGACCTGTGATATAACCAGTAAGATTATTAAAATCAATGCTTTCACACACAGGAAGTCAGTGCAGTGATTCAGTCGTCTTCTGACCCCTCAGATTTATCTCTGGACCCCCTGCGGTGTACTCAGCCCCCTGAGGCTGTGCACCACTCATACAGTGTCTGTCCGTTTGCATTAGCGCTGCTTAATGATCGAACGTCATGCTCAAAATTTAAAGTGACATGTATGATCATCACCTCAGACGTGATCTTTTCATTAACCTGTAATTACATCCCAGGGAGCCGACGGGAAGCATCGCCGGCGTTCTGCCCGACTCCACCTGCTTCCTCCGCATCGTCGCCTGTGAATCCAGAACACGTCAATTCTTCCGCAGCCAATTCCACCACTGTTTCTGCTCCCCTTGAGCTCATTTACCACCAATTCCCCTTCCATCATGCCAAACTGTTTTTGGAGGCCGAGATCGGGCCAATTCCTGCTAGCACGACATTTCATTACGGCCAAGAATTGAACACATGGCGACCTCCGCCCAGCTCTCCGTCACCGTATCAGGTCAAGGCTTTCTTTTTTCTCTTCCCGGGAAAAAAAGATTTTTTATTTTTCACAGCCAACTGTCTAAGAGCTGTGGCTGCACAATCACCGCTCTCATAATGATATCAATCAGAGCCAATCAGAGCCAATCAGGATGCTTCCCTTTGAAGTTGCATGCTAATTTAGGCCCTAATGAACCCCGTCTTAGTATGATTTTGTCGCCAGCCCCGTGATTGCATTGATCAAGTTAACCTGCGTTGTAGCTCAGTGGGGGGAACATGTCTTGATTTTGCCTGTCAGACGTTCATGGGGAGAAAATGTCTTTGCAGCTTCAAAGCCGAGAAGCTGGCTGAAACCGGCAACGACTAGCGGTGACTGGGCAGAGTGCCAGTGTAGTGGGGCTGGGAAGTGCTTTCTTTTCGTGCCAAACACTGTTTTGGCACTGGTCGTATCCTCACATTCTGCCCACGGAGCACGGACACAGAGTCTGGCATTCGTTCAAGGTATCACACAGAGTAGTAGGGGAAAAAAAAAAAAAAAAGCTCTTCCTCTCTCATGCTTCTCCAACCTCCAAACTTTTGACCCCACCCCTCAGTACTTCTGTAGCATTGTGTGGTGTAGTGAGCTGAAAGCGCTGGTGGAAGACATGTTCAGATCATTTACTCGGGTCAAAGTAAAAGTGCCCACAGTATGAAAATACTACAACAGAGGTCCAGCAGACGTTTTCACCTGTGTCCATTTGTCAGTTTGTCAGCAGGATTACTCAGAAACTAAGAATTGGATTTTCACAAAACTTGGATGGAAGATGGATCTCCGCCCAGAATAGACTCTGTTTGGTACTTTTGATGCGGTAATGCTTCATTTCCCACAGAATAATGCACAGATCTGTTTAGGATTGTATTAAGGTGGCTGGTATCTATCAGTGAGTGCAATTGGATGCAGATCCGATTAGGTTAATTTATAGACAGAATCTATTCAGCAGTAATTTAAAGTTTGTGGGTTAAAGTGGAGGAGATCGATGTTGGGGATTGTTGGGCCATTTAAGTTAGTGTTTAATACTACTGGATTGATATTATTCATGCATCGGATGTAGGGATTTTGATGCTTGAGCTGGTCGAGGTTGAGTAAATTTTCATTACCTTATCTACCATTGGGTAGTTCAGAGGTTAACAATGTAATAAATTTTATGAGATGATCAAATCTCAGTCATGGAACGTAAAAATGTAAGTCCTAACTAAAAAGCGAGGGATACTTTTCTACGCACTGATGAGCACTGTGAGATGAGACTGAAGCAGCAGTAGCCTTGAATCAAGAATACTATTAAACAAATGTACTTTACAATTTGTTTGATAATGACTTCGACAAGGACTCCAGATAAACTGTCTTCACCACCATCCTGAGAAAAAGGTTTTAACTGTCCCCATGTCAACGTAAACCATCCCAAAAGTGTCTTTACGTTGTTCTTATCCTCCACAGTCATTAGTTCAAGACGAGTCAGACAAACCAGGCATAGATGCAAATGCACAACTCAAAGGAAGATTCATGTTCTCCAGAAAGACAGTCTAAAGGTTGGTTTGGTACACAGGAAATCAATCAGCGTGGCAAACAAAAAGCACAAAAGGCTAAGCAGAGTCAATGAGGGCAAAATAAAAAACACTACGAGGCGAATACACTAGGAAGAATCCTGGAACGCTTGTTATGAAGGGCGAGGGCGAAGACGAACTGGCAGAGAGAGCAGGGAGCACACAGACACAGACTATACACAAGGGAGGTGAGGATAATTAGACACAGGTGTAACACATCATGGAGGGGCAGACTATCACAAGGGGAAACACACGAGGGCAGGAACGGGATTTGAAATGAGAGGAGAGTTGGACACCAAAATAAAACAGGAAGCAGAACTGGAAAGATGAAAGTAAAATAAAAGCATGACGTTCAGTTCAGACAACACACGACAAGTTGGAGTATTAATATTCAAGGTACAAAGAAAAGTTTCGTGATCGTGGGGCATCTGCCCTGAGCAGCAGCAGCAGCATGGAGTCCTGACGCTGGTGGTGAAGGTTGACGACTCTTCTGAGACAGATGGGCAGATGAAACAATGAAGCTGGTGAATCTATGATGGCTCGGCGGTGATGGGGAGGTGGAGGGCTTGCGTATTTTTAAAAGACAGCAGCAGGATGATAGGCTGACAGTGAAGGTATGTCGCTGTGCTGTAGTGAACAGCTGATGTCAGCCGGTAATGATAGACAATTAAGAGTGAGAGGAGTGAATGACAGGGTGTCTTCCTGTCTGTACTTTTGTTAGAGCTTCAGTGAAAGCATGAGACGGCTGAGTCTGTTGTAGTGTAGCTCAGTTTGTCATTTGCTGAGCTTAAACCAACATATAAAAAGCTGTTTTTGTCCCAGAGGTGTCCTGGGAAAGATATCTGTCCATGTTTTTTTAACTTGTCAAAAATGTCCTGATAAGCTCTGCAGTTTGTACCAAACGTGAATCTTAATCTTATAGATGTCATACACTGTACACTTGACTAAAACCTAACTGAAAACATATCATGTGTACTTAAAAAGTACTGATAAAATCCATCTACCTCAGCATTTTACTTTGGTGCAATATTGTAGAAAATGCTCCCCTTTTTTTTACCTCCGGTTGGCAGGTTTTCTTGGGTGAACGATAATGTTGGCCTGACTGAACTTAAGCTCCAATAGTTCTCAGGGGATTAATAAATGTAACCTAATCCTGCTTTGAGAAATGACAAATTGAATAAAAGATGTTCTGAACTGTTCCAAACCGCCCAAGTACAATATATGGAAACATTGTCTGAGTGTGTCTGTAAAATTTTACAGAGGGGGAGAGTAAGATACTAGAAACAAGGAAAAGGAGAAAAATCTTTCTTTTTATATAATTAAGCAGTAACAGTGAGCTGTTCACCGAGGCACATTTTCTGCCAGACACTCAGGCCCCTTTAATTGCCATCTGCAGGTGAAAGCAGCTTCTCCTGTCGACACACTCGAGCAGATCCAAACGCGTAATGGCCTCTCCAATGTTTTTTGTTCTCTGACTTTTTAAGTTTTCGAGCGAGCATTTAAGCTGTTTCTGCGACTGTCTGCTAATTGGGATGTTCGGCGCACTGGCAAATTGGTCGATCAGTGGTGAAAGAAGTCGAACTGAGAGAGGGGAGAATAAAGAGAAAAGGGAGAAGGCGAGTGACAAACAGGGCCGCGGTGAGACGGTTCGCAGCTGCCAAGCAGGTAGCTGCCCTCGCAATGTGACACATCTGCCACCTCAAACGAGGTGCACCGAGGAGCTGCCAACTACCACCACTCCAGCGTCTTCTCACACTCCTACGAAAGACAGCTGAGCTCTTCTCACACGCCACTGCTGTTTGAAATAAGCCGTAGCAGCGCTGAAGAGAAAAGAAACGGAAAGGAAGAAAATAATGTTAAGCCTCCTGTGTGGACTTTGCGGTGGCAGGAGTGACAGCGTGCCTTCCCAGGAGACACCTTGGCTCTGCTATTGTCACCACTATGGACACAGCAGCCCTCTGAAATTAATACAAGCTGACCAGCAGCCTGCTCTCTTGGCCTCGACGGGGGACAGCAGGCTTATTCGGGCTGACAGAACCTGTGACTTGTCCCAGCAAAGCCTGGATGTCCCGGCTGCACTGGGACATTGACCAAATGCCACTCTGCATGAAGCTCTCGCTTGATTATGGCTGACTTTGGCTTGGTTAAGTGGAATAACGGCACCAGGGTGACTTTCACAAAGCACCGACTGGTGTAGATGTGTCCGATAGGGGCTTTTTAAAAAGGAATACACACATCTATCGTTGACTTAACACTCTGCATACTTTTTAATTTGAGGCGTGCTCGGAGTGCTGCTCCTCTTCTGTGCAGGATTTCCTCAGTTGAAACGGAAAAAGAAATAATTGGTAATGTAGCGCTGCATTAGGCTGATTGTTTTCTACGCATCAGTAAATAGCATTTAAACATCTGACTCTCAGCCCAGAGCCAGCCACTGATTCACATAACAGCAGTGGCACTCAGATGTGACAAATCCAGCCATAGCATGCACAACTGAACACACACACACACACACACACTTTATGAGGACTAAAGTCAAGCCCTTTCTGCAGTGTTGTTCTCCTGGCCCATCGATGGAGGACCTCCTGATGCGATCAACAGCTGTCTCTCAGCCGAGTGGCGAGCTGATGGCTGCCTGGTGTTGTTCTGCCTCAGTGTTGCCTGTCGGGGTCAGCCCCTCATCCCCTTCCCCCCAACAAAACCCCTCTATATGTGCACACCTCGACACCGAGCTGAGTAACAGCGATGCTCCTCACAGACGGTGGGCTGCTTGTGAATGGTAGCATGCTGGTGGGCGGTGTTAGCCAGTTAGCTTGGACTTCGCGGCCTCTCTGTGCCAGTCCCAGTGACTTCTGTTCACACAGTTGGTGGAATATTTTCACTGTGCTCACCTTCAGAGGCAAAAGGCAGAGTCATATATTTTATCTGAGCAGGCTGACAAATGTATTCTGTTCCAGGCAGGATATTGATTTAGTGCATCACTCTAAAATCCGGCTTTCTAGACAATCTAGCAGCCTCGCATTTGTTGTGGAGCCGCCCATCTCTCTTGTCTCCATGTCCTCTTCCTCCTCATCCTCATTTCATTCAAAGCTGATGGCCTCCTGTATAAAACTATGCAGAATTAAAATGAAAAACCCTGCGTAGGTTCATAAGTGACTGTGTTTACACAGTCAGAACACACGGCACACTCTTTACATTAGGTTTATGAAGCTGTGCGTATGCATGATCAGTTCTACAAACCTTAATGATGAAGAATCTGGGCGTTCGAGACTCATTTCTCCCATAGTTAACCATAAATGGACTAAGACACAGCCTTAATTAACTGTTTTCATTAGAGCTCGACAATACATCAGTTGATCTTCGCTAAGTGCACCAGTATCGACGAATGTGACAGTTAATAGGTAACAAGGAATTGTAATAAAAGCAATGCTCAACTAGACTTGTGTCACCATTAAGTAGTTTGTCCATCAGAGATCATGAACAGGTTCATGTTTACACTCAGTACAGTCACCTACAAATCTAAGCAACCCACATCAGGATTGATTGTTCATGTTTAAAGAACTAATATCAGCTGAAAATATCAATGTCTGTGTCGACCTTCAAACTGTGGATTGTGCCACATCATCAAGGTTCTCCACTGATGTCAGATCAGCTTTTCGTTACACACGGCTGTGGCTATTTATAGTGTCAATACCATTCTGATATATCATTCTACGTTCAGACAGCGGGGAAATCTCGTTTGTTTAATCACACAAGATCTGAAAGAAGGATAGTTGCTGTTGTATCACACTGTTATTTGCAAGTGATCAGATTTTGGGTGCAGGCATCTCCAACATATCTGCATTGGGTCGCTGTGGTAACAGCGTAGGCGCTAATTACTCTGTGCGCTGGTGACACTGAAGCAGCGATCAATCATTTCGCCCTCCGATCAGTGATGTTGTCAAGCAAATTATTTCAGTGTGACTCCACGGACTGTTGTTTTCTGCGTCTTCTACCATACAGCTCTGCTAGTAGCAGATTTGACATCGTTGTGTGTCGTGCTGAGAGTGAAACTTGAAAATGAAATTCCATGGAAGCAGCCAGGGCGCACAGATTGAGATGCTCCTGTAGAAACATTTCAAACGAGCTTCAAATGTTGTTTGTATCTGACGCATTTCATGTCGCTTTCTGCTTTCCAGAACTCCCAAAAATTAATCTGGATAAATTCTGGAAATGCCAACAAACTGTTTTTTTTTAGCTTTATGTCCCTTAAACCCAATATTATCAGTGATATCGTCATCATTAAACATCAGAAATATGATCAGTGATTTAGTTTTTTATAGCCAACGTGAAAACAGACTTTACCAATCGCTTCACAGTAGAAGATAAAGTCAATAAAACATTGACACAGTTGTTTAATACATTGCACATCTCTTCCTTTTTCTCTTATCATGCAATTTTTTCTTTACATTTTCCTCTCCTTCTGCTCTTGCACTTCCTCATCATCGCGGCACTTGTCGAGCAGTAACATGTAATTAGCATCAAAAGGCCATGTCCCGTGCAATATCTATGAGGTCTGACATTTGTGGCCAGACAGGGATCCCTCTGATGACCCCGGGGCCTCGCACATGAAGGGGTCTGGGAAATATCAGACACCATTACTCACCATCTTGTAAGAATATTCAGCCCAGAGATATCCAAGTTCCTGTGATAGGTCAAAACTCCAAGCACTCCTCTCACAGTGATGAGTGTCGGAATGATTTATGGTTGTTTGTGGTGTTGGTCATGCCTGTAGCTGTCTCTTATTCAGCTGGTGCAGTGCAATCTCCTTTTTTCTAGTTAGCAAGCTGACAACAGCCTCTACAGGCGCAGCCACTTTCCTCGCTACGTCCAAGATGTGAAATCCCTCGCAACACAAGTTGCATTTGTACAAATTCAACAACAGCCCCAAGGTAAAACTGGGCTGAATTTTACTCACATGTTCCAGGAGGAATGGCTAAGGGCCAGTGACCACAGTCTCACTGGTGGTAATCTCAGGTGGAAAAAACAGACAAGCCAGATGCCCTCAAGCATGGCTCTGCTCTGGCATTGCCTCAGTGGGCACTCAGTCAATATTGTACCATTGTTACCAGGGCTGCCCATGTTGCTCCTGGTATTTTCTTGATATAGTCAAACATTTTTCAGTCACTGCATGCCCAGACTTCCAGATTTTACAAATGAATATCTGCAGTGATGAATGATTGGGAAATTCCAAGCGGATAAAAGCAAACTGGAATGTAGAATATGCGGCAGCTTGCTGTAGTGGTTTAATTATGAAATGTGAGCTGGTTTAACACTTTGCCGATACGACTGACCTCCTTTTCTCTTGAGCTCAAAATAGCTCACTCCCACTGCCAGTCCTGCACCTGGGTCTTTTGGCAGGAGTCAAGCAAATCTGATCAGCCTTCCTAACATCATTTTGCCTTCAAATTGATGAAGCATGTCCAACCCAGAGCAACAATCCTTTTCTGCTGTCAAGCTCTGTGTCTGTGAACTCGAGGCGGGTATCGTGTTGATGCGTGCCAGTGTGGAGACAGAGGAGTGGCAGCAGGATGGATGCCACCCCCCGGTGAGAAAATGAGTGGAATCACAGCATTTTTCCGCCCAGCTGACACCCAAGACAGATGGAGCTAGCGAACACTGCCGCGCAGCCCCAGCCAGAACCATGGCAACAGCGTGTACGCGGCAAAGGAGAAAGCCTGCCAGGCCAATCAGAGAGGAGAACGCATGGCCACCTAAGTAGGTCCCTGAGGTAGACTCAGAGAGGATGATGGCCTAGCGGATGGAGGTTGAGGCTGAAAGAATCAAGAGGATCCATCATAATGTTGGTGGAAGATTGAGAGGAGTATAACACCATGTGCTTCATATCCTGAGGGATGATTTGATATAGGCTGTGACAACTAGGATTTCAGATCACAGGCAAAATGGCATGTCGTCATCATGCCTCTGTAGCGCTGTTAAACAGTAGCAGAGCCTCGAGGCATTTGTGTGGTTGATGTGTTTTTAGGGAGTTGTTTGAAGAGTGCCATGCGCCTCTCATGAATCGAATTCACCTTATCGTATTTCTGTATTGTTGCCTGCAGGGAATTTGTCATTTCACTCAGGGATCAGTTGCACAACTGCAACCTTACAGTTGCTGGAGGTTCAGCGTCTCCATCAAGGGCACTTCTGTGTGCTTGACCTCAGGCCCTGTAGCAGAATGAAAGTGTGAATCCACCACCACCTTGTTGACCAAGCAGCTTGTTGTTAAAAGGTGATGGTGGGGCTAAAGGATTTACCTGAATTCCTTGAAAGATCTACGGCATCAGACTATTGATGTACAAAACCCTGTTCCAAAACCGAATCTGATCAATTGATCGTCCTTTCTGACATAAATATGACAAAGACAATATGTTGAGTATTAATTCAACGTCATTGATTTTTCTAAATGATTATTCTGAATTTGATGTCAGCAAAATGAATTTTCACTATGGGGATAAGTGGGAATATCCTCACATGAGTGACAAGAGAAAAGTGTCGAGCTCGCTGATGTCCTATCTTGGTTTCTTGTTTCATGTTGATTTGCCTAAACTTGTCCCCATGGCTGAACGTATGGCTTGCACATCTTTACCGTCACAAAAGCAAGTTAAATAGGATGTGTGTGAATTTGATGGATTCTAAACTACTAAACAACAGGATGATGAGGTTACCAACATTTAAGATTTTTGGTAGATAGATAGACAGATAGATAGATTGTAAAACTGCTGTCAGAAAGCACAGTTTGTGCATTCAGGGTTGTAACAGATTCTCAGCGTAGAAAATGTACTGGGAAGGATATTTTATTTTCTCTGCGTTGGTTAAAACTAAGCCCTCACAGCATTATCACACCATCTAGTTGGGAGGGACTGCGGTGTAATGTGGGAGGCCAAGGTAAATGTCATAAAACATGTTCTCATTGCGCAAGAAGGGGGGGAATAAATAAGATTGCAGCACATTTTCTCGAGCGGATGTCGAAACGGCTCGTTTTTTAATGGAATTTGTGTTGATTGAAAATGCGTCAGTTTTCCTATTACTTTCAAGGTTTAACCGCCTGATGTTGAAGCTGAAAATGACCCCCACGTGACCTCTCGTCACAGTTCTCAGATCAGTCCTGTCAGCTGCGTTTTCTGACTCTCCTGCTTCGTCTGCAGGAGTGCAGGCGATGCTTAATTTACAAATGCTGAGGGGAAAAAACAGTCAAACCGCCGTGTCTGCATTTCCAGACGGGCTCTGCAGCACTGCAACACCTTTCGTTACGACACCCACTTGCTCACATTTAGCCAGATAAAGCACCCATTGACTAAGGTACAGTATAATAACCAACCCTTATAGTATTCACTGAGGAATTGCCTTCACTTCTTCAGCATATTCCCACTCTTAATCAAGAAGAATCCAGTTTCACCTTGTACTTTTTTTTCTACCTTTAAAAAATATGTGACATCACAGCTGGCTGATGAAAATGTCTATGATTATAACAAGTAAGCGGCTGCCTCAGCTCTCATCCCTTTTGAAGAACTTGTGAAATTGAGTTTTTGGAGTGTCTCACTCGTTCCAATTTTCTAGGAAAAGCAAAGAAATTTTGCGGCTGTGAATGGCAGTTATCTACGCTACGCAGCCAGTGCACTGTGTTAAGCTGAATTGCCTTTTCTTCACAGACTCTATGGAGGCTTGGTGATTATGTAGAGCAGAATTCCTTTTTTTTTTTTTTTGAAGGATAGATTACACAGAGTTTTGTCACTCAGAGCTGTAACTTTAGTGCATGTGCTGCGTAGGCTGAGATGCATGACAGCGAAACGACCAACAAAACCAAGGACATGATCTTTGCTTTCGGGAGAAGGAAAGGAGGGATATACCAACAGGTATATTAAAGTTGTGCATGATTATAAATATGTAGGTTCAATAATTGATGAAAACTGTCATAGGATATAAACGCAGGTGTCATCTATCTGGAAGGATTATAATGATTGGATTTCACGCAGAAGCCTCGACAGTTTGGAGTGGACTGTAGGCGTTTCTGGCATTTATCAATAGGAGTTTGAACACAGAATTATTTGTTCATCTTTCTTGCCTAAATGTTTTAATCCAAAAATAAAGCCTGCAGATCACCTGTAACTGTCATTATTACCTGGTCAATTAGATCACAATGTCATGGCAAATGAACACTAAACACTTGTTTTTCTGAGGAAATATTCAAGCATCTGGCAAGAAAAGCATTTTTTTTTTTACCTCAAAAAACCCTTGCTTGAGAGTAACAGAGGCAAAACCATACAGTAGTTCTTTATTTCCTTATTTACACTAACTTCACGTATATAAAATAGTCAAAAACAACTGATATAAACTATATATAGCTGGATTTGAAATCTCATTTGTTACATGATGTATCATTCATTCCAGAGTCTGACCTGTACCTGAATCAGGACAGAGGAAGAAGAGGAGACGGTGGCTACATGATCACTCATTGGCTGATGCAGGCTTTAGAGGGCGGGCATAGAAAACTCCTATTTACAGACACAAGATGACACCTAACACATACAGAATCTCTGAAAGGATGATAAACGAAACTAAAAGAAAAAAACGCCGCCTTCCTATCTATTTGACAAGACAATAAGCTCCCATAGAAGCGCACATGAAGGATTCCTACCATAAACATCAATCTCTTATATGGGGCTTTAATTTACAGTGGCGACAAACACATAAATAGGACATAAACACATTCTCAGGCAAACATCTGTCTCTTCTCTATTCCACACACACAAACACACACAGCCGCTCCCACACATGCATGGCATCACAGTGGCCATATCCTCCGCTGAGTCGAGCCTTTGATGAGGCGGGCGATCGTCTTTGAAGCCCGGCTCTGCCATCAGGAGCTTTTAAAGAAGCCCCACTGCTCCCGCTCTCCATCTCTCTCTTCCCCTTCTCTCGCACTCTACAAACAACTAGCTTATATCGCCAACTGAACCGCAGATACACGCTAGGCCAAACAGATAAACCCAAATCTGATCTGCCTCATCTTGCCTTGCTTCCTTTCATCCTAGTCAAAGATTCAGACACAAACCACCCCCATCTTTTCTCTCTGTCTTTTTCTCCGACTCTCTTCTTCTTCTTCTTTTTTCTCCCACTGAGGCTGTGACTGCTTTATCTTCTGCATTTTTATCCTCACCCCCTCATCGCATTGTGCTCCCTCCAATCTCATTACCACTTTAGTGCAATCCGGGGCTCTTGTCTTGCAGATTATGTTTATCACATTTGGAGAACGAACAACAGGTATTTGAAGTATGTTTCCTGTCCGGCATTCAGAGATATCTCAGAGGAGGAGGATGGAAGTCTTACAGTATAAACAGGAGATAGAGACGTTTTGATTCTGCACATTTTGTTTGCACCGCGGCAATCCTTCGCTCGTCGTCATGTCTGATTCTTCCTCTTCTACAAGGAGCTTGATAAGGATGACGGTGTTATTGTACATCTAATTATTTAGCAGTGCCACTGACATGTCAGTCAGTTGGTATATTTTCAGGCCAAAATGTTGGTTTTGCACAGAAGATGAGCCTAATCGACTGAGCATATTCCCATGGCTGCATAGCCGGGTGCCCGTCAGCTCAGTTGGTAGAGCAGGCGACCCATATACAGAGGCCCTGTCCTCGCTGCAGCCGCCCAGGGTACGAGTCCGACCAGTGGCCCCTTGCTGCGTGTTGTCCCCCCTCTCTCTTATTCCACTTTCTGTCACTTCTGCTGTCCAATCAACAAATCCATAAAGGCCCAAAGGAAAAAAGAATGACGACACAGCCAGTCGTCTAACACCTCCTTAAGGACAGACTTGTTTTGTGATGCACCACCTCTGTGAACTGCAGCCGATAACGAACAGCGCAGCCTCTGGATGAATCTGGCAGGGCTTTAGAGTTTAAGATTTTGCCGCTGATTGCAAGTCGGTGACAGGGTATAAAAAAGTGCGCGTCAAAACTTTAATCCGTCACCCACACCCTTGCAGTGTCTCAGCCATTTGCATGTACCTGACAGACAGTCTCAGACAGTTTTTCTCTCTTAAGCTTTAACAAGATCTCTCAGATTTCCTGCAGTTTCTCGGCGAGTGTTGTCTGTCGGTGCCCACATATGAAGGTACCCGTTAGCTCTTGGATCTGTCTGCCAGGTCGGCCAGGAGGTGCCTGCTGTCCTCCCACGCCAGGCCTCAGAGACTCTGTCATGGCCCTAATGAGAAGTGGACCTGACATCCTCTCCAACCACTGCTCCTCTCTGCGTCCCGTCAGCACCCACCTCTTCCTGTTCCTCTTGCCCAGTAATGATGGCAGAGAGGTTGTGGCACAAGGCAAATTGTAGGGGAAATTATTGATGGGTCATCGGGCCTGTCTGGTCTTTCAGGAAGGGGCTGATCTTGTATGACATCCATCAATGCGTAAACAGGTATGCGAGTGTTGTTATGTGCTACTGGAAATCTGTCATTTTTTTCCTGTGTGGAGCTTTGAGAGAGGCAGCTGATGAGGCCCGGTGTGTCGGCATTATTATCTCTCAAGGTGCGAAGACAATGCTCGCAGTGATTTGCTCTGACAGATGGCTCAGAGAGTGAGCGCTCCACAAATCCAACCAGGAGTCTCCATGTATTTTTCTAAACAGTGGAACATAGGGGGGGGGATTAAACTCGTCCCTCTGGAGTTCCCCTCTTTCCTTTTTCTTTCATTTGCAGACATGCTGTTGCAATAACTCTGCGCACAACAATCAGTTTTTAGATGGACAAAACAGTAGCATCTGACTTCCCAGAGAAAAAAAACTGAAGCATGCAGTGCCACTCGGTGGCTGCCCTGTACTATGAAGAGATTAGACTGAAACGTCCCAGTGATGACCAGTTATGTTTACAACAGTCAGTCAGGCACATCTTCACAGGATCCATAATCCTCTGCAGCAGGAAAGGTTTTTGTTTTTTTCTTTCCTCTCTTCCTGGCATTCACACACACACAGTGCAGATATAATGGTGTGCTTTCATACTCATCGTAATTAGGCTCTGGGTAACGTCAAGAGCTGAGGCAGAAGGCAGAGAGTACATATGCACAGTAATTGCATCATTGAATCGAGAAAAATAACAGCAAGTGTGACTGCTGTATTATACAGTAGCGGCAGTCAGCAAACTGTGAAATGATTTGTATAAGCCCGGTTTAGTGGGTCAAAGGGAGGGGTGGAGAGTAGGTGGGCGGCTCATGTACTTGAGAGGAGGAACATTTAAGCTGATGAACATTGCTTAACAATATAGCTGTAATGTGGACTAATTTAGAGCGGCTCCTTTTCCAGCGGGAGCCTGATTGAGCTGCCGCCACTTGTTTGTTTTCCAATTTGGGCTTTGGTGGGTGCCTCCATTTTACCACGGCGTTTGTTATGCGAGGAGTCCTCATGTCTAATTTATTGGATCTGCTTTAGCATGTTCGCCTACTCGCTCTCGGGCGATGCGATGCTGCATAAATTATGCAGAGTACTTTTCGTTTTTCCCGGCGTGGGACTGTGTGCCACGCGTTAGCAGACAGTGTTCAAGACATCTATGTGACTCTGCCATGTTTGCTGATTGAGACGCTGAAACATGTGTCGCATGAGCAAAAATACAGGAAATAATTAAGATATTCCAAGAAATCAATGGCAGGGATGGAATAAAATGTTGTTTCTTTTAAAATAGCAATCGGTAGACTTTGCAAAGAGCCTTCAGTACAACATAACCTTGAATATTTAATATGAATCTTACACAACACTAATGCTGCTCAATACAGCCACCATCTGCAGCTGAATGTTGAGAGCAGGGTAAAGCTTTTCTCAAAGGCACCAGCACTGAGATTCAGACCTGTTGAACCTTATTTGTGGAGTGTAGGTGCTGCGACCTGCAGACTCTCCCGCTTCACAGTCAGCTGGCACCAGCAGCTTGTGAAATGAAGAACGAAATCAATGTTCAAGAAAAAGTCTCCTCCTGTCAGTCTTGTCAGATCCAGCTGAGAGGGTAGAAATATTGGGGGAAGATGACTGAAGCGGAGAACTTGTAATATTCCTTTCAATCAGCGATGACTACACCCTGAGATACCTGTTTCTGTTTGAGTAACGCTCCGTGTTCCCTCGTCAGGCCCTTGAAGACACAGAGAAAAATAAAAAGGATCCTTAATAATGATCAGTGCCACATGGAGAGAATCAACAAGTGCAGCCGCTGCTTAGAAAGAATCGACTTCTTGTTTCAGTTCCTTCGTGCTGAGTGTCTTACTGTAATACAGCCTCTGCGGATTTAAACTTCAGATATCGCTCAGCCGGCAACAGCCGCTGAACCTTGTTTGGATGTGAATGCGTGTGATTGTGATTGTGGACGCATGTTTTTAAACCACTGAGGTAATATTTTGTTAAAACAACAATGCACAAAAGCACTCCGGCTCTTCCGTCCACATGCAGCAGACTGCAGACAGAACCCCACAGGCGTACGGTTTAACTTAGGATGAAACTCAAACTTTTATTCCTGGTTGGGAGTTTGCAAACAGGCTTCTCAGTCTGAGTTATTGATCATATCAACATCATTAGAGGTGTAGAATAGAGCCACGCTTGATTGAAGCCCTTGTGCGGCGAAAGAAAAGCTGCAAGTTGGTTTTGACTAACATTGTAGTAACAGAGGGCCGACAACACACACTTGAAATGCGTAGAGAGATAAAAGCACAACATTCAGTGTTTGGCAGATCAGCTCCAACAAACTGACTTTTCCGTCTCTGAGTTTCAGTTAGATAAACTCAGGACAGAAAGACTCAGCAAGAAGAAGCTTTACCTCCATTTTCTTATTGTGATTGAGGTGAAGAGTCCCTCCCCATGTCATGTATGATTGGTTGCCTGAAAATGAGTGACAGTGACAACACCAGCGCCTTTCAGAAAAGTTTAGGGTTTTTCAACCAGAAGCACTTGTGAGTGTTTGAAACGGCTGAAAAAAGATGCCGGCTAAAAAAATTGTTACGTCGACACAAAAGCTAAGACTTCAGATTTTATTAGAAACTTTATTAACAAATGGCAAATTTGTACTTAAAATGCAGTTAATAGTTATGTCTTTGTTAACAAACAATGACAGCTTGTTTATTCAGTTATGGGGGGAAAAAAAAATTCTGAGTTTCTTTAATGTTGCAAATATTAACATTTTCTCAAATTACGCAGTGCCCCTTCAGACCAATCTGTTTTCTTTGTCTGATAAGGGTGAACTGAATATCTTTGGGTTTGGAGGCTGTTTGTTGGACTAAACGTGTGGAGACGTCATCTTAACGATGTTGTGATCGCCACTTTTCTCCACCTTCTCCTGACATTTTACAGCACAAACGATGAATCCAGATGATAGCTGGCACATTGATTAGCAGTGAAAACAATTGTTAATTGCCACCCGACAATCAAGCAACGCAGCATATAAAGAGCTGCAGATGTGACCTTTAGTCCACAGAATGGTGGCACAAACATCAATGATGCCGGGAAAGAACACCTGCATCAATCATTTCTGTCTTTTTCTCTGGCTCATCCACAAGTGATCAATGACGTCGCGGGCCATCTGAGCCGATGATTGACATGTCAGTGTTTTTCCCCGTGTGGACGGACAGACTCTGCTGCCATTTAGCTGCTTGATAGATTCTGTTTTTGATCAGGGGTAAAAGCTGTCCTCTGACATTCAGGACAAACAGAAAAGATAATGAGAGAATTGCCGCGGACTCGCATGTTGGTGTGAGATAGTGACGGAGGCAGAGGAGGTGAGTTTGCAGATCTGCGTTCGTAAGCTGCCAAATAGGAATTATTTATCTGCGGTCTGAAAAAAAACTTTTTTTTCTCATCCAGGCGACATCAGAAGATTCTCAAAATGTCACCGAGTTTTTTTTTTTTTTTTTAAACTTCCTTATTTCTGGTGCACAGGAACCTGATGCGACTTCTATGAGAGACAATCGGTTGACTGTGAGCTGTGTCTGTGCCGGACCGGTAGCCAGACAACATTATGCATCCATTCTGCTTTGTTCTCCCAACCAGAGGACAGAATGAAGGAAAACCACAAGCCAGCCTTTGAAGCCGAGCTGAAATTTGCCTTCAAACTGCAGATATGTTTTTCCATGGCACGGCTGCTTACTTTCCATTTCTCATCTTCAGCCAGTCAGGCTTTCTGCCCGCTTTGTCTCCTACATCTCAGTAATGCGAATAAAGAGGAGGTGATGGCAGGCGGCGGAGAGATGGGGCTTTGTTCTCGCATTAAAAAGCGACACTGTGTGAGTGAGGGATTTGTGCTACTGATGAAGCTCTCGGGCTGGCCGCTAAAACACGGCAGCCAGACGCGCAATTAGTCTAGTTTGTAGCGGCGTTATATATTCAGCGTGTCCGTCACCTGTCTGATCGAGCTCGAGAATGTGTCTTAAATGTGAAGAAGAAACAGGTGAGACAAACTAAGTGAGAGGGTTGGTTGTCAAACCAGTAAATTCTGAAGAGAGGTCAAATAAAACCTCAGTAGGATTAAGACACTGACACGCTGAGATCAATCAGTGTATTTTTTCTTACTGTCAACAGAAGCTACGATGAATTAATCAGAATGAACATGTGTCGTCTCGAAGTCTGATACATCTTATCCCTCCATACCGTAGGCCGTTTATTGTTGTCCAAAATTAAATAAAAAGAATGAATGAGTCACACTCGAGTCACACTGAGAGACGTCTTTCATTGTCCTGAACGTGGTTAGTTTATTTTATTTCAGTCCCACATTCACCATCGTGCTGCTGTAAATTCCCATTAAATGTTTCGTTTATGCCTGTTTGAGAAACGTTTGGAGGTGCGTTGGCGTTTCTGCTTTCAATATATATTATGGTGAAACACACTGATTGGAAAGAGCTAGAGGGGTCATCATATTGATCCTGCGCCACTATTATTTATAGCATAGAAATCTGACAACCCTCACCCTAAAAACCACAGTGAACAGCTGTTTCCACCATCATTAAGCCTTTAAGAAAATAATTAAAAAAAGAATATACTTCTTTGTTTCCTCTTTCTGAAGATGCGTGTGTTCAGTATTCACCACCAGGCACAGAGACAAACTTGTTTTTGCTTTCTGTCTTTTCAAAGAATTGTTGCATTTTATTTCCTAATTTCTTTCTTCCTTCACAACAACATTTTAGCCAGACGGTCTGAGGAACTCGAGCTAAGACCTCTCACACACACGGTAGCTGGTATAGAAGAGTGCAAAGGCCCATTTTCTTGTGTCCCTTTCTCCCCGAGGCGAGGACTGAGAGGTTTTACTGGTAAACAGAAGTGGCAGACCTCGAAATGTTGCCTCCGAGTCTCTCTCTCTCGCTGGGCTCTGACCATGTTTGCTGTGGGAGAGATGACTGCATGCCTGATGCGTGTCTTCAGTGGTTAAGATCTGATAGAAAAGCCATTTGTGTCCAGCCTCCCATCCGCCATCCTACCGGGAACTCCAGCTGAAAGGGAAGAAAGGACCTGTCGGCTGTCACATCGGATCAACGTCGGGCTCCGCTGAGTTCCGCCATTCTGCCATCTCATCAGACAGGCAGAGAGAAGTTTTAAAAATCACGAACATAACCACTCTTGGAACACGATGATGGCTTTGCATCATGGGAAGGATGGGGAGGCGGCGCACACGCACAAAGTGCAATTTCAGTAGCACTTCAGTAATGAATCTCATGTGCTGGTGGAGGCTCTCAGTGTGGCGCCGGCGACCAGCAGTGTGTCAGCGAAGACAGATTTATGAACACGGCCTTTAATTTAGCCTGTGTGCTGCGTACGCTAAATCACTGAGCAGATGCCAGCCAAAGGGGTTTTGCGATAATTAATCAAGTAATTTATAAACAAGCAAAGAAGAATAAACGACTGCAATATAATCTGCTGCCCCTGCTTCTTGCCCGTGTGTTTCGTAATGTGAGTGAGTGAGTGAGTGAGTGTGTGTGTGTGTTTACGGTGCACGATTACATGTCAAAAAAGCATGTTTCAGTGTGAGATTCAAAAACGATGCAAGCGCAACATACATGAGAGCAAGTGTGTGTGTGTGTGTGTACTGCATGTGCGCTTGTTTTTAACAAAGTGTGCGTCTGCTTTGTGTGTGCGTGTGTGTGTGTGCGTCTGTGGGCCTCTGGTGGTGGTAGAGAGGAGCGATGAGGAGCAATGGGACCAGGCGGGGGGGTCATTAGTGCTCTCTTTGATAAAACAGAGAGCCAGGGGACTGGAGAGGGAGCACAGCACACACACAAACACACACATTCAGCAGAGCCTGTTCTGAATTATTCTGCCAGAATTAACAAGTGTGTGTGTGTGTGTGTGTGTGTGTGTGTGTGTGTGTGTGCCGCGTCCCTCGACCCGGCCCACAACCTTTCTGAAAGAACGCAGAGCCATGTGCTCTCATGACTGATACCTTAAAGCTAATATTGTTTTATTTAGCGTAAAAGTTCAAAGTTTTCTTCAACCTGAGATTAAAACATTTTGGTCGTCTCAGCTGAGAGATTCTTGTGTCTCTGTGCCGGTGATACCTGTGGGTGGAGGTGTTACATTTTGGAGCTCTTGTGATCGCAGTATCTCAGGAACGCTTTGAGGGAATTTCTCCAGATTTGGCACAAACATCCACAGGGACTCAAGAATGAACTGATGTGATTGTGGCAGTTGTAGGTCAAAGGTCGCTACGACCTCACGACATCCCAGTCCCGTAAACGCCATATCTCAGAAACGCCTTGAGGTAATTTCTCCACATTTTAGGCCTTAAAGTGGCAACGGATGACTTTTCCTGTCTCGTGTTTCCAAGTGGAATCAATATTGAAAAGACAACTGAATCGTTTCCGTTCTCTTAGTTGCAAAATAACAACAACATCTACAATAGAAATGTATCGACAGTTAGCTTCTTTTCCCTGGAGACACACCCACACAGACCTGAACCAGACTCGCTGGGCTTTCTGATAAATAATAAGTAAAGATGTCTGACCAGACATTGATCGTTTTTGAATGTTTATTGTTGTAACGCAGGCTCTCGTCCAACTTAATGCCTTATTTGTGGGTCGTGCATTCAGCCTATACAGCAGACAACATCTTCAGACAGCCTCTGTGAGAATATCTTATTCACCAGCCTGAATCGAATACTGGCCCTTCTGAGAAGTGAAAAAAAAGCGTAAGGCTTTTGCAATTTCTGGTGAATGCAGTTGTCAATTGAAGAACTGGTCTGCTTGTTCGCTCTGTCCTGTTTGTCATCATTTATTTACTTTGCGCCGATTTGTAACTGTTACTCTTGACAGCAAGAGAGAGTCTATGATATAAGGTTTGTTTGAAACGCTGTGACATCTCACGGGATTCGCTATCATGCAGAGGCTCATGGGTAGGAAACGGTCTGTATACATGTATAATGTATAGAAAGTCAATGAGATGTGTGCATACATTAAGTGTGTTGAAAGGTACAAAACTATGAGAAAATGAATACACAGTAAGACTACAAAGACTATTTTATATTGATAAAAACAATAATAATGCAGGCGAGTATATTCCACCAGTCCGACTGTAATTTGTCTCTCTCCATCTTCCTCTATGTTTCTGCTGAGTCACTGCTCCGCACCGCTGCCACGCTCACAATCTCTCTCAGACTGTGCCTCTCGTCTTCGTCCAGACTCCCGTTTCCCTCCGTATTCCACGTCCGTCTCTTCTCAATCACTTCATCTACTTTCTCCTGTCTCAGAGGCTTTCTGTATCTTTTTTTTTAATCTCTCCCTTTTCCTCTCACCTCTGCTCTGCTACCTCATCCCTTTTTCATCCCCCTCAGATGTCTCTCTCTTTGTAAGGATTCCAATGTCATCTTCTGTTCTTTTCATTTCATGTATCATTTAAAAAATGTTTTCCCACCGCCTAATGGAGATCTGGTGGCTGATAATCCAGCTCATAAAAATGATACCTTAACTTAACCTCATCCTTGGCTTCAGAGAGTCTGACCTGGAACGATGGAGAGGAAGTGCGGTTTTAAATGGACTGCGTTAGATTACATCGATGAGGATTTTAATCCGGCTGGAGCTGTGTTTTAAGCAGGTGCCTCATGTTTCACATAATTAGCTTCAGAGGGCAAGCAGGAGGGCGCCGGTCTGTGACAGTGATTATTTTAACGATACAGTATGTAACACATCTGCATTCAAATATTGAGAAACAACTGGAGCTTTTGTTGAGTTGTTTACTTACAATAAAACAACCAAATCTTTCCAACGATGTTTAAACCCATTTCGCCAGATGTTATAACTTTTGGGAGAGAGTCAGAGTGAGGGTGGAAGTTGGTTGAACAAGACTAAGTGTAAAGTAAATAAATCTTTAATACGTTAATCTCTCCTTGCCTGGTGTTGTTTGTGTGAGATGAACTGCGATATTTGCTTTATCATATCACGCGTTACTCGCTTGTTTTTTCTCCACAAACAGCCGGATTACTTTCCTGTACAGTGGCTGTAAACTCCCACTACCATCAGCACTCACCGGTGACTCCAGTTCTTTCCTTTCTTTTGTCCTTATCGTCTCTGTAACATTTCGTTCATGACGTAGATTTCCCCTCAAGCTCCAGACAGCGGTCAACATTTAAGTGCAACATTCCACAGATCGCTGCTGGAGTCAGGTTGATAAACAGGAGTGAACATAAATCCTCTTTTTAAATCCCAAAAGCTAATAGGATAATCATTTTGCTCTCCTCCCGTCAGTAAACTGCTCCAAATCAGGGCAGAATCTGTTGAGACTCCGGGTGTTTATTCATCCAGAAGGTCTGGCTCTGCGCCGCTAGTGGCAGAAATGATTGTATGTGTCGACTAACCAAGTCGCCTTCTTCAGGGTTCCCGCGGGGTCTTAAAAAGTCTTAAAAAGTCTAAAATTCTGAACCTTAAATTTAAGGCCTTAAAACGTCTTAAAACATTTTCATTCAAGGTCTTAAATTTAATTTGGTCAGGTCTTAAAACCGTTTTACCCTCGTTCATCCACAGAGACGCTGGCTGCAGAACTTTGGTTCGGTGTGTAGTTTCTGGGGGATATTCGTGTTGGAATGTGCAGTGTTGCAAACTTGGCGACTTTCTCGCTAGATTTAGAGACTTTTCAGACCCTCTTAGCGACTTTATTTCTAAAAAGCGACTAGCGAAACATTTAGGGGCTTATTCAGATCATCAGGGGAAAGGCGAGAAATACATTATATTGTAATTCACATGCTGCTCAGAGTCATCGCAGTCCACAGCTCCTCTGCAGCAGCGCCGGGGGCTCTCCCGTCCCCTCTCGCGCGGCTACGCAGGCGGCAGGCCGGTGCTTCCGGTCTCAAAGAGAGAGAGAGGGTGTGTGTGAGAGAGAGTGTGAGTGTGTGCTTCTTTTGCATTTGTAAGTTGCAGTGCGCTTTTTAATTAATATGAAATTAAATATATTCTATTTGAAGGCAAGTTTGTTTTAGCCTGTTTATCTGTTAATGACTGAACTCATTGTAATAAAATGATTTTTTCAGAATTTATTTGATTAAAAAAATTATTTGGTAATGCGCCGTGAAGGTCTTAAATTTTAATTTTTATGGTCTTAAAATGTCTTAAAAAGGTCTTAAATTTGACTTACTGAAACCTGCAAGAACCCTGTTCTTGTTTTTTTCTTTCCAGGTGTTCAAGAGTAAAGTATTGGAGCTGGGAGAGAAGCTGCTGCCCGCCTTCAACACGCCAACAGGAATCCCCCGAGGAGTCATCAACCTGGGGAGGTGAGTCTCAGCACCAGCCTTCACCTCCAGCTGTCCTCCATCTCAGATAAAAGAAGATATCAGGTTATCAAAGCTGGCTTGAATTAATCGGCAAACACCCACTTCCAGGCACAGGCAGAGAGAGGTCGATTCAAAAACACGAGCCCACAAGCAGGAAATATGCTAATCCAGTTAAGACACAACACTGAATGTTTAACTTTCAGCTCACTTTCTGTTTGCACATTAAAATAAACGTACGCATGTTCTACAGAAGCCAGAACGAGGAAAGTAAATCCAAATCTGGATGATTTATATTGTAAGAATATTCAGGTCTGCGCGTGTTTGCAGACACGTCGTGTTGAAGGAAAGAAAGTTGTCTAAACAAACGTTTCCACAGTCCTTTATTGACAATGGAGCAGCTGCAGGCGGAGCTTTACAATCACGATGACATTTGGATAAGAATTAATCTGTGTTCACAAACAGCCACCGTCTGAATAATATTTGCATGTTGTGTTAATTTTTTAATCTGTTCCAAACCATTACCTTTCTAATCTAAGGATCTTTATTGACACGATCTTGTTAATGCCACGGTCATGCAACGCAACTTCAAGTTATTTCCACTTTCAGATTTCACCATGAATTCACAAGTCGCCTGTGCGTTTAGAGTGGGGCATAACGAACGCGCCTCTGATTTTTTTTGATTCAGCACATAGCGAGACTGAAATCGTTAGTAGTCGAAAAACATTACAGGGAAAAAACCAAACATTTGACAATCTGATGAATACTGATAACGGCCCTGTATCAGTGACTGTGACGGTCAAATTATCACAGCCTGAAGCCTGACTTTACCTCTGTTTTACCTCATTAACGCGCAGTACAAGGCAAGAACAGAGAATAAACTTTAGATCACGATCCAGCTGGATGACTGGAGACTGGATCTAAAATGTTATTCTCAACCAGCCATGTTTGATTTAGCTTATTTAGACAAATCTGATCGTCAGACCCCTTTAATGTCCTTCTTTTTTTTCCACATTTTAGTAATCCTGCAGTGTACCCGCCTCTTCCTCTCTCATTTCCTAATCTTATAAGAAACTTCCTGGCACCTCTGTCATCCACCTGCTACCAATTAACCCACAAGCCAAGCTGGACAGCTGCTGGCAGATTTAATTACCTTATTCTACAGTTAATTCCTGCTACATCACCAACATGGGTCTGTGGTACAGATGGGCCAGGAAGAACCAGGCTGCCTGTAGTGTGGCCACACAAACAAGCATTCACACACACACTCGTCACTTTAGAACAGAACATATGCAATGTGTAACAGAAAGTGAACAGGCAGCGAGCTCTCACAGGGGAGCTCAGTTCTGCTGCACAGCCTGTGGCTCTGACAGTGTGGGATGTATTTTCTGATTTGCTGTAATTGATGTACCGTTGTGTACGACTTGAGTCTTTTCCTGTATGATTAGTGTTATGTATTATTGTGTGCATGTTATGTCGAAGAGATTTAGCTGCAAGCTAACTCCGGCACAGTACATCAGACGGAACGAGGTGAAAGAAGTCATTCTTTCATATGTGCTGAAATGATTACTTTACAAAGCAAGTTCCATTAGTGAAACTAAGAATCTGTGTGTGTATTACCTTGGAATGACAAATCAAACAGGTCAGAGCTTTCTTTAGGGGAGAGTGAGGCGAGGGGTGTCCAGTTGGTTGCAATCATCAACTCGCGTCTTTTTTGTCCAGCAATATTGGCAAACAGATTCTTGTTCCTGCTTCAATTATGATAATTCCTGGTATTTTTTTATTTCTTTTGGGACAGTAGTCTGAATATTTTAAGGTTTTTGGACTGTTGCTTAGATAATAGAAGGCATTTGAATATTGAGTTAAAGGTTGATTGACGGAAAGTCTATCCCAGCAACATGCATTTTTTACCAGTTCTCAAGTTATAAACTTCAGGAGAGAAAACAGTTCAGATCAGTCTCTGAAAATGGGTCACCAGAAAGGGCTTCCATAGAAATAGCATCTAATAAGTAATGTAAAAACGCAAATCTATAGCACATCCACAATCTGTCAGTTCACGCCTTCTTTCTTTATTAACACAGGATTATACTCAGGTATAGTCGTATAGTAGAACAGTCTGTTAACAATTAAACAATACATGCCATATCAAACAAGGGAATAATTATGAAAAGTCTGTATTAAAGTTACGTCTGTATTGAAGAGCGGTTTAGACTGAAACTAAACAAAAACATATGAATTAAGGTTAAGTTTCCTAAAGCTAAACATGTGAATGTGATCCTGATTGAACAGATTATGATTTTTAATAACATCAGTGGAAGAATCATGATTTTTAGTTACATATATAAGCGGGTCACACCGTTTTATTGATGTGTGTTTGTTCAGCTCAAAAACTAAAGTTATTTCAGTTGTTCTGTTAAAATCCACAATATCCTCAACACTATGACATTATGCACGACATGTCAAATTGACATTTTTCTTCTTCGGAGCTGATTATATTTGCGCTGGCTGTGGAAGAGGCTGTGTTTGTGAAAGGGGGTGAAAAGATTAATGGACGAGTACCAGCGCTGTGACGTAGACACCTGCCCCTCCGAACACACTGCTGCACCTCCGCTTTGATTCCCAGATTGATTCTTCTTAGAGGAACGAACGAGACAGGACTCCAGTCAGAGCTTCTAATGATGTAGCCCCCCCAAAAACTTTTAATGGATACATTCATCAGCATGCAGAACTCTTTGATTCCTGCACCAGCAACCTCTCTCACATTTTCTCTCTCTCCTTCTTACAAATTCAATTTAATTCATTACCGGATGTCTTATCTTCCCCAGCATCTATTAGAGGATATGTAAAGTCATTCTAGTAGTACATTCTGCCTCTAGTAATCACAAGCCTGACATTAGTGCACCGTCTCTGAAACCCTACATCTACTGAGAATTATATCTGCAGAATATTACCCACACTGCCTCGATGAAATAAAACTGAAGCTCGTCACTTGTTTCTGATTTTCAGTGTTCTTAGTTCCAAACAGTGAATGCACGTAATTAGGCTGCGACTGAGACTTTTTTGGGTTGAGGTTAATGAAGATTTACACAAACATCAATCACAGCAGGCTGAAATAAACATACGTCGTGGAAGACGGTGGTGGGGCTGATTTCACAGACCTGATGAGTTTATTTTTAGCACACATGTCTAATTAGCCTGAAATGTTGTAATTACGAACAGTACGCCACCTAATATCAACTGTCAAGTTAACTTTATGTATTTTATGTGACTCAATATGTTTTAATTAGTGGGATGAAAACATCTTTCACCCTGAGACGCAACGTGGAAGTGTGAAAAAAAAAAGTCAGAATACAAACACAGATGTGTTGTTTGTTTTAATTTTTTCATCCAGCATCATCTCGTGTTGTGTATGTAGCTATTTTACCAGGAATATAACAAGATTTGTGTATAATTAAGACATAAACATCAACAATATGCATTCTTGGTTGTATATTTTTCTTAGGTTCTTGATACAAGATGTTAAATGTTTGATTTTTCAGACATCTGCTAATTGTCTTTGATAGATTGTTTTTTCACACTTTGTGCTGTGTATTCATGTTAGTTTGTTATGTCCTTTTGGAGAAGCCAAAAAAAAAAAATGTTTATAAAAATATACAGTGTTTTAACTTTAAAATATATTTTAAACATTGATAGACACTCTGAAGGGATTTATTCTGTATTTTAAATTGAAATTAAACATTTCAAATTGAGAAGAATGTCATTTTTAATGGGCCAATGTAAAGTTCAATTCAATTCAATTAAACTTTATTTGGAGGGGTTGAGTCAGTAAATCTGAAAGTTGAAAGTTTAATCAGTAAGATGAACGTTAATTCAAAAAGTCTTCAAAAAGTCTTTGCAACTTTCCGATTTTAAAAGTTGGCAAATATAAAGTAAATTCAGCAAATCTTTAAGAAGATGTCAAGTATTTAAAAAGTCTATAATACCTTAATCAAATGTATTCATTATACTATTTTGTTTATATAAATGAAATTAATTAAGTTAATGAGCCTTTTATTATAAATAATAATTATTTTCATGATAAACTGATCTATGAAATATCAGGAAATACTGAAAAATACCCGTCATAATATCTCACAGCCCAGTTTTTCTTCAAACCTTCCAAAATAATTCAGTTTACTGGCACATCACAATAGAAAAGACCTACATTTTCACATTTCAGAAGCTGGAAACATTGAATGTTATCATCTCTGCCTGAAAAGAAAATGTATTAAATGATTCATGTATCATCAAAACTGTTGCTGATTTATTAATCCGCTGCTGTCTTCAGCTCTGGTGTTGCTTCACATTTAAAGAAGAGTGAGTTTAGG
The DNA here is from genome assembly GCA_963678695.2 of Diplodus puntazzo. NCBI lineage: Eukaryota > Metazoa > Chordata > Actinopteri > Spariformes > Sparidae > Diplodus > Diplodus puntazzo. The sequence continues at coordinate 8,972,006 of OZ023160.1, forward strand.
AGGATGAGTCATGCTCCAAACTCCGGAAACCAACAATGACAAAAGCTAAATGTTCAAATAGATCAATATGCTCTGGATGGCATGTATTATATACAGATCTCTGGAGACGTACAGAGGATGGTTATTGATTTCCTTATAAGAAGGCAATAAAAAGTAGGATCCAAATTGTCTGTCGTGATGCATAAAGCAGTCTGGGTGCAGAAGGCCAAGAGGCCGACCAGCCACTCAGAGTCAAACACTTTCTACAACTTAGTTCAGCTGCAGCTCTGGATGTGATGCTGTTTGTTTTACCTGACGGAGAGAAACACTTCTGAGTGGAAGAACTGAAAGACAGTAATTCAGGTTATAAATTCAGGTTATGCTGTACTAAAATGAAAAATTCAGGTCTACAGTACGGGCTGGTACACATAACTCATTCTTTACAAATATGAGAATCATCTGAGTAAAATGCGTTTTAGGAAAGTTCTACGAAAAACATGTCCTCCAAATAGTTCTCTCCCTCTGCTGCCCATGAATGAAGCCATGAAAGGCAAAGAAAATCAAATCAAATAAAAAACATCAGCCTAAAGCTCAATTCTGAAGCTGTTTTGCAAATAGTTTTCTATTAAATGAGAAAAAAAACAATAACTTCTCCTCAGCCTGTGTCTATTTCAACCTTTTAAAGTAAATTCTCCCATTCTGAGTACAACAGTGGATAATTTACATGGTTGAAGATAAAGATACAGATAATACTGTACTTGCTCATCGCTACTATTTACATCCCATTGGTATTTTAGACAAATTTGTACAGATTTTTCCAAGCTTGTTCTTATTCGGCTCGACAGCAGCAGCCCGGTAGATTGTTTGTTTTTAACTCGACATTAGTGGACTCTACACACGGTAATGAATCAACAGTTTTAATGAGTAATCAAGACGTAACTGTTGCATTTGTCAGTGATGAACAAAACAATACTAAATGTGATTAATCTGTTTTGTGTTTGATACTTGAAAGCAGGAACCTACCCACTGTTCCTAACAAGGAAGCACATAAAACCTAATGAGAGTCAATGAGCTGGTTGATCATCTTTATGTGAATGTACTTCTGATTATTTGTTGACGGTGTGGCTTAGCTACACCAGCAATGTGAAGAGACACACATCTTCCCAGTATGTCTGCCGACACAGAACTCTTCTGAAGGAGTCCTGGTCGATGCTTATCTGTAACATCCACGATACTTAGTCTACCTGTCTGGATGTTGTCTCTGTTGCAGTGGCACCAGTTGGAGCTGGGGCTGGGCCTCAGCCGGGAGCAGCATCCTGGCTGAGTTCGGGACCCTTCACCTGGAATTCGTCCATCTGTCGGAGCTCTCTGCGAATCCCATCTACACAGAGAAGGTGCGATATAAATATATAGATCACATTTCCTGTTGTACTTCGCAGAACAACTCACTGCTACTTTACTGACGTCTTTGCAAGATGCTTTCCCAACCTGGAAGAGATGATACAGTACGAGTCACACCATAGCACTGAGGTATCCTGATGATGTCATCTCGTTGTCTGGTGTCTCCGCAGGTGATGAACATCCGAAAACTGCTGAACAAGATTGAAAAACCCCACGGCCTGTACCCCAACTTCCTCAGTCCAGTCAGCGGCAACTGGGTCCAACGTGAGTACTGCGTTATTCTGGTTTATCATCTGTGAAAACATTATAGGATTATGGGCATATTTGGGTCACAGAGAAATGTGTGGAGCAGTTTAATTTGTCGTGAAGGACGAGGTCAACGGCTCCCTGGAAAACATAGGGTTTAAATGTGAGCTGGGTAACACATCCATCGCTAAGCAGCCCTGTGAAGGTCATCCTTGTTATCTACTCAGTTTTACAATAATTGCTTATTTTCCCAATGCGGGTCAAGATTACAGTGCAAGGGTTCATAAAATGTCATTTCTCATTTCTCTTGCCGGTGTCTGACTGCTTCTTTTAGTTTCGACACTTCTGACAGACCTTGAGTCACCTCACACGTCAAAGCTCCTTCAGCTGCTCGTCTGTGTCACCCAGCCATCCATCTTATTTCCTTTCATTTTTAATATTAGGCTCATAGCAGTGGCTATATGTCTCCCGTTGCTCTGGGTTATTAAAGTGATAATGAATTCAATTACCTCAGGAAATTGGATCTTTCCGATTTACCTGAAAGGAGGTGGGAGAAAAGAAAATCGTGGGATAAGACGACGCCTGGTTTGAAAAGGTTGTAATGTGGATGATTACAGAGGCTAATTGTTGTGGGTGAGCATAAAGAGAAGCGAAATTGTGTATATTTATTCCAACAAAGGAAGAAGAAATCTTGGCTTCACAGCCTTCCCTCCTCTGTCAGCGTCAAGGACAAACACACGCACAGCGCCGCGGTAACCTCGCGGGGGAGTCGGCAAAGGCGTGCGCGCATGCGATGAGCGTGAGTGGACAGATTTAGCGTCACACACGCCCCCACGCTGAATTATCATATTCATCTTCATGAATCTGTATGTCGACTTTAAGAGCGGGGCCGGAGGAGAATCAACAGCCACTTGTTTCAATTTACACTCACACAGGCCTGAAGTGCGTTACATAATTTAGGTTTTAACCTCACTAAACGGAGAGTGCGTGGGTTCACAGTACAGGAGCATGCACGCCACGAACTGCCCGGAGGAAGCCGAGAGAGAATAACACGGTTTAGACAATCCAGTGGGAGTGGAGTTATATTCTGAATGTTCGATCACAACGCGCTGTGATTCAGATACAGCGGCCTGTTGGACTTGATTTTTTACTGGAATAACATTTCTGCAGTGTTCATGTTAAAACTAAGACTTTTTTTAGACCTCTGAATTCAACAATTTCACGATCGTACCGGCCAAAGTCAGAAAAGTTTGATAGAACACCAGAAGGGATGATGTGGTCTAGAGTTATAACCCATTATCTCTTTGTTCAGTGCTTCATATAATAATAATAATCTCGATGATAAAAGTCATTACATTTTAGTGTCTAGGCTCAGGTAAGCTGCAAAACCAACTGAAACTTCTAATTTATTTTAAGTTCATTTAAGTTATGTCTTAAATATGGATGGACACTCACTGGTTGAGCTTTCTAGCTACTATTGGGTCTAGAAATTCACTTGTTACGGCAGTTGAAGATTTAGAAAGCCAAGGCAAAGGTGATGGAGTGGCAAATAAAAATGAAACAAACCAAAAACAAGAATAAAATGATGAAAAATTAAAATGTGTGCAGTGTTTGCTGCAGGTCTGATGGTAACGACCTGCTCAGACAATCCTCTGTCACCCTCCTAACAGCCTCAAATTAGTATATTTGTTCATAACAAGTTTTTTTCATGTGTTTAGGCCTTGTGTTCTAGGTCACCGAACAGCTGACTTTTTCAAAAACTCCCTCGGGGATGAATTTATTCACAAACTCTGTCGTCAGTGCGTCCGGACGGAGAGAAACAGAGCTTTTTGGAAACACTGATGCAGACACCCGTGTTCATGTCCTAATAGTGTCTTATCAGTGTATGTAGCATATTGTATTTTAATGTGAACTAAGTTATCTGTTAAAAATAATATCGGAGTATAATATCGCAGTTTGATTATTGACGTAATGGATGTTATATTGTCTATTTAAGGGAGAAGAAAAGGGAGATCATTTACAAAAAGACAAAGTTTACATGTGAACCAGGTAGAAGGCTTTTAAAGACCTGTGTGTGTGTGTGTGTGTGTGTGTGTGTGATCCTGCTGAATGTTTCCCTCCTTGTTCTCCATCTTAGATCACGTTTCCATCGGTGGCCTTGGGGACAGTTTCTACGAGTATCTGATCAAATCTTTCCTGATGTCGGACAAGACGGATGGCGATGCAAAGAAGATGTACTACAGCGCGCTGGAGGTACGGACACCACAGTCTGCCGTTTGTCGCAGAGCGACGGGTCCTCTCTGTTAGATAAAGCGATTGTAATTACAGTACAATTTGCATACATGGCTTTGATCAAATAAAGTGTTTAAAGTGTTTTATACCCAAGACAAATAAAAGACGAGCAAACAGTTCAACACAAAACAACAAGAGGACAGACAACAGGTACAGTGCTTCAGGAGTGATTGTTATTGTTATTTAGACGAGGGTGATAGTTACATACATATACTCACAGCTTTACTGGCTTTCATGGAAAGAGTCACGATGATCAGTTGATATTTTGGCAGAGGGAGCTTTGAATTTAGATAACAAGGAATAATAGAAGAGTTTTTCCTGTCCTCACACAGGCAGCGTTTTTAAAAATTAATAGTTGCATTTGAAGCCTTTATTAACGACCATTCTGAGCTTGACAGAAGGATTTGAGGAATGATGATCTTCCACTTCTCTCACAGTGAATCTTCAAATACAATTCCTCATTAATTTTATCTCGTGATGCAATTAGAAGGTGAATTCTGCTCTCGACAGAGCGCAAGTGTAGAAGTTGCCTAATTCCTGTTTGCTCACCTGCTGTATTTAACAGGTATGCCAAGTGAAAATTGAAAATATAGACAGTCTGATTACTGCGGTGATTTTAGGCGCACACAGAGGGGGAAAAATAAAACGACATGGATTTAATCTGTCGCTCATGTGACGTTTATGTTACATTGTAGTCTTGTGCTGTGTTAGTGGTTTTAAAGCAATGTCAAACCTAATAATATTTAGGGCTGGGTTTAAAAAAGAAATCACTTTCCAACACAAATCGATCTTAATATCTGAACACCTGCTGAGTGCCAAATGCAGGTAGATTGCCCATTTAGTGAGTAAATGTTAAAAGGCTTTCTGCCACACTGTCAAGTAAATGTTTGTATTGAGGCCACATGGGCACAGACTCCATGGTGCATTCAGGTGCACCTTGAAATCAATATTCAAGTGCTTTAAAGGTTGTTTAAAACAGGAGAGCTACTTAATTATTTATTTTTATTTTCCTTTAGTTGAAATGCAAAGGTCTACATCTGTCATTACCTTCCTGTTGTTTGACTACAGCATGCTAAACTCATAATATCCATACAAGTTTTACTGGTGCACACAGTTAGAGGGCTCCTTGTACAATTACAAGCATCAGTTCTCTCAGAATCTCTTTCATATCCAAGCAAAAATGTAACTGAAACATCCGTAACCCAGTAGTAATCAAATAAAAATTCAATAATCAATTAGTTCATACTATTTTAATAACCAATTAATCAGTTTGAGTCATTTTTTAAAGAATAAAATCTCAAAATGTTTCTCAAAAAAGAATATTTTATGTTTTTTCTTACAGTAAACAGGAATCGAGCCATTTAAAGTGGTCATGTTGGGCTTTGGGGAAACAGAGCTAATCAAGAAATAAATGACGGCTGAAATCAACAATGAAAATAATCGTTAGTCGCAGCCCTAATGCATGGATGTTTCTCTCTTCTATTAAAGATTCAGTGGCTCTTATACAGAAGTGGGTGTAGCGCTATAATGGGTTTCCCTTATTCAGAGTACCAAACTGTACAGTGATTATATACAGCAGTATATTTGTGACAGAGGGGGCGGGCTGCAGGAGGAAGAAAGGAAGATAACATCATAAAGTGAAGTCTCCTGGCACTGCGTAATGTAATGTAAAATACTTTCTGTGCACATGAACCTCTCTGCTCGACACACACATGCATAAAAATCATCCTGAAGTCGTCTGTTTTCCCCTCTAACGGAGATAATGTCAGTGCAGAGCACATTTCCTCTGGCTGCAATTACGATATCGCAGACAATAACTCCAGATTGCCATTGAGGGTTCCTCAGTTCTCATCAGAGGGGTCAAGCCAGAGGCATAACTACTAATTACAGACTCTTCGTCTCCCTTGTGACTTGGTATTTAAATGAAGAAGGACCCCCATACTATCAGATTAAGTTATAGACTGTATGTTTCCACAGAGATCTAAGGTGAAGCCGTGGCACGACTCATTATCTCCGGCATTCAAATAAAAGTAGATTACTAATTAAAACGGTGTTGAATGAAAGAACATTTTCCATTATCCTATGCCATGATTACGGCTAACAACAGCTAATTAGTGGGGAAAATCATCCGTCTCAGCCCTCAAGAATTCTTGAGCTGTATTTATAACCTTTCATATTACACACATTACTTTGTTTTGTCCCCAGTTGCAGCAGGTTGCATCTTTAGCAAATCGTATTTAGCATGAAAGGCTTCTCGTACATTGTATAACGGTTGTAAGAGTACTAGCACGCCAGTAACAAAATGTTCATCGGAGCAGATGTCCTCATTTCCGCGTCTTTCCTTTTCTAGGCCTCATCTTGGAAGAGCTGTTAAAAAAAGACAGAAATTAATGAATGTCTGGACTCGAGATTCAAGAGGGAGTTTACACTTTTAATTATCAGCACTATGGGGGGTGTCGCTGCCGATGCTGCTCAATGTCACGAGCCTGAATTCCGATGCAGAAAGAGCAGCAAGCCAGGCGAGGAGAGGGACATGGGGAAATCTGTAAGAAGAGAGAGAATGATGAGTCATTTGGAAACGATCTCATGAGATGTCCTTCTGTATTCTGTCTTATAAAACATAAACGCTGACAAGAGACGCAGCTGCAGAGAGGCAGAGATGCACAAATAACCTAAGTTTGCAGAATTGTCTGAAAAAGTTGAGACTCCTTTTGTCGATACAGAGAAACCTTCCTTTCCTTTGCTCCGTTACCTCCGTCTTTCATTTTTTGATCATTTATTAAAGCGTTCGTGCTGGACCGTCTCTTTCACAGACGGCATCTCGCCGAGGTTTTCCTTCCTGTTATATAACAACCTACATAATTAAGCATATAAATACTGACATTTACAGTGTAGCAGCCCTGTTGGACGGGTAAGATTGCCCACATGTACGAGCTGTTATAGAGAACGTGGTTTATCGATACCCCTACTGGGAAACTGGTGATTCAACCTCCAATTCTGAAAGATAGAGATTCCTAATCAACCAAGGCATCGATGTTATGTGGCGCAAAGTATGTCAATAATTAATAGACATCACTTTTACCAGGTTTAAATATTCCTGACCGTGTGTTTCCCTGCAGGCGATTGAAGCCAACCTGGTACAGAAGTCACCTGGGGGTCTGACCTACATGGCTGAGTGGAGGGGAGGGATCCTGGATCACAAGATGGGCCACCTGGCCTGCTTCTCTGGGGGCATGATCGGCATTGGGGCTGATGACGGCGTGCCGGAGAAGAGGCAACACTACCTGGACCTGGCTGCGGAGATCACACACACATGCCATGAGAGCTACACTCGCTCAGGTGAGTGGAAAATGGCAGCGATGCTGAAGAGTGTGCAGAGACGCTTTCGCTTAGAGGCTGCGTTCAGGAGGCTCGACGTCGGGCAGAAAGGCAGCGGTTTAGAGACTGCTCCTGCCTGTTTTGGTTCAGATATAAATGGACCATGTCAAACTAAAAGATAATCTAGGAGTAGGGGTTGTGGAGGAAGACTAGAGGTTTTTATCTGATGCAACAACAAGGTCGAGATGTTTTCACAATGCAGTGGCCTTCCCTGAATCAGTGGGGATGTAAACAGCTCTCCTTTTGCAAGTTTTTGCTTTATTTCATCCTGTTCGACACGCTCAACTACAGAAAGTACAAAGAGAAGATATTTAATGTTTCACCAATTGTATTGATTTTTGTAAATATCTGCTTATTCAGAATTTGATGCCAGTATCATGTTTTAAACAAGTTGTGACAGGGGCAACAAAAGACTGGAAAAGTTGATGAATGCTCATAAACACCTGTTTGGAACATTTCACAGGTAAACAGGTTTATTAGTTACAGATGATAGTATCATGAGTGAATCAACAGGAGAATCCTTTACCGGGTCAGGCCCAGAGTGTGCGGGTATCCCTTAAAACCACCAATTTATTGTGTTTTCGTCGTCCCCTACACACGTAAGTTGTGTTACGGGTCACTGAGAGCAGATCTTTTAGAAAACTCAGGCCGGTGTGAAGATATTCAGAAACGCCTGTTTCAGTGTTTTTTTATGTCTGGACCAGCAGCAACTTTTGACAAAAACACTTGCTTTCGATGTTTTGATGATCATGTAACATTTACCTGCCTCGCTCATAGTCATTCTCTGAAGCTTAGCAACCAACTGGAGTAAACAATCTGCTTCCTGGTTACACCGGCACGTGCATGCCAAGTCTACATGAACGGCAATAGGATGTGTGTCTTCAGAATAGGGATATTTTTTCTTAAACCATTTCTTTACCGTCGGGTGGGCAGTGTCTATCCACCTGCAAAGCATGTCAGAAAGAGAGAGAGAGAGAGAAAGTTCACACCGAATCATATTAGTTAATAATGCAATCTAAGCCCGAAGCTTTAAACAAATAAAGCTCATCTTTTTCAGTTGGTCTTTCTTAAAACTTGTGAAAATCTTGCTTGCCATCATAGAAAATCTGATGAGCTACTCTTTAAATCCAAATCACACGGTAAATGATCAGTGGAGATGCATTTATATCGTGTTTTTTGTCTACCGACGACTCAAAGTGCTTTACAACACAGTTGCCCATACACTGACGAGGCTGCCATCAGAAGCGATACAGCGTATATCTACAGCGCCCTACACCATTCACACACAGTCGGAAAAGCCATCGGGATCAATTTGGGGTTCAGCATCTTGTTGAACGAAGGAAAGGTCCTGAGCCACAGTTCGCCTCTTTTAAGACCTCGAAAGAGTTAGTGTTATGGTTCAACGCTGTTGTGGTACAATTGGTCTGTCGTGTTAAGAAAAGGTTATAGTGGCATTCAGAGTAAGGAAATTGAGAGTCTGGGAGAGTGATATTGAAAATTAAAAGGGCCTCCGGCGTTTTAATTTGCACTGCTTGAGAAGGAGAATCGTTCTCGGTGGCTACACCTCGACAGAGAGACGACGAGCCTCGTAAGTAGCAGCTGCGAATTCAAGCTCTCGATTATTCTCATGGTTGCAGGCAGCACACACGGAGACGCAGAGTGTGTTCGATACTTATAATCGCATTTTGATGCAATTCTGGAGAAAAGAACGACAAGAAAAGGAGAGAAAACGGAGGTAAAATATGAAAGAGTAAACACTGCGTTAAAGCCCGAAGGCAAACGGGGAGAGGAGAAGGATTCTGATATGATTACACTCTTAGAAAGAGGATGTACCCAGGAGAAAAGGAGGAGGAAAAAAAAAAGAGAGGAATGGTTGCCAACAACAATCCCACATTTTTCTGGAAAGACCTCCGTTTGATCTCTTCTCTTCCCTGGCATCTGTCTTGGCCCTGACAATAATCTCCTCTCCTAATTTCAAGCTTTTTTTTTTCTTGCCCCCCCTCCACTGTTGGGTGGGCTGCACGGATTCATCCTCCAAGTGTTCGTTCGCCTTCGCTTCTCCAGTAAGCTAATGTGACTCATCACATAACAGGTTTCTTGATGTGCTTGGAATACTTTTGATCTTGCGTGGCCCCGAAAGGCTTCTCTGCCTTTTCTCTCTCTTTCACAGTCATCCACCAGGTTTTCTCTTCACTCATTAAAGGGAATGGATTGTGCTCAGCGGCTCTCGGATTAGCTGTCTTCAGGAGAGAGAGACAGAGAAAGAGAGTGACATTTGCTCTTGCATGTGCGTAAAGTGGCTGCTGTGTAGCTGCGTCTGAGCACTGATAACATGAGGACTCTCCTTCTGCTGCTGCTGCTCTGGATCTCTGCCATCATCGCAGCCACACACTGATGCTGGAAAATTGGGATCTTAAAGTCAGCAGCAGTGGGAGGGAAAGGGTACTTGCTTTAGAGGAAGAGTTGTATGAGACTTTCAACGCGTAGCTTTTATGCATTTCTACGATTGTAAATCGGAGACAGCAAGTATCATTTAGGAACGTGACTTCCTTTTGTTGCTAACAGAAAGGGAGAAGATAGATATTCTACCTGTTAACATCACTGTTTGCCTGGTGAAGTATATCCGTAAGCAAAAATGTGGGCAGAGTTGTTTCCCTAAACGTTACGTTTCATAACAGCTCAATAACAATGCACAGTCCCGGCAGGATGCATCCCATTCGATCAAGTCAACCAGTCCAAATACCTCAGATCGGCTGCTTCAGTTGTGATCGTTTCAATTAATTCAAACTTGGTATGGAATTTCGCAGCCCTGGTGTTAAAATGTGCCGTTATTAAACTTTCACTAATATTCAGTATTATCCTGCAAAGCATCTCGACCCGCGAGCTTCTCGCAGGTCTTCGCTTTGCAGCTTCTGGGAAATTTGCATTTCAACCTCGCAGCTAATTAAGTGTCTGTCTGAGGATTTCAAAGTCCTTATTAATACATCTTCTATCTAATTTTCTCTACACCTCACATGCACTCCGGCATAATTAGCGCTAATAAGCACAGGTCGGTAGAAAGATAACAAAGTTTAGACCGAACATATATACTTTGGTGTAAAAGCGGGTAGAAGAAATTAGTATCTGTTCATCTGATGAGCGGTTGTTCTCAGTTAAACCTGCATTAGCTCTCCCATCACAAGCATGATCAGCCCAGAGAATTATTTAGTGCCAACGCGGCAGCCAAGAAGCAGAAAATCGAGAGTGGAAAGAGCCCAGAAGTGGTTTAGGGATCAGAAATATGCTTTGGTTGGAGAGGAGAAACTGTGGAGCGACAGGTGTGGCACAGTTCTGTCCTTGTGCTGGCTCTGTTGCTGCTGGGGAGGTTCTGAATGGATCAGCGCCACAGTTACCCTGTGGAGTTTCTGACCTCGTAGAGCAATGAGTGTGTCCGTGTTTAGTGATCTACAGGTGTGTTGTGCCAACAAACACTGCAACATAGGCTGCGAAGAAGAAGATGTAGTAGCGTCCATGTTAGTAAAAATGGATGTGCAGAATTTAAAATATTTCATAAAAGCATTTGCAGAATAGTTTATTTTAGAGGAAGGAATTACACTCAACATGTTTGTTAGACCTCACAGATCCACATAGTGTGTTTTGGTGAATGATGATAAAAATAAATCCAACTTTTGTTTTGTTACAAGAAAACGGGTCTCGAGTACCAATCAACCGAGGATAAAACATCTGAAAAACTTTTACAAAAGTATAAAACATACTCAAATTGAAAATTAGGGTCTGTCTCTTAGTTATATTTCAAATGATTGTTTGCTGGAAGGTTCCAGGAATTAAATTTACAACATGAAAAGCTGGAGGGCTCCATATTGTCATTTTCCTCACTGCGACTCTTGTCTACATACGACACCTGATTTGTGTCTGGAGGAGGAATGCCATCTTCCATTCTTCTTCCCTGTTCCTGTGTTTGTTTCCATATTTGTTGCTTCTCATCCCAAATGGAGACAAATTTGGTGTTTTAGGGTACTGTATCATCCTGTCTTGATGGTGTTTCAGCCACAATACAATAACCGATGACCACCTTTTTTCTTCCAGTCATTTGCACTTCATGCAGTAATATGTGTTTAGTAAGCAGTAAATACTCTCCTGCTTTCCTGTCTCTTCTTGTCTTTCTGCCTGACACATCAACACTGTAACGGACTAGCTGACCGGGTGGCCCTGCTGTCTGCCACACTGGCGTCTTATTTCAACATGATTGTCTGGTCGAATCAGATGCAGCTTCATCCAAACCCCCTCGCTGGCCTCAAAGAACCTGCTTCCGCCCAACGCAGTCCAATTTGCCGAGAAGCTTCCCAGTGGTCGGCCACAATGACAGATGATAAGCCAGAGAAATTTAAAAAAAAAAAAAAAAATGTCCAAGCAAATCGAACACAGTAGGTAGAAACGGAATTTCAGCATTGTCTTGCACGACACAATACAGCTTTTTTTTCTAAATGTAAGGTGTTGCTACGCCAATGCTCCTGCCTGACCTTGGCAAGAAAATATTCCTTTGTGCTGTATCATGAATAGAATCTCTTTGTGATGTAGTCTCGAATTGTGGCAGAAATATAATGGAGGTAAAATAAAGAGACGGAGAGAGAAGAAGAAACCGACAGACCATCTGGACAGCTGGGAAAGGTCTTAATTGTTTAACATGTACCTCAAGCCTTTTCTTTCAAAACTAACAGTAATTGAATTTCCTCTGTTCACCTTGACGTTATGTTTGCTCACTTGCAAATAAAAGAAGAAAAAACGTTCAGAGTGCTTTGAAGAGGATTTTCGATTTTGAACTGGACTGCAGATTTATCTTGGTGTCTATCGGCCAGAAAGGAAATCGTTGTTTGATTTTCATTAATGTTCCGTCTCCATTTTTGTCTCCGTCAGCCACCAAACTGGGACCTGAGGCGTTCAGATTCGATGGCGGGGGCGAAGCCACGGCGACCAGGCTGAGCGACAGATACTACATCCTGAGACCAGAAGTCATCGAGAGCTACATGTACATGTGGAGACTGACCCACGACCCCAAATACAGAGAGTGGGGCTGGGAGGCCGTTGAGGTGAGACACACCAGGACAGTGTTCATGTTTACTGTAACCAACCAAATACGAGACAACAACACCATCTACAACATCTGTTTTTGGGAAAAGGCATGTCGCAAGAACACTTAGGGTTAATTTACCGCATCACTAAGAGTGTTTATGAAGCCGCTACAGGAGATTCAGATTAAAGTTTCCACAAAACAGCGAATAGAGAGCTGTTGATTCTGCATATTTACATATTTCTTGTTAAAACCTGAAGCTAGGAGAGACCAGCAGTCCCAGACAGGGACTAAACATGGCCTCTAAGGAAGTGGAGGCCAGTTCGACTAAAGGATAAACAGTTCCAAGTAGTATTTGAGTATTCAAAACTGTTTCAATACTAATTCTCTGCAGTCTTGATGCACACGTACCAGCTGCACTTTATTGTTCTCTACGACAACAAACTAACACACCCACACCAACCCGAACACACACACTCAATTGTTTGAGGCCTGAGCTAAAGGAAAGAAATTCTAAAATTAAATGTTTCTAAAAAAGTTGTCACTTTTCAGCCATAGTATAAAAAACGACACCAGAAATCGTACATTTTCTAGCCATTGTTTCTATGTTAGAAATTCCAGTATCATGATAAAAATAGTGTTTTTTCTTGTCGGGTTTGTCTCTTGGAACCTCAGGTCTGAGTAAGCTAACAGGACAGCTAGCTGCATGGCTAATCAAGCTAACAGTTAGCAACAAGTGAAGCTCACTGTCAATCAGGAAACTCTGTAAATTACAGAGCGTTGAGGCAGAGCAGCCAGAGGACATCGCAGGGAAAAGGAAAAAATACCTCCTCCATAAAATAAAATCCAATTTCACCCAAATCAGTGAAATAAATTGTAAAATCTGTGTTTTTGCGCAAGTTATAGATTGATGTGCTCCAGTGACATCATGAGAACTTGAGAAAGTGTTTAATTGGATGAGCCATCAACATTTTTATTCTTTTCCAGGAAGTGATGAACTCATGCATAAATTAAGAATACCTACTTTTTGTTTTTGTTGGGCCTGGTACTGGGGTAAACGTGACATTCTGTAGGTTCACGGGAAGTGTTTTAATTTCCCGACAGAGATAAATTCACGATGAGCGGAGACGAGTCAAAAGTCTCTCCTCTCGTTTTAACTGCAGAAGGGGTGAAGAACAAATGATCTGTCAAGCAGCCAAGAGTTAGTGGTATCATAATGTCATAATGAGGAGCTCAAACACTCTGAGAAACGGTAACAGCCAGAGAAAATCATTGACCACTTCAACAGCCTGAAAAGGGAGACGAGGACTATCTTCTCTTTCGGCCAATAGCATCTCAGGGAATGTTTCCTATCTCAGCAAAGTCTTTTTCCAAAGAAACAGTTGGGGTTGGTCTGGAAGCGTTCAGACTGATTTTCTTTGGCTGTTATCGTTTTTCAGACTGTACCCGTCACAGTGTCCTGTGACGCTGTTAATTTCCGGCAGCTTTCTGAAGGCTTGTTAAACACTTCGGGAGCCGACTGACTGGTTCAGCAACATTAAGACAACCACCATATTTTCAGATGAAAGAAACCTTAAAAATATTGTCCTATATCCAGGCCTGTGTGGCACAAAGAGTAATTAAAGTGGGAGATACTGTGCCGTATAATTTTGTACCCTATACTCTGTTCGTCGTGGCTTGCACTCTGATTTTTATAAATTGTACTTACCTATTATGTCAAGTCCCCATAGCACCCTCAATTACCCTCGACCTGCTTCCTTGATGTTGTGTGGCACTATACATTAGCTTGTAGATCAAGCAATCTCGCTAGTAGGTGGTTGGAGGTTATGCAGGGAGCACACCGTTATTAATGTGGCAATAGACAGGACATTAGCTGTAGTAAACTGTAAAGGGCTGGCGTGATAGATTTAGTATTAATTTAGTGCGCACAGAAGTGGAGAGATCAGGCTGACGAGTTTGACGGGCCTTTAATTATCGGTCACAGAGGTTGAGAGCAGTGCACAACGCTTCTCTTCATGAACATCAAGCATTAACACGTCGGGGTCTTTGTTAATTAGCACGTATAAGCCAGGCCTTTGTAGCAGGGGTAATAATGTGCTAATCCGCTTGGCTAGCTCAGCCACTCTCCATTAGCCCTTGTCAGATTCAGCATCGCTCGGGCCTCAATTGTGTAGCCGGCTGAAGGGCTCGACATGCTCCGTCATTTACTCTTTCTTACTGTGTGCGTTGACACATTGTCGTTGACTAAAGGATTTTCTCTCTGAGCACAATATCAGAGCGAGGTAACAGTGTTTTACTCAGATGCCCCGTGATTTCCTTTGTACAGTTCGCACAATATTTGATTCTGTCACTGCTCAGAAGGGAAAAAGGCAGCTCTGCGAGAGCTCATTAAGTAGGCGAGTAAACATACATTAATAAGTGATCGCGGTGTTATTCATTCAGTTTGTACAATAAAACCGGAAAGAACGAGAAGTAGTTTTATACTTTGTCCAGAAAATAAAATGTTTCCGTCTGTCGTCAGGCCCTGGAGCAGCACTGCAGAGTGGAGGCCGGCTTCTCCGGGATCCGGGACGTCTACACCACGACGGCCAGCCACGATAACATGCAGCAGAGCTTCTTCCTCTCAGAGACGCTCAAGTAAGTCACATTTCCTCGCCACATCTCCTCATGGTAACACAGCACCTGGCAAAGGACGAGTAAGCCATCACAGATACAGAGAGCGATACAGGCTCTGATACTAGAACTCCAGATATAATCTGTTCTGTCCATGAAGCACACTCATGGTGTGATTCCAATCACACTCTTCATGAAGACTGTGACAGAAACACAGATGGTGTTCAGTTAGATACTTCAACTTCACCTCCACTCATTCTCGGATCATTGAGCAACACGAACTATTCAGATCACACGGGCCTCAAAAGTTATCTGATGACTGCTGACCGCCAGACTTTGTTGCTGTCACTGTTACAACATCCCTAATGTGCATCCACAGGGAGGTGTTATGTTGTATTTTGTTAATTTTGGCCACATCAATATTAAATTGTTTGTGATATGAGAATATATGCCGTCTCAGATCTTGGTGTGGTCTCCTCCTGGTTTTAATGGCTGCATTACGGTACAGTGATGTAATCCTGTGAAATTGCTCAAATATTTTCCTTCCCCCACTTTGTCATTAAATCCGCTTTACTAATGATTACTTATCAAAAATCTTGTGTTTATTTCATTACACGTTTCATCATTGTAGTTCAGCAATCCTGTGCCGACATTAGTGTCTGAACTCACATCTGCTGAGATATTTAGCCACACTGCAACACACACACACATACACACAGTGTGGTGGACAAACACAGCAAAGTTCAGTGAAGAAAGAATAAGATTTTGATTGTTTTTCATCAGCTATCGATCCATTAGCATGTGCCCAGATTGGGTGCGGACATCTCTTAGTTTGACAAAGCCTAGCTAGCTGTTTCCCCTGTCATTTTTAGCTTTCATAAGATTTTTTTTCATGTGCTACTGTTGAGCCACATCTTGTTGAACTTGGACTTGGACTCATATCGGATGAAAAATGATACAAACAGAAACAATTTAAACTTACTACATATTGTTGTACCGATAAATTCTGATGTTTTTGTGGTCGCTTTGTCGCAAATAATATTATTTTTTTTTCCCCAAAACAAATTTAAAGCGAGACCAAAGTTAAGGCAACATTAACTTCATAATCAATTTATTTTCTAAGATCTGTCAAAATAATATTGAAAAACGAATTTAAAGACATTATAAGGCAGAAAATGCTGCTGATTGGACGTCATACAGACACACAGTTGTTTTTGTATGTATATGTAACAACACTGAATGTTTAGAAACAGACAGCGGGAGTAAAGTGATCCATGAACCTTGATTCTGACTGTTCTGGATGTTTTTCCTGTCTGCTCAGGTATCTGTACCTGCTCTTCTCTGACGATGACCTTCTCTCGCTGGAGGACTGGGTCTTCAACACGGAAGCCCATCCGCTGCCCATCATCCGCAAAAGCTGCCTGCAGGACGAAGCAACACAGGACAAGACAGTCACCGAATAAGACTGAACACCACGACAACAACTGAGACAGTTACAGACACATTTGCGCAGCTCATGTGCACACACAGAGTCACACAAATATCGCAAACACCAATTCAATGCAGGTTTCAGAGTCTTTTCAGGAGCGGGTTATGGACTCTCAATTCCTTTCCAGTAAAGGATGTTGTCGTTTTACGCTGTGATTGTATATCCTTTTTCGCCGGGGCTAAATTCCTGCTGGCACTTCTTTTTTGTGGACAATCAAGACAAACATGACTTTCATGAAAAGAGCACCTTTTTCTTTCCTTCTTTCCTCTGTGAGGAAACCAGTATAACTTGCAGACCCAAATGTATGGGAGGAGGGTTGAACCGTGGGCCATATTGTTAGAAAGACAGAGAAACGTATAGAAAACCACTTGAGTTTCGCTCTTTGATTTCGTTGTTTTGTTGATCTTTAAGTGATGAATGATTTCCTTCTATCTCGTCATTGCATTTCTTCCTTTGTGAGTACACTCTTTGACCAAAGGTTTCTTTGCATTTCTATTTTCCCTCTTTTCCAGTAATGTGTTTTTTGGTGAGATTTGACAGAAAGTTAAAAAAATAATTTGCTGTAAGGATTCGAATTGTAATGAATATTGATTAATGTACAGAAACAACATGAGATGTGATTCCTCCAATCCGCCTCCAAAACTAACGTTGATGTCATGTTTCTTACCGAAACAAGCTTGAATGAAACTTTTTTTCCAGTGAGGAGGAGGAGGAGGAGGAGGAGGAGGTGTCAGGACGGTGGCAGTGTCTTATCCATCCAGGGACCATTTATTAAAAGACTGATGATGTTGGGTTGTGTTTCCACTGTGCGCTTGGGGTTGTTTTGTGACCAGGACAATGATTTTCTCATTCTCTCTCTCTCTCTCAGCCTTTTTTCAAATCAAAAGCTACAAATGGAGTGCTGTCAGCGCTGTGAATGAAATACACGCATAAAGGAAAAAAAAACGAAAAAAACAGCGCATTCGCTAGCCGGCTCCAAATGGGTTTTTCCTGTTTTCTGTTGTAGTTTTTCTTTTCTCTGCTTCACCCTGCCTTTACATGTGAGTCCATTCGGCTGCCAACACTGATGTTAAAGGCTGCGACGGAGAGCCGACGGCGCAGACGAGTTTCCATCCTTCACCATTGTTCTTTTCATCACCGCTGTCCTGCACAGTTGTGGAGCGAATGTGCTGTACATACAGATGTGAAGCGAGTGACCCCTGTATGAGCTTGTCTTGACTTTAGTTTGTGATCTTTTTTTTTTTCTTCTTTTTTTTTTTCTAAACTTCAGTGGTTATTATTTTTTTTTTCTGGGTTCTCTTTTGATTTGCTTCCCTCAGGTGTTTCAGTAAAAAACAAAAAAAGAAAAAAGAAGAAGAAGAAAAAAAAAACTAAACAGTTCTGATTTTAAGTCTAGTTATTGCTGATATTAATTATTGTTATTACTTATTCTTACTGTTTGATTTAACTTTCATTGTTGAATATTTTTCAAATACTGATAAAAAAAGACCTGTGCAACTTTGTACATTTAAAACAATCACAGTTGTCGTGTGTTTTATTTTCTCTGTCTTACTTGTTCACTTATTTACAAAGTCTAACATCCGGACATTGAAACACTGTTCAAGCATTTCCAGGTGTTTTCCGGCACCTTGTGGGAAATTACATAATAAGATCCAGGACGTTTACACTCAAAATGGTTATTTGATCTCATCACATTAAATCAGATGTTACTGTGCAATAAACTAACGCAAATTATGTTTCATTCTACACAAAACACAAAAAATATTTGCTAACAGAATTTGCCCCGCACACTCTCATTGAAAATGAGCTTGACCCAAAACGAAAATACAGTAAATCTTAAAGTGCTTCTTTCATCGTAATTATGCTTTTACACGAAGGTTTGACTCATATACATTCACAAAAAAAGCCTTGGTTGCACTCTGGCGAGAGTTTCACTTGAAGTTTTGAGGAAACAACCTGCACTGACTTGCAAAAAGGTCTCTTTTGCTGCTAACATTTGTTTCGGTATTTGCTTCCAGAAAGTTAATTACAGCTTTAATTGAAGGTGGATATATCTCAGGGTTGTGGAAAGTTTCAGCAATCACGACCAGAAAATGACTAATGGGGGTTTAGCCGTTTCACCTCTCTCTAGGTGTCAGGCCGACAAAGCAAGATTTAATACCGTACTCCCCAAATGACTCGGCTCTGCCCGATGTCACCTGAATCCTAATTTCAGGTTGATGCTACAAGTGATTTAAAACAGAATCTGCATGTGTTATTGACATGATTGACATTTAATAGTAATTTAAAAAGATGGTGCTTAAATGTCATGGATCTGGTGACATTAATCTCACCATCACTTTAAAAAAAAATGATGCAAAAACACGCGTGAGTTAAAATACTGAGTGCTAATGTTATCTGAATGGAGGCCTGCAGCAGCGTGCTACACTGGGGGGACTATTATTCCCTTCAGCTAAGGCACGATATTGAAAAGAAGGGTGAAAGTGAAGGGCACAATTTGTACATGTGAGCGTGTCTGATCTCGCCCGCGGACATAAATGGGAGGATCACTGTCCATTTAAATGCACCTGAGACTGATAGTGAAGGACAAACACTACAGATAATCCCCTCCCCTCTCGTTTCTTATTGCTATGCTGCTTCAAAAGTTCCTGACAGGCCGAGCAGGGCAGCACAAACTGAAATGTCTGCTGCTGTCTGACTCGGTAAAACCTTGCATCGATGTGTAACGAAGGGGGGAAGAGCCACCGCTATCTCTCTGCCACAGTCGTCCTCCAGCTGTCCCGAGCAGGGCAGCAGTTTTATGGGGAATAACTGGCACGTCATGGAGATGTGCTTCAAATGTGACTTCATTTCAAAGCATCTTCAATTCCCATCTCCTCACATTTTAAACTGCCTGTGCCTCAACAAAAAACACAGCAAATCTGTGTTTTCAAAATGTGACCATGATTTGCATTCACTGTGACAGAGGCACAAGATATAGATACAAAGTAGCTTTACTTACTCTAAGTGTATACAGCTCCTTCACTGTAAGTGTTTTAACTGCATTAATTGAAACTTCTTATCCTGATAGATGACCTTTAAACTTTTACACAACCACTCAAATTTATTAATAGCTCAATATCACAAATCAAAATGAACCCTAACCCCAAAAAATCCTTTTGCTGGAGAAAAAATTGCAAGAAACCTCTGAAAGCGTCAAAACAAAAAAAAAATCATACATTATATACAATTTAAATGACAATATGTAGTTTAATGTCAAACGACGTTTCAACAGCTTTCACATCTTTCTCAATTTTCAATCAAACTTTCAAAGCTTCCTCATCGTCTGAACTTTCTGATGCTGAAATTTAAATACTTAAAAGTGTGAATACTTCCTTGATTTCAGCGTCCCTATTGTGAGGTTTGAAACACCACTGGTCATATTTCTGATATTGTTGACTTGTTCTGATTTCTTTCATCATATTTCCTTGAGTCCTTTAAGTGTGTTTATTATTAACACTACAGCCTGTTGGGCTGTAGATCCCAGAACCTGCACAGGTTGTTCTATTTTGAAAATTGACCTCAATGGAGAGCCAGAGTCGCACCCCTCTAGGACCTTATTTTGGAATAAATGTGTACAGTAGTCAATGGGGAGGGATAAATACCTGCCGTGAATTTAACATACTACGGTTCTGATTTAAAAAGATAATTTTTCAAGTCAATAAAGTCGCTGTTCCTTGTAAAGAAAGTGAAATATCATCTTGTTTTGTGTTCACTGAACTACATCGTCGGCTCCTTTCCGTTATTGTATTCAACTTTTCCTCAGAAAATATTATCCTTTCTCCCACAATGCACTGTGATAAATTATAGTGTGAGAATGTGACTATGATTTACATCAGTTACAGGCTATTGTTCATGATTTCGTATCTTCTTGGCACGACAGTCAAGAGTTGCTCTAGATAATCACAAAAGACAACAAAACTAGTTTAGTGACGTTTTTCCGTGACAAACAACTTATCTGACATTAGGAAGAAAAATGCAAGTGCACAGATAGCAGATGGCAAATACACAAGACGAGTCAGTCTTTTCTTTGTCTTCTCCGATGACACAGCGGTGAAGTGACAGGTTCAGTCCCCTTATCTTCTAGCCCGAAGCCTCCTAACACCACCTCTGGATGAAATCAAAGACTTTCTTAGATGTATTCTGGGACAGCGATGTCATCTTCACGCGGATCTCAAATAAACAAAACAAACACATCCCACCTGAAATGTCACCGTCTGACAAGTAAGAAGTTTTAAGTTGCTGAACAACTACAAAAATAATCGGCAGGTTGGACATCTCATGCCTGCAGCGATTGTGTCACGGTTTTAAAAAAAGGTACTGATCATCTCATTTTGTGGAGTCTTCAAATTAAGTCTTAATTTTTAAACTCCTGTTCCTTCCTTCTGTTCCTTTTCTCTCTCTCTCTCTCTCAGGTCTTGTCAGCACACGTTTATGGTTTGTTAAACAGTTATTTTCCTTCAAGCCTGCTAGTAAAAAGGAAGGAAAGGGAGACAATATGGCCTTTTTGCCTCATCTTGTTAGTTTTCTTGGCTTAGCAATGAACCTGAGTGTAATTGTGCACAAGAAGGTGTCAGTGAAGGTCTCACGGTCGGTTTTTAATTGGAAAGAAACAGAGAGATTCTTATCGGCACAGTCGTTGAACTACAACTGGACTATCAGCTGATAAAGCAATAGTTAGCAATAGTACAAGAGAGGGATGTTTGATACCAGTCTCCTGTTTATACAGTAAATATAAAGCTAGCACCAGTAGCACGTTAGCTTAGCTCAATTTAAAGACGTAAACAGCTAGCCTGGCTCTGGGTCTGCAAAATCTTCCCGACCTGCAACTAAAATTCATCTTGACGAATTGTATCTTAAAACGGAAATGTAAAAATAGCATGTTAAGGTTCAACAGAGGATATGTGAAAGACTTCTAGGTGTTACTGGAGTAATAATGATGATATGTTTCTAAAATCTTTACTTATGGCACCAACAATTCAGTATTCTATTACGTTTCTTATAGAGAGTAGTGAATGAGGGAGTGATACAGATAAAACACACAAGATATAAAGTGTAAATAAGTGAACTTTTTCAGATTTTTGCCACTTTCAGACTGTTGAACTATCCTTCTTACACATCTACAACTTTGTGTTGTATTTGGATTCACCAGGACTGCAGACAAGGACGATTCCGCTTTTAAAAATTAGTGAAAAGATGCTCAAACCACCAAGAATAGACTAGTGTTACCTGGGAACCCGCTTATAATTTGTAACAAGGCTGCAATCTTAATCCTGTGTGAATTACCATGTCTGTGATTTGTAATTTAGAGGTTCCATCACTTATTACCTATAATATTTAGCCAAACACAAAGGTCAAGTGATAATATTAGTCCTGTGTGAATCAGCATCTCTGTGACTTTGTTTGTACTTTTTTTTAACATCTGTTTTCTGCATCTGAACCATTATGAAGTTTGATGGCGGCTCATAATATGTTGAACGGCAGTCAACAGCTGTGCCATGAAATCACCTGGAGTGACATTTAAAATGAGCAATGACACAGAAGGTGAGCCCAACGAAAGGCCGTCTTATTCAAGTACGACCACAGAGCATCTGTTACTTGATCTTCACGAGCTGCGAATGTGCATCTATGCCTCGTAACACGTGCAGAAAGTGAGTAAGACAACTGTAAACTATATTAATAACGTGGCTGCTAAGGAACAGGCGCTCAGCTTCTGTAACGTGGATGTTACACGGAGCCTTGACATCATATCCAGGAGATAATACCCAGTATCCGGACCCTTCAGGGGAGTACGGGAGCATATCTTAATATATGAGATGAGTATAAACAAGACATTACAAGAAACGTAACATCTTAAAATAATAAAAACACACTGCTTTGGAGGCACGATGCCTGGTGATTAATCCAGTTCTCACAATAGTATACAGTTATGGCTGTACATGAGAGATCTTTCGGGCTATTAAAAGGAGTGTTTTGGTTCATAATGAAACAGGAAGCAGGATGAGACTGTGCTGGGCCACCACAGTCTTGGTGACTAATGTGAAACACTGATATCAATAAATCCCAGAAAAATACAGACTCACGTAAAGGCGCAACATAAAATACAAACACAGGGTACTAATTTCCTGTCCTGTGCGAATAGGGCATATCTCATTGTTAAGACTTTAAGTTTTGACAAAGTCTCCCACCCACCTTGTTGTGATTTACCGACTTGTCACCGTAGCTTGACAGTGAACTCATGCCAAGGACAAAGAGACGCACACAATTACGTGAAAATGGAATTCCTTTTAGAAATCTTTATTTGGGGGCTTATTTATGAATTCCATTTATGTTTCCGGGGGAGATGACAGCCTGAGAGCTGCTTTGGAACAAACTCAAACAGCTCAAACAGATGATGCATTCGCTTGTAGAGATACTATACTCACTCAGTGTTTGGTTTCCGATAACATCCTTGACTTTGAAAAGTTTCTCGACTGGAAAAAGCAAATTACAGTGAGAGGGCTGACGGTGACATTCTTCACTTTCTTGGACGGATTGAGAACATGGTGTATCTGATTAGCACAGAGACTGATGATTAGAAAGAACTAATCAAGGCAATATGGAAACTCATGCTGCTGTGTCCCCTGCCATCATCCAATTTTATGATTATTAAAACTTTAATGTGATTATTAACTAGATTCAGATTCAGGGAAATTATACTATTTAGTCCAGCCATGCTGTCATTTAATATTCATATTCAATTACACATTCTAATTAGTCATTTGAGAAGTCTATCTTTCCAGTCAGTCAAATTCTGCCGAGTGACTAAATAATTAGTTAGTGCAGTTTGTTCTTCTGCGTGTGTTCTGCGGTGCCAAGTCTTAGCGTGTGTATAGTGTGTGTTTCCTGCACATAGATTCACCCATGTGTGCACTGAACAGATGCCTCAGCCCTTCAGACGGGGTACCGTGCAGCTCCAGTACGTGCTCATCTGAAACATCCTGTGCTACTCTACACTGTCAAACACTTGAAGGTCCGCCAGGCCAGGCCTCATCTGCTGCCCCGACACCTTGTTAGCACCCGGAAGGCAACGCAACTGCATAATCAGCCGTTAATGCTTCTAAAAATAAACACGGGAAGCTTCAGGGGTCAGAAGCAGGAGAGTTGAGAATCGACAGGTATACATATATTAAAAAATAAAAAAAATCGTGCTGTAATGTTGGTTTGTTGTATTTTGCAGATTCATGCTCGAGGGTTTTTTTCATGAAGGTCACAGCAGAGGTTTCTACACACAGCAGGCGAGAGTTGATGGAGCTGCATTATATTATGGGCTAAGTTTAAAGGAGCAGTATGTAGGATATAGCCAGAATTTTAGTTAAACACACGAAATAAAAATGAGCTAAAAATTGCAAAGTAAAATTCGTCTTTGGTTTTGTCTTTCCACAATCACCTCTGGTTCGGTGAAAATAAGTCCACAATACAGTTCAGTTTTCAGCTGCTGCTGATGCCCGACTCTCTCTCTCTCTCTCTCCTGTCAGTGTCTGCCATGTTGACCGTCCCCTGAGTCCTGCTCAGAGCCTCTGTACACCACTTCCATGTTGTATCCTGTGTGATATGAGTTTTCAGTGCAGGCACAGTCCAGTGAACTGTGATGGCCACTTAGTAGATTTGCTCTTGTATCTAAAATTAATCACACAGACTGAGAGCACAGGCTACAAGCTTCTATAAACAACTGTCTCCCAGTCTTTTCCCCTTTGAAATTGATGATTCTTTGGAGTTGATAGATTGATAGATAGGAATGTGTTTCCAAGTATCCACACCTACCACTCAAATACACTAAATTGGCTTGAGGACCAAATTACAGCTGGGGAAAATCACTGCAACAGATGGTGATGAGATGGCTTCAAAAAATTCTTGGAAATCAAAAAACAAAAAAATGCAGATTTTAGGGAAAACATTTTTGTCAAATGTCAAATTTAATTGGTAGTCTTTTTACAAAGTCGTCTGAGCTCCAGAAGTAAAACCTTAAACCATTTACTGTTAGTATGAAACATTAAAATACAATAATGTCATGCAACTGCCAGAATGGGACTCAACATAATGCACAATATTGGTATGTGTGTATTGTATTGGTGGGCTTATGCATGTTATGTACCTGAAGCTCATGTATGTCAAGTATGTAGCTGTAATGTGAAGTCTGTTGGTACTTAAAAAAAACATTAATGGCTTAAAAAAGTACAAAATATTGCAGTAGAATCAGTAAGACGAGTTTATGACTTTAATATTTGACAACACTTGTGATACCCGCTGATAAATAGCTGTCTTTTAAAGCCCTCATGCTTATTTTGCGTCTCCGCAGTGTGATTGTTCTGTAGTGGCCCATCCTCCTTGTCAATTAAGTGTTTTAATGTTCAAAGGCTTCGAGGAGCCTCATGAGTGGAGTAATTTAACCCAGAATTTTGATGAAAGCTAATGCTAATTGTTATGGTTCCCACTGTCATAAATATTCATTCATCAACATCATCTAGCGTCTGTGACACACACACACCGCTTCCTACTCTCTGCAGAGATTTACAGCTTTTGAAGATGCCAGCATTCTGTTAGGAGCTCGACTTTTCTAGTAACGTAGGTGAAAATACTGAGATGTATATACTGTCATCTTTTAACTGAGGTGCTGCTCTAACTGAAACTCATCAACTAACCCTGCTTGTATTGTTGGAGTGACCCATCCTACACATTAACTTCATCCATGTGTCTTAATCGCAGTGGAGGTTAAAAATAGTAAATGGTATTCAAAGTTAGGTGAGTATCTGGCACATTGTGCCGCCACAAAGTGTGTGTTGAGGTATTCAGTTTGATTTTTTTGATCCGTTGAGTCCCGAGGATGAAATGCCTTTGTTCTCAATTGTATTGTGGTGAAAGAAGAGAGTCACAAAACCGTTTGCAGAGATTGATGCCACTTGAAGTTAATTTTTTTCTTTTTTCAACTAACGAAGTGAAGGGCTGGTATGTTTCAACATGGGCTCTCTATGTTTATATGTTTGGATATGAAAATTATTTATACGCAGGTCGCTGTTTAGCTCGGTTGGTAGCGTGGGCGTCCCATGTACGGAGGCTTTGTCATCGCTGCAGCGGCCCCAGGGTTGGAGTCCCAGCAGGGGGCCCTTTTTTTGCATGTCACTCCCCCCCTCTCTCACTCTGTTTCCTGTCATATCTCAATCTGTCCTGCCAAAAAAAATGATTAAGAAAAAAAATAAAATGATTCATACTTACCAAACACTTTGGAATCGATCCAGTGGATCACTTCAGCTGCTCGTTACCCTTTAAGGATAAAACGTTGCTGTCAAAGTTACATCCGCTCCAAGTGCTTGTTTTTTTTCCGTGACAGGCTCAGGTTGTTTTCTAAGCGTCTGACACCATTATGAAAACAATTCCCATGGAGGCCGACCTTTTTGTTAAATACTAAGATCCTAAGATCTAAGAGGTCTTGTTCAAGGTGAAGTCTCGCACTGAAACCTTGTGAGTTGGGAGTTGTTGCAAGAAGACGACATTGAGTTAGAGAGTTTGGAGTTTACTTAAAGGGACTGTCAGCGAGAACGTATTTCCAAAGTCCTGGCTGAATATTTAACTGCTTTTGAAAAATTAAATAAGGCAACCATGGCAAAACAACTCGCCTCGCAAGATTTCAGAACAAAACTTCTCCTTGAGCGAGACTTGTGTTCCTGGTTATAACAAAAATTAATATGTCTGCTGTAATGTTGTCAAACAGAGTAAACACCTCAGCCTGTCAGTGGCAAAAACAAGTACTTTCAGTGAACATACATTTGACAGCTGCAGCTGTGTCACAATCTGAGGTGATCTACAGGACCTATTTCAAAACTTTTGGTAAAAGCCCAAGCTTAAAAATATCCCTTCAAAGAGACATTTGGAATTGGCAGTCCACACCTAAACACAAACACAAACACAGCCACATCCACGCTTCTTCTAGGCACCTGAACAAAATGTTGGCTTTGTGTTTCAGCAAACCGCGGATATGTTCAAATTTATTCATGTCCAATGTGCCATATCAACATTTCTACAATTCATATCACGTTCACATTACATGGATATTGGTGGCAGTGCGGGAAGAATGTCAAACCAGAGACCATTGTAAGCGTAAAAACGCTGGATACTGAGAGATGTCAGGACTTTTTTTTAAAGCCATGGCAGCGGAAACAAAATGGGATATTTTGGATATTTCAGCCATGTTTGTGGCGACAGAATCGAGTAAGCACGGACACAATCTTTTCCCGACACTAACCAAGTGGTTTTTATGCCTAAAACTAACCAGAACATTGAGTACAGCGTTTAGGCAACATAAAATCAAAAATGTTACCAAAAGGAACATAAAGCTCCACCGTAAAGAAATGTAACATTCAACGTATCTGTGATTTGCAGAAACGTACATTGTCAACACTTATTCTTTCGACTGGGTTTCTTCCTGCAATCTTCTGCTGACCTGAGTTATGGTGATAGGGTACATACCATTCGAATAAACTGCAGGTTAACAAAACTAAAACCTGTCACAGAAGTGTGTATACGAGGTGTTTCAGTGGGTACTATCATGCTGCAAAATAGGTTTCAGTAGAAAAAGTTTGAGCTGGTAAAGTTTGACAACAACTATGATTAGTAATCGCGCATATGGAAGATTACTGGCTCACAGTGGAGCACAGGTGTGCGGCTATTTCTTTAATCATTATGTTCTAAAGGCAGAAGGATGTTTGTTTTTTGTGTGTTTCTGAAGCCAATCTGCTGTCCTGAAACCTGTATTTATGATTTTGTCTGCTTTTGAATTACGTGTTTTGATTCCCGAGAGATTGAGATCGTCAGAGTTTGAAAGCGGTCTAGAAACACAAAGGCTGTTTACAGGATAGTTTGTTTTTATAGACAAACAGTTGTTCACTTCACAATGCTGACGAAATTGAAGTTCTCATTCATTGTTTGAAATAGCAAAACGTTTTTTTCTAGGTTTTCAATCAAAATGCGAGGAAACAAAGGAACGTTTCTTTCAAATTTAGTCGTGTTTTAGACGCTGGATTGGAAGCAATGACGTGTTACGTATGTGAACAAGGACACAAACATATCCTAAATGTGACAGAGTGTTTGGACTCTGAAGCAGAAACATGTACACAGAGAGAGCAGCAAAGTCACAAAACTCAACAATCTACCTCAAATAGGAATCCGCTCAGGCAAAAATGCAACCACAAACAATAAACCCAACACAATTCAAGCAAGCGCTCCAAAACAACTCTATCATTTCTGCTCCGAAAACTGGACACCTCCTCCTCGATCAATGGAGCTGACAAATTCAGAAGAGTGGTCTCAGCCAGATCTTCTCAACCTCCTCCATATGATGTCTCTTCCTCCGTACTGCGTGTTTATAGCTTGAAGTTTTATAGTTTTTCAACAGTTTTCAATAGTTTCCCTCTTTTTTTATTGCATTAAAAATTCACACCTGCAAGCTGCTTAAAACTACAATGTTCAACAAATCAGCACTCATCATTTCCACTAGAACAGCTGCATCCCCAACGGTGGTTCATAAAAGACATGGAAAAAAGATATCCCTTTACGTTTTATGGAGACAAACATTATCATGTCAGTCCCTTTTTCCTCTGCACATATTTACCACTGAAGGGACCCGAATTCCTCCAGGAGCTGTGAGGCCTGGCTGGCAGCGCCAGGACCACAGTGGGTATGCCCAGTGCGAGACACAGGCAACGGGCATCACGCCAGCCCACGCTGAGCCTCCAAGCTGTCTGCACTCCCTCACTGCTGTGGCAGTATGATGAAAGAAATATATTTACATTAATCATGTCGCCTCGCTTCTCCAAGGACTCTCCCATCCTGTTGTCCCTCTCTCCATAAAAACAACAAAAAAATCACCCAAGACGTCGCTAATTAGGCGAGGATTTTAAATTTAAAAAAAATTGTGAGCAGAACAGATTCAAGAGCAGCTATTTTAAAGTTTGTGTCTGTTAATAGGCTGCTCTCCCAAGAAAAACAGCAACCGAAGGTTGGGTTCAGTCACAAATGGACAGAGAGAACTATTGCTGCCAGTCCGGCTTTCATGGTAGACTGCTGCAGGAGCTGTCCTCAGGTGTCCTCGAAACAAATGTATGACTAGACCTGCTATCACTTCTTATTTTCATCATTGCTAATCTGGAGTTAAACTCATTGTGAAACAGTCCCAACTGATAAACAGCCAGAGGAGAGAAGGTAGAAATGACTAATTACAACTACTCAAATTATTGTAATTGAGTTCTTTTTTTTTTTTGCAGGTAATTTTGAGTGTTGTGTTATTTTACTTGAGTATGCGTTACACCATGTAATCTACTTGATAACTTTTTATAATTGTAATTGAGTACAAAGTACAATTTGACCTTTCATCCGCATTTATTTTTAAGCCAATAAGGCTCTCAGAACACAAACAAGCCAATGAAAACCCTGAAATACAGACAAACACAATATAGGCAGAAAATATAGAAGCAGAAATCCCTTTGATTGAATACCTGTTATTGATAATGCATTAAACATCAACAACTGCTATAAATACTTTGAGTGGAAGAAGACTTTTGTAGCTGTAAATCGACTCATTACCTCATTACTTCATGCATCTTGCAAGCAGAGTTGAGTTTAAAAAAAGAAAACTACAAAAAAATAATTAAATGATGAATGTGTTGCCTCTTTCTTTCACTCATTTTCCAAACAAAATCACAAACCAGATCAAGATCGCTATGTCCACAGGGGCCGCCAGAATCAACACAAAATGAAAGTTCATTGTAGCAGCTTTAAAGCTGTTAAATTAATTGTTTGGTATATCAAACAGATACACAAACAAACAAATAAAAATGCCTGTTGCAAAATGTCAAAGTGACATATTGAAATAACTTTTTCGCCAAACCCAAAAAATAGTCAGGCCAGAATAATCAGAATTAAAATTCGGACTTTTAGGGGATAAAAACATCAAAAGTGTTGCATATTTGAGTCAAAAATAACTTGAGCTGTCAAAATAGTTGACAGTTCTTGCATTTGACTTATCAGTTTAGCCCTGTGGATTAAAATATGCAGCTTTTTGCGAATGTTAACAGATCTGTGTTATACAGTCGTTCCGTTTTTCCACATTGTTCTTTCTTCACACTCCAGTCGTAACATTTGTGTTTGTTTAGAGATTCCTGTTTCAGACGTGGAGCAACACGTTCAACATAATTGATTGCCTGTCTACTTCGGAGCTTTCGTAATAGAACATAATCTACTAAAGCTACCCGATGAGTGGACTGAGGGGGGAGATGGTGACTCTCAGGGGGATCATCAGCACAATAAAATGCATCTACATAATGAATTTATATTGTGCACCCACCAAACAGGCATTATAGGTTTTTAATGTTGGCATAATCACTTGGTCGTTATCATCAACAGCCGGGTGTGTAACAGGGAGTTTATCCTACTTCAGATCTGAAATCACAGCTGCAGTTTTGATATTTTCCTGATTCTTTTGAATGATTCTGGCTGACCTCTGAAACAACATGGCTATAAGCAGACCATACAGCTCGTCACTGGTGGAGGACAGAGCTCCAATTGTTTGTTTTTGTTTCTGACAGTATGTGATGGCTTCATAATGTAGCATTTACCAGAAATAGCATCAAATATCTATGCCTTGTGAGACACTTTTATCTTTTGTACTATATTTGGTGCGACAGAGAAAAAAAAGTCAATAGTTTTAAAGATACTGGTCGTATCGATGGACGGATGTTAGATGATGAAGGAGTGGTTTGAGATGCTTCAATGGATTTTTTTTTTTAAATTATACAATTAAACGATTAGTTTAATTGTATAATTAAACGATTATTAGTTTAATTGGCAGAAAATTATCCAAAGTTGTTGCCATGCCGCACTGAGGCCCTGTCCACATGTACATTTCTTCAAACAAAGCTTTATCTTTTCTTTGGCCTTTCATGATACGTAATCTGCGTTTCAGGTCCCTGAAACCCTCCAGGTGAAGACGGTATTTTCATCACCACTGGCAGAAATGGAGGCTTTTGGAGACAATGACGCGGACACCATCATTCTTTAGTGTTTGTGGCATCATTTGCGATTGTCTAATCGGAATATATGTGATGATATTGGAGTATTAGAGCTTGTACGGCGATGGAATGGATGTTTTGGATGTTTAAAGTCATATTTTGAAAGACACGTAAGACATTGATAAAATCATTATAGAGATAAGAAACAAAAAAAGATGCTTACAAGCTTTTGCTGAAATCAGGAAGATTTGTGAGGAGTAGTCAATTATCAAATCCCTGCCTCCTTCATAGTATTTTCTAAGTAAGCAACCAACTGTAGTATACAATCCACTTTCTGTTTATAATGGCAGGTGCTTGCCCAGTGTACGTGAATGGCCATGGGACATGCCTTTTGTGTTCAGGTGTGCTGTGTGGGCAGAGATTATTTTTTAAATCGAGCAAAAAGGATCGTGTGGATGAAGTTCTTTTTTATAACCCTGTTTCCAAGAGATACCCATGTTCATGTTTGACTAGGCCTTAGATGCAGGTGGTAGGGCTGCTCCCGATGTTGCAGTGGTAAAAGCTCAACAGAGTCTGAGAAGACTCTGGACAATATTCTGGTTACAAGTGGCATTTGCTTTTCTTTTCTTTTTTACTGTTTCTTTAAGTTACATGGTCACTGCCTGAATTAAATGTGACAAAAAGCTGTTTTCTGCCAAGAAGGAAACTAAAGTATAAACCTTCAAGTTTTCAAGGAGCCAGTGCCTGATAATCAACGGACTTTGAAAGCACTATTGAATTAAAATTGGAGGGTATGCTAGGGAAACCTTCAAACCAGGCAGTTAATTGCAGACAGACATTTATAGTAATCCTGAAGGCGTATCAAAATCTTAGCCAGATGGTAATTATCAGACTTAGAGTGCAGTTAACTGACACCTTGGCTCTGTCAGTCTATAGATGTGATTGAAGTACTCAGTGTGTTTCAAACATGTTGTCAGTCAGACTAACAGGAGACTAGCTGGTTGTGTCTCCAAACACAAACTGGGTTTAATCATCGATCAGACCATTAGAAAGAGAGGAGTGATCCAATCTTTGTGTCCACTTGAACTGAAACACATTTCAAAATGAAATGACAAACAGAAGGACCATCTATACATGCCTCATTGACTCTTGATGACCCATTCTGTTACATTACATTACTCTGCAGACACTGATGTCCTGTGTTCTGTTAGATATTACAGTTTGCAGAGTTTTGGATCTAATACAGGAACAATTACATCATGTTTGATCCAAAGACGCCATCTGCAGCAAAGTCATCAGAGTCATTGTGTTTTCCTAGAAATGTTTTCAAAGCCTAAATCCAGGTCTAACACAGGGAATAATATTAATCTCTAAGGCAACCAAAGTGTTGAACACTCATGATGTCTCAGCTGATGCCTTGTTTCCCATAAGTGATTGAAATGAATGGTGACGGACAAAAGTTACAATTTGTGGAATATTGCCAGGATTGGAAGGGAGCTCCAAAAACAGAGGGAAATATCAGCAAGAGTGACCAACACCTGCTGCTCTTTGCTAGCCTTCCTTAGCTGCAGCTAGCTTCCGTTATCTAATAAGCTCATGGCTCAGCTGGTCTTTGTCTTTGACATTACATCAACACTTTTTCTCAACACTGTTGATAATTGATTTGGATTGGTTTTTGAATGTTTTTAAACTGAAATTCTGGCCACATCTTAAAAATTGCTACTAAAACATAGTCTACATCAGTGATTCTCAAACTAAGAGTGGGCCACAGCCCCCTGGTGGGCAATGGAGGTACTGCAGGTGGGTCTCAAGATCAGGAAACACAACTCTTATAAGAGGGCCGCACTATTTGATTGGGAAACAGACTCTGAAACAACAGACGGGAACAGAGTTGTGATTAAAAGTTTGGGTGGGCCCAAGAAGATTTTCCAAATTTCAAATTGAGCCAGGTCAAGTCAAAGCTTGAGAAAGGCTGTTTTGGCCTTTACCTAAGTCTCTTTGTGGCCTATGTTTTACCTTGGCTGCAAGACCATTAAGTGAAACTTAGCAACAATTTGTCAAATTTGATTCGGAATTATCCTTTAATGCTCGCATGATGAAAGTGGTGCAATCCTGCCATGTTCAACTGAGACAGATATCCAAGATCTGGCCACTATTTTCCTCTGCAGACTTCTAAAAAGGTCATCCGTACTGTTATCTCTTCCAGACTCGACTACTGAAATGCAATTTATTCTGGGATTAGCAGGTATGATATCCAAAGACTGCAGTTGATCCAAAATGCTGCTGCCAGGCTGTTTAACACGTACCAAGAGAAGTTACCAAATTACATCAATCCCTACTGCTGTTCACCTGTCACTACTGAGGTTTTGAATTGATTTTAAGATTTTACTGCTCATTTTCTAGCCCTTGAATGGTGTGGTGCCTGCCTATTTTGTGTTCCACAAGCCTGATCACTGCTTTCACTATCCAGGCTCCTCAGTTTTAGATTTCAGCAAGCAAATTCACTATTTTCTGTTTAATCTTTTCTTAACATTCATCTTTATCCTAGCTGCAAACTGCAATGTTTTCTCTGAATCTGCTTTTGACCATGAAATGTTTATTTCAACTGGATATCCAGAAAACACAGAAGCTTTATATGCAAACGTGAAAAGCACATTATCTGCACATAAGCAGCACATAATCACTTTTACTTTACTCTTTTATGGTCCTTGATGTTTCAATGTTCCTTTATCTGTAGAATTTTCCACCCTTTAGCCTCCATATTGTTGATTTTCTATGAAGCACTTGATGAATATTCCATACCTGAAGGTCATAAACGGATGTGCAGTAGAACATAATATCTACAGAGAACTGCATCAATGCAGCACCACAAACAATACACACAATTCTCATTATCCATGTTGTCTGCAGAGAGCCTGCAATGACACTCCAAGATCATATCTTTCCTGAAGGAAGGCAACGACATGATTGTTTACTCTGAATCAGGAAATAAAATTATTTTGATGTCTATCAGCCCACACTCACATCTTGCTAATTGCCCATGAAGTCATTTCCATAAATAATAGCTCCTGTTTATTACAGAGGTCCCATCTGTCACACAGGAATAATCAAATTAGCACAGCGACTCTGAGTTATGGCACTCACACAGGGTTCATATTTGAATACTACATCACAGAAGCAAATGAAGTGCAGGCTGCAGCTCATAACACTCCTGTCCCCTCATGAGGTAAAGTTTACGCACAGCTAAGGCTTTAATCAAACATTTAGGTAGACAGTAAGAATAAGTGTTTCCTGCTATTCCACTTTGGCCCAGACTGTAATGCCTCATTCAATATCTGATGCATTGCCTGAAATTTTGAACGGACATTCATGGTCCTCAGAGAATGAAGCCTGCTGACAAAATAGCTTTCACATTCACAGCATCCCATCAGAATCAGCTGTACTTTGGATTTAATGGTCATCAGAACATGTGCCAACACGCTAAACTGAGATGGTGACAATAATAAATGTTGTGCATGCTAAACATTTTTTAATAAATTGCCTTGACTTGACCAGAGCAGCTTGCGTGGCTTTAGGCTCTTAGTTTGGAGAAATGTTCCAATGTTCAATGTTAACTTCATGTGTAACATAAAAACAACAGTAGCTGTTAGTAAAATGTTTGATATTACAGGTATGTACAGGTATGACAGAGATAAGAACTAGCATATTTAGCATGACTTACATCACAGTTTTTCAACCACCTCTGATTACACAGACCTGGACCAACTTGGCAAGACAAATGTTTGACTCCCTGACTCCTTTGATGCTAAAACAAACAGAACTGTACTTGAAGGTCTCACATGGCCATGTAATGACAATAAAGGCATTTCAATTTTCTTAAAAGGGTGCCTTGGACTTTTCTTTTGATTTTTATGTCCTCATGTATCTCTGTCTAAAAGGCACATTTTACAAACTCAATTTGTGTCCAGGAAGCACTGCTATCCTTACAGTTTTTGAAAGCAAGACAGATTGTTTAGATAAATCTGCCAATACTCTCCTGATGTCCACTGCAAGCACTTACAGCAAAATAACTTTGCACATTATATCAGCTGAACACAATGATTTACTAACACCACTACTTAGCATTAGCACAGAGGTACCAAAAATAACATTTCCATGGTGGCTTGATATGGACAGTCTCAGAGATGATATTTAGCAGAGTCAATTAGGCAATTAAATGCTCCATTTGACTGCTGACCATAATGAACCCCACAGTTTTCTGCCTCAGTGCCTACTGTGTCTCTCTAATCTTTATAGAGTGTTTGATTTAGTATCGGTGTCCCGACAAATGGCGGTTCTCACTACTGCAGAGTTCAGTAAACTTTTGAGTTGAGTCAGTCAGAGGGAGTGAGCAAATAGACCATTACTATTTGCACCCACTCCCTCTCACTAAGGAAAAACATTTAAAAGCGCTGATGTCAGGAACAGTCATGAGTGTTCTGAGTGACTGAAAACATAATCAAAAACTTGTTATTAAATTGTTATTCTATTCACATTTAAATGTGTAGGTCTGTTTATAATAGTCTTTGATTTTAAGTAGAATTAAAAATGACTGCTTGTAAATTCAACAATTTGTACAGTTATTGCATTTTCCTTGGTATTAATAGTTTAATATTTCAACAAAAGCTCACTCTACATTTCTTCAAGTCATGCATCTATTTACAGGATGTGTCTGTACTAACAGATTTGAGCCTCAATGGCTTCATATATTACACCCTCGACGACTGTACTATCATCTAGTTTGTGGTCTTAAAACTTTAAACATTTCATTGCAGTATGGTGTGTAGAATGTGGTTGCTGGTGGGGTCTCTTGGGTTCTATGACATGATGCTGTTAGCTGCCTAATTGAGCTTTAGACGCATGACGTGCGGAGTATCACTTCTGATGAGAAGCCGCCTTGGGCCAAGAGACACTTAATTATATGTGGATAAACAAATCAAATTCTAATACTGTTCCCTAATGATAAGCACTTAGCAATTTAGCTACTGAAGTGACTTTTGGTGTGCTAACAGGTATGAGAATATGGGACTGAATAGTTAGTTCCATAGAAAGTGGCTTTCTGGCACGGCTGGCTTCACCTGCAGTGAAGTGTTCGATAATTATTTTTCAGATTCTCATGAATCACAGGGGTCAGAAGTGCAGTGTGGAGATGTGAAAGCTGGGGGAAGTAAAAACATGGGAACATCAGCAGATTCTCCTCAAATCAACCATTTTAAATCTGAAAGCCCTAGAAAAACAGATAAGAGATTCTTTAGTTTCCCAAGGTTTAATTAAACTGAATCAGAGGTGTTTGAATTATAATGTATGACGTATTGATAAACAAAAAATCAATGATAAAACCATGCGTTCTGACAAAAAACATAATATAAATCGTGTTGTTAAAATAATTAATAGGGATGGGCATTTCAAGCGAAACAAAAAATAATGCTAAAGGATGACTCAATTTTTTCAAAGATATGTTATTTGTATGTACTGTAACATGGCAGCATGACTGACACAAACCTGACACTGACCTTCTGTTGAAGAGACTGTGGGCTACACAAATTTTACCGGAAGCCTGGAAATAATACGATTCTACTAAGGCTTGTAATAATGCAAAACCTGGCAGTAACATGTTACTTGTTATTACCGACACCTGGAAATAACAAGTTATTCGAATAACTTCGAATATTCAAAAATCATGACCCATCTCTGATAATCAGTCAATTGATCAACCAAATGAAGCTCAACTGTCAGACAAACCAGTTTAACTCTACTTAGTGGCATGATTAGTGTTTAACCTGGTTTCTGCCATCATTGGTCACACATTTCATTCAGTCATTCCACTTCTGTTTTGGAAATATTAGGAGATGATAGGGCTGTATGATATTGGAATAACTGGTTTTGCAATATTTTGGTCATGAAAAAAAAAACAAGAATTTTCAGCTGAATAGAAGCGCTAAGTTGATGTACTAACCCTGCACAGGTCACATTGCAATATCGATGCTGAAACAACATATTATGCAGGTCCAGCTGGGGACATGAAGACAAGCACTTGGTGGTGCTAATTCACCAGATGAGTGCCATTAAACCATTGTAGGTCAAAAGGAGGCAACAAGATGATCTAAAGAGCACCAGTCAAACCTGAAATGATAGAGACAGTTCTGACGTTGTTGTCTGCTGCCATTTTTGGTCTCTTCAGCGAAATAGAAGGTAAAGTTTAAATCACGTTCATCATTTACATAATGACTTATTTACAAAGTCTGCTTTGATTGCACTTCGTTACATTTTGTTGTTAAAGTTTTATCAGCATTTCTCAAATTTACCATTTACTCCACACAGGATTTTATGGGTTTTTGTATTCACTTTTATGAAATATGCATTAGAACAGTTGGATGGAAATGCACTTGCATTCTGTCTTGCATGAAGATGTAGAAACAGCACTTGAACACTTAAGGCAACAAGCCCCTGCAGGCACACAACAATATATACTGTGTCCGCTGTCAATGTAGTCTCAGAAAATGATGGTTTACAGTGTTTGATGAGCACACAAACAGACACACAAACAATGGGGTTTCAGACTTATTATAGTCTAAACATGTGAGTGAGCAGTGTGGCAGTTCGGTTAACTGGAAGACAAAAAGCTCTGAATGGGCAATCGAGTTGAAAGTTAATGTTCGTGTTGATATTGTTTTCTTCATGGCTGTTGCAGACTGGTGGCACTTTTAACCTTGACGTGCCATCAATCACCTGTGATAGTGTGGAGATTGCTGCCGTGTGAGTGTATTGGCTCAGAAGAAAGAGTGAAGACAAGACGGCTCCTTCATCACAATAATGATAGAGACCTAACTCATGATGAAAAAAGGATCAGGGATGAAGGATTGAGTCTACACCCCCACGCTGTAATCATCCCAAAGGGTGTTTACCTTTACCACAAGGATCAATAATTCAATCCCTACTGGTCTGTGAAAGGATGAAATGATGATTAATAATGTCGTTTGAAAACATTAGTGTCCGATGCAGGTGGACTGGCTTTCTTCCCCCGTGCATTCCTTAATTAATCTCCTTCCACGTGTTTTTCCTGTTTCCTGTCTTTCGGCACTGTCCTCATTTCACTTGTTTTCTCCCGTGTGACTCTTTTAAAACTGAGTACTTTTTATAGATAATTGGTAAATGACTAGATTTTATGAGAATTAGTCCTAACACTTATCACAGGAAGGAAAAGATTTAATGTATGAAGAATAATGCTGGTAAACAAAAGAGTTTTCTTCTTAGTTCTTTTGGTGTTGGGTTGCTGCTGTTAGTCAGTCAGCTTGGTTTTGGCTTCTTGCTGTTGTTGGTTGTTTGGTTGGTTTTTGGCATATTGCTTTTGTTGGTTGGTTGTTTTGTTATTGCTATTCGTTGTTGATTGGGTATTGTTGTTCGTTGATGGTTGATACTGTTCAGCCAGTCTGTGTTGTTGATTGTTTTTTGTTTTTTGTCTAGTCATTTTGGTTTTCAAATTATGCTATTGTTGGTAGTTTGGTTTTTGGCTTGTTGTTATTGTTGGTTGGCTGTTTGGTGGCTGCTATTTGTTGCTGGTTGGGTATTGTTTTTTTGTTTTTGATTGGTTGGGTTTTCGGTGGTTAATGATGTTTGTTAGTTGGATGTTGTTGGTTGGTTGTTTGATTTTCGACTCATTGCTATTGTTGGTTGGTTGGTGGTTGCCATTTGATGTTGGTTGGACGTTGTTTGTTATTGTATGATTTTTATTTAGGCATACTGAAATTGTTGGTCGGTTGTTACTTGGTTTCTGTTGTTTGTTGTTGGTTTGTTTGTTTTGTTGATTGATGTTTCACTAAATCACAGCAATCGCTAATTTGGTTATTAATTTGTTTATCCAATCATATTCTTGATTAATTGATTAATTGTTTTATAAAAAAATGTCTGAAAATGGTTGAAAGTGTCCACCATGTTGCCTTGGAAGTGCTTCATTGCTTCTGTTTCGTATCTGATATTGAATTTATGAAGGAGAAACAGCGGGGGACACTTGAGAAGCTGGAACATGCAAATATTTGGCATTTTTGCTGAAAAACTGACAATTATAAAAAATGGATGCAGATCAAAGCAAAGAATAATGAGCAACACATGGGTAATCTGTTCTCTTGTTACAAAGCTCGGATTTCTTTTGGACATCTGACTTCTGTGAAAAAAAAATAAAGCTGAAAGAGGAAAGAGAGCCAACACCACAACTTCAGCATTAAGGGATGAGATGAAAGAAGTCCACCAGGAGCAGCTGCATTGTGCATTTGCCTTTTTGATTTCATGATTTCTTCTACTTCCCTTTCCTCTCCTCCTACATTTTGCTCTTTTACTCGAATGCCCAATTCCCCAATATTAATCACCATTCTGCCTTTTGTTTTGTTTCTTATAAAATGTGTTGTCCTTGAATTGTCCTGAATTCTTCAGTTTTCTGTCAATGAGGCAACAAATACTGAATAGACAGTAGTCCTGATATATCAGATGTATTCATCAAAAATAGATCTATTGGGTTTTTTATGCTGATCACACAATCCTGCACCCCTCGGTGATGTCTTCAACAGGTCAATAACCCAACATTTTCAAATTAGGATGATGTAAAACAGGAAATAAGAACACTGCCTCACATTTGAGAAGCTGGAATCAGCAAATGTTTGGCATTTCACTTTATAAATCACTTCTGTAATGATCCCTTGATTATCACAAAGTAATTGTTCGACTTTTCTGTCAATTAATCAACAAATTGTTGCAGCTTACTGACCACAGTCTTGGTTGAACCTGAATAGTATGGCCTTTCCTTTAAGAGTAGGCATTCATAGTAGAGGTGCTTCTATACAAGAAAGTAAAAATTGATGTGAAGAAAAATGAATGCCTATTCTGAGAGAGGGCCTAGTGGTAGTGTAGGTCAATGCTGACAGCCAGCTACAGCTGTCATCTCTGCGGTTAGTGCACTGACTGTTGCAAATAACCACATCTTGCAGAGACAGTCCAGTGGTCAAACCTTTGCGCATGAAGCAAGAACATTGTTTTTGACAGACAGGCCTCAGAAAAAATGGTCATACAGTCATTTAAATGCAACAGGCAGCAGTCTCCTTGTGTAATTAGCTGTCATAACAGATGGATTGTGAATGCCTGCCAGAGATGGTGGTCTGCAGATGAATGTATCTGCTCCTCTGATGGTTCATGGTTGTTCGCTTTGTGGAAAAAGCCTCACAGCTTTGAGACACACGATAAGAACAAGGATGGCACAAGCTCTGTTAGTGATATCTGTGCGCAAGAGCTACACCCTGTTTGTCTTTCCCCTGAAATCAAACTGCAAAAAAGGGTGGAGGAAAACCTAAATGTCAATAAAGTTTCAAGATAAAACCCTTTAGAGTCTGGTCAGTACAGTTAAATACAAAACGCTGAGTGCGTTTTCCTTATGGGTACTGAAGAACCATGACTCAGGCATTGTTGAGAATTTTTTCAATTTAATGACATACTATTTTAACGCTATCATCCTCTTACAGCTGTTTCTTCGGGTCATGATTGATTTTGGTATTTTAAAAGCCTTGCAGTAGTTGTAATTTTGTCACCTCCATCAATTACAATAAACAAATGAGCATTTCAGTGCATCAGTTCTGACAAAGTTCCCTCATCTGTCTTTGCTAATCTGTACAACTTGTCTGCCATTCAACGTAGCCACTGTTTCATCTGGCCTGTGACAGGAATGCAGAAGCTGCACTTAAGCAGCGGGTTATTGGGAAGCAGCAGACGAGCTGCCATTTTCCATCACACAGCCCGCGTCACAAGGCATTCACGGTGTCATTTAGAATTTAGAGCGTACACATTCAGCGGTGAAATCTCGGCAGAAGACAGCTTGTCGGATTAAAAACTGCATTCCTTCCAATTAAGAGGTGAATAAAGAATGCGTGATTGATTGGCGGAGTCTCAGTGAGTAATGTCCCGACTTCAATTTGCAACACTGCACAGGACTTAATCATCTTTTTCAGTGCTTATCTCAGGTATTGGCTCCATTCTTCACACTGTCATTAAATACGATAAATTATGTCAGCCTGTACCTCACAGGTTGCCCAGACCTCAGTCAACAGAACTTAATAATCTTATGAGGCATGCAGAAGATAAGGAACAACTTTATACCATCTTTTTATTGGTCTCTAAAGTATAGGACCGTAAACTAATGAGTATTTTCATCACTGATTTATCTCTCAATTATTTCCTTAGATAATTCCAACAATCATTTAGTCCAATGTTAAAAAATAGTGTAAAATGTCCATAAGGTAGCATGCTGATAGGGTTGAAGGAAATATAAAATTCAAAGGCAATAGGGAAGCATGTACGATTTCTTCAAGTTGATGGGGAAGCAGACGTAAACAAAATAAAGTTTAGCATGGTGCGAGAACTGGCTGTCGTAACGCGTTGCCGTGAGAAAGACAACAAAGGCAGAAGATTAAAAAAGTCTAGATGTGTGGACACAATCAACATGGGTTTGACTGGTACTAGTAGTATTCTAGCTAACGTTAGCCTCAACGGCTATAATGTTTAACGTTGCTTGGCAGGAATATCAGCTGCTTCCATGATGCCTTTCTTAATGGGTCCAGCTCAGAAAGAACAGATGTAATCATTCCGATTTTTAATTTGTAAAGATTAAACATGTTTGATATCATCAGAGTGGCCCAGACGAGTTTGTGAGCAGTTCAGCAGGCTTAAGATCGGATCTATAACCCCTCAAATTAGCAGATAATCTTTGCTAAACAGCAGGTAAAGAACAAACTTCTTATTTAAAGAGCATTTTGATTAAGTATTCAAATTAAATGCATTGATACAATCTGTATAAACGTTCGGCAACAGCGTGTTTGGCTGGCATTATCCACAAGCAGCAGTTTGACGTCATGAGCGTGAAACAAACCCTTCTTACAATAAGCACTATTCACATCATGGCTGAAACCAAAAAAGGAAAAGACATTCAAATGCAATATGGAACTCTAAGAGTTCATTCATAATGAAGTGTTGTAATTTACTTTCTTGGTGAATCCATTTTCCCTCAGTCTTCTGTGCTGCATCACTGTGAGTTTGTGATTAACTGAGCTTCCCAGAAGGACTTTCCACGATCCAAAGAGCAGGATACATCATAGCTGCATCTCATTTCTCTTATTTCATATCTCCCACAACCTCTGGTCTCATGTGACCTGGAAATCGATTGAGGTCTTCCATCACTGAGGTCATTTCAGTTCTCTTAGTGGTGCTCGGAGGAGCGAAGAGGAGATTCGAGTCGGAGAGGAGAGGATACAATAAGTAGGGCTGGGAAATACGGCTAAAATCAATATTAAGATATTAATGGGAGTGAGACAAACCGCATTTGGTTCCACTTGTGATATGGATCTATAGTTTACTATAATGCTAAAATTCTTCAAGCATTACAACATTTATCATAATTTGTGTTTCTGTCTTACTCATTTACAGTCATTTCATGAAACATGCTTTAAAATTATGAAATTGCCTGTGTAATAATTGGATTTATAATGGCAATAACTCATCTCAGCCCTTCTTTCCTTCGGTCTCCATGTGCAGCTGAAGTTCCATGTGGAAGCACATGTCAGAGGTGAGTTCATTTTTCATGCAGGAGTTTCAGGGGATGCAGCAACATGTTGTTTTCTCCGCTTTCACACGAACGGTCTTTCTCACTCTT
The DNA here is from genome assembly GCA_963678695.2 of Diplodus puntazzo. Lineage (NCBI taxonomy): Eukaryota > Metazoa > Chordata > Actinopteri > Spariformes > Sparidae > Diplodus > Diplodus puntazzo. Next base: position 9,014,275 of record OZ023160.1, read on the forward strand.
CCATGACAGGTTCATACATCAGTACACACACTATGCACAAAAGCACACGAGAGAGAAATCCACCTCTGGGGATAGAATTTTTTTTTGTTTTTTTTAAAGCAAACACCATTTTTTTTCCATCAGAAATGGAAAGGAAAAGAGTGTTGCCAGTGTTGCTCCGCAGAGCTTCCTGGCAGGTTTCCCTATTTTCTACAGCTTCAAAGGCCGCCCAGAGTCTCCCATACAGGCTCATGCAACAACACTGCTGCATGGAATCTCCACGGGCAAAACACAGACCATCTAAAGGCTCTTGGCATGAACTCACAAAGATAAAAGGAAAACTTTCTCTGCACTACCTATCCAATATTGTTACCACTACTAATGTTTGAGTTATTTTTCTTCATGTGGAAGGACTGGGTTGTATTACTGACCCAATTGTTAATCAAGAGTAAGCCTGATATCAATAAATATGACTTTTTAAAAAAAACAATATGCTTTCCCAGCAAAACCACCCCATGAGCTGAGTTGAAGTTAATGCCACTCTAAATTAAAAATGAGTATCTTTACATACAGCCCCCCTTTTTAAGCAAACCATTGAATTTTTTCAAGCAATAACATGTTCCCAAAATTTGGGCTGCTCCTAATGTGTAGGCGATTTGATTCATCAGTTGAGGAGCTCCCGATGAATTCATGTTGTCGGACGGAACATTGGTAGAACATTTCTACACAGCATGAAGGATGGCAAAGTAGTCTTTTATGTTGTGTTTTTATTATTTTACAATTTTAAGATTTTTGTTGATTTTAGTTTTTTGTTTTACCGATTTTTTCACATAATTTAGTAGTCACTTCATTATGTGTAACATTTTATACAATTAAGAAAGAATTACATCAAATTTCCATTTTTATTGCTTGAATTATCTTTTATTATGTTTCATTGCCAGACCTTTTTAGTGTGCACTAGTCTCTAAATCCTTTTTCCACTTGTAAAGCACTTAATTAATTTGCTATCTTTGACAGGTGCTACATAAATTCATTTTGATATAATTATTCCCTGCTTGCCTTAAAAAGGTCAGTGACTAAAGATTTCTGTATAATTAACCAGACTGGACATATCTACAGTAGAAGAAGAAATGTGTTTTTGTACTCACTGTATTCTACTTTATATGAAAAAAAGTGGATGAAAGACACAAGGTTAAGCAACACTAAAATCAGTTCAGTGAGTTCCCAAGGATACAAACCACGAAGGATCAAATACTAGAAGCATGTGATGAACTTCGAGATACAAGCGGAATATGAGAAATCATCTCGAAACACTCACGAGACAAAAATCTCAAGGCCAAAATAAAAGTTTCTGCAGTGGCTGACTCACTTCGTTACTGCCACACATTACACACTGTATATAAAATAGAGATGAGGCAGCAGTTGGATGTAATTGGGAATAAGATCGCAATCAAATTGCAATAATGCGAGAAGTATCCAAGAATTACTTAGCATGCATTGCAGCAGTAATGGATGTTTCTATAATTAATGTGTCACAGATATTTGGAGCATGCTTACATGAATGAATTATTCATTCACAAAGGGATAAATCCCACTTATAAGTGTCTGTATCGGCTGATGTTCACATGCTGATCCATGTGTCACGTGCTTTCTAATCTTCTAAATGAGCCTTATTTGTCATAATTGGGAACAATGGCTTTGTGCCTCCTGCCTGTAACAAATGTGTTCAACCGCGGTGCTAAATCCCAGCGAACTTGACTATTTTTGTTTATCCAAAGATTTAAACAGTTCCGTTTACTTCAGTCTGACTCACTGGGTGTAGACTCTGGGTATAAGCATGCCATTGTGTCACGTGTTACCATTTTAAAAACCCTGTTCGGGAAACGACAACATCTTCCGAGCGAGCAGCTACAAGCTGAAAATGGCAAATTGCCCTAATTTCTGTGAGGGATTCATTCATTCATCTACAATCTCAGTGCTGTATTCTCTTTCCAAAAACAATGACAAAGTTTTATTCCTTGAAATGTTTTGGGGCGTCTCCTGGTAACCCTTGGTAACCCTGTATTTAATATTACAACACTGTAAATTGTGGGTAATTCCATTTGACAAAGTCTGCAGAATGCAGCCTAAAGGAAAGTGGCCATGAAAGGGCTCCAAATGTTTGTGAGGGAGCCCTCCTGCCCTTAACAGTTTGATAGAGGGATAGACCTAAACCCTCTTGGATTTATTGGAAAAGTGCCTCAAAGTCTGTGAGTCTGTGGGTGTGGACATTGGGATTGGGCCAGCGAGTGTTTGTGTCCCCTTGAGACTAGGCCACCCAAGTGCACTGGCACAACCGGCAGCACCAATAGTTGCGCTAGCAGGAGAGTAGTAAGGCTTCAGTGATGCACAAAGGAAAAATCACTGTATTTTCACCTGATTGATGAAATTTGCCTGCAAGAAACAAATTTCTTCTGGGTATCTGAGTCCATTAAAAACTGCAATAGTGCCCGTGTGAAATGATGATATAGTGAGATGCAAAAAAAAAAAAAACGGATCCACAAAGCCTTGCAAATATAAACTAATCACAGAGGCAGGGGCCCACAGCTCTATTTTTCATCCTATTACTCATAAACCTCTCAGTTTCCCCCAGCTGTCTGCTTGCCACTGATAATAAGGAAGCCAAACATTTTTCTCTCTGCTTTATGAGCCTCTCCTGTACCCAAAGTGCCACTATTCAGCCGTCTTCCTATTTTCTCCCCCTGAAAAGCGCTAAAATTGTCTTTGGTGTAGAATTGTGATGAGCTGGATACACTTAAAAACAGGACCTTGCTAATGAGCCGTTGCTCACTGTAGAGGATGAAAAAAGCAAAAGCATTTCTAAGGTATTGAGAGTCTTTGATGTGCTGATGAAACCCTGCGGGTGATAGAGACAAATGTCAAGGAGAGGTTACCGTTTTGTGGATGTTTTCAGTTTTCAAATTTGAAATCCGAGAGAACACTGTCCATGTTCAGAGTCTATGCTCCATTGATCGAGAACATCTCCATTATTTGTTTCGTGTGAGGGTGGTGTTAAGTGGGAGGTGAGTAAGGCTGTGAGAAACAGCAGGGTTTCTGGATGATATTTTGTCCCTGCCAGAGCCATCTGCACTGTTGGAACAGCTCTCCTCTTTAAGCAGTCGGATGGGTCGCTACATCTGTTTGCGAATTCTCTCACACTGTCGACACGACGCACATCGTGTGTGCACGTGTGTGTGTCGTTGCGATGACCATTTTGAGTCCTACACTTTCAAGGTGAGGACATCTGTGCGACGTATGAGGTCAATATGGTCCAGCGCTCAGCGTGAGGACAGGATTTTATGATTCATGGTTAAATGTATAGATTTATGATTTAGTAAGGAAAAAGGCCTTACGCTATATATGAAGCCAATTTGTGAGGATTTATTTATTGCTTAATTAATCAAGCAGCTGCATGTGCTTTTGTTGCCAAGTGCAATATTTCAAAGTACTTGAACTGTCTGAGGTGCCTGTGGTAAACCTTCACAGGCCAGCACATAACCTTCTCTGTAGGTTACAATAAACAGCTGGTGGAGGTGTTTCACTGAGGCACAAAGGTGTCCTCCACAGATGGTTGAAAGGCTTTTCATCTTTTCATTGAGGCATTTTACTTGTCAGTCAATCATTTAAAGCACTTCAATTTCCCGATGACGTTATTTTACATCCTTTTAATGATTGGAATTTTTATCTTGTTATTTTACCTGCATGATTTTCTGCTGCAGATCTCTGATTTTTATATACTGCAGGTATATCATCATGTCAGCCCTTGACAGATATAAATAGTACTAGAACAGGCTGTACCGCACTCCAATTATACTTCCTAATAGGGTTGTGACAGAAAACCCCAATTGTTTCATATAATGCTTTGTCATTTATTTCAAATCCAACTCTTTACAGCAATATTGTGGCAGGCGGCGCAGAATGAAATAGGAAGCTGCTGTCAGCGACGTCAAACCTGCAATAACATCCAAGACAGAACAAGACAAATTTGTGAGAGCTTCTAAGTACACCCGCTTGTCGCCGATGACATTTGGAAACCGTGTTGGTTTCGATCATTTCAATAGGTTACGTCATTAGCAGCAAGTCTCCTCAACACACGGCTCTCCTGCTGATGTGAAAACAGGATCACAGGTTGAAAAAATTCCGAAATGCGAGTTGTGTCTTTCTGGTGATTTTTTCAAACATAATACTGACCAATTAAATCCAGTGTTGCCGACTTGAGACTTTGTTGCTAGATTTGCTCTTGCTCAGAAAATGGAGTTTGTAAATAAATTAATAGTTTGTTTCTACAAAGGAGACCTGATTCGGAGTGAGCTTTCATATCACTCCAAATCACATCTCCTCCGTAGACTTTTATTTCAAATGTTCTTTTTGTCCCTGTTGTGCGTTTTGAGTGTTCATTTTGTGACGACACAACCACTAAGCTTCATGTAAATAAGTGAGCGATGACGTCGTTGAAATGTTAATGTGTGTATGACGTTATCTGGCTACTTTTAGCAACTTCTTGCAGCTAGTGCTAGCATTTGAGCCTGCTGAGCCAGGCTTTGTCAGTTGCACTTACATACTTGCGTGGACCATGTTTCTGCTTTTAGAATAACATCCATGAATTCTCATTTGTCTACACTCTTTAATTTTCACTGCGATAGAGTGGCGATGACAGCAAGCAGAAGATTTGCACTGGAGAATTATCTAGCAGGACAAAACCGAACCATAGCTCTCATGGTCTCCTCCAGCTTTCTCTGTCTTTGTAGTCCTTACATGTTCTTAATTTGTGAGGCTACATGAGTAGCTCCAACGCTAAGCCCTAACACTTCAAGGCACACAATAAATCCCCCTTAAGTGACTTCCACCCACTGTTGAGGATGCAGGAGTAGATGTAAATCAGTGTTAAGCGTTTTCATGCTAGCAGCAGCTGTTTCACCACAAAGCTTGTTTTTTTATTGTGTTCTCCACATATAAATACTGTTAAACCGTCCTTATGTACTTGTTTGTGAAGACAAACACATTGCACACTCCGGACTTCAAAGCAAAACTGTCCTTTTTTTGTCTCTTCATGGCAGTGAAGAGCTCATCCAGTGAGAGAAACCATTTAGCAGATGAGCTCACAGCTAGAGGTGGTTTGACTGGGTTTGGTGGTCCCGAGCCAGACCAGGACGGCATTTGGTCCATGGCTCATCCTGCTGAGTAATAATGCTGTTCACTCCGCTGCTCTTCTGCCCTCGCCATCTGGGGATTTAATGAGCCCAGACCGGCTTCGTTGGTGCCAACCAATTGCAGAGCTCGCACCCAGTCCCGCTGGTTAGTCCAACCCCAGCATGAGTCAGTAGCTTCATGGGGGCAGAGAAGCACGTCCCATACAGCGAGTTCAAATGAGCCACTGCATGACGTGCATACTAGTGGAGACTGTCACACTCCCAAGACACGTACACACCTTTACATACACACACACTCTCCGTGTCTTAGTACACTGTACATAATTACTTTTAGATGTAGAACCATAATTGCTTAAAAAATTATGAAGGAAATCCAATGTGACCGAAAACTCTCGCACACGACTGAGCAGCGGGCTGAATAGCGTCGCGTTGTCTTAGTCAAAAATCTCTAATTACTGGGTAACACTGATCGACTTTTCATTAACCCCTCAAAGTTCTCGAGCGCCCGATTCCAAAAACTCTCTGCAAATGAGCAAAGTTTGTTTTTCTTAAAAACTCTGAATTTTTACACAAGGACATCTGATAAGACTCCGAGCGATAGGGGGTTTGGGGGGAGGGGTGCACTTTGGAGGCACTTATACAGCTCCAAGTCTGGTTGAACTACTTTGTCTCGCAGTGTGTGGCGAAAAGATCAATACTGTGTGTTGCTCATGTTGTGCCCTGCGGTGCTCTGAGTGGCGTCATCTCCACACAGAAGCAGCCCCAGATGCTGATTCAGACTGCACTGATGGTTCTGAAATCCTCCCTGTGATCGAGGACTTTAAAGTGGCGAAGCTCTCCCACAAGGCCTGAGAGGGGCTCTGCGAAAGCTCTCTGATGCTGTTCTTCAGGTTTGGAGAGCCAACTGGGATTTCAAGCTGCATGCATTTAGTTATAGAAAAAAACACAGTGCAGTACAGTAAAGAGGAGCCCTGCTGCTCTGTTGTATGGATCTTATGTCTGGCCAGACCCTGGTGATGTTTCCAAATAGGTTTGGTTCTTTCCGCATGGACAGTGGATTGCCTATGCATGTCTGAATGCTGTTTTCTTTCAAATACATTGCGTTTATGCTTTGACAGCAATGTCTGTCAATAATTTCAGCATCTGGGTGTAACAGAAATGTACCACAGTGACACATTATCCAGTAGTGATACAGCACAGTTTATAATCGTAGCATGAAAAATTGTTTTAGGAGTAACCCAATCAAATGTAAACATTAAAGTATGTTTAATATCTGAAAAAAAAGTAGTGTAAAGCCTTTAGTGGCTCCAGAGGAAGCTGCATGTAATCTGATAAATTGCCCCAGTGATAACACTCAGTGGCTAGGTTGCAGTGTGTGTATTTAAGGCACAACAATGCTGTCATCTAACACTGTTGGCATCATTATGGACGGTTTAAAAACAATTGATCAAGATCAATACAACAGAACCAGAACCCACAATGCAACTTGGTTAATTAACTTAGTTACATATGCAGCAGTACTCTCCAAGACCTGTGAACACGCTGTTATGTGTAAAATTGCAGGGACCCTTTAAAGACCGTGTTTGCCATTGGTGACCTCAATGGCAAGGTCACCAGGTGTTGTTCCTAGAACATAATTTTTAATGTTGTTTGAGGGTTCATCATTGAATTATACCAATCACGTTTTTGTAAGATCTATAAAAAGAGGAAATGCCACATTGTGTATGCTGCTTCACAAATGCGGCTCTTTGGATCCAATAATGGCTGTTTCTTGCTATATGCGGACTAAAAGGTTGCAAGGGGCCCCTGTAACCAGTTACCTGAGATGGAAGAAGTTACCCCTTCTAAGTATGCTTAAGTATCTTGTTGCCTAAACCTAACCAAAGACCGACAGAAAAGTGTGAAGAAGCAGGAGATTATGGGCTATGTGCGCTTGGTGTAAAAATAATAAGTGAACAGTATAACAGTATGTTCCAAACAGGAGCCAGAAACTTCTACACAACCCACTCAGCCACAGCACACTTGCTTCTGTCTCGGAGGTTGAAACGATGTTCCTGGAAAAACGTTAACTATGATTTTCTGGGAACGACACCAACACAGCAAATATCACTTACACTGAACTCAGTGACATGAGTTTGTAGTTTTGTGTGCGCTTACTGACATATTTGGAGGAGACCTTGAGGAGATGAACAGCTTTTCTGATTTCAAGTACTATGCTTTTAGAACAAAATACACAAGAAAATGTTGGTGCCAATACAACTGAAAAAAATTCCCTGTTAAATCATAAACAGAGGGGAGCTTTGACAGGCGCTTAATCAAATTATGGAACCATCTGGTGCTCTCCTATTAATTTTCTATATGCTGATACATTCGTTCGGGCCAATGTTGATTTTATCGGATATCATCAAGCTCATATTAATGCCAGATTTTTTGAAGCCCGTCCAAAGCGTCTCACTGTGGCTCGTCCTCAGTGGAAAGTGACAGGAGAAACACGCCACACTCTTGTGTCTAGAACAGTGCAGCCAGTTAAAAGCAGTTTATAACTCTTAACTTGCTGGTAATTTTCCCAAATAGTTAAAATGGCACCAGTCTTTTGTGCACTCGAGGCACTATTTGCATATAGTTGATCTAAACTTTTCATTTGCTGTCATGAGAGGGTCCCTGCTCCTTTGAGCTCTGAAGAAACTGAGCACAAATATGAGAGGAGAATCAAAGACTTTTTCAGAAATGTGCCCCACAATGGCGCAGCCAAAGAGGAACTAATTAAACATATTTCCTGTGCTTTTCTTAACTGACACCACACAGATAAAAGCATCTTCGCCGGCTTCACAGTCGTCTCTTTGACCAGGCAGACTTTTGTCAACGCAATTTAATTACTTCTTCATTGGTCACACAGAGGCCTTGTTTATTGATGTTCTCCATTTTACATGCCTTTGATTCTGTTTTTCACTTTGTGCAACTTTCCAGCTATGCCCTGCAGTCGCAAATAGCTAATGAGAAGCTTTGTTTGTGCCTACTGCTTTTTTTTTTAACACCCCGCCACATAGCCTCATTCCTCCCTCCGTCGCTCAGCTCACATAACGTGCCCTTCAGGAGACCCTAAGACTGTGTTCCGCAATCTGTGCTGAGGTGAACTCGCGCTTCTTCCCAGCTGAGACTGTAATTAACTTGCACTGATTGAGCCATCAAGCCCACTCGACGTGTGCTCCCGCTCATTTGAATCCCACAGACGAATCAACGTGAAACACAAGGCATACTGCTGTTTAGTTGATGATGGTTGTGTGGTTTTCCGTCTTCCTTTCTTTCAAGTTATACTGTGGTACTCTTTCAGACGAATTGTGCCTCCATCTCGACACATGTAATTTAAATTCTACCAAAGGTGAATGAAGAGTACATCGAGGATGAGACGAGAGCTCAATCACACAGACGCATGCACACAACGGTTTAATCCAGACAGCTTTATTAGCAGCAATTCAGAGTTATCTCTTTAAAGCCTCATAGGCCCAGGCTAAGTGTGAGGCATACCACTCAATCCACACACATGCCTTTCTATTGGGCTAAATTATTGGAGCTAAAAAAAAAAAAAAAGACTCTTCAAAGGCCTTGCGACTTATTCTTGCACCCACAAGAGCTCATTTCCAGCCGTGAGGTTTATCTGGGGTCAAACAGGGATTGTAAGAATTGTTTCTGGGCCAATTATGCAAAGTAAATAAGCCGAGTTTATTGCCCTGCAGGGACTACAGCTCACTGATCTTATCAGTTTGATTTGGGAAGTTTAGATGCACTTGATGTGGATTCTCAGCGGTTTTAGATCTTGACAGTTTTTTCTACTACAACAGTCACACTGGCTTAATTCTTTCAGAGGGGCACTGCTTTGGAATGGGATATTATAAGGACTGTCTGAGATGTCAACTTTATGTTATCTTGATATCTGAAATGTCATATCAAATCATTCACAGCACCGAGTTGCCACCATCACTGGACGGCCATCATGTGAATGGAAGAAAGCTTTCAAACGACTTAGTAATTTAACCCAACAAATTGGCCTGAAGCTCTGAGCCTTAAATGGCTCACACAGATATAAAGCTTTGGGCTGGTTGATATAAGTAATGAATTAGTGATTACAACAGAAACATTCAGCTGCACAAATTCAAAATGATATATCTTATTCACATCACAGAAACAAAGCTATTTCTAACCAAACATTTTACGCACCGACAGCCCACTTCCCAAAAATAGGCACAGCAGCAGGTTTGTTTAAATTAACTAAACAAAGCACATGCTGTTGTTCTTGCATCAATAATTCAATAGTTAGGCCAGAGAGATGAGCGATGCCTCTGAGAAAACTTTACACAACAGCAAAGAAAAGAGACTTAGAGAATTAACAAAAGGCTTCACGATGCAGCGTGTAAAATATGGTCAGAATTTTTGTTTCAAACATTCAAAAAAATAAAAAAATTTTATCAGCAGAACGTGAAGAAAAAACAGTGCTGCTGTCATGTCATAGAGGCTAATGTATTGTGTTGCAGAGGTGTACTAAAATGAGCATACTAAGCATCTAGCCGTGACCTGTCCTGTCTTGTAATACCACCTTGTACTTCAAGAGGCGACAGTCCGATAGCCCTGACATACACATCCTCATACCTAAACATATATGCATAACAACACAGCCGCTGCAGCACACACAGAAACACAAAGTACTTGGCTAGGTTTAGAAATAAACATCATGGTATGGGGTTTCATTCACTGCATGTCCTTCTGTTACAAACATACTAAAAACACTATGTTACTATATTAAGATTACTCACCGGCCCCTTTACACTGGCCACAGACAGCAGCCTCCTGAGAGTCCTCTCTTTGTTATACCAGCATCGTTGTGGCTCTTTATAGTACTACAGTTGTAATACATAATAAAATGGCTAGAGGGCGCAGCCTAAAAAGAAACGTCACTATGGGTAATTTTCACCAGCTTGCTTACTCAAACTATAAGGTTGTCTGAGGAGGGCGCCCTGCTTACACCTGTTGTTCTTACATAACAGAAAAATACAACCTTGAACCCTCTGAATTCATGTTTCTTTAGTTTGCAGAACTAAGACGAGCTAAAGTGCCACGTTAACTCATCGTAAAACAGACTTCATTTTCAGCCTGATCCCTCATCCCCTCTCTTGTCTTCTCATCCCCGGGGTCATAGTCCTGGTCTTAGAAGCTGTAAATCACCTCCATACTGTATCTCCTGTCTTCAAACTAGCATCCATCATTAGCAAACTACTTAGGGATTATGCTGCCCCCCATATTTTTGGAGCTACCTCTGACAGGTGGCCATATCTTACATGTTACACAAAACAGATTGGTAATGTACAGTGTCAAACCCAAAAATCTGTACCAACTACTGACATAACAAAACAAAAAACATGCTAATCAACTAAATCAAAGCACATAAGTATTTACATAATAACACTAAAGCTTAAACCACTTCACTGGAACAAGCAGCTCTGCACTCAGAGAATCATTACTGTCACAAACAGTAAAATTACTTCTAGAGTATCAGCTCTTCCTGAGCTTGTAGACCTCTTTTTTTCTTTCCTTTTTTTTTTGCAGGGGAAAAAGGCATGATGTCAATACCCACAAACAAATGAGGGATTTAAACCAATTAACATGACTGACTGAAGATATAAACTCCTTGGCTGCAAGCATTTCACCCTGCAGGATATATAAGAACTTCTCTAAAAGTAGATTGAATTTTCTGCTTTATTTTATTTGAATAGATTCTCTGTTTGAAACTCTTGGTCATTTTCAGTGAATTTCAAGCGAAAGGCCATTTTTAACCTTGACAGAAATTGAAATATCATTTATATTGTGATTTATACTATGTTGATTTATACCACAATGGGTTTCTTTGCTTTCTGGCACAGTACCACATTTTGGGGTAAAAAACAACATAAATAAATAACTCAGCATTCAAACCAAATCACACATGGTGTAAAAACTGATAAAATCCTAATTACATACGTGCTCCTCAGCTGTTCTTTAAAGCGAATGCCAGCCAGTTTTATCAAAGACAAGATTTTGCCCCACTTGGCAGCAGTGGTATCATGAAGTTACTTTAAAATACACGGCAAGTTGTAGCTGCATGTCTGACTCAGGCCTCACGTTGAGGGTACAGATACTGTATCTCGTGTATCTGTGTTGAGAGTAGGAGACGTATGCACAGAAGTTTAAGATTCTAGGCGGTGTTTGGGAAACAGCCTGGAATGACATTAGGAGAGACAGCAGTGAAATGAATCCTCGTTGGTCTCTCGCTCCAGCTAATCAGATAACAACAAAAGGCAGCAGAGCATGGGGGAATCTGTCAGCTGGAAGTTACGGTCTTGAAACCCCGGGAGGGAAGAAAAGAGATGGAGCGAGTACACAGCAAATGTATTTGATTGGGGATGAAGGAGTGCCAGGGTTTCCTTGGAGGACCATGCATCTAATTGCTTTTGTTATGGATACACCAGCAGGTGTCAGCAAAGTGAATGCTAACTGGGACACACACACACCAAACCGCCCCCTTAGATCAATTATTCTCCCTGAACCTGGCAACTAGTTGGGCAAAACTGGAGTATGACAAACAGAAAGTTAGCGACAGGGATTCGTAAGCAGTTTGAGCCAAGTTGTTGTCTCTTTCATAGTCAGTGTGGCACAGAAACACAAGCAATGACATGCTAAATGTCACAGTCGGAGACGATAATTTAATTTGCATTTTCCTCAGGTTAAAAGATCTGATGTTTCAGTATCTATCTGCCCTGAAAAATTAAACAAATAACACATTTGACCGAGTCGGAATGATTCACTGCCTCTCAGATATGGAACAGCAGGGGGTCTCAACTCTCACACAGGCTTTGATATCTTGTTTCACAGAGGAAAGAGCACTAAAAGTCTCAGACAGCAGTTTGAAGATGACTTCAACACAGCCACCCATGTCTGAAATACTGTGTAATAAACACGTCAATCAAGCCGCGAGATGTTAATGTTCACAACTTCAATTGTCTACAACTAGATACACGGTATGTCGGGTTGAGCTGGCCTTTGACTCGCATAAACAGATCTGACTTGTTTGAAATTTGACACGGTGAGTTGTTTTGGTTGCAGCATGTTCTACATACACTCTGTTGTTGACAAGGCTCATTAACTTCACTCAAGCAGGGTTTCACTATATGTTTGAATTCACTAGAGAAGCAACAATCAGTCGATTTATCGGGGAATTATCAGCAGGGAGTATTGGAGTTGGCATTATAATAAGCACATGATGACAGAATAATTGTGTCAGTAATTTCTTAAGCAAATGTCCCAAACAGTCCCAGGTTCAAGAGTCTGAAGAACTGAATACTGTTGGGTTTTACATTCTTGGTTGGAAAAAACAAGACATCTGAAGGCATCATCTTGGGCTGTGAGGAACTAGGGAGGACATATTTCATTAACGGAAACATTAATCAATTATTACGATGATACAATGGACTGATGGATGGATGGATGACTGGCTGGGTGCATATAGGTAGAAACAGAAACCGAGTTAGTTTGCCTGGTTGTCAAGCATTAACAATGGACCTCAGCTTTCAAGCTACCACAAACAAAAAAAAGACTTTTACAACTGTCAATTGTGTCAATTGACAGTGTGTCAATTTAAATGTTGAACTTAACTCTTTACTTAGCTCTGCCCTACCAAATATTTTTATTGTTGACTATGCTGTTTTTATTAATGCTTGTTGTTTATTGTTTTTGTACTTGATGTAAGGCGACCTTGAGTGCCATGAAAGGCGCCATCAAAAAAAATGTATTATTGTTATTATCATTAATAGTCAATCTCTGACAACTAGTCAAAATCCATCTGCTGATGAAGGTTATGTGATATCATGGGACGGTTCAAGTTGCTCAACCCGATGGTAAAAATAAATGTTGGCAAACCACACAACTGTTCATTTCTTTATGTTGCACTTCCATCTTTCTTCCAAGTCCAATTTTAAATTCTATGTCTATGTTGACAACAGTGTGCTTATGGTCTGGTCTGGTTAAGACACAGAAATAACTTGGTTATGGTTCTGTCGACACAACACAACTGAAAATTGCTGAAAACTGTTGTTGTGTCAACAATGTCTGGTTTTGTTGCCACCAACACGGCTGAAAAATACCCTGACTTCCTGATAAAAATATCCAGTAGTTTCGTGCTAACAAATGTTGAACACTGTCTTGAACAGTGGTCTCTGGCTTGGCAGCTGTCTCATCCACTTGTCAGAACACAGAAATCCTCTCTGCCTCCCGACATGAACATCCACTCTCATATATGTAATGTGAGCCTGATATGACATGTTTTGTAGAATTGACAATATATGACAGATACGAATTGGAATATATCCGTGCTTTGAAGGATTGTAAACTGCTGACATTATATTGTGGCAACCGACAACACTTACAGAGAACTGAAACGATGAATCTGGTGACTTTCTGTTTGGTGATTCTGTGCAGCAACAGAACACCTCCCCCCAAAAACCCTCCAATTCCCAAAGTCATTCCTTCTGTTTTGATTTAAAATATTTTCTAATTAATTATTTCTTTATTCATTAATGCAGCCCTGCTTCAGGTCAGGGATACCCAGGTACATAATTAATGACACACAGGAACAAACATTTAACAAGAAGCTGCTCTGACTGACTTCTAAAATGTACTTAGTGTAACAGAGGCATAAACAAGTTGGCTTTGGTGCAGGCTTGTGAAGCGTGAACCAAAAAAAGAGTTGAAATACTATTACCAGTGGGTAGAAAACCTGCATCAGTGATTTCAGACTGCTTCATACTCTATGTGGCACTTGTATGTGAGCATTACAGCATGACAGCTCTATAATACCACCTGACAAGAAGTGGCATCTGACAAGTGACTACCTGAGGGCACCTACTGCCATCAGTGGTGTAGAGCCTTATGGACTAATTCATGATAGCCCCTGTAGAATGCAGAAAGCGGTAATTATGGATCGCCTGTCACGCAGAGGGAGGCTGTAGGACGATTCGGATGGATTGGCAGCCGTCTCCTGTGTGGTGTCAGCTCTATTTGCATTCCTGTACGGCCTCAATGCTGGTTTTAGCGAACAGCTGTCTGTCTCGTGTCAGCTAGATCCTGTGCTCTCTCTATTTCACTGCCACGTCTACTGTCTGTTTTACACTCCCATGTGCACTCACTCCTTCCTTTCGTTTTCCTTTCTCTTCAAATTCTTTAACTCTCTTACTCCCTCCTCCCAAGCTCAGGATGAAAAAGATGAGATTTACTCCTTTACTAAAAGTATGACCGACATGAGCCTGAAACTTCCCATACATGAAGGTAAAAGTGTACAGATTTGGGGTCTTCAGCTTGTTCATTTATGCCTCGACCTGTTGAGTAAACCTTTTGATTTTTCTTCTCTGCTTCCTTTCTTCCTGCATCCCTCTGTAATTTTTCACGGTCGACCAATAGCAAAAAGGGTTTCAAATCATTGTCAGCCCTGACCTTTTACTCTGAAAATTGGCCGGCATGCACCACATATATTGTTAGAGTTTGTGGGTGCGCGCTTGTTTCAGGGCATATTTATGTGTGTGCATATGAGCACGTTCCATCTCCACAAATAATAAAAAAAAAAACATTGTAATCAGAATGCCACGGTCATTACCCTTCATTTCTCCAGGAGAAAAAAAAAGGGGGCGAGTTTACAAAAATCTATTTGCAAAAGGTCACACCGGACAGCCCAACACTTTGCTGTTTCATTTTCATTTCGCACCGCCCTCCGTCTCTCCCGCCTCCTGCCCTCTTCTCTCTCTCTCTCCCCTCACTATCTCCCGGCCCCGTCTGTCTTCCTCCAGAGCAATTCTCATCAGACAAACAGGGCCTGTCTTGCTATCCAAAGCAGCCACAGTGAGCAGCTATCAGCCTGTCACATCTTATCTGAGTTTTCGCCTTCTTTTCCAGGAAGAGGAGACAGAGCGCCGGTGGAATCATGGCCCTGTAGATTCTCAGCATAAAAAAATAATAGAAAATAGAAAAAAAGTCTGGCAAATTCTCCCGCCGACCTGTTTCCACCGTGTTCAGTATTCAGAGTGCTTCGGCTCCTGGTGGACTCCACGGATTTGTCACAGGGCCGTGGAGTATTTCTGGGTCACATTACGAGAGGAAGTTGAAGTTTGGATACAGAAAACACAAATTTCTTCTTCTTCAGATGGCAGCCCTCATTCAGTCAACACGTCATGAAATGCCAGTTGTAGTTTGTTTTACAAAATAGCAGCTGGTAACACTGACAGAGCTCACCAAAATCCCCTTTGGATTTATTTTTCCATGTTGCATATTTTGTTGGAGAATGTTGCTTGTCAGATGTTGCAGCTATGTAAATTTTTTAGACTTATTATATATCATTTAACACACAAATGCATATTTTAAACAGCTGGATGTGGGGCCAACTCTTGAGAATTCAGATTTTCATTACCTCCACCAAGGAGGTTGTATTTTCACCAGTGTCTGCTGGTTGGTATGTTAAGTTTTTTTCAGCAGGATTACACAAAAAACGACAGAACTGCTTCCCCAGAAACTTGGATAGACAATGTGTTTCAGCCCAGAATAGTCCCAATTTACTTTTGGTTTGGATCCAGATAAGAGGATAGATCCAGGTTTTTTTTTTACTTTCTTTAAAATTGTGAGTGAGGAAATGATAATAGATGAATTTTGTTTAAAAAAAAATAAGACATATTTAGGTGGGTGGTACCTATGAGTGAATACATTATGGGACTGTTGGCAGAGATATGCACTCTACTCAGTGCTATTTGAGTTTTAAAGAGGCAGTTTGTAGGATATGGCCAGAATTTTAGGTTAAAACATTCATCAACAGACGTGACAAAGACGAATGTACTATCTAATGAAGTTAGCATGCTGACCGGCTAGCACAAAACAAACTTCAAATGCAATTCAAACTCGACATAAACATAATAAAAGTCACGAAAACCGTCTTGGCTTGTCTTTCCACATCATCCCAGGATTGGTTGTCATAAATGCTCAAGTCAAAGCGTACAGTCTGAAAATATTCGGGCTGCATGTGCCGTTTTCACCTCTCTGTTGGTTCTCTCATCCCTGCCTGCTCTGTCTGGTTCTCCCCAAAGTCATAGTCCTGGTCACAGCCACTTTAATCACCTTCATACTGTATTCCCTGTCTTCAGACTGACCTACGGTGGTCTTTGAGTCTGCATTCAGTCCAAGTTTAGCACCCATGCAGGTTAACTCGCACTCGTCGAGCTGGGCCCCTGTTGGCCGAGCTGACTCCCCCTGTGATCCAAGGTCCCAGTCTGGACAAACTCTAGGGCCACAAACTCCACGGTTGACTGAGCCATGAGCTAATTAATTAATTGTAGCTAGCTCCAGCCCAGGAGAGCAAGCAAAGAGTTGTCACTTACTCTGGTGATATGCTGCCCCAATTCATTTTGATAAGGTCATGCATCTATTTGTGGCTATAAGATTAAAAACTGTAACATGATGATGGTGAAACAAGTTCCTGTTGTTCAAGTTCTTGTACTACGTTTAATACAATCATGCGAAGATAAGTTTATTTGTTATTGTAAAACAGGTAGAATCTGTCTATCCATCTGTCTGGTGAATAATCTGCAGATAGTGACAGACATTTATTTCAGTGCTGTACTGGATGCTTTGCTCGTGAGACTTTCTTTTTCATAAAACTTTTATCGAAGGTGTTCCAGAATAAATTGAAAGATAAATATCTGTGGCAGTCAATTCATCATGTTTTATCCTGTTAACCCCTCAACACATGACAGCCCTGCCTCAAACTTAGCACTCAAGTGTGATTGCTTTGCACTAGGTAGGATTATTGAGCACATTCTGGCTTAAAAGGAGCAGGAAAAGCATAAAAGATTACAGTGATACTGTGGTCAGAAAGCTTCTTTGACATTCAGAAATGGAAACCTGCGTCCTTGCCAACATCTGAGGCGAGATGGATATTTAAGAAACAGAGAATGGGAGGGAATGGCTGTGTGAAAAGTGGCAGATAACCTTGAGTAGGTCATTTCAGATTTGTACGTCCACATTTACATAGAAATGTTCAGCATTTAGCTGACACACCTACTGTACTCTTGAGTGACTTATTGTAAGTTGAAGAGAAAAAAGCTGTAAATTCTCAGCGCGACAACATTTTCAACACCTATTTGTGCCAAGGTCGGAGCACCCGACAAAGAGATGTAAATTAATATTCACTTACTATCCTTAAATGCGTATACATAATGGATTAAATCACCCAAGTTGTGTTGTAATGGTAAAAACAAATGGAAAACCGTGACACGAAAGAGTGCACTGAAAAGCTACCTATTTTTGAAACCAAGGGACAGCTTGAAAAGTTTTGCCCTTTACCGCGTCCGGAAGGTTAATGGGAAATTCAGAGCCCTCTAATCAAACCTCTGAAATGGGGTGAATGCAAATACAGATACTGTAAATCTTTGATATCTGTGGTTCTCGTTTAATTCTCCAGCTAAATCTCCGCCTCTCTTAATTAGCTGATTAAGAGAGACAGTATGTAAAATCTTTCACAGCTCATTTCAATTCTAGATTAATGAATATTTCCAAAACCTTTCGTAGTTGTAAGCAGCTTTCTCAGAAACTTCTCCTTAGGTTTTACTTCTCTTATCGGCTTATATGGTTGTTTCATCAGTGTTTTTGTATCTGGATATGATGTTTAATGTATAGATCGTTCTTGCGGTATCCTGGTTTCTAATCATCTGTATGCAGGTGTGTCTTGATTTAGCACCTTGTTCTGAACTGTGGAGAACTTTAAGAAACCTAATTAAGATGTACATGTTGTATTCTGCTAACAATATACTGGTTTGTATCAAACACGTCACACAATACCACTACACCTCTCAGAATGAAATCCACAAGAAAAAAAATGTCATCAGTAAAGGGATGGTGCAGGTTTTGCTGCAGCTTATTTCCCATAAACGCTGTTATTGTAGCCGGCAGTACAAAGCTCGGTTTTGATCCACTGCTCCTGTTTGTTATTGAATTATTCTGTGAATAAAAATTCAACACTTCCTGTATCTGTTTCAAATTTAAAGCACTCCAATGTTACGGTCTAAAGAAACCCTTCACTTCATTACAAAGCTTTTACTGTGAATCAAGACAAGTGAAGTTCAATTGTTGATATGAGAAAAGAAAAAAATGACATGTCGCAGTTGCCCTGATGGACTGTAGTGCAGCTACACTTATTCATTGGCTCTCATTATGTTCTGCTGGGAGGCGGCTGAGTCTCGACTGACACCTAGTGGTCAGATTCAGTACTACCAGACAGTCCGTTGTTAGGCCTTATATCAAACCAGTTTGAAAATATTTTAATCGGCCCAGTCCATGTAGATGTTAGCTTGCAGATTGCAACAAACTGAATACCCCTCCCTTTCTAAAAGCTAGAAGTGCAAATGGCCTTCTCTAGAGCCGCTATTTGATTTGTCTGTTCTGGGCCACTGTAGAAACAAGATGGTGCAGCATGCCGGACAAGCTCCCTCCATAGATATAAAAGTCTCATTCTAAAAAAAACTCAATGATACCAAGTTCAAGTGATTATATGCTAGTCCGTATTAAAATCATGTACTACACATTTAACCTTATTTTTTTTATTTTGAAGGGGGCATTTTTTGTAGACAGCTGGCCTGTGAAAGTTTATAGCAATTAGATGGTGGGCGTCCCGACAACTACACCACTAGGACGCCCTTGTCCGCCTGTATGTCTGCTTTCATTGATCCAAGTATACGCTTCGCATCACATCTGTGTGAAAGCCTGAAAAGAATTGTTTACAAGTTAATTAGCCCTTGACGACTCAAATAAAGAAAATAGCCTCTCTGTGGCCTCAATACCTTGAGTCGGAGTTGAAACGAAAAGAGGAAGAGACTGATTAAATGCTTACAACCACCCTGCCTTTTACCGGTTTCCTCTGTGTGAGTGATAAGAGTTTGATTATCCAAGATTAATTAACACAGGGAATTAAAGAGTGAAGAGGATTATACAGGTCTTTCGACTAAATTTTCCTCCAGTGAGGGAGATTATTTCAATAAACAAAATCAAAAGGCACATTACCCCGTAAAATTTACTTTTTAATATCTGTCTAAATGTTGTTGTTATTGCACTTCATGGTGTAGAGTTAACACTGATCAGAAAGGGAGAACGAGAGAGAACATGCAAGCAAACAAGCTCTTGTTTGATTGCGAGGTTTTCTCATGTATACTGCAGTATATGTTACATTTTGTTCATTTCATCATACCGCAGATTTTTCCCTTTCTTTTCCTTCTAAAGCACTTCATTTCTAGTCATCTTAAAAGAGCCATATTAATGAAGTTTACTTACTTACTTATTGATCCCCCTCTCTAGCACAAAGCTCCCCATGTGAAGTTTGATCTAAGCGTGCACAAAATACTTTCATTCAAAAGCATTTTAAAGAGACCTCATGCAGTCTTTTGCATTTTCAGTTTGATCCCTACATTTCTTAGGGAAACAGGTTTCCTGTTGTGAAAATTTAATAGGGGTGGTTTTTTTCTTTTTCTTTTAATTTTTCACAAGATATTTAGATCAGACAAATGAAAATAAAAAACACAAAAAAAAATGAAAAATTACAGGCTGAGTTAAGCTAAAGCATCCACAAGTCATTGCTGGAGGTAATGGACGTTTGCCTTTCTTCTCTTCAAAGTGAACTCCTGGTGACTCCTTTGCTTAATGTGTGCTCTAAGTCTCTTCTCACGCATGAATAAATCAATTTTAAGAGTAGGGCACAACAGGAGTGAAAAGTACAGATATTCCATAAGCATTTTTCTTCTTCCAATTCCAATCCCTGATACTAAAGTATCAGCAGGTACAGAGGACCAGTGCATTAATAAAAGGTCTGTTAAGTTACATACAGGTGAACGGGGCACTGCTGGGAAGTAAATCAGGTGTTATTTGATTGGTGCATTGACTCACATACTTGCCAATAAACTACACAGCATTTCAGGCTATACTGGAGGCACTCCTTATACTGGTATCAGTATCGGAACAACCCTAGTGAAAAAAAAGGAAGGAGGCAAAGAGCCAAGGATGATTAAACAGGAAAACGGCTCTATCTGTGTGTGTGTGTGTGTGTGTGTGTGTGTGTGTGTGTGTGTGTGTGTGTGTGTGTGTGTGTGTGTGTGTGTGTGTGTGTGTGTGTGTGTGTGTGTGTGTGAAGAATGACGAGAGTGAAAGGAAAGATGAGGATGAAATAAAAACAATGGCTCCAGGATCAGAGAGCAAGTGAGCCGAGAGATGCCCAAAAAGTAGGATCATTTAAAAAAAGACACTTAGGCTAGTATTACGTCAATATTTTTCTACTAAGCCACAGGATTTAATCACAATTACTGACATAAATCCACAGATTTACAGTAAGTACATTATTCAGTTTAGAGGCATTTTAATTTCATTTGTACGACATACTATAAAAGGACTGAATAAATGACCATTCTGGGAACAGTTAGATACCACTCCCAGTAACATTAAGATAAAACTAGCTTTATTGATCTATGGTGAAACAGGGAAATGCAGCAGAAGTAATTTAATTGAAGTGGGTAAAAGAGAGGGCATTTTTACAGAAACAGAATATAGGCAGGTCAAAGTTTATACATACACAGTCATGGAAGTATTTAGAATTGAGTGAAGTCATTTCACGAGCAAACTAAATAGCAGATGATTTACTGGGTGGCATCAACTTGGAAACTAGCAAGGGTTACTCTTTTCTAAAACAGAGATGTTTTTTAAAGTGTCCACAACAGTAAAATCACACTTTGAAACAAGATATGTTTTAATAGTAATCCAGAAAACACTTTCAACGTCTTTAAAAACTGTTGTGTCCGTATAAAACAAACAATCCAGTGTATTCTGTTATACAGAAACTCAGTGGCCTGCTACAGATATATTGTTACCATGTGCAGTTAAGAGTTTGTAAAATGTGAATTGTTTCATTATTTCATTTCACTATTTAGAGTCTACTGTCAGCCCACAATCCATTACCACGTATAAAACACATCAGTCATAGTGAGAAAACAGTGGGGCAACACTAGAAACTCAATATACAACAATACAGACTGACACTCACTCTGAATTTATAGACCACTGTATCACCATATAATATGAGAAGTTGTTAAAGAGAAAAATTCACCACTCTGAGGGTGACGGCTTAATGATTTTACAACCACACAGATAAAAAAAAATAACAATGAAGTGATTTATTATTCTCACTTAGTTGCGACTTTTCACGTAATTTAAAATAATAAATGCCATGTATTTCACCAATTAAGTCTCCACACACCAAGCTAATCATGGATTCAAATCATACCATTGCTCCTCTAGTTTTGTCTCCAGGCTCTGGTAAAAACCTAAACCCGTCCAAAACCTGTTTTTTTCTTTTTTTTTCATATGACATGTGACATAATAATACACACAAAACACGCGAACAACAATTAAAATGGTTTATTCACTCAAGATTGGGATCTTAATATACTAAGTATGTCTTTGAAACAAAAGATTTCATCACTTAAATTGTCGTGTGTCGTTACTTGTTTTTTCATGCATTGGTCAATTTTGAAATTCTGGCGTCCAAGATTTCTTTCAGATTACTCTAAAGAAAACGTCCAAAATACACATTTTGGTGCTTATTTCATGTCAGATTTCTTTATCTGGAAATGTATGGGAATTATTGCACAATTAATTAGAGAATGCATGTCGTTGTTGTTCCTGTTTTAAAATCACAGAAAATTTGTAATACGAAAAATAATTGTCTTAGGGAAGGTTTCACAGGGATCTCTACAGTTTTAGTTCAAATGTTTACCCACTTCATCTTTAGTGTCAGAGCATATCAGTTTTGTAGTCTTCAATTATTGTTCTTTTTTACAAGAATAAACTCACCCAAAGAAACCTTGCATTGGGTGGAAATTTGGCTTAGAGAAAAAAAAGAGAAACTGACAGAATATCTAAATAACTTCTCCAACAAACCATCACAAAATGCCTCTTTCCTCTGTGATGCCTCATAAAAAATGGTATTAACATTTAATACCGATAAAAATGGTTCCACAAATCAAATAAATAAGTTATATAAGTGTCCAAACGAAGCTTTTAAATCGCATATCAAGTGAATAATTGCAATTACTTATTAGTTTTTACCATTATTACGAACTATACATTCCACTGTTTTTTGGTTTTTGTTTCTGTTTTTTCAAAATAGAGCAATGCCGACAATGGTACATTTCCATAACACTTTTCAAGTCTGGCAAGGTGCCGACCTTCACATCAATATGGGTTCAGTATGTTGCTCGAGGACAATTCGACATGCAGGCGGGGGATCTGAAGGAAAGAACCAGCCACCTTCCAACTTACTGGACAACCCGCTCTATCTCCTGACCTCCCAATATAGATAGTTCGGCTTATATACACACACTTTTGCAATGATCTCTTACAAGTGGTTATAAACATACACATTTTAAGTTACAAAGATCTGCACCAGAGCAACATATTTCACAGTTTAACAATAAACTCTATTGTCTTACATGACAACAGTGCACTGAAACAGTAAATTTCACCCCAGATTACCCCAAGCATCTTCTTCATTATAATCTAAAAAAAAATAAAAAAATATTGTATTATCGTTCATCATTCGTATTAGCACCATCAGACAACATATAAGCCAATACTGATCCGTGATAGGCCAATATTGTTTGATAATATCAGCCAACTGGTAATATTGCCAATATTGGTCGTGCCCGACTCAAAACTGTCCAAGTTTGTTTTTGTGTATTCTTATTGTGCTAATAGTGCTTTATACAAAACGTTCATATCTGATTACATCTTGAATTCTTGCTTTCTTTGTTGTCACTTCAATGTTTCTCATCATTCCATTTGTCTGTCTGTCTTTGCCTCAAAGTCTCTTTCATAAACCCAGTTTAAAGAAGAGGCCACTGCCACTGGTTCAGAACACTTTCATTTAACCATCTTCTCTGGCCAGCCAGTCGAAACCTTTTGTTCTATTCTGTATCTTTCGTTTAATTTCATTTCAACGTTGACTGATTTTGAAGGGTGGTGTTATGTGCTTTGGCTTAAAGTCTCCCATGCTGTCAGAATGGGTAAGCAGCTTTCTAAATGTGAGAGAAACCCACGGGAGTATAGCCACACACAAAATGTCACTGCCATGCAGAATAATCCTGGTGCTGAACGGCTTAGCGAGTGTAGTTTAATTGAGGATACGATGCTCTGCGAACAAGGACACGCAAGCTCCCTTTGAAACAACGAAAAGTTTAAATAAGGACTCGTAAGGCTGTTGTTAAACGGAGGAAACAAACCGCGGCCCGTCTGGTCTGTGTCAGTGATGTGAAAAACAGCTAGAGTTCAAGTTGTTAGTGGATTCTATCAATCTACCCATGATTACAAAGCTGACATTGTGAAAAAAAAAGGTTGGTGTAGCGCGGCTCAACTTTAGAGTTGTACAATTTGCTTGTGGTTACAGTGGTAAGTTAAAGCTGGAAAATCAGAAAAAGGGAGGCACAGCAGTGAGTAACTTTCCATTATACAGACTGACTCCTTCCTCTTTCTAAAAATGGAGATGGTAAATGCAGTGAGAAAAAAAGTGCGCCTGTCTTCAAAAAGCGGAGATTTACTCAAGGCTGCACAGAGCCAGACTAACATGTTAATATTTTTGGCACGTAAACGATGCTCTTACTCACACCAATTTTGCAGTGAGTAAGCAAGCTCAATGTTTGATACTGACAAATGTCAACATAAGAGCTGTAGAGAAAGCTCTGTGTAGCATTAGTATTATTGTGATAACACAGCAGTAAGCTAAGGTTTTAGCTTGGGGTGGGAGTCCGTTGGAAGTTCAGTGAATTGCAGTAGCAAACATCACTGGCGGTCAAGCTAATTGGTCGTGATAAAGGTCACTGTCCGTGCAAACAAATCAAAAAGTGTGTGGTAGTATTCAGCTTTTTTACTCGAAAAACTGAATTGCATTGATTAGGAAACTTTTTGGAATTGGTAAATCGATTTTTTTTTTTATGTGAATACTGTATATATATTTTTCCACACTGGTAGATTTAGTTACTGACCAACTTGAAGCACTACAAAAATTTTCTGGCCAATTGTCTACCAAGAAAATGTATTTTAGCCTTGTTTTATTTGTGTTTTACACTGCATTCTCTTCAGCACTAGCTGGTCTGAGAGCTGCCATATTTCGTCAAGCAGTGTTTGCTCTCAATGATTGTGATTAAAAGAGCTGTTCTTTCAGACCACAGTTCATAAAAAGGGGTTATATCATTATTTATAGCCTTGCCAGATGTTTTGAGAAATAGTTCCCTATGCCCTGCAAATTCAGACAAATATCCGCCAATATGACAATAGACAGCAAAGTCAGCAATGTGAAACCAGAGTCCTCTTTGAAAATGCAATAATATGGACAAATGGACTTGTGACTTGGAGGACACCTTATCCCTTTTGGAGGGCACATTTATGACTCTTTTATAATTCAATCCCCAAAGTAAAGTGCAGATCACTAAAATATTACACAGGCTACAGAATAGAGGCTGCTTTGTGCCTTTCAATTGTCACGTTTTTGATTTGTGAATCCTTAGAGAAGCCTCAAGGGTACGTTGCATTCATTTCCGCATTATTCTGTTGTGATGTATTTTGTCTTTTATCCGCACATGAAATGTCCAATATGCCTGCTTTCCAGGGAGGAATGATGGATAGCGGTTGTCAACCCGGGATGACGTATGGGCCCTGCGGTAAACTCTGTCACGAGCCTGTATCATCCTTAGCTCTCCAAGGTGGCTGCTGCAGATCCACATCACTCACTAATGTTGGGTTAAAAATGACACGGCTGGCTTTAAAACCCTCACAGCTAAGTTTGCTGGATATTGGCTGTCTGAATTCTAATAATCAATGATTTACTCGGACATTAACACATTAAAGTTGGATTTCAACGTGGACTCAGGCGCAGGTATCCGGTACATTTACATTCAGCCGAGCCAGAGCAATTTAAAATGGTCATTAGAATAAGAAACATACTGTAGGGCTATTGAACACATTTTTCCAGGTGCCACACGCAACGAATCATCTACTCACAGCTGCAGGAGTCACTCTGAAAATACACAACACAAAACCTTCAAACTCTCTGTGCTGCCTCATATCTGCACTGCGCAAAGGCCCTTCCAACAATGTCACAAATTCTAGTGGCGGCAGAGGGAGTTTACTGCCAAACAAAGTCTCATTCCTCGTAGGGCCTGCTCTCCAGGGCGTGAGCCTGGCCAAGACCCTGGTCTCTCTCGTCACGATGTGTCTTCTCAAAGATGCCCCTCCAGCCATTTGTGGCACCCAGAGCAGCGCCCCAGGCTTCAGAGGCAGCTGTAAGGCTGTCGAGCAGCGGGATGATGAAATACATGATGCGTTTTTTACCTTAAAGTAACAACTTCAAAATCATGTTGATGGTTCAGTGTCTTGTAATAGGGTGAGTGGTGTCTCTGTCTCAGCCCCCCTATCACTTGTTTCTGCACTATGTAACTTCAAAACAATATATATTGGTGAGAGGACAGTCAGCAGAGGGTGTGAGGAGGAGGGCGCTACAGCATTCGACTGTTTCCTCCATTGACTCAGGCTTTCACCATCTCAACAGATGTACTCACTCATGTGCATTTGTAGAATAGCTAATAGGAACGCCCTCCCTCTGAGATGACATGTGACTGGCCAAAGTTTCCAATCATGAGCTGGGTTTTCTCAAGCCTGAGAACAGAGCCAAGAGGAGACCATCTAGATTATTGAATAATGAGACTACTGTCTGTAATTAATACAGAACTGAAACTTTAGTGTGACATCCTACTGAAAAACTAATAAAGAACAACCTTTATATTGGAAGCATTAAAGGTGAAATGGCATCATGCATCTCAAATGTTTACCGTGTAACAGCAGTTAAGTTCACAATAGTTGAGAAGCTTTTTCCGAAGAAATCAACAGGCTTTTTTCAGAATGTCCAAACACCTAGAACTTGTTTGAGACCTACTTTTCCTCGCCTGTCGACAAGCTATCACTGTTGAGTTTTGCTTCTGGTCATCTGCTCACCCACTATAGAGGATAACTTAGTTGTTGCCTTAGTGCGCCAGCCTTCACTGTCTTTGGCCTCCTTGTATCCGTTTTTATGACTGTATACCTGCCTTTAGTGACTAATCCTTGCCTGCTTTTGACCTCTAAAACTGAACTGATCCGAGGTCTGTGATTCAGACACAGGTCTTATTCTTCACATCTGATAGAAGCTGAAAAGGTTGTCGCATTGGCTAGAAATCAAACACAGGACTTGAGCTTGTCCCAAGAGAATTCTAGCACTGATGCAATAATGCTACCCTATGATTGAATGGACAGGAAGGTATTAGTTGTTCCTCTGGAGGCCCAGTTCCTCTGTGCAGTCACACACCCTGCACCGTTGATCGTCACGCAACTGGGCAGAGCGCTCCTCCACTTTTGGTGAGCTGCCCTTTTCATCTCTGTGTTTTTGCTGCAACAAAAATGAAGCCGCTTCGGCAAGCCAGTCAGGGTTCTGTCAAGACATTGTTTAATTCTGGCAGAAGCATGCGCTTGTGACATGGAAGTAAACATGACTGCTCTGACCTCTTATGATACTCCTTGCGTGAGACCAGTTTAACAACATTTTGCAAGAGTGTAGCTAGAAAAACACATGTTCAAGTATGCGTAACAATGGACAGATTGTTTGTTTTGTTAATCTTAACCTTAGTGGTGCCACCCCAACAAGTTTGTTGACTCTGGACATTGTTGGAGAGTGGGGCTGCACAATGAATTCAGATATTATCAAAATGTGTATCAATCAATATGTGTGAGTTCAATATCCAAATTGCAGAAGCCACAATTTCTTTATGAAAAAAAGTTATCACTGTAATTAAACTGTAGTGTCAAAGAAATGTCTTGGCCCACAAATGTGGTTCTCTGCTTTTTTCTTGTGAAATACTCGATGAGTTCAGGAATATTATGTCTTTCAAAAATGATCTGAATTAAACAAAAATAATAAAAATATATCTTTGGTTGAACTGGTCTCAACTGGTCGACATTGTGATAGGGTCTGAAGTCAACATTCCTTTGTTTTAAGGAGTCTAGGGCTGGATGAAAAAAGGTTGATTTTCCATTCTACATCAATCTTCATTTGAATGGCCCAATATTGATTAATAAAATCTAGAGATTGATCTTAAAATATATGCCTTTTGCAGGGGATGCAAGCCCAAATGCAAGTCGATTTTCTGTTTCATTAAAAAAGTACTATGCTGAAAGGAAAGCTTTCGCCACATCTGTCATCACTTTCTTGTTCCTCGACTACAGCATTTTTAATCATTAGATGCTAAAATCATAACAATATCACATTAATTTCTCCATGTGCAGAATTTAACCATAATTATCTGAAACAAGTAATTCAAAAGCTTCATGTAAACATTTTTATTTTAATAATGAACCAGGTAAAAGGAGGATCCCTTGTACAATTTACAGCATTTGTTCTCTCAGACACTCTTTTATTTCAAAGCAAAATGTGTATTGAAACTGAATGGATATTGAACTGAATCAAATTGAACTGAGACCTTGTGAATTGGAACCCAAGCGATTCAGGAAATGGCAAGCCAGCTCTTAAATGGGTCAGAAGATAGAAAAGTTCAATTAAACTGTTAATCAGTGGTTTGTTTAATGTTTCTTGACATGTCATCAAATAAAAACAAAAAAAACATTTTCCATCGCTATGAGAAACTATCATTTTTCTTTAATTGCAGAGACAGCGTTGGTCTGCATGATCATTTTCATTGACTACCGATCAGGTGTGTGATGCTGTAATACATTATTCAACAGAGGGAATAATTCATATCATGAATTAGAAATATATCAACAATTCCATGTTGGAAGAGAGAATGTGAAAGGCGAAATGTATAAGTGTGCTTGCAATGTAAAGCAGTCGGAGCCTAAACATTTCCTTCCTCATCCGGTTACTGATGCCAGTTCATCAGTCAGTGTCCCCTTTTGACTCGTTGCCCTCACAAACACCTCCACCCCCTGCTAAAATTATAATGATCTGGTGTTAATTTATGGGTCTGGATAATGTCATGGCGTGAGGCCAGGCGTGCAGCACACAAATCACATTACTGATCAAACCAAGGGTCTTAGCCTCGAGACACATTGTAGATGAGTTTTACATTAAAAAAAATCATTCCTCATTAATTTTATGAAAAGGGCACATCACACAACACCATTATGTTGCCATTAGTGAGCATGTTGTTCAGAGGAATCAATCTATTTTGAACAGTTAATAACATTCACATTCTCGCCTCATTAAAATGACCTCCTCACTTCTGCTGTAGTTAATTAAAATATCTAAATGTGGAGATTTATGCTGTAGGAGCTTTATGTATTTATATAAGCATTAAAACAATGACTGTCAATTCAGTTTTGTTTAGCATAAATCTCTGGTGTGCTTTTAATGAAGGCATATCAATATCCGTGTTGTCAGGTGTTATCACGCTGATTTGCCTTTAAGGAAGTGATCTGTTTACCTGCCTGTTTTCTGTCTATCTTTAGAACCGTATTTTTATCTTGTTCTCATTCTGCCCATCTGTAAACTAAGCAGCTCGTATGTTTGCCCGTCTCTG
This sequence comes from Diplodus puntazzo, assembly GCA_963678695.2. Taxonomy (NCBI): domain Eukaryota; kingdom Metazoa; phylum Chordata; class Actinopteri; order Spariformes; family Sparidae; genus Diplodus; species Diplodus puntazzo. The sequence goes on from OZ023160.1 coordinate 9,043,154, forward strand.
TTTGTCTACTTGTCTGTTTGCGGCCCGTCAGCCTCTAAGTGATGACTTCCCCTTAAACACAGCATGAAACGCAGCCTCTCTTTGTTGCTCAAAAGAACTCTCATCTGTCAGGTTATCATGAACTTTTAATATTTTCACTTGAGGGGCTGTTGAGGCAAAGTGATGGTTGTAGAGGTGACATTGAGGGGTTTCAGTGGTGGGACACGACTCATGACAGGCAGTAGAGGCTTTGTTACAACTCAGTTGCCAGAGTAAATGTAAAGTATGTTTTTCTGCATAACAACAGATAAGTTAAAGTTGGTGTTTTTTAAGGTTAAATATCTATTTATCTCTTGTCACAATGCTGTATTTTTGCTCTGATAAGGTTTAGGCACATAAACCACTTGGTCAGGTTATGGAAAACATCATGGTTTTGGTCATTTCAAACATGGCTCCAAGTGTCCCGAGGTCTCCTAAAAAAGACTTGGTGTTGTCGCTATGAGTGTGGCTGGAGAAGTGTCAGGGTCACTTCATCGTTTTTTATCTGAGTGTTTTTAATAGAGAACACCAGGATGAAATATTACACACAATGTCAAACTGCTCAAAAATGAAACAAGAATGACAAAAATTCAAAAGGTGTGTTGGTTTCTGTCTGAATCTGCTAAATGTCTCTCCTGCAGATTTCAAATAAAAATCTGGTATTTCCTCACACTGAAAACTGATCAGGAGCCGGAGACCTGATCCATATCCAGAATCTGCCCGGTCCAACTTGTGTTTACCGAACAAGATCAAAGGTATCACTCAGTCTTTGTGACTCAAACAAGCTGGCAAGGTGAGAGATGCAAGATGCATTTGATTCGCAGCGACAGCGAAAAGGATGATTCATTGATGATGTTCTTGAAGTGCAACAGCCCACAGAGGTACATCACATCTCCTCAGTTTGTGTCCAACAACATCAAAGCCTTTCCCTCCTCGCAGGGATGTCTCCACTGTGAATTAATTTAGCGACAAGGGGGAACGGAGGGTTCTTTCATGATAAGATTCACTGAAGCGTGACGTGAAAACATGGATATAGAGTGGAAGCAGCGTCAAACTGTGCAGAAAAATATAAGATTTCATTGATTGTTGTGTTTTTGCTTGTATCTAAAGTTACTTTGAGTTTCAGGGGGAACTGGGAAAGTTTGGGGACTGTGAAGTCATGGTGGAGAGGACATTTGGTTACAAGCTGTCTACCATGTTTTATTAATATCTCATAAATAACAAAACATCAATTAGTGTTGTTTTTTTCTGCTCTGGGACCTAATACACAAATTCACTGTGCAAAGATAAATGCACAGTCAAAAGACATTTTTGTTACAGCTGGAAGAAATTAGTACACCAGAGAATTTGCATCTGATGAGACAAAAGTAGAGATGATACGTACGTGATTACCTATGCACCACCGAAGAGTGGCTCATAAGGTGTCCATGTGATGGTTTGCCAGGTTCTGGCTGCTCAGTTGTGCTTGGTGCTGCTTTAATTTCAACCTGACTGATGGTGCCTCTAAATAGAGCCATGATTACTGTGTTAATGAGTCTAAATGAATATGCAATTGTGTATGAACTCTTGCGGTGTCCACTTTAAGAGTAGGAGCATCAACTGAACTCAACTGTCCAAAACAGTTCATCAACTTCCATGTAAAGCCAGTGTGATCTCTGAGGTTTATAAGTGATGAAGAGCCTTTATTGTTTTGCTGCCAGGTGGCATATTGTAATGACATTGGTTACAGGAGAGTAGACAAACAACAGCCTAATTAAAATCAACCATCCAAGCAAATCACTGCCAGGATGTTGCAGTCTATAATAAGGTGTTACTGACCATAACCCAATGATAACAGACAACACCTAATGATTGTGTACACAAAGATCAGCACATGCAATATTATGTCAAGATTGAAATCAGTAAGGTTTTAAACAAGATTAGCTGTTAGTAGAAGCAGATTGTCTTTGCTTTGGTGTAAAATATCAATCTGTGCCTTACATGCTATTTTGGCGAAGGCGGTTTCAGTAAATGCTACCTTTAATATTGAGCGACAACTTCGTCCAATCTAAGTCTGTTCGTCTGATGTCTATAACTTTTTGTCCTGCTCTAATGGTTTCAATCCGATGAAGTTCAAATTAGCTGTAGAGGGTAAAATTATGTCCATACTCTAACATAATGGCACTGGAATAGCAGAACTCTAATTATGACTTACAGCAAATTGCTTAAAACCTCTTTTCAGCACATGAATAACCTTAACACAAAAAATGTAGAAAATTAAAAGACTTGATGGTAAAACCACCAAGCATAATCACTTAATCTAAGAAAGATTGCTTTTGATGAATGGTGATTGACAATGTAACATACAGGATACACGCAGTTGGTAAGAACCACAAGAGCCTCAAAACTAGTGAATTGTAATTTTATTAGAAACCACAGCTAGAACCACAAACACCACAGGTAGGGGACAAGGGGACGAGGGATAAGGGAAATACCTTTGGGGGACATAGTTCCAGAGGTTGACTACATTCCCCTTCCTTAAATCAGGTAGCTATTAATCATTTAAGACATAAGGAATAGAACAGTTAAGTTGCTTCATTTTGGAGTAAATTAAATTTAGGTAAAACAGATTGGTACGCATAACTGTATTGTTAGACCCATAAGATCCTGAAGCTACAATCCCAATTAAAGTGTATTGACAGAAAGCGTTTTACCACGAGCATTCCCGAAAATATGAAAAACATAAAAATATATTTGAGGTAACTTGTACACCACTTTAATGGCTCAGTTTCACAGTAATGTTAAAAAAAATCCAAGTCAACTCGCAGAAACAGTTTTGTAAATGCATTTAGTGATTTTTTGGAGACATATTTCACAGACAGGTAACAAAATCCGTCGAAATTCATCAGGCACAGATTACCGACAGAGAATTTTGGAATAGACTATTTTAATCCCTTCTATGAGAACAATTAAGAGCAAGGCAGCGCAAAACAGGAGGAGAAAAACAATCATTGCACCAGTCTGATTTTACAAATGAAAAGATCCCAAGAACCGCATAATGAATAAGCAAACTGCTGCCCAAACAAAATATAATTAAAGTTAATTGTATTAAAGCAGGTGAATGATGAGGGTTACCGGTTAATTAACAATTATATTAGTATTGCTTTTGCAGACAAAAAAAACATGTCTATCTAAGAGAAGCAGACTGATGGTCATTTTAACACCCACAGAGTGAGTTAGTCTTACTCTCCTAAGTCAAAACTATGTGAACTTGTCGCTTTGTTAGATTTTGATTTGCTCTTTGCCTGATAAGTGAGCGATAAGGGAAATTAGGACGTATAACTCCAAGGATATGGAGGCACGAAACGCTTTAAAAGCATTAGTTTGTGTACCTGAGGGAGTGTTGCAGTGTTCAGGATTAAACCAATTAAACATTTAATTTAGGCACTTATATTTAAGGGATTTGGGTTTACTTTTCTATCTAAAATGGTGAGCAACATGTGAGTTGGTACTGTAGGTGTCTAACTCACAAATGACACCACCACTACAACAACATGTCAGCAGCTGTTAGTTACTCTTTTTATTTGTAACAATATGTACTTGACATGTTTATGAAACCTACATTTCTGTAACAAGCAAGTTTTTTTCTCCACAGGTGTTGGTTGTCAGAACGTGTTGGGGTATTCTGAGCAGCCAAACAAGCCTAATGTCGCTGTACTGCAATATAATAAGGGTGTAATATTTGTGTGTCCTCATACATTTGACTAAGTAGTGTATTAAAGTAGATAACCAGTTCAAACATAATAAATTAGAGACATAAATCCACTCTTTAAATAGAGCATCTGTTCACATAATACACCCTTCCTAGCTGTTAGAGTTATGGACACGTTACAGATGTATCTAATTAGATTACAGGTGCACAATGCAACTTTTGTGCAGGCCTATTAATAAAGGCATGGCTCTTTATACAAGGGACTGCAGTTTGCAAGGGGTAGCATGAGTTTTATGTACTTTAGTGTAATTTCTGTCCATTTGTGTGTGTAAAAATTAGAGCAAAACAGATGTGTATTTTGAATTATGAGCAAAGACAGCACATTCCCTATCTAGAGTTACAATAGTTCAACAATATATGTGTAAAAAACATTTATAGCAAGCATCACGGTGTGAGCTCTAACATGTATGCTTACCTGTTTCAGAAGTATTTCCTGTAAGGCCAAGTCAAAATGTCTCCCATGTGAAACATCTACAACAGATTCTTCAAAGCTCAGTGCTGAAGCGTGCTTTGACGTACATGCCTGTGCTAATTGTCCATTTGACTGGTTAGAAATGCCAGATATTCATCTCAAACCTTGGTTGCATGACAGTTAAGACAGTTAAGTATCCTACCTGTGCAGCCATTATTGTACAGTCTCTTCTACTTTCACTTTGTTTTTGTTTTGTTTTTTTCAATTTATCAATTTTACAAAACATTTCAATAAACTAGCTACTGTATCTGGTCATTCACCAATCCTGAAATTTGTTGTTGTTTCTTCATAGATGTTGGTTTTTATGTGTTGCGAAGACAACGGATAATGTGTCAACTGTACAGTACGAGCAACCTGACCATAAAAACTATGACATGAAATGTTACTGAGCTGTGTTTTAATAATGTTAATAAATACTATGATAAATAATTAATGATTCTAAATATGTAAAATATGAGGGTTTTTTTTACAACACTTTCATGTAATATTTCAAACTTACAGAAAACCACCGCATGTCTATTTTTTAAGCAGTAGCAAACTGCAACCAATTCCTGTACTGTAGGCTACATTAGCATGCTACATTTAATTTTATGATTCAGTTATTTTTATTATTTAATATCTTTGTACAAAACATTGGAAAAGCAGATAATAAAAAATAGCCCAGGGGCCTTAATGCTAAATGAGTACCTGAGGAATAATTGCAACCTTTGATGTTCTCCACACTTATTTTAGGTTCATTCTACTTACAGCCTGGGAGCAACTACTAACCTATAACGGTTGTAACTGTAGGGAAAACCCCTGTGCCAGATGATACAACTGTTAACAATTAGATACACTTTAAATTCTGTTCACAAGCCAATTCGTAATTAATGAAAAACACATGTTACATCTCTGTATGAGAATTAGATCGAAGCAAAACAACATGTCCCAGCTCATTTTGAATCATTATTCTCACACCATCATCACTGCAACAGAGACATTAATTACATACCTGTTCATACTTTTGTTCATTCAGCTGCTCATTTGCTCATTACCTAAATTGTGTGAAAAACAATGCTTAAGCCGACAACAGGTTGTTTCACACTATTTAACGCAGTGTTCCTGAGACGAGATACACATCTCAGGTGTTATTATGTGTGTCTTGTCATATTCTTTCACTTTCTGTCTTATGTTGAAAGATTGTTTGCCGTAAACTGTAGAAACCTGAAAGACAAGCAGAGAGAGAGAGAGAGAGAGAGAGAGAGAGAGAGAGAGAGAGAGAGAGAGAGAGAGAGAGAGACACAAGGAGAAAGAGAGCGAGAGAGAGAAAGAGAGGGAGGGAGAGAGAGACACACACAAGGAGAGAGAGAGAGAGAGAGAGAGAGAGAGAGAGACTCAAGGTGTTGGAGGGAGAATGAGGAAAAGGGAAGTTGAGAGTCTGGAGAGAAAACATGAGTGGGCGGGACATACAGTAAGCAGAAAAACAGGAACGAAGTGATAACATAAACCAAAGTACACCTGCACACCTGAGCAAAGCCACTCCTTCTCTCCCCGGACACAGAGATGATTGAGGAGTGGAGGGAAGAAAATGCAGTGAAACCTGAAAAGACGTCAATTTTTCACAGACTTGCCGACATTGACTCTAGTTTTGTTTGGAAGGATTTCGGAGATTAGGGAGTTTACACGTCGCTTTTGTTTTGGTTTGTTTTTGCCTGTTTAGAGTGTGTATCATAAGTTAGTCTGGTTTAGAACTCGCAACTTAGCAGCAACAACTTCACATTAGGACTTTCTGTGTGCCACATACCCAATGAAGATGTGGTCAGTGACGGTCATCACCCTTCTCCTGTTCTGCTACGGTGAGTACACGGGGAAGCTAAAATGGATCTCTGTTTATTTCCAGATGCTGATTAGGGGTAGTTCAACATTTAACGGGCCATTTTATTCATCAGAGTAGTCCTAATGGGAGAAATAAACAGTAACACAAAAGCAATAAAGGCCAGTAATGTATTTGACAGAGAGTGATTTCCTCTCTTTTAAAATGAAGGAGAGTCCCAGAACACAATGAGGACTTTGGTCGTTTTAAATGATAGTGATCAATGGAGAATGCCATTTCATTTTACAGTCCGGTTGATGTAATATTGACTATCATTGTACAGTTTATATAAATGCTAATTTTGAATGGACTACTCTCTTGATTTTCAACCTTGCGTCTTTCATATCAACGATAAACTACCTGGGCTGTAATATTAAACAGTAATATGACCATACTGCTGGTACAACACGATGGTGTTCTGTATTCCTTTCTGGTGGCGAAGGTGGGAGAGATGGCAATCATTTACTAGCATCAAAGATGTGAACAGCAAAGTTAAGGAAGACGGTGAAGTTTTTAGTTTCAGTCTCCAGCAGAGTCAGAGTCCATCTTACATAATCTCCATGAGGTTGTTGGTCCAGTGTATATGTGCTGCTGTGTCACTCAGGCCTTAGCAGCTACAGTACCTGTGCCTCTCTCAGGACCTCATACATGGGGGATGCTGGAGCTTGAATGGCTTTGCAGTATGAGCTGTGATTGAAAATGTGGGCTGCAACATGGATAACAGAGAGATGTAACCCGAGAAGTAAAGACCTCCACTGGGTCTTGTTACAGCAGACAACGATTTCCTTACTTAATTTTAAGTACAAAAACAACAGCATAGATATAAAAAAGCACTATGTTATCAAATTGCCATTTCTATGAAATAAACCAGGTTGAATGAGAACATGACACAGCACTACCATCTGCCATAAAATGATTACATAGACTTTACTCCTTTGCCCTTTTCCCTGACAGGTTGTCTTTCAACCCGCAGTTTGAAAGTATATTTTCGCTCAAGGAACTTTCACAACACACTTCACTGGGACCCAGTGGCTGCCTCATTCCCCGGGGAAAAAGTCACCTACAGTGTCCGATACACAAGGTAAGATGCAGAATAGTTATTCTAACACCTTTGTAAGAACCACCTTTGTGTCTCTATTTACAGATCCATATGGACAGGTGGGTCAAAGCCGATAAATGTGTTTGACGGGTAAACACTCAGTTAGCTCATAGTGTCAGTGTACTGTACTCACTCGTAACAAATTAGTGCATTAAGTAGTCACCAGATGGTCTGCGCTTGACTGTGGGGCACATACACAGCATTGTACTGTCCTAGATGTAACTCAAACCCAGCACAGTGTATTCTACCCAAAGTGTTTTCATTATAGTTACATCTTATGCTGACAAATTTCCCTACCATAGTTAGCTCATCTCTCCATTCCTTAAAACTATTTTTTTCTTTCGACTTGGGGGAGTAGGTCATTCTCCCGCAGCTTCAATATCATAGTTGTGGTCATATGAAAAGACCAAAATCAACAATAAATTGAACCTATTCTGGAAATACTTTCTTACTGTGTGTCATAGATAACCACCTAAACCAACCACATAAATTAGCCACATTATCGCACTAGTTGACATGTTTCTCAATTATGATGAACATGGACACTGATGTTAATTTGAGCCGTTCCCAGGTAAACTGTTCCCCTGATGTAAATACTTATTAGCACACAAAATCACAGTAAATAGATTAATGCCTACCTGACTAATGCTAAAAACTACAATACTATTTAAGGAAAAGAAAGACAGAATATATTCAGCTCTTTCTATAAGATTTGCTTAAATTAACAATAATGCAGAAAACAGAAGCGTTATCTCTTAAGATATAAGACCATGCTGTGTGGAGGCCATTGAGAGGTGCATTTCCACTGCATCCTCGTATCCCTCTCTCTTCTTAAATTGGCTCTATGACTGAAATTCTCAAAAGCTACCATGCAGCTATTGAATTTTACCACTCTGTTGCTTGGATTCAACTGCCAACAGCCTCAAAGCAAGAGTAAGGTGGCTATAGGGGCTGTTAACAGCCATTAGCATGGACTGCACTCTGCTCTCCTTAGTGAAAGGAGAAGGAGCGCTCATGGCTTCCGTGTACAATTTTACTCTTTCTTCTTTTCACTCATCTGTATAAATGGTCTCAACAAAGCGGAAATGTCACCTCGTCTAATTAATCATGACTCATTCTCCCAGACAAATGTCAAGTGCCTCCCCTACCCTATTGACTTTTCTCCAGGACACTGTCACCTGGAATCGCAAGACTAACTCCCAGCATCAAATCAGCTGCAGAGGAAGACTGCTTTATCTAAGCCCGCTCAATATGAGTTCCTCGTTAAAACAAAAGCGGTCATTCGTCTCCTTCAAAAGGGAAATGATGAATGGGTTTTTTGGTGGGGTCGGGGTGATCTTCATGTGGTCATATCACTGTAGCCATGTGATGCACAGAGCTGCATCAATGTCTCGATGTAGGTTAACAAAATTTCAAGACTAGCTTGATAATGTTATTAATATCTTCAGGGAGTAAGACAGAATATTTTTGTTTTCATTCACTGAGACTTCTGTAATACATCACCATATCATTGTCCTTCCAGTATCACAGTTTGATCACACTGTACTGCGTTTTTTTTTAGTGATGCTGAAGGCCAGTCGTACCAGATAAAAGAGGGGTGTCAGAACATAACTGCTCTGTCCTGTGACCTGACTGCAGAAACCCCATCAATTGACGATGTTCACTACTGGGCTCAGGTGTGGGTCAACAGTAGCTGTATGGGCGTTACCAATAACAAATTTAAACCCATCGCAGACAGTAAGAATCTCCATTCTTGTTCATACATTTTTATTGTTTCCTCTAAGCCAGGTGTTATATAATGCATCATTCATTCATTCATCGTTGTTCGTGTCCATAGCTATTTTTGGGCCGCCCATCTTGACTACATACACAACGGTGTCATCCTTGCATGTGAATGTCAATCTGCCCTTGGGGCCAAACGGAGTCTCTGTTGCCAACATCATCACCAACAGCAAAAATGGGCCCTTCGAAACTGAGATTGACTACACCTTAAAAATCACACACCCAGTGTGGGCAGCACAGGTGAGTCTTCCTTTAAACAATAGAACATGCTGCACAAAAGTACTTAGTCATGGAATTATACAAGCCACCACACATGGTATGATAAAATGCAAAGATCAAAACCAACGATGAGCGTATGACAGGTGATCCTTGTATCTCCTAACTTAAACACACAGGATTGGAACCATGGATTGCTTCCATTTAAGGGGGTGTCACAATTTTTAAATTATTTCATTATAAATCAGAAATCTATCAAAATAAGCTTTAAATTTCAATTATTGAAATCAAAAGCAGGAAGTGTGATTCTCCCAGTAGTTTTTATCTCTCCATTCCTGCCCACTTGCATGTGTTCAAGGAAAAGGACAGTATGGATGTTGTAAGAAACTGAATTTCTATCTCTTGTTGTTAATTGTTGAATCCATGAAGGGGAAAATTTTTTATTGACCTATAAAATCTTTATTCCTGATGAAAAATGATTTTACCTTGCCTAACCATAACCTGCAAAAAGCCACCAGTATAGTCAGGCTGTTGTCCTGCTGTTGTACAAATACTCCTGAGATCCTAAATATGATCTTTTTTGAAAAAAATGTGAAAATGTGAGTGACAGTAGGCATAAAACCAATGATCTGTTGATCTTCAAAACTCTAGATGCGGAAGTGCAACAATAGCATAGTCGCCAGTGCTGAAAAGAAATGTTTAAATTTGAAATGGAATGGAATTGTGGGTTTGGAGAACAGTGACACCCCTTTGACACACATATATGTATATTTCTATTTCAATTAAAGGGACTAACACAGAAAAATCAGCTCCACATAAGTTATTTATTTTTCCCAATGATGACTGCTGTGTTTACATAGCTCTACTATATATTTTCTTTTAGGAATATGACACCAAGACCGGCAAGTTTGTTGTTAATTTGAAGAACAACAAAACAAAGTACTGCGGCTACGTGGTCTACAAGCCTTCTATTGAATTGGGTCGCTCAGAGAGTGAGAATGCTACCTTCTGTGTCACACTGCCAGGTGAGATGGATAAATGCAACCTCTTCTCTTCTTACACAAAGTAGAAGTGTATAATACATTGATCAGTAGATATTGGGCAATTATTCACTAAGAAATCCATTACAATAGGCTCTTTCTTCATAGCGTGAAAATCCCTTGTCAGTTTTAACCAGATGAAGTTAAATAAGTCCCTGACTGGAGGAAGCAGACTAACCTTTATATCATTTACAAAACTTTTATTTCACTTGAGGCAACAGTGTGACACTCTACAACATCCTACTGGAAAGTTTTCAAGGACCTACCTGATGTTGAGAAAATGCAAGACTGAACTTGAGATTTTTTTCTTTCTTTTTTTTTTTTACGTGCAGTAGTTTGAAGTAGTTTTAAAATCTATTGTCACAAAATAACAAAGAGGCTGGTTTTGCATTTAAATGAAAAACATTGGTATATTATCCACATTGTTTAAACTGTGAATCCATGTCTCATGAAATCCTACTTAACTTCTGAATTATAGTAAACATGACATTATGAGCCTTTCCTGGACAAATGATTTGGCTGTGACCTCTCTCTGCTCTTCTTTCGTTACACTGATGAGACAGGAGATTAGATTACACAGTGTGTGTGCAAAGGTGACATTCTTCTCACCTCAGCATGCAATATCTTTAATCTCTTCTGATTAAAATGACCACAATGAACGTAGACAACTACAAGCAACCATATACCTGTATTGAAAAGATATGTGTAAAGCAATTCCAACTCTCAAAATGGACTCACAGCCATAGCTATCCTATTCTTATGGAAAATCCACTTCTATAGGTTCCTCTGTAGATTTCTGTTTAGATAAGCTCCTGTAGCCACTCCTGAGAGCTAAATACATGTACTGATACTTTTTCAACAGTCCTTGGTCACAGGCATGCCTCAGCATGTGTGTCACAATGGGGATTTTTACAACATTCTGTTTTAAAGCACTTGAGGGTATCTTAAGTTATATACGTGTTGTTTTTTCCTGGAAGAGTAAATGACACCAAGTCTCTTCTCCCTCAGCGGATCCTCTGAGGCCTCTGCCATGGCTTCTCACCAGTGCTGCTCTTCTGGCGGCCATAGTCATCACGGCGGGTGTGTGTATGTGCAACTATGTGAAGGGTGGAAAGGAGAAGAGCATGCCACAGCAACTGGTAAGACTATTCTTTCTCGATTGTCCTTTGGTGTGTCTGGGTCACAACAAGGAAGCGTTGCCTTACTGGAAAGTCAGACACATTTGGCACATTGTGTACTGTATTCATCATCAGGGTGCTTATGTCACACAGCAACCAGAGAGTAATTAAAGAAGACTTGTTAAAGCGCGATTTTGTGGATGTTGTTTTCAGTTTAGTGAAAGAATGTTTCGGTAACTCATTGTGCTTTCAGTGATCTCAATAATTCTGTTTCTCTTGTTTTGGCGTTGAATTTACAATGTGAAAAATCTTTGACTCATCTACAGAGGTTTCAATAGATTTTATAGGACTGGGTAATACAAATAAATACAAATAATGTGGTGATACTTTTAGGCTATATCACTTTACACAATATATCTCAATATTTTAAAATTCCATCTTAGGCTCTTCATAAATGCTCAAATTGACTGACCCCGTTTAGTTATTTTTATATTTTCTACAGATCAAAGTCAAACTTTAATGAACTTCAACCAAATAGTATCTCTGCAATATACAATATATGTGATTTATCTATTCTATTCTATCCCTAATAAATAATCATTAGTAATGTAGATATAATGACTAAGTGAGTAAAGGCAAAGAACATTGTAAATTGGGTAAATCCAGAAAATTACATCACCATACTGTAATGCAGCTGTCAAAACCAGGAAAAGTGAAACCTTTATATATGTCATATCTTGATATAAATATGTCCAATAGCTCAGTCTCGTATCACAATTGATATAAAAGTGATACTGTTGTACCCTAAGATCACATAAAATTTCCATCAGTCACATTTGTTCTCATTCTAATTTTCTGTATATATCCGTTTATGTTTTTCAAATAAAATGAAAAGCTTGTGTTTTTTCTGCAAAAATAGAGCACTTATTCAACTTTGATGGGTTGGTCTTCCTTATCTTAACAGGTAAACACTCTCGGCACCCGACCTGTAATACTACAGTCTCCAGATGGAAATCTCATCATTTCCAAACTGGTGATATGCACTGAAACTGACCAAACTGTTTACGCAACGATCCAGATGAAGCCAAATGCGCCCCCAGTTGGTGTTGGAGGTTATTCTCCCCAGGACATCCTCTGCCAAGCCTGGCAAGACAGCAGTGGCTCCTCTGTGGGCTCATGTGCACACAGTCCGGCCCCAAATCCAGAGGACACGAGTGCCCAGTCCTCTGAGATCTACAGCATGGTGGCTGTCCATGTTCCTGCTGAAGAGAAAGAAACCAGCAACCTACCATTGTTGTCCACTGGAGGAAGCTGGGAGGAAGACCAAATAAATTCAAAGGTGACTTTACATGGAGTACCACCAATACCCGCTCCAGATTCTTGTGACAGCAATCAAGCTAGGCCGCTGTTGTTGCACACGGTGCGTGATCCCAACGGACAACTCATGTTACCGTTGCTCAATTTCCAGTTTCCAAGCAGCGCAGGTAATACGGAGAGAAAACCTCTTTTATCGGACCTCATAGACTCCAAGCAGGAGGGGCCAACGTTAGCGTCCTTGCAGAGCTTTGACGGCTCGGAGTGGTCAGACTCTGGGTGTGGTAGCAGTGTAAACACACCAACCCAGCAGTACTGCAACACCCATTACTGCCCATCTCAACCGGTTGCTCCTGATTTCCAGACAGGATGTCAGAACACATCATCATCCAGTGACGTCACATTTGAGTCAGGTTACAAACATAACTGGATGTCTTCAATTCTTGGAGCTGCATCCAAAGACAGTTGTGAATACAGAAAGACTGACTATCCTTGGAACTGGACTGGTGACAAACAGGAGGACGAAGCAGAGGACGAGGAAGACAGAGGAGGAGAGGAAGGATCCAGCCAAATTATTCTGGGAAACTGGATGCTACAAATTCAAGACTGATTCTCCTCTGTGTAATCTTTCAGAGAAAAAACTTCCTGTGTTTTTTCATTTGGGACCTCAAATAATGTTAAAGACTTTTAAAACTTGAAAAAAGAGAGGAGGAAGTTGATGGAAGAACTGTCAGGTGTTCAAGAGACAATGCACGACTCAACGAAGACGAAGGGCTTTGTTGTCTGCTGTGCGGTGCTTTATTCAGAGACACTTAAACATCCAGATCTATCCTGAACTACGTCATATTTTACAACTACATTTCATTCCAAGATGTGACACATTATATTATGCTCTTTTGTAAATTGTAAGTCCTCGTTTACTTTGTGAAGTTATTGTTAAAAAACAAATTTTCACAAACAGATGTATTTAAAAAATGTTAGATTGTTTTACGTTCACAACTGATATAACCTCAGCTTTTCATCTGTTTATGTTTGTTTTGTGCACAAATGTATCATAGGCAGCAAAGGGAAGATATCAACTACCATGTAAGGTTCGAAGTGTCCCTTAATCATAGTCCTTCAGAATATCTCAGTATATTCCACATCAACAATAGTGTTTTATAGCTTTAAATTGTGTTCAGTGTGCGCATGACATAAACACAAAGGTTAAACCAGTCATGTTTTGTACTTTAAGTGGTATGAATTCAATTCTTAAAATTCAACTAAGTCTGATATAGGTTTTTCTGCAACAAACAGCTACAAATAACAAAGCTGGACATCTGCAGCTGGCTTGATTATTAATAAAAGCAGAACACTAATCAACAAAAAGTCTTAATCCTGATTTATGGTAGGCACACGATGAGTGTCGCTTGACAGAAACGAAAGAGCAGCACAACATTTTCAATTAATGCTTCGGCAAAAAGGTTTCATTCGTGTTCGTGGTAACCAGACGCTATCCTCCAGACAGCTTGTTCAGTTACATTATATCATCCTGATTAGGGCTAAATGAGATTTTCACAGCATGATAACCATAGCAGGAAATATCATGGTTTCACAGTAACATTATCGGTACCTTAGACGAGTGAAAGTTACCCTGTCACATTGTATGAAGAAATGTGATAGTACTACAATTGTATTCATCATAACTGCTATAGTGTATTAGTACATTTAAAAATAGAGTTTAGTTCAAGTGCTTTGACAGACAAAGCAAACCCAAGAAACTCAGGAAGGAATATAACCAAATAAAAACAGTCAAGCCAAATACAAGGAAGCCCAGACTGAGGATAAGTTAAAATAATGTGGCAAAACATTATGTCTGTAATATGTAATAATAACAAAATGTCAATATGAATGAATACAAGGAAAAAAGGAATGTGGAGGTGTTTGTAACATAACTGAATTCTCCAGGTGAGACACAAGAAAGGAGAGTGTTGAGCATAAGTTGAAAATATTTGCGTCAACAGTGACGAGCACCCTACAATAAACAAGTCACAAGTAGACATCAAGAGCATTTGTGTGTCACTATGACAACACATTATTGCAACTTATTACATTCTCTAAATACACAAACCCAATCTGTCACTTTTAAATTACAATGTGGACAGTCAGCCTTAAAGATTAGAAATGTAAGCAAACCTGATATCTTTGTGGCTGAACAAAGCATAAGCCACATACTGACATCTATTGTCACATGTTAACATGTTTCAAATGGGACTAAAATTTAAGTTCATGTTTATTATGAGTTTATTTTTTTACATAAAGCAACATAATTCAGTGTCATCAATGTTGTTTGAAACACATGAGAAAGGCTGCAACTGTACTGTTTTATATTAATAGGACTCAAAGTTCATGAACTCACGTTGTTCCCCTCATTGTTTGCTGTTCTTTCAGGGGAAGAAAAATGAGCGTGTAAAACTATATTAAAAGGTGGGGCCGTGGCGCAACTTAAGCCACGCCGATAACAGCGAGATTTTTAAACAGCCTGAACGCAATCTTTTACACACAGCTGTAAAGTAATAATGTCAGGTGTGTTGAAACTGTGCGTCAGGAGACATGTGAGTCACATGATATTATGGACAGAGGACAAAGGTACCTGTAGGCCGAATGAATTTAAATTAGTTTCGTTTTACCCTACATACTGTAAACATTTACTTAATATTTATGTTGGAAAGTTCCTGTTTGGAGGTTGAGTTGCATCAATAAGATATTAAACACTGAAAAAAAGAACAGTGTTATTGTAAAATGCAATGTCACTACTTTTTTTTTTATCTCTTATGTTTTGAAAAATGAATATTAAGGAACCCTTTATCCCAAAACTGATGACCTAGAACTACAGCAACCAAATCCAAAAGGCTGTAAAGTATTTTGAACTCTGACACCATCAACCTGACTTATAATTCATTGCTTAGTCAAAAACTTCTGTCGCTTTTTTCCAACAAAAGTAAGTAAATTATGCCAGAATAATAAACTTAAAAACTTTGTTTGACATATTGAATACATTTTGTGCTGTATTCAAAAGGCAATGATCTTACATACTGTGCACAGCCTCACCCAATAAGGATCCAAGGTACAACTCAACAGCCTGCTGTCAAAGGTGAACTATACAACATTCACCGCCACTAGATATCACACTTGAGCACCGGCTCATCAGACAGAGCCGTTCAGTCAGTGAAGTAGGCCAAAACGTTATCACATTTGTATGCCTTTGCACGCAAATCTCAAAGTTGCTTTTCCTGAGATGCGGCAGTGAGTTATGGCCAGAACATTTTCTTGCAGAATGTAATTATGTCACAGTGTATTTTACCTCTGACATCATGGATATAGTAAATCATCAATACATTTATGGTAATTATTGTATGAATTCTTCAGTTATGGCAAAAAGTGTGTTTTGTGATGTCACAGTTACTTGACCTCTGATCTTTGGCCACCAGATTCTAATCAGTTAAACCGTGAGTCATAGTGGACACTTTTACCAAGTTTGAAGAAATTCCTCAATGTGCTCTTGAGATATGGTGGGATGCCATCAGGTCACAGTAATCCTGACCTTTGACCTTAGGCGACCCAGGTCTAATCCGTTCATTGTTGACTCATAGTGGACCTCTTTACCAAATTTGACGAATTCCCTCAAGGTATTTCTGAGATATGGCATTCACGAGAATATAGCACCATGATATCAAAACGACCTTTGGCCACCAAATTCTAATCAGCTTATCCTTGAGTCCAAGTGAACTTTTGTTCCCATTTAAGGAAATTCCCTTTAGGTGTGCTTGAGATATTGCGTTCACAAGAATAGGAAGGACAGACGGAAGGCAAATGGATGGGTGGACAACCTGAGAATATCATGCCTCCAGCCGCAACATGAATGAAGAACTGTATAAATGGATAAATAATTAGAATGAACAATAAACACCATTTTGAGATTATGTTCTACAGACTGGTTGCACAGTTTCAAGGAAAGATAACCTAATCTTTAATCAGAAAGTATCCCACAAACACAGAGCAATGTTGAAGCCTGAGGGGGATTTACCTTTCCTTTCTATTCCTTTCTGAGCAGCTAGAAGAGGAAGTGGTTCCCACAATAAACTGTCAAACACTGAGAGGGAAACAGTGGCTATCTGCATCCATGGGACGTTTTCCAAGAGAAAATACAAGCCTTGGGTGGGTCTCTGGGTAATACCCATTGTGTGCTCAGTTACACAACTGCTACCAGACACCCTAATGGAATATTTTACAGTAGAAGCCTGACCTATGCAGGTAACAGGAAAGAATAGATATATCTTGTTTTAAATTTATATTAGCTTTGAAGAAGCCAATCACAATTACAGTAAAAGGTGATCATACAATATCAATAAGCATTATTTAGAAAGAGGTCTGGCTATCATTGTATTTCTATATTGTTTACTAGAGATACCCCAAGATGTTCTTATGGACCTGCATCATAGCCAATCTTATGATAGAATAATAGTATCAGCTAAAATAAAGCAGCTCAAAATCCACTCTTTTCTTTAATGTTCTCTACTGCATTCTGTTCGCTTCGGCCTTCTCTTACAGCACTGCTGTCCTTTACAGCTCTTTAATCTGCTGCATGTGCAAGTAAAACTAAGTTTATGAATGTGAAAAATTATGTTGGCGCACTGGTGCGAGTGACTAACAGCAAGCTCTGCAAAATGCACAGATTTGCAAAGCTCCAACACTTATTTGCAAAGAGTAGTGCACAAAACATTCTGATAGCAGCTTCTCACTTTTTAGTTGGGCTTAAGCGGTCACCACCAAGCAACTCACTAGTGTTGACAGTCATCAACTACCCCCGTTCCATCGCAACATGATTTAAAAGTCATCCCACCAGAAGGCACAAAAACGTAGCATGTCCTCTCAGAGCTGCTAAAATGCACTTACCGGTAATTGTGACATGTGTGAGAGAAAAAGGTACAGCAGTGGTATTTCTTTTCTGTGGGCTGCTGTTGATGTGTTTCTGTTAGGCAGGCAGTTATTATATGCAATTTCTTAGCTTGGCTTCCTCAGCAAAGCTAGCCAGCTAATTTTGTTACAGACCTGGTGCCATGTCATCATTCACTGCAACATTTCAGTGTGGACACCGTCATATGCCAATTTGCAGATACTGCCAACCCTATTACTCACAGCATTAACGTTAATGTTTAGTGGTAGAACTGTGCTGTACAACCATAAGTGAAGTGTTTTGTAGTTGCAAAAAGTCCAACAGAGTAAGACGTCCAAATTCAATTTTCAGCTACATTTCAAAAACTAAAGATGTTTGAATCAGTTACAAGGATTATATTTAATCAACATTTGGGGAAATATTGGCTCAACTCAGTATCTATAGAATCGCAGTGCAAAAAGAACGCTGCTCTGGACAGAGTCAAAAAGAACTTGATAAAGACATCCATTACATTACATGTTTATGTATACTGGATGTTTTTAAGGCAAGACGTGGATCAAAATCAAACTTCAGAGGTCAGAAAATAATTAAATGTGACAAAAGGAACATTTTGATAAATCAAAACAACAAACTGCACCGACAGAGCAGACACAGAGCACAGTTTGCAGGATAGAAGCTAAATGCTAAATGCAAGCTACAGCATGAAAAATGATGGCAGAATTGAATCAATACATCCTGTGGCACAGCATCAACAAGAAACTTTACATTATAAACATGTCAGACACTTGTGATTTATGGCCACTCTGCCTTATATAAATTACTTGTATCCAAGACCATTGCACTTGCATAACACAGGAACAGTGGCCAGACCCCTGCATGAAAGCGAAGAAGTAGTACAGTGTTGTGATTCAACCTTCACCTTCATAGCTTTTTTCTTGGATGAAAATAAGTTTTACTTTCACAGTCTGCTGCCATGCCAACAATAAAGGCAGGTCAACGAGGTTTAGAGGGTCTCCTTCTATGTTCAGTGATTGAACTGTTACTTTTACAGGATCAGGGACATTTCTGCTCAAATGTTGGAAAACAGCAACAGCAGAAGGCTGCAAAATTTTCTTATGTTGTTCTGTGCAAACCGGTATAAACCAGTACAGGAATGTTGCACATTATATTCCATAGCTGTTAGGCATTCCGTGACCCTCTCTTCAAAGCCCAAGCATGGCAATGAACATGATTTCTCAGATCTACTATGTGAGATCCGGTCAGCTATGCTGCCATTGACACATGAGTGGGCTCGGCGCTTGAAGTGAGAACAGTGCTGATAGAGGAGCAGAGGAAAAAGTAAGCTTTGTAATTGATGATTTAACATGAGCGGAGAGCTGGAACTGGCAACGTACCAGCAAAGTTCGCTGTTGCGGCTAACACAAGAAAACTGCGGTGAAATGAATATGTGAAATGGCCCATGTTAGTGAGAGTGAGTGGGAGGCAGAGAGACAAAGAAATTGGGTTACAGCCAGTGAAGAAAAACAGTGCATTTGTGGTAGCAGCGGCCACAGTGGCAATGGGGGGGGGGATGAGACTCAAAACTATCTTCTTGACAATTGCTTTAAGAGTTTGCCTACATTACATACTGTTGCTTTAATCCACCTTAATGCACGCACACTGGCATGCCCCTGCTTTTTGTTTCTCTCTCATTTCTGTTCTCCTTCTACCAGAAGCATTATCTGCTTCATCAGCAGTGTATCTAAGAAAAACCACACCACGCATTCAGGATTTTTTCACCCGCGATTTCCTTGTCATAACAGTAGGTGAGCCGCATTTTGAGGAAGCTTGTTGTTCATAACATAGCCAATAAAAACCAATGTGCACCGAACAACATCACCAAACAACCAAGTGCACTTTCAAGTTTGTACAAAACATAAGTAGCCCCACATTACATAGAAGTGGGGCATACAAAGCATGTGTAATTAACAGTACACTGGAGGGTTGGAGGCAAGGGCAGACCATCCACTAGTGAATCAACTGCAGATGGCATCATTATCACAGACAGACTTTAAAATGAATTGTATAAGATACTAAAATGGGTCATCAAATATACTTGGGCAGCCGTTTAAAGTACCTGGGCGCTCTATCCAAGTCCATGTGCGGGAAACACAAACATCTGGGATATCTAACTCCAAGTGACTCACAGAGGATGAGAAAACCTGGAACACAAATAAGGATTCCAAATCAAAACACACTGCAGGGAGAAGCTGAGGGTGTTTTCATGGTGAGAAGGGATTTCTGGTGGAGAAATGGCACAGGGCATGTTGTCCAGTTTTTCATCCTGTTTTTTTTTCCCCCTTATCTTCCCATCTGGCCCTTCTTTGGACAGGTGTCTAAAAATGCAGCCTTTACTTGGCTGGCAGCACTGACACGTTTTTTTTCTGTCTGTCTTTCTCCTCTTTCAACTCTCCAAGTCCCGAGGAGATCGAATGGGAGATTGCCGGGCAAACCCTCTTGAGTGCCACAGGCATGATGGAGCTTTGAAAGTGGAATTGTAGTTTGCTGAACCCAATGCTTCTGCACAAATAGAATTTCAATCACAGCCGAGGGTGTGCGCCTGCCTCGGATCAATGGATATATTGATGGCCACTTAAGTCATTTCTAGCACTGAGAGCACATGGGAGGAAACTAACTTTGGCTCTTGAGTGGGGAAATACTTTTTTTTTTTAAATCACTGCCAGAAAAGTTAAATGCTGGGTAAACTCCAGATAAGCAAACTTTAATTCTTTCTTCACTCGGATTAAAAAAGTGTTCTTGAAACTTGATATATGCCCTTGAGTTTCCTTGATATACAAAGTCACATTAATGTTTAATGGCTCCTTTGAGGTTTAAACTCCAAAGCGGTCTTCACAAAGGCCTTTTTCTTGGCGTATACACAGTTATTATAGCCTAATTCATCGTATTCACTATCCATATATAAGGCAAAGTTCCAACCAGGCGAGATGGAGAAAAGAAAAAAAATCCTTTGAAGAAATTACACCCAGTCAGAAAATGTTTGAAGATGCTGCAAGAAGTTAACAAGAATGAGTTTGGGTGTCTTAGTCATAAAGCTATCTAGAATTTCCAAAGTTCCCTTTTCTGATAAGGTGCATGAAGTTATCTGGGTTCCTTGAAATATATGCAGGCCTCACTGCTAATGACTCTTCACTCTGATCTCCAAGTCTGATATGCGACCATGAAGTTACTTCATGACTGTTTCTCGTTTAGTCTCAAGAGATAATGGAAAGAAAAAGTGTGGCGACTAAGGGACTGTCAAAGAACGGCCTGTTTAATGTTTCCACAGGAGAGGGCTGGGATAAGTTGCAAGTTAAGAGTCTATTGCAAAATAATTAAGAAATAACCCTAGCAAGAGTGGGAACAATCACTTGGAACATGTAAGGCTATGGGAATACACTTAAAAGAAAGATGTTAATCTGGCTTAATTTAAACGCACTTCAACTTTTAACAGGTTATCAAATATTCTCAGTTTAATACTGATGTTTCTGACCTACATAAGCAAACAAGATCATCAGTGAGACAATTAAGATTAACATAAGAAGATAGATAGAAGATTATATTTATATCTATTTATATATATATATATTGTATTATATAGAGAATAGACATCTTCTTTTGGCTCTTTGAACACTGATGATAGGTAATGTAAAGTTTGGAAGCATCGAACAGACAAACCTCATTGTACTTTCCCACTTTGATGAGGCATAAGTGAATCACAACAAGCAGCACTTTGTCTGCCATCCCCATTGAAAAGGCACCAACTCCACTCCCAGACCAAATCACTTGATGAATTGAAGTCTGCATGTAATTGGATGCAATCACTTCGCCCCCTCCCTTTCCTCTCTTGCATTCTAATGAGCTCTTAATGGGTCCTTGATTAGAAAAAGGCACGAAAAACAGCTGTCAAGGCTAGCCGAGAAATGATGGATCATCCAGAAGACTTTGGTGTCCATTAAGGTCTATTCTGGGCCCAATCACTGGTAGGTGATAACATGAAAAGAAACTTTCATTATATTTAGTTTCCAGCAAGACAATTCCCAGTGGAATAACGAACGCTTCAGTCTTCAAACTGACAGTCTGAGAATGCCAATATTGTGTAGATAGAAGACTCAAGATTGTATTTTTGCACATTTTATAAACAGTAAAATGGGGGGAAAAAAAGCAGCATGTCTCTCAGTTCATGACCTCCATAGCTGCTGTCTATTTGCTCAAAGAGACGACAGGTAAAGAAGATGTCAAAAGAATAAAGAGCTGCTGAGAGTAATTCAGATGTCAAAGGATGTGCGTATTAGAAATGGCAGATGCATTTAAAAAAAAAAGATATAATTATATTATAGCTTGTCAAAACTTGAAGAAGAAGCCAACATCAAAGAAAGTCTTTTCTACAATATAAAATGTCTGATATCCCTTCATATCCTGGCCTCTGGCTCATGTCATGCCACATTTACTGTAAACATGAGCTGCAGACGAAGAAAAAACATGAACATGAGCCTCCAAGTCCAAATAGGATGTGTGGGGATATTCTGTGCTATGAGAGTTTATTTCACAACTTGCACTCACAAAACTGACAATTCTGGCTGCAAACACTGCAAACACTTCTTATGAGAATTTCATCATCATATCAAAATGAATCAGTTTCAAGGTATTACATATTGTTATCATTATCATTATTTAGTTCAAGATACATCAAGTTGAATCTATATTTATTAGCAAAATTTAGCTCTACTCCCATCAATAAACGGTTTCTGATTTAAGCAGAATTCGCTGTGACTTTGTGTGTTTATTCCTCTCGAAGTTCTGGCTCTGCACCCCGCTCTCTCCTCCAGAGCTACTGTAGCTGGCTCTGCCCAGCCTTCCCCAAACAACATTCAGTAAGTATCTTTTGTTTGTGACACAGACCCCTAGCTGCAGAAATTACATATTTATATTAAATTATTGTGCATTTACTAGGATGAAAACAAGGGTTTTTGGTTGAACAAAGGTGTTATCATAATTTCACAAAATATTATGTCAAAGATTGTCTTAAATAACAGTTATACAGTAGACAAAGCATGACAGACCAGCATGAAATGCAAATGTTCATGGTATGATAATCTTCACAATATGCCTTGAAACAGTTTATCATTGCAACCCTAACCCCAATGCAATCTAAAGAAGCAGCTATAGAAGAAGTAATACAATCAGTCTCAATTTAAAGCTGCTTCTTTTATGGTTGTTTTTTTAAATAAATAAAATATTCCAGATGATGGCAGTCCAACAAGTTATCCTTGTCAACCCCTCTACGTTAATTCTATCATCTTCCACTTCTTTCAGTTTTTTCCTGCAAAGGGATCTGAGTGTGCCATTACATGCAGCTGATATCACAGTCTGCTGTCTTCACGGTGACCCATGCATTGAGCGTATGACATCCTCTGTGTCTGTGAGGTTCAGATATAATAGAAACATTCAACAGGGAATAAATGTTTGCCACAGTCACACTGACTCTGGCATTTATTCATAATTTATGCCAGTAAAAGCACAAAGCAGGCATGAATTGTGAATAAGCATTAATGATTAATAATACACAAGAAGTCGTTCTGTGCGTGAGGCAAATATTAATTTCTTGTTGGCTTGCCATACATGTTTCACCTGGTATGTGTACAAACTCATTACATATTTTGTGCTCCAGGTGCTCTGGGAAAGTGCAACCAGACTGATTTGCATAAGTGATCTAAATAAATCCGGCACTCAACAGACAGAAGCTGCACCGGTTGAGGTTTTATGCCTGGCAGTACTTCAGGAATTGACTTCGGAAAAAGGCCTAAAAATGTTCTATTGTCTCAGAGTTTTCAAGGAAACTGCAGCGGGAACAATTTCACCGTAAGAAATAGAAGACGACACTGACATGAGATGCTTCTGGTGAACCCAGAAGCTGAGGAGTCTTCCGAAAGAAGAGGAACTAATAAAGCTATCCCTCAGCTGCTTTCTCCCAGTAGTTATTCTTAGTAGTCTGACAGTCACTGTTGATGTATGATGAGAACAGAGGGCCTGGTAACCGTAGCTTGTATTGTGTGGTGATATTCCAGAGGCAGGTGTGGCCACTAAAAGCTTAAAAATAACCAGCCCATCCTTCAATACAATGCTGTGGCCTTGAGTGATGCCTTCTTTCCTCACAAGCCTCGTGTGCTTTTAGTCTCTGACAGTCAGCACCACTAGACACACTAATAAAAACACACAGACACAAAACCATACAACACAAATAATTATAACACAATGTGGGATTCTATTAAATTATTTTTGGAGAGAGAAATGAAACTATTTAGTACACAAACAAAATTATAACAGAACACAGATAATTTACATTTTCTTAAGATTTTTTTCAAAGTTGCCTTTATTCAAGTGCTTCTTTGCAGAGAAAGCTAGAATGGCACGCAGTAGTGCGAACACCTCCACTAAGGTTCAACAGTCCCTTTTAGCCACATCATATTGTACTCAAAGATGACAGCTCCCTAAATACGCCTGATTTTTTTCATCAAGAACCATGCTACTCCCTGAGATAATAACGAAAGTACACTACCAGTCAAAAGTTTGGACACACCTTGTCATTTAATGGTTTTTCTTTATTTTTATGACTATTTACATTGTAAATTCTCACTGAAGGCATCAAAACTGTGAATGAACACATATGTAATTATGTAGTAAACAAAAAAGTGTGAAACTCAAAACATGTTTCATATTTTAGACTCTTCAAAACAGCCACCCTTTGCTTTGATTACTGCTTTGCACACTCTTGGCATTCTCTCGATGAACTTCATGAGGTGGTCACCTGAAGTGGTTTTCCAACAGTCTTGAAGGAATTCCCAGATGCTGAGCACTTGTTGGCCCTTTTGCCTTCACTCTGCGGTCCATCTCATCCCAAACCATCTCGATTGGGCTTAGGTCAGGTGACTGTGGAGGCCAGGTCATCTGGCGCAGCACTCCATCACTCTCCTTCTTGGTCAAATAGCCCTTACACAGCCTGGAGGTTTGTTTGGGGCCATTGCCCTGTTGAAAAATAAATGATGGTCCAACTAAATGCAAACCGGGTGGGATGGCATGTCGCTGCAGGACGCTGTGGTAGCCATGCTGGTTCAGTGAGCCTTCAATTTTGAATAAATCCCCAACAGTGTCACCAGCAAAGCAGCCCCACACCATCACACCTCCTCCTCCATGCTTCACGGTGGGAACCATGCATGTAGAGACCATCCGTTCACCTTTTCTGTGTCTCAAATTTGGACTCGTCAGACCAAAGCACAGATTTCCATTTCCAGATTTCCATTTCCTAATGTCCATTCCTTGTGTTTCTTGGCCCAAACAAATCTCTTCTGCTTGTTGCTTTTCCTTAGTAGTGTTTATTTAGCTGCTATTTGACCATAAAGACCTGATTCGCACAGTCACCTCTGAACAGTTGATGTAGAGATGTGTCTGCTACTAGAACTCTTCGTGGGCTCTAATCTGAACTTGTGATTTCTGAGGCTGGTGACTCGGATGAACTTATCCTCAGCAGCAGAGGTGACTCTTGGTCATCCTTTCCTGGGGCGGTCCTCATGTGAGCCAGTTTCGTCGTAGCGCTTGATGGTTTTTGAAACTGCACTTGGGGACACATTCAAAGTTTTTGCAATTTTCCGGGCTGACTGACCTTCAGTCAAGTAATGATGGACTGTCGTTTCTCTTTACTTAGCTGAATGGTTCTTGCCATAATATGAATTCTAACAGTTGTCAAATAGGGCTGTCAGCTGTGTACCAACCTGACTTCTGCACAACACAACTGATTGTCCCAACCCCATTAAGAAGGCAAGAAATTCCACAAATGAACCCTGACAAGGTACACCTGTGAAGGTGACTACATCATGAACCTCACTGAGAGAAGGCCAAGGGTTTGCAGCGCTGTCAACAAAGCAAAGGGTGGCTACTTTGAGGAATCTAAAATATGAAACATATTTAGAGTTATTTCACACTTTTTTGTTTACTACATTATTCCATATGTGTTCATTCATAGTTCTGAAACCTTCAGTGAGAATCTACAATGTAAATAGTCATGAAAATAATGAAAAAACATTAAATGAGAAGGTGTGTCCAAACTTTGACTGGTAGTGTAAATGACAAAAAAAATTCCTGGATCTTTCCCCTTTATCAGGATCCACACCAAATGGGGTCTCTTCTTGGCTGAGACCCATCCTCCACCCAAGTAACATGGAAATCTGTTCAGCAGTTTTCATGTAATCCTGCTGACAAACCAACCAAGCAACAAACAGACTCAGGTGAACACATTACCACCTTGGCAGGGGAAATAAAAGAAAAACTTTGTTGTTGAGAACTGCAAACACACAAAGTTCTAATGAACTCTGCCAGACAGAGTGCCCTGTTTAATGAAAGACAACAGTCATCACGTTAATTAATCAAAGACCACTGCAAAAGGAGGTGATAAGCTAGAACAGATCAAGCACAACTTCTACTACTACTGCTACAACAACTAATGAGCATACAGTAAATATATTAGCCTTGGGTTGTATTGTATATTAGTCTTTTAGTATGCTTGTTGCACAGGCAGCATAACAACCAAGTAAAGCTAAGGCTTATGAGGATGTTATTAGTGTGATCATAAAGCGTTAACCAATGATACAAGGTACAATATACAAGGTAAATAAATTACTCTTGAGGGGAACATGAAAGTCTGGTTGGCATAAAACTTTTACAATCTAACATTAAACTCTGACCTTTGTGTTGGAAGAGACAGACACGTATCTAAGTCAAATGTACTTTTAAAATTTTTATTTATTTTTAGTATGCATTTTGCCAATTCCTGGAATTATGCTGCTTGCCGGACATCATATACAAGTTACATGAAAATATGTTCATGCCAAAAAAGTAGTTTTTATGTAGGAGCAATACCAGAAAGGCAGGATAAATGGAAGAGCAGTAAAAGGCGAAGATAAAGAACTAAAAGTAGAACGAAAGGTTGGGAAGGGCAGGCAGTCTCAGGTGTTACCTCCACCATTATTAACCTCTTGCTTTTTAAAAAAAACAAAGGCCAAGTTCAGATTTTTAATAAGGTAGAATCACAGGACAGACACACTGCATCTTCCATTTCCTTTCTCTGTGTCCTCCTCACAGTTCTCTGTCTCCTCAGTCTTCCCGCTTGTCATTTCTCTACCTTTAATTTTGGATTCTTTGTAACCAGGTGGGATGGTGCTGAGAGGGCCGAAATAAATATATATTTCTTTTAGTGACAGTTATTGAGCAGACATTGTAGTTCCACCACAGCCGGTTGTTCTCCTGAGGCCGTTCCAGCTGTTCCTTTCAGCTGCTCGGGTCATCTTGTCCAACCTCTCTCATTGCACGGGGAACTATTGTATCATCTCTTAGCCGCATGTCCTCGGAGCTGTCTGTAAGTCTGACTGATGGAAGCGATCTGTGTGTGTGTGTGTGTGTGTGTGTCGCCAATTAGAACTGAGTGTAATGTTGAATGTGTGTGTGTGTGTGTGTGTGTGTGTGTGTGTGTGTGTGTGTGTGTGTGTGTGTGTGTGTGTATACACAGGGGAGGTGTCATTGGTCTATATTTACCAACTTAAGAATGAGACAGCATTGTGTTGTCCACATTCTTGGCACCGAAGGACACTTTGTGTTCAGGGTCACCCTTTACCACTACATCAAGACAGAGTAGAGAGGTAGACACGGACAGACAGCGAGAGGTAATACCGAGAGGTGAGACAGCATTTTGAACAAGATCTTCAAGGAGAGAGACAGACAGGCAGACAGAAAAGGTAGTGGGATATATCCGTCCTACAGATCTCTGACACCATCAGGACTACACCTGTTTCTTTAAGGAAAGCGTGAGTGGGATTTCCTTTACTCAGCCTTCATTTAAATCTAGCACAAATGGCACAGAACTTTTTTGGTGACAGGTTACCAACGCATAAGACTATGTGATAACCCTCATTGATATATAAAACCACAACACTAAGCAGGAGTAAAATGCACACTGCCTCGATAATGCTGTTAATTATCATTCTTTGTTTTGTCAGAAAGGTTCTTTTACTCTTGAGAGTCGTTTCTTCAGCTAGTTGAACTTCTTAATGGTCTCGTCTTTTGATGGCCTCAGTGGATGTGGCTTTTAATTACTCTCTAGGGAGCAAGCTCCTGTAGCGTTCAGACAAATCCTTCCCCTTCAACGAGTAGAATAGTAAATTACTTGTCCCCTTGTTCCACTGTTGATACAGTTTTTTTTTTTTATCAGAGACTTGGAAACTGAGCTCTCAATTCACTCCAGAGACTAAAAGCTAAAAATGTGTGCAGTAAAGAGCGCTGCCATGCTTTTGCTCCCATCCCTCCAGGGGCCTAGGATCCAGGCCTGCCCATGGAGACTGATCAATTTTAATGTGCTTGAGGTCGACCTTTCATTAGCAGTGTTCAAACAAAGCCCCTTCCCTTCACAACAGTGAGCCACAAAAAGAGCAACAGGGGAATCAGCTGGCCTGCTAGCCTATTAGCCAGTCAGCTAGCGCGATGCTGTTTTCCACAATGTAATTGAGGGAGATGAGGAGAAATAACACATTACGCTTGTTTATTGCGTTAACGCAGGTGGTTGCTATTGGGACTGGGAGAATGAAGCTATCACTCAGGCACGACCTGATTCTGTTTGTTGGGCGCGTTCTGCATCCACTTCCCCAGAGCAGCCGCATGATTAATGATGGGCAGGGTGTGGGCAGCAGCATGGCGGACCTCAACTGATGAATTATTAGTGGCTCAGCGACCCACAAAGGGGCGATTCATCCAACGTGGGACTTCAACATACCTCTTCTACAAATCTATTTTAAAACCACACTGGACAATGAAAAAAAGACAAAAATAGGAAAACACAAGACTTGTTGTCATAACATATGACTGCTGACATTTTACTTTAAATGCTAAAATGATTTGCCCAAAATGAATCTAGAAAAAACATGTCAAAGTGTAATTGATGAGAGTTGTTGTTGTCTTTCGTGGTCTCCTATGACAGTAAAGTGAATTGTTAGTTGCCAACTTTTCAATGGATTGCCAATAATTTTGATCATCAATTAATAAGCGAGTACTTTTATGTGAAAAAAAGCAAAAATTCTCTGATTCCAGTTTTTTAAATGTGATATTTTCTGGTTTCTAAACTCCTCTATGAAAGTAAACGGAAAATCTTTGTGTTGTGGGCAAAACAAGACATTTGAATAGGTCGGTTTGGGAAACAATGACAGCCTTCTATCTTCTTACACAGTATAAAGCAAACAACTAATAGCTCACGTGTGAATATAATTGACATATCAACGAATAATGAAAATAAATAATAGTTGCAGCCCTAAAAATGATATCTTTGAGTTTGGGGCAGGGGATGACAGAAAACAAGATGTGAAAATGTCACCTTGGGCTCTAGGAAAATACGATTGTATCTTTCATAATTTTCTGACCTTTTGTAGATCGAACTTTAATTGAAAAGGTAATTGACACAATAATCAATGAAAAAAATCACAAGCCCTATACTTTGAGAAAGCTTCATATTAAGTGCAAACTACTCAACTTCAGACACCAATTTTCATCCCCAGAGTGCATAAATGACATTGTGAATCGAAACCCACTTAAGGTAGATGTGTTTGGCGCTCCTTGGCAAACGTAAGTCATGAGGCTGACAGGTTTGATCCATGATTCTTTAGAACTAGGATGTAATTGCAGAAAATATTGATGCAGAAAACATTAATGTTGGTCGCACTCCAACATTTCTTTGGGTTTCTACCTCCAAACAGACTTATCTTAGACATCAGGAGACTCATCTATCAGAGAACTAAGTGGTGTAGTTAACATTTTGCATACACTCATCACACACCTTGGGGTCAATTACATAAGAAAACTACTAGAAATGTAACTAGTGTAAAGCAGTTATGTCTAAGGCTTAAGTGTCTACAGTGTAAAGTGGCTTTCACTTGGCAACTTAACTGCACTCAATATGAAACAATATCAAACAATATGAAACAATAGTTGCTCCGGATACAAGTGTCTGTTTACTGCTCATAAATATAATGTAGTCGTGTTCCGTTCCAAGGCTATAGTGTCTTTCGTGTCTGACTGACTCTCATTGACTCTGCATAGCACTGCCTCCTACACACCTCTGCATCCTCACTCTGAGCTTCCACTCCCTATACAGGTGCCAGTTGGGGGGTTACCATGGAAACCAGGATGGTGATGCGGCGAGAGCAGGAGGAGCAGTCGTCCCAGATGGCTCACAGCATGCAGCTGTCCTCCCAGATCAAAAAGAAGACCTTCACTTCCAGGTGCAAACATGTTCTCTTGACAACAGTAGTGCAAGTTCAGAAGGATAAATGGATGCACGGAAGTTTTCAGATCATTTACTTAAATGCACGACGAGGGTTTTTTAACTGGTAATATCTCAATTGGTATTATAGTTAATCCCCAATGCCCTTCAGCGAGTCGGATTCCAACTTGTCTGGTTGGATAAATCATAAAATGAATACTATTTTAATGGTGAACTGCTAAAGATGAATTGAGGGGTCCTCAGCCAGAGGAAAGAAGCTGCTATGCAGTCTTGTGTAAGGGTACGGCACTTAAATGTTTAGTTTATTTCACCATTGATGTAGGATAAATAGATTAAATTACTGGTTAAGACTGAGGCTGTTTTAAACTAAACCTACACGGCACAAACAGCAAAAACTTTTATATGTATCCAAGAAAAGTTTTTACAGTTTCTGCCCTAAATGTAAACTTCTATAAATAATCAAGTGGGTACATTTGTTACGTATTATGTTGCTCAATGTGTGTTAAAGGTCCCGATTGATCACAGCTGATTTATTTTTTCAGTTGCAGGACGACATAAAGTATTTATTATAGCGAAATATGTGACAGGGTGGTTATTCTGAGTTTAATGACACATTAAATCCACTCAAGTATACCTCTGTGGGACACTCATGGTAGCTGCTAGCCCAACAAATTCACATTCACAAACACACATCGCTGAGACCCTCTCCACAACTGTCTGGCTCTAGTATTCAAGGGGATGAACTCCTGAAAACCTTTACAGCTACAAACACACAAAATCAAAAAAACACCTCAAGCTTATCATATACCATATATTGCAGTTTTCCCTGCTATAGCTAAATCTAATTTCATATGACAAGAGTTTTTAGCATGTTTCAGAACTAAAGTTACACATGAAAACTGGGCCATACACACACTACTATGAAGTTGACAATTAAATAAATGAAGACAACTTTGTGTGCAAATGCAGTTCAATTACTTTGTGGTTAGCAGCGTTACTGCTGCATGCAATTGAATGGGAGCTGTTCAAGTCAACCCGTGGCTTGAAAGACAAATATAAACAGAGGCAAATGTGGCTGCAATATTGCAAACACCCAAACAGCTCTATTAATAAGCTAGAATAATGACATACCCAATTAAAAAAAGGAAACAGGCAGCAGCATTAGCTTTTAATGTCAGCTGGATGAATGAACTGGCTCCATTTTGTCCTGGAGGGAAATATGAGATAAATGGTTTTGTCAAAATTACTGACTAGAGCTGCAACGATTGATTGATTAGTCGATCAAATGAAAACGAACGTCCAACTGTTTTGAAAATCAATGCATCGTTTTCATCATTTTTCAGACAAAAACACAGGTTCCTGCTTCTTAAATGTGAGGATCTGTTGCTTTTCTCTGTCCTTTATGACAGCAAAAATAGAGTCTTTGTGGTTTATTACTGTTGGTTGGACAAAAAAAACAATTTGATGATGTCACTTTGAGCGCTGGTAAATTTTGATGAGCATTTTTCAATTTATTCTATATTTCATAGATTAAACAACAACAAGAAGTAATTGTGGTCTTGCTTGCGCATGTGGGTCATGTAGAGCCGTCAGAATTCCAGTCAGACCTTTGTTAAAAGAGTTAAAGAGCTAAAAACTCCTTGTAGTACATTTCAGATTCACCCATATATTCTGGTGGCATATTCTAAAGTGTTATATAAGTAAAATATCCAAACAAGCCTATTCCATTATACTATGAAAGAGAAAATGAAAATAAAAAAACAGGCAGCGTTCCCAGATGACTCCAGTGAGATCTAATAGAAAATCACTTCTGGTCCTGCCCTAATAGTCTCAAGTCAAATTTGCCTTCATTTTCACAACCCCCCGCTGCTGTAGTGAGTTATTAAATTAAGCTAAGCTGTCGGTCTGCAATCCCCATTGTAGAATAAAAGGGAATTGGACCCATTTTCTCCATAGGGATGATGAAAATAATAATTCTATCAAGCTTTAGTTCAGTCAAACATAAGAGTTTATCTCTCTTTCAGGTGCAATAAGGGGCATTGTGAAATGTATACTTAGAACATCCTCAGTGGGAATGCACTCAAATTTATCTTCATGTAGATTGAACAAAGTGTCCTCTGGAGAGCTTTAACATAAAAACACTAAAGAGAACAGTTTTGCCCACAGAGTTTATTTTTTCTTGTTTGTACAATAGGCATAGGACTATTATCAGTAAATGTTGTTGAGATGCGTACAACAGTGAGGGCAGATCATCCAGTGCCTCTCAGAGGCCTTTTTCTTCCTAGTCACACCAAGTTAATATTTTGAGGAAGCTTGTTGTTTATAAACACATAAATTCACAACTTCATTCTCCCGCACACAGCAGCATCAGCTCTGTCCTATGTGTTTGTTTACTTGTGCGTGTGCACATGCCTGTTCCTGTTCGCATGCCATGAGTGTTTCTCCCTCTGTGTGTATATATCTGTGGGCTGTACTTGAGCGATACTGCCCAGCCACAGGCACTGCATTACATTATTCAACAGCCCAAGCTTCTCAGTACACACTCAAAGGGAACCTAAACAAAGGAAAAAGAGAAAAATAAGACAGCAAAAGCAGAAGTTGTCCTCTGAGCGCCATGAAATGGGGAAATTTCCCAGCTTGCAAACAAAAGAAAACGAGAAGTCATGTCAATTTGCATTGCCATTTGTAAGATGGCTTGTCGAAAGTACTGCCTGGGGCTAGATGTTAACAGCAGCGGTAGTTGGGGATTGTTTTAAAGACACACCTGGTTGAACATAACAATAATAATAATAATAATAATAATAATAATGCATTTTATTTGAAGGCGCCTTTCAAAGCACTCAAGGACACCGCACATAACAACAACAGTACAACAAAAGACAGTACAAGTACAGGACAATTTAGTGCAGCCAGAAACATACAGTTCTGGCTGACAATCTTCCAAGGTTTTCTTTTTTTATATCTATCCTTTTCAAAAGGAGCTGTGTTGCAAAGTACATCACAGTGGTAATGTACTTAAAGGTTCAGCAAAACAATGCTGTATCTACAGATCTATAATAGGGCTGCACATGTAGTTCCAGTTTTTAATACAACAATAGCTCTGGAGGGCCCAGTTCTACAGCGTCCTGCCTTTTGAAAGATTTATTCTGATTGCCTGATTGAGAGAAATGCATATGGACTCATCTCGAGGAGAATGGGCCAAAAACATAACTGCATTACATGGTGAAGTCAGTTTTCTATACTGGAAGTTTGTTTTTCTGAGTATAACCCCTGTCAGGCTTCCTCTATGCTTACATGAAACAATTTATCTAAACAGTCACGCTGAACTTAAACAATATCGGCTGCAAAAAACAGGATGTGAAATGGTACGGTATGTGCATCTGGTTACGTTGAGTGAACAGACGCACATTGTACAGTTACAAAAGTCAAAATATAAGTTATAAGTTAATAAAAATCAATGAAATGTAACATTGTAACCCATAAAAAAATATTTTGACATATATTGTGATTGCGATATGATTTGTGATTAGTGGGAATGATTATTTTTACATCACAATCTCTATTTTCACGGAAAAACTATTAAAATCATGGTGATGTGACATTTTTTGGGGTCTGTACCAAAAACATTTATTCTTATATCTGGAGAACAAGATTTGTAGGCCAGGGCATCTCTGCAGCTTTAGGGCACTCCATTAAAATGCTGTTTGGTCACATATTTTACATTTATCAGAAAAGAGCAGCTACTGTGATTTTGATATTCCTCTTGGCCATTTTGCAATCTCATAATATTTCCACTAATGTGCAGCCCTAATCTAAAAACACATGAAAAACAAGCAAAGGGTTCAAACGTATGATATCCTCCTACTGTGTTTGTAATTACTCTTTTTAAAAGACCGACAGTCATCTGTGGATAAAAGTAGAGTAAAATTAATGCTTCTCTTGTTACAAAAATGCCTTTCAACACCATTGCCTCAAGTGACCTTGTTGCTAAGAACAAATGCCCCTCTCCTGTTTATGGAGGTGCATGCAGAAAAGGTCAGCCCAGTTTATTGTTGGTGCTTTAAATGGAGATCTCATGCTTTAGTGTTGGCTTACATATATTGTCTGTGTGAGTGCATGACTGACCTCATGATGAAAAGATCACTTCAAGTGTCAATACAGTAAGAGTAGCAACTGGCAGTGCTTCTAATTTAGGATCACTTCACTGTATACTGTATGTGTCCAGTAACTGCTCTCTGTGTGGTTTATCATGTTCAGTTTGTATTTTAGTTAATCAGCTGGAACACAAGCAGGTTTACCACCAGTTGACACGGATGTTGATTCAAAACAACAAAGCAGATGATTGCATGCCATGATGACGAACAATTAAAATTGCCGTTGTGCCATGAACAACCCATTGGCCCATCTCCAAAAAGCCTTTGGCTCATAAACACCACACTGTGCTCACATCAGCAGCACCATGTTCCTCCTGATTATGTAAGCTCCCAATAGACAATAGCATGTTTGTTTGCACACCAGTGAGTAAAAGGGGAAACACGCAGAGCAGAAGAAGCTAATGTCGGTCATAATATTTCTCGCACGAGAGATAACAGGTCACACACTGCCCTGATTATGTAGCTAGATTAGGCTTTGCACCCCATATGGGAGGCACATAGTAGAAAAATCAGCCAAAAAACAGTGGGTTATAGTTCAGTCAAGAGTGTTAAAAACATTGCACCATGTGTTCCTGAGGGAAACCCACAGTTTCCCCGAGGCAGTTTAATGCAAAACACTGACCAGCTCTGACAGCACGACCATCATATCTGTTAACTGTTTTTAGTACACTGAGAGCAATTCAAAGGTGTGTAGGATTGCTGGGGATCTATCAACAGAAATGGAATACAATTTATCTGTTTTCAATAGTGTATAATCACTTGAAACTGAGAATCCTTGTGTTTTCGTTACTTTAGCATGAGCCTTTTATATCTACAGAGAGAGCAGGTCCTCCTTCCCAGAGTTTTCCATGTTGCACTGCAATGTTTTTACAGTAGCCACGAACAGACAAACCAATTACTGGTTCTAGAGAAGACCCTTTGCATTTTTGGTTGGAATTTTGTCGTAGTTTCTCCTATAAGCTTGGCGAAATGAGATGTATTCAGTTGGTTGCAATCTACAATTCCACCGCTAGATGCCACATTGGTCTTTTAAATATCCAGCAAACACTTCCCATCTCAACTTCACTAAAAACACGATAGGTCCTCTCTAGAGCCCGTAATTGGTTCAAAATTTATACTGTTGCCACGCTAAACGACATCCAAGTCAGTATTTAAATGCTTCCGGGATTGTTTTTTTGGGATCAGGAAGAGGAACGAGCTTGTTCGTCAGCTGTACCAAAAAAAGACTGATAAAGAATGAGGAATGGCGCTCCTCTAGGACATTTAATGCAAATGCAGAGAACAGGAACTGCCTTATCTCCAAGACGAAACCATTCTCGCAAGGGTCCACAATTTCGATCCAGCAAGCACAGGGCCATAACAAGTGCGAGCTCAAACCTCACTACGCATGTGCAACTACTCAACACTCACTCGCTAGTCAAGTTGACTGTTGAGATTTCTGAGGCATTGGCTTTCATTAGACCCATAATTACATTAAAAGCAAAGTACAGAAGTATGTAATGACTGCGAATTTAAGGAAAGCATAGTATCATCCACAACCTCCGACTACCATCTTGATGCTCTGAAGTCCAAGTCCCCAAACAAAATTTGAATCAGGACAGCTCTTATTCTAATGAAATGTTACAAAAACACAGATAATAGAATATTATATTCCATTTCTGCCCCTAAATGATACACTGGACCTTTAAAACTATTGTCAAATTCATATATGGACAAGAAGCTGTTTCGCAAGCTATTAAGTTGTTCTTAATTCTCATATATTGTTTGTCAAGAGAAGATATAAAATACATTACAATATTTTTACAAAGAATGTGTTTTTATTCTAATGCGAGCTGAATCTGTAAATTCCATTGTCATATTTGTTTAAAAAGAAACGCTGTGATGTGTGTTTATACTGATCAGTGACAAATCTGCTGTGCTACACAATGAAACTATCCTGAGCTGCACTGATTGACAGGGGGTATTAGTGCGACAAACAACACTGACATTGTGTTTCAGAGAGGGTTTGTCTTTCACAGATTCTCACTTCTGCGTTTATGTTGTTTTGTTTGATTGTGGATTGTCATTGTTTACCTTGCAAGATCTTAACAAGAGGAAGAGGACACACAAACTATCCATTACAGCCATTTTTAATATAAGAGTTGCCAGATTTGACTGAATCCCTGGAGTGCTTGAATAAATGTATACACTGTTTGCCTATATTAGCAGAGCTCTCTCTGATGTATGGCCACCTCTGCCGTTCAGACGGAGCATAAGAGAGCCACTGCTGCTTTCTAGTGGCAGAGGAGAATAATGATCTGATGAACTTGAGAATGGATAATGTGCCATAAACCATGACAAAATGAATAGGCATGCTAATACGAACACTTAATCCTTCCATCAACAGAATAAATAGCTGTGAAGGATGACAAGGGAAAATATCTATTTTGTAATCTTTCACCTGTGTCATTTGATGATATGCAAGATATCTAATCAGGCTGCTGTATTTTTCCAACATTCTCTGAATACAACAGGGATGAGGAAGCCTCCTACTCTGACTTCTATCCCATCATCCCTGGTGACCTGATGTCTGTAAAGGAGATCTTGAACATGGACAACATCCCACGCCACAGGACATGGTGAGATACAAGATCTAGCCAGATGTTTATGTTGATCATATACAAGTCATTTTATATTACAATATCAACATACCTTAAGATACATACAGATAAAGATACTTTCCTGGAAAATCAGTTGAGAAATTCTGAAGAGTCCCATGTCTCCTCAAATTAACTGCAACATTGCCACCTCCCGTGCTTCAGCTTATTACTCACACCAGCATTTCCTGCTGGTTTCCCCTGGACCAAAGCACCTCCGGACCGTTCCGCACTGGGACCGCTAGCTGCATGGCTAACATAGCTAAATTAGCTAACAGCAGCTACAATGCTACTATGCTGCCCCCTTTTGCTTGGAGTATGAATTTCAGAAGTTGGCAAATTCTTACACACTACACCTTTAATCAGAAAATTGCAGCTTCTGTGATTTGGATATTGCACTTGGCAATATTGTGAATTCTATCACACTTTCATTAATTGTAAAGCCCTGGTGATATAGCAAACTCTCGGTCAACAAATGTACTTTGTGTCACAGTACTGGTATATGACTCACCCTTAACAAGAATAGTGCAAGTTACTGGCAGTACTGAGTACATATCTGGCTCACTGAAACAGCAAACTACTACATTTGGCACACTGTATTTTTCCCAAAACATTTATATGGACACAAAAAAATGTAATGATCAAGAAAATAATCTGCAGATTCATTAATAATCACAAAATCATTATAAGTTGCAGCCCCACTTCTAACAGTCAAGCCTCAAAACGACAAATCATTGACCACCATGGGGAAAATTTTCCATCTGCAGCTCGCAGCTTGCCGCATTATGTTTGCTTCTTATTTTGGATTGGAGTCTTTTGTAGGTACAAAATGGCAGTCACTGTGGATGAGTCTCTTCGTTGCATACTGAATCAAAGACTGGAAGCAAGCCTCCACTTTTCTCCAGAGGACTTCCTTCCTGAATGATCTGTGCTTGTCGTAAATTTATCTCTCTCTCTCTTTCTCTCTCTCTTTCTGTGAGAATGTGGAATGGGTCAAGTTTCACTGGTGCTTTACCCCACAAGCTATTGAAACCAGAAGAGCTTTTATGCCAACAGAGGCTAAATAAACAACAGAAATCAGGGCTCTTTCTTCACTATCTGTAAAAGGCCAGCTGGGACCATCTCCCATCACTGCAAGGATGTCATGAAGCCAATAAGCAATAACCATTCGACTGAGTCATACAGTGGAACTTTAAGATTTTTATTTCTGTACCTAAAGAGAAGAAGATGGAGCTTCACATCCTATTGGAAGAAAGTACTGCTGAGAGGATTACTCAGGATCACCTGTTTTGATAATTAATTGATTTTTACGTAATTTCTCAATATCTACATTGCTTCCTATTTATGTTATGAAAATATATTGTCCTTTGTATATTGTGATATGGCACAAGTGTTGTCTTTTCCTATTTTTGAAAGGCTGCATTACAGTGATGTCATTTTCAGACTGTTCGTCTGATTACTTCTGAAAATGACATCACGTGTTCTAATACTTGACCTGGCCACTTAGTCATTATATCCACATTACTGATGATTATTATTATTATTCATAATCACTTATCATTATCTAATTGTGTTATTATTTTGTGAAAGTACCAATCGTCAGCCCTACAATATTGTTGCAATATCGTATTGCTATATTATTGTAAGGACATACCGTCCCGCCTTAGTCTTGCTCAGAGTTGCAAATAACAACAACACAAGGAGTTTATTCAATCATCTTTCATAGAAATTAATCCCCAAATTGTACAGTGATTAGGGGTGGTTAATCAGCCCAATTTCCCGATTCGATTCCGATTATTGAAGTCTCGATTCGATTACAAATCGATTTTCGATTATTAACGATTATCGATTCGATTTTCAATGATTAACGATTATTGATCTTCCATTTAACATCAGGACATGTTTCTCTATTCCCCACTCGTCTGCCATTGCTTTGAGAAACTCACACATATTTGCGCTTGTGTGGCTATCATCCATAGCTCTCGTCTGAAGTACGTAGGACATTCGCTTCCATTAACTGCTGACATAATGAGCTGTTACGGTCCCGTATGAGACTGTAGCTCTGGATGTCCAGGCATCGCAGGTTATTGCTACCCTGTGAGCAGAGTTGAGGGACTCTTGCATGGAAAGTGTTGTCTCCTTGTAAAGATTTGGAATAGATGTAAGCGTGAAAAAGATCCGGGATGGAATAACACATCTTGGCTCCAGACTGTGGACCATGTAGCGGAAGCCAGTAAGAGGAGGATTCCAGTTTGCATTACAATTTAAAAAAAAAAAAAAAAAAAGTTTTCTTTAAAAAATCAATCTTTGGAAATGTATTAATCGATTCATAATTGTCAATATTATAATCGCGATTAATCGATTATCAATTTTTTTCACCACCCCTAATAGTGATAGTGAGGTATAGTGAATCAGGATGTGGGGGGATTTTGTTGATGACATGTGTGAGCCGTCTTTTAGGGCTTTAAGTGTCTTATGATTGTGTTGCCAGGACAGGATTACTGCTCAGCTGTCACGGAGAGGATGTCGTATATCTAAAAATAAGTCCTAGAATAGAGAGGTTTAGGTCACCAAGAACAGGATGCAATGGGATTGTTGCCTCTACTGTTAATATTTGCTTTACCAGAATCCCTTTTCTACTGTAGGGGCAGCTCGCCGTGTCTGGGTCACATAGTATCTGTGTTGGGACTCAATTGCACTTTTACTTTTAAAGGCTTAGTGGCAGCCGTTTGCTGATCTTACGTCCATCCAGAAATTCATGCCACTCTTGTTTCGAAAAGGACTGACAGTCTAAGTATGTGGAATTCTTCATCAATGCTAAAAATAAAACAGATGTTCTTCTTTAAGCCATGAACGGAAGCTTTGGCTGGCAGCAGGCTGGCCACAGTGAATAAATGGATGGACAGAGGTCACAGTGAGTATTCAAGGAGAAGATGGGTTTTACTATAGGACTGAGTTGCCAAGAAGGGAGAGTGAAAAGGGGGGGAAGTCATTGAGGGTGCAATCACAATCTTTTGTAAGACAAAACACATCTGACAGTAATGAGCCTCAGCTGCAGTGATCTGGCCCTGCCAACTTGGCATCTCATTAGGTGCCCTCTCCCATGCCACAACCACAGAAATCCAGCACATCTATGAGTTTCTTCTATCCTTTCTGCCAAAGTGTTCAGTTTATCTCGCCTTCACATTTTCCAACATGTTAAAGCCCTCTACCTCTTGAATTAGTGAGATCGATTCCTCTCTGAAGTGCTAATTCTCCCAATCGAACCTCAATCCTTGACAGATCTGACCCCCCTCAGAAGTAGTAAGCTGAATATGATGTAGATGAATATTTTAGGAAATCTAGTAATGCTGGAGGTGGCTGACTCCTCCTGGGATAAGGGAAGGAGGAAGGAAGGATGAAGTTGAAAGCTCTCTAGGATTGGCACACTATTTCTGGAAGGTCTGAGTGTTGCAAGACATGGGAGCATGACATTTGTTTTGATTTGTGTGGAAATGGAACTGTGGCTCCAGTTGCAACATCACTATCTGAATCACAGAATGGTTTCTCTATTATCTCCTCCTCATAGCAAAGGGTAACATGTAAATTTTGCAGCGGACATGCCTGGTTTGTCTTGGCAAGAGGGGTTTGCTGTTCTTTCCACCAATGAGCAATATTAAGAGTAATAATAGAGCTATAAACCCTCTCATACCCACTGACTTGATGTGTTCCTGTGGTTCATTCCCTCAAGGCTTAGAATCTCTGAGCCCAGAGAGATTAAAACAACTGACAGGCACAAACTCAACTAAATGAGCCTGTGGCAGAAGAAGTCAAAACCATGTTTCTGGGCGCCTGGGAGTGTGAGCGCAAGTGGGTACACACTTGTCAGCATATGCATCTGTGCATCAACGTAGTTATTTGCATATTTATTCATGCCGTTTGTGCATTCTGTTGAATTATCGCAAGCATTTGTAGGGCCATTCATGCTCTGGTGGCCACCAAAGCTCGGAGTAGTGTTTGTGATATTTAAGATTCTGTCTGCTGTGTTTGTTGTGGCAGTGTGTGTGTGTGATGCATGTGTTAAAATAATTAAACCCTGGGCACTGTCAATCAAAAGACGGTTCAGAATACACTCCCCTCTGGTGATGAGACAGGAGTATTAAAGCGCATTTATAAAGGCAGGCAAAATTCATGATCGTGCATGTTTTAGTGCATATATCGGCATGCATATGGATGAACTGCATGCTACATATGGTTATATTCACCCCTACAACCTGCCATACACATGTATATATTATAGACTAGAGAGGGATTCAACAACATCTGAAAGAGTCTTGTGGTTTGCGACAGCCTTGACAATAAGCTCAGAGCACAGGTTCAGGAGCTGTAGAGCTGATGGGGATTTTCACACAGGGGATTTTTCACTTGCAGATAGAGGTGGAACAAAATTACGGCAATGTATTGCAATAGGAGGCGATGCAATTATCAATACACTGCCAGCACTTCCTTTGAACCAGGGCTTCCCAACACTGGGCCTGCCACGTTTCTAGCTGAGATAAAATAATAGTAAAATTCTTTTTAATTAGGTAGGATCCCTCCCTAATTATTTTTCACATAATCTGAGCAGATACTGTGAAACTGACACCACAAGTGGTCTCAAGTGTGACCTTGTAATGCATGACTCCTTGTCACTGATTAGTCAAGTAGAGAACAAACCACAATGAATTCAAGATCAACAAGAAAGAAACTTTTGTATTGTTAAGTCGTGGCAGGTGACCGCTTCTTTAATGACCCCTAAAGCTGAGGAGATAAATCAAAAACAAGCCTTGAACCCCAGGGCCAAGTGATGTATGCTCTAGTTACCATAACACCTTGCTGACCAGACAAAGACAGATAGTTTGTTTCTTCTGAGCGAAATAGACCATCACAACCACCTGCCATCTCCATGACAACCAACTTGATGAAAGGACGTCACATCGGCAGCAACACAGTGACAATTTAAACTGTCCACACCCGAAGGAGCCCTGGAGAGGCATACATCATCATTCGAGAGATCTCAGAGTAGCAAGCAGCACAGCATCCCTTCATAGTGATGTGAATAACAGTGGCAGTGAGCCTTGATATTCCACTGAACTTCTCAAAACCTTTGAGCGTTTGTCAGAACGGCGCTCATGTGAAATGACACGTAGGTATAAATGGAGCGGCAAACCACAGACATCATCACTGAGCCCTTTTCCACGACAAAGTGCCAAACATCATGAAAGTAGCATTTGTCTGCAAATGGACTAGGAGAGAAATAAATGTTTACGTGCCAAAAAATCGATGTAAAATTGCTGTTTTGTTTCTGTCACAGGTCGACCTGTGTTTTTACAAAAAAACGTGTTCATACTTTTGTCTGAATTGCTGTCTGTACTATTGTCCCTTCCTCTGATGGATCACTGAATTGTTTTGACATCCTACTCAAATTTTTTTCAAGTAAAGCTAATTACTTGCCGTCTGCTTTTGAAAACATGCTGTGCAGCTGAAATGTGCATATCAAAACCGTGTTATTTATGAAAAAG
The DNA here is from genome assembly GCA_963678695.2 of Diplodus puntazzo. NCBI lineage: Eukaryota > Metazoa > Chordata > Actinopteri > Spariformes > Sparidae > Diplodus > Diplodus puntazzo. The sequence goes on from OZ023160.1 coordinate 9,085,434, forward strand.
TAATTCAAATGTTACTGCATTTTGTGAGATTGTCTGTGTTCTGCACCTGCATTCTGCTTGACAGAATAACAAAAAAAATCAGAAAAACAACAGTCCTGGGTGTATTAAAAATGTACTATGTTCCACTAGGGAAATCCTGAAGGACACTCTGGCTGCTGATGAGGAGTATCACCGAGACAAATGGACCATGTTTGGGAACGAGCTTGAGAAGGTGGAGATAGACGTGATCAGGAATCAGCATGTGTTACGTACACGTGTCGACACAATGACCCTTCGCAAAAAGGTAAAGGTCAAGATTTGCTGTCAGGAATAACCTAACAAAAGCAGAGTTATTGTATTTTTCATTAGTTTTTAGTTGTAATTCATTTCATTTTCAATTCCAGGGAGGGTTTACTCATTTTAGTTCAGCTTTTACAGTTTGAAAATGTTTATTTTCTAGTTTAGTTTTTGTTAATTTCAGTATTTGTTTGGGTTGTTTTTCACTCTAGAAGTCCAAAGTTGACGGCCTCTGCCACATTTTAATGCCCCTGTTCCATCATATAAACGGATCTTATTTATAGCTTTTCTAACGGGTTTGCCGACAGTATGTTAAACAAGAAGAATTAGGCTTCTTGTGCATTTTAGCCAACACATTCTGTAAAAAATTTTCTATGATTCAGGGCGTCTGACATTGAAATGTTTAACTGGTGAATGGCAACAAAATTGGAAAGAATTCAAGGACAATTCTAAATTACAGTGTGAGGCTGTGGCATAAGGTACATTTTATTTATCTAGGACTCAAGTCTGTTACTTTGACAATATTGCCTGTTTTATTGTGCATTCGCAATGCACCTTAAAGATTGCTCTGCTTTAAAAAGCGTAAGGTAAATAAAGAGAAGTGACTAATTTATTCATTCATTAAGCTCATGAATGTGTTAGCAGCATATATACAGAATATGCAGCCATTGTTTCATCATCGATTATATTGTTAATATCTGTCAAACACTGATGACTCTCCATTATCTACTCAGCAGGACACAACCTCTCTGCTTGATTGGAGTTTTTTTTTTAAATGCCTGCTGGACTCAAATTAGTATTTAGCTGTTTGGTGAACGGCAGGCACTTATGGAATACAAACACAACACTTTGCGAAGAAAAATGTCTCGCAGTCGTGATGACATCCCAGTCGCAAAAAACGTATGCATCATTGCCTCCTCATGGTTATGTTGATAAATTGGACCCAATTGACAAAGACCAAAGCTAAAGACATAGCCTGTATATTTTTATCTTAGCTAGTTTCAGTCACTTTATTTGTATTTATAGTAACCAAAAAGAGATTTCACACCTTGTTTTACTTTTCAACGTAGTTTTAGTTAATTACCTTGACCAAAAAAAGGACTGCCTTGTATTTAGCTTTGTTAACACAATTTAACTTTCACAGCAGAAGAGGAGATCATTTATTTAAATAAAACTTTCTAAAGTTTTAGGTCTCAGTGAGAACCCACCCATGTAAAATAAGATACAACATGTACTTTGCATATTAGTTTATGCACTTTCAAAATGAGAACCATAAAGTCTGATGGTGTTATGTCATGCCTTATCCACTAAATCCTCAGAATGTCCATGCAATTAAAATTAATGCACACATTAAGATCGATAGGTGCATAGGATAAGTCTGAAGGCCAATAAAAGGCCAAGGAAAAAGTCTCCTGCACACTGTCCACTTCACATGCAATTAAGTTTAATGACAATAACGTTTAGGTTCTTACACCTTCATTGGGTTATCTTACAAGACAATAGGAGAGGCTGTTTTAAGTAGGGTTGTGGACTCGCCTGGCCCATCCAGGCACATCCCTCAAAATCCCATCAAAAACACAAGAGTCCACAACCCAAAGACAGCCTCCCCCATTGACTTGTAAGATAACCTGATGAAGGTCTAAGTCCCGAAACTTTGTTAGTGAAGTGGACAGTGTGCGCGGGTCATTTTCCTGTAGAGAGGATGTTTAAATAAAAACAAGGCTGGATTTGTGACCTGGTTGAACCAACTTTGATATATCAGAGATAAAACATATCTGTGTTTTTCAGTAATTGGGTGCTGAATATATGCACTTTCACTTCTTGTTTACTGTGTTGTTTTACCACTGATTAACCACCATCCAATAATCCAGACTATTTAAAGTTTATTTTTCATGTTTGTGTTTTCTCAGTTTGCTTTTTTCTTACTCTGTTTTAATGATCATGGGGCTGAAGAGAATAAATAAAGTTTACTCGCTTAACTGATACAGAATATATTTATCAGTGCATGATGTTTCATCTTATCTGCAAAATCTGTTTATTTATCATTTCAAAACTTTGTTTCCCCTGGGTCTCGCCTTGCTCCAGGCAGAAAAGAAGGCATCTGCCCACATGAAGTACCTGGAGCGTCTGAGCCAGAAGGCCCCAGACTTTTCCATCCCTCTGCGGGCTCATACTGTCTGGGAGGGCATGACAGTTAAACTCTCCTGTACCGTCCAGGGCTTTCCACCCCCAAAGGTCACATGGTAAGAACATTTGTCTGCTCCCCATTCTTTTTGCCTCGACTTGCCTACAGTCATTCTTTTTCTAGAAGTTTCTAACAAATTACAAACTTCCAAATCTAATAGTTTCTGGGCTGGCTGAAGTGGGTTAAAGCAGAAAAATGATAATGGCTCAAAGGTCTAACTTTCAGGGAACAACAACAATACAATTTGCAATAATGCTCACTCCCGATACATCTTACTTTCAGGGTAGCAAGAAACAAATATTTTCACTGAGGATTAATCTGTTGATTATTTTCTCAATGAATCAATGAGTAGTTTGGCCTACTAAATGTCAGAAAATGGTTAAAAACTTCGATCAGAATTTCCCAAAGCAAAGATGACGTCCTAAAATGAGAAGGAGAAAATAAACCGGAAAATACTCATATTTAAGATGGAATCAGTGAATTTCAACTTGTTGTGAACAATTCTTCAAACTGATTAATTGATTATCAAAATAGTTGTTAATGGTTATTAATCATTTAAATAATTAACTAATTAATGCAGCCTTAATTTTAATCTATATGAGAGTTGAAATGAGTAAATTGACTAGTCATCCAACAACAGTCTAATTAACTAATTTAGAAATAAATATAAAAAGATAACTAGTTCACCAATTCTTGACTGTAATCTTTGCTTTTCTCTGTTTTACATCACTGCAAATGAAATATGTTGTATAACATATTGTCAGACAAATAAAACAAATGAAAGATGCCACTTTTGGACATGGAAGATTGTCATTAGCATTATTTCAACATTTTGAACTAGACAAGTTCTGTTACTGTTAATGTATCTTGCAATGTTAAAGAAAGTATGAAAATATTCTTGGACCCGTTCCTTTATCCGGGTCTGCACCCAAAGTTAGTGGGGTCTATTCTAGGCCCGTGACCAATCCTCCATCCAAGTTTCATAGAAATCCATCCAGTAGTTTTGTGTATTCTATAGACAAACCAACAAACCAACCAACTAACCATCAGTCAAATAGGTAATGGTGAAAACGTAACTTCCTTGGCAGCAGCCCTACGTCAAATCATTAATTCATTACTTATTCGTAATGCAGTGAAACACTACTGAATCTGTCATGCGATCATTAGAAGTGTATAGTGTGAGAGACAAGGAAGTAGGTTAGGCACCAGTATGCAGATGGTTGAATATAAAGATAGAATCAAAGCCTGTGAGTTGCTGGCCAAAAAAAAACCAAGTCATAACTCTACAGTTCTGTGCCCTGAGTTGAATATCATCTTCTGTATTAATATGAAATTAACTGTGTTAATTCAGGCAATGTACTAAACTGTCGACCTTGATACTTGAGCTGCTGAGAGACAAGCTGAGGAAGAGGCTGTGTGTGCTCAGTATTCATAAACCTGAGCTGAGATCCTGATAACCTGAGGCATGTGGGTTTCACCGTCACACATGGGAACCATCGAGCCCAATGAGCTGCAAAAGGGCTCCCCTCTGAGGTGCCCAACACAAAACAGAATCAGAGATCAAAGTCCCCCTCTGACTGCTGAAGATTCAGCCAAACCAACATCTGATTAATGAAGGACGTGCATAAGTAATCAGTGAGCAGGGTCATGACCCACTCAAGTGAAGCCTGTTTTTCACTTTTGCTTTGATGTTCAAAAAGCCAAAACTTTTAACACATACTATTTCTAACTTCCTTCCTCAGGTATAAGGACGGTCAGCCGCTGAGAATTTCTGACCAACCATGGAATTACAGTCTTCAACAAAGATTTGGTCTCAACACACTGGAGATTAGAAGGTAGGTCACAAGCTCTAATGGCTAATTAAGGCTTAAGATCTCATAACGCAGAAAACTATGAATACGACGCATGTCCGGATAGCATGACCTTGCCATTGATGACTTGAGAATAAAATAAAACATTTAAGAAACTTGTTGGTGAGAATAGGAAATTGTGGTGTATGAGATCAAATATGGCTGTCAATCTGGTGCTGTTTTGTAAGTCTAGTTCCATTATCTAAATTCAAAAGAATGAAGATAAAATGAAGATGAACTTAATGTCATATGAGAGATTAATTCAACAGCCATTATAACAGAGTAAAGGATGTTACTGGTCAACAAAAGTGCAATAAAAAGCACAGATCTGTAAAACTACGGATACATTTTTTATTTCTGTCCAATCTTTAAATTACGATCTTCACAAAAACATAAAATTCTTTATCCCCAGGTGCTCTCCAGATGATGCTGGCGAGTATAAAGTGGTAGTCAACAGCCCCTTGGGTGAAGCTATGACTTTTGGAACTCTTGTGGTGAACTGTGAGTAGTTTCCCGTTTCAAATCAGCTCCACCTTTCTGGGAACCATTATGGATGGTACAAATATGGGATACAATGACTGAAATACAAGAGTGCAGTCTCGGGTTCTAAACTGGCAACGGGGCACTGAGGTATGAATAGGATGTCGGTAAAGGAAATCTAAGATGTTAAATTAAAATCAATTTAACCAATCCAATGAGCAATTACGTTGCAGAATTCTCACCATAGGAAGGCTTTTCAAATCCTGGGACACGAGAAGTGAAGTCAGTGAAATCTCAGCGAAACATGAAAAACAACCACAAGACCAACAAGTTTTATAGCCAAGCTTAGAGACTGTTAAACGTCAAGGAATAACCTAAATAATAGACAGGTGATCAAAGGCACTGATCAATCCGGAAATGAAATGACTGAATACAGTACTACAAGCATAGGAGCAACACAGCACAGGGAGCAAAACACTACAAGTCCTAATGTCATTCACAATTCAACACCACTGATGGCAGCAATGTTGACAAAAATCAAAAAGAGAGTCAGTCAGTACTCACCGTAAGTCACTGTGTTGAATCTCCTCTGGATATCCACCACTCATCAGTTTTGCTCTTGGTGTTGACTCGGTCGCTCTGACTGGTTGGCAGGGAGGCCAGTTCTTTGTCAAAGTGAGGCTCCCGCTTGTTTAGTGAAAACGATCTTAAGTTGTATTCGTGGGGACATGAATATGCAGCATATCTTGACAGTTTTTCAACCGGTCTTTGTCCTAACGTTACATCATCAGAGGTGAGCGCTTTTAATTTGTACACACACAGTCTCTGAAAAGTCTCTAAACTAAGGGGGAAAGCATCCTTTTCCTCATGGAAGATTATTGGGCAGCACCTGTCCGACGGGTCCAACCTCCGCTAGCCGCTAAAGTGTTAGCTTGCTGGGCATCCGTTCGACTGATTCTCCTCACCTTTGCCACCCCCCTCCGGCCAAGTTTTTTCCACAAGTACTTGGTCGTCTTACCTCCTGACTGCTGGGTGTCGTCTTTGTGTCAGGAGAAGACATTAGTCAAAACTAATATAAGTAATTTGAAATTCCATGCTTAGTTTGCTAACGTTGGTTTAGTTAGCCATTAACTGAAACAGAGCTAGCAAAGCGTGCGCGTGTCCAACTAACTGAAGTCCCGCCCCCTAGCTTGGTTGACAGTTGTTGCTGAGCGTGACTTACTATCACGCACGTGCGACTTACTGTATCTCGCGAGATAGTAAGTCGCGATAGTAAGCTGCAGTGGCACTCTGGCTCAAATTATTGAATGAAGTGAACTGGTGGTGTTAACTCAACAATGACGGGACGCTGGAATCATGAACAAGTGCCGTTTACTTCAACATCTTATACTGTAACGTTGTTCTCAGTGGCAGCCTAGTATCGTACATTGTCGCCATGTTGTTGCACTCTGACCTCTCAACATGCAAGTGTTAACCATGACCTGATTTATACCACAGCGCCCCCTTGTGGTATAAAGAGCAAATAGTATATCTGTAATAACAGAATACAGCAAACGTGTTTAGTGTTACGAGAGAATGTGGTCTGTGTGAGAATGTCGTGGAAAATTGAAGGTATTTTAGTAAATTTAGATTTTCTGTCACAACTTTCACATGAATATGATTCTATATTCACCTGCATCTATTGTTAATGGAAATGGTGTCCGCATTACATAGTTTATCCCCCTGAGGGCACTGACAAGTTTGTTTTAGCTTTGAAATGTCACTGTCAAATTTAAAGGATCTCAATCCGAATGTTTTGGTGCTTATGGTTGAAATGTGAATATCAGCTGATTTATTAGAATCTGATTTTTGAAATTTTAAATATCCATACTGGCACTCCATTCAGAATCCATGACAGGTCTAACCATAAAATAAGAATTTCAGTTTTTTACTTTCTCTGCAGGGGAACACACACTTATTAATACCATGTTTGCTGATGCTGTCATGACCAAACTTGATTGCACATCAACACCTCCATCCTCCTACTGCCTCCAATCTTGCCATTGGTCAGATCATATGTAAAAGGGGCTGATTTCTGTTTTGGATTCCAGTTTCTCATTTTCTTTCCCATGCACAGTGCAGTTTTCCATCCCTATAATGCCAGTTTCTATTTAAATTTCATATTTGGACAAGCATCAACACCAGGCTAAAATCATCAGAACAACAGATCTCAGAGCGGCACTCATGCATAATGTATTACACCGAGGACAGTGGGTGTAGTGGTGAGTAATAGTCAAACATCTACAGTGAGCATCGTTGCCTTACAGCGCTGTGACAGAAACATTCGCAATGTTTCCCATTGTGACCCACTCTTTCTTGCAATTTCTCGGTAGCTTGTGGTAAAGTTCCCTTACATTGTGGATCAGTTAGATGGTCAGGGATTTAATGAGGCACTTCAAGGCTTCTCCTTGCCATGTATATTTCACAGGCTTTCTCGGGTTGTTAAAATTAGGTTAAAGGGATAGTAGATGTGACTTGCGTAAATGTAGCCTTGCCAGGTTAGATTTGTATGATGTGTCTTTGTATGTCGTACTTCTATATATGTAACAATATCTTCCTGTGTTTCTGTCCCCATTCTCCCCCTCCCTGTATTTCTCCAATCTTTCCTCCTCTGCCACCCTGCAATTCAGCATATCAAGGAGCTTTGGCTGGTTCAGAGCACTCGCAGACCCCCGGTAAGTTTCGCGCCACAGCCTAATGAAAAGTGTCCCCTTTCATTTTCTCTGTCAACCTTTGAAGTTCTTCCCTCCACCGGTAAACGAGGGAGGGCTGGGTGGCTTTGAAGACGGTGACACAACTCTCTGCTCTGCTGTGCATGCTGCACCTCATAAAGAAAGATATGGATGGATTGAAAGCGAGCAGTGGTTTAACAGCGTTTGTTTGTCATGGGGGGTTATGTGTCTGTGTGGACATCCGTGTCCGTGGATGTACAGGAGTAAGAAAGAGTATTTGATGGATAGTTTCTGTAGGGACAGAAAGACTTGCCTCCGATTGAGCAGGAACGACAGTCATGTATATTTCATTTCAGGGACAGCAGGGGATTTATTCTGTTTTGCTCCAAGCTGTGGAGCATCTCATATTGGCTTTGGCGCTCTTTGGCCTAGATTAGCCCCCACCGTGTCAGCTGTCATCACCAGAGAGGAAAAACAGCACTGGCCCTTTATTCAAATGCCCAAAATACCCTGTCTAAGTTTTTCCAAAAAGAGCTGCTTGTGGCAATGCGTGACAAGGCAAAAGTACCATGACAATGTTTCAGTCTGGCAAAATGTCTTAAGGAAGAGGTCAGGGTCAGTGGATGGCTCAGGAATGTAGCTGTGAAAGGGGAGACTACTGTCACCATGTCCTTCCAACTGTCGGCATTAATGTCTTTTGGCCATGGACACAATATATTAAATGGGCACTATGAAACTTCTGTGTTGTGCTGGAAGCCAGTCCTCCACAAAAACATCCACAGTCCAGCAGCATTAAACAAATTGTCTGCAGGCTTGTATAGACAACTGAGGGACACGTGGAATGTCTCATTTTCCACATCAAGTTCCAATCTGCTCACTTATGGCCAGTAAAAAATTGTCACAGATGGTCATGAATAGAGCCGCATTAAGTGATGCTAATATGGGTTCTTTGGAAGGTAATTCCAAATGACATATCTTGTTGTTTACTACGCTCTCACTTTATCTCGGAACACACCAGGGAGATTTTATAAAGCAAAAAAAAGCCCAAGGTTTTGTTTTTTAATTCTTTTTAAGTCTTCAGTGTTGCAACCTTGGTCTTGTGTCTGTAGCTTTAGCTATCCTTCCTGTCAGATGATTATAAATATTGTACTCACCAACTACTTGCAGACAGAACTGAGATACCTTCACACATTAACACATGCATAAAAACTGTATACTAAGTGTGCCTGACAAGGTTTTGCAGAAAAAAGTATGATTAAAACATTAAAGTCCTTAAAATGGCAGCGTTTCCTCTTTCCTCATTAAAAATTCCACATGATGTGAACTTGCAAATATTTTTTTTCATATCAAAAGTTTAACTGCTTGACAGAAGTTGTCTACCACTTCACTGTAAAATCCATTCTCAGTGTATGTGCCCTTGAAGCTCCAGGTTTCCTCCTGACATAAATCATAAGTGTAGGCCCGCTTCTTAAAATCAGATTTTCAATGAGCACAGAGAAAATTTACACCTCCAGCATTGACTGTGAAAACAGCCTTCCAGTGTCAAACTCTGCACATACATCATTCTCCAGAGTGAAGCTCAAACATTCAACTGTTAGAACAAGAAGAAAAACCCATTTTTGACAGGAGAGGGATTTTTTAGTATAACAGACTGATCTGTTCCATTTAATTTATTTTACTTTTAGATGTTTTAAAGAGATAAAACTAAAGTCATCTTCTCAGGACAAACGCATATACTGATTATCATTTCTTATGCACGGTTTTCTTTTGTATTCTACTACTGACTTTCACCAATACCTTTGCGAATGCATCCGTTGCTTCAGCAGAGGTACTATGTAGTTGCAATACAATACAATGCATTCCCCACACACTTACAAATTAAGTGCCAATCATTTTGAATGAAGCTTTATCAGCATGTAATGGCATCGGGGGCCTGCTTGCTGCGCGAATGTGCTGAAGAATTGCATGCTGCCATTTTCACGTAACTGATGCTTGATTATCGCATGTGGGGCAGATCATATTTTTCCAAAATGAACCACTCAATAACAAAAAGCACAACTGTGATGAATTTATCATAATCATCATTGCACTGGAGGAGGCGTAGGTTTGAATGATAGGGAAGAAATATCTAGGCAGTGTGTTTGGTGAAGCTGCACACATTCCTGTGGTAGCCTGGATGCCTTAGCGGAACAGGATCATTATAAGAAACGTGTCTCTCTTTGACTCATCCAGGAGGATGGGATTTGTCAAGACCTCGTGGCACACATGTCTCTCAATTCCAGGGTATGTTCCTTCAGTGGTTTGACAAGTAAGAAAATTGTAGCTGATGGAATAACTTGTCAGAAAAGTTCTGTTGTTGTTTCCTCCAGGTGATGCCTTTACTGACTGCGCAATGTCTCTTTGATGAAGCAGAGGGTCTATTTTGGCCATGCAAGACTGCATAAGATGGTCTTTTTAGTAAATTAAGACCTTCTGGGTTGTTTTGTTCAGCTTCACTACTGAGAGAAACCAAGAAAGAAGGAACTTGTGAGAGCTACCCTGCAGAAAAAAATTAAAAACTGAAGTCTTAGCACAAACATACTGGATGGTAGACAGAAACCTGAGCTTTTTTGCTGTGTAGATGAGCTCTTGTTTCTTATCATCAGGAATCATCATATTTCTTCCTGCTTGCCAGTGGCCTCCTGCACATCCTGCGCCTCCCGATTCCTCTCCTCTTTACCTGTCACGCATCTCACCTTTGTAGCAATCCAAAGGAGGTCTGTGCAGTTTTACAGTGCAGCTTCCACCCAAACTGATCAAATCGGGAGTTTTCGCTGCAGTAAGGCTATGTCTGGGGTGGACCTACTATACAAAATACATTTTATCTTTGCCCAGCAGCAGTGAGGAAAAAGATCATGTGTATATTGATGAAATGTGTTTCTCTAGTTTTTATTTTTAAATCCTTCTTTTTACTGTTCTTCTAGCTAGTTTCCCCCTTATTTACTCCTCTTGACATGTTCTCCTGACCCCCTCTTTATCTTTCCTCTCTTACCTTTGTCCTCCTCCATCTGTACTCTAGCCTTAAATCTTGAGCCAGAAGCCCAGTTTGACACCATCTTCCCTCCAACATGGGTGAAGGAGGGTAATGACCTCACTCTGCAGTGTACCTTCACCTCAGCTCTGCTGCCTTTTCAGCAGGATGTCAGCTGGTTCAGAGATGGTAAGTGCTGTTAAAGATGAGTCATGTGAGCCTGGTGTTTGCCAATTTATATGTGTGTTAGAGGTTAGTCAATGTTTTTTTCATTCTCTAGGCATTCAGCTGCATCAGGCGAGCACTGTGGACATAAAGACAGTCGATAACAAGGCCTCCATCACTTTAAGGGCTGTACACAAGGAGCATGAAGGGGTTCACACTATCCGACTGAGGACCTGGGATGAGAGCAAGGAACACAGTGCTTTTGTCTATGTCAGCGGTGAGAACCAGCATGAATGTGGTTTTGAATTTTGATGCTATACCTGTCTTTGGCCTTTTACTAATCATGTGGAACTTAGGGAACTTAAAGTGCAATTATTAAATGATTTATCGAACATCAGGTTGTTTATATTTGTGACAAAATGTATTCATATATCTTTTAGAACAATTTGTTTCAGATGTTGACTGTAAAGGGAGAGGTCAACCTGTAGAGCTGTTTATATAGCTAGATGTCTTTGGGGTGAGTTGATGCATTTTTGAAATACCAGAGCTGTCTGCTGTCTTTCAAATATAACTGAACTAGATACCACTTGGCTTGTGGCACTCAAAATGCCGAAACATGCATTTGAAACTCAACAGTGATTCCTCTTTCTCGTGACTGTGAAACGGTTTCTCACAGTAATCAACGGACCTTCTTTGTGAGCAGTTTAATGCAAGAACTATTCTCTTTCCGCCAGTCATAACCTATATAACTTTAGCTAGCTTAGTTTGCTAGCCTCTCATCCATAAGCAGATGCAAGCTTTGTGTACAATAGATATAAACAAATCCATTGTCTTAATCAGATGATGGAGGTTGCTCAGTTGTCATAGATACTAAAGATCCACACTTAGGTCACAACTGAGCAAACTCCTCCAAAAATACCAAACAATGTCTCTAAAACAAGCTGCATTTCAAGTGATGCTTCATTCTGAAATCATCCATTCAGTGTTTGAAAAAAAATCTGACAAGATCTTGCGAGTGACCTTGTGTCTCTTGCATACAAAAATACCATTGTTTTTGAGGATGGAATCATCGTTTGTTGTCCCAAGCTGGATAAATGGTGTTTTGACTGAAACCTTCACTCAAAACACTATTTGTATTCGCCAGATTTTGATTTAACTTCTATTTCCTGTCAGCCGACCACCCTGATTCATACAGAAAAATTGCACCATCAATCAAAATGTTCTGCAGTCAAAGGCTTGTTAACTTTGTTCAGTAAATCTATTCATTCTTCCCAGACTGCTATTTTCTCTCATACATTGTTTGCAGCATGCAAATAAACCAGTGAACAACTCCCACTTGACTCATCAGACATTTGAAATGTGTCTGGGCAGCTCTGCAAGGAGCCTTGGCACACGTGTGTGTTTCAATATGATACCAGTGCTTACTCATGCATGAATTGCACCTAAACTGCAGTCACAGTATAACATGTGCTGAATCATTTATGAACTTAGTGTGCACATTCACCAAAACAATTCACACACTTGTACGCCAACACTTTAATACCAGATTAATCTTCCTGCAAAGCGTCCTTAAGATTTTGGCTCAGGTCTCTCTCTCTCTCTCTCTCTCTCTAAGTAAGGAGCTTGGTCTTGAGCAGAGCTCAAGGTACTAATTAGTGAATCAGCAAACTTCTCTGCATGTGGGTTTTCTCCCGCATTCAGCAGTCGTATTTGCATTACAAATATGCATTACAGGAGAGCAAAAACAAGCGAGAGAGGAGGCGGAGAGGGAGGAAAGGAGGTGAGGTTATACATTTAAAACAGAAAAGAGATGTGCTTGATGTTGGCTGGAGTCTTTTGTTGAAAAAACATATATTCCTAGCCTCAAGAAAAGGTTCGGGAGCATGTCACATCCGATCATTTCAATCAGCTTTGCATAATTTCCTCATTACTCCTTCTTCCTTCTCTTTCTCATCTCATCCACTGGTTATGACTGTATATGTATACTGAGTAACATGTGTTAATCTGTTACATCCTGCAGGCTTAGCATCACTTTTTGCTCTCTGCCTCAGATAATATGTAGATGTCACGAGCTGGAAAACCTTGAATACTTGCACAATATGATATTTTCCTAACATCATCCGTTCTTGTTTTCTTATCTCATCATCTTCCTCTCTTGTGTGTTTCCCTCTGCTACTTTTTTCCGTATGCGTCAAATTCCTCATCTTACTTTGTTTCCAACCAAAGTACTTCACCAGTTCTCTCCTTCTCCTTCCTCTAATCGACTCTCTCCTCTTCATGCTCCAGATGCGTCAGCTGCAGTGCTGGGAGGCCCCGCCTCTCCTCTGGCCGTCCAGGTATCTGACGTCAACAAGGACTACGTCTTCCTTACCTGGCAGCCACCCAGTGCTGATGGATCCACGCCTGTGGAGGGTTATTATGTAGAAAAGTGAGGACTTGAAAAGAAGTAAACAGCCTTACCACAAGGTCCATTTAGCAGCTGTTTTCTTCTGAGTATTCCAAGTGCTCCACTTCTTCACTTTTAAGCAATTAAGTCCAATTATTGAGCTCGTTAAGCAAGAGAATATGTATCATAAATGTCCCATTTGATACATACAGACATTCAATAACAGAAACCAACAAATTGCAGTCTGTACAGTCTTCTGTAATGATAGACAGAAATTTGGATCAGCAAAGAAATTGGATATAAAAATAGTAAATGATTAGCCCACTATCTCTTAATCTGACAATTATACACTCAATTTACCGACTAATTGTGTGATGTACAAAATCAAAATATGAAAAATGGCCCCAAGCTACTTAATTTTGTGCAATAAGTTGGCCAATAACTGAAAGATATTTACTTTTTTACTTTTAAGACAAAGAAAAGCAGCAAATTATCCAAAGTGAGAAGCTGTTACCAGAGTTAATTTGCCGTTTTTTTATTGTAAAAACAACTAAAAAGATTACATCAATTGACAAAATAGGTGCTGGTTAACTGTCTGTCGATCTACTTATCAGGCAATCAAAATCTGTTAAATTAATTTTGAATCACTTGTTTTCAACCTCATTATAGTTAATTTCATCACTTGATTGATCTATGTAGTATATTAATCAGATTACCAATTATCAGAAAATATACGTCTTTTGATTGCTTCATTACTGCTTCACTGATTTATCCATTCCTTTTTGGCAGTTGATTATCGACACAAGTGTACTTTTCCTCTACCTAACATTAAACTGTACATATCAATAATTTAAGTGTTCTTATGATGCTGAACCACGGCTATTTCATTTATTTGGAATTTGCATTTGCGCTTCAGTAGAATCAAATATTTATAGGGGAATTAGGTATAATGAAAATATTAATGAAAGGTTTTCCATCGCCAGGAGCATTCAGCACAAATATAAGATCTCATACATTGATTTAACGTCAAAAAAGAGCATTTTTTCTAGTTTTATTTATTGCTATGTAAGCCAACAGTAAGACTATACTGCTAAACCTCATCTTGCTCCGTGTGCTGCTGGTGAGGAAATTGGATAAAGGCGGTGGCGGTGGCGGCCAGCAGTGAGGTTCCATCCATTTGGCAGAGTTCACATGAGATGGATGGTGTACTTGGTAATTATCAGCCCTCAACACTATGTTAACATCAGAGTCAAAGACTCCCGCAGGAGAACAGGTGCCGCACTTATCACCAACACCAATCAATCAGGATTGACCTGTATATGTGTGTGTATGTATGTGTGCTTGTGTCTCTGTGTTTGTAGACGGAGACAAAGCATGTTCATTTGTGCGCTAGTGCGTAACACATGTTTGTGTGTGTGTGTGTGCTTTTGCATACTGTCTTTATTCACTGTGGAAGATACAGCTCCTGAATGTTATTGGCTGTTGGGTGAGGAGAGGAAAATGTAAGATACTTTCCAGTTCCCTAGCAACGTCCTTATGGTTAGAAAACTGCACTCTTTTCTGCCTTTATTTTGTTTGTAAGAGATAACACTTTGTTATCAATGTTGTGTTCTCCAAGCTCATCTTCTACTTTGAAAATATATTTTATTATGTTTTGAAGCACATTATTTTTACATCCGGTCCCTGGTCACAATTATAGGTCCTGATGGGGTATTTACTGACAGGGTAATATGCTCTGAAATAGTTTTTATAATGTTACACCCTGAAGACTGCACATTATGTTGTTCAGATTTATGCATTTGGCACTTTGTTTTCCTTTTATTTAAATTCTTTATTTTCTCTCCCTCTCAGATATGACGTCGGTCAGGGTGAGTGGGTACGCTGCAATGTGCATATGCAGAAAGTGTGCCACTACCCAGTGTTTGGGCTGAAGGAAGGAACTCTGTACCAGTTCAGGGTTCGTGCTGTTAACAAGGCGGGGGCAGGACGCCCCTCTAAGGCCACTGAACCCGTCCTCACTACCGACCCCCTGGAACACACCAGGACCATGGGTAACACACAGTCGACTTGCCATTAAAATGTGTAAAATGTTACCACAGCTAGAGAAAACACTAATTGGTGACA
Source organism: Diplodus puntazzo (assembly GCA_963678695.2). Classification (NCBI taxonomy): domain Eukaryota; kingdom Metazoa; phylum Chordata; class Actinopteri; order Spariformes; family Sparidae; genus Diplodus; species Diplodus puntazzo. The sequence continues at coordinate 9,100,621 of OZ023160.1, forward strand.
AGCTCAAAGAAACCCCGGCTGACCTGTTATGTACAGTTTTAACAAGCTTTGGTTGTGTTTTGCGGTTTGAATGTTATAATACACCAACCACAGGATTTTGTGAGAGAGATGTGAGAGAGAGTGAAGCCACTTATAAATCCCTATGCTGACCATGAGCTCTCGAGAAATCTCTAAATTTATGTGGTATCATCTAACAACCATGGTTTCTTGTGTGCATGTCCGCATGTGAGTGCAGGGATTTCGCCTGATCAATAAGAGAGTTAGAGGCAGTTGAAAGCAGGTTTGCTAAGCTGATGTCCTCCTCAGCACTGTCCTAACTGTGTACAGACTGAAATTCAGACAAAGCAGCCACACAGTAACTGGCCCCCCTGTAATGTTATTCCTGTTTTTATCCTGTTTGTAGCAGAAGTGCATCATTGATTTCCCACACATAGGTCCATATAGCATTGATGGTGCAGCATCACTCACAAAAACTCTCTTATAAATAAGTTTGCACTTGCTTTGTTTGTAAAAAGCACTGGTAAATGAAATTGCACGTATATAGTGCTTTTCCAGTCGGCACTGCTACATTCACCCATTCGCACATTGATGGCAGAGGCTGCCGACATGCAGCTCAGCTCAGCCAGGGGGAGCCAGATTCGAACCAGCAACCTTCCAATCACTGGACGACCCGCTCTGGGTAAGCTAGGCATTGTTTTTGCAGAGGTAGAATTGTGCCTGGAAATGAAAAAAAGCAATATTTCAGATCTTTTTTTTTCTTTAACTGTTTTTTCATGAGCCGAACTCTGGGAAGTACTCTTTTAACATTAGAAGAATTTATTAATTAGGGCTGTGCAATTAAAAATTATCAACAAGGCAAGTTGAAGAAGCAATTTTTTTTGATAAAAGTAAACTATGTGACAAAAAAGCATTATAATGAAGCATTATGCCCTGGTCTACAAATCTTGTTCTCCAGATGTAAGAAAATATGTTGGTATATGTAATATATATGGTACACATCCCAACGAATGTCGCCTCATCATGATTTTAAGAGGTTTCATTTTTCAGTGAAAGTGAAAGTTGTGATGCAAAAATGATCATTCAAGTGCAAAAAATAAAAAAAAGCATCTTGCATAATAACCCATTGAAGAATAATTTATATCACATGATTGGATATGGGGTGGAGAACCAAGGAAGAAAAATGCCTTGAAATAAAAAAGATAATATTTCTGGTTCAGCTTTTAACAGTCCATTATCAGTCTAACTCCTAGTACAACAGAGCTAAAAATGTATGGAAGTGTTATTGATTCCCTTAGTCTGAACTTAATGATCCAAGTTGCTGGTAATTTGTTGGGCCACCATGAGCCACCGGGACAGCTTTAATTCTCTATGACATTGATTCTCATTGAAGTCTCTGGAACTCGACAAGAGAGCTGTTCCAAGAGATGTTTGGTGTTTTGATGATGGTGATGGAGAGCGCTGTCTAACACGTCACTTCAAAGGTGTAGGTGATCAATTTCGGTTGATATCTGTTGACTGTAAAGGTCGTGGCTGACAGTTCACCCCCTTTTTTCTACTTATCAGACAATTCTTGAACACGTCGTAGTGGATCTGCTTTTGTCTGCAAGACCTGCACTGCTCTGCCCCTAATCGGCTGCATGCATTGTTTTTTTTTTTTTGAGTGTATGACCTGGACTATCACAATTTATCACAATTTCAACCAAGAAATCCAAACTGCGATTTCTTTCTTTTCTGGGAATCCGGCTTTTCTGACCTGAAAATTAGGCTCTCGTAAATCATGCAAATCTGCAGGGCACGGGTCAAGTATTGGTAAACATAATGACCAGCGGGTGAGTGATCAACGTTTTTTGTGCCTCGAATTCATGTCCTCATGTCACTCCTCAAGTACTCCATTCATTTGTCACGATGGAACTTCATTCTAAGCAAAGCTCCACCAAAGAGACTGCAATCGTTGCAGAAGGTTATCTGATGTGTTCTAAGAATTTTGGACATGTAGGATGAACTATTTCTTCCTTAGCCGAAGCCGACAACGGGACAAATAAATGTAAAGAGAGACATAGTTGAATTCCTATTTTCGTTTTGACAAGTATAATAAATTCTGTGGTCTACTCCTTACATGACCTGGCAAGTGACATTATTCTAAAACGCATAAGAATAACTCCCCCGACATGGTTAGAAAATACCACCTCTAGAGCCAGCTGCACAGCGAGAAAATGTCATAGCATAATCAGAATAGCCTGACCTGACAAGACAATGGAGAAAATAATTCTATCCAAAATGTGGGGTGTGCTAATGGTTTGGATGAAATGATTAGATATTTTCATGCAGTAATTTGATGTACGTGACACCAAGACGCGAAGTAAGCAAGACAGAAAAAGACAGTAAACCGTGCCCAACAATCTACCCCCTTGATGAAAAAGGCATCTGCTTTCACTATCTTTCTTCACCTGTTTATTATTTTTTTCCCCTTTAATTTGTCTGTATCTACAAAGAGCATCAGTTGTGTGCTAGCAACTCATTCCTGCTTTTAATTCACCTAATCTGCCTCGGGTGCTGTTACACCTGCAAAGTTATCAGCACTACCAGAGAAAACAGATGTAGGCGTGTAGCTGTGGATCTCATTTAATGCAGCCCGAAGGTTCTGCAGTCAACTCTAAACAGCTTCTCGATGGCATCCTAGACCGGGACACTTTGTTTCCTGCAAGATTTCTTGTTAGCGTTTAGGTTTCGTTGAATACTCTATATAGTCTAGGTACGATAACGATCGAATGAGACATAACATAGAGTAGAGCACAAGTGTGTATGTGAGTGTGTATGTGTTAGAGGGGAGACAGATGGACTCTGGTCAGATGCTGTGGATCGTTAAACACAGATGAAGGACAGACAGAAGGTTGACTTGCCTCCAGCTTGCTCTCCATCCTTCCATGTCGCTCTCTCTCTCACCTCTTTGTGTCTCTCTGGCTCTTACCAGTGGCTGCACCTCTAACATTAGCACTAATAGTGTTATCATGGGCTCTCATATAACTTCATTACCCTGATGTGACTTCCTTCTTTATTCCCTCCATGCCCCCAACCTCCCTCTGTTTCTGCTTTCTCCCCCTTCTCAGTGGTCAAAGTAGACAGAGGAAGGACGATCACCATTACTAAAGATGATCTTGAAGGTGAGAATGTTGTATTTTTAGTTCACTGAGTGTGATTTTGTCATAAAAGGATTCCATTTGAACATTTTCACGCCTGGTTTCAAACAGCATCTATGTTTTACTGGCACACAGGGCGCTGCCTCCTTGCCTGTGGTCCGCCCCGGGCTTGTGGCTTAATGCATCTTCATATTATTTTGAACAACGAGCTGCAGTAATTGTATGGCTGAGGCAATGAGCATTTGTTCCATTTACAGAAGTGAAAAGAATGAACAGTCCCTGGCCGTGTCCTGGTAAATGCACATAATGGCCCGAGGTGGCATGAATGCCTGTGAAGAGGGCTGATAACCTTGGCAATGTAACTCACAGACAGAGGGAGATAAAATGAGAAGAGGAGGAGGCACCCAGATAATAAATGTAGCAGAGGATGTTTAGAACAGACATGCATGAGTATTTATTTGTGTACAGCTATTTTCCAAGTTAATCAAATGATTTATATCCAAGAAAATCTTGTGAGATGACTCTTCCGTTTAACGTGGTCTGATGTTGCAATGTAAATAATTTCACACACTTACTCAGTTCCAAATCCAGAAAGCAAGCAATAAAAATGCAGGCAACAAAGAGAATCCAAGAAAACTAAAGAGTCGCAAAAACAGAGAACAAACCATAAAACCAAAGGGAGCAAAGCAGGATCACCGGGAACACACAAGGATCAGGGGAACAGGCACAGGGAAAAGATATCATATGAAGATATGATATGAATAACAAATGAAACACGGTGTACACAGCGGGAAAATAGACAAAGGCAGGAAGTGGAAAGTAAAGCATGACACATTGATAAACTACAAAATTAAACAGGACACTGAAACATCTAAACCAAAAACCAAAACCATGACAGAAATGTGTGTGCCATAAACATGAACAGGAAACAGGAAAATATTCATATTCACTTTCTTGCCAAAACTCACACGATAAGACAAATTTCATTCTTATGTTAGTTTGTTGAGCTAATCAGAATCAGAATCAGAATTCCTTTAATGTCCCGCAGACGGGGAAATTTGTTTGTCTAAAGGCTCCACATATCCAGACTTGTCCACTCTTGCAAACTTGTGGACACATGTGGGTGCGTTCCTGGTTCATCCAGTCCACAAGCAGACTCAAGAGAAAAAAAAGAACTTGTTATGAAAGTCTGAATTTACTGAACTTGCTGAATTGAAATGTTACTAATATCCAACCACATTAGTGTTGTTATTATATTAGCCTTGCACTCCCATGGCCATGAAAACTCAACATGATGATGGTTTTCATGTCAAGGTTTGTACGACTCCACAACTCCAGAGGGTTTGGGTTGATTCTGCCAAAGGATACCTGAATGTCTATATGCATTAGACCTTGTTTACCTTGTTAAATTAGCACATAAACAGGAAGTGAGGAAAGTTGTGGGACTTACCTTCTGGAACTGTTTCTACTAATTTATTTATTTATGCAAAGCTAGGTTAATTACCTCCTGGCCCCAGCTGCTTACTTAATGCACAGACATGTGAGTGGTATTGGTTTTCTCATCTCACTCTGGGCAAGAGTGCAAAAAGGCACACTACCAAAAAAGTCCAACTATATACCTTTTTATATAAAATATATGAAAGAGTCATTAGGTCAACAAAATGTTTCATATCGTTGTGTTTTTTATTCAGGTGCTTTTCCCTCAGCATGATCAGTTGAATTAAGGTCAGGCAGGTAGATATCACCTCGATAGCTTCAGTTTTGAATAATTGTCCTGCAGTAAACCCACTTCTTACTCGATTCGATGAGAAGCACTACCACACTCTCAGCACTTTACCCTCGTAGTCATGGATTCACTTCAAGTTCACTGTGCTTGAGTACAGAGTGACGACCATGAAAAAATGTTTCACAACTTACAGACTACACTATGCACCCTCGCCCACACACAGGCTTACTATATCTCTTGTTTCACTTTGCTCTCTTTGGTCTGGAGAGCCTCTCTGATCCACACTGCAGCTCTGGGACTCTTCAAGGGATCCAAACGGTGAGACAAGACTTACAGAGAGACAGACAGGCAATCTAAACACTTCCATAGTCCTTGAATCTCTTGGAGTGTCGCTGAAAGTGTGCTGACTCAGGCCATCTCACTATGTTATCTGGCATACTTAGGCGTCAGGAATGGAGGTGAAATTGGGGCAGCAAGTTAAATCTCTCCCACTGTGTGTTTTACTCAAAATCACCAGATAATGCATTACATTTCCTGATGCCAAAATGTTTAACTAAAAACGCAACGTCTCAGCCAGCACTTTTGGATTCCTGAATAATTCTCACTGACCTTGTTCTTACCTCTTTCTTTGTCCTCCTCTTCCTCCTCCTCCTCCTCTCTTGCTCTGCAGGTCAGGTCAAAGCTCCTTTCCCTCCCACTAATGTCCACGCCTGCGAGGTGAGCGACACCTACGTTGTGCTGAGCTGGACTGAACCTGAACCCAGAGGCAGGGAGCCGCTCACCTTCTACGTGGAGCGGGTTAGTCTTAACTCCCACACTCACACTCTCTTGCAGAGACACAAATGTTCATTACAATAACTCTCGGGATCTCTGCTGAAAACAGTTATCCACTTGCCCCTCACCTAAATCTAACCTCCCTCCTCCTAAAAGACCGAATCCAAGTTTTTGTTAAATTGTCTACAAATCACTTTACTGCTGAACACGTTCCAACCCAGGCGGTAAGTCTTTAGATTGATTTCTCACCTCCAAGGCAGACTTTGGTTTTAGATCATGTCAGTGCAGCAAGAAATCAACTTGCAGAGACTTGAAACTGCCTCGAAATAGCTAATCCATCACATCCAAATCCATCCATTTTTGGGGGGAAGTAGACGGTAAGAAAGTTTGGGAAAGCATGAAAAGTTTCAAAACCCCGCTGGTGCACTGAAGAAATCTCTGACATAGGAAACCTCAGAGTTGGCTGCTAACTTTAAGCTGTTCTGTCATAAAGACAGATCTCTGCCAAATCTCAGACCTTGGTACATCAACAAATAGATCTTTAAACATCACCATACAACTTTCAGACTGCCAAATTTTTCAACATTATGTCTGTGAAGGTTGGTGTCAGTCATCACAGGTTTGGCATGTCTGGAATGAGGGAATATAAATCGCTGGTCTGGGGTGTTGATCGACGCACTTTTTATTGTTTATCCAAAAAACTTTCTTCAGTTTTTCCTCAAAACTCCATTGCAGATATGTGATGAGCTCACATCATACTAGCTGAATAATTGAGATGAGACAGTTTTAAGATACTTCCTGCTCACGCTTGCTTTACCGCAAAATTGGAACCAAAAGCAGACTTCTTAAATTAAATCTATAAAGCAAGTTTTAGGTCCGTGCAAGTTCGTCTTCATAATGTACTGAAATGACTAATGGCTTCTTTGAAAGTGGGAGATTAGTCAAAGAATTAATGGTAAAAATGGGCAGCAATTACAGAAAAGATACATTATTTTTAGTTTAAACTCCTGTAATAAATTCTTCTGTGTTAACAATTTGTTCGATGGATATGTGTGATGTAAAAAGTGTCGGTCATAGTGACAAACCGACTGAATTTCAAGTTCTCCTCAGCTTTTTGTTTTCGTTTTAGAAAACTTTACATTAATAATAAAAAAAAAGTCACAAATATCAGATAATGATGGTTTGAAATCTCAGTGGAGAATGTGAGACTCTTGTTTGAGGGCAATTTATAATTATATTTGTCATGTTGCCAGATTTCAAATGATTATTATTTTTCTTCTTGAAATTGTTTTTTTTCTTTACCATTCACCCCTAATTAAAAGTGATGAGCAGGTTAATTAACTCACTGTGGAGCTTTTTGGTCTTCGTCAGTATTTAAGAAAACACGCATCCTCACCCACACACATACACCTACAAAGAGATATTCACAGGTAATCACTATGATATGTGCATATACACAACTATTGAATATATTCAAACACAAACCACATAGGTAATTAGTAAAACCTTTTCATCCACCGAACACAGGGATCAATGTTTTCAGTTGCAAAGACTCTAGACAGTTGTTGGGTTTGTGCAGTCCGGTGGTGGAACGTGGGTCAAATTAACATCAGGCTCCTGACCACAGTGCTCATCAAAACGACAGGAGAAGGAAACACACACTGACACACACACTCACACACACATACACACACTTCTACCACTATGGTGTCAGTTTAAGTGGGAATTTGTGGTCTCATTAACAGCAAACAGACCTTGATGTAGCTCCTTCATGGCATGCACTTCAGCATTAAGGGTTTGATTTGCTTGCTTGCATACTTAAAAGTTTTTTCAGTCTCTAGCTTGTCTTCAAAACTACCTGGTTCTGAGATCTAAAACGACTCAAATTAATTCTAGTTTTAACTTGTCTAGCAGTGTTCATAATACATTAAAGGAAATGTCTATTAAAGAAAATCCAGTTAAATTAGTTCATTTTTCCCCCCCGACTCATGACTCAAAGTTCAAAAGGATCCCAAAATTTTAAAGGTTCCCAGCATATCAAAGTGTGAGGACTGACCTGGTCTTTACAACAATATATGGCCTCAACTCTGCAATATCAACCCCAAAATCCAGCAGCTCCAATAATCGGAAACACTGCCACAGGAAATAGATTTTATTCAACTTTTATACATTACCAGGGTAGTAAAACTGTCAAATCTGTCAAAGGCATATGAAATTGCTTAAACTCTGCTGCTTCACGTCCACTTATATAATGAGGGGAACCTTCAAATATACCTTTCGCCCTTGAGCAAACACTTTATAATCACTGATCTCTGTGACATGCCACGTTCTATTGTTGGATTTTCCTCCTCCAACAGCGAGTTAAAGGAGATAATGACTACAGAGGAAAAGAACAGAAAAGTAAATGCGGATTGTAAAATGGAGACCGTTAGCATTATTAGCAGAAACTATTAATTGACAGTGATGAAGAAAGATGTCATGGTTGTCTACGATTTACCAGCCTTCTTGGGCTAAATCTATGCATACCTGTCTTTTTTTCCCCTCTCTTTCTTCATAAAAGTCTCTCTGCCTACCAAACAAATCTGCCAATCTTTATTCTTTTTTGCCCTTGTCTGAACATTAAGTGGTTCGCTCTAAAACTAGGGAATCGTCAGTTAACTATGGATTAAGTGATCGTGTAAAATTGGAATGAATTATGGGTCTATTTAAAGAGTATTTGGCCGTCTTGGCAGTTCTTCACTCTTGTGCAGATTGAATCCTCGATCATATTTGAAGGACAATGAATAATGGACATGTCCTTGAGATAAATAGTGCCTTTGAAATTATCTTTGATTTTTTTCTAATGCTGTACTTGGACCAGTCCGTGGCAGGTAAAAGCAGCTGGGAGCTGGCCAGTTTGGACATGACGGTAAACTCTCCCAGGTTCCCAGTGTTTGACCTGGTCAAGGGCAAGCAGTACTGCTTCAGAGTGCGCTCCATCAACAAGTACGGTGTCAGTGACCCCTCCGAGCCGAGCGAGCCCATCTCCTTGGGAAAGCCACAAGGTGAGAAAATGTGCTGCACTGCAGTGTAGCCATTTTTTACTCTGCCTGTTATAAAGGCTAATTAGATGTTGCTGTACTGTACCTGCTGTTGTTGGTCACATAGTTTTGTAATGTGAAAGATGACCATAACAGGTTATTTTCACCATGATTTTCTGGGGATTTGTTTACAGTATGTGTCATCCTCTATCGTATTGCTGCACACTACGCTAGGATGACAATTTGTACAGTTAAAAAAATACTTAATTTTTAAAAGAGACAGTTTAACCTAAAATCAAAAATACTGTAGACATTTTTCTCCTTACCTGTAGTGGTATCTATCAAGATGTTGCTTTTTTTGGTTTGAGTTGTAAGTTTTGGAGGTATCAGCTGTTGAGATGTTTTCCTTCTCTTGAATATGATGGAACTAGATGGACTTAGCTCGCTTGCCAAAAAAAAAACGAAACATGAACATTTGAATTCAACATCAGTGTCTCAGAGTTCTTCAGAAATCATAACCAGGTTGCTCAATATAACTCACCAACCTTGTTGCGAGTAGTTTTAATGTAGAAACTAATTTACTTCTAGCAAAATGAACCGGAAAATAACGGAAATAACGTGTTTTCTAAAGATCTATGTGAATTTCCCCAAATTAAAGGAGAAGCTGATCGAATTCTACCTCTAGAAACCTGCTCTACCTCCTAAACGAGAGCCCACCCAGTTAATTTCCGTTTGCGGGTGGGCTCTTGTTTAGGAGGTAGAGCCGGTTTCGATCCCCGGCTTTTCCAGTCTGCATTTCGAAGTGCAAGACACTGAATTGCAGATCTCTCCTCATTGCTGTGACATTGCTGTTTGGAGATGTGGTGATCCATTTACCATTTGATGGTTGTAGCTTAAGTTCTGCCGGATGGCTTTTTTTTTTTAATCTGATTCTCATCAGCGGTGCCAGCTCCACCTCACTCCGTCATGGCCATCATAGACACAGACACCTCGGCGCTGCTCCAATGGCAGGAGCCCAAAGACAAAGATAACATCCTGGGCTACTATCTGTACTACAGTGAAGCAGGAAAACAAAACTGGAAAACTGTCAACAACAAGCCCATTGCCAACAACAGGTAATGCGGACATACATCAAAACATGCTGCAGTCAATGGCTACATCTAAAAAATATAATCCTGAACTTTATCTCTCCTCCTCAGATTCACAGTCCATGGCCTCAAGACCCGAGAGGAGTATGTGTTCAGGGTGAAATCTGTGAGCAGTGCAGGAAACAGCAACTATTCAAATGAGACCAAGCCCATCCTCGTCAAATCAGCCATTCGTAAGTCCCAAAATTCTGAACAAAAATATTTTTCAAGGACACAACTGAGGTATGCAAACCAGTGTTATATTGTGGTATTTAGATGTTGAATTTAGCAATCTGGGTTTTGAAGTCATGAATACAGAAAACTGTTGTACTTGACATCAGAGAAATGTTCTGTGTGGGGTCGATTTAAACCAAAACACATCTTTTCTGGGCCAGGGAGATCAAATGATTCAGATTTTGGTTGGATCTTAAATCACGTTCACAAGACCTTTCCAAACAGACTGTTTGTAGTTTTCTTTCAAAGCCTCAGGAGCCCCATCTGAGAAGACATGTCTTATCTTCCAAGTTGAAAAGTGTGTTATAAAATGCTTTCATGCAACGCATGGAAACCTTTGAAATGTTCACGTTAACTCATGACCTTCTCAATACTGCTTATGTCATATTGTGCTCCTTCCACATGTCTGTCTCCATGTGTTTGTTATGTAGCCTTCTACAGTCAATGGCTAACTGTTCGTAGAATGAATGCTTTCTCACACTGTTGTTGGTTCAGAGCTGTGTGGAGATGTGCCTGTTGAAGAGTCCCTGACCCTTCTTACTTCCTCTGTTGCAGTCTCACATAATGCGCTCTCTGCCGCCTGCATTCAGCACAATGATGACTCACTTTGCATGCCACTCACTGCCGGAATATTCTCACATCTATGCTGCCACTCAGCCATTACCTGAGGATAAATGGCTCAAGTCCAATTCTTTGTGAGCAATATATTTTTATAAAAAAGATTGAGTTGAATATTTTCTTTCAGTCTCATTTATGAATGCTTAATATAAGCCGAGAGTTATGAATTTTCAACTGTAGGCAGGAGCTTCAGTCAGCCAGGGAGTTATTGTCATTTCTCGGTCTATTTAGCAAGAATGGGTGCCTGCTGAGATTCTCTCCTCCATCACCTCTACTCTGTCATTCCTTCTGCTTGTTCCAGACGTTCCTTCTGCTCCCTCCGCCATCGCCTTGCTGCTGTGCACTGGATCAGAGATGGTGTTGGGCTGGAGGGCCCCCGCCCATAATGGGGGAGACCCTGTGCGTGGCTACTACCTGGACCAGAGGGAAAAGGGCATGGAAGCATGGAGAGAGGTCAACGTCAAGCCTGCCAAAGACAGGCAGTCTAAGGTCAGCTCCAGTATGGTGCATTTGTGTAGTAGTTCGCTAGCGGCATTAAGTTTATTTATTTTGCAGGGACAGTGCACGTTAATCAACCTCACTGTAATTGTGCCAATGTTAGCCAGAAGGCTAATTTTCAACTGTTGTCCCTAGGCCAGAAGTTAAGTAAGCCATTAAAAAACAACAACAGTAAAACACACAAGTAAAATATGAATAGGAAAGAATAAAACATGAGCAGCTGAACCAGTAAAAAGCTTGGACAAATATGGCAGTGTCATGCAAAGTAGGACATAAACAAGCAGAAAGTTGAAAAAAACAAAAAAAAACAAAAAGCTCCCACAATGTTAGACAGACAATTAGCGCAGACAGTTAAAAACTTTTCAACCTAGACCACAATACAAAAGACAGGAAGGAATATGGCACCATCATGCAAAATAGGCTGTAAGGATAGAAATGTCAGTCAGTCAGGGATTCCACCACAGAGTGAAATATCTCAACAATTGTCGGATTCTAGCCATTACAGATTCTACAAACCTTCACTGTGCCTGACGGATGATTCATAATGAATTTGGTGATCTGCTGACTTTCCTCAAGCACCAACATCAGGTGAAAAGTTCAAATTAAAGCAGCTACAAAGAAGTTTAATTTTTTTTTTTATTCCTGCAGCCCCTGTTGACAAAAGCGCAATGAACACCACTGTCATAAAGATTTGTATGACAGAATATGATATTTTTCTTGTCTTTTCTTCTTTCTGAGATTGTTGAAGTTCCAAACCATTTTTCTCCTAAACATAACCAGGTATTTTTGTTGCCATAGCCTGAGTGTTGTAAACCTAACCAAACAACGAAACCTGAATAGAAACAGAAAATGATAAGTGAAGTTAGAGCAGTTTGCAATCCATGGCCTCATGAGTAAGTGTCCTATACTTGACCCAATCAGCCTCAACAGCTTACTCCACATGTGGTTTTTGTTGTCATTCGTAAGTTGAAATGATCTTCCAGGAGCAAAATTAAATGTGATGTAGCAGCACAAGTCGCAAAGCAACTGTGTGATTGGTCAGTCTCAATAATGGCCCTGGAAGAACATGAATTATGATGTTCTTGGAGCAACACCCACACAGCAATATCAGATACACCGCCAAAGTACAGCCTTGCACTTGATTATGTTAGACTTGTTTCTCATCATACTCATGAAGCAGTCCAGAAAGATTTTTTTACATAATGCAGACATTAACCTGCAGTATCCATAATGAACAACAGTGTCTTTCCTGTTCACTGGCACAGAATGAGAAACAAAGAAGTTACTTTTTAGCTGGAATGACAGCAATGAGAGAAGGACTCAATAAAAAATTCCCACAGTAAAAAACAGCAAAGTTGGAGGTAGTCAGTACCACCATGAAGGGCTTACTTTTTAATATAATTAAACAAACATAAATGAGCTGTCTATTTAGTGGTAGCCTCAAAATAATGGTAATATTGGCTAAAGCTCCCTCATTCATATTGGCTGTGTCACTAGGCAACAAGCAGTGTCCATGGAGACCTCGAGGAAAGTTCAATCTTAAACCTGTCTCAGTGAGATTACAGGTGCTGCGTAATTAGACATTGTGCAAATGTGTTACGTATGAATGGTTGTTTTTAGCTCCCGGAAAAAACAAAACAAAGACAAAGCTAATTAGGAGAGAAATGACTGTGCCACTATATCAAGATTAGCCCTACATGTTGTGAAGTGCAGAGTCTGGAGGACTGGAGACCTCTTCCCCAGAAGGAACACTCTGATGAGAACATGCAGCTCCCCCTTTAGGGGTAAATGAGCAATTTCAGCAACCCCATACCCTGAAAATGTGTAGTCTTCACTTGCCATATGAGCTGTTTCATGCTGTTATTTTAATCAGGTTCTGGCTTCCTGGATGCAAATTAGCACTATTGAAATATTGATTGTGCTGAGATTTTGTGCTCAGGGCCCCTTTTTATGTTCCAGAGTGGAGCTATGCAGAAAATGTGAATGACTTCACCATGAAAGCTTCCAGAACTTCACTTGTTTGGAACACACATCACACACAGAAAAAAGATGTGAACCTGTTGTTTATTTCTCTCCTTGGATTAAAATTCCTCCATAAATTGTCGTTGCAGAAATAATTTACTGAAGTAGGAGTACCAATAGAAGTCTCTCATTTAAAATCCATTCAAAAAAAGTGGAGTAACTAATAAAAACTGATTCGTATGTGTAAATGCCAACAAGTCTGAGAGATCTGAGACATGACAACAGGCCCCAAATACATGCTGATTATTTTCATAGGTTTCACAAGCAAGTGTTGGAAACCACTGTCTCAATCTTGATCTTGACAGCATGTCTTTTTTTGTATAATCTTGTAATATTCTCCCTGACCTTGACACAATGAAAATTATAAGGCCTCAATTGTCAGAAACCACATCCAGGTGTTTATACAGGGCTGAAAAATGATGATTTCATTATTTATTCCTGTACTTGTTTGTAGGTTTTGTCTAACATTGATCAAAAAGATCTTTAAAATGTAAGTACAGCATTTGAGTACTTAGTTTATCTTTCATCACTTCTAAAAGTTAATATAAAATGGGCTTCTGGGATTACGTCATGATGGGTCTTCTTGTCATGATGAAGCACAGCTCATAATTTCAGTCTCCAAAAAGCCACACCTGGTGAAGAAAACACACACACTCAGAGCAGCGTCTGGCTGCTCACTGGAGAATGGACATGAGTCAAATTAATCAAATGCAGCCTGTTCGCCATCTAGTGGATGAAAGCTGTAATTTCTTTCACATATTTTGCCAGGCAACCTTTGCATTTCTCGGGCTGGACTGTATATCGATCTGATAAGAAGGTTGTCGTTCTCCCTAAATGTGGTTAGAGAGGGATCTATAGATAATGAAGGGGGTGGTAGGTAGTGGGAAATTGTTTTTTAGATAGCAATTGTTATTACTGTGAAATGAGTTCCCTCTGGTTGTGTCAATTAGTTGCCAGGAGGGAGCTCAGTGGAGCAGCAGAAGTTCACAACTGTTCATGGCGGTGATAAGGGCCTTAAAGTCTAAGTGGCTGTGAACGGGAAGATCAATGCACCAGATCGATAAGGCCGAATCCCCTCTCGTCCCAAAGCCAAAGCGTCTCGGCGGATCAGCAAAAAAATGCAGTGGCTGCTGCTGCAGCGGAGTGAATACCTTGTTAAATGCCTGCTTTAGTCTGGAGGAGTGAACAACCGAGGACCTTTAGCTCCTGTATGATATGCCAACTGAGCTGTGTTTTTCATAAAAACAGCCCGAATGCCAGTGTGCAGGAGTGAAGTTTACACGGCATCAAACAATGCTACAAAAAGCCCCAAAAATACAGAGTAGAGTAGTAGTAGTAGTAGTCAGACCTTTAACACAAATCACAGACAAATGCTGTATTACACTGAAGGACTTCACATTTAAATTAGATGAATTAAGATACTTCAACACTTGAGCTTGACTGGTGGATTCTTCCATAATTTAATTTAAGTCACTCATCTTTTTTTCTGTCTGGTATATTTCCACAGGTTTGCAACCTAACCGCTGGACATTTCTACCAATTCCGTGTGTTTGCTGCCAATGTGGCGGGCGTTGGGAAGCCATCTGAGGCCAGCGAAGCTTTCCTGTGTGAGAAGTGGACGATGCCAGAGCCAGGTAGAGAGAGGAAGTCGCTTTCAGATCATTACATTCATTCACTCATCTTGTTTGCCTGATACCGCTTCAGAAACTACTGAGCATCGCAGAGCCGTACAACTTGACTTGAAGTTAAACGATTCCTGCAGACTCTCTGGTATGATTAGTTAAATCTCCCCTCCAGACATGTTTTTAGAAGCATAAAATGAATAATAATTCCCCAAAAATCATTGATTTCCCTGGTTACAAAGTGACCTGTACTCCTTCTGCCTTACTAGAAAGTCCATAAACTATGAATATGCAAATATCTTTCATTTAAAAAGTTTAACTCTTGGACACAATGTTTTCTAATCCAGTGAAAATTCAATTTTCTCTGAATTTTTCAGGTTTCCACGTCGCATCACACTGCTCGTTCATACACGTATTAAGCTTAAGGTGAAGATAAGCACAGAGGAGCAGATGAATGGGAAAACAGTCTTTTAGTGTCAAACTCCTAAGAAAAACGTATTTATCAGTTGAAGAGAATGTTTTTTCCTATAATTTCCGAAATACCCAATAATTTCGTTTTTTTCATGATTTAAATTCAAGCCTCCCTGTAATGGAGGAGAACACCAACCCACACTAGCACTACCACTAAATCTTTACTTTTATTAAAAATGACGCCTTTAGAAGTAAATACATTCATCTAACAACAAATTAGATCAGGTCAGAATAAAAACAGGTTATTGCTAAATACCGACATTTTGTGATGGTGTCCAGTCACAGCAATACATTGAGAGATTAGACAAACCAGGCAGAAGAAGAAGCTAACAGACCTTTTATTCCCATCCGAGTCTCCCTCTCTGTCGGTTTCCATCTTGTTATGTCTTTTTTGTTGTTTCATCTTGCTTTGTCTGCCGTGCGTGACATGCACTGAGATCAGTCTTGTGATGTGGGGAAGGCAATGTGCAATGACGCAAAATAAAAATAATCAATAATTCTCCTCATGCATTAAACTGAAAACAACAAGCCTGTTTGGAAAATCTAAGAAGTAGAAAATACAGATATTTGCATTAAAATGTAGGGAGTGAAAGTAAAAAGTTGTCAGAAATATAAATAATCGAAGACGTACAGATACCTGAAAATACTACTTGCTTACTCTCCCTGTATGTAGCCCAAGAGGCAAAACCTAGGGCAAAAAGATTCTGCAAAGCAGTTGGCCAACCTCTCTCTGCTGCTCATTTAGCTCATTTTTTGGGGTGCATATTAAAAATTAAAAGAAATGCACATTTTTATCAACCCCTTACTCATTCGGTCCAGACAGTATGATGATGTTTAGAGAGATATTAGTAAGAACATTAACCTGGAATAACAGTGAGGAGGCGTTTATAGGGTTGGAAGATTGAGTCTCCCTGTGGAAAATATGTCCTTGCAGTGTTATTACAGAACACACACAGTGTTTACAAGCACGCAGACACACACAGACTCACCCACAAAGTCATTCCAGTGTGTGGTGGCTCAGTCAACAGCCCGGCAGTTCTGGCAACGCTCATATCAGCTCCTTGTGACATTAATATTGAGAATGGAGAGAGGCTTTCTCACAAATGCCACTTTTAAAGCTCAGCTCATTTATCATCGCAAATGGGCTTTCCTCTATGCTGTTAATAATTTAAAAGTGACCGAAAATCATTAAGCAAATGAACTTCTACGTGCCGCCATGAAGTCAGTCGAGGTGGATTCAAGAAAATAATTTCAACTTGACTCCTGTTTCTTACTTGTTTTTGTTATGACATTTTGTCACAAAGAACTCCTGTTGCGTTGGTTTTTATATGATCACTGAGGGAATACATCCTGAGCTGTATGTTTTCATTGTTTTTGATTTTTCTTATAAGTCATTTAATAGTTTATAGAAAATGTCATTACAGTGGATTTTTGTTCCTCTGCACCTATAGCTCCTCTGCACAACAACGCTGACCCTGACGTCCCTCTCGCTTGCTTCTCTGACCTTTGCTCCTCCCTCTCAGGTTGTCCATTTGACCTGGAGCTCCGGGAGGTGAGAAACAACTCTCTGGTGCTGCTGTGGGCGGCTCCGTTGTACGAAGGAAGGAGCCCCGTCACTGGCTATTTGCTGGAAATTAGCCAGGGTGACGAATCAGACAGCTGGGCTGCTTTGAACGAAAAGCCAATCAATGACACACATTACAAGGTGAGCCAAGCTGTAAAAACATTTACAAGCTTCGGTTCGAGATAACAGAAAGATAAAGGCATAAAGTACACTCGTTTATTACATTTTCTTCATGATTTATTATTAGAATTTTTCCATTACCCGATTTTACAGGGCAAACAATTCTCGTTGTATAAAGTATGAGTGCATTTGATAGCTCTAAGTGCCTGTAAATCATTATTCCAGCAGTAACTTGAAGTGCTCCAGTACTTCATGCCTGTGTTTCTTTGGGTCAAAATGTTTAAATAATCGTTCTAAATTATGACAGTGATCCGTAAATATTTGATGTGTTTTTTTTATGACATCCAGGTGTCAGGTCTCCAGGCAGGTCAGACCTACCGCCTCCGTGTGTCGGCTGTCAATGAGGCCGGAGTGGGATGTGCTTCCCTGCCCACCGAGCCAGTCACTGCTCAGACCCAACCAGGTCAGCCGTCATCTCTCCGGAGATACGAATACTCTAATAAAAAAAATCACCTCCAAGGCTTGTTGGAGGTGCTGGAGAGGTCCTATAGCTAAGATACAATATATAATGATAGGAAACGATTCACACACTGCAGACTGTGTAATGGTTATTTAATGATATATATTTTCATCCAACACCTTCTTTAGTCAACGTATACATACAAAACATAACATGATAAGCCTCTAAACGAATAGTTTTGAGAGAAGACCTGGAAATGTAGAATGTTTTTGGCTTTTGGTAAATAGTAGATCACACCTATAAATATATGTGTGTGAGACATACATGGACTTAAACACTTCATATGTAGTTTTCATTTCATTTTCACTTCCTGGGCCAATTAGAGGTTGCTTCTAGGCCGGATGGGCTGCCTAATAAACAGACCTGACATAGTGTTTGACCAAAATGTAACATATGAAATATATTTAAAGTAATGTAAAAGTATATAAACTCTCGAGATGCACCGATAAACCGGCCTGAATCAGACAGTTTTCAGCATAAACGACTAATGACCAGGGATCAGTATCAGATATGTCTGATTCTGTGCCGAAGAATTTTCCCCTTTTACAATAAGAGTTCTGGATAAACAGGCGTACATTACATTTACATTACATCACGTGAATATAGAGGGAGCCAAATGTCACTCAAACATTTCAATACCAGATCATTCAAACAGCTTGCCACGTTTTATTTTTCAATTATTTAATAGTTGGAAGTTGGAGTCGGGCCAAGAAAAGTTGCAATCGGTGCATCTCTTATAAACAATGCATTAATAAATGAGGAAATACATGAATATATACAGTGTATGCACGATGTGTAGGGGCTAAATATAATTAGCAGCATTTGCTAACACTGTAGGATTTCCTCCCACAATCTCAGGAATTAGCTGATGGTGTCACAGCACATTGCAGGCTATTCTGAAAATATGAGCTGTGACATCTGACCCTTTCATCCCCAGGCACTAAAAACATTGAGATTGGGGTGGACGATGACGGTTTCATATTTCTGGGTTACGAGGCTGCTGAGATAAACGACGAGAGCAAGTTCCTCTGGAGCAAAAACTACTCGGAGCCAATCGACAGCGGCAGAGCTCAGGCAGAAACTAAGACGAATCGGTACGGTTGATCACTTGCGAAATGGACTGTATGTCTTTACTTGTTTGAACTGCAGGAAATATGTCTGCATGAAAATGTGAGAAAATTGCCTCGCAGTCAGGGTCTCTGTGCTTGTCACACTTCAACTGCCGTCTCTTGTTGGTTCAGCAGTGACCCAAAAAAATGCTGTTTACCCTGCAACTTTATAGTAATATGATGTAAACACAGAGATTACATTAACATTATATGTGGTCTGGGTTTATTGAATTTGCTTTGTAAAGCAACATTTTTTGAGTATTTCTTCGGCCTCTTTGAATTATTCCTCCTCATAGCTTGAGGCAGGACATGCATAGTTCCACTCAGTGACAGCATGTAAGAAAAGGATTTATTTAAGTCCAGCTGGCTTAAAAGCATTGAGACAACACTCTTGGGCCGGAAAGCCGGGTGAAGTCTGATGGCTGACAGCACAAAACAGCACCTCCCCTGTGCCGCAAGGTAGACTGATAAACAGGAAGCTGAAGATGCTATCTCGGTATATCTGTCTGTTTTTCAATTTGTCCATCAGGTCGCTCCTCACCTTCACAGACCCCTCTGAGGAGGATCTGGGTCTCTACACGGTGGAGATGAGCGACAACCCAAACCTGTCGTCCAGCTACGACTTCACGGCTGAAGGTAAACTGAAACAGAGCAGAAGGTCAGGAAACTGCCTTGTCTGAGTTTCTGAGTCTTGTCAATGACAAGAGCACAGTTCAGCTCAGTTGTCTTTTGTTTTCTGAAAAAGCCGACGGCGGCAGAAACAGTAGGACTTGTTTTAATTTTAAGGGTTATCAAGCTTTTCTCTCATGCAAATAATTACGCCCCACACGGCCAATTCCACAAGGTCACACGTCTAACAAGGCATATGTTCTCAATCAGCTTTCAGCTCTAAAAAAGAGCCAATGTTCTCTTTACTCGCACTTTAACGATATGTAGGTATTACAAAATGTGAGTCCTGATCAAACTTTAATTAACCTTCAGCTACTGTTTTACTTCTTTTCAGACCTTGAACGCCTCAAAGAGCTCAGCTGGCAAGTCAGAAATCCACGTACGTACCAAAGACATTGTAGTGTGTCATGGTGAAAAGTTCTCATCAGCTAGTATCAGAGTAAGAGTCTGTAATATTTTTTTTTTAGACATTAAAGCATGTAACGTTTTCTAGCAGACACCCAAAATAAGGGGTATGAATCTGAAAATGAGCATAATATGGGACCTTTAAGCATTCTGCATTGATTAAACGATTATTTTATCAAATTTGGCATATCCTGAACTGCTCTGTGTTGGTTTCTTGGCAGTGATAGCTCTGAAGACAGGCTGGCAGGTTGAGGTTTCTGAGAAAGGCGATGTACGTCTCTGGCTTCAAACAGAGAGTCTGAGTAACAATGCTGAGCTCCGTCTAATCTTCAATGACCGAGAAATCTCCAGCAATCCGGTAAGAACTGCAGCGCAGGTCAGAGATTTTATTTCCCATTGTTGCTAAAAAAAAAAAACTTCATGCCGGAAGTTATTTTGGATGAAAGGATCCGCCAAACTGCATTCGTTATGTTTCTGAATTCTGGAAAAGCATTACTGTTTTACAGAGGTTACTCACTGTTACTCGGATTCTACGAAGACCTGCCAAAGCCCCTTAACCTCATCCTGCTGTTCCTTGAATTGCTGACATCATGGCTGTCTGATTCGGGCAGAACAGCAATGATAAAATTCTGGAAAGTACTTGAATCTATCCCTGTAATCATCTTGTGAGCCCTCAAATTTATCTTGGGACCCCACATCGGTAATTTTGCCAAGTTAGATTTGGAGTATGTCCTCTAAGAAAAAAAGAACAATGTGCCCTTTTTGAAACATTGAAGAAATGCATCTCCAATTTTCTCAGGCTCAGTAAGTACTAAACTTACAGATGCCATGCAACTCTACAAATCTCATATAACAGCAATGTGTGGCTGCATGTTTCTGTGTTTATCACTCTATGAAGTCACTATGAATCAAAAACAGCTGTTAGTGTTTTATTAAACAACCTGGAAGACAGGAAATTGAGGCTGTCAGCAAAGATGAAGAGCAGGTGTGCAAGACAGCAGAGAGGTCTGTGAACTGAGCTCATTTCACAAAGTACGGGAGATGGGAGGATCAACTGAGCTGAAGGTGGAGAAGAAGCCCACATCTGGCCCATGTGTCAGATTTGGTTAGATCCCAAAGAAAGGCAAAGGTGGGATGAAAGGACAATTTGGAAGAGCTTTCTTCAAGCAAACAGTATTCAGGGCAGTGAAACAACAGTTTGTCTTTACTGAATATTGAGCTTCTTGTACTTGGCATGATATGTGCCACATGGGAAAAAATAGATACCACAAAGTGTTTCTTGCTTGTGACAAATAAAAGTAAAAAATCTGCAGATAAAACAAGCGAAAGTTGTCTGAAAACAAGTGTCCAGCGCACATTGAAAAGCTACTTTGAAAGGCAAGTTTATTCACATAACCCCCTACATAAACTCCCATGTTTCTACGGTAGCCCAGAATGGACAACCCAAACACTGACTCTCAAGAGAGCATTTTTGCATTTCTTCAGGTTTTAGCTGCCATCACGTTCTCCTACACTCCTTGAAGGTGGGACGATTCGGTTGCAGTGTGCTACCACACCACTATTTTCCACTACATCCTTCACACTGGACTTCACTCATATTAAGAATAGCTACCCTATTAGTGTATTTCCTATGAGCCCTCATGCTGAAATTGCTTTGCATTCAATATGTGCTTCACATATTTCTAAAATAACCTCCAGGTTCATTTACTGTCGTAATACAGCTCAGTGAAAGCCATAACTATTTGCAACACAAACAAAACAATTTCATAAACACTCTGACCGTGTTATTGACAATGTAATGTAATGCTACAACAAGAACCAACGTAGAACATGGCGACGCAGTGATTTCACCACCTGAGTTAGATGTGAAATAAAGCAACAGTATTATCATCAAGGGACATAAAGTGAATGTGAACAGTCCTCCTCAGTGCTGGTATATGTTATGACACCAGGCTAAAAATAATCAGCCCTGCCGTCAAGGTCGTTGAACCATGCACTGATGTGTCCACAGAGGGAAAAACAAACACAAGGCAGTATATTTATTGTGGTTTCACAACTCTGTCAGATGCGCTTTGTGTGTCTGCTCGTGTTTGCGTGATGCGGGTGGCTGCATTATATTCAGCGGCCTCCATTCACCGCCGCTCGTATTTCATTTTTATTTATTCCATTATTTGCCAGTATCAGAGCTCCATCGGAAACAGTACTGATTACCCGTTATTTCTAAATGATCACAGCTGAGGTTTGCGAATTCAAAAGCCATTTGGCTGATTAGGGCCCTTAGGCTTGCCATACATCACAAATCACATCCAGCACTGAGGCCGATCAACATGCAAAGCGTGCACTTATCTTGATGAACATAAAAGCCATGAAAATGAGCTGAAAAGCCTCTTCCTGTGTGTTTCTGTTTGTGTTTGTGTCCACACGTAGAAAAAGGAGTATTTCATTTCACACTGATTCACACTATACTCTCTCTGTATGACTTACCATCTGTACAGGAGTTTACAAATGGTATGTCTATGCCTGCCCGCCATCTGGGATCATCTGTCTGCATACGAGCTAATATGTGCTGTACGTGTGGCAATGCTTGTTTGTTCTGCTGCAGCACCGTAAGATCAACTTCGACAAGGCCAAAGGTCTGGTGGAGATACTGTTTGATCAGCTCTCGCAGGAGGACGAGGGCTCGTACACGGCTCAGCTGCGGGACGGCCGCGCCAAGAACCAGTTCACTTTGGTCTTTGTGGATCAAAGTAAGTCACTCACTCACACACCGCTGAGGTGTCATGTTGGTTTTTGTCACAGAACGTTATGAAAGACGAGCACAAAGGTAGAGGAACAACAGAACAGAACAGGTGTCATGACATCTCACTGGCTCAATTTACAGTAGTCACAGGGTCTATATGTTGTCTTCTGGAATGTGACATTGTTTCCTTTAAAACAATATGTCTGCCTGAGACTAAGATCTGTAAATTCCATCAAAGACACTGAGGTCATGTTCTGTATATATTTAATATGTGGGAAGTTTAGTAACTTTAGCAACCATCCTACAAACATGAACTAACTCCAGCATATTTGGAGTCAATATCTTTAAATAAAAAAGTAGTTCATCATTTCCCCAGCTCATTTTCATTCCTTGAGTGTGGAGAGTGGACAAGCCTTTGAACACTTAGGTATTCATGTCGGTTAATAAAGTTTGCTAAAAGAAAAAAAGAAAAATCATTGAATGGCCCTCAGAGAGACACGTTTAAGGCTCATTCATTTTTCTTTTTTTCAGGTCAATGTTTAGCATTGAGTAATTTGAATATTAAATCAATTAATGGAAAAAAAACAGTTTGTTGATGATCAAACAGCCTCTCAAACACTGTGTACAACCATTGGTTTTTAATTACCTTAGAGGGAGCAACTTGTGCATTTTCACTCCTGGTTTTCTGAGAGGTTTTCATCATAAGGGGACCTTAAAGGATAACTCCACCAATTTTACACGTTAAAGTGTGTTTATCTATGTTAAAAAAGTAGTATTAAGCCTTTTGTGGCTCCATATGATAAATTGCGTTTTGAAAAGGAATAAGAATGCATGGAATAAAATAGGTGACATCTTTGGTTGTGCTGTGTCAACTTTGATTGTTTGTTCTTAAACTTTCCGAAATGAGTTCAACAATGTTAGACCAGAGGACTGCTTTTCCAAACTTGGCGCCTCTATTACCCACAATGCAACGTAGCCACTGAGTGACATCACTGGGGCCAGTTTATTAGATTTCATGCAGCTTCCTCAGGAGCCAAGAAATGCTTTTCACGTATGCAACAGTGCTCCTCAAGATCTGTAAACACTATTAAACGTGGACCGTCTCTAATATTTGTAAATAGAGGAACATAACATCTGGGTGACACTTGTTTTCTAAACTGATTTGCTCCTGCTCTCATATTTCTGTGTATTTTTTGGGTGAAGCAGTGAAATGATTAGCCTAACTCAGCACGTCGGTGTCGGACAGAATCGAACCACCGCTGTTGCAATTTCATGGTGTGCATCTTAATCACTCGACACCCGACTCCTCCAAGGACAAGTTTCCTCTTCAATATAAATCGAAGGGGATATCAGTGATGAAGTAAAATGTATTTTTTTTATAAAAGGGATAGAATTGCAAAAGTTTGAACATGTGTTGCATGAGGTCACATTAAGGATGGTGTTTCTCTGTAAATAACAGTTTTTCATGGTGCAATTACTCCTGAATGGCAAATATCTTATCTGCTTAATTGCCTCATTTGTCCTCAACAATTAGAGGATCTAATTTGCGCGACAGTGACTTCAGGAAAGAAAAGTTTTTTATATTTAATTGGTGATGACAAATGATCCGATACGTATCTGTTCTTGTCTCGACGCTGTGTAAGACTTCTGTTGTTGCACAGCGCATTAATAACCTGTGCTGTTATGATCCTTTTTTGTTTGGTTTTACTGTCCATTTTTATGTGTGATTCTGCTGTCATATGGTTTGTGTCTCTGTCAGAGTTTCGTCAGACGCTCGCCCTGGCCGATGCCAAGCGATATGATCATAAGAGAAAGTCTGGTGAGAAGTCTTCAAACATCACTAACACACTGCATCATAAACACAATAAGAGGCCCGATCCTGCTGGGCTCAAATCAAAGTCTCATCGTAGTTTATATTCCGTGAGTGTTTAAACCAACAGCTGAAACAATACCTGTGCTGTTTCAGCGTATTATAGAGTGAGCGAGTGATGCCGCATTGTTTAGAGAGATACAAACATGACTCGCTTTCATCTCATTCCAAAGTCGAAGATTACATCCAATAGTTGCAAAAGCTTTTTAATGGTTTTCGTGACACAGAAAGAACATAAAAGAAAGTGAAAAGAAAGAAACAACAACAGAAAGAGAGAATTACACCTGAACTGTGCTACTGAACTCAACATTTTCATCACCTGAGCCCTCAGATGTGATAAGGAGAAGCTTTATTATGTGTAGAGGCCAATGTCCCAGTGCCCGCTTGTACAAACAGACTTTCTCGCACCGTGTTCACTATTCGTCCATGTCCTAGGTCCATGTGAGACTCAAAGTCCACATTTTGTCTATTACCATCAGAAATATGATTGAAACCAAAGTGGTAAACATGTTTACTTCTTGTGTGTTCTTCTGAAGAGTCTACCCCGCTTATTTGAGCCAGCTGTCACTGTCACTGCTCTGGTTTGTCACACAGCCATAACTTGCTCTAATTGCAGTAAATTGACAAATTATGATGCATTAGCGTCTCATTGGTTGCTCTGAATGAGTTATTGCCTGATGGTCAGTGTTTCTCAGTACGGATGAATAATCATGTGTTCTGTTTTCCAAGGACCCTATTTCCAGGACTTCTTGTCATGGAGTGTAAACGAGGATTGTGAACTGATTATAAAGTGCAAGGTACATTTTTACATTTCACAGAATACATGTGAAAATGGCAACAATAACAGAACATATCTGGCATCATATTATGAGCCCATAAATGTTTAATCTTTCATAATTATTCATGAAATTGCTTTTTTTATCAGTGTAAATTTGTTCAACGTGTCACTAAATTCACAGATCATTCAGAGACAAGATGCTTTTCTGTTTTTATCAATACTTACTGAAGGCATTTAGGGATGCACCATAATGAAAAGCATATGCTGATATGTTTCAACTTACTGTGGCCAAATGCCTTTTGTGATTCCCCTCCGGCAAATGTGAACTTACAAGCTCTTCCAAGTATCAAAACTACATAGTCAACGGCAGAAATGTTCATTTCAGGCTGATGCCGATAATTGATTTTCAAGCCTTTATCGCCTGATGAAGTGCCAGTATTATTGTGCATACCTAATAGAAATAGTCCAACATTTGGGGGAGTTTTTGCAGTTTTCCACAATTTATATGAATTATGAACACAAGATGTAACTTGTGAATTGGTGAGCTCAAGAGGTGCTGCTAGGTAGATTTGGTTTATGTTTAAACAGAGCCAGGCTAGCAGTTTCAGCATGTTTCCAGTCTTTATGCTAAGCTTAAAGACTCTCACTTTATATAGAGTGGACAAACGTGAGCATAAGTTCAATCATCTCATCTAATGCTGCATTCCAGACAACCAGGAACTCATATGTTACTCTGTGAGTTGTGAACATAAGTTGTTATCCTTCTCTGTTTTGTTTCTACATTATATGCAAGAAGGCTGAACCAACTGAGGGTTCATCTGTGTGTCCACTTGCCAAAGAAGCTTAATTTTGTCATGGACAGGCAATTTTTCTGTTAACTTTCGGCATTGTGTACCTGGAACACTTAGAGATCAGAGGTGGCAAATTTCAATAAGGAAAGGAAAGCGAATAGGCACATTCCCCGAAATGTCCACAACAAAATATACGTTAAAACACTGATTACCGCTAAACTGACTCTTTTAACCAGCACACTGGGTTGTGTTTATTACTGTAGATACATTTGACTAGTTCATACTGTAATTTTAGAGGATGGCCTTTACACTTTATGTTTCAGGTGTGGTATATCTCTCCATATGCAGGTGACAAATACAAACAAGGACACGTCTCTCAAGTGGTTTAAAGAAGGCAGTGTGGTGACCCAAGCTGTGTACGACCAGTCTTCAGGTGTCAGCACACTCACCATCACACAGGTATCCACACTTAACAATGTATTATTTCGAGATAATCCCAGATTCACCTTGGAATGACTTTTAAGGTTAACCTGGAAAGGAATGTTGATTTAAAAGTATTTTCTCTGTAGTTATCAATATTTCATGTGAGAAGCTATGAATGTGTTTAATTTTAATATGGTGGATGGTTTTTTTTCCCATCAGGTTACGAAGAAAGAGGCAGGTTCATACAGAGCGGTGGTGTCAGACGGGAGAGGAGAGGATTTCAGCACCTTACAGTTACTGGATGACGGTGAGACGTGACTTCATCACCCGCGAACAAAACAACATTTGTGTGCTTTTCACTGGCTGCAAATTTTCCATCTATGATATAATGAGGCGGTTTTTTCCCCTTCTTATCTTGTTCTGCATCCTCAGTATTCAGCTCCCCACCTCTAATCGTGCATTCGGTATTTATTGAGTACCAAAAGCAATATAAATGTTGTCTAAAGGCTTAATTGTTCTTTTTATTTGCAGAGTATGACAAGCTTCTCCAGCAGCTGAGTAAACAGTGTGGTGAGTTATTCACAGTTGGAAGCTCTTCTTTACAGAACAACCTTTGTGAAATGTGCCAATGACTTGAGTTTTGACAACAGCTGTGTCGTGTTGGAAATAGGATAATACCACTGAAAGCCATGTTAATTAATTGCAGCTTGTCTTTCAGAATATTAGTGTTGAGCTCCCCAGACGAGACACACTGTGTTTTAAACTGCCAAGGAAGCTTAAATGTATGCAAATAATAATAAGCCCATCCTTCTCTCTGTGCATCTCTGCAGCAATGTCAGCCAGCCCGCTGAAGATTGAGAGCACCGCTGAAGGTTTCAAGCTCTACTGCTCACTCAAATACTATATAAGCTACATGAAGACCAGCTGGTACTTCAAGTAAGTCGGCATGCAGAGCACCACTCTGACCTAACAACCTGTGTGCATCTGCTGCCAATGAGGAAGTATTCCAGACTTAATTTATATTCTGTATGAGACCAAGTTCAAGTAGGTCATGAATTAAAAATGTTGAAAATCATGATGTGCGGGAGCACGTACGCAGAAACGCAAATGAAAAGTTGCTTAAAATGTATGATGGCTTCAGAATCATGTAACAATGTGGACTTTTTTTGTTTATTGCAAGCCACAGAAACAGAAATACGGTTGCCAAAGTAAGGAAGATGCACACAGTTCTGTAGAGCTCTGTGGCAGCTGTCTCTCTGGCTGGAGAGGTACTGTAATTAATCAACATGTCCAAATCATACCCCCCATAAAAGAAGCCAACACACTGGCCTGACATACAAAACTCAATGATATTAAGAGGTGTATTAAATTACTGTGACATTTATCTTCATGGTGGCAAATTCTGGAGCCTTTTTCACTAAAGTTCAGCCTCTAAAATGCTTAATAAAGTTCAGCTACTAACAACTTTAAAAGTCAAGCATCTAAATGTGAGACTGGAAATGGATTTTGATCTCTGCATGCAAATGTTCTTATCTGGCAGCTGTTTAAAATTGTAGATGAGGCCTAAAGCTTTCAAATATAGCTAATATATTAGACTAAATGTAGGATATACACTGTGTGTGTGTGAAATGATTAAGAAGACAAATGACAATAAATAAAAACATGGGATCTTGGATATAAATATTTATGTTTTGTGTTTTAAAGCATGATTAAAGCTATTTAAGAAGGCAAATGTGAATAAAGAATATTGAATTAGAATTGATTAATTTGCCATTATTCAGAAGAAGTGCAGTATGTGTAATAAAGCAACATTATTACATGGTTTAGGATGGAACTGTTTTCTTTTAGCCAGGCTACTAGCACCACCTGCTGGGGGATTTAAGTATGGCCTTTAAAACAAACAACTGAAGAAGATCTGACCGGTGTGATGATGATAACTTTATTTATGTAGCACTTTTAAAAAAGAGTTGACACAGAGACTTTATAGACAAAGCAAAAACTCAGGAAGACAATCAGACAAGAGACCAAACAGAAACAAGTCCAGACTGAAGAGTGTAGAAAGTAGAAGAAAATGCAGACTGTAACTGAGCTTTGTTGCCAACTTTTTTAAGGGCAGTCTCACCTTCCACTAATCAGAAGGTCAGCGGTTTGTTCACTAGATCCCTCAGCTGCATACTGACGCATTCTTGATGCTGAACGCCAAATTGATGGGGATGGCTGTTCCTTGATGGAGTGGTTGTGTGAATGTCTGAGCATAGAAATATCTGGGGGTGGTCTGGACATCAAGTTGCTGATGAGTGGGTTGCCATCAGTGTATGAATGTGACTAGTGTTGTAAGTGCGTTGAGCAAACAGTGTTGGTTTTTATTCCTTGCATTAAAGTGATCCGAACCATTAGGAGCACTCAGCAAACTAACTAAGGAGTAGGTACATGATGTGCATGTTCTTTTTCTTTTAGTAAGGAGGATCTTAAGCATATGTAACAATCTCAAAAGGTTTATCTGTGCTCTTTTCCATGTAGAGAAAAGAGGATTGACCAGGAAGCCAGAACAAAGCCTGGCAGCAGCATGCAGAAAGTCTGGATTGAAATCTGTAACCCGACAGAGAACGATAAAGGCAAATACACTTTGGAGATGTTCGACGGCAAAGAGACACACAAACGGTATCTTGACCTGTCGGGACAAGGTGGGTAGAGATGAGAAGTGAATGGTTGATTTGAAGGATCTGTGGATATAAGGACATTTATGTCAGTCTCGTCATGATTATCATCATTTTCAACAGTGTTTGCTGATGCCTTGCTGGAGTACCAGAGGTTGAAGTAAGTGCTACGCTACATGTAGTGGATGATGATGCGTGTAGCATGGCTTGCTGTGACACTAACAGCAAACAGAGCAGTCAGAGGTAACAGACCATTATCGAAAACTACTCAGAGAACATCTCGGAGAAGATTATTGCTGCCTGACACTGTGCGATGTCGTATTGATTTGACCCTCTGTTTTCATCCCTCAGGCAAGCAGCCATTGCTGAGAAAAGTAAGTCACAGGTTATTTGTTATTTCTGTCCACAACAAATATTAAAAGATCCCACAGTGGATGTCCACAGGGAGTTATAGCGGTTTGTTTTGTTTCAGATCGAGCCAAAGTAACAAAGGGTCTTCCAGATGTTGTGGCCATCAGGGAGGGCAAGGTACACCAACGTCAGACAAACATATTACTTAGAGACACAATCATACTACGTTGTGATATAACCGTCATCTTTTTGTGTGAAGGAGTTGTGCAAGAATCAGACAGTTGAATTTTTACAGATGTGATCCTTTCTACGACCCATCATTTCATGTTCTCTTGACTCATCCTCTCTTCAGTCTTTGTGCCTGACTTGCTTCATCGACGGTGATCCAGCCCCGGAGGTCTTCTGGCTGCGAAACGACAGGGAGATTGTTGACCAGAACCAGTTCACCATCACGAAGGAGCCCAAGTGCAGCACCATCACTATCCACAACGTCAACATGGAGGATTCTGGAAAATACAGCATCTTTGTGCGCAACAAGTTTGGCTCTGAAACGGTTGATGTGACCGTCAGCGTTTACAGGCACGGGGAGAAGCCTCCACCAAACGCTGTGGAGATGAGTTAAAAAGCCTGCAAACTGAGGCAGACGTGAATTTTCTGAAGGGGTTGTAGGCGTGAGGTTTTTACCAAGAATAGATAGATAGTTGACATCCACTCTCTACTATTAAGAGAGGAGTGGAGGCGGATGATCTATAGAGGGTGTGATGGAATAATCGTGGTTTATTCATGTGTTAGGATACGTATTGAGCGTGATATAGAACTTTATTTAGCATTTGAAAACTGTCTACTGAGACTTAATCAAAAATGTAATCCCCTATCGTCCGCAATCTCTTACTGCATATTCCTGTTTGTCAAACTCCTTTAACTGACTTCATGGATGTTTGTTTCTTCATTAAATGAAAACTTACGACAAAGACATAACACAAATTTTATCTAAATACATAAGCAATAAAACACACCAGTGCCTATTTCCATACACTCAAGGATTTGCGGTACAGACTTGTTCAGGAGGTTATGTAGCTAACATTTAGGTGGAAGCAAATCAATTAGCAGGCTTAGATTTCGCTTTTTAACTGACAGTAGAGGGAATTTGCTTTTATTTTCCTTTCTTTGATTCTCAAAATATAATGTCACAGCACAAGTAGAAGAGAGTCAAAGTCAATAAACTAGCTCCTTATATGGCTAGTTATACAACAATGTCGAAGCTTGCTATTTAATTTGTGTCCAGGTACTATTAGCTACCATAAGTGAGGAGTAAACTGCTTCTGGTGGCTAAAGTTGGTGAACTCAAGCAGGGAGCAAAATCAATTAGCAAGCCTTAATATTGCTTTATAACTGACATTACATAGGCAGGCTGCTGACTTTGACCTTCTCAAAATATGATGTAACAGTAACAGAAGTAGAGGAGAGTCAAAGGCTAATGTTAACTCCATAAGCAACTGGATGCTAGCAGACATTAGCAGGAAGCAAATCAATAAGCAAGCTTAGATATTGCTTTATAACAACATTACAGGGGTAGTCTGCTGAGGTTGATTCTCCTCTGCATGTAGCACTGTTACATTATAGTTATATATTATATCATTTACCCATATTTGATATTTGTCACTTGGTCTTGTGGCCGTTCTCCAGTAAAGTTCACACTTTCTCCCTTTAAACGTTCAGTTGGCACTCAGTCATAACAAAACCGCACAACCCTCAGATACTGGACTGTAGTGCTCTTGTTGAATTAGATGTGTCGTCTGTGTGTGTATGTAGTAAATAAAGCAATTTTCAAGTGATTTTCACAGATTTATTTATTTATCAACACTTACAATTATTACATTTCATCTTAATATTGTGCTACTACTTCACTATATTCCGATTTATGCTCAGGACAATGTTGACTGCCACTTTCTTTGTGAATGATTTTGCAAGCAGGGATTTTGTCTTGCACTCAAAAAAAGCAAACAGTCCGTGGTGTTATTGACCTTAGCTACTACTGGGCCCCACTCGGTCAGGTAGATTCCATTTAGGAGGTTAAGTGGCACGCTGCAGAAAGGTTGCAGACGTGCGTTAAGTTCATGTAGGATTAAACGTTCCAAGGAGTCCTGAAGTTATACATGGCCAACATTCAGGGTATGCGAGTGTGTTTTAATTAAATAATTTTCTGATCTTGATTCTGAAGGTTTCCCTTCTTAAACACCCAAATGAACCTCACAGTAAACAGCAGTCATGATTTATTTGTGTTTCTGTTCTTTCTTTTTGTAAATGTAAATGTAAAAAATCGACATTTTTCTGAAGCTTCTGCACACAAAGTCACAAAAAAAATCATCTAAATGAATCTTTTTTTGGAAGTTGAGGTTAGGCCAAACAGGAGTAAGTGAACTCGAGGTTGTTCAAACAGCACCAAGGGGTTTGTTACTCATTAGACATAGTGCTGGAACCCCCACCCTTACTTTCCTGTATAAGAAGGAGCACCACTACAGTCGCATCCTCCACATTGTGTTGAGCTTCACACAGCTGTCACAGCCTCCAGCCCACCTTGGTAAAGGAGAATCCAGATATTCTAGAAAACATGGACTTCAACGGAACATGGCAGGTCTACGCCCAGGAGAACTACGAGGAGTTCCTCAGGGCCATGGGTAAGAAAAACAAACCAGAATATAAAGAAATCTATTACCCTTTGAAACACGAACACGCAGCGGCTATTTTGATTTGCAGGAATTAACAAAAACACATGTGATTTGCCTGGCAGATCTTCCCGCGGATGTGATCAAGATGGCCAAGGACATCAAACCAATTACTGAGATCAAGCAGAGCGGAAACGACTTTGTCATCACCTCCAAGACCCCCGGAAAGACTGTGACCAACTCCTTTACCATCGGCAAGGAGGCTGAAATCACCACCATGGACGGCAAGAAGCTCAAGGTTTCATTTACCTCTTTTTTTATTGCAAGCTTCAACATGTTTTTAATGTCATATCAGTGTTTAGTAAGCAGATACTATTATGTTTTACTGTTAGTAATGAGCCAGTAAGTGTACGGTGATGGTGATATGCATGTTTTTGAGTGTCTGTAATGTGTATTGTCTCCTTCTCTTGTTCCCAGTGCATCGTCAATATGGAGGGTGGCAAAATGGTCTGCAAGACCGGCAAGTTCTGCCACATCCAGGAGCTCAAGGGAGGAGAGATGATTGAGGTACGGTCGATATTACCAGAACGGACTGTTTTACCTCAATGTGTCATAATCTTAAATATGGTCATTTATACTCCCTTGTCCCCTTTCAGACTTTGACCATGGGCTCAACAACTCTCATCAGGAAGAGCAAGAAGATGTAACCTGGCCAGTGAAGAAAACCAATGTCTATTTAAATAAAAGTGATGCTTAATACAAGTGATTTGCTCTTTTCTTTATTGTACAAACTCCCGTGCACCGCTCTCTTTGCAAAGGCCTACTGCCAGAATGTAACCAAGTACATTTACTCAAATACTGTGCTTATGTACAGTTTTTCTCCTGATTATTTATTTCTGCAACTTCCTACTCTATTTGACATTATGGAGGCAACTTCTGCACTTTTTAGTCACTACATGTTTTTGCTAGCTTAGATTTAGTCACTAGATACTTTGCAGATTGCACCCTGCATCAGAACCAAGGTAGTGCATTGAAATAATGTTCCTTATAATATTTATCTGCAATCTGATTAGAAGACTTCTGATAATCAGAAGAATGCTGATTATTGGAGTTCTGTTTCACACTTAAAAATTAGTTTGGGATATTGGGATATTTTAGTGTTTCACTTGATTGATTGTTGAAGTTCTGTTCTGTGTTTTGTGAATGTTTTGATCTTGAGACACATTTAATTTGACTTTTATTCATATCCATTCACATGCCATGCAAATATGCAGCCATATCCCAATATCCCTAACTGACTTTGAGTTGTGTGTGTGTGTGTGTGTGTATATACGTATATGTATATATCTATCTCTCTCTCTCTCTCTCTCTCTCTCTCTATCTATCTATATATATATATATATATATGTATATATATATATATTAAAGATATTCAGTTAAAGTATTACTATTATATTACATCATTAGATAGATAGATAGATAGATAGATAGAAATACTTTAATGATCCCAGACTGGGAAATTATCTTGTTACAGCAGTTGTGGGTCCACAAATAAAACACTTCGTACATAACATAAATAGAATCCAATATATACATAGTGTATATATACAGTGCACAGTGTGCTATATTACTACCCATACAAATAGTACTTGAATAAAAGACTTATAGTCTTATAAGTAAAGTAAAAGTAAATTATATATATCTATATATAAAAATAAATGTGTCTTAAATATTTATATACGTCTTAAAGTATAGGTTTTATAGGGTTACGTATAACTTTAAGGTACTTTTTACATCACTGCCCATTCCCAACATCCGTATGAAGTGCGACAGACAAGCAGAGATCAGGTTTTATGCATGAAAATGAGGAAAAATGTTAGTAATTGATGAACATTGAAAGTAATCAAATACACAGTGATGTTGGGGGTGGGGTGTGCGCGCCTATGTATCTACGTCAGTGAGCATGCGCAGTGCGATTTGAGCAGTGACCACGTAGCTCGTGTTAGCAACAGTCGGAAGCCTCGGGGTTTAAAAGAAAATAGCTGTAATAAACAAATTCACGGCCCTTTAAACTTGAGCCGCGGATCGTTAAAAATGGCAAGATACCTGAGGCCGCCTAATTCATCTCTCTTCGTCAGAAACATCGCCGACGAGTCCAGGTACGTTGTCATTTCAACCCTGCTCGCGTGTAAGCTAGCTAACGCAATGCTAGTTGGTTAGCAAACAGACGGACATGTTTGCTAACTCACTAGCATAACGTTAGCTAGGCTACATCAGAATGTATAACTGACGTCAACGGTGCGAGTTACCACAGTCAAAGAAGCAGAAAATGTGCCGTAGTTACGATTTAATCGCATTTTGTCCCAGATGGCACATTATCTGCTAAAAGGTTATTAAAAACCTAGCATGAAGCTGTCGTTATATTGACGTTAATTGTCTTCTAAAAAAGCTGCTTTCGAGACTATCGACATAAATGGCGGTGGAAGCCCACGTCCGCCAGTTAAAGCGGCACTCTAGTTGCGGAGAAGAGATTCAAACTGATGCATTTTTTTTAAATTTACAATAATAATGAGGCAATAATATGAATACGGTAAAATGTATTCTGTCCAAAATTGTTGAAACAAGCTGATCTCAGCGGAACCCTGTTTGAAGCTACAAAGGTGGTAGGGTCCGACACATATAAACAATAGTGAACGGTATGGAATTGTGTTGTCCTTCCAGGTCACTTTATTCATTCAGTCATGAAAAAAACTGCAGTTTGTTGAGACAAAAAATCTTCCGCAAAACTACAAAGTGCACCATTCAAAGACTAGAATAATGTTGAAAACGTAGCTTTTAAGTGAAATAAATTACGAGATAAAAAGTCAAAATTTTAAGATAAATAGCAAAAATTGTGAGATAAAATGTCGAACTTAAGAGTTGTAAAAGTCGAAATTGTGGTTAGTGTGTTTATTCAGTCTTAAAAATAAAGAGTTTGTTTTGGCATAAAAATCTTCACCAAAACTACATTTAAAAGACAAAAATATTGCTGAAAAATACTTTTTAAGGGGATTAAAAAGAAATCTAGAATTTCTATCCCACACTTATGACTTTTGTATTAAGATTTACCCTTTTTTATTGAATTTCAGAATTTATTACTTTTAACTCATGATTACAATATACCATGGGAATATTTGGTTTTCATCAAGCTTAGTTTTCATCTTATTTTTTTCATTCTTTAGTTGGCAGAGATGGGCTTCCCTACCAGGCAGTTTAGTAAAGTAATACATTATTTCCAAGCTAGTATTACTGTCCATTTAAATGTTGGAAATGTAACATAGAGAGAGTAAAATGCTTCATCTAACTTGTAATGCTTCTGAACAACATACACTGGAAAGCTCTCACCAATGTCCTGCTGTTATTTGGGACTAAACCTGAAGTCATCATAGTGTATCCATGTTAAAAAATGGTGACAGAAGTTAGACAAAACTGTTCTGTTACATGTATATACTTTTTTTGTAATCAGTGGTGCACTTCCAAGACATTTTGAAATGTTGCTGGAATAAAATTAGCCAAATGGTAGTCATTTTCAGGTAACTAACCCCCGTGTCTTTGCCACCTTGTTAATAAATGCATGCCTTTTATGGCTGCTGTGGATGTGTGAAGTTTACTGGCTGGGTTTGTGTTTATACATTGCCACCTTTTAAGTGAGCACACTTGCTTTTGGAGTGGGATAGCACAAGTATTGTCATATGCTGTGTTGGCGCCAGCTCTTGTGTCTTACATTGCACACTGAGCTCCAGCTACATTCACATGGCAGCCAGCAGAATAAATGTGCTTATTTCATGACACTTTAGGCCAGAGGATTTACGACGTGAGTTTGGTCGTTATGGGCCTATTGTAGATGTCTACATTCCACTTGACTTCTATACACGACGGACAAGAGGATTTGCTTACATTCAATATCCTTTATTCTTTAAGTTTTGATTTGGAAATTGTGTTTTCACAGATTGTTTTTGAAGCACTTAATCTGACTTTCTAGTTGCAGTGGGCTCAACGACACCTAACCGGATATTTTTGTTTTTATGTCACACAGTTGAATGTTTTTTGTAATTGAAATATTACTTTCTAAAATCTATTTGTCATCTAGTATATTGTATATAGATTTGAACATATTCCTAACCAATATTTCTTCTGTTGTTGCCTTAGAATTGTAAAGATACAGTTCTGGAGACTCCACACCAAAGAAAGTTGAGAGGCGGTTGTAGAATAGATTCAAGCCAAAGACACCCAGGCAACAAGCAGTAGTGGAATTGGGAAAATAAAGAGAGAGCAAAAGCATGAAGATACAAAGAGGAGAAAAGAAAGTTCCAAGGCTTCCGTTTGTCTACCAAAAGGGAGGAAAAGCAAAGTGTTTATTGGGCAAAGACAAGCAGGAAACCTCAAGTTCTTCTGCCAAGACAAAAGATCAAGCTGAAGGTCAAAGGTCAAGCATGTTAAAGGTAACAAGCCAAACATTTTGTATCCTACCAAATCTGATCACCATCAGTATTTGTTTTGTCCTCACAATTTGAAATCATAAATGGATCTTTTGGTTCAGTATTATGTTGTTCAATTACAGACTGAAATCAAAATAATTTCATTGATTTTCACTGAAATCATTACCTCAAAATAACTGCTTTTTCACTGCACTGATTCAAGTCCAGTAGCTGTGTACCATTGGCTTGAGCGGTTAATCTGTGTTGCAGCCTTTTTTTTCTGTGATTGTTGTGAATATGTGCAGCATTCTTTGTTCCACCATTTCAAATTTCAAAATAAAAGCCCTTAACAACTCAGCACATTTGAAGATGTACGCGACGCAGAGGACGCTCTTCACAACCTGGACCGTAAATGGGTTTGTGGGCGTCAGATCGAGATCCAGTTCGCCCAGGGAGACAGAAAGAGTAAGAACAACGTGTATTCCTGACAAGCCAGCATACATTTAACTTGTGAAGTTTGTAAATGGCTAATGTCCTGATATAATTTGTCTGTTTAAGCCCCGAACCAGATGAAGACCAAGGAGCGCCACTCTCCACGCAGTTTCTCCCGCTATGACGATGATCGGGATAGCCGCCGAAGACGGTCCCGAAGCCGCAGCTATGATCGAC
This sequence comes from Diplodus puntazzo, assembly GCA_963678695.2. NCBI lineage: Eukaryota > Metazoa > Chordata > Actinopteri > Spariformes > Sparidae > Diplodus > Diplodus puntazzo. The sequence continues at coordinate 9,137,659 of OZ023160.1, forward strand.
AGAGGTCCCGAAGCCCTTCCTATGAGCGCCGTCCTCGGAGGTCCGAGAGCCCCAGAGAGTAAGTTCTTGTTGCCTTTGTTTTATTCCACCTACAGTAACTTGAATGCGCAGCTTTGAGTCATGTTTGCAGACTTAGTCAATCTCTGACTCTCTCCCAGAAGTTCGGGAGACAGGCGACTAAATGTAAGGCACCATGATCTTGGATACAGTTTTGGATTTCTCTAGTTTTGAACATTGTCAGGAACATTTGTGAGAATATAATAAATAAAATATCAAAGAAAGGTGTAGTTGTTTTGACAAAATTTACTGCAGAAAAGTTACGTATTTTATTAAGTTAATCAACTCAATAAATTAGTCACAAAGAGTCGGAATGGAGTAATGGAAAAGTATTTAGGGTATCAAACCTAAATACTTTTCAAATAACAGCAAGCAATGTTGGTAGCATGGGCTCGGTCAGATTTAGGAAATATCTGATTATAGAAATCAGATCTAAATCAGGAAACGCTTCTATCCTCACACTTGTTACATTTTTATGATGAAATTTCAAAGCATTGTCAACTTGCTGAGAATGATTTGCACATTAAAACAAGTAAGCATCATTAGTACGGGTGGGAAAAATGTTCAATTCTTCGATGCATCGCGATTCTCTCTAGAATGATTGTGTCTCGATGCAGATAAGTTAATAATCGGAATTTGAAAACTGAAATTAGTTTGCCCGCTGCAACATTCAGTTCGCCTGCTGCAGAGCGCTACAGAAAGCGGCTGCCGATTCTCTGCTGTGCACGCATGTGCACTGAACACACATGTGCAAGTTGTTTACGTTTAAGTGGCGACAAAATGGATGCAGTTGCTAGAACCAAGCCTATAAGACCAGCACCGACTTCTTTGAAAGCTACTGTATGGCAGCATTTTGAGTTCCATGAAGTCGAGGGGAGAATTGACAAGACCCACACAGTTTGTAAGGTGTGCGGAACTCAACTTAAATACTTCGGCAACACAATTAATTTGAGAAACCACCTTGCATAATACCACCCAAAGTTGGGAGATAAGCAGCGACGTGTTGCAGATGTCAGCCAGAGAACGATCAAGCAGGCGGTGGCACAGCTTCAACCGAACACTGAGAGAGTGAAGCGGATTACCAAATCCATGCAAGTTTTATTGCATTGGATTTAAGACTATTCATTTGTGGAGAACTTGGGTATTCGGACGATGGTGTTTATTCTAGAGCCAAGATACAAAATACCATCTCGGCTCTACTTCACTGACACAGCCATACTGATGCTCCTCAGTGAAACTAAAATGGAAGTTTTGGACACTTAATGAAAGCCGGTAGGTTAGCAGCTATGTTTTAGTATGAGAGTTGATACATAGGTCCATAATGTGTTGAAGTGCAAGCTGAATTGATGATTGCATTGAAAGCTTTTTTTATTTTTACATAGGCTACAGTATACTGTTTTTCTCTCAGGGATATGCTCATTGTCTGTAACAGGAGGATTCTGTGTTCATAGACAGTCAAATCTATTTGTGACAAAGAGAAGCCTTTTCTTTAATAGAATATTAGAGGAGGTAATTAATCTGTTTTTGTTTTAATTATCATCACAAAAGTAGGAAGTGATTAGCAAACTCTGAGTAGCAAACTCAGATTACATTTTTTTTTTTTTAAATCATGCATGGAAATGTACACAAAAAATGTTACATCGAGATGCATCGATAATCAGTTTTGAATCGAGTCGCGAGGTGCCAAGAGATTCCCACTCCGGATCATGAAAAGAAAGATGAAGCCTGTTTGCAGGGATTATATACTATATTGTGTCTGTTCAGGAGTGATCGCTGTCATTATTTATTCCCTTATTAAAAAGAAAAAAGCCAGATAGACATGAAAGAAGACTGACACCTAAAGGGAGCCTTTCTGAAACTGGTTCAAACCAGTCATGTCTATAAAAAGCAGGAAGCAACAAACTGCTTGATTCAAGATGGCATTGTTCTCTGGTCCTGGATATGAGGTGATACACCTAGTCCTGATATACTGGTTTCTGTTTTTGTTCTCTCTACAGATCTCGGTCCTACAGTCGACGTAGACGGAGCAGAAGCAATGAAAATGACAAGTGGGTGAATTGTCATGTTCCAGTACTTAAAATATGCAAGGACGTAATGCACATATTTTATCATTAATCATTAATGACCATCCCTCCAGGTACAGAGGTCCTCCTCGTGACCACCAGAGGACTCACCGCGAACCAGGCTCACGTAACCGCTCCGCTTCCCGCTCCCCTTCACCCCCCAGATCCAAGTCCAAAGGTAAAAAGAGCCAGTCCAGGTCCCACAGCCCAGCTGAAGACTTCCAGCCAACCTCCAGCTCCCAGAAACCATCTGTGGGACGTTCTCCATCACGATCCTACTCTAGATCCCGATCGCGCTCCCGTTCCAGATCCTGGGCTGGACGCAAGTCTGGGGGCCACTGACTGTCTTATTCCTGTTAATCTGAGGATGTTTCTGTTGCTTTTGACTACGATAACTTAAGTGTTACGCTGTGTTTGAATTTGTTTTTCATTCAATTACTTGCCAAAGGGAAGAGGGCAGCAAATTAAACATTTTTTAGCGTTATCAAAATGTTTTTTCCTAAGTGATTGATGAAAAGCACAGTAGATCCCTGGATGTCTTGGCCAGGTCATGTTTGTTTTTTTTGACTTGCGTGATGAGGGTAATTGAAAGTTGGAGAGAAAATGCTTTGGTTTGGATACTATTTTTGTATTTTTGAGTTGGCAACATTTACTACGGTTAACATGCCTGTCTCGGTTTGTGTATTCTGTAAACCTAAATAAGAACTGAACAGGCCCTGACTTACCGATAATTACCAAGCTGGCCTCTGATGCCTTGTTCAGTGGCATTTCTTATTATAAAGCAAGCAAACTGTATTCTTTGTAGCTGTTATTTACTGTGGCTATGTATATGGAAAGCAGATGTTTGCTACCTAATACCATGTCCAGTATTTTATGTGACAGTATGTTCCAAGATTAGCTGCATTCATTTTGTTCAGTGAGTGAAAGTCAGTTAAATATTTTCCGTGTTCCTTAATACTGTTACCCTTGTTTTAATGGTGTTACTTAGTATGTGCTTTATCAATAAAGAAATACAATCTGAACTATTCTATTCTAAGACTTATGGTTTACTGTGACTTGTATTGTATGGCATAATTAAACCATACTTCATTACAGAAGACTGGGCTATACAGATCTTGAAATACATTGAACATACTGTAAACTGTAGTACCAGTAAGAAGACATTCAAGCAGAGACAAAAATAGGGGGGAGGGAAAGGGATTTATTTTTTTGTTGTAAAATTTTGTCATCAATTCAGAGTGCATTTTCTTTTTTTCTCTTTTAGAAACACCAATTTAAAACCAATTGTAAAAAAACAAAAACAGGGCATTTTCATAATCATTAGTGACTTTTCAGTGGGACAAATTAACAGCCAATTCATTACAGGTTACACATTTTAGAATAAGGAGACTGCCATGCATGACTTAATCAGGGCAAGAAAATAAAAAGTTAACATGAACAACCAATATAAGGTAGTACTCAAACAGCATGGGGTCATGTTCAGTTGTCAGCTGGCGGAAGAACAGCTGACAAATGAAGATGGTTCTGATGTAAACATTTGGTCATCGTGGCATCGCCACCTAATGAAACTAGTCAGTTTCAGCATGAATTTAAACTTAGGCACAAAAAGGTCAACTCAAGATTAAAAGCATCACGCTTACAAACTGTAAGCACATTCAGAACTCAAATCCATACATAAGCAAGTCTCCTCGAGAATCCAATTGATATTTTGTTTTAGTTTTACTTATTATTTGCATTTAGCATCTTTCACCCTACACTGCATAATACAAAACAATAAAAAACATGTGCAAGATCTCTGTAAAGATAACAGTGCAGGGGTACTGACAAATGCTATAGGCAGATTTTTTTAACAAAAATATTCTTCAGTATTGAAGTCAAGACATGTCCTTAGCATGTCTTATACATTCAGTGTTATTACTAAAAATACTTTTGTCAGACAGGCCCCAAACTTGGCCTGCGAATGTACATATGCTACAAGTACTTTATACATTTCATTATTTACATGGCTCTTGAACACACTAACAAGCTCTCATACTTTGTTTTGTCATCTTTAGGCTGGCCATAAACAGCTCCAATTCTGCAAGGGTAAAGCAAAGACAGCCTCAATAGAGGATTTGAATCACAAAAATAGAGAATCCATAGGGATAGTCGATAACGCCTCCATCATCTCAATAGCATCCTGGTCTGTAACTTAGTAGAAAAAAAAACTAAAACTTGTCTGATTGCAGTGCAAGAGGGTCAACAAGGAGCAGAGGCAAGAGGCAGATGGTGTCCGTTGATTATGTGATGGTCAACCACAAAGACCTATTTTGTAAACATAAACACCAGCCTCGTGCCTCATCTTGAGTCCCTCGGGCCACTTCACTTCAGAAACCTTCCTCAGCTCGGCCTTACCTTGCTTACAGTGCATGCAGCCAACAGGACCATGTCATGTGACTTAAAAAGTGAAACTCATCAGTCCCACATAAGCCTGGCCCTCTTCCGCATGTTGACGCTGCTGCACTGTCCTGAATAGGCCGAGACAGAGGAGCAATAACAGTACTGATTGAACAGATGAACAGCTTAAAGTGACCCAAGGGACTCTAACCCATTCACCACTCGGGCTGGCAAGGTTAAAGGGGCAGTGGCAACAATGCCGACCACACGGAGGATGTCCCAAAAATTTTAAAAGAAATACAGCGAAAACATTGCTTTGGTTACATACAGCACTTCATACATCATTCAATCACAACATAAAAGGACTTGTACAAAATAATGCTATGATAGAGTGTTGTGGGCCTCGGACACGTACAGCTCCTATAGTGCATGTGCGCACAGCGCAATAAAAAAGGTACAGGAGTTGACAGTCCAAGGCCGGTGTGCCATGGTCTCTCATTACCCTTCAGTCTGAGGTTATACTATTGACCTGTACTTACTCACAACAGCTTATTACCTCCAGTAAGATAGGCTTTTTCCCTGCAAAACTGCAGTTGAGTGCATTTTACGTCGCAAACAAGGAACGCACAACATAAGAAAAGAAAGTGGGCCCTAGTCAAAAAAATATGCTACAAATGTGAGTTTGCTTTAGCACCGGAAGCTTTAGAGGCATCTCTAAAGAATCATAAAACGTTGTAAATGAAAACGCATGTCTGTCCACAGAAATGGACTGTAAAAGTGTTGGGAATTTACCTGACCTATACTATATCCCTTGTTTGAGAAAAAAAAAGCACTCATCTGCTTTGATAGCCAACGTTAAAAAGAACAAAACAAAATAGAGGTACAAAGGATAATCCAGTTTGTCATTAGTCACAGAAACTGACTCCAATAAAAGCATCACCTACCAGCAAGGCCCTGACGCTGTAATATCTTCAAATAGTGATTTTAAAAAAAAAAAATGTGTTGACCAAACATTCACAGCAATGATTGCTGCAAATGCTTCCAAACACTTAAGAATGTCAATCTAAAAACAGCTAAAAGTGTTACAGCACTGAGGTGTTCCTGGTGGGTGCATGCCCTTTCAGAGTCCCAGTTCATTGGCTTTTTTAAAACTATCATGTGAGGGTACCACTCTCAGGCCTGCACCTTGAGGAGGCTCTTGAGCTGGAAGGCCATCATCTCCCGGTTGTCACAGGAGCCCATTGGGAAGGACACCCAGTGACTGGGGGGTTTAGGCAACACGCTAGGTGAGGGTGGCTCGCTGAACTTGGGCCCTGCATAGCTCGGACTCCCCTGGGTGGCCAGGAGCGTGTTAAGGTGAGACACCGCACCCTCCCAGTTCTGATCATAGTTGGTGGCAAAACGGACAGAAGCACTCTTCTCTGCAGACACGGCCTGCCGCGCCTCTGGAGACCTGTGGTAGGCTGCGCCTTTGTCGCTCCGGCGGTGGCCATGGTGGTGAAGGCCCCCTACCCCTCCCGCTGATACTGCTGCTCCGTTCTGGTCACGGCTTCTCTGCTTCGCCCGACCAAGTTGATGGTTCTTCTTGGTCAAAGGGCGCTCAGGGTGGGAAACTGGAATGTTGTACCTCTCTCCACCTCCCATTATGCTGCTGCAATGCGTGTCACCTACATGAAGAAAAAAATAAATATTACAAACGTGCACTGAAATCCGTGCGATCTGCGCTTGTTTTGTTTTTTTTTTCCTATTGATCAGCAGAGGAAAGCCAATCCGCGCAGACAAACACACAGACTCTTGCACCGCCCCCTCTGAAAACAAGCACAGAGGGTTACGTGCAGAAACACCAGACAGCCAGGCCCCCGCCGCCGCCCCTCCCCCACACGTACACAAATCCGAGGAGCAAAACAGCTCCGACTCACCTCTTTGTTGTCAGAAAGCAGAGATCTCTCTTCAATCTTTCGCCTCCAATCGGGCCCCAGGTCCTCGAAGTAGTTCTTAGTCTACTTCTCACTGCACGTCTATGTCCAGCAAGATCTAAGGTTTTCATGTGCCAATGAGCGTTGTTTTGCCGTGGAGCCGAGCTGAACATCAACTCACCCCGACACACGATGCTCCAAGAAGTCGTCGAAGACCTTTAAGGGCGAAATGATCGAGTTAGAAATGCTCGTACAAGCCATGATTTAAGTCTGTAAACAACAACAACATTGTGTAAACAAAGCTTTGTTTTCTTCCAGGGCGGATGTGTGGATATCAAATTGCGTCATTGCAAAAAAAACCCAAATCGATTTAAAAAGACCAGACAGCAACTACACATCCCTTTCTTGATAACTGTAGTTATGTAAAAATATGCAACTGCTGTCGATCACAACAACAACATGTTACATAAGAAAACTGCGACATGTTATCCCCACTTTGTTTGTGAGCCTCCAGCTTGGCTTCAGTGCAGCTGCTTTGTCCTGCCAAGAGGCTTTGTGTATTCGGTTTTCGGTGCCAAAAAAACAGCTAAAAATGTATAATCTCGACCCCGATATATTTAAATCACACAAACGTGGACAATGAATTAGGTAAATTATGCGATTACAGTTTGGGGGTCACACTTCCTTGGCACCGAACCAAAACAAAGAAACAGTTCAAGCTCAATATGGCGACGAGACACAGAAACAGCTTCTCTTACCGACTTCCTCGGGCTTGGTAGATGAAGCCCTTCGTCAGAGAAAAAAATACAGCGTGAGAAAAGCCTTTGAAATCCGTCGGCGGACTGCGTAGGAAGCACAGCGAGCTATATTTCCCGACAAATCCGTCTCCTCTCGAAGCTTACGTGGTGTTTAAAAGTGGCCGTGAGGACGCCACTTCTCTCTCCCGACTCCGTCTGAATTGCAACAAAATGGAATCCACGGCAGAGATATGTAGCTCGTTCTTACCGCGATCTGACCAATCGGGCGCCGAGGACGTAGCGAACGACCAATCACCGAGGAGGCAGCCCGACGCAGTCACGGCTGTTGCCAGACTGGTGACGTCAATCACTGACCCTCCTCCTCTGCTTCCCTTTGTTGGAGCTCGGGGTATTTCCTGAAAGAAGTGAGAAAACAACAGAAAGCGATGACTTTCCATCACTAAAAACTCCCAGTTTTCAATCTAAACCACACTCGTGATAACTACACGGTTATGTACAACTTCATATGACGGTTTGGGATGATGTTGGTGTTTGTTTTTGTGTTATGTAATGTTACTTCCCTTCGAAGAAATCAGGTAAACAAGCACCCAGTTTCCACTTAACAAACATAGCTTTTTTCTCATAGGAAGCGGTTTGTGGTTACACAGTTCCTGTTTCTGTAGGTTAAACCTGTTGTGCCGTGTGAAACAGCTGCAACAGGCTGTAACGATAACACAACGGCTGATCTGCGAGCTGCCCATCCCCCCAGTCTTATCTGTCCTTTTGCTAAAACAAAACATTAACCGTTTCTTTCATTGAAACAAGTTTTTTTTTAAACTCTTATATTATTTTCCAACTGGTTAAAGAGTGGTGAAATCAAAACAGGGAAGAGAAATGTATACTTTTGCCATCTTTCAATTGATATTTGATGAAAAAACAGGGCACAGTATGAAGTTAGTACCCCTGCTGCTATAATCCAGTGAGCCTTAATACAAAGGTTACAGTTAATACAACAGGCTATATAAGAGTTAAAGGCGCAATATGTAGTTTTGGGGGAGGAATTCTTTTAACAGAAGTAAAAGATGTTTTTTTTAATTACTAAATAAACAAACTCTTCTTTTTCATGTCTTAAAAACTAAACAATCTGACCGTTAAGGACAACACAATGTCTTACTGTTTTACTTTGTTTATATGTGGCGGACCCTGCCACGTTTCTAGCTTCAAACTGTGTTCTGCTACCTTATTCTTTGCTCTGAGTTCATGTTAATGTTATTACTTTTTCAAAGAGGCACTAAGTAGTTTTGGTGACGAAATTGTAACTCAGAATTTAAGATTTACAGTATTAATGAGGTGATAATCCAAACTCAGATTTGTTTATTTTCTCCATAACTGAATAAACAAGCTGTTCTCAGAGGAAAAAAAGGTCCCCACAACACTGTTTGAAGTATGAAATCGTCTTGTCCTTTAAGGTCAGTTTGTTCTTTCAGTTTATTCTCTTATGATTCAAATTCATTACCCCAAACTACACAGTGCCCCTTTAACATACCACTATTCAAAGAAGCCTCATAAATCTGAAGTAACATCTGGACAAGTCATTTGGGGTATTTAGGTGTGAGACGTCCTTCCCCTTCTGTTTTGTTGATTTAACTGGGAGCCAAATGGTTTGCAATGGGTGTCATGGAGAGAAGATGTGTGTGGGGGTCACAATAAAAGATCAGTATAATTTGTAGCAGGTAATTCAGCAAGTAAGAGGATAACAGGGCATGCAGGATATGGACTGTTCACCCCACTAAATTTGAAGATGAAGACTGTGTTAAGCATTTTCTGACACTGTCAATGAACTCCTGGGTCATAAAAATAGTTCTGTAAAGCTTATAACTGAGCCCTTACATGAGGTTTTTTTCCCCGTGCCATCACTTTATTGGAATACACTTCTCTTTGTGATAGGGATATTGCCACATCTGCCATTAATGCAGCTCCTACGCAGGCTACTTGTCTTTATAAGGTCATGGATGATTCTCGGCCCCTTAGTTGGTTTTATGGCAGTCTGCAGGTCCAAGTCTAAATAATACAAAACAACTCCAGTGATAGATTAACTGATGTCTAAGTCCACGGTCAACTTTCTGTCCTACGTCGCTTAAAGTGTCTGGATTTTAAAAGGAGTTGCGCAACGGCGGTGTGCGTCACAGCTGAAGGCCGTGGAAGGACACTCCCCAAAGCAAAGCAACCTTTGGAAGGGGGCTGCGCCGATCAAGAGTCAGCTATGTTAGGAAAGTAGGTCACCAGAGGCTTCTGTTGGTCGTGCAGGACATAGGAGGTGGACAGATACCCATATCTGACTGGTCGCAGAGGCTTGCAGACAAAAAAATCTGTCACAGAGATAGTAAAAGTACAGACCATCCTGGAACGTGGAGTGGAAAATATTTTAAAAACAACAGCTGTGCACGAAGGCTGCCAAGACTCTTTGTCTCTCAGCAAGACAGACTGATACTCTTACTGTCTCACAGGCAATCTAAAGCAGTCATTGGGTATGAACAGTGGAAAGTATGTGATCAGCGGCGTTTCACATGAATGTGAAAGGCACGAAATGTGTTGTGAAATGCCGCCCACACAAAGTGAAGTGGGAAAGTACAGAAGCAGAGACAGTTTCACACCAGTCAGCAATTAGTTGAGCCCATATGCAACACCTTTTATTACACCAGTTAACACATTCAAATGAAATTCAAAGGAGAGATTTCCTCTTGTTGCTGCCAAGTCTTTTTTTTTTTTTCCCATGTGTATTTTCAGTGGAGGCACAGTGACATAACACCTTGCAGGAGGAACCTTGAATGCACTTCACCCCACAATTAGAGTTCTGTTTGCAATCTCGTCAAACTGATCCACGTCATGGTCTTTACAATGTAGAGGTCAAAAGGAAATCTTACATTGTGGCAGATTCAGAAGTCAAATATAGACCCAGTGCCTATCCAACCTACCCCGTATTCCCCAAAATGCTGAGGCTGCTGTTAAGAAAGAATAAATAAACAGATAAACATTGGGCACATGTTATTGTTTTGTGTTTTAAACATGAAAGAATAATACAATATTTCATAACATACCTCCTACAAATAGGCCATCGAGCAATTGGGAAACAAGTCTTCACATGCCCACAGCACACCTGCACAGTTGTGGGAACAATCACTACGCATTTCGATTTTCAGGTGCTGGGATGTTTAGCCTTCAGGTGTCTTCAGTCTGTCTGTGTGTGTCAGGGCAAAATGTGGATCCTGGAGAAACGTATTGTAGCAGGAACTACCACAGAAGCAGTTATCAGTACATTGCCCGGTGTTTATATGTCTGTTTGTCAGTCTGTGGACAGATTTGTCACTACAACAGCGTCACAACCACACAAGATGCAGTCATGAAACTTTGAAGATGTGTATTCGTGGTTGTAGATCAAAATGAAGGCTGAGTTTGAAGACAGGTGTGGCCCAGGCAAGGATCTAGGAAGTCAAGCGACTTAAAAAAAGATAAGGATGGGTCACTGAATCTCGTTTCGGTGCCAGAGTGTGGTGACAGCTGTAGAAATACATTTCATGCCAGCATATCTACGTCATATGACTTCTGAGGAAGGAATGCTTCCAGAAAATGAGCGAACACACTTCAGGGAGTCGGTTACCAACTGATTTGTTTTATTGACACATTGTTTCTTTCCTCAAATTTGTGCAGGAAAGGCTCCTGTTTACAGTGTTTGTGTTTCTCCATGTACGTATCTCACACTGACTTAAATAGGTGATGTCACCACAGTCTGGCCCCAAAGCGAGATTTAGTGACGTAATAACCCTTCCTTCTTTTTTAGGTTTTTCTCAGGAAGTAGGGAAGGGGCCCTGACCCACCCACTTCACGCCCAGGGCCAACATTTATTTTAAGCTGCACGTCACTCAGTTTTTAGTCATTCCTGTTCCTTGTGTGAACTGAGGGAATATTTTGCCAAAAAACTTCTAAATGTTAGCTTGGGGTAAAGTTGACCATGTGATGATAGTTAGGCATGTTGAATAAATCTGGTAGCGTTCACCTGTTTCGTGATACACACCAGTCTGGCGTCACAGCTGGTGTGTTCCTATGACGAGATGGTCTCTATATTTGTTATTGGACATCAGCACGAGCAGGACCATAGCTAGTGTTGCCTACACTGAGGTCAAGCCCTTGCTAAGTTTAGACAGAGTTCAGTCTTAGATCCAGTCGTTACTCAATAACTTGATTCCAGTATTTTAGATGTTTGATTACGTGGAAAGCGTTTATGTTGATTAGAAAGAAGGTGACATTTTATATAATGGGTTGAACTTTCATAATAATTTCACAGGACATTCTGTGAAAAAAACCATATAATCTTGTCCTAATTGTATTTTAGCACAACATAACTTAAACAAACAGATTTGTATTTATTTATTTATTTAAATGTCCTTGAAATAAGTGCTCTGATTAATTTAAATATTGCAGTAAACATTGAACAGCTTACTTAAAACACTGATATTTAAAAAATACAAATAATTGAATCATTTGGGAGTGAAGCCCCGAGTACAAGTTAGAACAAGTCCTTCATACGCCTCTATAATGTAAATGTGAATGCTAAAGAAGGGGCCATGGGCTTTACAGTTTACGACATGACCATTGTTACGGGCAAATGTGAAAGGGAAAAGAAAATAAACATGTTTGTTGTTTTTATCTGATTATTTCTTAAGGTCTTTACATTTTGAGTCTTAATTTACATACATCAGTAGTTTTCCACTCTAACCTCCCCATTTATAATCGGTAATGCAATGTATAATTCATTTCATTTTTAATTTCACAATTTCATTACATTATTCCAAGAACCAGAGTAAATAATTAAGCACTATTAAAGCATTTAGTCTGGAGTAATTAGATTTGAGGGTGATCTGCTCATTTCTCTTGTGTTTTTCACATCAGTGATCTGATACTGCCGTCTGAAGGTCTGGCAAACTGGAAAATGAGCGGAAATATTTTTGTAATAGATTCAACCTCGAATCCATCTGAAAACAGCAGAGCGGGCCCCTGTGATAGCTTGTGTCCCCGGGTGATTTTCTAAAAAGGCATCGCGTAACAGGATGAGGCAGTCCGGCTGATAATCGAACATTTCCGTCTTGATGCTGTCCTGGAGTCTGTCTGTTCCGTCGTGCTGCACCTGGTCAGACAGTGACAGAGAGTAAATCTTATTGGAGCTGGGCTGTCTGCTCGCTAATCACATTTCCGTCCCTCTGGTCTGCTGGATCTATCAGGTCAGAGGAGGGGAGGACACAGCCAGTGCACCAGACATCACCGTCTTATAACAAGACCCCTTTTTCATTTATTTAATGCTGTAAACTTTTCACAAAACATCTCTTTCTGACCCCCTTTCTTTGGTATATTTGTTAGCCCCAGTTACTGTTTTATTCAGCAAACTTTGCTCTAAAATGAGGGGCTAAAATAGGAAGCTAATTCATTCCAGAATGCCTAAGGTATGTTATTTCATGACCTAAATTGAGTTGTTATTGAAATATTAATGGACGCCATTTTTACCAGAGGGGCATAAGCTAAATTAAATGCTCTTAATTGATGAGGGGACTGCTTGTTGAGCTCAATTTACGAAGAATTACAAAGACGAGAAGGCTGAACGACCTTTAAACCCATCGCCATCATTATGCTGATCACTGCCAGGGTCACTCACTGTGTGTCCACCAGTTCATGCTAGCTGAGCATTGCCCCCTGTTGTGCTGCAAGCAGTATTGCACCCCGACCCACCCACTAACTGAAGCTTCAGCTCAGTAATGTTATACAAAAATGAAGAAAATCCTTGGGAAAGTGCACTGAAGGCTGTTTTACACATCTTAGTATTTCAATTTAAAGAAATCTGTTTAAAATTTTGGAATGAATGAGCATGTATCGGTAAAACAAAGAGTCTGATTTCAAGATAAACATGCTCCTAGAAAAGGACTGAGGTGGTAAAAGTTTTTGCAAAGGAACAAAACTGTTTCATCAGATTGTCTTTTATAATGTGCACACTTATAATCCTGCCAATTAACAAAGCAAACATAATTAAACAATTTTTTAGCATCTTGCCCCTCCCTCCAATCCACCAAAGGCGAGCAATTAAACTGTTTTTGCAATCCTTCAAGCAATATGTTATAAAAAATAAATGTAAAAAAAGGCTAAACCATGTGATCTTAAGGGCAAGGGGTCAGTGTGTGCACACGTGCTGCTAGGTACCGTCTGTAAAATGAAGATGAGTGGAAAGTAATTAGCAGAAGAGGTGGTAGGAAAAACATGCTGCTGCACGACTAATTCAAAGGCGTCTTCAGCTGCCTTGACATGTGAAACGAGGTTGTTAATATGAGCGTGACAGCTCATTCTGGACCTTGAGAATGGGAGTTTTTGCAAAATAATCTTAACTCAAGGTTCCCCTTAGCAGGTTATTACTGCATCAGGGTTCAAGTTATGGATTTACAGCAGAGCATAATCTAACAATGGAAGGTCACTTTATTTACATTTTTTAAATAAAACACTGCACACTGCGCTTTCCTCCTTTTTTACTGTTGGCATGTTTTTTTTTCGCACTTTGCACCCAACACCCTATCACCCTGCTTAAGTGCTCTCTCCTCCCCTGAGTCCATCCTGACCCTGTCTGCTGGAAAAGCATCAGTCAAGAAGGACACCGACCCTCGGAAGTGTGTGATCTGTGTGTTAATGTTTCATCATCCCCTCCATCAAACATCTAAAAATGTATGCATTTTACTTGAAGTCTCAGTTTCATCAAAGAATCCAGCTTAAAACCTTCAAAAGAGCATCATGTAGGCTCTTCTATCTATCTATCTATCTATCTATCTATCTATCTATCTATCTATCTATCTATCTATCTATCTATCTATCTATCTATCTATCTATCTATCTATCTGTCTGTCTCCCTCCCCCCTCTCCCTCATGTCATCACAGCCACCCTCCTTATCTTCTCTCCTCACACGCGCTCTTTGCAACCAGTCAGGTCTGTCTGTCGTGTGGTCATGCTGTTTGTTGGTGTTCTGCGGCTCAGAGACAAATAATACAGATCAACAGGAAAAGGGAAACCACTCGCAAGAGAGAACATAAGGTAAGCTCTTAAAATGCAGTTTCAAAGTCCAGTAAATACATTTAAAATGTCCTTTTTTTTAAAAATTTTAACTGTCACTACAGTGATGTTTAAATGTTCTTTAGAAGAAAATATGTTGCTTGTTCTTGTCCAGCAGCAGCTTCAGTAGGTGTGCTTTCACTTTTGACCTATTTTATAAAGCTTCGATCTCCTACATCGGCTACAAAAGATGAGATTTCAAGCATTCGTTAGTACTACTTGTGACAGAAAGGCTTGTGAAAATGTTGCAACAGTGTGGCTCGATGCAACAGTGTCTCAAGGAGTTATTGGCACATCACATTTCAGTGTCCGTGTCACCCCTGATGGGACAAAAACTGAGGCATGTTTTTATATGTGCGCGTCTGCTGATGCTGCCTTGAAGAGGCAATCATTTCTCCGAGACTGGCTGCCTCTTAGGAGTCAAAACACAGCGCTCTGTCAATCAAGATTTCTCACCAAGAGGGAGCAAAAAAAGAGTGCCTGAGGTGGTGTAATATCCACAGAGCATGCACTCATATGGCCCAATTGAGAAATATTGTCGCTCGAGCTCTCTGGAAAGCAGTTTACCTCCGCTATTTCTGCTTGAATGTGTTTTTTCATGAGGTCGTGTCATATTTGGGAAGAATAACTGAAATAATGGTCACTGGATGCAGGATGTGAAACTGAATGAAGAACATGGTGACCTGACTGGGTGAAAATGTTCCCTTCAGTAATCACTCAGACTGCATCATAAAAACCGACTTTCATT
Organism: Diplodus puntazzo; assembly: GCA_963678695.2. Taxonomy (NCBI): domain Eukaryota; kingdom Metazoa; phylum Chordata; class Actinopteri; order Spariformes; family Sparidae; genus Diplodus; species Diplodus puntazzo. Next base: position 9,152,694 of record OZ023160.1, read on the forward strand.
ATTTGGGGTTATTTTCATTTTTTTTTAAAAATGTAATGTACCAAAAGTTTCTTTACCGTTTCCTCAAAGATGACTGATTTATTTGACGTGGTTGGATCACCTTTTTGCATTTAAAAAAAACCAGTGCGAGCAATTAAAGGTCACCACCACTCCCATTTATCACATCATTATCTACTTTAATCAAATCCTCTCTTCTCCTCAGCCCCACACACTCAGTTCAATCTATTGATTGCATACAGATAATGCACTCTACACAGGATTGTTCATGTCTGCGGTGACCTTCACCCACCGACTTCACAGTTTTGTTTAAATACAGTCCTCTCTGATGCCAAAAGGGGGCAGCCTTCGTTGTGTTTAATATGGTAATAGGCCAACAGCCGGCTGTAAGTTGATCTCTGCAGTTTACAGTAAAATCACTTCCCAAGTGAAAGTGGGAATATGAATTAAATATTAATACTCTGAACTCTGATCAGTTCAGATTACTTCAGTTACAAAGGATGGAACTGAGAGTGCAGAGACTGGCAACTGATGTGTATAAACCATAAAGTGCTAATAAAGGGTTATAAAATATTTCATCATTTGTTAGAAGTAAAATAACCATTTAATGTTTTTAACCAACTTTACATTTACCATTTATTATTCATTGTAACTATAAAGTATTGCCCACATGGCTGAAACCCAGTGAGGAAACATATGAAGCTCAAAAACGCAACACGAAGTCACTTCTCCTTCAGCCCTTTATGACTTATTTGAACCGCGATCTATCTATGGTTCCTTGCAGATATCTCTTCAGTGTCAGCATCATCACATACAGTTAACGACCACAGTCTGTTTGCCCCGACCTCTAAATGACTTTCTGTCCTGACTCACAGGCGTTAATGTGCCTTAAAAGCGCTAAGTTCAATATTGACACAGAGAGAATAAGTCCTCACACTTTCTACATTTTCTCCACAGGAAGTTGCTTGTTTTACCCACTTCATGTAAAAGAGAAAAAAAAAGACTCAAGGTGAAGGTTTGTCATCAATCAAATCATTACATGATGAAAATGTGTAGTAAATACATATATATATGTATATATATATATATATATATATATATATATATATATATATCCAGGAACAGTAGCAAATCTTAATGACTCATTTATTTACTAATTACAGTCTTGCACTGGCCCATAGAGCTGAAATGGAGGAATGGGAGGTTCGCACTTCTTTAGGACCCACAGAAGTCAAAGAGAATGCCTCATCACCAATGGGTAAAGTATGCAGCCTTCAATATATACAGTGCCTTGCTTTTTTTGGGATATGAAATGTTTCAAGATAATTGAATATTTCAGCAAATCGAGCACTTTGGGATGCATGGACACCAAAGCTTCACGAGCGATTGTGAGACCGTCTTGATTTTAAGTAAATGAATATGTAAACTTTTAAAGTCACACAGGACTATCTGACCTCTAACCTGAGTCTTGACTTCATTCTCTGCCTATCAGCCTCGTTCTGGGTTAGAAAATGACACAGTTTAAACAACCAAAGAGAAGATAGAACACCGACATAGCATCAGGGAGAGGAAAACACTTAATTTGTCAAATGTCCTCTAATCTAATATATAACATCTGTTCTAGTTTTAAACTGTTTTTCTCCCAGTTAACAGGTCTTGTGAGAATCTGGAGTGCTACATGGTCCTCACGAAGGCGGAGAAGACAGCCATCGGCTCCATCTGTTTCCTGGCGGGTCCAGTCACACTGCTGGAAAATGCTCTTGTGTTGGGAGTCATCGCTGCCACAGCCACCCTGCGACAGCGGCCTTCATATCTGTTCATTGGCAGCCTTGCTCTGGCTGACGTCTTCGCCAGCTGCTTCTTCACCACCAGCTTCCTGGACTTTCACCTCTTTCGACGCAGCGATGGCCCCACGGCATACCTCTTCAAATTAGGTGGTGTCACCATGGCCTTCAGTAGCTCAGTGGGGAGTTTACTGCTGACCTCTATGGACCGCTACCTCTGCATCCATCAGGCCTCCAGCTATAAGGTGCTGCTGACCCGCCGGAGAGCCATGATGAGCCTGCTCATCCTCTGGAGCACCACCATCATTATCTCCTTCTTGCCTCTGATGGGATGGAGGTGTCCCACAGGGCTTAATCCACCCTGCTCACACCTGTTTCCCTACATCAACCAGGGCTACCTGGCCTGCTGGACCAGCTTCATCCTGGTGCTCCTGGCTCTCATTTTAGGGGCTTACGCTCTCATCCTGTGGAAGGCCCATCGCCATGAGTCCTCCATGACCAGCATCCAGGCAGCAGCAGGGACAGGCCATGCCCGCATGAGGATGGATATCCGTCTAGCACGTACCTTTGGCCTCATCCTGCTCATACTTGTGGGCTGCTGGCTCCCTGCGCTCTCGTTCATGTTAGCTGACGTCGCTGTACGCCTGACCCACACCCAACAGAGGGCCTTCGCCTTTTGCAGCACCCTCTGCCTGGTCAACTCTTCAGTCAACCCACTGCTGTACGCACTGCGCTGTCGAGAGCTGAGAGTCGCTCTGCTGCAGTTGCACCACAGGCTGTGTGTGATCGGGAGGTGTAAAAAGTCCACAGGGGACTTGCCCCCAGAGTTACCCTCCACTGAGGACAACAACTGCACTGCCATCACTGAGGATGACACACCCAGGATCAGAAGCAGCCGACTTAACTCGATCTCAGAAGTGGTGACCAATCAGCAGCTGAACATCCGAAAATGAGTTGAAATCAAGTATCACTTCAAGTATCACAAGTCCAGATCCCTACCATACAGCACTTAGAAATCAAGTAGTATCTGTAGAGATAGAGAAGTGTCTGTGTTTATGGCAGCGTGGTTGGAGTCTTCGAGGAGAACTTTACTGTAGATCAATAACCAATGGCCTCATTATATATATATAAAAAAAGTTAGATTTATATGTGAGCTTCGTCTTAAGATCATTTCTGATGGGGTGCTTATTGTCCTGTTGAATTCATACCCCCAACAAATAGGGCCATCAATGCTATTAGCTACTGTTAATTTCTTAGCTCAGTTAGCGGTGCAGCTAGCCGCAGCACCACCAAGGGTTGGAGTTTATACTGTTAGCACACATGTTTATAAATCTAGTCCATCTTTGAATGTTTTAAACAAAAATTCTTACAGATTGCACCTTTAAAATGAACACACAGACACCTTCCTGGTAAATTTCCCCTCATATCGTGTTAGGAATAGATCAAGAAAGAGAAAATCTAACTTTTTGGAAAACAAGATCACAGTGCTGGTACAGGAGACTGAAGCCAGGCAGCACGCATTGTTCAGCGGACTAAATAGTAGGTTGACAAAAAAAGCCAAACACAGCTTGGGAGTGTGTCGCCGTTGCACATTGTTTATAAGGTCCATGCAAAGTTCACCACAGACTTGGATGTATGCAAGTAAACTGCAGTACGCCTAAGAAGCAGGAAAATCATTTAAGTCAAGTCTAGACTTAGAGATAAAGATCATTTCCATGTCAAAGTAAGGTTTTTGAATAAATAAATGCGTGTGCCTGGTTTTCTACTTAAGTCATACTTAAGATCAAAACTGATCATGAGTCTGTTTCATAAATGAGGCCCCAAATCTTACGAGCAAGATTCATTCTCATCAAAGTATTTAGTGCTAGCAAATAACTTTACCTTAGCCTTTTTGATAGAGGCTGTCATGGCAACATAACTGCAGGTAACAGGTCATTAGCAGAGATGTGGACTCGAGACACTGTTTTTATGATGTGCAAGTTTACTTGACAAAAAAATAAAAGACTTGCGACTCGACTTGGACCTGGAAGAGACGTCTGACTCTGATTTTTATGTTTAAGTATTAGATTTATTTGGGAGTTGGGAATGAGATAAAAAAAACATTACCTTTAAAAGTGACGATGAGGTAATATTTTAAGTTTGACGAGACATTAAGAAATAAATAAGCTTTTATGAAGATAATTGATTTTTTCTCTTTGATTACATTTATTTAGCTAGATATCACTTTTTATCATACAAATGTAATTAATTGTCATAGTTTTTGAACATGTTTAAAAAATTGTTGAAAAACATTATTAGACAGGTACTATGACCTCATCTGTTCTCTTTAAAAAGACCAGATACTGCCGGTTAAGACTGCAATCTTGAGTAAAAAAGGATCTAACTTGATTTGACTTGTTCAAGAAGAAATGACTTGGACATGCTTTGGACTTGGACCTAATGACTTGAGTCACATGCCTGGTTATCTGAAAGAAAATTCTATAAAATGTGGTGTGTTTGTAAAACAGCTTGTAAGGGGACAATGTGACTTTTGGCAAATATAAAGTCACCATTGCACATTTGTTTAATTGTCACAATAAGTACGACTGACGTGGTATGTTTATAATTTTCGTATTTTTTGATGAGCAGATGAGCTTCAGACTAGAAACAGACTCCAGTAGAATTAAAGCCTCTCATCTGCAGACACAGGTTTAGACCAGGCAAACGGCTTTTGAGGTGATGTAATGTGGCCGTCTGACCCATAACCTCTCTGCCTCACATGTCAGTGCTTTAACACTCTGACTTCTATCACAAAACACTGGGTCCTGTGAACTGAAATGCTGACTCAACTTTTGGCGTTCAGAAAAATGGATTTGTTGTGCGTATGCCTGCTTATGTGCAAGGATTTGTGCAGGAACAGAGGACCCTGTGGGTCGCCTATCCTATCTGCACATGAATGCCAGAACTCCACAAAAGGCCTCATGCACGGGAGGATTTCACACAATGTTCACCACATGAATCCAAGCAGTGTGCCGAGGTAAATGGGACACATGCCAGGAAGAGAACGAGCACAGACACTAGAACACTCTTTGCAATAGTCACAACTGGCAGCTGTGGTAAAGCACATGGATTGGCATTCACTTAAAGTCACAGGCACGTGTAGAGCGACAAAACAGAGAATCACAGAAGTCTTACAAGTTGTTGAACTTAGGTCATCAGTTACTAGACAGAACACATGTTTCAACCACTATATCTTATAATTAAAAGTAATACTTGACCATACTCTATTTTGACTCATTATGTTTCTTCTTGAGCAAATACCAAATGTTAATCTTCTTCATTTGCATCCTTGCTGTGAAGTGACAAAAGAGGTCAGCAGTCTGGTGTTTGCGATGATTTGGAAGCGCCATTTTTGTTGGAACTACTTTAGAGATGTGTTATAAGTTGTGTCACACTGTGAGGAGACTTTTTAATTATGTGTATGCTCTATTTATATGAGTGAGGGTAGACTAACAAACACTTCTCAGTATAATGCAATATGATTCAAAACAGAGTACAAAATGATCATTGAGTTGGCAAAGAATTCATTTTATTTTCCTCAAATTCCAACATATAACAAGAAACAGCAGAGATGAATGTAAGTTAATGTAAGTCCATTTACCCAAGTACTCTACTTAGGTACAATTTTGAGGTACTTTAAATGGGTATTTCCATTTATACTGCCACTCCTCTACATTTTGGAGGCAAATGTCCTACTTTATATTCCACTGCTTGTATCTTAAAACTGAAGTTGCTATTTACTTTAGAGATGGCATGGTGTATAAGGGCCAAGGAACCACATTTTAAATAATTTTATTTTATCAGTAATCAGAAACACTGATTCAGATAACCAGAAAAATGCAGAATATACGATCCGGTAATTGGCCAGTCAACCCGTAGTATACACGGTTACATTTGATATCAGATACTTTAAAGACTCTTACTCAACTCTTAATATGCATGACTCTCACTTTCACCCAGTAATAGTTAAACATAAGCTTTACTTTTACTCAAATTTGTCTTTTGGGTACTTTTAACAACACCACACTGTGTTTTACAGAAGATGAGGAAAATAGAATTTGTGTTACATTTTACAGAACTGCATACGATGGCTTTTTGTCTTTTTTCGCACTCTAAGAAATTATAAAACGCCACCTTGACTGCTTTTGCTGAATACTTTCCAGCAGTACAAACTAAGTCCTAACTACTCTAGATTCTATAAAATGTGTCAATATTGCGCATATTTACCTACAGTAATCTGTTGTATATTAACAAACCAAAACAGTAAAATAGATTTTTAATCCCAGTGACAATGTCAACATCACTTTTTTCAAATCAGGCAACAGCAGATTTGATCTTACGTTATCAGTTTATCTTATGTGCGTGTGAAAAAATGATAAACATCCAATCGTGGAGAGAGCAGCACATACACAGCTCATCGATGGGTGGTTCATCACAGGACAATGCCAGTTTAAATGGGCTACACAAAACAATAGACAACAGTGAGTGTGTGACTTGTGATGTGAAAACAAAAGGAAAGGTATGAAGCATGTAAAGCCAGATAATATCGTAAAGTCAACTATCTCAACTGAATGTTATCATACGATGCATCAAAAACACTCGTTCTTTTCAATGAGTGTCTAGATTTCTGAAAAGAAAACCACAGACATTTTCAGTTTTACAGTCAATATATCATTAAAATGTCCAATGTTATTATCTGTTAATTCAATTAATTCAATTAACAATTAGTTTTCAAATTATGTTTTCATGTGTTTTGACAAAAATAACGGTTTTATTGTAATTAAAGTTAAAGATAAAGACATTAAAGTTAAGATAATAACTACTTTACATCGTGGCGAGCAGTTTAGTCTACAGCACAATATTATATCATGTCGTCATAACTATGGCTAATCCAAGAGGCGAGGATGATCTAATTGAGCAACATTTCATCTTTCAGTTTATCACAGACACTCAGAGCTGGTTCTCACTTCAAAGCATGAAAAATTGTTATCTGAAATGTGACTGGTAACTAAAGCTGTCAGTTAAATTAATTGTATATACATAAAATGAAAATACTCAAGCAAAGCACAAATACCTCAAATGTGTACTTAAGTACATAAATTGAGTAAACACATGTACATGTTTTTAATGACGTCTGGTCACTATTGTATCGTGTGATTAAGCCCTCTTTAACACAACCTTCCTGCTCAGGGACTCCGGGTCAACATCAGCATGCAGCCATGCTGGGTCAATGTAAAAAGGTACCTATCTGGGTAAATCATATATCCACAGACGTTGTATTAAGTTTGCAGAGAATGTAAGGGAGTGTGCCTGTGTTCCCACATTTCTAAGATTTTTTTCAGAATTAGGCCCTATAATCCCACATTTCCTTTATCATAAATTTGTATCAGATTTTATCCCCAATCTCCCAATTTGGCAGCCAATTATACCCAACCTATTATCCAGTCGCCATGGACTGCAGATGGAATGTAGCTTTTAGCTAAATCTGGTGCGCCCATCTCTTTGTTTATTGCAAACATTTAATGTAAGTGCATTGTCCTTTAAATAAACAAACTAAACTAAGTAGCACAGAGGCCTCGCACTGACTAGCTTCCGGTCAGATCAGTCGAATGAAGTGCAGCAGCCCCTAACCCTGGAGCACTTAATTTGTATGATTTTTTTCCTTTGTGATTGCAATTGTCATGCTATATGTTCTCCCTTTAATTCGCTGTGTTCCCATTTTTGTCAATTTTGAACTTTTTATTTGGATTAGTCTCCACAAATACAATTTTTGATAAGGTGTACCAGAGAATGCCTGATGTGTTAATAGTTGCCATTATTTCTATTTTTCCTTCTTATTCTTTTACTTTACATGAGCCCTGCACTCAGCTATGACCCGGCCCTGAACCCTAACCTTAACCGTAACCCTCCCTGGACTCTAATTTTAACCCTCCCCTAACCTGGGCCCTAAACTTAACCATCACCAGAGCTCCAGTCTGATTTCTTAACCTTAAATTATTTTTACTGACTTTCATCATCGTTTTTTTTTTCTTTTTTCTATTATAATTTCCCCATTTTTTGGCTGTGACCTCCTATAATTTCAGGTTATTTCATGAGATAATTTAAATCGAGACCTGTGCCAGTGCTTAATTGGGCTTCTAGGAGCTTGCCATCCCCATTACCTAACCCTAAGGGAAATGTAGGAACACAAGACCTAATTTTGAAAATGTTTTAGAAATGTGGGAACATAGGGATGACGCCCAAATGGAAATGGGGAAGCGTGCTATCTGTTGACATGCGATCGGAAAATAATAAAAATCTGCTTTCTACTGAAGGGGATTAAAGTCTAACATCACTTTGGAGTTCCTTCTTTATCTACTTGATTTACCTGAGCACCACCACCAGACGTCTCGTGAACCTTCAATTTGAGTTCAACGGAAAGCAGTCAGCGAACAACAAGCGGGGTTGTACGGAGGACGTCGTAGCGTAAAAACGACAAAATCGAGAACAAAATCGATATCGATTCTAGTTTGTATTACGTTCTATGTTCTACGTGTAAGTATTTATAACAAATTACGAACCAGGACAGTGAAAGAAATAAAACAAAATGTTTGAGAGAGTTGAGAACCCCCCCTATTTCCGACAATGGTACGATCTGCCATTGTGACGTTTTAAAAATTCGGCAGGCAGGGTCGGCAGTTGGCTCAGCACTCAGAGAAGAAAATCCGTTGTTGTGGAGAGGAAGAAAGGCTGAAGAAATCCGAGGAACGCAAAACGGACAAACCACGAGCGTCAACCCCCATTATTTTGCGGGTCGTTTTTCCTCCAACTTGTTTTTTCGCGTTTTGTGTAGCTAAAATGGCTTGTGGAGCTACGTTAAAGCGGTCGATGGAGTTCGAGGCCCTCCTCAGTCCCCAGTCTCCCAAGCGGAGAAGGTGCAATCCACTACCGGGGACTCCTAGCACTCCGTCCCCGCAAAGATGCAACCTCCGTCCCCCAGTCGACAGCCCAACGCATTCGATGTCCCCTCAGTCGATCGGAGGCGAACACAGGCTCACTCCAGGTATGGATTTAACACCGAATTGGTATTTTTTCCTGCGTTTCAGGGTGGGTGTCATGGGGGAGGGGGTTTGGGTGGAGAGGAATGGATAGCTAGCTAGTTGAGAGAATCAGAATGGGGGTTGGAGGCTAAACGTTAGCTTAGCTAAGCTAACGCCAGGAAGGGGAACGTCGTCGCTAAGTTGCCGACACAGATCGTATTACTAATCACAATTGATCAGTAGACGCACTAAAGCAAGAGTGGATGTGCAACTATATGTTTTTGTTGGTGGCATCATGCCAGCTCATTGTATTGTAGCACAGTTGGCTTAGTTAGCATACATATACTTCACATTTGCTAATGAAAATGCTGCATTCAAAGTTCTTCCCATTGCTAATTCAAATGGTATTTCTTGCACTGGGGATAAGAAATATCCCGAATAAATAGCATGTGCAATCTGCAGCTGTAGTATGGAATATAACATTTCATCTGCTCAATGAAATATTAATTTTCAAATTGATGAGATTAAACAAAAGAGCCTCTCATACTTGAACACCTGGGTGACAATCTATCCTGTTGGCTCTCTTGAGAAGAACAAATGGCATCTCAGCAGCAGGCACATCATTGCAGGATGTTAATTAGGAGCTGCCTGGGTAATGTTCGTTGGCTTTAGTGCCACAATTGTCTAACACTGAGGTGGGGGTTACCATCACGCACCACAACCATTTCTTCTTCCTCCTCAGGCCTGGAGGGCATTGTTCATTTCCTTTATGTCTGTACTCCACACTCCCATTGACTTGGCAAGCTCCGCTGTGAGTGCTGGACGGGTGTGGGGTGCACTAGTAGACACAAGATAATTACCTAGACGTCTTCACCGTGATCCACTGAGGCTTATTGTATGTGCCAGTCACTCCGATTGGGGAGAATGATAGCAGTGAGGCCTTATCCTTGACGCTTTTTGAGTTTTAATTAAAAAAACTGCTGGATGTCCTTGAATTTATTTGATCACTTCATTGCTGTGATATGTGAGAGGGATTAAAGGATACAGGCAGTTGTACTACCTGTGCTAAGCTATGCTGTTAACTCCTAGATACCTACCGTCATGTGCACCCTACTGCATATAGCACAGCATTTTGTAAAGCACATGGTCGCTTATGGTGCTACTAGGTTCTCCTCTTGCTATGAAGGATATCGCCTTCCATCCTACCACTAAATGACAATTCCAGGGACGGTGACAATTGGTAAAATGGCACCAGCCCCACCAGCCAAATGATGGCAAAAAACTGTGGCTGGTAAATTTGAATATCAGTGGCTAGTAGTTGTCCACATTTAAAAAAAATAAATTCCCACCCTTGTGATGAAATTCAAAAATACGTAGATGCACTCCTGTTTTTAGTAACTGGAGAGGAAGTGTTATGATTTAGGAGGCATAGTTCCGTCATATTTACGAAGTGGTGTAATGTCATGTGTCATATTTTCAACGTGACCAACTATGGCTGGGGCAAATGCTATGTTGCTGCTGCATCACTCAGGCAACATCCCCCCATATAATAGTTCTGTGCTTCCCGACTCTCGGGTTTCAGTTGGCATTCTTGATGGAGGATTTACCTGAAATATGAAAGTGCAATGTGAGCCATAAGGGAGGATTATTTTCATTAAGACAAAAAAGTCTAACAAGAGCCCACATTGTCCAGACGTTCCTACCAGTGTGCCAGTGGTTCTCAATCCTTTTGAGCCACAACCTCTTAGAAACACAAGCAAACAATGTATAAAGACAATCTTTTGTGTGTGTGTCCATTCACAACTTTTGTGCTTACACACTCTTACAAAGAGGTCAAAATCTAGTTTAAGGCTATTTGTATCACTGGACCGGCCATTGTAATGTAAAACTAGTCTCCCCAATTTAAAATACGGAATAATATTCCGACCTCCAGGCTGAGAATCGATGATATAAGCGACACAGCATATTTTGTGAGGTTTGCAGAGAGCAAGCATACAAACACACTCACTCAAATGTAGGTGTTGATGGTGACGCGTCACAGCTGGCTTCCTGTGAAATGTCTTCATTTCTGCTTCTGGTGAACTTTGTAACTCATTCTGGCAAGCCAAAATATTTCTTTTGATTTGGCAGTGTTTTCTTTCTAAGGAGGTACAGGACATTCCTTCACAGTTGCAGATCCTTGTAGGTGAAGACATATTTTCTCGCTCCAGATATTGCTCACGCCATTCATGCAATCTGACTTCCTTATCCTTACAAAGCGATATTCGTATTGCAGCTATGATTATTTTAGTAAACAAAATAAATGATTAGTATCTACATTTTCCGGGTCGTCTGGTCCGACATTGCTTATCTAGCATGTGCTTTATGTTAAGAATCCATCGGGCCCCTTGTGCGTTCCAATTATTTCAGGACGCCTCTGCCGAGCTGACTTATAGCACAGCAGCTGCAGGGGTGAAGTAATGTAGATTTGTCTGCTGCAGACATGAGGTCCAGATACAAGGTATTCTACTCACCTTCACCCAGAAAGAGGCCCCTCCTGGGACTGGCACTGCGAGCCTGCCTTTCTGCTGTGGTTTGCCAAGTGAAAGCAGTTTTGTATTTAGCAAAAGGTCAGCTGTCATCCCTCCCACCCGTCTCTACCCACACATGCTTTCCAGCTAGTCAGGTTTGCTTGTGGTGAACAAGGCTGTGTATGCAGGCAAGACACAGGGATCTCACACTGCCATGGTATCTTCAGGTAATTATTTCATAATGTAGATAGGATCGCCCAGCCTGTTCTCACCTACCTCATTCTTTGAGGTGCCAGTCCAGGCTTGTGCCTGGGTCAAATTTCCAGTTGGTACAGATGAGGCTGTTGTTTTCCTTTTTTGATATGGCGTAATGTTGAACGCTGGCAAGTTCAGGCTGTAAAGCTGCGGTCAGGCTACGTTTTCCAACTATCCTGGGCTAAAATCTGCCTGCTGTCTGGTCAGGAACTGTACATTTTCAGGTTATGGAAAAGATTTGTTGTGTTTTCCTTCTCTGTTGGCACTGACCATACATTGCTTTTAAGATATCCAAACGACTTTCGTATGACTGATGTTGTACTACCTTTTTTGTCATCAACTGGCTTGGCTTTGAGCATAAGGTATGTTCATGTTCACCACGATTGCTTTTGTGCCCCTTGGTTCCACTCATTTCATTTTCATTTCAAACAACCGCTCATGTAAAGAAATTGGTTTGCACTTCATATGCAAGGCCAAATACTGCAGGCTGACTTGCTGATTGGCTACTATATCTATCCAAGATATCTATGTATCTGTCAAGTAAAAAATGTCCAAAGTTTATCCTCGTTACCAACATATTTTTACGACGATCCCATATTAGAGATTGCTTTATGGCCCAGACTTAGCTGCTATCTCTAATTTCTGCTGTTTTCCAACAGTGGACACTTTCAAGTTCTTCACTGCAGAAGAGCAACTTGACCTGTAATACATCACAAGCTACCTCTTGGTAGTTGGGACATTCGAGCCACCTTCCCCCACAATCCTTTAGTGGTTTAGGGTGAAATTAAATGAGTCAGCTTTGTTTTCTCCCCACCACCATGTCCAATCTATCCAGCCGATCTCCCTTTCGTATTCACTGTTTAGCCTGTGCCTAAGCCTTTTAGCCAAGGCTTTCTTCCCTGTGCTCCCCTGGCTCCCGGAAGTCTCTGTGATTGATTGCTTAGCCTGGTTTTGGCAGGGTCATTGTTGCCAAGCAACGCCTACTGTTGAGCTACTAGTAGTTGGCAGAGCTGGAAATGACATGCAGAAGGACAGGGTTTTCACTCGCCAATCAGATGTCCAACTACCTTGAGTTAGAAATTAGCTGTTAACAAAATAAAGTTTAGGTTTTAGTTGTCTCTGGAGCTAGTATTCTCTTTCTCACTGGGTTTTCCCCCAGGAAATTGGTAAGCAGAGGTGTTAAGCTCTCCAACCCCACCCCACCAATCGAAAACATAACAAAACAAGAGACACAAATGAAGTGGAGTTGTCTTATTGATATTATCTTACTTGAGATTAATATGTGTTGTTGGAGTAGCATCACTGCTTGTAGACTTCTGAGAAGGTCTTAATTTCTTTTGCATAAAAACACACACTAAAAATGCCAGGATTATCATAGCCAGTTATTTGATTATCATAAAAATCCGCATATTACAAATGTATTAAAACATAGGTGGATGCAGTGTAGAAATCAAACCCATTTCCTGTCAATTTTAATTAAACTACCGGCTATTTATTTATTTGGCCTTTTATATGACTTTATTGATGTACAGGCTCAAGGTATGACAGAAAACAGGATGAGAGAGAGGGGCAGTGACATGCAGCAAAGGCCGGGACTCGAACCCGGAGTCACTGTAGCGAAGATAAATCCTCTGTACATGTGACGCCTGCTCTACCAACTGAGCTAAATGGCGCCCCAAACTACTGGCTATTTTGTGAAAAATCTGAGCTGACATCACAGCTTCGTTGTTTGCTTTTCCAGACGTATTTTAGTTATTGTTGATGCTTTTTTCTGGAAATCTACTAGTGATTCAGTCCTAGTTGCAGCCTCTTTGTGGGTTGGGAATAATGATGTTCTTTCTGCCATGACACGGCTTTATTAAGAGTGTATAGCCCAGTGGTAGCTAAAGAAACCCAGATTAGGCTCCTGTATTGTTAATGCTCGAAGGTTTCAGAGGCCACATACTGCAAGAGGAGGGGTCTAGATGCACGACCAACATGGTTTTCTTAAAATGGCTCTGTGGGGAAGATCCTGCTTTCCTCACCACCCAAACAAGCTTACTGATGAGCAGGCTGGGGTGGCAACATGGCCTCCAGCTCCCTCCCCACCCAAGATAAATGAGGCACGGCTGTCCAGATAGAGGTGCAACATGTGCAGAGACTTCGCCTCCTGTATGTATTGAATGAAGATAAAGTCTCTCGTCTACATTTTGGTTATCAGCCCTGGTTGAGGCCATGGTGTTTCTGTCTTGTTTTTCCCAGGACTTTTTTGAACTTTAACCTTATAATAAGATATGTATGTGCTTGACTGTGACTCATGTCTAAGCTGTTTTGACGCTGGACAGCAGCGTAAGGGTCATCCTGAGCAGGAATTGGCAATGATAAGTGGCTCACTACTGTACAAGAAACACATTTCGTTGACCCCCTTATAGATTTATGCATGTTTACAAAAGTATCTGTACAACCTTATTTAATGATGTCCATATTGTGTCCTTATATATTTTTGCATGAATCTATGAATTATGTATGAATTTTAGGGCTACAACTAATTATATTCTTTTTATCGATTGAACGCACAGTCCATTCATCTGACTCAGGCAGCTTTACTCGCGTTTTTTTAGTCACATTCGGGAGTTTCCTTCCTCGCTCTCTGACCACTTTCCCAAAAGTTAAAGCGGCCTTTGACAAAAGGAAACACACCTTCAGTAAAATAATGCATTTCTCTTAATTTATTGTTGAATCCATTGTTTGAAACTTTTGCAAAAATGTCAGTACATAACAATGTGACATGGGTGTAGTGATTAATAGACGTTGTAATGCAGAAATTTCACCAACCCATCATTTATTTGATAAACAGGTCAATTGTTTAGTTAATAAAACATAAGGTGGTAAAAATTCCATTTGCAATTTTCAAGAGTTTGTGGTAAAATCACAGATGTCTTGTTTTTTCCATTTGACAATCCAAAGCCACACACATTGATTTTTTTTATCATGTCAGACTAAGAAAAGCCGCAAATAATCATCATTAAAACCTGGGCCAATTAATGTGTGGCCATTTCTGGTCAAAGTAATCCTTTTGTTTTTTGTAGACTTTAGAGATGATGAAAGCAGCAAAACAACCAAATTCACATGACGCTCGTCATGGTGTACATAATGTATATGCTCATTGTTGGTTTACAACTACAACATGTCAGCTGTTGGTGGAAGACACTACCCCAAACCCAAATCTTGGATCTTGGAGCTTCCTTGAATGTACCAACACGAACAGCCAACATAAAGGCATTGTTGAGCCACCAGTACACTCAAACTGAAACAGCGATTTAGTGTGTTATCACAAGCAACAGGTGATTGTCAGTGTGTGCAAAGAGCCAAATTTTTTTCGAGAGACTTGTTCACTGCACCCACTTAGATACTGGTTAACCGTGTTCACATGTAGTTTTTGTTATTTTATCCTGTGGGCTTGGTTGCCAGTTTCTCGTTTGGTTTCTGTCCTTATTTACAGCTTGGCGAGATTAAATGATTGTGATACCAGGATGAAGGCAATTCTGAAAGAAAAACATCCTCAATCACGTTCCCGGATGAACAACAATCTACTAAAACTATTGTTCTTCACATTAAAATAAAGCTTTTCTATTCATCCTAATTGTATTAACAGATACTATTAAGTACATGTGCTTTACCTTTTCTTCACAATGGGGTGACTATCAGATGAAGTAATGTGATTTATTAGGATGGTACCCATACAGTATGTAGTTGGCCAGTAGCTGTACTGCAACGCCTTTCAGTTGGACCACAAGCGCTGGTAATCATCATGTTTGGCATGTAGTGACTCCTGTTATACATCCTCTCTATCTCAAGGATCAGGTTGCTTTACTGTACATCCACAAAAAACCCAAATATCTGTTCAGCCACTGAACAGGCCGCAGAAGAATGAGAGGCTTTTACTTTGTTACAGCTTTGTAAAGAACACTGATTTATGTAGCAGCCTGAACGTTAAAGCTTTTTCGCCAGCTGTAGCTTGGTACGATGCAGGCACCATGAAAAACCTTGGAAGAGAAGTGAAAGTGATGCAGTCACAGGACCATAAAGTGTGTCTTAAGTCAGCTGTGTGTGTGTTTGTTTAACAGCTGTAGCAGGTATGTTACGAATGTCAGTGTTTCACACTTCTACTTCCTGTCGTGTTTTGTAACCCATATTAGGCGTTAGAGCACAGAACCGTTCATGCAGGAATACAGACGACGCTGAATGAATGTTGTTGTTTTGGGCGTGTGATAGAACACTTGTAAAGCTTGACTAATACAAATATATAGACTTTTCATTCTTGTAATTAGTCACTGTTCATCTCACTGAGTACAAAACAATATCAACTCAGTGACCAAAGTAAGTGAGAAAGTTGGGAATGCATTTGCTCTAGCAGCCCACTGGGAGCGCTGCCAAACAATTGAAATATTGTAGTAAGCCGCCATGGTAAAACAGTATGTGACATTTGGGTGTTTGTTTTCTTTTCTGGTTTTAACATTTTGTCCTTGTTTCTGTTTGCTCCCTACAGAGCAGATCTTCCAGAACCTCCGTCAGGAGTACAGCCGGATCCAGAGGCGGCGGCAGCTGGAAGGGGCCTTCAACCAGACTGAGGCCTGTAGCTCCAGCGATGCCCCCAGTCCCAGTTCTTCCCTCAACGCTCCCAGCTCCCCACCAGGTAGGAGAACTTACTGTTGGCCGTACACACACAAACTGTTGTCTTGTGGTCAGGCACAGCTCTCATGTGAGTACGGGATGTTTTCCCTGTTTGAACCAGATGCTAAATATGTTCAGTTAGGGCAGCTGTTGATTTATCTAGGTCCGACCGTCCAGTTATAGAACTGCCTCTCTTTAACTATTGAGTACAACTTTTAGTCATCATTTTAGACCATTTAGAGTCTTTCAGAGGGCTTTAAGAGGGTGTCAAAACCTCTGCAGGTAAGATTTTTTACAACACAGTTGATCAGCTTGTTTCTTTGTGGTAAGCGAGTCTTATAACATGGAAGGGACCGCCTGCTAAGACATCAAAACCTTCCTTATAAACAGTTGCATCTCTGTAAGCTTTGTTTAAGTTTGTGCAGTTCCCTAAACACTAGTTACAAATGATTAGGTAATTAATTCTGCACAGCCTGTGAACAGACCCACTTGACCAACTCGAGTCTCATGAGACGGGCTTCTGCTGCTCATCAAAACAAACACAAGGGCTGAGAGATTATGATTCCAGATGTGACTGTAGGGGAAAATGTTTTGGTCTTTTATTTTCTTTGGTGCCAAATCCAACCCACCCCATTAATGGAGATGTCTTTTTCATGTGAGAAAGTTTCTACTATTTTCATCTTCTCAAAATAATGTCACATGTGATGTATTTGTTTCAGATGGAACTCCAATTAAGCTGTACTTTCATTCAAGCATCACATCTGAAATGATAATAAATCAAACTTCTATGACGTTAA
The DNA here is from genome assembly GCA_963678695.2 of Diplodus puntazzo. Classification (NCBI taxonomy): domain Eukaryota; kingdom Metazoa; phylum Chordata; class Actinopteri; order Spariformes; family Sparidae; genus Diplodus; species Diplodus puntazzo. Next base: position 9,169,748 of record OZ023160.1, read on the forward strand.
CCAGTGTCATAGAATAATTTACTCTACTCTGATTATGTGAAGAGTTAAAAAAGGATGGAAGTTGTCAAAATCACTGACCATTAAACCCAAAAAATAAAAACTTTAGTTGGATTCTTATTATGTACTGAAAGTTCCATTATCCACCTACTGCTGGCACCTGTAATGTTTTCGTTTCAGTCCACTGTGTTTATTCATATTGATAGCCATGGTACATTTGCTCCTCTTTGGGAACATATTTGTGCTGCAGCAATAGTGGTGCAGTGTTGAGCACCATTTGGCAGTTAGGAAGCGATATGTAATCCAAGCCCCAGTCCTTCAGGCTCCTGTGTTTTTCCCCTCTCGCTCTGCAGGATGGTCTCATAGATCACACTGACTGCACTGTTACTAACCCGGCCTCTTTCTGTCTCTGAGACGGCCATTAAACCTTCACGCCCTGCCATCCTCGCCTGTGATTTACAAACATTTTAGTCTGACCGGCTCGTAGCAGACCTCAAAGACCACTGGGTAAAGAATCGTTTAGCTAAAGTCGGCTCAAGCTGAACAGAGACTGAGACATTGGGGATACTCGGAGAAACAGCTCACATTAGTGCTGCATGACCCTGTTGGCTGGCAGAGGTGAGAGACGACTGGAAGCAAAGCTGTAAATTCGCACCTGGCCGAGCACCTATTTCTGGAGGGAGAGCATTTCAGTCTCTGACTTATGGCTGTGCCGCAGATGTGAGTGATTCAGCGGTTTCATGGCTGATCTGATGTTCTGTTTCTCAGGTGTCTCGAGGAAGGACCAGCCGTCGTTTACACTGAAGCAGGTGAGCTACCTGTGCGAGCGGCTGCTTAAAGACCACGAGGAGAAGATCCGGGAGGAGTACGAACAGATCCTTAACACAAAACTCGCAGGTAATTAACGTTCCTCTTTTGGACATAAATAAAACTGGAGGTTTTATATCGACATTCATATTTCATCTGGACAGCACGTTTTTACAATCTGGCAGTGACGTAAGGTTAAATGTGCAATAAGAAACATCCTGCCGCCTCCCTGATGAATATCTTTTCATATTATAACTGATAACATCTGCAGTGCTGGCACCCGTGGCTCCCTCAGAGTTTATATATGCCTCTAAATGCCAAGACTGTAAACGGGAAGGGAACAAAAGCTATCAAGATGGAGTGATTTTATTCAGCAGCAGATGTAAAACTGTATTCAGAGCGTGTCCACATTTTTAGTTGGTTAAAGTCAAAGAAACACATTTTTCTTTTTGGCCCTCACTGCCCACTAAACTGGCATTTTGTCACCCAAAGCTGAGATTTGCAAGAGTCTATAAATTCTAAAATGCTAGCGTATGATGCATACGGGGAGTCTGCCCAGTGACATTTGGGGGAGGCACATGGAAGTAGACTAATGTTAAGACTTTAGACACTGTGATCATTTCTGTGTTCACTTGTAAATGACAATGCAACCGATCACACCACATAGCTGTTATGCTCCTGTTCATGTTGACTTAGTCAGACATCTTGACTGTAAAATTACAGTTGGATCAGCAGCAGCTTGGGTAGCTGCCAGTGCAAGATTAAGTTATTTTGAACGTTCTGTTTTCTTATGGCAAATGCAGAAAACTGTTAAAATGGAAACGACTAAAATGTGAGTTCCGCTGAGTTTAAGCACAGTATAGATGAAAACAGAGAGCGAGCGGAAACTGAACACAGGTTAAATAAGCTGAGACTTTGATTTGCATAGTTTTGTTGTTGTATCAGCTGAAATGTGGCAGAGAAAAGGAAATGCAGCCATTTTCCAGTCCTGCACTGTGTTGCACCAGCGAACATGGCCTATTTTCAACATATTTTTAACTTAAGCAGAATGTTTAGAAGAAGGTTTATTTTAGCTGTAAGCCTCTCAGCTGTTGTGCAGCAAAGTGTTACAAAGTATGAGATACAAAACTGTAATACACACGGCATTGAGAGTAGTGGTTTGCACTGATTGGCTTCTTGAAGTTGAAACATAATTTTCTGCGACAGCATTTTATTTGGTTTGGAACGTTATGCCAGATTAGTTAAGATGAACATTCCATCTCTGTGGCTTTAAACATCAACATAGCTTTAGTATCAAACCAACTAGTTCCAACATATCTTTAGTGTGGACAAGAGAACTGCGGGTAGCCATATTTATGAAAAGACCTTTTTTTATTTTCACATGAAAACTGTGTCTTAAAGATGTGAGGACTTGGTGAAAATGTCATCTTTCTGTTGTTAAATCTACATCCTCACTTTCTTCTTCCTGTTTTTCCAGAACAATATGAATCTTTTGTGAAATTCACACAAGACCAGATCATGCGAAGATACGGCGCCCGGCCTGCTAGTTGTAAGTATCTTAAACCACCATTGTCTTCAGAGATAGTCCGTGTACATTTCTTGTTTTATCATCCCTGTCTTGGTAGATCTGATTGTTATGGTGTCTGAGTGCAGCACTTACCTACAGTGTCAATCATTTTCTGTTTCAGATGTCTCCTGAACTCACACGATGAGACCTCCTCCCCCCCCCCGGCTTCCTCTCACAAGATGGCTGCTCTTCTACTGCCCCGTTCCTCTTGATTTTCATTTTATTTACCAATCCCCCCCCCCCCCTCATCTCAAAATGTTTGGGTGCCATGGTTTATCCTCCTTTTTAATCCAAAAGTTGATTTCTTACTTCGAAACTATTGCTGCTGGCCAAAAGTCAGAAGAATCTGAAAGATAAACAATGTTTGAAGCCCAACCCTTTTTTCTTTTTTCTTTTTTTTTTTTTTTGCTCTTTTCCTTGTTGATATACTCTTTCTGGAAATCCTGACTAAAGCAGATCTGTGTCAAATCTCTTGCCGGCGCTGTAGAAAAAGCTTATTGGCTCATGTGATCATCCTGTATAACCTTTCCAGCAGCTGTATTTAAAGGCTCCTGCTTCTCACGTTGTCCCACTTCTCCCTCCCTCCCTCCTCCCTCCTCACAGCTCTTTACCTGAGAATGTGGATTTTTCTCCCTTTTGAAAAAAATAAAAGTTCTGTGATTAAAATCTGTTGTCTTGGATGTTTTTTTTTAATGTGTGTTTTCAGCAGGAATGGAACTTGACGAATCAATTGTGCTGCAAGGTCGATGCGGTCCTGGAGCTTTCGATTGGATAACATGATCAAGTTTAGCCGATTGTCATAGAGTTGTAGATTTTTTACATTTCCTGGAGCCAGTGGCTCCCAAACAGTGTACCTCGAACCATAGATTATTATTGCTATACATAAATATACAACAAGTAATGAATGAGTTTTAAAAGCTTTCAGGGAAAATATTTTTTTAAATAAATGTTATGGAGAGATTTTGCACTGATATGAATACAGGTGTGTCTTGAGATTACAGCTCGTCATGGGCACGTAATGTTTGAAAACCACCACCATAAGCACCTAAAGGACTTCACCATCTGTGTGAACTTTAAAAGTAAGATTGTACATTATTTTTTTTTTTTTAGCTTGGAAACTAGTTCAGGCTACAGTCTCACCCAAATCTGAAACCTGAACATTTATTTTGAAATAAAGTATTATTTGAGTCATTTTTCAAGCACAAAATTAGATTTTTCTCTCAAAATTAATTGAGATTTTTTGTTTATCAACTCTAAACATTCAACTGAAACATAGTATGAATATCACAAATGGTATTTCTGGTAGAAAAAATATAGAAAACACAATTAAATATGAAAAAGTAATTTTATAAACTCAAACTCACGTAATGTACACATAACATGAAAGTGCACAGAGACAAGAATTAGTTACACAGGTGAAAACAGACAAGTAATTAAATTAACTGATAGTGAGAATTGTTAGATGCAAACTGAATCTCACCAGAAGATCTAAAAGATCATGTTAATTTCTAACAGAAGAAAACACAAATTGCAAATACATGTCCAGTATTTTATTTTGTAGCAGCCTGGATGTAAACATTTAAAGCCATTTGTAGTCTTCTTATTTGTGGACTCTAGTGCCTCCCTGTGGCGCAGGTCGGGTAATGCATCACTTATAATAAAATTGACTTGAAGCTGTGTGCACTTAACTGAATTAAACTACATAATCTATCGGAATATATGACTCTCTGAATCCAACGTGATTAGATTGTTTTGCCTTTTCCCTGAGTGTGTGTGGGTGTGTGTGTGTGTGGGTGTGTGTGTGAAGTTGTCCCCTGATCCTCCGCCTCTCTCCGTGACGTCACGGCCCTCAGGTGTGGCGGGGGAACAGGTAGGCTGCTGCTGCTGTTGTGTGAGACTGCTGTGACTCTGTACGACGGGGGCGACTTAAGAGGTTTTTGTTTGGGGCGAGGAAGGAAGTTTGTTGCAGGAAAAAGCGATGAAAGGTCTATAATTATCTCCAAGAGCGTGTTTTTTTTCTTCTTCTCCTCCTTCTTCTCCCCCTCCGACCTCCCAGGGACAGTCGGGACTCCTCTCTTGGCTGTGTGGAAACATGGAGGAGCGCTGCTGAAGTCGTTTATTGAACAGGGTTTGTTTTTTTTAGAAACTGTGTGAACCTTTATTGCGCTTCTCGTCCCGCACACTGAGCTGCTGCTGCGGGTTCGATCGAGGAGACGATATCGGATGAGTTTTTCGCGGAGCCAATCTGCACTCTTCCTGTTGAAGGTTTAAGGTGAGTGAGGCCGGAGTTAAGCTGCGTTCAATGAACGCCAAAAAACAAATATAAGGAGAGGAGCCTGAAGTGGACTGTGTTTGAATAGTCCAGGATCAGAGGGACATTATCAGTATGTGATTGAGTTTTTTTTTTTTTTTAATCTCCAGCAACGCCCAGTAAACAGGAAACGCTGAAATAACAGGCTGCAAGTCACTGTGGGAGGCTGCTGCTGTGTACTGTAACTGTATTCTCTGTCAGATTGTGTCCAATATGGAGAATAACTTACTTTAAAAACAAGTGCAGTCTCCTTCCAGCTGTTAAAAGGGGAAGGAGACCATGATTAGTGACGGAACACGTGATTTTTGTACGTGTTTAAAAGCCCAATTCAGCAAGGAAGTGTGTTTAAGTACATTTTAAACAGGAAGATGTGATATAATACTAATAATTATAATAAACTTTATTTATGTAGCATCACCAGGATAGACAAGCCAAACACAAGGAAGCCCAGTCTGAGGTGAGCTTGGACAATAATAATAAGAAGAAGGTATTTAAAAAACACAAAGTTAAATGCATAAAAGCCATAAAACAAAATCCCAGAAAAAAAGGAGAGCGAGAGGAAAAGCAACGCACAGAGATAATAAAAGAATAATAATAACAGGCGATAACAGCATCACATCAGAGGAGTTAAGAACAGAGACAAAGAGTAAGAGCAGTAAAAAGAATAAAGGGTAATGCATAGAATTTTAAAGATTATTATTATTATTATTATTATTATTATTATTATTATTATAGTCCATTCAATGCTTTGGGTCCATATGAACAGCCAAGTTTAGAATTTCTAATCAGAATGATTTCAGTCATAGTTGAAGAAGTATTGAACATGTAACAGCAGAAAGTTTGCTGCAGTTGCTCATGGTTAAAATAACAGAACAGGAATCTAAAAGAAAATGAAATACCTGATAAATCAAAGTAGTTACATCACATTGATGCCAAAAAGTCCTATAAAAATCCACTAACAATGAGCACATGCACACAGAAATGTTAAAATGATTGCTTCCAGGACAAAAACAGAGTACATCTATCTCCTGGAACACAAATATATCATCTCAAGGGGTGTGTGTGTGTGTGTGTGTGTCCATCACTAAGTCTGAATCTGCTGTGCAGGCCCGGAGCAGTGATGGGGGACATCGACCTCGAGCAGCAGGAGCCGTTTCCCGTGGACCGAGATGGGAGACGAGTCAGGGACGAGCCCGACGGCGGCAGAAAGATGGGGTGCTGCGAGAAGTTCCAGCACTCCGTCTCCAAATGGATGCTGCCGGAGGACGTCCGCAGCAAGTACCTGGAGCGGGCCAACTGCTGCCCGCCTCCCATCTTCATCATCCTCATCAGTATTGCAGAGGTAGCACTGCCCTGAATGTAACACACCACACAACATGCTGTATGAGCGCTGATCAGTATGGATCGTGTGGATCTAATTATACACTGCAGCCTACATTTGGCTTATGGCTGCTGTGGTTGTTAATTACTGTATAGATCTGCTGTGATTGCATTAAGTAGAGCAGATACAGGAGTGAAGTTATGGAGGACAGAGTCGGATATCTTTGGAACGGGAGCTCTAGGAAATAATCAGCCCGTTTGTGGCCGCAGTGTCTGTGAATGACAAAGCTCTAAAACTGTGACGCTCTTGTTCATCCGCGAGTTTCTTTTTCCTTTTCCTGGCATCTGCGTCGTCTCCTCTGAATGTCCCAATTCATCAAGTGCAGTCCTCGCTAAATAAGAGGCAGTAGGCACAGTGTCAATGAAAACACTGAGCGGTGGTTTTAGGGTTTGAGCTCGTACAGTCGAGTCTGACTGGAGGGATTCAGAAACGCTGTTTTCCTGAATGTGTAAACGGAAAAAGCCTCTGTGTTTTTTTGTGACTTTATAGATTCAGGTACATAAAAACATCTGGTGTGTGTGTGTGGAGGGTCAGTGGGCGATTTGTTGAAACAGCAGAAGCTGTGGCCTCTTTTTCTTCTTCACCTTCGTCACCTGGTCACTCGTGATAATCCCTCAGAGCTCGCTGTGTGCAGTTTCACATGAGAACTGTTTTGATTTTGTGTCAACGTCCAGAAGGAAGCCGACATCCTCTCACAGGCGAGGAGGACGCCATCGATGTTTACATCCCGCGCTGTCATGAGGATGAGCGTTTCCTGATACAGTGTAGCTCAGTAGCTCCTGCATGAAGCTGCAAACAGAAAGATCTGTAGATTATCTCGAGTAACTACTAACGATATCCCCAAAAACTCGGCAACTCACACCGAAACAGCGTAGATCGATACATGGCAGTAAAGGTAAGAGGAAAATGTGAACTGACCCTTTAAGCTAATGCCAACAGGAATGCCTGTGTTTTAAACAAACTGTGGGAAGTTCAGTTTTAGTTCAGAATAAATAACACTTGTGAGCTGTCGAATCAGAGGGGAAAGTCTTGTACTCTGCATAGTGATCGATTAAATGCACCTTTTACATTGTTGAGCAGTTACAGATCGGCCACGGACAGCTTTTTTTCTTTACATCGTCGTGTCTTTTTGCAACACCTTACTTTCTTTTTATTGAAGTTGTGTGTTCCACACTGTTATTAAATATACACCTATGTACTAGTATCGTTTAAAGTAAAATAAATTAACAGTAACAATGAAGTAATAAAGTGAGACAGCAACAACTTACTTTACCCCGGTTCAGCATTTATTACAAATTGAGAAAACAAAACAAAAATGTCACATGTCGCTTATGAATGTCACATTGGTGGCCTTCGAAGATAGAATATGCAACATTTCCACATTAAGATGTCTAAAAAGACGACCTGTGTTATATATGTGGTTGAGTTGTGTTATCACAAGTGTTTCTAACATTATTCAAACCCAGTGTGTTTCATTTGGTAGCCGGGGAAACATCAGGTGACACATCAGAGAGTGACGAAGGTGGTCGGCAAACCTGACCGAGCGTAATAAAACTTTAAAACCTCACCTCGTCACGTCGGATATCTTTTCATTTGCTGTGGTGGTTGTTTCACATTGAAGACAACAACTCCCACAATCCAACGCCACTTCAGTTTCATCAAACTATGTTTTTTGTCATATTTGTTTTTATTGAGACAGCTCTCGATTAAAACATTTCAGATCTTTTGAAATCTGCAAAATCTGCTGTTTAAAGTCAGTTTTTAACCGGTGGCTCCATGTCGCTGTCAGAGTCAGTTAAAAGGCTGCAGCTTTACTCTTTTATCAGAGTGTTTAGCACACTGTCTGATTATACCTCAAGATGAACAGCTCACTCTTTGTAGCTCACAGATGTCCAGTGTCACTTCATTTGAATGTCTGTAAATGCTTAACTCTGTATTGGTCCAGAGGAGATTGTTCCGGTGCTCCCTCGCTTTTATATTCCTACAGATACGTGCGTTCAGACGTCCGAGCTGCACACTGGGGGATTTTAGGAGCTCGGTTCAACATACTTCAGCGTCTGTATTTCTGATTCGCTCTTCACAGCGTTATTTTCTCAGCTGTTTGGGGTTTAGCTTCTGCCCTCATCCCCGCTGCTGCTGCTGCTAACCTCAAGTCAGGAAGTCAGGCACCAAAACACAATTATTTGACCTACTTAAAGACTTACCTTTCGTGTGCATTCTCTGTCTTTCATTAGTTGGCGGTGTTTATCTACTACGCGGTGTGGAGGCCTCAGAAGCAGTGGGTCACCCTGGAGCAGGGCATCTGGACCAGCCCCCTCACGTACAAGCCCGAGAACAGGCAGGAGGCATGGCGCTTCATCTCCTACATGTTTGTCCACGCCGGGTAAGCATCGGCAGACCTTTTTAAGATACCTGAATCACAATGATGAAAACTAAGGTCACGGTGGGTGGGGGGTTGACAAATTCCCTTCAATCATGGTCACGCAGTAACGATCAGTTTGGTGAAGCTCTTGATCTTTTAAACGCGGTCAGAGGCGTTGATTCAATTCTGCGGTCACGTTTGAGACTGCCGGATTTGTCTCTGTTTGATTTTGAAACCTCCGCCCTCGCCGCGTTGCTTCATCTCAGAGTTTTCTAACTGGTGCACCACGGTCACAGCTACAAAAGCTGAAAATATTCATCGCTGTTTTTTATTTTTTATTTTAAAGGGATCCCGTACATGAAAAGCCCAGACAGCCGCTGCCTGTGTTGTTGGCACATCTGTTCAAACACTAAAGACATGTGATGTGGCAAGAACAAAAAGAAAAACATGAGCACATAAACCACAGGAACACAGGAAAACCAGAAATCATGAGCACACAGAAGCACATAGGAAAACTAGATTAGCAAAGAGGAACAGTGGTCACAGTCACCGCTGACAGTAACTGGACGACGCTTGACAGGATGTTTGCTTAAAGGATAAAGCTGGTGGTGTTGTATCCACAAATCCCATGAAAAGTCAAAAAACTAACAGCGGATTCAACGTCCTGTGTAGAGAGATACACAGTTAGCTTCTTCATCTGCGCTCTGAAACCGAAAATTGTAGCCAAGAAACTATTAATAACATCTCAATGAGCCGCATCCGGTGCACAAAGTGACGTGTTCTTGTATAACAAGGAACCGAGCCACTGGATCTGATCATTTTACATAATTAACACAAGTATGATTGTTTTTGTTACAGGCCTCGATAAGACAATTGCAATATAAATACCACAAAATTCAGTAGAAAATAACTTTTCCTGCGCAACAACGATCGTTCAGAGAGCGAATTGGCCTCTGGTGCTCTCCGGTCCATTGTGCCACTTCCTCTTTAAATGGAGCCTCTGTGATCACTGGACAAGTGAGTAATCAGCTGTAGTTTGTCTTGGATCAGTCCCAGACACACACACACACCGTCCTGCTGCCAGAAATAGTCACTACTGTGTGTTTTCATTCACAGCTGAGTCGTCCCCAACAACAACACATTTACTCCTGTGTGACGAGTTTTAAAGGAACAGACGACCCGAAAATAAAACATTCGGGTGAAGTTTCCTCGTCCAGAAAACATTTCTGAAACTTCGCAGCAGAGTAGCGTTGCAGCATTCTCCTTAACAACTGAAGTAGACGGGGAGTTGTTTTAGGAAGCCCTGAAATCCCAAATGTGTGATTTGAAAAGACATTATTTACATAAATGTACTGAAATCTTCACTGTGGCTGCTCAGCTGAGAGCCTGCGAGCGGTCCGAGGTGGCTGAAGCTCGATCACACACTGAAGGTGTAAATACGGTCTCTTTAAATCAATTTGGGATCTCACGGCTTCCAGAAACTTGGATCGCACTGGTTGAGCTGTGTGAAGGTTGTTTTTATGTTTTAAAGCAAGTCCCCATCTACCTCAGTTGTTGAGGAGAACTCTGTTTTGCAGTGAAGCTCCAGCAGTGTTTTGTGGCAAACGAAACTTCACCTAACTTTTCATCAGCATGTTGCCCAGTAGGTTAAAATATATATTTGGGACCTGTTTTTTAAAAAAGTACATTGTCAGTGGGAACAGTGGGCTTGGGGAAGTGTTGATGCATTGATGCTTGCGATCTTGTCATGAAAAAAAAACACTGTTCTTACCCTTTAAATCCCCAACATGTATTTTAAATCACCCATCACATGAAATCAACACCCAACATTTACCATAGGGCTGCAGGTGTTTCTGTTTTTTTGTCCACCCCCCTGTAAATCTGTCTGGCATTTCACCACCACGGTTGAGAGTATATTCTGCTTACTCCCCACGTCTGCCTCCCTAGTGTGGAGCACATCGTGGGGAACCTGCTGATGCAGCTGCTGCTGGGAATCCCTCTGGAACTGGTGCACAAAGGATTCGAAGTGGGGATGGTGTACATGGCAGGTGTCCTGGCAGGTGAGCGCCACCTGTTCCTTTTCCCCGCCAGATGCTTTAAATGTGGCACCGCTGGCTCTGTCATCACAAAAGCCCTCAGACTTCTAACATTAAGCATCTCAAAGTTGTTTTTTTCCTGTCAGAAATGACACTGATTGTAGAACTCTGTCGTTCCTCAGGTTCTCTGTGCAGCTCCATCTTCGATCCTCTCAGTGCTTTGGTGGGAGCGTCGGGGGGCGTCTATGCCCTCATAGGGGGTTATTTTATGAACGCAGTGGTGGTAAGTTTACATTCAGTCAAACGAGAAGAGCTGACGTTAACGTTTCAGTCCCCAGGTACTTTGTTGTTTATGTGTGAGAGAGGAAACTCCCGAGCACGTATTCAATATTTTTAGATAGGCGGCTTGTCTTCCTCTCTTCCTCACCCTTTAATTCAGTCAAGCCTGATCCAATATCCAACTCGATAGCACTTTATCACAGCACTCTAAAACCACTCATAACTGCTTAGCCATAATATAAGATCACCAGATCTATAAGAGGAATGAGCAGAAATGTTGTAAACACCCTGTCGCTTCATCAACATCTGCACCAAAAGTTAATGTGGTCTTTATTCACAAGATGAATAAGAAATGTAAGCAAGTCTCGATAACATTTTAGGTATAATGTCCTTTAAAATTACCCCAAAATTGAATTACCACCTGATATTTACAAAAAACTAAACACACAAAATAAGACGTATCTCACATGTAAGAAGTTTGTTGTCCTAAAATTGTGTATTCAGGCTCATTTTATGGTTTAATACACTTTTTTAAAGGAGCACTGTGTAGTGTCGGGGAAGATATTTTAGTGGAAACTCTCTTTGTTCTCATGACTGAATAAACAAACTGACCTTAATAGGAAAACACAGTTTTCATACTGTTTTACTTTGTTTATATGTGGCGGACCCTGCCACCTTTTAACAGTGTTCTGGTGACCTTATTGTGCACTGAGTCTGAGTTTGTATCATTACCTCAGTAATATTGCAAATGTAAAAATTCTGAATTTGAATTACTTCTCCAAAATCCCATCGTGCCCCTTTAAGATAAATATTAGTGTGTTGTTATTTGAAGCTTGTGTCTGTTTTGCTTCACAGAACTTTCGGGAGATGATCCCTCTCCTCGGAGTGTTTCGTATCCTCGCCATTGTGATATTTGGTACGTTGTCCTGTGTCTTTTTCAACCTTTTGTGTTATTTATTTAAACTTTAAACGTGTTGAATTTAATACTTTGTTTTCTTTCTCTAGTCGGCACAGATTTTGGATTTGCCTTCTACAGAAGATTTGCCAGCGATGATGCTGGTTATAATGTAAGCTTTTCTTTTTTTTTCTTCGACTGTTCAGCAGGATGAAAACAAACAAACAAAGGGTATTGCTAAACCTTTTCAGATATAAAAAAAAAGAGTCTAAAGAGGGATCCAGCTATTCCAGCTTGTCTCCCCCCAGGCTGATGGTGTTTGGTGATGGCTTTAATTCACTTGTGGCTTCAGACAAGATCAGCAGCTCTTGCCAGAACATGATTATTCATGTAGATGCATACCTCTGTGTGGGCAGGCTCTAATGGACACTAAACAAACACGCTCTCCGACTAACTCACTTCTAATTTAATCCATGGTGACCTTTGTAGTTTGACTCAGTAGTGAATAGCGAACTCAGTTCAGAGGAGTAAAACTGAAAGCATGCGGTTTCTTCCTGGTCGATGAAGCTTGTTTGTCTCTACCGCTGATAACAACCAACTCTAAAAACCGGATTCCTTATTCCCTCCCCCACCGCGGTGTCTCCCTTCTGCTCCCTTCCCCTGAATTTGTTGTTTTACTGTTAAACTGGTCCTGCGAGTTTTTTTAGGTGTTCTCCACATTTCAGTGAGGTCAGATGACGCTGCTCAAGGGTCTGTGCACGATTTAAACCTGGTAATTAGGCCTAAAGACTAACTCTGAACCCTGACGTCTCACATTTCTCTCCTCTTAGGTGTCCTTTGTGGCTCATTTTGGAGGAGTCGTGGCCGGGATGACCATCGGCTATGTCTTCTTCAGCGCTTACAACAAGAAGCTCCTGAAGGACCCTCGTTTCTGGCTGTGTATAGTGGGCTATATAGTCTTTGTGCTCTTTGCTGTGCTCTTCAACATCTTCCTGAGCCCGGCACCGTAGGACTGTGAAGCTGCATTCACCAGCCTTTTTTTTTTTTTTTAAAGTCAACACTAAAAGCCTTAATGAGACACTCAGGAAGATGTGTGTGAGCAAAGATGCTCTTCAGGGACCTTTTGAACGTAGTGCACAGTTTTTAAATGTCTTTAAATCAGATTTGACCCTTTTTAGAGCTAAACATGTGAGTTACAGTGAAAGGGTGCCTCCTGCTGGTGATATGAAGCATTGCAGAAGGAATATTTTGCATTTTAGTCAACGTGCCTTTGAAAAGTAATTTTTATTTTTAGGGCTAAATAAAATATTTTGCTATGAGTAACTGTCATTAGCCATAATTCCATAGTTGATCTTTTTCTGTGTTTGAGTGTTTTGTTTGTAAAACAAGAATCAAGATAATTAATGAACACATTGGTCCTATTTTCATGTCATTTTTCTTTCAACAGAAATAATGCCCAGACAGTTTGATTGAGAAATTGTATACACTCATAGCTGTTGTTAATTTCCTGTTTCCAATCATCATGGTCATTAGGCTGCGACTAATGATTATTTTGATTGTCAATTAATCTGTTAATTATGTTCTATTATATTATTTTGGTCTCTAAAATGTCCGAAAATGGTGAAGAGTGATGATCACTCAGAGACAAAGATGACGTCCACAAATGTCTTGTTTTGTCCACAACCAAAAGAAAAATCAGTGTACGATAAGACGATTTTTTAGGAAAAATCTAAACCAATCAATCGTTGGCATTAATCGGTGTCACAGTAACGCGTTATTCATGATAACCATGATATTAAAAACTGAAATATTTATATCATGTTAATAATGCACATGATAATATCGTCTTGCCTAAATGTTCGGGCTTGTGGATCTTTTATTTGAGTTCATCTGATCGCTTTTCACTAGTTGTTGAGTAGTCATAAGTAATTGTTCTTTTGATTTAACAGTTATGGTTACGGACTCTCTCCACCTCCCTACACTGTTTGTTTTTTTTGCCATAAAAGAGACAGTTTACACAGTTAAAGATGGATAAATGCCAGCATTATTTTTCAAATCTCTAGAGATATCGTAATAATATTGTTTCGTGAGTTCATTTGGCCACGATAAGTGCTGGTAATCAATTCATACTTTGATAGCTCTGTTAAATGTTTATCAAAATAGTTGGCCATTATTCCAATTGTTCCAACTAAGCGATATATCGACTACCTGTCGCAGCTCTAATGGACTTTCAGTATTCATGACGTGTGCCTTAAACATGAGTGAGTCCCTCACTGCAGGATTTGATGAAGACATGTCGATTGGATGTATGACGGCACTGACAAGAAGAAAGAATGCTGAATGTCCGTGTTGGTGTTCGCTCTTCCTTTTGTAAGCAAAAGAGCTGGTTTACCATCAGGACTTGACTCAGTGCTCCGTCATTGTTTCAGCCACATCCTGTTGACAGGAAATGGCTAATTACATGTTCAGTCGTAAAACAAATGGCTTTTCATTGTTTTTTAAAAATCTCGGACATACAGATCTTTAAACATGAACCTTTGGAAAGTGTCTACTGTAAAAGTAAATCAGTTGTTGGTATAATACAAAACTCCCTTGAACTGGAGGGACCAAAGACTATGTTTCCACAGCTCAACGTGCTTTCAATATGATCTGATGTTTTTGTAATGCATTTGTTTTTTGTCATACTGAATCTGAACTTGAGTATTGATTTTGTCAGATGAAAATATACAGAGTACACAGTAAAGACTTCAATTAGCAGACAACACAGTGTTTGTGCAGCAGCCTGCTGGTTCCTGCTGCGAGGACTCTGTATGGCAGCGGCTGCTCTTTCCAGTGTACAGTATGGAAAGTTCCATAGTTCCCAAACGCAGCTCATCAATATAACTTAGTGCATCAATATTCAATTATCATGAACTTGTTAGCCCTGACCCTGGACACCAGGAAGTAGTATGCTGTTGTTATGGGGTGCAACAGTCATGTTTTACAGACCGGAGTGAAGAGTTACTGTTGCTTTAACAAGAATCCATCCAGACCAACATGACCATATCAATATAGGCTGCGTGTGTGTTTAATATAGCCGAGCCTACAATTTCTTTGTTCAGTCTCTGTGTGACTGAAATTAGCTGTTTTTTGTAGGCCTCATGATGAAGCCTAATCCTCCGAGCCCACATTTATTTATATTCTTGAATCACTTGTGTCCATGCAGTCCTTCATCTGTGGACTAAAATTAAAGATGGTATAGAAAAAATATGTTTTTGTCTTGTCATGTCATTACTGGCTACATTATAGAAGGTGTTGGTCTATTGTGTTTCACGTGACTAAGCCTACAATTAAAAATATTAGTCCTATCTCAGACTTTGATCCTTTGTCTGCCTGCTCATCACTGTGTCCAACGCCATTTGTTTATTTAAAACGATTGAGGCTATTTGGGCATTTTTTTAAGTAACTAAAGAGTAGTGAAACAAGTAATGCATTTCTTTACGCAGACAGTAATATTGTAATGTAAGATATTACTTTACAATGCAGGTAACTAGTAGCATGTAATATATTGCATTTTGAAAGTAACTTGCCCAACACTGGTGTTGTTCTACAGTAGCCCAGAATGGACAAACTAAACACTGACTCCAGAGAGGGCTTTCTCTGATTGTTTGTATTTTTAGCAGCCAAAGGGTGAGACGAGGGTAACTCACTGGTTTCAATCTGAAACCTCACTGGAGAATGCCATTAAATCAGACGTCTCAAACTGATCCAGTAAAGGGCCGCTGTGGCTGCAGGTTTTCATTCCAACCACGCAAGAACACACCTGACTTGACTTATTCAATCAACTGAATTGTC
The DNA here is from genome assembly GCA_963678695.2 of Diplodus puntazzo. Lineage (NCBI taxonomy): Eukaryota > Metazoa > Chordata > Actinopteri > Spariformes > Sparidae > Diplodus > Diplodus puntazzo. Next base: position 9,185,217 of record OZ023160.1, read on the forward strand.
TTTACACAGTTGATTTGTTGGATCAGGTGTGTTCTTGCTTGACTCGCCCTTTACTGGATCAGTTTGAGACCACTGCATTAAATCATGCATACACATATCAACAATCCAATATGTTTACATTTTAGATCTTTTGCAAATTATTTGATAAAAGACTTGAAAACTGAAATAGCAGATGGCTAGCTATTTGTCTTCCCATTGTACCATTGTATGCATTTTGTATTAAATTCATTGGTTTTCATTTACAAGTACTTATTTTAGTTACTTAGTTTTTCAAATTCAAATTCAGATACAATCAAGCGTTTCTAAGGTTTCATTTCTTATCTTACATGGCTACATATTTTTTTCTTTATACATTTACTGAATTTTACATGGCTTTACATTTATCTTATAGTTTAAGATGAAGGTCTGTTCTTATAAGCAATTTCTGAAAAATCTAAATATGAACCGTAATGAGAGACTTGAAGATTGAAGACAGGAGATCCCACCAAATTTATTCTTTTTATTTTGAAAGAGTACATTGCTGGAGGACTTCCTGGGGCTATAATACATTTGAAAATTGACTGCAATGATTTGTAGGATAAGAGGGGGAAATTGCACTGGGATTTTCCCAATACCTCACCCCAGTATGACCCTCTGTACCCCTAATGTGCCAGACTGGTTTGAATCAATCGTGCTGTTCTGGGCAGAATGGGATATTTTAGGCCAGAGGGGAAAGGTTCACTTCAGGATCACATTGAAATATTGCACTGAGCTGGTGGTGGTTCTCTTTTCCTCCTGATAACATTTCATATCATGGGTGTGAAGCTGTGAAAATCATGAGCGGCATATTTATCACACAGAGGCATTTAGAGGAATTTACATCCGGAACAGCTGACTTATACACTGATCCATTGTGATAGATCAGTTTTAAATGGGATAAAACAAAGTGTGAAGTGTGTGAAACGTAATTACATCCAGTGCGGAGCAGCAGGGTATGAAATTGAACACGATGACTCATTGACTACTTCACTATAGTAGAAAACTATTGATCATGCATGTCCTGTGTGGATAACTGACAGGTATTGATAATATGGGGTTCCAGCCACAGTGATTGTTTCCTTCTCTGTACATAAGTTGCAAATAGCCTCGAACAACAAGTGCATACAAATCTGAAGTGTTCAGTCTAGACTTCCAAAACATCTGTTTGGAAACAGCTTGGTTATTTTTGTCTCTGTTCTGTTTGGAGAGGTAAAACAAAAAGGTTCGACTGAGGTTAGATGCAGACAAATACCGCCCTGAACTGCAAAGATTGAGGTCAATATCTGTGTTAAAACTGGATACAACCCCATCACAGTCAGGCCATGATCTAAATGCATCGCTGAAGCTGTCGGTATTGACTTTCTCTGGTCAGAGTAGTTGTTGGCAACCTTCCCTCGGCGGCTCTGTTGTTCCCACTTTGTTTCTGGCAACACTGCAGTAGAGGCGGGTCACCAAAGTTTAGGTGATGTGCAGAGGACTCATGTGGAGGGGGCTAACGATTTTTAAAAACTTTTTGGTGACCGTGTCAGGGCTGCATGACCCGAGGAGATTTAAGTCACCATCGGCAGTCTGTCCATGGTGCTGCGAGGTAAATGGGAAACGGCAAGTGCGCTGATGTCTGACACCGCTGAGGAGGAATCTCTTTCAGACAAAAAACTGGATAGCTGAACAAGGGAACATATCACTGGATTTTTGCAGAAGTCCTCTCTGTCTGCTCTTAATACAACTTTTTGCAAATATGTGAAGCCGTGCATTTTTTACTTGACAAGTTTTCTACTAGTTAATGTTTTATTTTTATTTTTATTAAGTGAGAGGTACTGATATTTTTTAATACTTACAATAGTACTGGGGCATTTAAATTACCATTTTTTATCACTTTTTGGGAGTTTACTGCAAATATTTCTCCTTTTTTACTGTGTTCACTAAACTTGAAAAGCTGCTTATTTTGCTGTATTTTCTTAAAGGTTCTAAAAGCTGCACATTTACAGATACTGCAGATTTTCCTTCCTAATCTTTCTCTTTCTAGTCACAATGGCAGAGTGAAGATGGGTGACTGGAACTTCCTTGGGGGGATTTTGGAGGAAGTGCATATCCACTCCACTATGGTAGGCAAGATCTGGCTCACCATCCTGTTCATCTTCCGTATGCTGGTCCTCGGAGTGGCAGCCGAGGACGTGTGGAACGACGAGCAGGCTGACTTCATATGCAACACTGAGCAGCCCGGTTGCAGGAACGTGTGCTATGACCTCGCTTTCCCGATCTCCCTAATCCGCTACTGGGTGCTGCAGGTCATTTTTGTGTCTTCTCCCTCGCTGGTTTACATGGGCCACGCTCTCTACAGGCTGCGGGCGCTGGAGAAGGCGCGGCAGAAGAAGAAGGCTCTGCTGCGTAAAGAGCTGGAGTTGGTCGATGTGGAATTGGCAGAAGCCAGGAAGAGGATTGAGCGGGAAATGAAACAGGTCGATCAGGGGAAGCTCAACAAAGCTCCTCTGAGGGGCTCTCTGCTGCGGACCTATGTGGCTCACGTTGTCACCCGCTCTGTTGTTGAAGTGGCCTTCATGACAGGCCAGTACGTCCTTTACGGTTTTCACCTCTACCCACTGTTCAAGTGTGAGCGGGATCCTTGTCCCAATGCTGTAGACTGTTATGTTTCCAGGCCAACAGAGAAAACTGTCTTCATGATGTTCATGCAATGCATCGCTGGAATTTCCCTCTTCCTGAACATCCTGGAGATCATGCATCTGGGTTACAAGAGGATTAAAAAGGGCATCTTGGACTTCTACCCTCACTTGAGAGACGAGAGGGATGAACTTGATGACTGCTATTCCAACAAGTGTAAAAAAGAATCTGTAGTGCAAATATGCACTGGTACAGCCCGCAAGGCTACAATTGCTTCTGCACCAGGTGACTACAACCTCCTGATGGAGAGGGGGCATGGCACAATTATGTACCCAAGCCTCATCAAACCTTCAACTTTTCTACCTCCTCAGGGCGAGCTGGCCACTCAACAGGATTTTGATGATTCCAGATGTTCAGCTCAAAGCCCCCCAGACTATAACTGCACCTTGACTACCAATGAGCCCTGCTCGCCGTGCTGCGATTCCCCGATCAACCCAAAGCAGCAGGCTGAGGACTTTCTGCATCTTCCCCCACACAGTAAGGAAGACTGCAGTGAAAGAGGCAGCCCAGACTCTCCAAAATGCTCACAGAAGGCAGCTCACCCTTCCTCTTACCCCACGCTGCCAGTCAGTGCATCAAGAAGACCGTGGAGGTCTCACGGCTCTTTCAAATGCTCCACAGTGTTGGAGGGGAAAAGCTCCGACACAGATTCATATGGAGGTGCAAAAGCCAGTAGTGGACCTCCCTGCTCTCAAACACAGTCAAAATCAGAAGCAAAACATCAGAGCCGGACCTCCAGCCCGGAGTCTCTGGATGACTCCAGCTCAGGATCCACGCACAACCCCAGGCCGCCTTCCTCCAACTGTAAGACATCAATGGCGAGTACTGCAAGCAGCAAACGAACATCGGACCTGCAAGTCTAAACTTCAAACTGTTTCGTTGTTAGCAATCACTGTCACACAGCAATCCATGTTACAGGTGTCAGTTCTACATTTAACAGCCATCTACGCTGCCTTCAAACTGGTGAGAGTTAGCTAATATTTGTGTTATAAGCCTTATAAACACTTCAGTCTATATAATACGACATGCTATAAAAACATTCATAATAATTTGAGTCATATTGCAATATAAACAACAGAGGACTTTATACTGTATATTTTATATTTTTTTCCAACTTCCTTGTGGAATAAACCTTTATCTTCCATTGTGACCAACTTAATGTACCGCAACTGAGTCAGCATGAAAAACACTTATTTATTACAAAGATTGAGCTAACGGTGTGTACTTTCACATGTGGTGTGGTGTTTTTCCATTGTAGTGTGACATAAATGTTGTGAAAAGATCTAAAGTCATGTCACTATAAAGAGCAACAGCAACACTTTTACACAATTGTAGAGCGGCAAACATGTAAACTGTCCAGTGGCAATGTGTACATTTGTAGGGATCGACCAACAGCGATTATTAGTTATCAATGAGTAATAAATTGGCAGTAAAATGAAAATAAGGTAATAATAATAATAATAATAATAATAATCATAATAATAATAATAATAATAATAATAATGTAACTAATTTAAATTTTGAGGTATCTGTTCTTCTCTGTCTACCTCTTTATACTTCCACTCCACTACGATTTGGAGCCAAATATTGTAGTTTTTACTTCATAACATTTATTTTTACAACTTTAGTTTCTCATTATTTTGCAGATTCAGATTATTAACACATCATATGAAAAAATATGATGCATTACTATAGATTAGGTTATCCAGCAGTGAGAGCCACCTTGAGTGTGACATGGACTACAGACTGAGAGAGAGCTGCAGTGGAGGCATAGTAGCACATTTATAAGTTTATTTATTTCATTGGCAATCGGACAAGAAAAACACTGATTCTGATAATCGAAAAAATGCTGATTATTGGTTGATCCCCAAATATCTGTACCATAAAAACATTTAGATATTTTTGGAAAGATTATTTCACCCAGAGTTTGTGGTTTCATCACATTTCTATATGTTTAAGGGAACTGGCTGAGGGGAGTTTGTCATCTCTTAAATGGATAAAGAGAAAACATGGTGACACGTACAGATGTGAGAAAATGTGGTAACACTGTGATAGAAATGTCTGTCTGTCTCAACATTACCAGCAAGTCCTGAGTATAAAACATTAATGAGCATATCAATAGCTAGCAGCTAACACAGCAACACTGGAACTGTCCTGCTCGACAGTTTTGATTCTGGTAGTCTCTGATGAAACAACTGAAAGTTATAAGCAAATCTGATTGAACTTGGTAGAAAACCAGATGCCGTCTTGTCCCCGAGTTTTCTATCATGTTTTGCAATATTGACTCTGTATGAAAATCCTCTGATAGTTCAGTAAAAGGCCTGACTGATGTTTAGAAATGATTGATACAACAGTATCTTAATTACAAAACTGTGCTTTATTTTACCCGCCAATTACATTTCAGAGCTTTGTACAACTGTTTACTTAAACCAGACCATTGGAAATAAAGGACAAGTGTGTCACACACGGGACAGAGTCTGTGTCTTCCTATCTATGCCAAAAATCATTTTTAATTATTAAAAATATCTAAATCAAATTACCCACAGCATAATCACACTTTGGTTGTTCTCAGGCAGAGTCCTAACAAAGAAGTCCCACATCTTATGAACTTAAGCATTTTCTGTCATAACCTTTTACTAAAGATTGAACAAACAAGAAATAAAAATTATATACATACATGTACAGAATAAGTTAGATTATAAGAAACAAAGTAGGAACTACAATTTACAAAAAAACAGCACAGTTACATAAAAAGTTCTTGTTTTTCACTTGACAGTGTCGTCTTGTCTTTAAATCTAAACTTACAGCAGGATCATAAACAAAAAGTAAATTTCTCACACCAAAACTCTGCTCGTGTCTGCTCTGCCCGTGTTCAGTCAGCTCTGGCACCATCTTCTGGCTCATAATGCTGCAGCTGGAGACGTGAAGGAAAAAGCACACACGTTTTTTTACATTCATTCATATCTGTGGCAATTTTCAGACAAGCAGCCAAATACAACTACAGCAAAGGAGAACAACAATATGTTACTCAAACAACTACCAGATTGCAAGGATTTCTTCAACAGAGCTACACTGAAAGGTATAAAGGATCTCTAGGTATGTAATTTTTGTAAACCTCTCCTGTAAATGACTGTCAGTGCAGGGACTGAATGATTATCACTCTGGCTGATTATTCAACTGGGTATTCTGCAATTTTTTTAATTATCAGAGTCTGTATATTTAGTTCAGTTTTTGTCCAATGCAAATGAAATAAATTAATCAGAAATATAAAAGTGGCAGTAAATATAAATGCAACTCATTTTACATTTTTATCAAATACTGTCTTAAAATTGTATTTCCATTTTCTGCTACTTTATACTGCCACTCCACAACATGTTGAAAGCAAATATGTACTGTAACGTTTACTCCACTACATTTATTAGATTTCTTCAGTTATTGATCACTTTGCATATTGCATCATGTGAGTGACATCTACATATGTCGGTGTAAAGGCTAAATAGAACTGGAGATAAAAGTGATCCTGTGTTGCCCATAAAAAGGGGTAAAGACTGCAGCATTCACTCATACTCGTGCTTTAAAAAGGGAGAGATTAAACGAGCAGGGCTTACCCTTGTTTTAAGGTCTTTGTTTTCCTCTGCCAGAAGTGAACACCTCTGCCTCAAGTCCATCACCTCCTGCTGCAGAGCCTCCGTGTCTGTTGAAGTCTGGCCAACAGCACCGAGATGCTCCTTGATAAATCTGGAGGGAGTCTGTTAAAGAATCTACCACAAGCAGTTGCCTCCTCTATCAAGTGAATGCTGAACATTTCTCTTTATAAATATTTTTGTTGAGTGTGGTGGGCAGTGAAGTTCACTGTGGGGTTGAGCTCAGTACCAACCAAACCAAGAGACCATTTCTGCAACCGCTCAACGGTTCAGGAGAGACGGGTTGCTTGTATAGAAGGATACTCCATAGCATTGCTGGGCCTGTCTTGTTGTTCGTACAAAGCCACTAGAACTGAAATCCAGAAGGGAAAATTGAAAAGAATTAAACAAAATTGCGCAAGAACTGAGGCAACAACTAACCGGGCTGGGAGTCAAACATCAATACTTTCTGGGTACCGACCACATCTAAACAGAAACTCAATTTGGAAGCAAATGTCTTGTTTACTTATTTGAATATTTCTAGTGTCAATGGTGTTGTTTTTATTAATAATCCACTTACTGTTTCAAGCAAAAAATATCAAACATTTGCTGGTTTCAGCTTCTTACAAGTCAGGATTTTCCCCTTTTTATGCTCATATACAACAGTAAATAACAATTCTTTGCTTTTTTTTTGCAATTTCTTTCAATGCTATGGTGTTGAAAAAATTCAAACATTACTGAGCCCATATTAATAAAGCCATTAATTTTGTTCCAAACTCTGCCATTTCTTTGTTATTTTGTTGCTGTTAACTAATCACAATAATCCAATATATACTATAAATTGGTATTTTCTGTTTAGTCCTGTCAGATGATGATCCGTGTTGATCATTAGTTTACACTGTGACATTCACTTCAACACTCCTAGTTTCAATCATTTGCTTTTCATTACAATGTGAAATTTGTGAATTACAGAGAAAAAAAGTGCCATACCGCTTGTAAGACTGTCAATAACACCAGCTTTCTCCAAGTACCTCCGAAACTGCTCCCTTTTAGGGTCTGAAGCCTGTAGAAGGACAAGTCATTATGTTATTACCAACTGGATACTAGGTACTCAGATGAAGTCCACTTGAATAGATGTTGATATCAAACAACAACAACACGACAAACATTTGATTTGACATTAGGAGTTAGTTTGCCAAGTGGTCTGTTTCGGAGTTAACAGTTACTAAACATAAAAACAGTCAGGAAACATTGATCAAAAGCAGTTTGTAGTGGTTCGCTGACATCATCTCGTGAGTTCATTACTTCCATGATGGCAAAAACTTTTACAATCCCTCATAGTTTAGATACAAACACGGGCTGTCACAGGTGGGCCCTCTGCTCTCTGATGAACACCGGTTACTCCCCAGGTTGCTAGTATTAGCTTAGCTAGCTGACGGTTAGCGTCCTAGACGAGAAACAGTTCCTACACGGCACTGGAGTGAGATACAGCGACAGTAAACATACTTACTCTATAATGCGCCATAATGATGTAGGTTTTAAAGTTGAATTTCCTCTCTTGGATACTAATGTTTTGCGTCCTGTCTTGATAGCGAGCCAACAGTTTTGACAAGCAGCCAAACTGCCGGGCCGGGAAAACTTTAGTTTCGTTTATCACGTTCCTCTTCAAGCAAGTGGACTGCTGGGTCTGATGCTGCCTCCAGGTGTTCCTCGTAAAAATAGAAACCACCGTAAGTATGGCCCCAAAGAAGGAGTCCTCATTGAGCAGTTGGTTGTGGGTTAATTGTTTTATTTTATTCAAAACGTTGGCCTCATGTCACAAAACGGTAAAATCACTGACAGAAGACGCAAAGTGCTAGATTAAATGATTCTTCTCACAAATTACATAATATATATATTTTTTAATGACACTTTGCTTATTATGGAACTTCGTGAAGAATTGTAACACATCCCCGGCTGTGTTTTGTATTTTCTTTTAACATACGCCGCCTAGCAAAGCATGGAAATAACGCTCTGGGGGTCTTTTGGCGATTACAACTATTAATTCCGACATTTTGGAAAGATCATGAAAGCCTTATCTTCACTGTGGTGGATTTTTGCCGCCATCTGCTGGTAAAATGGCGGAGCAAGCGAATTGCCCACTTTCTGTTTGGCCCCTTTTACACAGCCTTTTTGTTGCATGTTCACTTTTAATTTACAGCAGATATTGATAAAGGAATTGTGAATAATTGTTACATGTTCCAGCAGCTTTAAACTGGTGTGCCAGGGCTGTGTATTCGCTTCACATTCGGGTGATAGGTCACAAAACAAGTCTGGGTACTAGTCAGGTGACAGCGACAAACCTCAGTATGAGTGGCAGGCGGCTCGACCAATCATTTGTCGCATTTTAATTCAGGCAGCGAATCAGAATCAAGCGGCGGGACCAAGGGGCGAGTTTTTTTCACGAGAGAGGAAATCCTAAGGAAATGTGTGGGATCACGCTCGGTGTTTCCAAGTAGCCTGGGCATTATTGACAAACTATTTTCATTGTGTGACGTTAGTTTGTGTCGCATACCGATCATCCGATACAAACACGGGTGTGGTGACCGACAAGTAAGGGGGGGAAAGCGGGGAAGCGACCGTCGTTAGGTCAAAATGTCGATTCAGTACGAGGTGGAACAGCTGGCTGACAGCTACGGGGTTGCAGACTCGTTCCCCAAAGATTTCGGTTATGGTGAGGAGGAGGAGGCCGACATCGAGGGCAGCCCGACGCCGTCCGACAGCAAACCGAGAATCCTTCTAATGGGCTTGAGAAGAAGTGGCAAGTCTTCGATACAGAAGGTAGGCAGAGATGTTCAACTATTAGCCCTTTCGGGGCGAGCGGCGGCGCCTTTCCCTGCCACACACAAGTAAATGGGACGTTAGCCAAAATAGCTAGCGAGGTAGTTTAGCATGTCGTTAGTGATGATGGCTATAAAGATCACATGTGTAGCTACATGGGAGCAGAGGTGCTGAGATGAACAAGCTTTCCCGCAGCTAATAAGTAGTTAGCCCCCAGTGGTGGCTAGCTGTAGCTGTGAATGATTAACCAGGTGGACAGAGATGCTAGGTGCATCTTTACCGATATGTGGACATAAAGCATGTGACTTGTTTGGTTAGCAACTTGTCCAGCGTGCCAAATATATCTGTAGTCCCACCCAGCTGTGAGGCACAGGGCAGGTCTGATGCGAAGCTCTCACATGACATGACGCCGACCACACCTTCCATTCTGCAAGTCACAACATTGTTTTCAATCAGTGCACCAGTCACAGCATCTGCGGTTTGGCCATCATGCTCTCTCTCTTTGTACACACACTAAATTAACTGAATTAACGAGTTAAGGGGCCCCTGAGGGAAGACTTTTGTTGGGCCCCTGCTAACCCTCCCTGTGCTTTATGTACTGTTTGTGCCCTGCCACCTCCAAGTTCATGCTAAGTCCAGATCAGCAACGACTTCCAGCAGGGTTTTCCCCAGAAAATTCTCTTTAGCTGAAGTGGTAAACCACTCAGATGTGACGCAGCTCGTCTTGTGATCAATTTGATCACTTTGATCAAGATGAAGGCCGAATACCACAGTCACACTCTTATCTTTTGCTGTTTGAAGTAGCACATCTGTTATTTCCCTATACCTTAATGATGAATGTCATGACATTACTGGAGATCCTCTTGCAGGAAAATGCAAGATTGATTTAAACATACTAGAAGCAATTTTTTAAGTGGTCGTCATTCAGCATTCTCAATTACAATTCGCTCTAAATGACTTGCATAAGCAAACGAGACCATCAGCAAGAAGATTAGCTATTTCTATATAGTTAGTCTGAATGGCTGCCACTGGATTGGGTCTAAGAAATTAGAACAGTTTTTATGGCAAAGCGCTGAGGATGACTTAGGTGTCTCATCGCCTGATGATGAAGCTGCCCTGTAGTCTGGTGGTACGGCAGCAGATACTTCTATATTCCCAGATGGAAGCGGAACAACTGACTTAGAACATTTTATGTTGGCCTTCCTACCAAGATATTTCCTGCTGTTGGCTTGTTATTATGAAGACACAACATTGCTAACTTTAGCTCCAGCTGAACAAAATGACTACTCAGAGCAACTGAATCTGTAGACCTACATGCAACCGAAGCGCATTAACGGTTAACAAAGTTTGCTTTGTTTCACCATCTTCATATTACAGTTGTAAATCCAGATTTGTGCAAAGTAGCAAAATAGACCCAGTGTCCATCTACAACAACATGCAATGGATCCAGGACTTTTCTGGAGCACTTTGTGCAGTTGGTAAACCTCCTGCTGTGATCTGAACGCTTTTTTCTTTCGCGTGATCCTGCCTCAAGGTTAGCTGTCTCGATCCAATTCTTCAAGACTACCTCTTTTAGACTGGCACTGTAGTTGAATAATAGATGAGGTGCAGTTGTGCCTTCTATGATATTTTATTATTTATGTTAAAAATCAAGGGGGAAGTAGAATCAGGCTGGATATAGCGTGACTCTGCAGGAGTCTCTCCTACAGATGCTGCCTGAAGTAACAAAAGTAAAGAATTTCAGTTTTCAGTCCTGAAGTGCACTTGCACTGCTTTGCAATAATCCACACACCGTCAAGTCTCAGATTAATGCTCTGTAAGCCTCCAGTATGAGCTGAAAAACATGTGATTTGGCTTTTTGCTGGTTCACTGGCCTGTGACCTCAGTGGCCCCGCTACACTAATTCAAAATGGCAGCAGCAGAGAGAACACTCCCAGGTCCTCCACCATCACCTGCTGCAACTTACTTTCCACCTGTTGCTTTACTCAGTAGACTAAGACCCTTATAAACTCTTAACTATACTTCACTTTACAGCCACAGTCTTACAGTCTACTGCATGTGGCCGGCATGCAATGGAAAATGCTGAATGTAGAGTGACGCGTGTTGCGTCAGTCTGCAACGTTTTGCCCTTTTCCCCTTTGCATTGCACGTGACATCTGAATGATGTCTTTGTGCTTGATTATGGCAAAAGCCAAAATCCAGTACTGCTGGAATAATCTCTCATGAAAACAATATATGTATATATAATGAATATTTAATACAGGACATTTGGTAAGATATAACATATTATTTATTATATATAGAGTTACATGTGATATGTTTTAGCTGTATTAATAAATGCTTCAGAGCTGCAACGTTTTAAAGACCAAACTATGAGTCGATAAATAAAAAAAAAGATCCACAGATTAAATCGGCAATGATTATAATTGTAAATGGCAGCTTTAAAATGTTAAGCACTTCTCATAGTCTTATGGGCAAATGTGTGACAAAATGTTTAAACCTTTTAACACAAATGTTAGGCAGTCATTAAACATACCATAAAACAAAGCAAAACACTAAAGATGGCAAAAGGGAATCTGAAAGTGCTGCACAGTATCAGTTCAGGTCTGCCTCTACCTCACTCAAAATTGGCAGGCAATAAGATCTAATACATTTATTTCTTTTTATTCTGCGTGGTCCAAACCATTAAATCCATTCCTCTTAGAAAACATGATTGTGAGGAGGCTTTTCAGTTAATTAGAATTAGTCTCTTGGCTGTGAGCAACATGATCATCAGATGCCAAATACATTTTGAAATAAATCTCAGTGGCAAATTACAAAATATTAAGTGAATATGTAAATTCCACAAGCAATGCATCAAATGAAAATAGCTACAGTTGGTGCATGCGTGTCCATAATGGATCCCAAAAGAATGCACATTTACTGTAGTATTTTGATGTTGTTTATTTTACCACCAAAGTGTAATTGTTATGTTGTATTTATATGTCCTCTAACTTGTGTTATTTTCTGTATCTACCAGGCCACAATATTGTTATATTTATGTGTAATTTCAAAGTAACGAGCAGTATTGGAAAACTGTAATTTCCTTGAGTCAGAAAAGTGGCTCAGCTGTTTATTCCTAAGGGGCTTTTCCACTGTTGGCATGGTGATTGGGTAAAGCGCCAACTTGAAATTATGTAGCTGCCTTGAAATTGTTACCCAAGTGTGATTATATTAGCTTTCAGCACAATTTGTATGCTGCTTTTGTATTTATCCAGTACATACAATGATTTTAGGACTCCAGTTTGTCCCCACCAAGTCATCAAGACGAGTCATCTGCATTTACTCAAACTTTACATCAACTCTGTTTTCAGGTTGTGTTCCACAAAATGTCTCCCAATGAGACCTTGTTCCTGGAGAGCACCAACAAGATCTACAAGGACGACATCTCCAGCAGCTCCTTTGTCAACTTCCAGATTTGGGACTTCCCAGGTCAGGTCGACTTCTTCGACCCCACCTTCGACTATGAGATGATCTTCAGAGGAACCGGGGCTTTGATATTCGTCATCGATGCTCAGGTGAAGAAATGAAAAGAAAGTGGAACACTTACCTGCTGTTTGGAAAAAAAAAAAATGTGTCGTGTTTTAAATATGCTAACTAAATATGTTGAATTTAGCTTTTTCTCTTCTCCTCTGTGTGCTGACTGGACACGTTCATAAACACAAAATCTGACAACATTAACCATTTTTATGTATATTTTCCATTTCATCAAGCTGAAACTCCGCACATAATGAAAATAAACTATTTTAGTGCTCACTGCTTTTGTCAGGAACAGAATGAACTCGGTGATGAACAACAAGAGCAGCCCGGATAAAAGACCAATTACATGCCATGGCTTTTATGCCAGTGCCATCCACATGACTCTAAGTGCTTTCAAGAAGTAATCTCAGCTCCGTTGTTAGCCACAACTGATCTGATTGCAGGGTTTATTTCTACTCAAGGAGGTGCATCAGATTCACTTAGTTTCAGCGCTTGGTCACAGTGATATTTGAGGAGGCTTGTTTTCGCTGTGCTGTTTAGGAAGACAATGCAGCAGTACGTTTCCTTATACTCATTGTTACTGTAACACTTCAAATAGGCAACCAGTCTTGATTTTCCTGTTCATTTAACTGACGGGAATTAACTCTGGCATAGTTATTATAATAGTTTGTCTTTTATGTGCAATCTTTAGCTGCACAAAAATATTTTTTTGTTTTTAAGCAGAATTTTGATGCGATTTTGAGGTATCGAAATGTTTAACAAAACTTAATTGTTTTGTTCTTAATTGTATAAACTTAGATGACAGTATGACAGAGTGTAGGTTACTTTATGTTTTATTATTTGTAGTGCAGCTAAAAGGTAAAAGAATAACCTTTTAAAAAGATGTACATATGGCATTTTGTATTAATATTTTTCTTTCTCATAGGATGATTACGTGGAGGCCCTGGGCAGGCTTCATCTCACCGTGTCACGAGCGTACCGAGTCAATCCAGAGATCAACTTCGAGGTGTTTATTCACAAAGTGGACGGCCTCTCAGACGACCACAAGATCGAGACCCAGAGAGACATCCATCAGAGAGCCAACGACGACCTGGCAGACGCTAGCTTAGAAAAGCTGCATCTCAGGTACATTTTGTTCAACATCTTATTATTGCACTTCCACATCTTTACATCTCTTCTAAGCTACCAGTGCAATCACGGAAGTTTGTATAGAGAGTCTCTCTAATTCATGTTGCCTGACACACACTTTGTTTTAAAAGTAAATTGACTCACAGCTGTTATCGATGCATGTTTAGTTTTAGTTTCACCATAATTTCTCTGACTGCATAGCTATAAAAAGCTGCTCTTTCTTTGACTGGCTTCAGACATCCTCAATATGAAAACTTTATAGTCTACAACACAGTGGGAAAAATATGTAATATGTGGCATAAAACATCCAGGCATTGTAGGGAGGTGAAAATAAAGAAATAAGGGCTCAGTCTGTTTTGTAAAGACACCAAAGCATGTGGACACTTCCGACGTCAGAGTGTCTTACCTGCATGTTACTGACATTTCAAAATAGTGCTTTATAATCACTTTCAACATGATACACTGCAGCTTTGTTATAATAAGTTTTTCAGATAATCCGGTGAGTTTTGAATGAGTGAATTGAATTCTGAAGTCATAAAGTAACACTTACAGTGCATTCAAAAATGTCAAATCGCCAGAATTGGACACGCATGGTTTGTTTTCTGCAACAACAACTGTTACTGTCACAAAATTAAATCAAAAGCCCAAACTTAACTACCATCTGTTCTGATGCTTGTTCGCATCGTTAAGAGAAAAACAGAACAACAAGGTATCAGACACAAAGCTGAACAGCACACATTTTATTAAACGTTTAAAAGCTGGGCTGTGTCAGCCGAGCAGATTTACCTGAATTTGATCAAAAACGCATTGGCAGCTTAAAAATGGACTCTAACAGGTTGGTACAGCAGCTAACTAGAAACCTTAAGTCCCCTCAAAAAGCACACCAAGACTCAGTTTGCTTACTTAGCTACTATAGTTGAATGTGACTGAAGTCAAGCGGAACTTGTACAGATTTATTGACGTCTGTTTTACGAGATGGAGAACAGGCTCAAACATCTTACATGGAAATGTGAAGGTATTTTTAGACCTGGTTGAATTTACTTTAACATGTGAACAACGCCTTGGCAGGGAAAACTCAACCTGTACTTCAGTCTCAGCACACAGACAGGCTTTCTGTCTCTCTGCCTCTCCATCAATGCGTTATTTGAATTAAAATGAGTTGTTATAAATATAAGGAAGTAGTTTGGTTATTTGCTACCGTAGTTGCTTCGTTAAGCACAGTTATTCAGTATTCCTCTTCCCGATTTTGTCTGTTAAAACAACTTTTTTCTACCACAAAACTTGTAGTGTTAACATGTCAGCATAGAGACCCGGCCAGTCTCTCCCCACACTGCATCACACTTGTGTAAGTCTGAAAGTGAAAATAAGGCTGCGTTCGCAAACGGTGTTCCACTTTCATTCAGTCGAGTCTGTACATGAAGTCATATGAAAATGACAGATGACTTGTAATTCAATCCCTGAATAGAACTTTTTATCAAACGGTTCTATCAGTAGATGAAACTTGCAGCACCAGACAACATGACGGCATTCAACAAAAGTAAAAAAAAAAGGATTAAATTATTGCCTGGCTAGTTTTGTTTTCAGAAGTGTTGATGTACAGCAGCCTGCGTCCCACATGCTCTCAGTGGTACTGTGAGATTCCTCTTTGCCCTCCTAATGAAGAAATGGTGATCTGTGCTTCAGATACCAGAGCTGCTATGAGCCAAGCTCCAAAGGTCTGACATAATTCAGATGTAGAAAGAAGGCTAAAGTACACATGTGTCGTTCTTTTCTTAGTCCTTTACGTCATTGTAGTGAACAGTAGTTGGTTGATTGGTTTGTTGTTTTCCAAGGAAAATATTGGCAATTGAACTTGTAACCAGAGGACGAAGTATTGAGTAAAGCTGCAGTGATTATTTGATTAGTGACTCAATATACAGAAGATGTTCATCCATTTCGATAACCGACTTAATCATCAAGTTTTTTCTTAACCCAAAATGCCCCCTAAAACATCCATGGCTCCTCTCAAGTGTGAGAATTGTATTCTATTTTCTAATAACTAATTGTAACTAAGATATTTTGGGGCCTACGTTGTTGTAAAAACCAGCAAGAAGATGTTAATTGTAATGATTGTTTTTCACTGTTTTATAATTATCGACTTACCATACATACCTTATTGTAGTTGCTGACTTATCTGTACACGTAAGTACATGATCCCTATCATTTTTGTTGATCTCGATATCTAAGAGCCCCTTTTATTTATTCAGAATATTTTAATATTTGCTTCAAATTCTAATTCCATTTTTTCAACTCTTTTTATTGGGGACTTCAAAGTTAAACATATTGCTGAAAATAGTGTAAAATTGAAAACAATACTTGTGGTCGATTGGATGTCTGAATATTCTTAAAAGTTAATTTATATTTGAAAGGCTGTACCTGTGTTAATGTTATCATATCAGGGACATGAAATAAAATATAATTTATAGCAATTATTTCAAAGTTAATATATCATTCAACCAACTGAACGAGAAATCGATGAAAAGGATTGTGATTTGAATAGTCAAATAAAAAACGTTGTTTTCTGCAGCTTTAATCACAAAATAAAAATAATAATTGCAGCCTGTTCCCTGACACACAGTGTAGAAACTATAAATGTGTTGTGTACAAATCAAGCAAATTGTCCTGGCTGATCCCGGGTCAGGCCTGCAGCAGCTTTACTCTGCGTGTCGACTCACGCTGCACTGTGTTTTATGTGGGGTGAGATTGTTGTTTTATGACCGGGCCTGGATATATGGCGCGATGAGAAGGCTTTTTCTCCTGCTCTGCCTCGTGGCTCTCTGGGGCTTTCTTCACTGTAATGCATTGTAAAGTTGAGCTCCTGCCAAATGTATGCAGACAGTTCCATTTGGCTGAAGTCACTGGCCTTCCTCGGGGTCTGACCTTTTATTTATGTATCTCAGTAACCATAGTCCATAAGTCATGTGTGTCCAGTGCTGCTACAATCATATGAAGGCAGGTTTGTTTTTTTTTGCTGACATTTGCTTTTTTTCTCCGTTTAAAATGATTTAATCAGAAATCCACTTTTCTACCATACAGTGTCTGTTTGTCATGTGATCCCATGACTATCAGTATTTTTACCTGCTTTCATGTGCGCTTTGAGGAAGTGAGAAGTTCGCTATTCATAACTGCCTATTCACTTCCTTTTTTTTTTTTTTCCCCATTCAGCTTTTACTTGACGAGTATTTACGACCACTCCATCTTTGAGGCCTTCAGCAAAGTGGTGCAGAAGCTCATCCCACAGCTTCCCACTCTGGAGAACCTCCTAAACATCTTCATTTCTGTAAGTAAAGAGCACCCAACACTTTGTGAATGAACCTTTTTGTTAGTTTGTCATTGGCCAGCGTGATTTAAGTGTGACAGCGAGCTTGATATGAGTCACTGTCAGCTCTGATGTCTCTGTAAAGTCAGCGTTTCCTTCAATGCCTGTACAGTCCTTGAATGTAATGCAAGTTCATGGATGTTGCACAATTTCTAACTTACGGCAATTCTCAGAACATTTTTTCAAAATTTTGCTCTTGATAACCACTGGGAGATATTACTCAGGGGCAGTGAAGTCTTCATAGTATAGAAGCTTATTAAGTAATGAGAATTACGTCTTTTATATCCATAATGTTATCAAAATAACTAAGAAATGGTCTCCATATCCTGAAGATCCCTGCAGGGTGTAGTATAAGTGAAACGGTACATCTATCAGCCATCTGGAGCAACAAAGTGGTCTAATCGAAACATTATTGAACAGTGGTGCTGCGATTTTATAGGAATGTTTATAGCCATAACTTTTGGCAGATTTCAAAGCATAAAGCAGTGAATGCCTGCACACCTACTCTTCATCGGGTCAAACAGTTTGCTAGATTCTGGAAAATCAATTGAGAAATTGTGAATGGATAAAATAGGCCGACAGTAATGTCAGAATTTTTGTCTAACCGAGCAAATTATATACTTATAAATGAAGATATGTTGGTGCAAAATCTTAAAAACATCTGAAACAACTGATTAAGCCTAAGTCAGAGTATTTAGCAGCAACAGTAGACCCCTTTCACTGCAGACATTTTGACTTGGAAGCGGGAAAAGCACAGGTGTGACCAACAGCATTAACAATGGCTGAACTGTCACAGTAAGCCGTGTCAGTGAGTGAGCGATACCAGAGCCCTGGAACTAGCTCACCTAAATGGAATGGATCCATCATTAATGTTATAAATGTCACCTGTGCTTTTGACAAGAACATGATGACAATCAAGCATGATTTCATTATTGTCTGACGGTTTATACACTTATTAATCAAGAGAATGATTTCCAGCACCCCACCCCCAGTGTCTCAATATCAAACATTCAATGTATCTCATCAGATAGAAGTACCATGTATCTACACCATATTATAATTTCCTTTCCTTTGTCTCCTCCTGTCTGGCTCATATTTGTGACTGACAGAATTCAGGGATAGAGAAGGCCTTTCTGTTCGATGTGGTCAGCAAGATCTACATCGCCACAGACAGCTCTCCTGTAGACATGCAGTCCTATGAACTGTGCTGTGACATGATCGATGTGGTCATTGACGTCTCCTGCATCTACGGGTGAGCGCATTGTAATTGGTTACTTGTATATTAATAATCCAAGTCAGAGTTGGGTTATAGCTGTGTTTTCATCTCCTCCTTTCATTTAGATGCAGTTTGCATTTTCACAGGCTTTAACTTGATAATAAAGGAATTGAAAACATAGGGAGGAATATCTATAAAGCAGATTTTGAATTAACTTTCTGTATAAATTTACATTTTAAATACAGAAAAAACAAATTCACTTGAATCCTCTGTAATTTCCTAATGCTTCAAGATAAGGAGCTCACCCATGTGTTGCTTGAGGTTGCTTTCATTGAAGCACAACTTAATTATGCATTTATTTGCTTAATTAGTCCACATCCACATGCTCCAATGTTTTGTCTTTTTTCACATTTTCCCCCTGAACATTATTGTGCTGTGTTGTGCCACAACAGTCTGAGGGAGGACGGCAGCGGCAGCGCCTACGACAAGGAGTCCATGGCCATCATCAAGCTCAACAACACCACTGTGCTGTACCTGAAAGAGGTCACCAAGTTCCTGGCCCTTGTCTGCATCCTGCGAGAAGAAAGCTTCGAGCGTAAAGGTAAACTGTCAGGAAAAATCTGCGATGCCCCAGAGCTCATTTGGCTTAATTTGGCTAATGGTGATGTGGCCTCAAGTCAGTTTTCTTCCACGAGGTTATGAATTCAAAACAAACACGTTAAAGAGGAAAAAAACAGAGAGTTTGCATTCAACTTTCATGAAATTTGGGACTTATTAGAATGGTTAGTGAAAACTGATGCAGAAGAAGAAGCCTGACTTTTAGCTCTTAGTATGGTTCAAGCTCCAAAAACACTGCGTCCTACACATCCTATAATGCCATTCAACATTATATTATGTCAGACCTTCCTTGCCTGGTGAATTTCCATGTCTTCCAGACTCCGTGCCCCAAGATCTTAACACAGGCTGTCTATTAAGTATCATGGATAACTGATGTAATTGTTTGGGTCATTGTCTCAAAGTTTGTGCCTCAAAAGCCTCAAAAAAGTATTTTTCACAACCAAGTACAGTAGTACTTCATGTAATGTGAGCAATTTAACTGATCTTCATCAGTTAAATAGGTGCAGTGCCTTTACAAACGAGCTTAAAGTTTGTAATGTTCAGTTTTTGTTTGACTTTGTTATAGAGATGCACATATTGGTGGTGATTTGCATGGTTGTTTTAATTACATTATTTTTTATTTACTAATTAACGACGTGGTCAAATTGCTTCTTTGTCCAACCAACAGCTCAAAACCCAAAGACTCTCCATTCACTTTCAATATTAGGCAAATCCTAACATTTTAGAAGCTGAAACTGTGTTGTAATATTTGACAATTTTGCTTGAGATAATTGAGTAATTCATTATACAATTGTAAGTGAAGCTTTTCTTTCAGCTTGTTTTTGAAATGTTGCATTTGTTTATCGTAACACATCTATTCACCTGCTGTATGTATCTTTCCTCCTTAGGATTGATAGACTACAACTTCCACTGTTTCCGGAAGGCCATCCATGAAGTATTTGAGGTAGGGGTTTCCACCCCGCGTCCAGTGGGCACCCAGGCGGTGGGCTCGCCCTGCACCAAGGTCGTTGCACTGAACGGTACGCCGCGCAACACTGTCTAGACTCTGATGCAAAATAAAACACGAAAAGACGCAAGAAGAGGGTTGAGGAACGGAAAGATCGAGATGGGCCAGGGAGCCTATAGAGGAGAGACTACTGAACTGGGGCTCACCGACTCGCAAATCACAATCCCTTGCTCCCGGCACCTAAATAACTGAGAGACGGCTTGAGCCACGAGTGTGTGAGACAGCACTGGAGCACAGCGGGGTCAGGCTTTCTCGAGCTAAGACGGAAGGGAAATTCTCGCATTTGTTTCATGCGAATGCAAAAATGCAAAGCACTTGTACAGGCTGTGAAGAAGTCAAGAGAGTAAAACTGCACCTGGATAGAAAGAGGTTCAGGATCTTTCTTTGGATTTCCTTAAGCGGTCTGAGGCTGTGATAATTAGCTGCTGGTCCCTCTAAATGAACAATGTGAGGAGGAAAAACAAACCCTTGTTGTGACCTCTTGATATGGACAAACTGTGATGTCAGTTTTCAGGAATCTGTCTAGTGATGAACCCACCCCGACCACTTCTGTGCTGATTTAGAAATAAAAAGATGGTGGATGTGAACTTGCTCATCCTCACCCACACATGTTCAGAGATGGCCTTATGTAGATGAAGCTTGTCTGCAGTGCAAGCTTTCTCTCACCACCACTCACCTCACCCTACCTGAATGCTGCCCGAAACTCGCTTTTTGGTTTCACTTGTGAAGGGAAAACAAGGTTTTGTTAGCAGACTGATAAGGGATTGTGCTGTCCATTTAACTTGGTCTTGTGCGTGTATGCGAGTATATATATGTATGTATGTATGTATGTATGTATGTATGTACGAGTGAGTGTGCGTGTCAATGAAAGGTTTTGATTAGATCCCAGACTGGGCTGTTTGTACTGGCGAAGGATCTTCAAAGGAAGAGTTTATGTCCTTCTTCCCGATAACAGCAGCTTAGCATAATTAAAGTCTTTTTTTCAACCAGTGAAATTAACTTTTCTGTGTGTGCTCCTCTGAAAATCAAAGTTTTCATCGACTTTCTGATGGGTTGTAAAAATAAGTTTGGTTAAGAATTTGGAAATGGTCTCACTGCCAAAATGATAAAAAAAAAAAAAAAAGATTCAGAAACCACAAAATGATGAAAACATGTCATGAATAAAACCTTATTTGTTGCCATCTTAGAACATTTTTAGGATCGGTTGAGGTGCAGGACTCATTGAGGGTTCTCACTCCATAGAGGCCGATGAAGACATTTTTGGATGATACGAACGGATTTAAATGTGCATGTTATTCCAGCTAATGCTTCAGTCCTGCCCCAAATGACTAAACACAAAACATAAGTTGCCATGTTTCGTGATTAGTTTGGCTCTGCTCAGCAGGATGCACAACAAGAAAATAGACCCATTCCAAGCATGCATACGTAAGTGTGTTGTCGGCTTGTATTGTTCTCAACCATTAACAGTGGTCATTGTATTCAAAAGTGAGAAAGTGAAAATGAATCTAACCGAGAAAATTAAATGGATAAAGAAGGAGAAAACGACCAAATTTAATTCCTTTTTGCCATTAGAATGACAGATAAGATGTTCATGCTTGCAATTTCTGTTTGTTTATATCAGGGGTGAGATGTGGGAACTGCATCTTAAGACGAGGAGCCCGGCTCGCAAAGCAGCTTAAACATGTTACCTTGATGACTTTGCTGAGTTTTAAGATGTTTTCACATTTACTCAGCAGATTTATTCAGGTAATTCTGTGAATTTTGCTTTCTTGAATCAGGCCCGCGATCTTCTCAACTCAGTCATTATCACCTGAAAAAACACTTGCACATCAGAACTGTGATGGATGATTGATTTGGTGTATTGTGATGCTATACTATGTGAAATAAAAATAAATTTACATTTTGTTTTCGTCAATGTAGTAATTGGCCAGCGGTATGTTAAAGGATAACAACAAATATGAAAATTCACTGATCATCTACTCACCCTCATGCTGATGCAGAAGTCTGATGACGTTTCAAAGTGTGTGGAGCTTCACAGCACGACAGCATTGAGGCATTTTCACAAACAACTGAAACAGTTGGGGATTTCTTTTCAAAATGGAAAAAACAACTGGAAAAAAATTAAAACGGCTCCATGTGGGTGTCAGGAAGCCCTGAGATCCCAAATTAATTTGAAAAAGACTTTATTTAAACCCTTTTTAAAGCCTTAATCTTCACTGTAGCTGTTAAGTTAAAATCATGAGCACACACCCTTGTTTGAAGTGAGTACACAAGCTTGAGTGCGTGTGTAGGCAGAAAATATCCTCTTTAAATCAATTTGGGATCTTGTGGCTTCTGGAGACGAGCGGCAATAAATATTAAGATTTTTTTCAATTTTACCTGTTAATACTTCGGTTGTTTAGGAGAATGTGAACTATGAAACTGTACTACAGCATTAAGGTGAGTAGATAACGACTACATTTTCATTTTTTGGTGAACTTTTCCTCAAAAGAAAGACGTAAATTGAGAAGCCAAACAATTTTTGCACTATCTAGGTGTATTTTCAAGACGTCTCAAATGAATTGATCAAATCTGGTGCAAACCTACAAGCAAACACAAGATGGTGCTGCAGGACTTCTCGAGTCTTCCCCCCTGACAGTGTATTGATATTCACGTCTGCCCCTTCTCTGAGCCCAATAACTGTTTTCATACTTAAATTTACAGTAAGCATGCATCATCTGCTGAACCTGTGTAGTGATTTATACAGCCTGTTAAAGTGCGACTATAAATGTCAGCAGCTTCTGTAACCACCGTGAGCAGTGGAGAGAGAGAAGCCTTGTATCATTTATTGGGCCTTCAGCATAACAATAGAGCAAACTGATTATTCAGTACTGACGTGACGGCTTATGTGTGACCCTTAAAGCAGTCGAGTTCTATGTGCTATCAGTCTAAATGACCTTCTTTCACCTTTGCTAAAATGTCCACAGCAGTGTTTCTTGGTGATTCTCTCATATGAAACCAGAGTCGCTGTTAATTGTCAGTTTTCTTGAGTTGGCTGTTGTTCATATGGCATTATAATGAGTCAGACGGGGGAGGGGTAAGAAGAAAAAAACATCCCCTCCTTGGTTTAGTGCATATAAAAACAACTCGCTGAATAGCTTCGCCATGCAAGTTATTCACCAGTTAAGTTAAATAAGCCTCACAGCTACTGTCACGACCCATTATGTGGGGAGTAGGCGAGACAGCTAAACACCACTTCCACACAATTTAGATGCAATAAAACACTGACAGCTTTTTTATCCACTTCATTAAGCCAGTAATTTCTTATAAAAATCTCCCGCATTAATCCTGGCCATGGTTTCCCTGCGGTTCCTTAAGCTCTCCTCCAACCTTAGCCGCCTTGCTTTGATGCTTACTCAAATAGGCGCTAATTTGAGATAAATTATGCATCCGCATGTAGCCTACCCATGCCAAGGAATATAAAGTGTGACACTCTGAAAGATGGTGAATTAAAGCAAAGTGTGATACCTCGACGGCCTAATGGCAGATAGGTTTGGCCCGTCAGCCTGATGGTTTGTTGATCTGTGAGTCACTTCATATTCAGATAAAGGGAGAGGTCGTGTTTGTGATGTGGTGAAGGTCATCTGGGGTACAGAGATGTTTTGGCTTTGGAGGCCCATGATGCACCGGGCCTCCAGTGAAGTCACTCAAAAAACAACTGTTCTGGAATTTTCATTGCCCTTTTTTGACCAATTTTATTGATCCCACGCTGGAACAAATTCAGTGTCACAGGAACATTCAAGTGCAAGTAAGTTTACGAGATGTTTAAAAACACAGAACACTCAAATACAGCTGGGAGCCAATAAAGTAGCAATAGACAAGTTAGAACAATGAAATCAGGTGATGGTTAAATATTGTGTGGATCTGTAACACTTCTATAACCATCATGAACAAATAATACATTTATAGTTGAACAAACGTCAGTGAATAGTTATTTTACTCTTAACAAACAATGAAATGCTCCATAAACCATTTATAAAGCAACTCTTTATTCTAATGTTGCAACTAATAAATACAGTGTCGCTCATCTATAAACATTAGTGGGATAGCCGTCATGAAGCTGTAACGGATGTTTAGAAAACTTTTCACTAAATGCGTAATAAATGGTTTTATAGAGGATTTCACTGTTTATTATCAGTTAAATTGATTCTTACTAAGGTTTAATTAACTATACATTTACTGTTTATTAATCACAGTTATTATACAGTGTTACAGTGTCATGTTGGAGTGAATCATTTCAGTCATACTTCAAACAAAAATGTCAAATATTTGCTTTTTAAATTGATATTTGCTGCTCTTCTTTGTCATCTGTGATGGTAAATGAAAAGCCTTTTGGTTTTGGATGAGAGGAGCATTTTAAAGCGCTCACTTTGGGCTCTGGGAAAGTGTGATGAGCATTTTTTTCTCTCCCTGCTTTGGACATTTTATTGACGATGAAACGATGAATCGGCCAATCATGAAGCCAACTGTCAGGTTTTTCGATAGTGAAGCTCATCGACCATTGCAACCTTACTGTATAATCTAGACTAACTAATGCCAGATTAAATGAACCAATTGGTGAATACTTTTATCCTAATCATCTTTATCATCATCCAACTGTGTTTACTCTGTTTGGAAGCATTTACTCAGTCATTGCAGCTCTAATAAGATCATATCAGCAACCTTAAACTTATTATTTAAGTTAAACAAGTCAAAACGTCCAATATGAGTTTGAAATTCTTATGAAGAAAGTCTTAACTCAATAAGATCTGTATCGACTTTTAGAGTGCTTGGCATCACCTCACATCGACTCAATAATACAGTGACTTGACATTATCTGTAGATGGGGCTGTTGTCTGCCGTTTCAGCTGTTGCCCCTCACTCGTCTCTCAATCTTTCTGCTTCGCAGTGCAGGCAACATGGAGATCAACATCACATGCAGAGTCCTTCCAGATAGAGAGAGAGCGAGCTAGAGGAAGACTGTAGAGAAGTTGAAGAAGCAGTAGAAAGAGAGAGAGAGAGAGAGAGAGAGAGAGAGAGAGAGAGTGAGTGTGTGTGTGAGAGAGAGAGAGCTGCATGATGTACAACTGTAATTTGGCACCGTAGCAGCTGCTGAAATTGCCTTGCTTTATCAAAAGGCAACGCTGCTTCGCCCCCTGTCCCCTAATAAGGAAGCCCGACCAATAATGAAATAAAGCGAGCAGAACATACTTTTTGCCTATGATGTCACGCTCACTTCCGCACGTCGGTCCGCCCTTCATCTTAGATGTCTTAGTATCATTACAACAATGATATTGCCATTAGGGTTCTTAATAAAACTCAGTGAGCGGCGCATTATCTCCCATCTTTACATTTTATTAGGCGTGCTTATGAGGGATGAGGGGAAAATGATGTGACTAAGTGAGACGTCTCAGATAGGTGACAGATGTAATACAGACTTCATTTGTTAAATTGTAAGGTAGCGCAGCTCCAGTGAGTGTAATTATGCAGCAGGGACGAGGGGAGCCGGCGCTGAGAGGGAGAGTTTAGAGACTGAAGTTTCCAGCTGATCACGAAGGGACGTAAAAGCGATGATTACAAACTTTAAGACTAGTCTCTTACTGTGACGTTTTTATGTCACTTTGTAATCTCACTTACCCAGTTTTATGAGCAGGAGGAAAGATGTAGGTCGTATGACAGTAGATATTGTTGTAGCTGTTGAAATTGGAGGAACTTGGACGGCCTTAAAGGTACAAATATAATGAGGTATTCTGTGACAAACCTCACTGTGTTTTTGATGTTTTTTGATGTGGTTTCTATTTCCAGCTGGAGTGAGGAGATTTTTTTTGTGTGACATATTTCTTTTTACTGGATTGTTTCCTGAAAGAAAAAAAAAAGGATTTTAATCGGACTGAAAACATTTTTTTGTTTAAGATGAATTGGAGTCTGTCACAGCTTGTGGGATTAGTTGATTGACAGGAAAGTAATTGCCAATTACCAGTTAATAGTTTGTCATTTTTGAATCATGAATTATCAACATTTTTATTGTTTCAGCTTCTCAGTCGGGAGAATTTGCTGCTTTTTTTTGTATATTATGTAATAATGAACTGCATATCTTTGCATTTCTGATTGTTGGCATGACAAAACAATTTTTGTTGAGGCGATTTTATTTTGCTAAAATTCAGTGGGCCAAATGATGAATTGATAACATCAGAAAGTAACTGTCTGATTGAGCAGAAATGAAGAAAAAAAAGTGAAGTTGTGGATCTAAAATCTATACAGTTGATTAATCTGCAACCCTTTTCAAAGACTTGTTCTACATTTTCCCACATTGCTGATACACTAACAAAAAAGACACGTTTGCGACATCTGCTGCGATGGACTCTATCATGAAACCGGAACACACCTGCCATTACACGTTCCCTCCCAAAGTTTCCACCTCTCCAGTTAAGCAAACTACTCGAGGACCCTTAATCTGCAGCGGTAGGAGGAGCCCAGGAGAGGGACAGGAGAGGGAAGGATAACGAAAAGTGGGAGTTAGAGGAAGGGACAGGCGTCTCCTGTATTTTCTCGGTCAGGCAGCAGAGCGTGGAGCCGAGGGGCCAGCGGGCCAGCAGCCAGCTAATGGGGACCAGCAGTGAGCAGGGGCCAGGGACAGCGCTGACAAAAGGAGCAGCGACAGATGCCATTATCTCAGCCTCATGCAGATACAATGGAGCCGGACGACACAGGCCCTGACACTGACAGACGTGTGTGTACGTGTGTGTGTGCGCGTGCGTGTGTGGAGGGCCTGTGTGGGCTACGGGAAGGCGCGCGCGTGTGTGTGTACACTGTGAGGTTAATGGAACACGATGGAGGAGAAGTGGATTATCGGGGAGACTACAATTTCTTGGTAACACTTGTCTGAGCTCCTCTGCACCCCTGCATGCATGCGTGCATATGTGCGTATGCAATCCGAGGGTGTATTTGGCTACAGCCTACATGACCCTGTCTTGTTACTGTAAGACAGCTAGATCAGTCACCCATCACTTGCTTAGAATTTAGGGGCATCGGGAAAAGCACGTCACATTTGGTCCCATATTTCAATGGGTGCTACTCTTGACCTTAAAATATGCAGCATTCACTTCACCCAAGGATGTTCTGGTCATTTGGAGAACCAAAAACGTGTCGGGGTGGGTTTTTTTGGAGGGGGTAGACGAGGGGGATATGGCAATGCGTGGAGCAGGACTGGCAAAGGCAGAAAAGGGCTGTTAAGCAGCAGTTTTTTGGGAGGGATAAGAAATGTGAGCTTTAGCCAGTGTAGTGCGGTGACATGGGACAGCGTTATTGACTGTGGCGGCGCATGCTGACAGTGGATTGTCAGCCCCTGCAGTCATTTGCCAGACTGAACGAATGCAGGGATCAGAGTTTTTGGAGCTTGGAGAACGAGAGAGAGAGAGAGAAAAGACGAGGAAAGGGAAAAAGGGGGGAATGGCAAAGAGGAAAAAAAAAGAGAGCGAAAAACTGGCAGCCATACAAATGCTTGAATATACACATAACACACACACACAGACACACACTGAGCTGTGGACGCCCCGCTGAGTGTCTGACACTGATGCTGCCAGACTAATCAGGGTACTCTCTCTCTCTCTCTCTCTCTCTCTCTCTCTCTCTCTCTTTCTCTCTCTCTCTCTCTCTCTCTCTCACTTGCTCATTAGTGTTAGAGAGAGAAATCAGACAGTTGTGACGTTGTAATGACTGCGCGTCTTGCTGTTGTACCCGTGTTTGGCATGAGTTCTGAGTTTAGAGTTACGTCCTTGTTTTCATGCCGCCTCGAAAAACGTGTCAACGTCCTACTTCCACTGTTTCTCCACATGTCACACGTAGCAGTACTGGTATATCTCTTAGTCTGATGAAGACTAATGAATTCCCTTTTCAGAGAGCACTCACGTAATTAAAGATTCAATAAGGATTCTAAAGATTGACAAGAATGTGGGCTAATAAAAATCTTCACCATCGTAGAGGTTGCCGAGTTGAGCAGAAAGAATTCCGATAAATCTGATATATTGATGAGTATGACAGCCAAGCCAGATTGCAGGCAGACCAGTAGTTTGCTGTCAAGATCACTTCTGAAAAAGGAAGCGGAGAAGCTCATTGCTTTTTTAAACCTGGAAGGAAAACTACAAAGGGTTAAAAGGAATGAATAAACTTTAAAAGATTTAAAAGAACAGCAATGAAACTGAAGGTGAGAGGATTGAGTGTAAAACATCTTTGAAACAGCATCAATGCTGATTTACAGAGACAAATACAGATGAGTGCCGACTCGAAGTTTCTCAGAAAGCACTTGAACGGTGGTCACTGGCTTTACAGATTTTGCGCATACAGAACGACTCCTCCACCAACCCCTCCACCTTCCGATACGAATGCCTGGTGATGAATATGGAATATGAACGTGGTGTGGCACGTTCTTTTAGAGATGTCAGTATGGTACGTTGCCAATGACACGTACAACTGTGAACATTAAGTGCTCAAAAAAATGTTCATGGCGACTGACCTGCATTTTTTTCCGCACACCTAACGTCCGGCATGGGGCATTTCACTGTGTATGACACACAAGCTGCACAATCAAAGCTTTGGCAGCTGTGGCTCAGGGCTAGAGCCAGTGTCTTGTTATTGAAAGGTTTCTGGTTCGATTCCCCTGGTCTGCTTGTCGAGTGTCCTTGTACAAGACACTGAACCCCAAACTGCTCCTGATGTGCTGGTCGGCACCTTGCATGGCAGCCAACGCCAACAGTGTATGTATGTATGAATAACTGTAAGTCACTTTGGACAGAAGCGTCTGCTAACTGCCCTAAATGTAAATGTAGAAGCACTTGCATTTGTTGTTTTTTTCGATCTGGATTCTTGTACTTTTTTGTTCAAAGAACATTAAAAAGACATCACATTTTTCAGGGGAGACTTAAATTCCGTGATTAGAGGAGAGGTCAACAACTGAGCCAATAAAACTGAAAAGGACCCTCGACGGAGCTTCAAAATGAAATTTAAGAAAAACCTGCTCTTGAATCCTTAACCAGTTCCTGATATTTCAGCAATAAGTCCTTCACAACACTTTAGGACACAGACTTTATTAGCCTTTCCATTCATGTTTGGCTTTTTTATGTTTTCTCTTTACAACCCAGGCATGTCCTTTAGCCATGCGAGTTTTATTTTTCTTGATTTGTTGTTCCTAAAGGGAGCTGCAGCCGCACAAAGAATACTGAAGCAGCTGCTATTAAAACAATAAACAGGCTCTTTGGTGTTGAGCAGCACCAGGCAGTAGACTCTTAGTAATAGCTGTCAAAAAGGCCTCTGAGAATTTTGGGGCAGAAGTGGACTTAAAGATGATGGAGTGGACTTGTGAATAGAGACTGAGGGGGATTTTAATGCAACAGAACATTAGAAACAGTAATCCTCGGGTCACATATAATCCTCAGTCCCCATAAACATAAAACTGAAGGTTTGTGTTGCAAATGCAATCCCTTATGAAACATACAGGCACTCCATTATACTGAGATTGTGTGCGAGACCACTGGACAGCAGTGGTAAAAGAAGTAGTTAAATCCTTTAAGTGAAAGTACCAATACTACACTGTGAAATACTCCATTACAAGTAAAGCTCCTACATTCAAAATCTTAAAACTTTGGGTTGCTTACCCTGTTTTGGTACGTCCATCGGATGCTCGACTGGATTGAGATTACAAGGAGGTGTACCTGGAATGCAATAATGTTTGGGTAGGTGGATCGTGTTAAGTGGTTTCCAAACTGGGGGTCTGGTCCTCTCAAAGGGAACACCAGACAAATTTGAGGGGTCTTGAGAGGATTAATGGAGCATAAAAAAAGAAATAAAAAAGATTTTGTGGCTGAATATTCGATGATAAACATGCAACAACTCCTCCACTTTTAATGACAAATGCATTTGTTTCTAACTACCCTCTTGAATGACACATACAGTAGAACCATTCTCTGATCCTCTGCTACCAGCAGGACGTCATCATTTATCATTGCCTTCCAAAACCACCACAGATCGCAGTATAAAGCCTGTGTTTTCAGTTTAAAAAATTACAAGCGCAAGAAGATCCATGCTATCTTAACAAAAACTCCCCACACTTTTACGAGAGTGGTTTAGTTTCCAGTCCGGCACTGCTGACAGGTACGGTTTGTATATATAACCTAACAGACGCCGGTGTGCAGGTAGGAGCTGGTGTAAGAGACGGATCATGGTTTGGGCTTAAATAAGCACTTGGTTAAAGATAAGTATGATTGTGGTCATATTCAAAATGAGACAAAATTGGCATGCAGTTTGAATCAGTATACTTAATGTAAGTACAAAGTACTCTGGAAGTTGAAAGAAATACTCGAGTAAAAGCACATCAGAATTGTGAGGATAAATAGTGAATAAATAGAAATAGTGAACAAGTGAATATGCTCATTTATCTTCCACCGATGCTACTCAGCCAAAAAGACATGGATACTTACATTTGTGTATATGTATGAAAAGAAAGTTCATCTTTGTGTACGTCAGCGCATCAGGAGGCCAAATGAAAGGAGGCAGGTACCGACTATTGAGGTTCCGGCCATCGAGTGTGGAAGCGACGGAGAAGAGGAAGTGAAAAGTGAGAACATCACGTTTCATTTTTGGATTATATGTGCATTCTCACTCCTTGATACTTGCTTGTTTCCCTGAAAAACTTTTGAAACTTTGGGTGCAATTTCTTTCTTTCTTTCTTTCCTCCCTTCCTTGTTCATTGCCTCCTTCCTTCCCTGCATCCTTTCGTCTCAATCTGGTAGTAATGCTAATGACCCTGCTGTCTGCCCCGGCAGTTTCTCATAACACAACTTATCAGCAGCGAACAGGAGTATATTTTTAAACTCTGCTGCAACCACCCCCTCCCTCTCTTGCACACAGGCACACACACACACACACACACACACACACACACACACTTGCATGCATACACTCTGTTACTATTCAGTCGACTTGCTGGGAACCTGTGCTAAGGTCCAGATTGAAAATGTGATGTGTGCTAATGCATTCAGAACAGAGGTGAGACCGGTCCTTTCCTTTTTCTCGAAGCCAACAGTGGGAAGAACACCAGCCTCAATACGGAAAGCTAGAAAGGGGAGCACATTACGGTGGCTGAGTAATGAGAACCATGGAGCTCCAAGTCATTCCCACATTTCACACACACACATGCTCACACACCGGCTGGTCTGTGGGAGTGTGTGAAGCAGCGTAAGGCTCCAACAGAGTACTACCAGGGCTATGCTCTCCTGATGGTGATGCTGTGTGAAGTGCAGAGCTGTTCGACACAGACTCCAGCTGCTGCTGCCCTGTATTCAAATGGCACCACAAGACACCAGCACGCCGTCTCTTGGTTCTTATTAGACTCAGCCTCTCACTCTTTTTGTGTCCGTCTTTTTTTTTTCTCTCCAAAAGTCTCTCAACTCTCTACGCCCGCGGCATCCCACTTTTACTTTGCTCCCCCGCGTCCCCGCTTTACTTCTCTCCTTCACTTGTCTCGCGTGCCGTGCTCCTGTTAGGCATCAATTTGTGGCACATCACAAGAGGAATTAAAGAAGATGCATGTGAAGAAAACTTTACAAGCATTCCTAATTTAGTTGCTGACAGCATTCAATTATAGCGCTTTATTTACTGTTTTTTCCCCCCCCTTTATTTCACAGTGACTTCTATGTGAAAGAATGGGATCAGTCAGGCTTGTGTGCACATCCACCAATCGCATCCAATACAGTATGTTAGTGTGTGTACTGTGTGTGTGTGGGTGTATACATGCCAGCGAGTAGGTGTTCTGTGACAGCAAGCATTTTCAGAAAGTGTGACAGAGAGGTGAGAAGAGAGGGACTGCATCCCGCAACTGTATATCTGCCCCGGCGGCCAAGAATGTGTAAGATGGATGGAAGAAGATGAAAAGTGGATGGAAAGATGCTGATGTAGAATGGTTTCTCTGATTATAGAGACAGTGCAGTTAACGTAGATTGTGAGGATTTTAGATTTTAACATAACGATTGCCTTCACTGCAGGATGCACTGGCACATTATAGCCTGATATAAAAAAAGTATGTATCCTGTGTGTACACTCGGTATCCACTTTATTAGATGCAACATAAGCTACAAATAACGAGTCAGCTATATATGAAGCATGTGGCTGAGGTGCAGACGCTGTTCATCTAAAGGTCAGAAAGAACAAGAGTCATCATTTCGATGTTATGCAAATATAATGGTAAGGTATATTGTATTGGTCACACACATTAGGTGAAAAACAAGAGGGTGTGCACATTCAGAGCTCTTCACAAGAGCTGGACACATACAGAAAAACTATAGGCTGTTTGCATTCTACACATATGTATGCTAATGTTGCAAAAAAAAGCTAATAGTTGGTTATGTAATATGCTGTCATTTAAATTTTTTAATTCTGCATTAAATGAACCAAATAATAGTCTAACTTACTTGAGTAAAAGTAAAGACAATGTGTAAAAAAATATTACTTTGGTAAAAGTCAAAGTCACCCACATGAAAAGTATTTGAGTTAAAGTCTTGGAAAATGGATGGAAATCGCCAGAGGAATGTTTTTAAAGAAAATGATAAATCTCAGCTGTCCTCCAGCCACCAACGGCTGCACCTGTGCCATCTTGTAATGTTCGCAGCCTACCCTGCTGGAAAAAGCAGCATAGACTCTATGCTGGTTAGTGCTGGTTTGGTGCTGGTTTAGCTGCTGGACCAGCATGATGAAGCTGGTCCACCAGCAAGGTCCCATTAATTATGCTGGCCTACCACCAGCATCGTCTTGCTGGTGAAGTTGCTGATGAAGCTGGTCACCAGCATCCACTGCTGGGCAGGGAACACCTGTGCCTGAATCCTGTTCAACCAGCATCTTGATTTGCTACACCTGTCAGGTGGATGGCTTGTCTTATTGGATTTTAACAAAAGTGTGCTCAGAATCTGAAAGAAGTAATTATTTTGTGTACAGAAAAAACAAGAACATTATAAAATTGTTTACTTCAACTTGTGAGAAAAATGGGAGCAAAAAATAAAAGTGATGCATTTATATTTCTGTATATTTAGTGCAGTATTTACAGTATCAGATGCCCTCAAATGACCCCAAAATCTTGCAGGTTTGAAGCTTGTGTTCAATGAACATGGTGTACTGTGACAACCTCGCTGACTCTGTGTCCTGCATTGGACTTTCACAGCCAACTTCACTCCTCCTCATACTCTGCAAGATGAAATAAGTTGTAGACACATCCTATGCTGGTGTTCAGCATACCAGCACCAAAACACAACATACGTTGGTCTTGTTGGTCACCAGCTATGCTAGTTTTTCCAGCAGGGTAGTGCAACGGAGCGAGCGAGTTAAACGAACTTGGTGTGAAACATGGCTTTTCGAGTTTTAGTTTTACGCCTGAAATGGACGTGAATCCACCCGAACTGTTGCTGCTGAGAAGTAAGTTCGTATTTTGTACAGTTGTCCCATTAAACTTGGCCTGTAGTGTGAAGTTAGGTTTCATTCTGTACACCTGTCGGCTAGGATCGACTCAATTTTAGGTAACGTTAGCATTTCGGTAAGCTGTTAGTCTATTGGCACAAGAATTATTCAATTTAACTTTTTCTACTCATTTAACATACATTAGATGCGCTAATTTCGGTATTAATTAGCTACGCTTACATTTTGGCTAAAGAAGTCAAATCACAGCTAACGCTAGCTTCAACTTGCTGGCTAGCCTTAACTCAAGTTGGGGTAATGGTTACCATAGTAACCTCCTTATCAAGTGTCGGTGCTGATGCTAACGTGTTCGTCCCTCAGGTGGACAACAGCACAGGAAGAGGAGATAATTCATAGGGGTTCATCTTTGGTAAGTACCCCAACACTTTCCTTATATTTCCACATCATTGTGAGGTTTATCGTTCCGTTTCCCCTCCAGTGTATATCACTGTATAGGAGTGTGATAGCTAACACCACCTTTGGGGTGTCAGTGATGTCTATTTTTGTTATGTCGCTACTGTAAGGAAGACAGTAGGAGAAGCCCAGGTGTAAATAATAACATGAATGGTGGCCAAATTTAATGTATCCGCTTTAGCTTCTGCGTCAAGTCATGGCTTACTGGGAGAGAGTTAAATAGAATAGAGCCATTGTTGAAGTTATTGTTAACTCCTGTGGCTTTCTGACTATGACTAGTCAAAATGTCTGCTGTTAAAAAGGCTTTCTGTAAATGCTAGCAGTCTATGCTCTTATGGATGTTTAAATGGATTTGATTTCATGTTAGAGATGTATGTTGTACACACTGTCTTGGTGTGGCCTTCCTATATTGAACTGCATTTACCTGTGTCTGCGTGGGTGGTTTGGTTTCTTCCTATATTCAAAGACATGTATGTAAGGTCAAGTGGCTCTAGACTTCCGGTACATGTGAATATAATCATGACTTGTTGGTTGTTATGAGCTAGAATGGTCTCCTGCTTGTTCTTCTCTGCACAGGATACATTTGATGTTAATTGTCTACATTTTAACCTGGTAAATTGTGTGTTAAGTGTGTTAAGACTAAATTAACTGAATGTTAACAGAAAAGTGATATTCCAGTTACTTGGCATTGTCTCTGATAATGTATTTGCGTCAGCTCACTGCATGAATGTTAGTGTGCTTGGTGATGCTCCAAATGAGCTTTCCAAATGATTTTATAATGACAGAAATGCTGAATGAATGTACTACT
This sequence comes from Diplodus puntazzo, assembly GCA_963678695.2. Classification (NCBI taxonomy): domain Eukaryota; kingdom Metazoa; phylum Chordata; class Actinopteri; order Spariformes; family Sparidae; genus Diplodus; species Diplodus puntazzo. The sequence continues at coordinate 9,219,936 of OZ023160.1, forward strand.
GTCACTTGCTTTGCCTGATATTGTGCCAACATAGATGGTTTTAATGAAGTCAGTTCACAATAAGAGGAAAACCTGAAATGAAATTATTTTGGAGGTGAAAAATAAGACTGAAGTCAGTACTCTTTCCACCTCTGGCCCAGCACTATACTCAATTTAAAAGACAGGCAGCTCATCCTCTGAGGGATCCAGGGCCACCAGTGCATGCTAATGGGGCGGCTCCCTGGACCTGCAGTTTCTCATCACACAACCTATCTGCACAACACAGTGACGATGTGTATTTTAGACACTGCTGCAGCCTGCCTCTCTCTCTCTCACTGCATCTCTTGCTCTCCTTCCTGTCTCAGTCTTACTATCTTTTCTTAGACTCACATGTACGTGGATGTTCAAGCACAGACGAGTGCACCCAAACTCACTCTCTCACACACACACACACACACACACACACACACACACACACACACACACACACACACACACAGCAGGAGCAGGGCCTGCAGCTCCTGGGTGTTTTGCGGGTTGGATTCACACCAATGCTTTCTCTGACTGCACTATTGTTATTTAAATGTGGGAGGGCGATCAGCAGCAAGCATTAATGGCATCCTCAGCACTGTGGATGAAGCACAAGACACACACACCCACACACACAAAAGCGTACACACACAGACATCCACACATGCACGTGCAGACACACACTTTCACACAAGCCTTGTGGATGCACCTTGAGGGCCATATGAATAACAAATACCTCTCCCATCTGCAATACCACGGAGTATTTCCAACCATTTCGGCACATTAGTCAGCAGTCCTTTGACTTAGGCTCTCCACGCACCACTTGGTGTATTAGCGTTGTCCTCCTCAGCTATGAAACTCAGTGTTTAAGTGTGCAGTTTGAAGAGAAGTTTGTTATTTGAGATTAAACTTTATGTCGCGGATGATCTGACCTTGTCTTCTTGAGTTTGATGTTGTGGGAGGTGCTTGAGTTGTTTGCTGCGGCGATGTTTTGTTCTGTCAAGGCCAATCAGGGCCTAGCTGGAATACCTGTAGTGATGGTATCGTTTTAAACTGGTGAAGACCTCCCCCACCCTCCCGACACTGCCAGACCAAATGGGATTAGACAGGCACCCCTGGCCATTAACACTTGATCCTTACCTGCTGTCTCCTTCCTTAGAAAACCAAGGCTCCAATAGTTGGAAATGATATGATTAACTGAACAAACCAAAAGCAGAAAAAAGACACAATTTCTCATTTGAGTTCCCCCCAAAATTGACTGTATTACAATATGTATAGAAATAGTGATATTAAGCTACAGAGGACGTTATTCATTTCACAAACCTCTATACTACACCCTGTGAAAACTGAAAATGGAGAAAAAAGAGTGAAAATTCATTTTTTCAAAGGACAAAAACAGCATGATGGTTTGGCTGAAACTGTCAGATGTAAAATGTTTGAAAAATGGTTCCTTCATAAATTATATACATCTTTAACACTGGACAAAAATCCCACTAACACCCACTAAGATCTGTTTTTTTCTTAATGTGAATGTGTACAAACAGCATTCATTCCTGCGTCAAATGACTGCAGTTTTCACGGGTGTCTGCTCTAGCTCTCACCCGGGTGGACACGCCAATTTACGCCAAACCCTTGTATGGGACGATGTATGATGCGTTAATACTTTTCTATCTGTCTCTGCTCAAGCAGTGCTCAAGCGTCTCGAAATTGAGACTTTCTAATGTTCCCAGTTTGTATGGCACATGGGAGATGGGTCATTACTTATTTTTAGAAAGTGAGTTAGAAAAACCTGCCAATGTACGCTAATCTTTCTGTGAAAGTGGTATTATAAGGAAATTACTTTAACACTCTGAATTGATTAAAGCTGTGTATATTTGGAAAAGTGTGCTGAAGGTTTAAAACATGAAGTTACAACTTATCGATGAGAAGATGTAATTTAGGCCGTATGATAACTTTTTCCCTTCCTCACAGTTTAACATGGACAGTTGCCAGCTTGTGTGCCTGTTGTCTCTGTGTAATTAAAACAATGCTGTTAATTAGCTGTTCAGAGCAATCAGTTGATTGCAAAGCAACTGTTTTCACTGCACTTTATCAAAGACAAAGATAGTAAGAAAAAACAAAAGTCCATCTCATTAGAAATTGCCAATTCATATGAAAGAGATTCTGCGTTCATCTCTTGAGGTCTGGCTATTTTTGGGAGGTTAGGTTCCTTTGGTGCGTTGGCTGGAAATCAGCTTGTGTGTTAAAATCTGAGCATTTTGTTGCGGCAAGCAAGATTATGCGTTTTTTGTGTTTTGTGTGTGTGTGCGCAGGAGTGCATCTGTGGGAGTCTGTGTGTGTGTTGTCAGAAGTGATCCCATTTTCATTACTCACTGGCTCAAAGAGGGAGGTGAGGCCCTGGCTTGCAACAGTGATAAATGCATTACCCCAATAAACCCTGTCTCCACTGAGGTGCTGAATGCTGACACACACACACACACACACACACACACACACACACACACACACACACACACACACACACACTGAAGAAGGGAGTGAAAGGAGGTTGGCGACAGAGAGAATGGATAGATAAAGAGAGTAAAGAGACAATCAGATGGCAAGAGAAAGACAGTGACAGGTAAGAGGAGATGAAAAAGAGGAGATGGAGGAAAAAGAAAGTAAAAAAAAAAACAAGAGATGGGAAGACAGGGAAAAGTGACAGGTGCCTAGGAAATGAGAGCGACAGGAAAGAGAGGAGACGGAGGAAAAAGAGGCAGACAGGCACTGGGAGGGAGGTGGGAGGAGGTGGTGGGTGCAAAGAGCCAGAAGGTTAGGGGTAGAGGGGTGCTAATGGCTGTATGCAGAGCAGGACTGTGGGGCATGCTGGTTGGTTGTGGGGCTAGAGGGATTGGTGTGTGTGGGTGGATGAATGGATGGATGGATGGTGAGAGGTATAGATGGAGTGATGGGAGGGAGGATGGAGGTGGGAGGTGAAAGATCAGTGGTGTCCAGCTGGCCTCCTCCTCGGCCCCTCATTAGAGCAGCACAGGCCTGTCGCAAATAGTAATCCTGGAGGAAACAAGGGAGAAGATGTACATAGAGTGTGTGTAGAGTGAGTGTGTTTTAAACTCCTGACTGTGTTTATATGACATCATACATGTGTATTTACATTTAAGGATGATTGCAAGGGGGAGTGGATGCGCTTACGTGTGTGTTTATGCAAGCGAGTGTAAAGTGAAATGAGTGTGCATGGCATGTGGTATGTAAAGCACGTGTCCTTTTGCATGTGCGTAAATGACTGTGATAAGAAAGTATGTGTGTAAGCATGACAGAAAATGCTTGTGTGGGCATAATATGACTCAAATGTATGTAAATATATAGTATACATGGTGAAAGATGTGTGTGTTTAGTGTGAATGCACCTGAGTACGTGTATAGCACTGTGTGAGTTAGTGCGGGCATTTGTGTGTGTGGGAATATTTAGATGTAGGCCAGCGTGTACGAAGTATGTATGAAGAATGTATGTGAATGAGTGTGTTTGTGTGTGTGCGCTCGAACTCCTAATCACCAACTCCCTCTGCTTCCTGTGCTCCCTCTTTCTCTCTCTCTCTCTCTTCTTTGCCTCCCAGCCCACCACCTCTGGTAATGAGGTGAGGGTGGGAGCGGATCAGAACCCTTAGTGGAGTGGACCGACCCCATCCTCAGTCGTAACTACATGCGGGTCAGGTCTCCCTCATTAGCCGCCATCACAGTGACATCACAGGCGAAAGCCCCGGTGTGCAAATTGAAAACACCAAGTTCACCGAATCAAATCAGAACCTCAGCAGAAACCCGCCGAGTCTGAGCTAAAAAAAAAGAAAAGAAAGGAAAAAAGGCAGAGCAGGTCTTTTAATGTCTTTTTGGGATTCTTGAGGAATTAGAGGAGTCGGACGTGGCGTGTTTTTGGGGGGGGGGGGTCAGATGGGGGAAACGAGAGGCGGAGAGGCGTGGAGGGCAGAATACAATTAAAAGGGAGCAGAGAGTCAAGGGGACTGACCTGGTGATGGGAGAGGAGAGGAGGGGAGAGGGGCAGTTCTTAGTGCACGTGCACCACATAATGAAAGGTTGAACTTTTTGTGGCCGGGGTGGCATACCAAATCAACTCACCCTGGGAGTGTTGAGAGAGAAAGAGGGGGAGGGGGGCGGACTGCAGGGTGAGAAAGGGAGGAAGGAGAAATGGAAACAGCAGGCGACCCAAACGAGAGAGGCAAAGGCGAAGGAGAGGCAGAGACTTTAACGAGGGACAAGGGAGGTAGAGAGGGACTGAACATGGGAGGGACAGAGGGATGCAGACCGACTTGCTGAATGAGTGGAGAGGAGTAGGATGGGGAAGGGGAGGAGGGAGAGACAGAGAGTGAGAGGCCCCCGCTACGTGGCTGCCACGGGGGCCTGAGTGACAGAAATTAATAATTAGTGACAATGATTGACAGCGCTCCCTCCATCTGCGGCTCTCCGCCGCCTCACAACGCCTGCCTCCGCCAGCGACCGCGGGCACAATGAGCTCCAGAGGGATTGTGGGAGACGCACTTGATTGACAACTGCCTCCTGGAGAGACAAGGAGGGGGGGTTGGAGGGGTGGGCAGAGGCAGAGGAGAGAAAGGAGAGCGTGAAAGAGAGGAGGGGAGGTGTACAAGAGGGAGGGATGGAGGGGAGAGGTGGGCGACAGGGGCAAAGGGGGACAGAATAAAAGAGGGGGTCTAGGAAGATGGTCAGAGGTTTTTCCCCCCTCAGAGGTGAAGAAGAAATTGCTGTTATCAGCTCCTCTCTGTCCTCTCCTCCATTACCGTACCCACTTGCTCCATCACTCCTTGGGCTGCTCATCTTGCCATCCAACCTCCACCAGCGCCTCTCACTACTCCACTCCAGTGTATAGAACCGTTATGCAAAAGTGACAAATTTACCACAGAAGGAAGGAGAGGGATAAATAAAGAGGAGAAAATGAAAAAGAGGGTTTAGGCCTCGGTGTGGGGGAATAGCCTGTAAATAGCCATCAGCAGGGAATTTGTCACTCTATCCACCCCTGTCCTGTCTCTGTTTTACTCTCTTTATCCTTGCTCCACCCTTTTATCGCTCCTGCTAGCCATCCTGACTGTCTATTTACTGTCAGCGGTGAAACCACAAAAAGTCTTGGGCTTGCTATATGTCTTGTCTTTCTCTGGACCTAAAAGTGCGTCTGTGCAGGAGCGAAGTCTTGTATGACGATGCACACAAGCTGTCTCACATGAAATCACAAAAATGTCATTTTTCTGTCGTACTTATTTTTCTCTGTCACAATTTCTTTCGTTCTTGTTTTATCTCTGTCAGTTTCTGCTCTTCCCTCACATTTCTCTTCTCTCCCTGCCCCCCCATAGTGTTTTTCATTTTTCGTTCATTTTATTCTCTTTTGATCCCATTTTTCCTCTTCTTCCCTCTGGTGTATCCCTCCCTTCATCCTTTTCCCTTCCATGCCAGGCTTGTTTGAGCCTGCCATGACATGGCCTGGGCTAATGTGCTCCAGTACGGCTTAATCGCGGCACAGGTCTCCAAGGCTTACTGCTACACACTGTAACAAAGTACACTATTTACCTCAGGGCCACATAGAGAATAGGCTTGCACAGAGCACAGCGAAATCCAGTGGGGAATCAGTTTCACATCACAACACATTATTGATTTTCCCCCCCAAAACAGACATGTTATTCATTGTTGCCTGAGCCTGGTTTCCTATCTCTCTGTCCCTTACAGAGGTGGGGAGGGAGCTCAGGATTAAGGTCATGCCCTCGAGGTAAACACTGTAATGTGTCTTATTATTCCGCCCAAACTATCCATTTTACTGGTAAATGGTTATTTCTACTGTTACTATGTGCATGACTTGTTAGTGTGCACTTTTTTGTATAGCATGTAGTACCCTAACTAATTAAAACACGTTTTAGTTAATCAAGATAATTATTTAATCTTTAAAATGCCTGAAGAAAAAAAAACAAGGCACATCACAAGTTCTCTGAGAGATTTGGCGGTGTCTTCACATGACTTATTTTGTCTGACCAACAGTCCAAAACTCAAAGATGTGCAGTTTACAATAATAAAAGTCAAAGAAAAGCAGCAAATCTTTGCATTTGACAAGCTGGATCCAGCCAGTGTTTGACAAATTTGCTAGCTAAATTAATTGACCAGTTAATTGATTATCAGTGTTCTGGACATTTTCGACTAATCAGTTAAGCCACTAGATGATCACTAATATGTGAAGAGCTGGTTTAGTGGAAGACAGTGTCATATAATTCAGCCCTGATCTTTGTGAACTTTCCCGGCATGTTACTGTCTCAGTAGGTGTTAAGTGTCATTTCTCTCCATAGCTCTGATTGCATTGGATTGATTCAGCAACTGTCTGGAGCTATTTCTTTTTTTTTTTTTTTTTTTAACATTGTGAACGTTTGTTTAATGCATTTAAATGTCCTTGAAGATCCCTCATCACTTTCTTCCTCTCTGTTCATGGCCCAGCTGAGGCGTGTAACTTTGCTGCAACCCTTTATGCTTTTTACACACACACACACACACACACACACACACACACACACACACACACACACACACACACACACACACACACACACACACACACACTAAACAGACGGCACAGAACACGTGGAGTTGACAGCTGGTAACTGCAGGGCCCAGCAGGTGCAGTGTGTGTGTATGTGTGTGTGTGTGGTTGGCCCCAGAGGGCCCCTGACTCATGGCCAGAGAGGCAGGCAGAGGTGTGTGTATGTGTCTGAACGTGTATGTGTGTGTGTGTATGTATGTATATATGTGGGAGTAAGGGGGGCCTGGCTGACTGACTAGCCTGGAGTTGACTTCACTTCAGCTCCAGTGATTGATTGGAATAGGCCTGGACATGGGGCGATGTATTGCCTTTGGTCACTACCTTTGACTACCTTCATTACATCAATACCTCTCTCTCTGCTTTTCTGTTTTGTTTTTGTTATTTGTGTGTTCTTGTGGCCTTTTACTGAACTTTGAAGAGTTCACTTTATTATGATAATCAGTACCAGACATGTTTTTCCTGGTCCAGGTCCTTCATGCAAAGACTTGCTTTCTGATCTACTTTATGAAATGGATCAATGCTTGCAAGTAAATCGACAGAATTTGGCTTGACTCGGCTGACTACTGCAGATGGGAAGTTTGGAGGATTTAGTGACCACTGAAAAAACTCTTTATCTCTGTATCTGTGTATCTGTCTTATCTGTGTATCTGTCTCTCTCTATTTCGCTCTCTCATTTGAACCAGCTTGTTCTTGGTCAGTATGCGATTTGATGGGGTTCGCTTGCCATCCTGCCTGCCTCTGGCTATGGTGCCATCTTGAAAGGCGCCGCAGCACACACACCTGGCCCGCCGGCTGCCTCTTTGGTCTGCCTCACCTTTTGTCAGCACCATGTTAATGAAGGCCCTGTCAGTGTCCACCGCTCGCACACCGGGGCGCCTTTTAATGAGTTCGCTATTTGATCGCTATAGACACCCGGCATGAACGATGCTCGTTCTTTTTTTCATCCCTCATGGACGGTGCTCCTTCGTTCTTGTATATGTATGCATGTTCACAGAAGCGTGTGCGTGAGGCTAAAGGGGAGGGAGACGAAAAGGAGGGGGACGGTCAGCTGATTAGGACTAGTTTATAATAAAAGGGGGAGGGTGGATGTCTTTTAAAAAAAAGGAAAGAAAAGAAAATTATTATTTTTATTCCCCCCTCCCTCTGTACCCAAGTGAGTCGTGGCTCTCCCTTTTCAGGGGTAGATGAAAGCAGCTGGGCGCAGGGCTTCCAACAAAAAGTGCCAAGCGATCACAAACAAACCTTCAGATGAATCACATCAAAGGCGCTGCCCCAATTGTTAGCCCTCTCGTATCTGCGGAAAATTGGCTCATTAAGGGCAAAAAATGACATTGTTTACATTAGCCGGCGCCCTGATTAGTGCCAGCCATGTTTGTTGTGTTGCTCTGCTGTCCGCTTACCAACAGACCACTTCAGCTGCCCTGCACAATCGCTCCTTTGAAGGCTTTCTTTCTCTGGAAAAAAAAGGAGATAGAAAGAGTGAGGACAACAACAACAAAAAGAAAGGGAAAAACAGAGGGGAAAATACATCCGTATAGACACACACAAACACGTACAATTGCTGTGCAAACCCACACAAATGGACATGATAGCTGGTCTTTTCTCTCTCTGCCTCTCTTCTCTCCTCTGCTCATCGGCTTTTCTCTCTTTAGGACTAATTAGGTTGCTCGTGGAAATGGAGGCGATAGGAGAGGACAGTTGGGCCAATGATGAGTCTGTTTGTGCTGTAATTGCACTGATAAAGAGGGCGGTGTTGTTGGCGGCAAGGGAAAGAAAAGAAAGAGCTTGACAATGAAAGGCCCCGGGGCTCTTCTTTGCGCCGTCGGCCTCGTCTCCATGAAAAGAACACCTTTTGTGGAGCGAGGGTTTTGTAAACTGAGATGATTTCTAATCTGTGTAAAGTGCCATGTGTTTTAGACAGGCATGTGTGTGGGTGTGTGTGTTTGATCTCCTAGATCTGAGGTGTAAGGGTCCTTCTACCTTCTCATCTCCCACTTGAACTCCCTTATTCACTCTGCTTCCATTTTTTATCCATTAATAGAATCTGTAGAATCATTCAGTACTAGAAACCTAGATGAGATGTAATAAAATGAGATAAGGTGCATTTCTTATCATTTCTGTTGTACTTCTGTAACAAAAAGCCATGGGATACATTATATAGACTGTGCATTGATTGCAAGAATGTATATAGTGTATGTCTATATAGTTCTTTATTTTTTCACCAGCTTTGTTGTCCTTGTTTTTAGCTGTATATCTAATTATGTCCTCCTGTAAATTGTTCTTGAAACTATGTAGAAAGTACATTGAAAGCAACTTAAAATTGGATTCAAATGTGTGTGTCTATACTCATACTTGGCTTGATTCCTAAATCAACATGCATACCAGTACCCCGCCAAAATAATCTAATCAAAGTCATAATTTTTCTTGGAGTTCTTATAGGAGAACATTTCCACCTTTTTGATTCTTTCCGAGACTTTCTGGCAAACTTCCCCCAACTAAACATTTGTCATATTAAAATTCAGGAGAGGACATTTCATCTATCCCAGTTTGGTTTCGCAGCAGTGAGAGAACGAGAATGTGCGTGACAAAAGGAAGCATATAAAAAAAAACTTGGGGAGTAAAACTTCAAGTTATAGGTGAGCAGGTCAAGCTGCATCGCTAACGACAGCCGCCGACCCTGATCTTGCCCCGCGTTACCCTTCACCTTCAGTCGCTCCCCAGGCCACCTCACCTTTGCCCTGGGAGAGAAATGGAGTCTGAGATAGCCGGGGTGGGGGGATTGAGACAAGGACAGAGAACACCTCCCCCTCAACATAATGATAACCACTGAGATCTGGCCACCGTCCCCCACCGGCCCCTGGACACTCAGCACCGCGGCCCCCAGGTCAGCTCAGCACATTATACCTCTTCCCTCCTCGTGAACTCTCTGACTCCACATTTACATACCCACCACTTTTTCTGTCCTACATTCTTTTTTTCTGGTTTCCTACACTTCCTCCATTTTTTCTCACTACACCTCATTTTCTTCTGTGCGTCTCCCTGAACTCCTCCCTTTCTCCTCTTTGTCTTTTGCATTTCATCTGTACAGCCGAGGTAGTGTGTATGCACGCCTATGAGTATGTGTGTCTGTGTGTGTATGAGTAATAATTACCATTTAGAATACTAGCAGATCTCTGAGGGAGGAAACCCAAGTTTGCCAACAGCGAGGCATTGTGGGAGCTGTTTGGTTTGTGTTTAGGTGCCCTTGGTGTGCTGTGCTGAGGAATCAGAAATTTCCTTGACTTTTGACCGCCTGTGTCCCCAGGGGGTAGCAGGGAGGGAGAGAAGGGCAAAGACTGACTTCCATTTGCCGTTTAAGGACCCATATGGAAAATATAAATTGGTAGCAGCAGGAAAGACAGAAACCATTGGCATTCCGGGCATCGCCCATTTGAATTCATGAGGTTGTGTTGTGTCTCTGCCCACTTCTCGATTGGAATATTTAAGAATGTGTCACACGAGAAAAGATAGATAGAGATGTCGGCAGAGCTTGTTTCTGTCATTGTTTTCTGACACAAATCTTTTAAAATTCTCTTTTTGGGGTTTTGCTCTACTTGTTGGTTTGACAGCTAGAACAAGTTGTTTTAGGATCAACAGTGTGTTTTGTGTACTTAAACAAAATGTGTCAACCTGGTGAAAAGCTCCAAAATCTTTCTAATATTTACATTCACATTGTTGACTTCTAGGAGATTCTCTCATCCAGAGAAAGTGCGCAATATTTATCAAGGCAACACAATCAGATTAGTGAGAAAAGACATACTGCAGCAATCAAATTACCTCAGTTAATAGCTGAACATTAGTGCAGGTGCCAGAAACAGAAAAAGTTAACCCTTAAACGTCGTTTTAATATACTTTGCTGATGTAATCCTTACCCACTCTACACAGTGGTTCCTCAAGTTTTTGGCTTTAAAGCTAACACACATATATATGTATGTATGGTGAAGATAATGTGCAAAAAACTGTCTGACTACTTGGCAGGTGATTGGATGAACTGCATGTCTTTCACCTTAATGGGCTTACTTCTTCCAATTAGATGAACAGTAGGAGAGAAATCCCTCAGTGCCTTACTTTGCTGTTGTATCAATGAATACTTATAACAGCATCTACATTAGCCTCTTGAAGGGCTGTATTTTTGTTATCAAACTAACATTCACTCACACTGAAACTACACCCAAAGCTACCAGTAGTTCCTCATTGGACGTGATTGGTTCAACACCTGTATGCTTAAGACCACATAGCTTAAATCCTGGCAGGATGGATTTATGACATCAAATAACCAAGTGATCCAGTGAATCCAGCTGCTGAGTTGAATAATTTATACTAATTAATTAATTAAATCTAAAATTAAAGCGTATTCAATTTACAGTGGATTTTTATTTTTTTATTTTTTCAATTAACAAACAAACAAAGAAATTGGACAATACAGCAAGCATACTGTATTTTACACAAACAGCCAGTCAGGGCATTTTGTAGATCCAGCAAATGAACTAACCAGCAAAAATATATAATGCGTGTGTAACATCTACTGAAGAAAAAGAAAACAAAAAAGAAAACAAGCTATAAAATCATCAACATCGAAAAAATAAAAAATAAATATAAAATTAAATGTCTAATACATTTAGGAAAATAACCTAAATGTCATCAACATGCTATTTTGCTGTAGCAAGTTGAGAAAATACTTCCATAATTAATCTGTTCACAAAATCAAGTTTTGGTTGGTTGTTTATCCTGTTAAAACATAACTGTTTTACTTTATTCAGTGCTATTCCATGTTGAAATAATCAATAAAAATGAAACACTACTTTGTGACACGCGCATTGCACATGTCTTTAGTCATGAATTAGTATCACGTTGACGACATAATAGACCTCCTGCCTTACATCTCCTCCCGCTTCCAGGAACCACACTCGACTAGCAGAAGCAGAAGGGAGTAAAGCTTGCTAAATGGATGGGCAGGGTATACTGTGTTCTGTGTGTGTATATGTGTGTATGTGTGCTGCAGTGAGTATATGGCTTCACAGGAGCAGGCCTAGTGGGGGACTACATTAGGAAGAGGTTGTGTCCTGCTCATGGGACAAGGGACCAACTGTGACCTTGTGGATAATAACTGCCACCAGGGGTCACAGCCAGCCGCCAAGGGAGAGAGACAGTGAGTGAGAAAGAGAGGACAAAGCTTCATCACTTCCCCATTCTCTCCATCTCACTCCGAGTGCCCTCCGCTCATGTCACCGCTATCAGTTTAAATGGAGCATTATGCAAAATGGAGATGATTTTTGCTTCAGGGGGTGTGATAGGGAGAATTGCGGGTTAATGTAGGGGAGAAAAGAAAAGAAAGATGGGGATTTTGTTGGGTGGGAAGAGAGGGTTAGAGCGATAGCACGAGGTTGTGGGGTTTGGTGGGGGTGGGGGGGCTGTGTTGGAGGGAAAAGGGGGTATAAGAGGGTTAATAAAAGTGACAAGTGAGTGTTTCATTCTATCTAAGCCAGCCTCCTAGACAGGTAACACACTTAGAGGATTCGCTGAGTGAGGGAGTGAGGCTATTGGGGGAGATCGTCACTTCGGTGTCTGTCTCAATATAAGCCGGAGGCGACACAGGACCCCAGGGTCCGGCCTTCCCATATAAAAGCCCACCTGAGAGCTAGCACAATAAAGGCCACTCAGCCAGATGCAATATACCACAAAAAGAATTTCCTGAAAAACTTGATTTAAGCTGGAAAGGAATTGAAAGTTATTTGCAAACAGGGATTTCCTAAAATCATATACCCCAGGTTGACTTAGGAGAGGCATTTATATAAGATTGACTGTTATCTATGAGCTAAATGGATTTGGTTTTACCTGACTCAAAAGAAAAAGTTATTGGAAAACTCATTTTGCCGGGTCTCCTGTCTCTTCCTGTGGACTGTTGGGGTGAAGTGCAGCACTGGATATATCCTTATAGATTTTCCATTTTCATAGCTTACATTATTTTGAAAGGAAATCTAGTTTATTGCACTTGCTACGAGTCAAAGATGTGATTATTTTAAAAACTTTCTGGTTCAGTCTAATGAGAATTTAACTTTAGTCCTGTGTTCAGCAAAATTGAATTCCCAACCCGAAAAGTTCTCCATTGTTATGTGTAAATATGTCTCTCTGTATTTTGTCAGATTAAAGGTTGGATGCAATGTTTTGGCCATCAGAGAGCTCTTTTTCTCTTTGATGGACATTAGCCTAGTACCTAGTACCATCATTATCTTGTCTTTGCAGCTGATATCCGTTTAATTTATGTCAGTATTTAAAGCTGGAGTAGATTTAAACTGTTCATGAAAATCCAAGAAATAAAACTCAACTTACATGACAGGGTTAGAGAGGTTCCCGTACAAGACCTCGCTAACTATTGCACAAAAAAAATCTAAATAACTCAAAATTAGAAGTGATCTTGTCATGGTAGAGACACTAGTGCAATTTAATGCACAAAAGAGTGCTAGAATTATAACTAATTACAAGAATCACAACATATTATCCAGCAAACAATGATTATTTTAATATTGGTTATTTGTTTGTTTATTCATTAATCATATGGTCTGTAGACTGGTAACTGATTACCTCTTATGTCTTATTTCGTATGAACTAGCGGCCGTATAAAACCTGTAGATATTTAATTTAGAATGGTATAAAACAGAGAAAAACACATTAGAAAAACTGTAAGCGAATAGTTGGCATTTCTGCTTAATTAGATGATGAAATGCTTGTCACACTTGAATAGGGATATTGTTATTTTTTATAAGATATACTGAATACATACTACTGCTTGACAGAAGATATGTGACACTTCTGGTCAAGTGTACTGATTGATGCATCTGATCTGTTGTATAAATCTAAGACATGGTCAACCTGGGGCAGAGGTGCACCGTTTTTGACGTAAATGATTTGAACTTCTGGCCAATGCACTGACTCAGTTTGAGTGTAAGAGGTGTGAGAGATCCCCCTGGGGTGTGTTAAATAGTTCTGTGCATCGCTATTACAGAGGTTAACAATTATTTTCTCCCTTGAAATGAGGGGCACTGACCCTAATATGATGCCACTTAACGGCCATAATAAGATGATAATTGGCCAATGATGATGGCCTTCCCCCCCCCTGCCCCCCAAACTGTCAGTTAATTGTAATAGATTACCTGCGTATTAGTTTCATTCGTCATTTATGAAATAAAGCAAGGGGGAATGTGTGTGTCAATTTACACTTTGCATGTGTATGTGTGTGATTATCAGTGGGGGAGGGGCGGCTGAGACTTAAGATAATATTACTTCAAATCATTTCCTCCTTCTCCATCTTGATATTTTTCTCTCTACGCTCGACGCCCCACTTCCTCACGTGCGCGCTTCACTGATGACTGTCGTAATTGCGTGTTCACAGGCTCGATTTCCCCCGAGGGGTTCCCCAAATTAAAAGAAGTCATCCCACTCTTCCCCCATCTCCCTTTCCTCCAGCACCCTGTTTTCTACACACACACACACACACACACACACACACACACACACACACACACACACACACACACACACACACACACACACACACACACACACACACACACACACACACCCCTTGTTTCTCTCTCTCTTACAATCTCGCTCCGGGGATGCCATGCTTATTTGAATGGAACTTTCTTGTCTTTTTTCTTCTTCCTTTTCAAGCTGCGTGTCACTAATGAATAAATAAAACACACACAAGCAGTGGATTGACTTTCATGCATGGGTGCACTGGCTTTGATGAGACCCCCCCTCCCCTCCAATCTTATAGACAAGCTGCTGAGGACAGTCACTCTCTGCTCTGCTAGGCTACTGTTAAACATTTGTTCTGTATGCAGATGATGCACATTTTGAATTTTACAAGGCCTCTTCTGGGGTCAGGTAACTCTAAGGACAAAGATATGCAGATTTAAATACAGTCTTCTAAAGGACAATTAACAATCACAATTCTGTATCTCATTTGAAATAATTTGTTTATCTCTATGACTGAATAACTGTGATTGAGCCAGTCAAAAGCTTAAAACCTTTTCCGTTCCAAACATAGAGTCAGGTGTGAAAAATGATCTAAAAGAAATCTGAGGATCTGAGTCATCTTTTAAACACAGTTTGGATGTGAAGTGTCACTGGGAGTTGCAATAAAATTATAAAGACTAAAAATTATTCCTTTATATGCACAATACTTGGGGTGTGACGGCAAACAGAAGCTAGATTCTGGTACTTGCGTCAGTTTTGGGGTCAATGTTCATTGTGAGCGGGGAGGTAAAACAGAAAAAAAAAGCAACAAAGAATCCCAAATGCAAAGTTTTATTTTCATTTGTCTTCAACAGACAATCGTGCAAGTTACAGTTCGATCCATCCAGTGTCCACCTAGCTCTACCTGCAATAGTTGGTGCAGCCTGTAGTGCATTAAGCAGTATAGAGTTCACTTTTGCATAGGTCGCAGGGCTGATAAAAAAAAAAAAAAAAGTATTATGTGATGTAAATGCAGTGGGGACAAGTTGTTGGAGTCTTTTTTTTTTTTTTTTTTTGCCTTGGTCCAGTGATTGACATATCTGGGTGATTCCGTCCAATATGCGATAGCCTGTTCAACTTGTCTCCGCTCACATACAACTATTGTACAATGTCAACACGCGGTCCTTGTCTGATTCACTGAAATTTTCCCATATAGGTGATTTGGAAAATAGCCGATAGGTCCTCCAGCTCCAGCGTCTAGTTTGATTCTCTCCAGAGTGCATCAGTTACAATTTTCTCATTTGTCTTGTTTTATTGTCTCTTCTTCCTCTTCTGCTCTTGTTGTTTAGTGGTGGTTTGAAAACAGCATGTTTGGTGTATTACCACCAACAACTGGATTGGAATGGGGATCAGAGAGGTTATACTCTTGCCCACTGGCATATGCACTTGCCAGAGTGTCAGAGTCAGACTGCATGCACCGACCTGTGACGTCTGTACTGTGACGATTCAAGACGACTACTTATACAGTCCTACACCTACACAATACAGAAATTATTTTTTAGTTTTGGCTGTGCGTAGATCAACAAAAAACCTTTCAGGTCATTTGTGTACAAATGAAAGTAGATGTACTAATATCATTCTTCTTGTGAGCACTGTATTTACCGACCTTTACAGCCACAGTTTAAAAGGAAAATGAAGCACTGACTGATAAGAGTAGCCTTCGCTGGTACTTGTGAAGCTAAAGCCAGCAGTGTGTGCCCTCTCTTGACTGCCAAGGGCCTGGCATGCCGAGCAGGGCAGAGGGATCCTGGCACTAATTAGCTTGTAATGGCATCATAAATTACAGACAAATCGAGGCTGTGCATCGGACAGACGTTTTAATGAAAAGTTGTAATGGGTCACCCCTGGAGGCCTGAGGGCTGAGGTCCTCTCACCTGCCAGGGTTATCCATCACATCACAGCTAGCAATAGGATTGGATCAACAGACTGGTTCAGAAACAGTATGGATGGTCTGGGGGCTGGATTTTTACCCTGGAGTTTTCATTCTTTTCACCACCAGTACCTGTTTGATTGTTTCGTCATGTTTGAGATTCTCTACCTTGCAGAGCTGATATCAGATATTCCAATGAAGCAATCTTTTCCCTATTCAGCTACATTGCATTACCTTGCATCACATCTAAATAGATGCATATCCATAGAGATTCACACACATGCCCACTCACCACACATGCATCAAATACACACTTGTGATGCAGCACAGATGATGAGGCCTTGATTTTTCCTTGACAGAGGTACCTCTCTTTCACCTAGAAATCTTTAAGAAAATGGTCATCAATCCTTTGAACGGATGGTCAAATAAAAATCGTTCTGGGACTTATTGATGTTTCTTTTGTCCCTCCGTGAAAGACCCGATAGGGTTCTGGCCGCGGCTGCCAGATGAGCGTCTGAGAATCATTAGCGAAGCTGATTTGATTTACGTCCTGTGTAGATGGGGCCACCCAAATGATCTGCCTCGCCATGGCCGTCATCAATCACCGCCAACCAGAGGGCACAGCAAGCACGCATGGGAAAGAGAGCGGGGTGGCACACCAAGGCACCCACAGGGCTGTTTATGTCTGGGCACTTGTGTAGATACTTTGTACAAATTTGTATTCTGTAAATGTTTGTGTATATGAATGTGCACATGAGTGAATGTGTTTGCGTGATGGAATTAAATTTGTGTGTGTTTGATTATGTATGTGTATGCAGGGCGTATAGTGTGTGCGCATGTGTGCATCTTTGTGTGTGTTGTATAACACGCGCATGTATAAGTCTTGATGTGAATCTGGATGTGTAGTTTGATTAAATTGCATTTTAATTTAATTTGCTTCAGTGACTTCACAAATTACAGCATTGCCTTGTTGGCTCATATTCAATATTTTTATGGCATTTGATAATGTTTTGTTGATGTTTTTTTATTTTAAAATCTGTGGTTGCCAACTGGTCTAGCCTCAGTATTTCTCTGTAATTAACAAGTCAAGGTTGATTTAAGGTAACTAACACCCACTCAGTTTCATTTGACAAAATTGAAACATAAATGAACTTGGCCTTAAAACTCAACAAAATTAAAAGTATTGAATTGAAATAAAACTAATTTAAATAAACTAATATTAATTTGTCTGATAAGAAGAACAGGGCAGTGAAAAATGTTCTCTTGCTGGAAAGTTTTCTTTTTTCAAGGTCAGGCTGACTTATGATCCATACTAGACAGCATACTTTATACAGCATGTCTAGCAGATACCAACTAAATATATTATGAATTCTGTCCAGTAAGTAAAATTATATTCCAACCTAACCATTTCTGACCCCAGGCCAGTGACTTGGGGACATCCCCGTGCTGTTCATGAGGTCTTGAAATCGCAGTTAAATTTAGTGCAGCTGTTCAGGATTAATCAATACATTCTGGGGACTAAATAAACTCTCCCTAAAAGTAGTCCTTCTCTGTTTTTCATTTTTAGCACCTCTTTGTGTCTGTGTGTTTGTATGTGCATGAATATCTGTGTCTGTCTGACAAACTGAGTGAAGTGGGGGGCTAGTGAGAAGTGGGTGCGTTTCCATTTGAGGGCTCATGATTGACGGCCAACTTCGGCTTCCCTGGGAGTATGTTGTTGCTGGCAAGAATCCATGGCGCCTTGTTCACTTACAGAGAGTTGGCACAGGTTCCACTCCACAGCAGCGCACAATTCACATGCCATCGCACTGTTGCATCAGCAATAATCTCTTAAAGCCAACAGAGACAGGGAAACGGATCAGCATTTCGTTAATCGAAATGCCTTTATCCAAACCTCCTCCCATCGTAACCACCTCCACGCTAAAACAGCATGGCACTTGTATTATTGGAACATGCATGCTCAAATATCTCCCTGTGATATGCTAATGAAACACTAATCCTTTATAGTGTAGGTCTATTTGCACTTTTATAGCATTCAGAATCCAGTGATTCCATTGGATTCAGGTTAAAGGAATATCAAATTAGATATGCAGTATCAAATCCTGAATTTATGACTCAAATATAGGCCTATTTGTTTTGTTTTTGCTAATACGCCAGAGAAATAGTGATGATCCTTAAACATGGAATGCCGTAAAATACTAACCCACATAGAGCACACACATACTGTGGATTATATTAGCAACATGAACATCACACATTGGTGAGAGGAGCGTTGTGTGTATGTGAGTGTGCGTGTGTGTGCAGGGGGTGAAGGCCAAATTAGCCAGGTTGTATAAGCAATTATTGGGGCACACTATGTACCTAAGCACCCTAATAGGTATGTAGAGGAGGCATTATTCAATTAGAGTGGCAGTTTGCTGTAGCGAGGAGCAGAGCAATGGTGACAGCGCTGGTGTCTTCTCCTTATGAAACAACCTATTTAAGCTAAATCAACTCCCACTTAAGAGCTGCGGTAATAAGCGCGCGGCGACGCTCGCCGGCCCGCGGGGGCCCATCCGTCATGCTGTAATACGGAATCAGAATGAGTGATAACACCTAGTCCTGCTACAGCGCCTTAGCTGCTGCCGCAGGAATGGCTTTCAAGCACACATACACACAAGATAACATACACACCTGCACACACACACACACGAACACATCGCTAGCAGCAGCAATACTGCTGGATGGCTCTGCTCATTTCGCTCTCCCACCCACCTCCTGCTCCTCCAACTTGCATATGCGGAAAGAAATTGTGTTTCTATGGATTTGCAAGTATGAGTTTCTCTCTGTTTTTTTTTGGTGTTTTTTTTCAACTTTTAGTCATTGTGCAAGTGTGAGCACACTGTACTGTCTGTGTTGGTGTGGTATGTCTACCATTGTGTAAATCACTGATTATTATTTAAGATAATTATGTTCATAAATATTATATGGCTGTACCTAACAATTATTTCCATGATTGATTTGATTTGATTACTCCTTTAATTATCAGAACATGATGAGGCCACCACAAGTTTTCAAACTCCAAGTTAATTATCTTTAAATTGGTTTTAGACAGTTCAAACCCCTCAGTTTCTAATTTACAGTGATATAAAGAGGTTGAAAGTGACAAACCATCACATTGGAGAAGGTGGAAAGACAAGAAGAGAGAAGGTTGACCTTTATCACTGTTTAAAAGACTTCCAGGACTAATTGCAATCAGCATCACAAACAAAAAAGGTTGCTGATTAATTTTCTATCAATCGTTGTTCTAATCGCTTCAACTCTAAAATATTGCCATCATCATCATCATCATCATTCGGTATCCATGTGCTGTTGAACAGTAAGATACAATCTCACTGTTTGCATCATGCAGTAAATAATTTAAAATTGGTTTCAGAGTCAATCAAGGATCAAGGAATAAGTCAATTCATTGGCATTTCATTGGCAAGGGATTTAACTCTTTAAGTGTAGGAGTTAAAATCATTTTTCCAGTTATGATGTCTCTGTTGAAGGCCCAAGAGCCACTAGGCAATATTAGTTGGATGACTACTTACATGACCTGACTGTAATTTCTGTGTGAAGAGAAGTTAGTAACGCACTGTAAATCTTTGTGAAGAAAATCTGTCACATAAATGTTGCACAGAAGGAATACCCAGAGCAGCCACGGAGCAGCAAGGTGACAGATGCTTGCTGCAGTTTGAATGAACCTCAAAGCTCCAACATGTCATCAACACTGATCTCAGTTTTTCATTGTTCACATTGATCAGTTCAGGCATTTTAAACACCTACATTGTTGGAGCTTATGTCCTGGGGATGAGACATTATTTGCCAAAGAAGCTGATTAACAAATAAATCACATTTTTAAACCCATCCAACCAATCATCAAAATATTAGTAACATCCCTAGCTCTGGGATCCGATGGGTGCTTTGCCCTCAACTGTAGGCGAATCAGTTGCTCCAAAGTTTTTACTGTACATTTACACCATTTGCTCACCTACTGCCCTGTGTACACATGAAACTTATTACAGAGAATCCAGGCAACAAATACAAACAACCAGGAAAAAAGATGTAGAGTATTTTCCGTGTTTGAATTATGGATAGATGAATGAACAGATGAAAACAACAACAAAACATCTACAGAGTGATGAAAACAGAGGAGGGAAAAAACACTCAATAAGCGGCATGCTTGAAATGTTTGAGAAGCCTGGTTTCATGGGCATCCTTCTTTCTTTTTTTATATCTTGTTTGTTTTTCTCCTCCATTCAGTTCCCACCTCTCTCTCTCTGTCTCCCCCCCCTCTCTCTCCCTCTCTCTCTCTCTCTCTCTCTCTCTCTCTCCGTGGCTCATCAGTGTGGTTGTTCATCGGTAATGACTCCCACTGTGGCAGGGCCCCTTTAAGGTTGAGGTCCCCCCCCAACCCCTCCATCCTTCCCCCTCCTTCAGTCCCATCCGCCATGCATTATTCATGGATTCACAATCAAATGAGGGAACTACGGTTGGTAGCAGGAGACATGGTGCATGGCTCTTCCTCTCCAAAAGTCCCCCGAGGTGCCCCAGTCTGGTACCCACCATCACCCACTCCCCCTAACCCCCACTCCGGCCCAACCAACCCGCCACCTCCCACACACCCCTCTGACACGGTGACAGATTTTTATTTTTTTTTTGATTGGGGTGGGGGTCCAGACACATTGACTCCATCCCACCCTTCCCTGGGGTCATTGGCAGTCACGCTGGTCAGCAGTGACCTCCGTTGCCCTTTGGGGTACTCATCACTTCCTCTTCCTCTCCACAGGGATGCACCCAAAGTGTCTGGCACCTTTTTAGAGGGTGGCTAAGGATGGGTGGGTTTTGCTGGGGATATACAATAACTAACACAATAGTTTGACATCACTGACAAGCTTGTGAAGATGTTGTTTTGTCCAACCTGTCGTTGCCAAATGTAAGTGGCCCCCCCATCCCCCCTTTGAACTGTGTGCTCTGTAGCAACCAGTAACCATTCATTTGCCAGGACATCATCATCTGGATGACTCTTCTAACTGCAGTTCAGCTTAATACATTATTCATTTCGCATTACCTTTCACACACCTGCCACTGCTCTTTTCACACCAGAATGATGGAACATGGTGGAAAAGAATGAAGGAAAAACTTAAATGTCCTGTATTAGTCCTCAGATAGGCAGACAAGCTGATTCAACCAAGAAGATTATAGTACCCAAATACTTTTTGAACAACAGCAGATATCTGAAAATACTGGAAATGATGTTGGCAATGTTAAGTAAGAGAATTGGCCACTCACATGATGTGATGTATAATAGACGCACAGACTACGGCTTAACAGGTACTTTATCACACCCTCTTCACCGTCGCCATGTTCATATGCGGGCAGTTAAGATTATATCGTTGGAGATGGAATTATATGAAGTCAGTAGAAAAGCGCAAAAGCAGGTTGATGTTCCAACTTCAGCAATAAAAACTAACATTCAGTGGTGCTGTATATGCTGGAGAATAATGTTGTGCACTCTTTGATGGTGGCAGGATCGATACAGGACCGAAACCACAGCAGCTCTGCCTGTCACAGTAGTATTGATGATACACGGCTGACATAGGGACACCTGTGGCCGAACATGTGGCTGTTTGTGAGCAGTAAAAATGGACTTTAAAAACACCTTTTATGCTTCATAACGAATAAAAAGATTTATTTGTATTGTAATTAAAAATAGTGCATTTTCCTGGACACAGAAATTCAGCATAACATGGATAAGCGAGAGAGAGGGAGAGAGAGAGGGCCAGTACAAGTGATCAACCAAGAGGGAAAAAAGGAATGAGCAAATGAAACTTCACTGAAATGAAACTTTCATTTTCAATTTGTTACTTTATTTCTTTGCAGTTTCCACACAGATGGGGAACAGACTTGTTGCACAGATGATGCCAGCACAGCTGTTATAGCTTCAGGTATTAATGGGCTCCCTCACTACACCACACACACAGATCTTTGCTAATTTGGAGGAAGAGCTCAATTAATAAGTGCTTTTTGAAGCAAAGCCAACACAAAGTTTACTTTCAATGGTTAGTGCTTTTGAAGTCGACCAGAATATTTTAATGACTCGTTGGTTAAAAATTCCCATCCTTAGTTACCATTCATTCTTTCAACCAGTGCCTGTGGCACAGTGAGAAGTGTCAAGATTATAGTACCTGGAGAGAAAGACAGGAAAAGAGAACATTTCTTCAATGTGGTGCCTTTAGTAGAATAGTTGAATGAAGAGGAAAGATTACAGATTAACATATTAAATGCCAAGATAGGCCCACCTGGTGTGTGACAGATCTCTCATACAGCGCAGCCAGTGGAAATGGAAATGTATCATAACTAGGTCTCTTGTGAGTAATTTTATTCTGATCGCTCCTGGTTTACTCGTTTGCGGCTTCTTTTATTACAGGCTTTACATGAAGGATTAAGTCCTGTAATCATGTTGGTAATTGAAATTGCAAGCTAGAATACTGTGCGTTTCTTAAAGCCATAGTCTCACAGTCACCTGTCTGAGCTCTTCCCTTTCTGAATAACCCAAAACACTGCAGTCAGTCCCTCCTTTCTTAGCCAGCCCATAAATATGCCATTATGGTACTCTTATTATCCTCATTATTGGGGTGGCTGGAGTGGCGCCTGCGTCTATCATGGCCCTCTAATGTGGGTCTAATGGTTCTGACCTGTACGGGACACAGGTGGTCCCCAGAACAGCCTTGATTGGGTCCATTTATTAAGCTGCTCTGGCGCCAGAGATGGTCCGGTTAGTCATTTGCGTGCGGGGCAGGTTCCATTCCCAAGGCTGTTGATGGACTGAAGCCCCCCCACCCCATACCCTCGCCTCGCCCCATAGCCCCAGCTTTGTTCTTTCCTAATGGCTCAATTAAATGGGTTAATTCAGAATGGGGACCCTCTTCAAATCTGTGATTATCACCTAGCCCCCTACCCTGCCACATCGCCACTACCAGCACACACACACACACACACACACACACACACACACACACACACACGCACACACACACATACACACACACACACACACACACACACACACACACACACACACACACACACACACACACACACACACAGAGAGAGCTATTGCTCGATTGCACACCCCCCTCTGACTGCAAGCCCACACATTTATTATTCATCGCAATCAAATAAGTGAGGTGGTTGAAGAAAGTTGCTTTTCTCTCTCTCACTTTCTTTCTTACCTCTCTCTCATTCTTTCTACCTCCATCCCCTCCCTGCGCCTCCTCTCCTCCTCTCCACTCGTCACCTCTTCTCTCCCAGGGAAGAATTTCTTTTATTGCGACAAACACTCTGTGGAGCCCTCGGCTTTCGGCAGCCCCAGCCAGTCATTGATGCAGGCAGTCAGGGAAGCAGGCAGCCAAGCAGCCAGGCAGCCCTCCCCGTCAGGAAAATGAGCAATTCTCTCATTGTAATAATGCGCCTCTGTCATCTTCCCATTATCGGCATGATAAAAGATGAAATATTCAGGGAGGCTGGCCTCCTAACCTGATCTGGGCGCGATATTGGGCCTGTGGAAAATGAGTTTTATCAGCTTTAATATACTCCTTGGCAGACTGACCCTTGAAATTAAACATTATTACAGAGCGGATATTTAAAAAACCGGGGCCACAAATTACATCAAAATGAAAATATTAAGGAACATTACGAATATATCAAGTGGCGCTTCTCTCCCTCTCCTCTCACGCTCACACACCAGCTCCCCTCATCCTGACACCCCCTTTCTCATCCAGCCTCACCCACCCCACCATTTCACCCCCCTCAACCATCTTCGATGAGCGTGGTCGGGGATGCGGCAGGCGACGTTGTAAGTGTCACTGTTGTTGTGTGTGTGTGTGTCTGCAGTGGGCTGGCAGAGAAATAATAACAATGCTGCCTGTCCCACCAGCTTCATACGTCTGCATAAACTAATTAGACCTCGACGCTCTCATCACCTGCTTTATTGAGAATGGAGGGGAGAACACTGGCAGGAAGTGTGGGACTTGAGTAGCAGAGTGTGTTCCTACACTCGTGTGTTTGTATGTTTGGGAGGGAGCTTGCAATGGCATTAGTGTTTGATGTGTGTTTGAGAGAGAGACTGGAAGAGTTTCTTTTGCAGTTGTGGTGGGACTTGAAATACTGTGTATGGTGTACATCTGTGTGCGTGTGTTTATGTATACAGTAGTGAGAGAGGTTCAGTTACAAATTTGTTGGATAAATAATTCTTCCTGTTCAAAGTAAGTCCAGGTATTTTAGCTGCATGTTTTTGTCAGGTGAAGGTGTCTCTGGACTCCAAACCTGACAACTCATGTACAGTAATGCTTATGGAAAATAATGGAAAAACCAGAAGGAAGTGAGTTTCTCTAATCACTTTAAAAGTAAAAATCCCCCAAATCTGTCTGTCCCCCAAAATGGAGAGAAAGTGATGTTGGCTCTGTGAAGTGTGTGGTGATTTGTCACTTTGTGATGGGGGGATATGAGAAATGCAATAAAAGGCGGAGGAGAGATGTGATTTGAATAGATTTCAGAGGAAGTCGGTCCTTGGGGGAGTTGGATGAGTAAGCAGTGTCCCCGAGGACCGAATTAAAACTTTACTTTTGGTCACGGCGCCCCCTCCCCATAGTGCTCCTTCGCTTATCGCCTGCATGTGCGAATGTGTGTATGCATGGGTTATATTTTGTGTGTGTGTGTGTGTGTGTGTGTGTGTGTGTCGGTGTCAGTGTATGAGCATGTATGTGTCTGACTTTTCTGTTTGTGTCTGTGCGCGTGTGTGTGCAAATGTGTTTTCATATGTGTGTGTTTCCACTTGTGTATGTGTGTCCCACGCAAATGGAGCGCCCTCCCCTGCCCCTCGCCCCGAGGTTATGGGGGGATACACACTGCTCCCTCTGCCAGGCTCAGATGAGTATTCACAGCAGCACGCCCCTCTCCCTTAACCCAGCACTGGGGAGCTTTGCATATTGAGGCCGTGTATGTATCTTTGTGTGTGTGTGTGTGTGTGTGTGTGTGTGTGTGCACCAGCCTTCCTCCCCTGCCCAGAAACAGAACAGGGGGTCCAGTTGATTCCATGCACATGCATTGTTATTATTCCATTGGTGATTCAGCTGGCTTGGTTGATGCCAAACTCATACAGCTGCGTGCATGCATGCACAGTGGCTTAACATGAATTGATGCGTGATATCTGCTTGCTTTTGTTGTGTGTACATTGTGTAAATGCTCAGAGCTTCCATTCTCATTGGATGGGTTAATACTACATGTCTGGAGAAGACACAGAGACAATATTAAACACATATAAAGCGTCACATTAGGACTTGAGTGTCCAATCCAACTTCCCATGCCGAAATGCTTGGTGCAGCTCTCTGATCAGGCCAAGCAAAGGAATAAAATAGTGGCAAGGGGGAAAACAGGGGAAACAAGGGGAAATGGCAAATGCAGAATAGAGGGAATTCACACCACAGGGGTTGGTTGCAGAGAGGGGAGAAAACAGCAGAGGGAAAATGGCTTTCTCCATCCCTTCCTCCCTTCCACCCTCCCTCTTTTTCCTTCTCTCTCTCCCTCTCTCTATTTCTCTCTCTCACTTGATTCATTATGCTGATATACACAGTATTTGCTTCCTGAGTGAGCCCCCCTGCACTCCCGCCCTCCTGGAATGCACACACTGGTGAATGTACACACTCAGACACACACATGCACACATACACACAGAAACACAGAGCAAGATGGTGGAGGTGCCATAAATATAGCAAACGACACAGCCTAGCAGCCGAGCAAGGTCAGCCGCGGCCCAGGATGACAGTGCCGTGGGCGCTGCACCGAGCTCTTGTTAGAAATGCACACAGATAGCTCATTAGGACTGGCCCCTGAGGCCCCCCAAACACACACATGCACACATAAACATATACAAACATTGATCCATTTACTATTTAATTGCAAAGTTACAGTGTTTCGCTCTGCCGTAGAACACGAATCCCTCTTTGACAAGATTCAATCTGCTCCCCTCATCAACCACTGCTTCATTCCATGTGCGAGGATGTCTGCTGTTTTTCAGTGTGTTTATAATGTGTACCTGCAAGAGTGTATATGAAAGTGTGTTTTTTTTATTTGAATATCTTCAAGGTAAGTGTTAGACTCATGCATTTACACATACATTATACTACATGTTGCATTTTTCTTTGTGTGATATTTAGGGCTTCCCCCAACCAAAGATTTTCGTAATCGACTAGTACTTCTTACTTCATTTAAGTATTTAATTGATTTAAATATGTATTTTTTGAGGGCATCTGAAAATGGTTTGGCTTCCACGTCCAAGAAAGACTGGTAGTTACATTATTAACACTGTGCTACATTATAGAAAAATACAAAACTGTAATAGTTTGCGTTTGACATATAGAGTTGCCTTATACTGACAATACTGATGACAAAAGCAGCACTGATTCTGAATGCGTCTGAAAATGTGTTAATTCAATGCAGTACCACGTCACACATGTCTTGTAGTTCAAAACACGTGAATAATTAAGTGTTAACAATAACAGTTATAAGACAGGTTGTGGTTTTTATGCCGGGTTTGGCTCCTGGAACCCTGGGGCTGATCCTGCTGTAATTCCTGCTCTGGCCTCTGGAGGTGGGCACTCACCTCCCTCTCACTCCTCTCTTGATTCAAGCCTCTCCAGTCCCCGACTAAACCCACCTTGCCTTTGTCAACCCCAGAGTCCCAGTCAGAGCCACTTTAGATTACCTTGGCTTGGAGGATGTGTTCGGTCCCGGTCCAGCCGTGGTCACTGAGAGGCTCCTGAACACCGTTCTGGTGCTCATGTCAGTGCTGCATCCAGCCGGAAGTCCCCCCTGGGTCCCACATTGCCCCGGGCCTGAAAACTTTCTCTTCCTGGCGGTCCAGTGTTCCAGTGCTTGGTGTGTAAACACACTTCCCTGGTGATTATCACTCCCAGTCCAAGCAGAATCTATAAATAGGACCCCTACCTACACAGCTAACTTAGCTAACTAGCTAACAGCAGCTATAGATTGTAGTAGTTATCTTCTTGTCGACTAATGGTTTGGTTGACTGTTTGGGGACAGAGCTAGTGATATCCCAGATCCCTGAAGTAGAGCTACCATGCTGAATATTAGATACGTGAAATTGGAACTTGGCTCGTTGTTGAAAGATAAACACTTCTCTGAATGCAAAAACTGTCATGTTTACAGAAGTACAGGGGCAGTGTTGGAAAATATCACAAAGATACACAAAGACAGTAAAGAGATTTCTGTTTTCTTACCTCTTAGACATCTTGTTAGAGAAGGAGAGATGTTCTCAGCCCTACTGGAAGGAGAACGTACATGTCTATTGTGACTTTGCATGAACTTCATAATTGCAGGGTAAAAGTTTGAGCATGTGTCGGTGCGCTGAACTGCAAGCATGTACATTGCTGTCCCTGTGTGAGTGTATGGGTGTGTTAGGTGAGGGACGGCAGGTGTGCATGTATAGTGGGAGTGTGTGTGTTTGTGTGTGTACTTGAATGTAGTAGAGGTACTTGGCTCATGCTCTGGACACGCCTGAGAGACTCTGTGAGTGTTGCCCTCCTCCCTCCTCCACGCCAGCCCCAGACACATGCTGGGACACACACAACTAGTTTTTCACTCTCCTTCATCCTTTTTTTTCTTTCGGCTTCTTTCAGAGATAATACATGACTTTTTTTTATCAGACAGAGATTTATCTGAGCTGCGTATTGCATGTATTGCTATCTATCGATTACATGCTGAGTAATTGCTGTCTATTGCAATGTCTCCCCCCTCTTCTCTCTCCGTCACCTGAAACAACCTCAGTCACGTGCCAGCAGCGGGCACAGTGGCAAACCATTGACTGTCCCTTCTCTGAGTGTCCTCTCCCCCTCTATCCTACTATATGAGATAGATAAATGCATTGGATACTGATTGTCCCCTATGCCAACCTCCACCTCCATACACCCCTTCCCTGGCCCCCTCCCCTGCCCCTTCTCTACCTCCTGCCCGGCCGGGGGTGGTGTCAGTCTGGCAGGCCTTGGGGCCCGTCAGGCGACCAGTGGGCTGTGACGGGCAGCAGCTCCGCGTCCCTCTCCCTGCAGTCTGGCGCCCGCTGGGGTCTCGTCCGGGAGCTCAGGCTGCCAAAGTGACCTCACTCCGACTGAGAGGAAGAAAAAAAACTCTTGCAGGCCGCAATTCACGCCATTTTCGCTCTGCAAACTGGACAATGCTGCAAAAAAAAAAATGAACCAACACTGGTTAGTTTGCATTAAAAATGTCATAGTTTATACTCACTCTTAGTGCTTCACAAACAAGGAATGCTGACTCATGTTCCTAGATAATTTAATCATAATTCTTTTTTTTTTTTTGATTTTACTTTTACATATATTTCTGCTCATTAAGGCTTCACTGATATGCCTCTTCAACATTGTTAAAGCTTTTTATCATTATCACAGTTTACCCAAAAATCATCCAGTAATGTTTTGGGATCATGAATAGTACAAAAAAGGTGAATGAATAGCTTTCCATTGCTAAACAGGATACAGGAAACAACTATTTTCATATCTCGTATACCAAAACAATAGTTACAGATACAGTTCTGCATCTCAAATAGAAATGTCATGATGTCACTCAAAGAGAATCGTTATTCTGGGCTGATTGCCATCTTGTAAGGAAATTTGTGATGACCATCTTAGCATCACAGCGGACCTTAAAATATTTTTTCTTCCTTCCATGAAGTAAATGGTTCTGCCACTGTACTTAATTTATTCCCACTTGTTTGTTTTAGAAACATGTGTTAAGCTCTTGCTTTGAATCATTATAATGATGTCAGAATTGGACATTGTATGAAACAAATGAAATGTTCTCAGCTACCTACACATTTTTTTGTATTTTGATCCATTATTACTATAATGATAATGTCATGAAAATTACTTTTTATTTTTATCGATTAGAAAATAATCTTTGTGCAAGTGCTGATTATCGAGTTAAATTTGAAAAGCCACTCATTCATTTTCAATCATCATCTGATGGAGACACTTCTAAATTTATCTTAATTTTGAGGACTTTTGAGGACTTTTGAGGCAACATTTAGCTGCTCTTGCAGCAGATGAGGGGAGTAATTATAAGTGTGCCAGAAAAGATCCAGGTGCATTACACAAACAATCTCCTGCCACCATCTCTGGTGGCAAGAACACAACATTGCAGTCTCTCTTGTGACCGAGCGTTGAGCTGTGCCTGCTGAGGCGAACCTCCCCCCTGCATCCCTGAGAGGGTGATGCAGCGAGGTGACACCGTTGGGGAGGAGAGCTCTGGATGTGTGTGTGTGTGTGTATATGTGTGTGTTTGTTTATCGACATTGAATATAATGTGTGTGTTTACTGCAGCAAGTGTGTATTTTTTGCTCTTCCTTTTTTGTGTGAGTTCTGGTGACTTCACATCCAGTTCAAGTGCTCTTTCCGGTGTGTGTTTGCAATACAGTGTGTGTGCAGTTTTGTGTCCCACTGTATGTGTGCATCCAAAAGTGTGTTTGTTTGTGTGTGTGTGTGTTTACAGTGTAATGTTCTGTGCTTTACTTCCAACCCCTACCTCCCCCTCCCCTCCCTGTGCCCCGCCCTACCTCAGCCCCATGGAGATGCATCGGGGTCAGGGAATATGGGGAGAGGAACACAGGGAGGCCGCACTCCACAACTTGAAAGGAATTCTAATGAACCAGCACAGTCGCACTGACTATTCCCACGACAACAGGCCCCAAACAAATAGCTGCATTTGAAGTCCCCTCGTTTTATGACTTTGAAAATACTGCATGTGTGTGTGCGTGCGTGTGTTTGGTTGTTTTTGTTTTTTGGGTACAGTATGTGTCTGTTGCGTGTGTGTGTCTGCACAAGTGTCTACCTCTACATTTTTTTTCCTAAGAAATTGGCCTGGGAACTGATTTACTTTAATGTCTACACAAGAGGATGTAATTATTGTCTGCTATGACCAGAGATAGACTTTTTTTTATTTGTAATTACCAGACTCATTTTGGTGTGTTTCCTCTCTCGGTAAACACTGTATGGTGCTGTGAGGAGATGCAAAGTCTACTACACATGTATAAGAGGATAATTAGAGGATAATTTCTGTTTTATATTTAACACCAAGAATCTTATTTTATCCAAGAGGCAGGTAATCATTGAAACATTTAGCTTTTTTTTCTCTTGATACACACTTGATCCAAAACTATATTCACATGAACATTTACTGAGTCGCAGATGACATATTCTCATTTATGTGCTGTTTCAACAGATCACAGATCATGTTATGGCTGGATTTACAAATAAGAAGAAGGGTCCAAAAAAACACTAATAACTTTGATTTTATGGAGTGAAAGTAGGTTTCAATCCTGTGATTTGAATTTCGGTGGTGTGGTGAACATTTTGCTAACACTAGATCTCAGATTAGGACTTTAAATCATATTGCTTTCAGCTATAAACCCATCCCTTGTGTGGGAGAATTTAAATAATTCTCAATCATTTAGTAGCGGTAGGGGATTTTCCTTCATGTTTTTTATTAGCTGAGCATTACCTTAGAAAAATAACTTTTATGTCATTCTTACTTCAGTCTTAGGAAGCACTGTTTTGTCACCTGACTTCAATACCGATACAACCCTTTCACACATCGGTCACCTGTTATTGTACAGTATGCACACCGCTGAAATACACTACCTTAACTCACACCAAGACCTCTTTAAAAGAAAATATAATGAAAACGAAGAAACTGATGAGTGGTGTGGTTGCCAGTAAGGTGTCTGCATGCATACTAATATCAGGTCCTCTCAGTGCCCCTCCCACTTCCACCCTTTTCCAACCCCCTCTGTGCATGTGTGTGTTTTTCTTTGACAACCTCAGGATGCATGTACAACGGCTCCTATGAACCGAGATGTCTTTTATTTCTCAGTCCAGTGCCTTTGCATCAACTGAGCGTGGCGTGGAGCGCGTGGCTGCCCGGTTTGGTTGGCTGCCTGCTTCGGCTGGCGGGGCCGGCTTGTCTGTCTGCGCCGCGTGTTGTTCCGCCTGCTCTGCGCAGACGGCGCGGGTGAGAATGTCACTCCACAAAAGCAGCATGAGTTGAGCTGTGTAAACAGTAAATAATAAACAAGTGCTCTAATACATTATTGAGAGAATCACTTTAGGCAACTGGGACAGCATGAAACGCATAACCCCCTCTGAAACCCCCCTCCCTCCCTCCCTCTCTTCTTTTCAAACTTGCGCTCTTTATGTTTTGATTTGGTGATACTGCAGATAGGCTACAGCACTGTAGTGCTGTATATCTTGTCACTGGATATTAAAGTTTTTTTTTTATTTAGCATTAAAATAACTTAGATATGCATTGATCATTTTTGACATGTGCTCTCTGTATTTTGAGATGAGGATTCTGGAAATATTGCAACCCTGATGAACTACAGCGTATGGCTTTCAAAGCTGCAATTACAGTTATTTTCATTAATGATTAGCCCGCATATTATTTTCTTTAATTATTCACATAATTTTTAATCCAATTTCAGAAAATTGTGTAATAACGCCCATCACAAATTCCTGGAGCCCAAGGTGACTACTTGTTCGACCAAAAGTCAAATACTTAATATTCAATATAGAACTGAGTAAAGAAGCAAGTTTTCCAATCCAAGAGACCTAGCACATTCTTGGCACTTTTGCTTGATAAATGACTTAAATGATGAGTTGATTATCAATTTTTTGTCTCATTTTCAGTCATTTAACTGAGTCAACTCATAGACATCGTAGGGCTGCAACTAAAAATTATTTTCATGGTTGATTTAATCCGTCAGTTACTTTCTCGATTAAACGATTAGTTGTTTTGTCTGCAAAATGTTATTAGATGGTACAGAAATGTTGATCAGTATGTACCAAAGCCCAAGATGATGTCCTCAAATGTCTAGTTTTGTCCACAACCCAAAGATATTCAGTTTGTCATAGAGGAGGAAAAAAAAATATTTTAAAATATTCAGCTTTTTAAAAGCTGAAATCAGAGAACTCTTGCTTTGATTTCTTAAAATTGCCCAAACAGATTAAATGGTTATCAGAATTGTTGGCGATTAATAGTTGATAACAAATTAATTATTTGATTAATTGTTGCAGTTCTACAATATTCAGTTTGTAGTGTTATAAAACGGAGGCAAGAAGCAAGTCCTCCTATGTCAGAAGGGGAAATCTGCACATTCTTGACAGTTTTCCTTAACTGACTTTAACCATTTATGGACTATAAAAAAGTGTTTGTCTAATCTTCATTTTTAATCAATTGATTAATAATTTCATCACTTGTGGCTTTGTCACACAAAAAATGAAAAACACATGTATAACTGGGTGATTTTCAACTTGCTAATTCCTCCGTCCTTACTAACAGCTCTAAAACGCATTAATGGTACCCCATCTCAATCGTGATCTAACAGCAAACCCGTTTAAAAATGCATGTGTAATTTTTTCCCCCTGAACCAGTAGCATGTTTGCTTATATTGTGCGAACACAAAACAGCATCCGAATCTACCTGCTTTGGAGCGTGTAGTAAATGGAATATCCTCCTCCAGTGGCTTATTGAGCAGAATAATTACATTGCACATATTGAATTCCACTAATGCTCCAAAGGTAGGTCTTATTTAATACCACAACTCCCCGAGGGTGCAGAGCATGATTTGGAGCACACATCTCTTCACTGTACCTAATGCTCCAGATAGATTTATACATAAAAAAAATATGTCCACAGCCGCTTCAATAGTAAACTTGGCAGAAATGGTCTGAAAGGTATATGGGAATTAAGACATTATTTCTGTGCATAAGTCTGGGATGGTTTAAACCGCAGTGATTATTTTGCCTTCAGCTTGCCATATATTTATACGGTGACACTTCTGCTGTTCATTTCCCACACATAAACCATTCATGCTTTTGAGGAAAATGATTAAGATGTTTATAAATCTGTAAGAATTGAGCTGATGATGTGCATTTATGTAAACAGATGCCACAGTTAATGATTATGTGTAGCGCAAGTCTTAGGGTTATGGCTTCTATAAAACCTTGAATGAAATTAGAAGAGATTAGGGGTGGGGATGTCTAATTTTCATGAAGGAACAATCACCATGTTTTGCTCTAGGGCTTGTAAATCCTATGTGTGTTGGCAGGGTAATACTCGCAACAGCCTGAAGATGGCAGCCAAAACCTAGTTAGCTGCCATGTGAATTTACAGTCCCGTTTTCCTAATATTACTTCATAGGTCAAATGTATCTTCTGTGTAGAATCATGTTTTACCTGCATGTGTTCTTTTCACTTAAAATACAGTAGTCAGAGCGGCAATAAGACAAATTTAAGCTTTGTTACCTTTAAGTGAGATGCATTTTCAGTGTTCTGCAATAAAAGTGAGGTTAAGCATGATGGATGACAATCACAAAACACAGTAAAGTAGTTGTTACAATGAAACCAAGAGAGAGAAAATTTGTATGATTGGGCAGAAAATAAATTGAGGATGTCTGCTGTTATATCAACACTTTTATCGGGACTGAAAATGTAAAATTTGTGCGAGGGGAGTGACTAAAAACACGGAAATCACTCCAAGGTCTGTGTGCATTAAACGAAATGGCAAAATAGTTATGCTAATGTCTAATTAAATAAAGTGTGAATTTGTTTTCAATTAAAGAGAAAAAAACGAATGGCAGTGATGCAGGTAATTTGCTCCCAGATGGATTTTGCCCACTGTCTCAGTCTCACTTTTTCTAAGTTGAGTGTTGGCAAAGAATACATCAGTAAACCTTTTTTTTTTTTTTTTTTGGCCACAGCCTGTATGATGAACCTTCCAGGCGACAGTTCTCTACATCAGCATCCCGCTTTCAGTGGATGCTCATCCCTCCATTCTCAGCTGAGACAATGGAGGGGAGGAGAGGAAAACAATGGGAGGTTTGGGTGGACGAGTGAGGAGAGGGGAGGGACAGGGGGTTTGGGGAGGAAAAAAGGGTCTGTATAGGACACGCACACAGTGTGAGGGCGGAGTGCGTGCACACATACATGCTAACGCACACACACACACACACACACACACACACACACACACAGACAGGCCAAGACACAGACAGAAGGGTGGTGGCTAGGACGGAAAGGTCATATAGGTCAGCGATCAGGCTCTCTTTATCCGTGTGTGTGTGTGTGTGTGTGTGTGTGTGCGCGCGTCTTTTAGTGTGAGCTTGCAGATTGTATGGATCCTTACACACAGACACACAAACTCCACACCGTGGGCAGTCTGGGTCATGCCTGTCCCTTCACAGTCCACTGCGCCATTATTGACGGCTTGAACTGATACCCCAACAATGAGGGTGTGCACGGCCATGTGTTGCGTGCGCATGTGTTCATGTATGTGTGTCCACGTGTATGTTCACATGCTTTTGTGTGAAGGTGTGAGGGTGAGGGGATTGGTTGGTACTCTTAAAGATGTCACTGAGATCTAGACTCCCCTCTTTATTTATTTATTTTTCTCTTTTTGCATACAACTCTGTTGACACACCAACTGCTGGTATTTTGCACACACGCACGCGCAGGCACAATAGGAGCCGGGTGGGGAGCCGAGGAATGGGGCCCCTACGGGCGGGGCCTCCTCCTGGCCCAAATCAATATATGAGAAGCCATGCAAGTATAACAGAATCATTACTCTCACAGGGCTTAGGAGGGTACAATAGGCGGTATGGTTGTGTGTGCGTGTGAGAGAGAGAGTGTGTGTCTGTGTGTGTGCTCTGACACCTGTTGTCTCCATCCTGCTGGTGTCATTTTGTAAGTGCAGACTTTCTTTGACTTTCTTGGATATAATTAGCGTTAAGAGGAGATTGTCAGTGTGCATATTCAGCGCTGGTTCTGTAGCATCCTCGGCAGCGTTTTCTCACACAGCTGAATACAACACTTCTAAGTACCCAGTGTCAAACCTGTGCAGTACTGTAGGTTCAGTGCGAGGAACGACAAGCAATCGCTGCCTGAACCTGTGTCTAACAAGACTTTGTATTTTTCTCACTAATCATGATTACTGCCACAATCTTCCCCTCCAGCCCACCTCTTTCTACCCCCTCACACATCAATGACAACCTCCTTTCATCTGCCGCCGTGCAGCCCCACATCCACGATGTATTTACAAGGCCTGAAATGAACAGAGCAATTATTATCAGTCATGTTAATTCTGCAGATAATGATCAAAAGCCGAGTCCTGCTCTTCTTTCTTTCTCCTCTCTCCCTCTCTGCCTGCTCTGGGGAGCTAACAGCGGTGACAAACCTCCCCTTTTATTATTTCATGGCCTGTTTAAAGATTTAGTGAGGCCCACAAACCACTACTTTTAATGACCAATTAACAGGAGCAAAGCTCTCTTCGGAGCACCGCGGCCTCGTTCAGGATTTGCTAGAGTAAACAGTGGTGCGGCACTGGTTGCGGTGGTGGTGGTAGAGGGGGCGTATGTCTCGTTACCGGCTCACCGTTCTAACTCGCACACATACAAACAGCCACACATGTACACAAACCACACACGCACACACACAAACCCTCTGCTCCACTGCTTATTAAAACCTGGAGGAGCAGCAGTGCTTACCAAAACCTTGAGAGAGAGAGAGTCAGTCAGCAAGAGTCAGAGTGAAGAGTCCCGCTCCCACTGGGTATGTGTTTTTTTTTCTTCTTTTTTTTTTCTTCTCTTTTTTTCTTTTTTTTTAAGGGATGAAATCTAAAATGATAAAGCTTGCTGCAAAGTCAGCCTGGCTAAATCTCATACGAAAGCCGGCGAAATGGTGTTGAAGAGAGAGTAAATGAGTAGAGCCTGCATCATTAGCATTGCTCAATAATGTAGCTGGGGGGTAGGACAGCACCACTCAAGGCCACAGGCTTTCTGAGCGGCTAATTTGGACCCGTCTTGTTTATGGGTATAGCAAACTGGCCCCTCAAGATGACTGTCAAGCTGAGGCTTCGCTCCCCAAACTAAACAAACACAAATGAATACACACTCCTTGATGAAATCCACAACATGCATGAGTGATCAAGCATATACCAAAACACATCCATAGATGGTTCAGCACCGTAACTTCTCAGCAGTTGGGGTTTGAGGTATGAATGCTGCTCCGTGGACTTAATCTGTGATGACACTGCAGCTGATTTTGCAAAGGTATCCATGTGTTTTCAGTTCTGTCCTGATTTGGTACCTGAATTTGGATATTTCCTGATACTGATACCCATTCCATAACTGTTTTTATACCATACCAGGCGTTGATAAGGCATTAGATTTAAACATATTCAAATGCAATTTATGTGAAATTTAAGAAAACTTCTCATGCAAACAGGTTTAGAACAGCAAATTGCTATGGATACTCCATTAATGTTTTAAAAAACTTGAACAAATCAAGTGCACGCCAGTCCATTACCAACTTCTTTACATGCTATCAAAAATAAACAGTTTAATGTCAGTTTGGGCTTTAGGAAATTGTGATGCACGATTTTTTTTGTCCTTTTTACTCGTTTCTTTCATTTTATGACCAAACATTTCATTGTTAAATGGAGATAATAACAAGCAGATTGATAAATACTGAAGCGAATTGTTAGTTGTGAATCACTACCATTATGATATCGAGCCCATGTCTCTTATTAAATAAAGTTTTTTTTCTTTTTTTTCTTTAAAACAAACACCAATTCACAGACACAGTACTAATCAGAAGCACCTTCATATTGCGTTTGGCTGCTCTTCTGTTTGCTTTGTTCAAACCAAGTGATGGACCTAATAACGCTTTGCATCATAGTTCCTATATCGTCTTACCTTTTCCCAATTACAAACCAATGTTGCATTGTGTGTTTATGCAAACCTGTATTTACATTCACTTCACAGTCTCTCTATCCGCACATTGTAGTGTACAGAACACACATGGAGACAGGATATTGTCTAGCACAAGAGGTGTAGGGGAGGATCAGACAACCTGGTTAATAAGACAGTGTGTTGATTGTATTTGTTTTCCATTTGTCTTTCATCGTTTGCATTGAAGACGCTCAGCGGTAATTAAGCCACTAAGTGAAACTGAAAAAGGCGAGTCATGGGGCGAGCGCCACAGCAGCATTATGAGAAGAGAACAACAGACACAGAATGACAAGAGCTTGCTAGAACAATGCAGGGAAATCGAAATCCCCCCCATCAGGAATATCCTATTGTAACAGAAAGACAAAACTAGAATAGACAAAAAGAAAAGGAAGAAAATAATACCACAATGTCGGATTGATGCCAAAGTATTTAGCATAGCATAATGAAAGCGCAACGTTTGTCGGTGCATATGTACATGAATATTATATAAAAGCCAGACAGGTTTAAACCCGCGTGGGTGGTTTGTAGGTGAAAGAGATAAGGATGAGACGAATGCACAGAAAAATCGTTATCTATGTAGTACTGTTCATAATGCTGCAGAGCGGACTGGATGACTTTGAGGTAGTGTTCGTGTCATTAAACAACACAAGACACACTGTTGTTGGTGTGTGTGTCCAAAGCAGCAACCTCTGCCAAAGTGTTGTCCGTCAACTTCTTTAGTCTGGATTAAAACTAAGATCAGCTCCACACAAAAGCAGCTTTGAAACACAGAGAGGGCACGTAAATCTAATATAAACACAAAACATACTATAGACCCAATTAAGTGTGCAGCTAATGTTTGTGAAAAATGCCGATCATGTTTTCATGAAATTTAATTTAGCTAGTTTTGTGTGAGTCTAAACAATGAGTGAAAATGATTCTGAATTGTCAAATATTTTTAAAAAAAGAGAAAGAGATCCTAACATTTTAAGCGGTTATCATCACAAATTTGTGTTTTTTGCTTAATAAATGACTTCTAAGAGACTGCGGCAATAATTAACCCAGCAGATACAATCTCACAAAATGCATTATACATAAAATAATGAGCATGGTTTCCATGTCCAACCCAGTATCTCTCTCTCTCTCTGCCTCAACTCACCTCTCTCTGGAGGTCCAAGAGAAGGACGAAGACCTACTTTCAGCCTCTCTTGAATTCCCTCTTTGGTCTACCTTCCTTCCCCTTTTCTCCCTCTTACCCAATGAACCCCAGCAACAAATCAATGGCCAGGGATAAACACAAATTCCCCGTAGAGGTGACTTATAGAAAACAATTTGAACCTGCGCACCTCGCTTAGGCGGCCCTGCCCAGCCTTTTTACTGTATGGTTCTAACCTCAAACCTCCTCTGTCTGGCAGTCAATTGAAATTAGATTCCCAGGTAGATGGAGGGGGGAGTTGGAGGGATTGGGGTGGAGTGTCAGGAGCACGTTATACGCTGGAGGAATACATGGTTGTGTAAACAAAGCCGACGAATGTTAACATTAACAAACTCGGCAGCCTTTGAAAGGAAACAGAGCTGTGAAAAGGAGATCGCTGCACTTTTGATGACACTGACAGGCAATATTTTATTATCAAAGAAAGAAGATGTTGATACTGCGATAGAAAATATGGATTCACCACAAGATTTTTTGATAAATTACTGGATAATTAATGAACGTGAATGTAGAGGAGGTGTGTTCTTGTGTGTTGAGGGAGTAAAATGTCATTGATCTCATCCTCATCCCCTATTTGAAATGAGCCAAGGCACTGTGCAATATGTAAAAAACCATCACACAGTGTTATTTTACCTCAAACACACAGCGACCTTATGGAACATAATGACCTACAAAATCAAATATGACACGCAGGATCTAATGAGAGCAAGTCTGAAGAAGACACAGAAGATGAGGCCTCAACTTCCTCAGGGGGAGACCTGGGCCCAGGGCTCGCACTAGGGAACTCGGGGAGGCGGCAGGGGAGTTAGAGGAGCTCAGGTGAAGAGGAGGAGGCTGGTAAGACCAGGGCCTTGTGCTGAGTGGGTCCTCAGAGGGCTCCATCCCCTATTTGCAGATCTAGTGAGGTGGGGGTGCTTTTGCATTACCTCCGTCTTTATTCCGCTCAGACCCCCCCTCCACTCTCTCTCTCCCGGTCTCCGTCTCAGTCTCTCTCCCTCTCTGGTCATGCTAATTGCTCCCAAGGTCAGAGCGTCGGCTGTGCTCCCCTGAACGCCCCCCACCCCAGCCCCGACTTTGAATGGCATGTTTTGATCAGACCTAATTTGATTGGTCGACGCTGTCTGGGGTGGATAGGGACAGCGCTTTACAGCCCACTGCTTTTGATGTGTGTGGATGTGTGCATGTGTGTGCGTGTCAGGGTGATGCATGTCAGGTTATGAAGTGTCTGTGGATGAGTGCATGAGAGTGTTACACGTCAGCTGGGAAGTGTTTTTTGAGGGGTGTCAGAGTGTGTAAAGGGGAGTGTGTGTAAAGGGTGGTTTATGTCACGGGCAAGGGTGATTTTGTGTACTTGAGTGTCAAGGAGACTTTAATGTGTTTTGATTCAGCATATGGCAAGTGTGTTGAGAGATATGGTCAGACATGGATGGAAATGCTGCTGGTGAAATAGAAATCCTCACATTGCCAATATTTGCTAAACTCAATATGAGTAGTGTGTGGTATGAAAATAGCACCATAATATTAGTTCAATTGTAGGAAATGTATTTGGTATCTTGATATAGATTGCATGGTGGGTAAAGGGGTTCACTCTTCATTCTATCAAAATCATTATTTTTGCTAGTAAATTAACTGATTAAGTTAAGTTAATACATGTAATTCATATATTGTTCATGTTTTTTCTGTGAGTCATTTTTGTTAGAAGGTACGAGGATTATTTTCAGTTTGAGTAAATGACTTGGACTGGTTGTTATCTGGTCATTCCATCCTCTCTGTTCATTTTCAGTAGTATTCTTTAGATGTTACAAAAGATTGTCTAACTAATTTATGTTTCTCTAATCAATGTTTGTTGGTGTAATTTCTGGTGCAGCGTGTAGCTCCATTGTACACATATCATTTGTACCTGAAGACGGTCTGAAACCAAAAGGCTTCTTTTAAATGTACTTGGTGCTGACAGTGCATGGAAATATAAACTTTCTTTTGCAATATTTATTCTGTAAATTGTCAAAAAATTGTGAGTAGTTTCAGATTTTTACATTTCAAGGAGCTGAAACAAGCTTATGCTTGGCTTTTTTTAGAGTCCAAGAGTTGGAAAATGTTCCATCTATTGACAAATGTGTGATTATTTCCGCAATGAAATACTGAATACTATAGATGCTGACTAAAAATAGTTTTTCTCCTATTATGAACTATCACATTTGAAAATCTCACTACATCTGCTTTCAGAGCATTGCTTGCCCTTTCTAGGAGATACATACTTGAACTTTCCAAACATTCAAGTAAAACAAATGGAAGGATTTTGGCTTTAACTTACGTCAACCCTGTTCAAGTCTTACCATCAGCATCTGTATAAGTATCTCCCTCTCTGGAGTTCAGAAACAGCAACATCCCCTCTGTGGGTCTCCCTGTCTCAGCTACAGTCAGATCCCCAGTGAGTGCTAGTGTGCTTGGTACAGTAGGAAGTCCTAGGCAGGCAAACAGGCCATGTGTGTCTGCTGTCTGACAGCAGCGCTGATCCGGCCCCTATGAGTGAGATTGATAGGGCCTGTGATCAGGGACGCCGCGCTCCCTCCATCGCCGGCGAGATGGATCACATCACACTGCCGTCTCCTCCGCTTCCAGGATAAATGAACTGAGGGGGAATCTATCACTCCCCAAGAAGGAGAGGGAGAGAGAGATAGAGGGAGGGACAGAATACCTTACAGAGATACTGATGAGGATACAGAAGTACGAAGGGGAAGGAAAAAGGTAAAAAAGTAAGAGAGGTAAGTGGAAAAAAAGAGTGACAAAGAAGAAGTGAGTCAGACACAGGAAGAAAGCGGCTAGTGGGAGAAAAAGAGAAAAGGAGGTATGATGGAGACAGCTGTGGAGGCCTGCTGCTAGGTCAGCCCCCTCCCTTGCCCCAGTCCCCCTCACAGGTTAGGTGTTAGGGTGTGGGCTTTTTTGTGTTCGGCTGTCAGCCAGCTATTTGTCACAGTGAGCGATCTGATGCTCCGCTGAATCAATCACACAGAAGCGCTGTGGGTTGTGTGTACTGTATACATGTGTTTGTGTGTGTCTCAACATGAAACTGTGTTTGTGCGTATACATACATGAATATATGTGCATGGAGGTGCAAAGCCAAGAAAAGAAGCAAGTTCCCCTCAGCGGGAGGCCATGCTGAACACACACTTTATCTTCTTCACACCGGGTAAAGGACTGTGTTTTGGATGGGACAGGTTTCGTCTCTCCAAACTCTTTTTAAAATGCACTTTCCAGTGGTCACGATCATTTCTTGGCCCCTAGACTGCTGCTCCGCCTGCTAATTTGGCCTGGCATAAATTAGACTTTGTCATGGCTGATTGGGAATAGGCACCTTATTGCATTAGGCCATGGCTTATTAAGCAAATGCTCTTAAGACAAGCCTTGCTTAACTGGGTGACAGCTTCTCAATTAGGTCGTCTGTGAAATATGCCCAAGATAATTGCCCCCAAACACGAGCTCATGAATTGGATTAGAACTTCTTCCCTTTGACTTGTATGTTCACAGGTGTCACGGACCTCAAAGTGACTGTGTGTGTGTGCACATATGATTGCTGAGGTAATGATTTAGACCCTCTCTTTGATATTATTGCGCTTGTATCTGCATAAGGCACTGCTTTTCTGAGCGTCTGTGTATGTCTCTCTGTGTGTGTGTACATCTAACTGACACGTTGCGCTTTCGCTGGATATAGTGCTCATGAGATCCCCCCCTCTTCTCCATTCCTAGAGAAATGACAGCTTCAAAAACCTTTCCACAATCATTATAATTGACTGATTGGCGAGTCCTTAACTTCCTCTGCCTCCTTCAATAATCCCAACATGGCTCTCAAGTGGCTCTAGGCTGTCTTTATGAGTGCCTGCTTGCGTACTTTATGATTGCCTGATGTGAAAATGGCAACGGTGGTACGAGGGGGTAATTTGTCGGAACCCAACAAAGAAATGTTGTAACAATTAATCACGGGGTGAACACCGAACAACGTGGTAATTATGTTCATTAAGTGGCGAGCACGAGGGCAATTATCTGGCATCAGCTTGGCTTGTCACAGGCGTGTCAGGCCGAGATTTTGTAATAACTCAACAGTTTTAAAGGGTTATCCCCTCTCATCTAATATCTTCTGATGGGGAAGGATTAGTATGGTTGTCGCAGAATGGCTACAATAGGGTCACATGGTCAATAGTGCTGCCTTGTGTCCTTGAGTTTCAACAAAAATCCAGTACGTTGCCTGTGGTATGGGAACACTCATAAACACACTGAAAATGCAAATGAATGTCATTTGCTTCTCCCAACATCTCCATGAGAGACACACAGAACACGTTATTATGGAAATCTAACAAAAGGTGGCCTTCCAAGGTAACCTGGTCATACCTCACAGTATT
This sequence comes from Diplodus puntazzo, assembly GCA_963678695.2. NCBI lineage: Eukaryota > Metazoa > Chordata > Actinopteri > Spariformes > Sparidae > Diplodus > Diplodus puntazzo. The sequence goes on from OZ023160.1 coordinate 9,262,445, forward strand.
TATTTATAAAATCCATTTTATTCAATTCATGATCTTTGGATAAACAATTAGGCAGACTCATTATGAGGAAGTAATATATGCTATTTTGTGGATGCTTTTATACACAACACTTACTGTGAATGAATTCAGCACATCTAAACATAGGAGGACTGGGTCGGACAAATTCTTAACTTCCCCTCTGTTTGAGGTATAATACATAATATTTCTGCATTTATATGACTCAAAAGGACTAAACCTTTATTTTATATTTTGTTGAGTTGTGTACTTGACTTCAGTGTTTCCGACCATGTTAAAAGTCAGAAACCCTCAAGGTAACACAGTCTGAGACTGAGGAAGGAAGTCAGAGAGAAAGAGAGACTAAAAATAATGTGAACAAACTTAAATCACTGCCTTGTCTGTGAACACTTCTGCTTGAGTCACGTCAGATAGATTTTTATTGGGAATGTTGGTTGCTTAACAAGGAAGACAACAACTCCCATGTTTGCACAATACTTATGTAATTTATTTCGTTCTGATTGAGAGACCACTAGTGGCAGAAATGACATGATGTAAATTTAAGGGTCGGGTAATCATATAAACCTACTAGTTCATACAACATGTCTTATGTCAAAAGATTTGCAAATTTAGAAGTAATTTCCATCCAGTAGCATTAATCGAATATTTGGAGTTGAGCACATTGAGACAACCAGGAGCTGCTGATTCTATTGTCACGTGCAAAAAAACCATTGCAGAAAAAGAAGGCGCAAAGAGATATCAAATCTCAAATGGTGGACAATCATGAAGCAAATCTGAATGCGATATGGCATTTATGTTTGTTTCATCTATTAGTGAGAGGAACTTAACAGTCTCCTCATCACTCAACACGGACCAGATGTTTGTCGGTCATGTTTCGTGCTAGGCTTGTTTCCATTTGCAGTTTGACGCTTTTCTATTTTTGGTAATACATCAGCGTAAAAATCTTTTGTTTCGATATATATATATATTTTCTTTTTTTTTCTTGCATTTTCCCTCAGTTTTTTTTTATATGCAAATTGAAAAAAATCGTTTAAAAACAAGTCTGTGGAAATGTATTTATCGTCAGGTATGAGAAATGATGATCACACAAATGGGATTAACAGAACACTCTATCGGACGGTCTCTTCTCTCAGGCATTCCTGATGTTGGATGAAAGTAGTTGTGTGAAGAATTAAAAAAAAAAGGATCTTGAGATAGAAGTTCCCCCCCTGCCCTCACCACCACATTACAGATGTCTGGAAGATAAGAGTGGAAAGGCTTCAGATGCTGTTCGATGATCTGACAAGTGCTTTATTTGAACTATACTGACACCTTTGGTATCATACTATACGCATTATTTATTCAAAAGCAACTGTATGGCCCTGAGGTAAGTCTTCTTGTAGACAGAGAACCATATGACTCATTTTTATTCTCTTCCCAACACACAGAAGACGAGTTACCACCACACCTGTCTACACCTGCATGAAACTCCTACCAACGCTTGTCTGATGCATATCTACTTCCTGTCTGACTTACAGTGAAAGAGACTTGCAAGCCCCAGTGAATTCTTAAACAAAAGGCTGAAACTTAAATCCTTACTCACAAATCCCAGCCTTGTAGATACAAAACCTGGAAATACCATCGGGCTAATTAAGCTGATTGGCTCTGTCTGTCCTGAAAGAGGGCTGGCCTGCCAATCAAATGCGGATGTTTCTGCTGTAACAAACTCTGGCAACGGCTTTTCTTTCCCCACTTGAAGCCGGTGGAAGAATCAACCTGACAGTGGAGCGTGTGATTGGACAGAACTGTGCAGGCTGTAGTTGTCAATCAATCAGCAAAGAGTTGAGTATTTCTTACCCTTTTTTCACAAGGCTGCACACCTCTGAAGCTGCCAGGCGTGAAAATAATAGATACTTAGGATAAAGACTCCCAGTATAATTATACAAACCTGCAGAAGACACCCTATCCTCCACTTTGTGAACACACAGTGCACTCAGTTCTCTCCTGACATACTCTCTCCTCTATCTCCGGTTGAAAAAACATCTCCAGGTATCTATGCTCTCGAGGAGGGCAAGGCAAGAGAAAGACAAATAGCGTGGGCTTTTTATCACCAAAGCCCTCCTGGAAACAGACAATAGCCACACAGGTCTTATTTTAGTCACTGCCTTTTGTGGCTGCCAGCCTTCTCAAGCTCCCTCTCTCCTTTTTCCCTTTTATTTTCTTGTGTTTTTCCTTGGGCACAGTTCTCTCTCCCTCTCTTCCTCTTTCTTTCCTTCTCTTTCAATTGCAAGCCTATTTGGAGCATGTTTGTTTTCACGCTTTCTCCTCTCGTTCTCAATCTCTACCTCCTTCTCATTTTCTCTTGCATCCCCTCCTCCCTCTTTTCCCTCACAGTTTGTGTGTGTGTGTGTGTGTGTGTATGTGTGTGTGTGTGTGTGTGTGTGTGTGCTGTACATCCATCGATGGATGTGAGGCGTGTATAACCTCAGGTAAGCTCAATGAAGCAGCCTGACTAGCCAGAGTGTCTGTGGGAGGCTCTGGCTCATCTCTGCCTGCATCCCTGTAGCCTTAATCTGTGACAGACCATTTCATAATCACAGCCAAGGGGGCTTCTCTCTCTCTGTCTCTCGCTCCTCCCCCTCCTCCTCCTCCTCCTCCTCGTCCTCCTCCTCCTCTTCTTCTTCTTCTTCTTCTTCTTCCTCTTCTTCCTGTGCTCCTCATCTCCTTCTCCCTCTTCCTTCTTCTCTTTTTTCTCTCCCAAAGTGCAATAATTCACAGGCATGCACCCTCCCACAGGCGGATTAGCAGGCGGCGTGCTCGTCCTACATAATCGCAGTACAATGGAGCCCATACGTGCTGCCGCCACAGCCACGCCATAGGGCACAATACATCTGCGCCGTCCCCCCTCACCAAATGACACTGGACAAAATGGACCCCATCTAGCATCCGACACCTGCATTACAGGCAGGCCAGCGAGGGCCCCGTTGTTCTTCAGTGCCCAATGCAGAGTGAAAAGAATAGGATGCATCAGTGCTAACCTGCACCAGAAAAAATAAGCGAATTTGGAAGCCCTCTTTGTGTGTGTGTCTTATGACGTCTTATTTGTCTGTTGAAAGGCGGCCAAAAGTCTCTCTTCTGAAGAGAATCTCATAATTAGTATTTTAATTTCTTTTAGTCTTCGTAGAGATTTTTCTGGTCTTCATTTAGACTATGTAGATCAGGTTGTGCATGTTTGTGTGAATGAGACAAAGACAATCCTCCTCCAGCTTCCTCCCAAAAGTTCTTCAAATGATAGAAAAGACAAATTGTGGCATGCGTTCTTTGGTCTTGATGTCACTTGTGAAAATTCTGTGAACACACTCACAGTGCTTGCTTCTAAAATATTCTATGAGCCCAGTCGATTACAGTGTGCGACATTAACATATTGTAAAAAAGGAACAAGCATCTTATGATTCATTTTCATTGTCAGAATAATAGCTGAGCCGATTAGCAGCATTGTTGCCATTGGAGAGGCAAAACATCATTACGCTCCTCAATCTGTTTGAGTAATTAAACCATTTGGGAGAATCATCTCATGTGTTTGCTGATTCAGTCAGAATAATAAAAAAAAAACTGCTGTCGAGCGCTGCAGCTATATGTAATGTTACATTTATGTATTAGCTTTAAAGGGCTTAAGTGTGGAGCTGTGCACAACTGCTCTGGTAACGGAATGTCAAATAGGATCCATCGCTCCATTCCAATGCATTTCATATAATACTATAATGAAAGGCGAGGATTTATACCGTATTAGTATCAAGCTCCATCAGATTTAAAGCCATAAATCCATTCTATATCCTCCAAGTTTTTTCTCTAACATTTTCTGGGCGCTTAATTTAATTTTCTCTGAAAGTGCCAGGCGACCGCTGTTCTTTGGTGTCAGGTGAATGAAATAATTTGCACATACTTTGCGCCTAAACTGTGGAAATCCAGGAGGCAATTGCATGCTTTGCTCTATCACACAAACACACCAAATCTCTTTTTTTTCCTGTTACGCTGTGGTTGAAAACGAACTATTAGGCTCACTTTCAAAGCATGCAGTTGAAATACCTGTGACTATCCTATTTGATTTATCCAGCTTTACCTAAACCAGATCTTCTATGTTACAGCTGTAAAACCCACGCTCCATCTTTCCATTGACTTCTTTTCTATACTCTGTAATGGCAATAGATGACATACATTAACGTCTCCAACGGCAGGATCCAATCAGACAGCCACAGGTTTCCGGGAGGCTCGACCTGTATGTAAAACACAGACACATTCAGTCTGGTATAGCTTCCTCTCCTCCTCTTATTCCTTTTCTATTTTGCCACCTCAGCACTAGCCCACACTGCGGTAATCCCCCACAAGTCAGGACAAAATGAGTGACACAGGCGGGGTCGCAGCTGGAACGCACACGGCCATGCATAAGATATCTCCTAGATTCTGCCCCTACCTGGGCTTATGGACCGACCCAGAATGTATTAGCGAGCCTTATGGCCTGGCAGGCTGGAGTCTGACGCGGTGTGGGCCTTTTCACACATGCAGGTTTAAACACACAGGACTTCATTAAAAGCATCACTACAAGATGATACTCGCTATATGTAATCCACATGCATGTTCACCCCCTTCTGCTTTTCAACTCCAGAGGCTTGTTAATCCTTGCTTGTGTTGAGATGGATGCTGAAATGAACACACACATGCTGTATGAACATGCACGCACTGTATGCAGACATGTAACACATTTAAGCACAAATACATTGATTTGCATGGGTTTTGATACGAAAAATATTGTTAAAGACAGATGTATGAGGTGTGCTCTGCTTCTCTTACGTATAAAAAAAATGTCCCATGAGCAACTCAAACACGATGCTGGACATATAGGTTGGAATAAATAAAGGTAAAGGTTGGGGGGGTGTCAGCATGGCCATGTGAATGAGGGACTACACTTGCATAGACCTCGCTAGAGTGGAAAAGAAAAAGTGAGATGTGTTCACTGTATTAAGAACATGAAGGAAAATAGAAATATACAATATAAAAGTAGTACATACAGGTCATAGTAAGAGTTAATCCTGTAGGTTGTTTGGGGCTAAACATTGGTAATGTTATGCTGTTGTTGTCTCACTTTTGGTTTTGCTCTATCTCCCTCTCTTTCCCTCTCTCTGTCGCTCTCTCTCCCTCCCTCTCTCCATGTCAGTCCACTGATTTATGGCTCTGTTTAAGCGAAGGCCACACGTCTCTCCCGACGCTGCTATTTGTTTCAACCCCGCTTCATTTTTCCACTCTTCCCCCTCTGATGGCAACCAGGAACCAACAAAAAATTAACCCTTGGCTCTTATGCACACAGCAAAGTGTGTTTTGTGGCTCTTCCCAGGTTGTACCTGCTTCAGGGAACTTGACAGGGCTTCACAGTGACTCCACTGTTGTTCTGACAAAGGGCTGAGCAGGCCCAGCCCTCTGCTGTTGTTGTTAGGCGTGCGTCGGAGATGTAGAAAAATGACATGCCACAAGGATGCCATTAATAATGCTCACAGGCAAGGTTGGAAAAATGGCCGACGTCACAAGGCCCTTTTATCAGCCTAATTTCATAAGAGGATTTCATGTCTGAACAGGGAAAAGTGGCTATTTTTCCTCTTCTTTTATATTGTAAACAGCCATTACTTGGAGAGGTATACAGGCCTGCGCTGGCAGTAAGTGGATATGAATTTCAAACCAAACCATCCTTTTATATCAGCCCTTCTCACAAACGCTTTGACATAATTGTGACATCAGACAGGCACACTTTTTCCCCTGCACTTGGTTCCAACTGAGCCATAATTCATTGGATTTTCTTGATGAGACTTTTTTTCTCTTCCTATTGGTGACACTGAAAATTAGTTCTTATAGATTTTCCCAGCAAACTAAAGCAATTGTTTGACTAAATCAAAGAGGCAGCTGGAGCCACAATTACATATTGTGAGTGTGATTGTGTTGCCATTGATTCTAAATGTCTAAAGCACTGAGAGGGATGTGTCTGACTTGGCTTTGTGTATTATAGCCGGGTTTTCTGCAGCATTGTACTGTATTTGCACTTCTTCTTCCCTTTTCTCTGTATGTGCCTTTGTAGCAGGCTGGCATGGAGGAGGCTGTTGTTTACCCTGGTAAGCTGCCCATTGTCTCTGGTGGGAATTCCCTTTGGGAGAGAACGCCACGGGAACAAGGCTCGGCACGGTGCGAGAACCTAACCGCAGAGCTGCTAGTGCGGCATTGGCGGGGCTTCCGTGCATCCACTGGGATCTAATGCCAGGGGTAAGATGGCCATCCCCTGGGACTGGAAAAGATGGTGAGATAGAGACAACAAAAGGGAATAATGGAAGGACTTGCAACAAAAGGGAAAAAGAGGGACAGACAATTGATGAAAGTAGAAGACAAACACAGAAGAATGAACATTTTAAGGTAAAATGTCTCTTAGAATTAGGATAAGAGGTATGAAAAACTAATGGAAAAGCTGAGGGAATAACCCCGGAGTTACATGAGCGTAGGATACGAAGAATAGATAAAAAAGAGATGGGACTTAAGAAGTGATGTCAGGATCAGAATGAGGTTCACTTTACGCACATGGCACCTTTAACCGACCATCATTTAATAAAGGACAGAAACAGCGAACAAAGAAAGAATTGAAATTGTCTGAAATATTCCACTTCCTCTACCAAACCCATCATCTCTAAAAGAAAGCTTCCTGTAGTATGACCTAATCCTCCTGCACCTCTGCACACCAGTCAGTTCTGACTCGAGGCCCGGCATGCCTGGGGCTGGAGTAGAAGGCGTGCCCCAGCTCAGGTGTGCTTGGTAGTGGACGCAGGGCACTGACAGGATAGGTTAGACTCCTGGCTAGATGTGACTTGACAGTAGTGAGGCTCGAAGGGCCCAGTAGGCAGGTTGGATGCCAAGGGCCTTATAGTGAACCTGAAGCTCACAGGACTCAAAAGGGGAAAAAAACACACAGAACAGCACTGAGTCACATCTCAAGTCGAACAGGATGAACTGTTGTTCAATCAGCGTCACTCCATGTTGCTCTGCTCTTTCATAATGATAACAACGGACAGCTTAGTAGATTGTGTGTACTTCTTCACACAAATTTCAATAAATATTGATGCTTTCAAAGTGATGTTTTCAAAAAGTAATATTATTCATACTAAAGTTGTATATTTATTATTGCAAAAAACACACACCTATGGCAATCATATTATTAGAAACCAGTTTACTATCATCATGAGAATCACTCTTATTTTTCTAAAGATGCAGACTTAATGGCTTTGCTCAGTTTAGGAGCCGTCCACTACTTCAGAAGAGGTTGAAATGCCATTGGTTAAGATAATGGAAGAGAGGGATGTAAAGTTCAGTGGAAGAGAGCCTAATGCCTTCTTAAGGTGAGCCATTTCAGCACGCAACCGCATTTGTATACGTCTGCGTATTTACCCGCAAAGGGAGGGAGGTGACCTTTCCATGTGGAGATGGTGTCTGCATGGAAACGCTGCTTGCTGCATCCTAATGGCCACCCAGGGCCACCTCGCCTCCGCGGCCGTCCTGATATTTGCCTAAACGCGTGGGTGAAAGTGTTTTTTTCTTTACCCATCCCAGAAATATTTACAGAGAAATTGTGGTCAGCAGAAATGAGGTGAGAGCAGCGACAAGGTGGGAGTGAGGGTCATAGGGTATGTGCTATTAGACATACTGGGAGCTCTTGTTGGCCAAGGTTAATAGGGTGTTATACAGTGGCATGGTTGATTAGTGCAAAGTTGTTTAGTTTTAAATGAAAAGCAAACTAAATTGGACAAAAGTGAACTCTCTGTGACTTTGATACTTTGAGTTTAAGCTTGTGCTTCATATGATACAAAAGAAGTTTACAAACTGACAAACACACTCAACAGAGTAAGACTGACAAAGTATCATTAGCAGAGCTGCTCTGAGTGAGGGTTAAGGCAGAGGTCTCCCCGTCAACATGGCTTCCTGCCTCCTGCTGCTCTGCTGATCATTAGGAAAATGAACGATTGGTGGGCTCTGTGTGTGCGTGTGTGCATGCTTGTGTGAGTGTGTGTGTGTGTAGGTGTAGGTGTGTGCGTGTGTGTGTGATTTCTGTGCCACTGGGCTGTGGGCAGCCTGATTACTCTGCTCTGTCTCCTACTTACCTGCCGGCCCACTGACTTACCTTCAGCATACTAACTCCCTCCAGTTCCTCCTCCCCTCTTACCCTGTTACAGGCAGCAGACAGACAGACAGACACACAGACACACACACACACACACACACACACACACATGTACACATACACATACACACGCACACACATGGGAAGGAATCACAAATGCATTAATTTGTCTAGATTCATCTCCACAAAACTTCTGAATGTATCACATCTTGACAGACAATTCTGGGCCAGTAAATCTATTCCTCAGGGTATCTGTGTACCTTTAGAAAAAAAAAAATCCCTTTAGCTTGCAAAACCCCTTACTACCACCCGTTTTCCTCCTCTGTTTTGTGTGTGTATACCCAATTGTATACTGGAAGGCAAATGGCACACATACATTTTAAAAGCACATCAACGATCCGGGCGAAACCCCCGAAAGGTGGGAGAAATTACAGGATCAACGATTGATGTCAGGGGAACAAATCTGAGCAAGGGGCTGGAGATATTTCACTCCTGCTAGGGCGTTTGTGTGAGCTGTCCCCATTAACAAGCAGAGGAGATAATGTTGGTGGGTGGACACACTGTGTGTGTGTGTGTGTGTGTGTGTGTGTGTGTGTGTGTGTGTGTGTGTGTGTGTGTGTGTGTGTGCGTCTTGCTGAGCCTACATCACACTACACGTGCTGAGCCTGACAAAACAAGCGATGGAGGTAACGCTACGCTTTTACTAAACATTCAGCCTCCAACTTAATTTCCCCAGTAGTATAAAAAGTAAATATATTGTTTGGGAAAAATATAAATATACAGTTTATTGTATGCATCTAATCGCTTTTTTAAAATTATTATTATTTTTTTTTAAATGGAATAGTTTATAGTTAACCATTTGACAACAAGGAATGGAAGAGCTGGGTTCAGTCTACTGGTTAACTATTATTACAAATAAATAAATTGAGGAATTAGATAAATATACATTTATACAGTATATCCTGTAATTTAAGCCACGATGGATTACAAATCCACCTCCTCGTTCTCCGATTACCCTAATGTTCTTCTAAAGAGTACAAAGGATGGAGTTGTCTTCTTTTTATAAATTCCCACCGTTCTTTATTTTGCAACACAAACAAATTCACACTTTGCCGTTCACACATTAATTATGCAGTTAGAGAAAAAGCTGCAATGGTGGAAAGGAAGGAAGGTGAAAATGAGGAATTCAGTTTGTTGTGCTCCCTTGTTGAATATTCATATAAAATCAATTTCTGATGCTTTCGGGCGTTGTTTGTTCCAGGGCGGTGGAGTCACTTCCTATTTGTGAAGCTGTTAGGTACTAGGAAATGGGTGAATCTGTTTTGGTGGGAGGAGAAAGGTGTCTGTGCTCAAAGGTAGACATATGTGAGGTGTCTGTGGCAGACTGTGGAAGATATTTAAAGTGCGGCATGATCACCAGCCCCACTCCCACCCAAATTGCAATTTCATTTGATTAAATTTGTTTAATATGTCATTCAGTGCCGGCGCCACTGCGATGTTGATTTGCCCTGACAGTCAATGCTGTGCATGTCTGACGACCACTTTTGTGGCTCTTTCTAGTTACCCATCATGATTTTTCTTGCAGCTCTGCACAGTTTGTTTCACCTCTCCAAGATGTTTGAGAGCACTTAAAGATAATTATTGCCAAATGATGCTCTAATGAGGGGAACAACTGTCGTTAAGTCTTTGCGTGAGAGCTGGGCCTGCTTGCTGTGACGCCACCTTTTTAGGCTTCATTTTGTTTGCCCGTTTGACAGTGTCAGACTTTCTATAGATGTTGCCTCAATCTGACGCATGCCATAATAATTGGCTGTGCGCAGGAGATGCAAATTGCTGAGGATTTATTAAAATGCACCTTAAAGGGGTTAGAAATGTCTGTTTGCAAGTCAAATTACCATTTCGCCTCTCTTTGAGTCTTTCTTTTTTTTGTCAACCTCTCTTAAACTTCCTGCGCTCTTGGAAGAGGTCAGACGCAGCCCTTCATTTGTGGAGGAGGATTTTCGTCTCCTGTGGAAAATTGCAAGGCATTTAGAGCTATCGGAGAGGGTCAGGGACCTCTCCTTTAATTTCCCTTTATCTTCTCTACCATGCTGCACGACCCCAAGCACATCACAGTGCTGATGTCTGGCCTGTCTCTATGCATGCTGTTTATTTGTGTACCCGCTTTTCCTTCTCAATCAAACTGAATGGAATTTTTCTTGCCAGAACTTGCCCCATGCTTCTGGGATATTTTTCATTTTCATTTTGCATTCCTCCCTAAGCTGTATGAGCGTAACATGTTGTTGGTGAATTTAAATCACAAGGAGTATTAACTTTAGATCTTTGGAATTATTGGCGATGAGATTAATGTGGTTGAGATTAACATTGCATGCATTTGCTTGAAGAGCCTTTCTGCAGGTAAAGCTTTTGTGTTACAGCCTGAACATCCACAAGAATTTTAATGACTGTGGTCGATTGTTTCCATTCAACAAGCCGCTTCTGTTGCTGTTTTGTATCTCTCTGGTATTTTGTAAAGCCCTGGTTGCTACGGGAACACACATTGTGTCACTGGTCAGCCATGAGTGACAGTTGTTTCTCATCAGTGACATAACGACACAACAATGAGCGTAGAAGGACGAGAATGTTCTACTATAAGCTTTCCAAGAGGATGTTAGCACAAACATTTCCTCAGTAATCCGTAACCGAGACTCGCAAGCAGGGGACTGGAACTAATGAAGACAACTATTCAATTATGAGCTCAATTAATGCAAGTGCCTGGAAGCACGGATCACAGATGAGCCATACAGCTAGCCTTAGATGTTGTGGACCACAACTGGAGGCGAACAACACGCTGAATTTCTCCCTCAATCCCTTGGCTTAGCACTTATGGCTGTCTCCACTTTAAAATGGTTTTACAGGCTCATGAGAGAGACATGAGAGTGTGCCTCAAATCTATGTCTTTGTCCACTGTGTAGAGTCATGAGGACCTGAATTGACTTTGTCTAGATACGGGCCCTCAATCTCTTCTTAAGCATCACTCTGTTATTGCTATTGTCTCCTGAGGTTCATCTCTAGCTGCACTATATTCGACCAAGCACAACAGAAAGTCCAATTTAGCCTGATTTCCCTTATTCCAGCTTTGATTCTTGCTTTGGCTCGTATCGATTTCATAAAACTTATGTTTTGTTTCTTCTCTGTCTTGTTTTTGGATAAATCCATGTTGTTTACAGTGTGCGATGACCCGCGGGGCGTCAAGATTATTCTTAACCCTCTTCCTCGCTGTGGTTTTGTGGTGTATCGATAGGTAGCCATGTTTGCTTATAATTAAGTCCCTACTACACCACAGATGGGACTCACTTCAGACCTTTTGGCCCAATTAAAACAAGCTTTCCTACCTCAGTACTACCAACGTTGTTACATATATATAAATGCATTATTTTAATAAAGAGGTGCACAGCGGTAAGGCATTTACACTGGTTGATACATGTTGCTTGTGCTCTCATGATGCAAAGCAACTGTGAATTACCACATAATATCACATCTCAACATAAAGCACCTTGTTGCCCAAAGGGAAATCTTGCACACTGATTAAAGATTAAAGATGAAAAAACAGAGGCTGTGCAAAAGAAAAAAAAAATCTCTAATTATTTCCCTAGAAATAAAATAAAATGGTAAAGGCCGCTGGGGAGTTGTGTCTAATTATTTCATTTATCTGTAAAAGGCCTCGTGAGGATGTTTCCTTCCTTTATTTTAATTTTCTCCCCCTTTTTACACCTTTAGCATTCTTGTCTTTATTGCATTATATTACATCTCTTTCTCTGTTTCATCTCTGCAGTACATATTGAGCATGCATTCACTGGATTAGGAGACATTGATGGTAATTAGTAAAGGTGATTGTGAGTAATTCAAACTAGTCCAGAGTCCTTGACTCATGTGACTCATTAACTGAAGCTATGCTCTATAGACCTTTGCTTAAACCACTGGCATGAAAAAAGGGCAGTCCCTTTGCTTGATCACACATAAACACATTAAATAATTTGCAGACCGGTGTGTGTTACATGTACACGTACACGATAACATATATATTTTCTGACAGTAATAGGTTAGCTGATCCATGTATTAGAACAACTGACCTAACTGACTGTGATGGCTCAAAATGACTTCAGGCTCGTTCTGTCCAAAGCTCTTCCTGACACTTGACTATAGGGAGCTCTGCACTATTGTTTTCCCACTACAGACACTGCAGTAGACTACGTGTTATCTGGTGTCTGATTGATTTAAACAATTCAATATACATTATTTCATTAATTTCTTCATGTTTTTTTTAAAACATTATTAACACAGTTTGCTTAACATCTCCAGTATATGTGCCATCCCAAAAGTGAATAAATACATGACTGAGTTTTACAATGCTGCTTTCAAGTGGAAACTGATTATTAGCCTGTTGGACGGTTTATCTCATGTGGTGCACATATTTGAGCTAGCTGTGAAACTCGTCATTGTACTGTTATTCATGTTTGGTGTTTTGGTTTGTGTTGTGAGTCGTGAGATTTTAGCTTTCAACCATGATCAAGGGGCTGGTCATCAACCAAAATAATTTCCACTGTTTCTACCCTCCGCAGGGCTGTTTTTCTGTGCTTCTTTGTTGCTTCAAACAGAACAGACACTTCTCTTCTTGGCCTTTATTGTTTGTAAAACCTAATCATATTCCCCTGCATGATACTTCTGCAAGTGTGTTATCAAGTTTTTGGTGTTAAAGCCACCAACACTGATTGCGCCCTTAAAACACTCCTATTGCACTCTTGGCATTCTGTTGTTTTGCTCTTTCCCCCTCTTTTTGGTGTAAAAAATCATAGCTGACATAATGACAGCACGCAGCTGCTGTGGCTACTGTTGTCAACACTTGACATGTTGCTACTTCTCATAGCTCTTTTGTTTGCACCAAGTGTGCCTATACAAGTATTTAGATGATGTTTAAATAGATATTTTTCAAAAGTTTGTACTTGTTTTGACTTTTATTTTAACTGTTCCAGTGTTTTTTGACGGATACGGATGCTGCCTACTGGACTACACAGCCCTTAGTATGACCAAAATGGGCACTGCACTGCTATGGGTGTGTGTGTGTGTGTGTGTGTGTGTTCGTGTGTGTGTGTTAGGAGCACCCAAAACAAGGTTTCCCTAGTGAGGTGACAGAGGCAGCTAAGCCAGTAAACAACGATGACAGTAATCATATGTGTTCGTGGTACTGTGCTTCATCACCTGTCCAGCACCAAGGCTTGTTAAAGGACAAATGACTCTTAATAAAGCATATTCTTTACCCTCATCTCTCTCTCTCTCCTCTCTGGCCCTCCTGTCAGTGTTCCTTTGCTCCCCGCAGCCCTGCCCCCACCTGAGGAGGCCAGGTTGCCAGGCCATGGGGCGGTGGGATTGGCCAGCTCCACACTGAGATTGATTACCCCTCTAATCTTAGGACTGCCAGTGGGTCTCCAGGGCGAAAACTCCGGCATGAATCCACCCTCTGCCCCAACTCCCACCCTTCCTCTGTCTCCGTGCCTCCTCTCTCCCTCTTCCTCCATCCCCTTCATCCCTCTGTCCCTGTGCTGCCAGAGGCACTGAGGGACGACACTAAGTCACAGCTCCAGACAGGGCCACTCGCTCGCATTGCCTGCCTTGTTCGCCATATGTCACGGCAAATGGGGCTCCCGTGGACTCTGCCATGGACTCGCAGGGAAAAAAATGACATGAGGAGGTGGAAAGGGGATGAGGGTTGTAGGCTGCATGAGGTGGGCAGTAGAGTAGAGCAGAGAAAGCCAGTTCAGCTGCAATTCAAGGATCGTTAAAAACCACAGTGCTCTTGTGGGAGTTAGGGAAAACTTAAACCATATATATATATAAAAAGAGACCTTTACTTTCATATGTGTGTTCTCGGGTGGTGGTATCTGTTGTCTCCTCGCTGCCTTCCTTTCTACGTTCACACGTTATTTGTCGAGGGGTGTGGGTGATGACATGACACCCTTCCAGTGTGCATTATCACAGCATCAAGGACACAAGATGCATGACAACTTGTAAAGGTGACAATTGTGCTCGGTGATGGTACGACCTGTCATCCAGATGGGGGTGAAATGAGCTCTCTTGGTGGCACTCCAGCTCTCACTCGATGTAGAGAGACTTCCACTGTGGCTGGGTGGTGACATTACCTTTCAGAATGTCAGTTCGGCATTCGTCTTCTCTTGTAAAGTCGATTTTTTTAGTATGAGTGTGGGAACAGAGTGGAAACCCACTGACAGAACAATTAGCACTGTCGAGATTCTGTACCGGAGTGGCAGAGCAAAGTGGAAATAATGAGGAATATGATTAGGAAGTATCTGCAGTTTAATGTGTTCGTCCAGTCCGAATAACATCCCTGACATTTAGTTTGAGCTAATTTTAAGCTTGCTGTTTTTTTTAAGTGAGTTGCATGTGTTTCCATGGACATTTTCTAAGGCCTAGTGACCTAAAAATGTGTCCTTTTGGTCCATATTGTTCGTGCCAGCCCGACATACTTTGTCAGTTATGGCTTCTTAACTCAATCAGACCTTGATTCCCTAACACACATTGGATAAACAAAGGCAAACACAGACGTAAACCCCAGCACGTGATGGCTCTGGTTGCGACCTGTTCGTTGATTCATTGCTGTAGTAAAAGTGGAGGATGGGGGTGGGGTTGGAGTATGCCTAAGATGAAAAGATGGTGTTGTTGTGATGTGGTGTTTACATGCGTCTGCATATATTTACCCTCAAGGGTCAAATTCAGCTGGCAGGTCTCTGTGTTTAATAAAACAGATTCCTGGGAAAGGAGCTTAATCTTAAGTGTTCAATTATACTTTTACATCTTGAGTTCGATTTCAGATTTCATTACAAATATGGTGGCAATAATAGGAAAGTAAGATCATTTAAATCGTTCCACTTGTGAAGCTTTTGTTTTTTTTATTTTTATTTTCAAGGTAAAAACTTTCATGGTCTTAACACACAGGATGAGTAATGCTTAAAAGCCGAGTTCATTTCGTACATATGAGTGCGTCCCCAAAAGCACATGGAAAGGGCCAGACAACCATCAGAAGGCTCTTTGAAGTGCTCTTTCAGGCCACCATGGATTGCCCACACACACGTACTCACAAACACACACTTGAGAAACTCTTTGAGGGCACTGTTTTCTAATTCACCTCTGCACCTGTTTATACCTTCTCCCCATTCTTCCTTTTTTCCATGTCTGAGTGAGTCCGAGTCATAGAGAAAAAAAAAAAAAAGAAGGAAAGAAAAACAGCGTGGGTGAATCTGAGCAGAGAAACATCCTCTGGGTCTTTTTCCTTTTTTAAAAGAACTCCTCCAGATCTCATGTTTAATTTATGAAGGAGGGCTCAGGCGTGATACATCCTGGCATGACAGGCAGAGTCCATCTTTGTCTCGGAAACGTGGATCGGACCGGACCAGGGGTGATATGCCAGTCCCCATCGGAGCCCCGGGGTGCCACAGACTGGTCAACAGCTGGGAGCGAAACCAAGCCTTTCATTGGAACCAGAGCGTGGTTAATTAAACAAGTTCCCCTCGGTCAGAAAGCAGCTGGAGTCGGTTTACTCCATGTGCCAGTCAGTGCCAGGCTGGCTGGAAGGCACACTCCACCACACAAAGGAAGAGGAGATGCGACAGCGTTCTTCGACGTTGGAATGCGCAGAACACAAAAAAACACATGAGAGGATGTTACTGTTTGGGAGTATTTAGATTTATAGATTCTGAGTCGAAGGACAGGAGTGGGATGTGCTGGCTTTGGCTCACCCACATCCTACTGTGAGCATCAATCCACAACCCACACCCTTAAACCCAACTCCACAGCTTTATGTAGAAGCACATGATGAGCAAATTTAATTTGTTTTAGGCTCTCCAGTAATGCATACTTACAGTACAAACATACCAACACGCATACATACAGGCGCAAACACCACCACAAACAAACTCAAACGAGTGAAATCTTGTCAAGCTGAGCACCGAGTAAAGATTAGACATCCTTGTCCGCCTTCACAGCCTAAGACGTCGTGGTCAAACCTGGGGCGATTTCAGAAAGTAAGATAGAGTGGCAGCCGATAGTTGACGGAGAGGATGTGAGAGAAACAAGACGCGTTCCGAGTGCTAAATTGGTGTTGGGGTTGCAAACTGGGGGAGGGCAAGCAAGGGAGGGGGGTACAAAATAGCCAATTTCATAGTACACATGTGGATTAAGTTCCCTCCTTTGAAAACGCTGTAGAATGCCCATGTACCAATTACGCCCCGGTGGTACAGGCGGGAGCTATGGGGCCATGTTTTTGGATGTTCTTGCGCCTGTGTGTGCTCTGGCTTGCCAGATTGTCTGCGGGCAGCGTTTGTGCCTGCTTTGATTCGGTGCCAGTGAGGCCTCGCAGGCTCTTGGCACCCTGACACCTCCCCATCAATACGCTGGCACCGTGTGGTAGGGGGTATCAAAAATGACCCAATTAGAGGATGGCAATGTGTTCTGACAGGCACTACCTGGTGGGGTGTGTTAAAAACTGCAGTCTTTCTCTTTTTCTTTCTTTCGATCATTCTCTTTGGTGTGCACGCTTTACCTCTTCTGCTTCTCTCTGTATTTTCTCAGCATTTTCTACTCGCTGTGTGCTGCTCACAGCGGGTGACAATGGTAGAGATGTGACTGGCTCTGCCTGCCTTGACACCCTCTCTTTGTACGCTTCTTTCAGCTGTTTGCTACAAACATACCAGCACTTTGCAAGTGTACAGATGCGCTGGGATTGGTTTTGACTAAGAACACTGTGATTAGAGTGCTCAGTGACAGAAACATTATCCACAGAGTTGGCTTGTCAGTGTTCATTGGCATGACTGACAAGTCTCTGGATCTCCCATTCTCTCTTTCTATGTCTCTGTTTTCCTCTGCTGTTCCCCCCCCCCCCCCCCCCCCCTCGATATTCTTGATCTGTCTGTCTTTCCCATGTGTAGCCAGAGTTCAGTGGGAATCTCTGCTAGCGTGTGTCAGTGTGAGTCTCTCTGTTAGCAGGATGTCTGCAGCTCCTTCAGTCTGAAAGCGGCTTCTGTTGAGTTTTAGAAATCTGAAATAGCATTAAAGGCTATTAAAGTTGAATGTAGCACTTATTCATTTTAAGTTCTTACGTCTATGTAATTTTTCTCTCTTTCTTTTTTGATTAAATCTGATCGAGACATGGACTAATAATTCAGTCTAACTGAAAAAAAAAAACCCAACATATTTTTGTATTTACCAGCCACAATTATCTGACATAACAACTCCCTTTACATAAACAGAGATTATGATAGATTTGTGGAATCAGCCAATCATCTCTGTTGCTCTCACTTAATTGAAACTGTGACAAGATGTATGTAGTTTTAACCCTACATTACTCCCACTCAATAACGACCTCTGTGCTGAAGCAAACAGATACTTTTTTACTCTTAAAATTTTTTTCTCACCTCTTAGCATAAAGTATTGCCGGTGTCTGTCGAATGAAAAGGAAATGGTATCACCATTGGGTCAAACACGTTAAGTTAATTCTGGTTTTAAGACCTTACTTTTGCGTTTCAGTTACTTATTTCTTTTAGAAGAAGAGTGCCGAATTTCCAAAGCCCACTTAAATGCATTTGCGTAAAAGATGAGTCATAGAATTTAATTTGATTCACTGATTGATACCGTGTACTGCAGCAGAGAGGCTGCATTCCTATGGTCTTTATTCTACAAAAAACAAACATACAATCATGTGCCGTGTCTCCCATCTCCCACTAGTGTTTGGACACACCATGATGCAACAGGCAGTCTGTGTTATAGGAGCTGTGTTTGATTCACTCCAGTAAAAAGTTAAAGCGGGAATTGTTAAAGGATTAATGCAGAGACCGGTGAGTGGGGACCTCGGAAAGGTTCTGTTGGAAAAGATTGGACGTCTATTTTTATATTTGACTAGAACAGCATGGACATATTCGAGACTTGAATGGATAGACCATTTTACAGATGATTAACTGAAATTACTTACAACATTTTTACCATTTACAGGTTCTACAGGGTAATCTTCATTAGATTCATTTTCATTTAAAAAATGGTACAAACTGCCAAATCGCTTTTCTCCTCATTTATATTAGTGCTAGTAAAACTGTCTATTGAATCACTTTTGGTTCCTTCTCATTAGATTTAATGCCTCAGTTGCTCCATCTGAGAGCCGACTGTGAAGGTTTGGCATGTGATACCCTCTGGCATTATGCTGGTCGTGAGCTGAGCCCTCACAGGTCTCGACTGGCATGTTAGAGCAAGCTGCCAGCCTAGATGGGCAGTTGGTGCCAGGTCCACTACCAGCTGGTGAGGTTCTGTGCCATTCTCGGTGCCATCAGGTTCATCTGTCAAAGCTCCTATGACGACGACAACTCCTCCTACGTGTATTTAACGAAAGTGTCACTCTGCGGCTTCCAGTAAACATTAATCACCCATAGAAACGCCAATATAAAACCAATTGATGCAGAGAGACAGTGTTGTGAGGCAAAATACAATCAAAAAGGTGTTTTAAAGGAATATTTTTATACTGTGAGTGAGACTTTACATCTCAAAATACATTAACTCTGACTTAACCAACAGAGGATATTACATACAGCCCTGGTCACTCTGAAACCTTGCAGCCAATGTATCTACTATACATCTTCTCCACTTATTTTTCGACCTTCTCCAGTGTCTCTCTGAGCTATTAACCTTCCGTGTAATATACTTCCTTGTGTATTGTGTGGTTTTCCGGTGCGCGTGTGCTTGTATGTCTGCTCTCTCTGCTGATTGATAGGATGTGCAGGTTAAATGATCAAAAAAGCTTTTACAATTATAGGACAACTCCTTCTCTTAAGGCACCTGTTAAGTTGTTTGTTGCCAGGAGAAACGGACACTTCATCATGCTACCGTAAATGATTTCCCTGCTCCCTCACCCCGAGCTCCCTTTTCCTCGTTTCATTTTATAGAGGGGAGATTTTCGAAGGAGACCTCTCATTTTTTAGTGGAAGGAGCAGGGAACGCTAAAAAGGATGTAGTGCTGTTTGAGGACAATATCTTATCTACGAGTAACGGTGCCTCGGCTAATTTGTACGACTCGCCATATCCTGCTGCGGCGCAACAGCTGAGTGCTTTCAGAGAAAGACTGATTTGACTTTGGCCATTATCTTTTGATAGATAAGAGGTCTGCAGGTGCTTTTCTCATCCCTCAGGGTGTGGTTTTGAAGATGGAGGACATGTTTTTACCCATTGACATTGATGCAATACATCCCAGAAGCAAGAGTACTAATGTCTGTGTGGAGTCCACTCAATCCTGGTGCCTAGTGTCCTCTCATTGCCCCGGCCACAGCCTGCGGAGCCCTATAACCAAGGACTGTGCCTACCAACCATGAGTCATTAAGGTCTGTGTTTAGACAGGGCTAGGGGTCATTGCGGGTGACGGTAATATATGGTCTCAGACTGGACTCACAAATCAGAGGCATTCCACTCCAAACACCTTTTTTTTTCTTTCAGGAAACAAAGAAGAGAAAGAAATCAGAAGTGAAAGCAACATGATATGGTTCTGTTGCAAAAGTCCAGAAAATGATTTCAGGTACATTTCACAACTCATTTAGCTGAGAATTATGTGTTGATTATTCAAAAATAACTTTAAATACGGGCAAAATGTTTTGGCTAAATTATCATATTACTCCGCTGGCAGACGAAAAAGACGAAAACTGGTATTTATCTTGCATAAGCAATTTCTGTAGGTAAGTTTTGAATGGCAGGAGTTCACAAGTATTGGGGAGAAAAAGAATCACACTTTGCAATTAATTGAAGTAAATCCTTTCAGTTTAGTTTTTTACCATATTTAAAAGCCTGAAACTTGACCATTAACCTCCAAATGGATGTGAAACACCACTAGTGTTCCTCTTCCCCTTTCTAAAAACAATGTGCCACAAAAAGGCCTGTAAAATGAAATGATGAGTTTTAAATGTCTTTTTTCAGGCAAACTCAATTAGCAGCATGTTTTTTTTTTCTCCTCTTTTGCAAAGAGCCCTACATTAGCACCAAGGCTAGTTATTATTTCCAGCGCGGACATCTTTACAAATCATTTCTCTTTGCCTTTTCCACCGCTGCCTCCCGCGTGCCACTATGTTCCAAAGTGGGCTCCAATTATGAAAGCATTAAAAATGCTGGTGAAGGATTTAGGTACATTACACCACTCAATGACATTCTACTCGCCATTATGTTATTAGCAGAGTGCTATGTGTAAAAAGGGCCTTTAATTGAGAAAGTGTTGTAGAAAATACATTTAAAACAGCCACTGTTACCCTCCCTCTCTGCCCCCTCCACTGGCAGCTGTGCTCACTGTGAAAGGCTTCTTATTGTGGTCCATTTGGTTAAAATCCCTCACTCATGAAAGGTCATGAAGAGCAGGAACTGCAAAAATTCAAGGATATGGACAAAAACTGGTACAAGTGTATATATATTTAATTGTCTACTTTCAATCTCTTTATGAAAGACCTTTACAAAAAGTCAGAAAATAGAGTTGGCAGGTAAAAAATGTTAGGGCCACGCCTAACAATGATTTTTGTTATTGATCCTGCAGATTGTTTTCTAGATTTATCGGTTAATCTTTTCGTCTATTAAGCAACATTAAAAGGTGGTTATTTTTTTTAACAGTCCGTAAGCACAAGTACTCAGTTTACTGTCCGAAAAGATTATGATACATTTTGATTGATTGATTGATAATTAAACTTTTTATGAAATAATGCTGAATATATCAACTAACCTGTAAATAAACGATACGTTTCAGCTGAAATGTATGTCTTGATTCAAGTTGGTCTAAGTTCTTGTGCAGGTTTTCTGTCTGTATTCATTTTGTGTGCGTGTGTGTGTGTGTGTGTGTGTGTGTAGATATGCATGTATGTACACAGGTCTTCGTTGTTCAACCAAACCTTGTTACTCAGAAAAAACACCTTTTGTTATGTTGCAGTTTTGCATTTCAGAGTTCATCTTGGTTTGTTTAATTTAAAAAAAATAAAAAAAATGAAATCATATTTCATGGAGCATGCAATCTGTCATTGAGGTCACGGTATTTAAATCGCCAACATTTGAAAAATAGTTTTTTAATTGGAAGGAAATGTGCAGTATGTGGCCCCACAGAGTCAAACTGCGTGGCGTGTTTCTTTAAAAAAAAGAGTCCATCTTCTTCTAATATGGCCGAGTAACAGATGGAGTTTGGGTTCTGCCCTGTGCTGCATCCACACACCCTATGTGTCATCTGTCATTACATTCAGGTCATTGTTTGGCGCTCAGTGGCAGCGTGACTGAGTTGGCCACAGCTTGACAACTGTCTCTGTTTCACACAGACAGGGAGAGAATATGCAGACACCCTCAACACTCACAGGGCTGAATCTGTGCACCATTGTCTGGCCTAGTTCAGTTCCCCAACTTTGGACTAAGATTTTTTCCTGAATTTCTGAATAGAATAGATCCCAAAATATTTATGGCTTTTTCATGAGCCATACCAACCAGCATTGGATGGTATGTGACGAAGACTCTTAGCTCGCTGTCATACATGTTTTTCTGCATGATATCTATGATGTTTACTCTGTTGCCTTACAACTTTCCAAACAGGATTTCCTACAGGACAACAGATGGTGTGGTGTCATGTTGAATTGCATTTTAAACCAATTTTATGGTCCACACCGTGGAGTATTTGTCTTTTCACTCACCTGAGACACAAATCCACCAGCAGCGCGTGACACACATGTAATCCAAATTGAAACAGAGTAAACGCTGAGAGCGTACGCCCAACATACATAACTGGATCATCTTACCAACAGAATAGGAGGGTGTCACATTGTGAAGATGACCTAGGTGTTAACATGTACATAAAAGATAGGTACATATTGTAACGCTAGCTCTGTGATCATTAGCGCAACAACATGATCTGTCATTGTAGTGGATATCTGCCTTTGATCGGCAGAACCTTACTCTCCACCTATCACACCTGTAAACCAGGGCCAGATAAATATATTAGCCTTTTTTGTTGACTTGTATCATATGGGCACACAGATCAACCCCTAAAGATGGACAACTCTGTAAAGAAAGTAAAAGTGTTTTGCGGTGGTTCTTGAACAGCTTCCTGCTGCCAAACATGATGGTATTCTAGTAAAAAGTAACAAAAAAGTAGTGCAGCTACACAGTGTTGTGTACCTCATTGTCACTTAAGTACAGTTGCCAATAAACACTGAGATGGCCTAAATAGCCCAGCTTCTGACAAACATTTTTTTAGTGTGTCGACTATGACTAAAAAGATGGATGACGGTGAAGCTGAAATCTGCTTATATGAAAAATAAGTAACAGAACATTTTTAAAGATCCCATTTTGCGGAAAATGATATTTCCGAGCCTTTTTTTCATTATAGAGCAGGTCTAGGTGCTGTATAAATACTGTGAAAGTATCAAAATGCTCAATCCACAGAGAAATGCACAAAACAGTCTTAAAGTTTTCAACCAGTATTAAACTGAGCCTCCCAAAAGCCGTCATGATTTCGACTACACAGTCAGTTCCCCTTTGTGATGCCCCTAGCACTACTAGACCCCCAAAATCATAGCATGAAACTAAAGCAATAGCCTATTAGGGGACCTTTAACTTTTCTTAACTTAACTTTTTATAATAATTCCACTGACTAATTGGTAGCTCGCTTCGCTATGACTTAACAATGCATCTGCATCATCTTCCCCAGAGCTGCTAAAGTGAGAAAAAGGCGCACGGTGTAAGATGCAGGAGTTCTGAAATATCATGTGTGCCATCACAGTTGGAATAAAGCCTGCTGTCTGTGACACACTGCAGATAGGTATTGAGTCTTATGCCTGAGCTGGGACAGACAGAGCAGAACTTACACAATCTTCTGATTGTAATCTGCAGCACTGAAGCAAAGCTGTAAACGTAGCAGCACTAACCTCTATAAAGAGGGCCTCTTTAGATTTGAAAAGAGCTCTTCCTGATGCTGATTTCATCCCTGAGCTCCTACGTGTACATATTCTATGCTTGGAGAGAACTCTTATTCAGTTCTTGTCTTACAGTGACATTTAAAGAGGTTTATACCTGTGAGTGTGGTCACCTTGTGTATTCAGGTTGTATCTGTAAATGTTGTCTTGAAAATCTGAACATTGAGGTTTTTGTTTTGCTTTTACAAATGTGTGAAAGCTTAAAAACAAAACAAAAAAAACAATTATCTAGCACCGATTTGACTCCCTTGATTCGCTAGGAAAAAAAAAAAAGTCACAGCCACGTCAAAGGTTTCTTGGTCCCTGCACTCTCCCACAGACGCTGAACTAGGTGATTGTCTGCATGTTAGAGGGCCTTCATTCATCTCTCCATCCAACCCTCTTGTACGTTGCCTGAGCTCCGGCAGCGGTTGATGGGACAGGTTATTATTAATGCCTTTTAGAGTTTAGACTTTTCCGATGCATCTCTCTGGCCTTGCTCCAGACCTGCAGGGTCAGGGCTGCCATATAGGCTGCTGATTATATATGTATGCATAAATCTAACTATAAGCTGCCCTGACGGTGTGTGCGTTTGATCGTACATACGTGTTTGTGTGGTCATGCGAGAGAGAGAGAAGGTGAAACTACTTGTCCGGGCATTTCACGTCGTGTGTTTGCCTCTCTGGCTTTCTGTGTTCTGATACATAGACTTGATTTTCACCCCTCAACCTCCCAACGTGCTCATTTACATCTCTCAAGTGGCAAGTATACATCAAAATCTCTGTGTCATTCATGAACAGTATGTTCATATACTAATAACACTGCCCGGCTTAGTGGCACACTTCGACTGCATGTTCTACATTCAGCTGAATAAAATAAATCCTTTGAAATCCATTTATTAATAAGAACTATTGACCAGCGGTATTGACTGGAGCTCAAGGGCCCGTATCCAATAAAATCTGTTAACCTTGTGCCGTCGAGAATGTGGGGAGTCAAACCTGCTGGAGGGAGCGGAGGAAAAACAACACGTGAATGTATGTTTGAACATGTGTTCGGTAAATCCAAAACGTTGTGTTTTTACTCCAGCATCACCCTCTAACAGTGCAGTTCAACACAATCAAGTTAAAGCAAATGAATGTGAAGATGAAACTCATGTAGCAGCCGCAGTCGTCTTCCCTTCATTATCGTTCTAATTATTTTGATTCCTTGTACCGTCAGCCAGCTATAATTGTGACAAAAGTGACTCTTCCCTCTTATAATTCTTCACACCTTCCCACACTGATGCCTCCACCAATGGCTACACCACATTTTCTTTGTGTGTGTGTGGATGTGTGTGCCTTTCACTACTGGTTAGGGGGCTAACACCTCTTTCAGGTTAAGCCTTTTTTTTCCCACCTCGAAAAAAAAAAGAGAGCGAATAGCAGCATTTTGTGTTCCCTCCTCCCTCCTTCCTTTCCTTGCCCCACTCATCTGTCAATGAAAGACACAGTTTTGCCACAAGGCATTGTGTGTTTAGCGATGGTGCCAGCAACTGCCATTTGGGTGCAGGGAGGCAAGGGGATCCACCCCCTTTGAACTGCTGCCAAGCCAGCCAGCTTGCACCTTCTTTAATAACTTCCCCCGAAGGCACTTCCTTCTTTTTCTCTCCCTCTCCCTCCTCTCCCTTTTCTTTTTTTCCCCTTTCTCTCGTTCACTCCCACCTTCCCTGCCTCTTCTATTTTTTTTTAAATGACTGCAGTTTTCACGGGTAAAGCTGTGATGCTGATAAGAAAGGTAAGGCTGCTTTTAACTGACGGCCTGACATTAAATCTCTGCGGAAAACACACGCAAAGACGGTAGACGTTTGAGAGCACGTGTGGACTTAACAGAGGCTTATAGTGTTTGTGTTTTCTAGCATAAGATTTTGTTGATTTTGTAAATTGTAAGACAAAATCCACTTAACACGTCAGTGTTTAGTGGATCTCTGTCAATTGTCAAGTCCCTGAAGTTGCACGTATCTATTCCAGCATGCCATGTTTGATACTACAGACATTTTTAGTTATTTTGTCTTTACGGGAGAGGTACATACTGTGCGCTTTCTTCAGGTCATACTGTATACAAATTAGAGCCCGACTGATAATCTCATATTTTGGGATGACACAGATATTGGTGATAAAAATTGCAATATTGATATATCAGCCAAAATACACATTTTATTTGTTTTACAATAAACCTTTAAATGTTTTTATCAGTTGTGACAAAGATATGTTACCACTGCAGGACCTTTCACAGTTTAACAGTGAACTACACTATCTTCAGCTTCACTGGGAATTTAATAATCGTAAATAACCCCAAGCATCTTTTTCTGCATATCTCCAAGATTTCATATTCAGACAACATATATCCTTATACCGATATATCTGTGGTTTGCCATTATCAGATAAGATCAAATAAGAATATTTGATATCCAGAGACCTTCGAGAATATTGTGAGAATTGAAGTTCACACTGATCTACATCGCAATCTAAAGTCAGAGAAAGCATGCTGTTGTAATCTTAACTTGCTGTCCAGCAATACAAATGAGTTCAGATTTTTCATTTTTTTCCTGCTTATTTGTACAAAATAAGTGAATTTGTGAGTCTTCTGAAGTAAGTAAATAAAAGCACTTCTAATATATGTATGTATACATAAAGTTTAGTAGCTAGAAAGGAGACACAATGTTCGGGGGAGTGGAATAAACACAGATTTTTGGTTATGTGTTATTTACGTAAATATGTTTCATTCACAAGGTTGCCTCATGACAATGCAGCATCATCAGACCATTCATGACAAATCAGTAATATAATGCAAAGAAATGAGACACAGACGGAGACTGTGCTAGGGTGAGAAAAGCAGAATTCCAAAATAGCACTTTTGCCCTGCCTGACTGTGATTCTTCTTCCTCCCTCTCAGCCTCTGTGGGCCTCTCAGGACGGGGTTAACTCACACCATGAAGGCACTCTGTGAACTCCCAACCTGTCAGTTCCACTGTACAACACCATGGCCTCGGGACAGACAAGCTGGAGTGGAGAGGTAAAGAGAAAAAGGGCAGAGAGACCTGGCTAAAAGCACAGTAGGCAATAGGTGTCATATTAAGGGTGTGTAATACACTATGTCACCTCAATGGCGTATGGCCCATTAAGGCTATAACCTCATACACCGTGGCGTTTATTTTGTCACTAGGGATTATTTGGAACAAACGGGCTTGCCGGGGGAGTGTGTGGATGTTCGTGTATTCTGTTTGTGAATGTTGCAAAATGTATTATTTGTGTACAGTGTGTGTGCGTGTGCCTTGATGGATATTATATTTGTCTCTTTAAATCCATGGCCACCTTATTTTTATGTGTGCCTCCAGTGTGTGTGTGTGTGTGTGTGTGTGTGTGTGTGTGTGTGTGTGTGTGTGTGTGTGTGTGTGTATGGTGCACGCTTTGCACAGTGTGTGAGTGGCAGTGCATTAAAGGATGGTGGGTTGGAGGGAAGGGGCTGAAAATGAGAATGTAAATACAGGCGTGAGCTCACCAAGCAAAGCCCCCCGTCCACCCCACCCCACCCCACCCCACCCCACTACCACCACCACCATCACCTCCTCGTAGTCATCCTCCTCCTTTTCCTCCTGTGTGAGGGTGAGCCAGCTAGGGGGTGACCTTGCCCAGTGTAATTAAAGTGAAACACCTTGACTTGTCACCATTGCCTGAGACAGCTTAAATCTCCCTAATGTAAATGGAGGCTGCCGCTGACGTGCTGCTAGGCATGGCCGCGGAGAAGATACAAGCGCTGGTGATCCATCTCTGTACCAGTGCGCGTGCACACACACACACACACACACACACACACACACACACACACACACACACACACTTAGACACTCACACATACTCTCCTGCTCCGGCTCCCTCTTTTGCCTTTTCTCTCTCTCTTTTCCTGACACACACACACACACGCACAAATGTACACAGTCTTTCTCTCTCTCTCCGCCTTCCTTCCTCCTCGCACCCATCCTTGGCATTCTGCAACCCCCAACTCATCTTGCTGTCCGCTGCCTTTATTTATTTTACACCCCAGACAGCACAATGCTTACCTTTATGGTAGCAGCAGCAATGCCTCATGGGATAGCTCAGGTGTTCCGGTGAAGGGAGGCACATGCAGTGATTCAGAGGGTAGTCAAATTATCAGTCACATCAACAAGAATATAACAGTAATTTTCCTGTGCGTCAACATTATGATTTATAGGATGAAAGTGTTGGAAGTGCTTAATGTTATCTTTTTGGAGACTTCCCACACTTCACTGCAGCTTGTATGTCTTTTTATTCCACGGCACCAGATCAGTTTAATTGATCCTGTTTTCTCGCTGAGGCCACACACACGGCTCATATCTACTGCCAGTCTCTTTGGTAGTCAGGGTGGATGGGGGTACAGAGACGGCAATTAGCAGTGAAATTCTGTTGACTTTGCCCTTCAATTAAAGCTCTGTAATACAAAAGTCTTGTTGACCCTTCTGTCCTGCCCTCCATTAGAAGTCATGGCAACACATTGCTGAGAGACAGCCGACTAAATTCCAGGCTCATTTGCAGTTTGGGGAACCGGGGACTGCCTGAAACGACAACAGAAGCAGGACCAAGGGCTCCTGCCAAAAAATCGCCCTGTCTGAATGCCACAATGGCATGTGAAAGAATGCTATGTGCCCCCTGTGCCAACTTTACCAGTTGCCGATGCCCTGTGCCAGGCCGACTCCCCCTTTCTCTCCTGTGCCCTGCCCAGGCACTGGGCACCGTGACAGGAGCCAGACGCCCATCATGTGTCTGCACCAGGCAGCGTGCCCTCTTGCCCTGATCCCTGGGGCAGTGCGGGTACTGTCCCGTACACTTCCCAGGAAGATGCCAAGGATCGTGGGTGGTGCCAGGCAGCGGATATGTCCCGCAGTAAACACATACACACTGATGGGTTTGAGGAGGCCCAGTGGTTGCACGGCAGTGCCAACCCGACAGGGGATTATTCTGGCAAAGAGGTTGTTTCTCTGTTTGTCTTGCCCTCCAGTAATGCCTCTGCTGTGGGCGTCCTCTCTTCTTTGGTAGATATTTAATCAGCCACTGTAGACAGGTGCTGATTGAGGTAGAGTCTTTACTGTCTGATTGCCTTAGCTCTTCTACATTATGTTTACGGTGAGTCATAAGGAGATAAAACTGTAAAGAAATATTTATTTGTCAATTTTCTGGGGATGTGTGATATAATTTTATTTACCTCGTCCTCATTGCCACGATAAGATAATTGATGATTTCACATTTTTGTATTTTAAAAAGAAGTTTTGTTCTAGGAAGGTTTGTTTTGTTAAAACTCATAGACCTTACCCATCCAATTGGAAACCTTGCAATACCTTGTGTAATGAAGTTATTGGCAGATTGCAAACTAACTTTCAAGGTTCATACTGTCACCTACTGTATCAGAATGTGAAGACCTGCAGACTTCTTTTGTTTCAGTTTCATCTGATTGGGCAAGCTTTGAAGAGTGGTAACAGGAATCATTTCAGTCTCATTATCCACTGAAGAGGCATTATTTCTGTATCATTGAGGCATTTGATAGAGTTGCTGCACGTGTTAAATCTGTGAAAGTGACTTGGCTTCTTTTTATCAGCTAAAACTTCATTATCAACCAACAACAGACAATGTAAACTTACCATTAATGCTACATATGATGTTGTGCATCCCTATTATCTATGCATGTGCAGCTCACGGATCAGAACATATTAGGTAATTCACAGAAGTAAATCCACATTTTCCCTCTACAAAGACTTGAGGGCATGCACTGAAGACGAGGACCGTTTACTTGTCTGCGTACTGTAGCATTACAGACGAGCACAGGTTTAGACAGCAAGGCAACAGACAGAGACAACAAACAAGCATGCTGCTATTGTGATGGACAGCCTCCACTGTGAGGTTCAGTATGTCAATGTGTTCAGTGTGTGATGTAGCAACTGCTTCAGCCACGGGGGTCTGTAGGAAAAAAAAGAGTGAGCGAGAAAGAGAGAACGCGTGGGAGAGAGAAAGAGAGAATGAGCAATGAGCTCAGGTGGGTCCGACATCTGCATTCACTTCCTGTCTTATTCTGAAGGGAGGGAGGGAGGGAAGAGGGGTGGGGGGGAGAGGAGAAAAGGAGGGGTGGGTGGGTTGTGAGGGGTTGGCTCGAAGAAAACAAGTGCGAGATGAAGGCCTTTCTGGAGGCTACAAAGGAGCTGTACACTGGAAAAGGGCTGGGGAGCCCTCAATGGGGCTGAAGAACACACAGACAAAACTTGGGAAGGAAGAAGGCATGTCATACAATGGCACCGGGCCCCATGCTTGGTTCAAAGAGCCAGTCAGAAACACAGAGAGTGGAAGACAGAAAAAGACAGAATGGAAATGATGGACCTGCTGGGAAGTATAGTAGTCGTAGCAGTCGGGGGCGAGACGGGTATATATGCTGGGCAAAAGGCCACCGAGTTTTCTCAGCTATTCATTTGAAAACAAACTGTGTGGCACAAGCAGGCGCAGTCAAACCGCATCTGGGTGTGGAGTGGATTTTGTTTTGGCCCTCGAAAAGAAAAACAAAAAAAAAAGGGCCCACCGGTGCACCATGTGTGGCCCTATGCTAAAAGTCAGGCCGAAAGAGCGAAGAGAAGGAGCATTCTGAGGGGCAAAAGGGGAGAAGGGGGGGAAATTAGGAGGGAGGTGGGTAAACGAGCAAAAACAAATGAGGATAGTTGGTGGGAAAGGAAGTGACTGAAAAGTGAGAGTGCACTATTGATGATGTCACACCATTCAAATAATCTTAACTGTAACAGCAAATGAATTGAACATACAGCGTGGGGTCTTCATCTTCTTTTACGCCCACTAGACATTTGCTTTTATGCGCATTTACAGTTTCTCATAATTTTCTGAGGTTGGTTTATTTTATTATTTTTGAATGATTGATTTTATTTGAATTATTATAAAACAGCTTTTTAATTTGATTCAATATCCTTACCGTGGATGTTATCAGAGTCAACAATTACACTGGCATGGCAGTTAGCCGAGGCGTTTCTTGTGGACACGGCACACAAAGAGAGAAACCGAGTGACAGTGAGCTGTTTGTATGTCCTTGGGATGCCAGTGTCATTGTCAAGGCTTATCAGAATCTAGGGGCAAAAGAATGAGCGGAGGGAGGGAGAAAAGGGGGAGGAAAAGGGGGGCAAGAAAAAAATGCACATGGCTTTAATAAAACTTTATCAGGAGTTACCTGAGCTCTGTCTTCCTCCTCAACACCCCCACCAGCCCCCCCGTTCCTCCTCCTCTGCTACCCTGTGACACCGCGGCTCTAATATTCAAAGAGCTCTGGGTGCGCGGCTGTGGGAATCACGTTTAACTTCACCAATTTCTTATTGCCTGTCAGTCTCTCTAATTTGATCCGGCGTTGGACAGTTACCGTTTTGGACAGCGGAGTCACGGCACATATTGGCAGGGAGACTGGCAGCTAATAAAAGCCAGCCTGGTATTTACTCCCCTTTTCCTTTTATTTATAATATATCTCAATATTGTTATTATGAATATATATGCATTTAAGCCTCACCTATCTCTCTGGGTGGCCTCTCGGTTAATAATATGTTATTGATTTCCATACCGGACTGGCTATATATCTGTTTTAATTTCAAGGCCTTATCGCTCCCTCTGTGATTCACGAGAACCCTTCCTTTATTTCTTTTCCTTTTTTTTTTTTTTCCTACAGGCATTATTAAGTCTGTGTAGGAGTATAGGTAACATGCTTTTTTACAGTCTGACTGGTTACTTTGTATGAGGGAGCGATACTCAGTACAGGCCCCACATCCTCCCTAAGTCAGCCTTCATCCTTTCCTTTGACAGACTGGATCAAGGACAGATTGGGTCAGGTAGTGTGCTGAGACTTAAATGCTGATAAATTAGTGTAAAATAGGAAAGAGTAGTTTTAACATAGATATTTTCACAGAGCAGGCCTGGTACTTGATGCAGCAAACATACCGACTTTGGTGTAATTTTATGAAAGTCATTAATAGTTCATCCGGATTCTGAACCTGATTTCCTCAGCAGTTCATCTATACAGAGGACAACAGGGACATGCAGCCTCACCAGTGAATGCTTTGGCCAACCCCATTGGATGGTCAGATCTCTGAGGGCACCGCCTCACCCTCTATCCCCTTGGCCCATATCCTACTACCAGAATGATAAAGGCATGGAGATGAAGGAGAGGAGGGAAAGGAGCAGGAGGAGGAGGAAGAGGAGGGCCGCGGCGAGAAGGAGGAATAAGCAGTGCATGTATATATGCGAAATATATGCGCCATCAGCAGAAAAGGACCTGAGTCAGCCGTTTGCTGGGCCTTGCCGCATGCTAAAACACATAGAGGCAAAGCCCATTAAAAATGAATGCCACACGATAATCACATTCACACTTAAAATTTAATGTTGGTACGCTGTGGCTGACAAAGACAAGGCGGCATAGGGCGCCACTTTGAGGTGACGCCTTTGCATGGCCTCTGAAGGTACTCTCTGATTCGAGGGGAGCCAGGGGCAGGTCATGTAGTCTGATTGTTGCAATTAGCTTGAAGGACTACATAGAGTGAACTGACATCTTCGGAAGGGAGAGAGACTCTGTCAAAACTCCTATCATTGCAAGTGTAGTGGAGGTTAAATCCCATATAAAATCATTTCCCACTTTCTTTCACATGTGTCTGTCCAGATCCAGGAAGAGGGAGGTTTGTTCCATTTAAAAGTATTTTTGGGGAGTTTTTCTCATCTAAACTGGGGATGTGTTATATGTTGTAAAAGATTGAGGTTTGTCAGTGAAAATGAATGCATCCCCACCTCTCAAGGCTATAGTAACTATTTGGTGAATTATTTTTAACATCAGAATAAACATCACGATGACTAGTTTCCAGTTTTATTATCATATAAATTGATAATAAAGTACAGTTGTTTTTTTAAATATATACTGTTTTATATAGTTGTATTTGCAGTACAGGCTGTTGGTTCTCTACTGTATTCTCAACTGAGAACTTAACTCCTCACTGTGTCCTCTTTACTCTATGCTCTTCATTGTTACCATAACTTAATAACTTAGTAAATATTTTCCTCCTTTGACAGTGAAGAAGGACAGTATAAAATGGAACAACTCCATCACCCACTAGTCAACCTTAAATCTTGCATGCAGCACTGAAGCCCCCCTCGGCGAGAGGTGCATGGGGCCTTGGGGGCGCTCATATGGGGAGACAATCAGTGGGTGGGTGGTGGCAGGATGGATTGAGGAGAGCGGGGGACTCCACTCCAATTCCAGCTCAAGTGGGTTGAAGATGGCTGAGAAGTGCACTTCCCTTCAAAGAAGGCAAATTAATGTCCTTCTTGCCCAAACATAATATTGTCAGAGAGGTGCACAATAGGAGCCTCTCACCAGTGTTTCCTTGTGCTTCTGTGCGAGTGTGTGCATTTACAGTGTGTGTGTGTGTGTGTACGTGTTTGCAAATGTGTGGCCAGGACGGCCCCACTTAACCCACCTTCCTTGGTCCATAAGAGAGTAAGAACCTCCTCGTGGTCCTCCTTCAAGGTCAGGCTGGAGTTTCTGAAAGACACTCTCCCAGTCAATTTTACATCCTTATTCAGGCAAAGGATATCTCTTTTAACCTTTGCCCCTGCTTCTCCATCCTCCCGTCAATTACAAAAACCCTGGGCATCTTCTTTTGACAATGACAGGGGTCCTTGGAAAGGGAGAAAAAGACAGAAAGAAAGAATAGCAACACACTTTTGAATGAATGAAGAGAGACAGCAATGCAATCCAGGCTACCCAGAGGTTGACTGGTTGAATTCAGCTTGTACTATTCATCTCCCCAAAATGCAGATTACTTTTTGCTCTGTTAGTCTTTTCCCATTGTAAAATGTTTAAATTTAAACTTCAGGCACATAAAGAAAGACTCCTTGCTAATATAAAAAGTGAAACACTTTTTTTTTTTTTTAAATTGCTTTAGTTTCAATACCAGATCATTCTTCTAATACAAATGTATTGAAATAATACATATGTAAAGCTGAAAATTATGCAAAAGTCCTCTATTTTGAGACAACTAGACCAATAAAATGAATAGACAAGTGTCAAACACAGACGAAGGCAGCGCTACCTATAAGAGTGAAGTTTTTTTCTTTATCTAGGTCACAATATGTGGAACAATTTCAACAGATGGGCTGCATCGTACTCCCCAGGCGAACAGAAGTTAGTTTCTCTCTTTCTTTCTTTTACTGTCGCCTCTGTACCCCTCCTCTGCCTTAAAGGATTCCATCATCGGTACTTTGTTGCAGGCAAATTCAGGTGCACGTCACACATATATGTATGCATGCATTCACACACAAATATGACACACACTGAAGGGACTTTGTAGGAAAAATGACAAACACTAAGTGTGACCAAGTAGGTCAGAAATAATTTATTTTTCTTGCTAAATGGGGAAATATTAAGCCAACAATGATCAGATTACATATGACATGCAAGAGTTTGCTGCATATAGATACACAGTTTATTAGATTATTTTTGTTCAATAATCTTCTGTCTGTTTCTGACTTGGTAAGTTATTGAAAAGGAGCATTTCAAGTCATTTTCGGTTATTAGAAAGAAAGAAAGCTGTGTAAACTTGGGTTGCTATTAAATTTTAATTTTTTATATTTTTCTGCAACTAAGGATTATTTTTGTAATCGATTAGTCTGCCAATTTACTGACAGATTTAAGATGGATGTTGTCCTCAAGTGTCTTGTTTTGTCCACAACTCAAAGATATTCACTTTACTGTCATAGAGGAGTAGAGAAAACCTGAAAATATTCACATTTACGATCAATTTGCCTCAAAATTACTCAAGCTGACAAATTATTATCAATATAGCTTTCTTTTAGATCAAAACTCAAAACTTGAGTTGAAGTTTCACTCCTTGCTCTTCATCCAAAGTGAAAGAAAGGAGGACCGAAAGAAAACAGAGAATACACAAAGGACAGAAAGGAAAGAAAGATCGATTGAACGGGGAAAAAAGGAAATATAAAGTAAGAGTGGGAAGCAATTTTGGGAAATGAAAGAGTAGATAGAAATTTGGCAATGATATAGATCCTGTTAGAGTTTCCTCAATGCATGCGTCCACCGCTCGCACACATGCACAGAGCCCATGGACAGACCACTTCACAAAGTATTTGCTTGAAAAAAAAAGGCACCCAGGGGAGACGTGACATGCTGTTTTGAGGCCTTGTGGTCACACAGCAGCACAAAGAGGTTGCTATGGAAAGCAAACACACACACACACACACACACACACACACACAACAAGACTTGTGGTGGAATGCATAAGACTGTTTATTTGTGTGTGTTTGACTGCGTGTAGGCGCATGAGAGACATTGACATGGAAAGAGACAGTTGGAGGTGGAGTGTGTGAGTGTAGAGGGGGTCCCATATAATGGAGAGGCTCCACCTGTTTACACTTCTTTGCCCCGAGCATTCTTGAGCGGGCCCCTTTAGAGGGCCCTCGTTCCCGACAACCAGCTAACTGCTCTTGGGGAGCCCTCCGCAGGGACCACAAAAACAGCTGAAGCCTCGAAGGGCTTCCTGAAAGGGAGAGGGAGGCGTGTGGGGGAGGCGAGGGCATGACGAATAGGCAAGATAGAGCAAGAATAATAGCAATAAAACTAAATAGAGAAAGCAAGCAAACAGACAACTTAAAAGAGCGTATCACTAGTGAACCACTTCCAAACAAGCTTTTTTAATGAGGTCCGCTATTAATACAGAAAAGGAATGGAGAGAAAAGCAAAAGAGGGGAAAGCAAAAAGCAGGAGGGGCTAGCGGCGGGCAAGGAAAAAGCATGAACGAATGGGTGAATGTGTGCGAATGCCGTGTGTGTACTGAATCACTTTATCTTTGTTTTTCTGCGACTGTACAATGACCTCTGTTTGGGCCGGGGATGAAGACAGTAGCGGGCTGAGGATGGGGATGAAGAGAGGGAGGCGGAGGAGGCGGAAGGGGGTGTTTGGGTAGTGGGAGGCTAACAGGCTAGACACCAGGCCTTTGTGTGCAAATTTCCCAGCAGCGCCTTACCAGTTAATTAAGGAGGTCAGTGAAAGAGGGAGAGAGAGAGGGATAGAGAGACAGAGAGAGAGAGAAGGATGCAGAAGGTGGGGGTCGGCCCTAACGAGCTGTCCGCAGCACATGAATGAGGGGTTTGTCCTAAACTAAGCAGCGAGAGGCCAAACAATGTCAGCAGCAATTAGCAACCAGTGGTGGGCAGCCAAGGGCCTGTTGACTGAGCAAGCAAAAGATGTGAGAGGAAGAAAAATAGGAACGTGGACATGCAGACACACATATACAGTTACAAACCTCCAGGAATAAATAGGATGAAGCCGAGCAGCAGGAGGCGGGCGGCAGCGTAGAGGAGTAGAATAGGCAGAGGCGGGTCATGTTGCCTTCACCTCTCCACACAGCAAGGCCTTGACCCTGCTAGCTGAGTGCTTTGAATCTACAATACTGGTAGAAGGTAACAAAGGCCATAGGTGTAGCAGTGTGATCTGTATGCTCAAGTTACACTTGATGTGGTAGATAGCAACTCTGAGGGTGTGATGCACCAACAAAGCCCTAATAAAGGGCTCTTTTTCTTCGCATAGAGATCGAATTAAATTAAATCATATCTCTACCGTGTAAGAGTGAGTTATCATTTTGTTTTTTATTTTTTTTATTTTGTGCAAATCGCCTCGTTAGAAAGACACTGAATTCTTTTTCCGGACAAGTCACTCCACTCGGCTCTCCAGCATGTCTGTTTTTGGCTCCTACCATTCTCCTCTCCTGTCTGCTACCATTCTTGGCACAATACGAAGACTTCAGCCTTTGTTTCATTCTAATCTTGGAGGTGAAGTGGCCCTCTTGTACCTCAGGCTCTAATCGCTGGCAGAGACAGTGTTCTCTAGTGGTGCTGGACCGCGATGAAAACCCGACATCCCCACAAAGAGAAAGAAAACTGCTGCGTTCGGGCTTTGTGTGCAAATATAAAAGCATACAAAAGCGGGAGCCTGAGATAGTGTCAGAGTTAGACTGTTTTCACTCTCCGGTTGTAGATATGGATTATGTTTTTTTTTTTTTTAATATGGGGTTGTTTGTTGGCCACTTGTTTGAAGGGAGGGACTTGGTGGCTGTGAGAAAGTGGAGCCTGCAGACTGCGGGCTGTGAAGAAAGTAGGTTGGGGTGTCGTGGAAAGGCGAAAGGTTCACCGGCTGTTGGAGAAGATGGTCACAGAAGGGCATGAGAAATGTGAGAGCTGTACTTGGTAATTGGCAAATGGGTCTGTGAATGTGTTCTCAGGCCTTTAAACATGTATATTCTTATAAAATGGCTCTGAGAAGGTATTCTAACTTTTTACCATGTTTTATGAATCAGAGTATGTATATTATTAATGCCTCCATACATTTACACAGCTCATTGCCAGTAATTGCTCGCGTGCCGATAGATATTGCTCAAAATGTGCGGATAAACCAATCTCCAATCCATCCAATCAACAGACAAATAAATCCATTCATATTCAGATTTGCGAAAATCCAGCCTCCTGAGAGCGATTCATCGGGATAAGTCTCTCCTGTCCTTCAGAGCAATCCATAACGCTGCACGTTCAGTAATCAGGCATATAGAGGCTGGGTGATCAGTGGCAAAAGCTAGGCAGGGAGACATCAACCTGCTGGAGGAGAGTCTGGTAGAAGGAGGGGGCTGACAGGATGAGTGTGGTGGTGGCGGCGGAGGAGGAGTAATCAGAATCCCATCCAGGCCTAGTCTCCAGAAATTGCCATGCAGATTTAAAGCCTATAAAGGAGGATCCTTGGACTGCTCCTTCTCCCCACTGCCACTCCAGCACAGCAGAGACCCTCAACTCCCCTCCTAGGTCTCTCGCTCCCTCTCTCTGCGGTGCTCATTGGAGGCAGGTAGCCCCCAGATGCGGGGCCCAGGTTACCGTAACCTTGGTGGTGAGATCGGCTGCTCGCCTTCATGCGGCCGGCTATTCATCAAAATGGAGGGGTGGGGGTGTGGGGGTGATGGCGGCAGAGGGGCAGAATATGCAGCAGGGGGAAATGAGCGTCCAAGACAGCTTCCCAAAAGGGTAACAAATCACCCCCCTTGCCCTAATCCACCATGGGGGGGACTTGATGGACCAGTGGTCACAATATGTGGCTGTGAAGATGCATGGGTTTGACAAATCAAATATGTGGGCTCATCTGGGATTTAAAGGAAAAAAAAAAAGAACAGCTGATTATACTCTCTCAGATGCTGTGATGTTATATACTGTAGTACCGTGAAGTGCAGAGCATCCAACAAAAAATGGATGTATCTTTGTGGCACACCATTAATTTGGCTCACACTTTACCTAAATATTAGATGACAAACCCACAGATTGCTGCGATAAATGCAAATAACCACGCAAAGGCTGTAGAGTCTTATCAGCAATATCCCACTGATCGATCGCTGTGGTTGCATTATCAATCATCCATCATCGCATTGATATCTCTGCAATACCTATAATCTCACCTGATCAGAATCATTGATCAACACTGTAGCAGGATTGATCTCCCATGCCGGTTGGACTGGCTGACAGTGACACAGGGACGCTTGCAGACACGTACAGTAAGACGTTTGCAAATGAGCAGCGCAGACCGTTACATCCCTTCTACTAAAAAATACAAGGAGAAAAATTTAAATACATGCCTGCAAAAATAGCAGCCAAGCTGTGTGGAATATATCTTTACTAAATTTGAAGCAAAGGGAATCCCATTCCTGCTACAAAGAAATATTTCATGTGGCATATTACAACGTAATTACCCCTGATCTTGCATTTGTGATGACGGGTTTCCTCCCCATTGGAGAATACCGAGCTAGTGGCTTGTATTCAGCAGGGAAAACAGGCAGCCGCGGCACAGTACAACTCAGAATCTCCTCTGCATAGGACCTTAATCATCCTGGCTCACTGTGCATGTGCATATAGGCAGATTCCTGTGTGAGCAGGTC
This sequence comes from Diplodus puntazzo, assembly GCA_963678695.2. Lineage (NCBI taxonomy): Eukaryota > Metazoa > Chordata > Actinopteri > Spariformes > Sparidae > Diplodus > Diplodus puntazzo. The sequence goes on from OZ023160.1 coordinate 9,300,684, forward strand.
GTGCGTGCATGCAATGCGCGCGCGTTTGCATGGGTGTCTTGCAGTGGGTGTTTTCCAATAAGTGTGTATATTTGTGTGCGTCTGTGTTAGTGTGTGCCTATGTGTGTATGACAGAGAGAGAGGGGGAGAGATTGAGAGAGAAAACTCGTCCCTCCAATTCCCCCGTGAAGCCCTCTACACCAATTTCCAGCCATGGGCAATCACTCACTCAGCATACACATCTACATAGAGGCTGATGAGATCCTCCGTGGGCTTTACCATGTGACTGGAGCTCGTCATCTACTGTATGTTCCTCCCCTTTTTTGCTCCTATTCCAATGCTATAGTCACTAGCGGGGAGAAGGGGGGGTGGTTTGGATGATCTACATACACTTATGATACATAGGTAATCTCTGAGGGGCAAATCAATGATACTCCCTGCTATGTTTCCCTTTGAATTCCAGAAGAATCCGTCATTTTTGCATGCCCATTATTGGTGGAGGTGATATGTCTTCCAGTTTTAGACGTCCTTGCGCCTGGATGGGGTGCTTTAATATATCGTGCTAACCAATGACTGATATGGATGGATGTAGGGTTGTAGACTTGGGTAGATAGATTAGCGCTTAAAAGAACGTCCACCCTCAAGCTGTGATGTTAACACGGGGCACTGTATGCTGAGAGTTCATTAGTGTAATTGCCAGAATATTACCCAATGGCATGGTCATAATGTATAGAATATTAATACTATAAATCTCCATTCCTCTTGCATTCAGCAGGGGCATAAGTATAGCCAACATCATCGCATATTAATGAAAAAAATGAACTTTTTGAGGAGAGGCAGTTAAATGATGCGGTCTCCTGTCACCAGTCTACTCTTCCTATACACTAAACCATTTATATCCACATCTGTTCTGCTGTGCATGTATATGTGCCGTAGCCGTTTTTGTCTCCAGGGAGAAATACTGTTTTGACGGACTAAGAAAGGGAATTTCCTCCGAGTTGCACAACAGGGCACCCCACCCACCTCCTCTTCCTAACAACGAGCCCGCTCCCTCTCGCACTGCTGATGTCAGCACATTGGCCACCATGGTTCTGGGACCACAATTGCTATTCAAAGAATAAATAGACGTGTAGGTGGAGGGGTCAGTACGGGCTTGTGAAATTATCCCATTGGTTTTTAGAATAAATGATAGAATACTTTGTGTCATTGGTGGGTTTTGCGTTAGGCGTTGCGGCGGCCATAGACAATATCATATTCCGCAATTAGCATCACTTAGTGGGCTGTGTTATAACCAGGCAACATGTTTTTTCCCTTGACCACCGGTAAAGTGAGTGGCACTGTGGAGGTCACGCTTTTATATGCGATCACAGCCTCAGTTTGTTTTGTTCATGCTCCGTCTCGCGAGCTCTCAAGTCACCGTGAACTTCTGAGGAAGTTCAGAGATATACAATTCAGAGATAAGTAAGTGGCCACTAAAATTTAATTTATCCTTCTTTAAGTTAAAGTGTAAGGGCATACACCTGTATTTATCTAAAGGCCAGAGCCCACTTTATAGGAACACACAGAGTAGGCATTTATAGTGTTGCTTTAACATTTAAGTAGGCATTAGAAAGGGGAGACCGCAATAGCATATTCTGTAAGCATCCATTTTTTCATTTATTGATCTGACCTTCTGCTGCCCAGCCGCTGAAAATACCTCTGCATTTTCTTTCACGCACTCCTACATTTAGCTTACAAGGCTATTGTACATATACTGTATTATCTAAAGCTTTTTAAAGTAGTGTAAACAATTTATGTGAACATTTTAAAAAAAACATTTAATACTATCATGACTGTTTTGTTTTTTTAAAAAAACATCTCCAATTTGCTTTCAGCAGTGTTGGAAGATCCTTTGCTTAACTAAAATGACCAATACCACAGTGTTAAAATACACCATTACAAATAAAAGTCCTGCATTTAAAACCTTACTTGAATGAAAGTAATAGTATTGAGTTTACTTAAAGTACTGGTTCAGCTTTTGTGACTGATATTATGATAAACTGACTTATTAGTAATGACACATTTATGTCTGAGCAGCATGTGACAGTTGTAGCTGCTTGATGTGGAGCCAGTTTTAAGTGTTGTTCAATCTGGTGGTTCTCAACATAGGGTTGGGCCCTTTGAAAGGGTCACAAGATAAATGTGAAACGTGTGATGATTAAGGTGAGAAGCTACATAAATCTCTATACATTTTTGGGGGTAATAATAATTCTCCTGTTTGTTGTGAAATATTGGGCCTCAAACTACTCGAATGAAACAATGTGACAAATTTAGAGTGGAAATGTCTCTATGATGGAATATAAACATCTGAAATGTGACAAATGAATGAATGAATGAAATATGAAAAGAAAGTAGATGTCAAAAATGTTATGAGATATTTTCCAAAGTATAAGTATCAACTTACATAAAATTGAAGTTAACCCATCTACTTAGTTAGATATTAACTAAACAGGACCAGTTTTATTGCATAACATCTGTTGTGTATATCTTATAAGATGCTCCTTGCAGCCTAGCTAACTCATCAGTTTTTATAGCAAGTGTTTGTGAGATGACCAAAATGGCCTCTGACCACCGAGGGTTTTTCCTCATGGCTGCTAGCCACTTGTCTCCAGCTAGTTGTTAATCACCACTGAGGAGCAGATAGACCATAATGGAGGATTTATCTCCGTTCTTCACACCACTTAGTGCCCAGTGGACACCTCCATACCAATACCTCCTCCCTGTACCTTCTTACATTTTCTCTTCGCTCACCTCCCCCCATCCTTTTGGCCACCCCCCTTCCGTACCAAAGGCCTTGATGGAAACACCACTCCTGAGAGAGTTGTGGAGGCGGAGGAGAATGGGTTGGAACGAGGGACAAAATAGGTTGAGAGGGTCGTTAGATAGTGAGCAAGGGAAAGGGGTCAGAACAATGTTGCTGACATGGTCAGAACTGTAGAGGTAATTTTAGTGTGTGTTAGACCTCACATAGATCATAATAGTAATTTTCACCTGGGTCTTTGAAATTGAATAAGTTCACATGCACGTTAAATTCATATGGCCCTTATTTATATTTCATAAAACGTCAGTTGCCACAGCGTCTTATGCTAGAGCGTCACTATACAATACACAGACAGACTTGCTCCAGGAGCACCATTATCCATGATGAATCACTGGGTTAATAGTCCATAAGGGTTAATACTGGTTAGTGAAGTCCTGGGCTTAGTATTGTGTTAGCGATGTAAGGGACGGCCTTAAGACATGCAGACGTGCTTGTATTTACAAAGTACAGGAGGATTTACATGCTAACTTACATGCACACAGGAGAGTTGGTCATTTACCGGCTGCAGCGCTGAGCGATGAATCTGAGAGAAGAGCAAGTTAGATCATTAGCAGAGAAGACTTCCTTCTTAGCTTGTGTGTTTTGTTTACATCCTTAGCTCACCGCTTGTCCGGTTCACACTTCTCATGTACGGGGCATGCTGCTGCTTGTATACATCCCTTGACTTTTCATGCAAATTTATGTTTAAGCATACTTGTTTGTGTGTACGACGGAGAACACAAACACATACACACAAATGGGGGCGGAGGGGGACCTAGAAGGGGGAGTGCGGGGGGGTATTGGTGGTGGTGGTGGTGGTGCAAGGCGGTGACAGAAATTGAGGGGGACGGGGTGGCAGCTGCAGGCTGCTCGGTGCACTGTCAGAGCGGAATGATTAATGAATGGCGGCCCCAGCTGAGCCTAACCTTTGGAGAACCGCACAGGACATCTGCAGAACTGTCAGCGCTCTGACAAGGACAGAGCTGAACAACCAATTATTTCGCCATCACTAAGGTGGGCTGTCAGCTTAATCCTAGCCATTCACTTAGGCAAGGACAGGCAAATTTCTCCTTTACATACACACACACACGCAGCGGACCACGGTCCTGCATGGACACACACACATAAACAAGAGAACAAACAGGCATGCACGGACAGCAACACATGCCCGTGTGGACATGCACACAGGGTGGACTGGCACACTCTCACAAACACATGCACACACTCACATATTCACACACAGGCATGGGGTCCTGGACTAAATAGAGTTAACCCCTCCACTACCAGCAGTGGCAACCCCATGCAGGTGACATATAGTAAGGAAAGCAGGGCGAGCAGGGGAGGTTTAATGATGACAAAACAGGGCTGGTGGATGCTGGCTGGGACTCTGAGCTGGACATGGGTGGGGCTGCATGGGGAAGACACTGTCTGATACATGTTGAGAGGGAGGAGGGGCGAATGGGGGGAGGGATGGGTGGGTACTACAGAGGAATGGGCGGATGCCCTTATGTCTGCAGGGTGTATTTACTTAAGATTTTTTAGTGAGAATGCATGTATTTGTTAAATTTACAAAATATTCAAATAATTAAATATATGCTCTGTTTGAGATTCCATGTTAAAGTTGCACTCAAACTATTTTTTCATTTTCATTTCTTTACTGTGGCTGGGGCACATATAGGATGACGCGCATGTAGAGGAAGTCTGACAATCAATGGGCTGCACATTCTGGAGTTTATACATTTTTATACCCTCCGGTGTGGAAATAAAGTATTGATTGACCATATGAATTATACAAAATGGATCCTGTTGCATTGAGGAAGATTAAAAAAGAGTCTTTGAATAAAACATGATTATTATGATGATGATCATGATACCAAATCATGTCAAGAAAAAGTTGATGCAGTCTGAAGTGCTCATGTCCAGTAGAAAACCATTCAATTCAATAATTCTTACCCTGAAAACAGCATGCTTCCAAAGACAGAGGTTTGAGTGAAAGAGCAAATGTTGGACATTTTCTGAAAGATATTAAGTGCTTCACGTCCTCTACTATGATCCTTGTCCTGTCATTTTTCTCCACTGTCAGAACAGGAACTAATCCTTTTACTGTAATTAGAACTAATGAGCATATGATTGCTGGACCTCTTGATCCGCCAGAAGAACTTCAATAATAACAAAGGTGTATTCGAGTGCAAATGTGTTCGTGTTTACATTCTTCATTTATCACCTCTGTGTGCGTGTATGTGTGTGTGTGTAGAGCTTGGGTGCTGATGGGCTGTATGAGTGACTGATTGGGATTTGATTGAGGCGTTTCTGAGGCAATAAGGGATCGAGCGCAGCTACGAAGCCCATTGACAGACTGCTGATGAAGCCAGAGAGAGAGAGAGAGAGAGAGAGACGGGGGAGAGAAAGAGAGGGAGAGAGAGAGAGAGAGAAAGAAAGCCGGGCAAATTAATAAGGGGATAAAAATCAGTTAACCTAAAAATTGTCCCTCATCAGTGGCTAACCACATGTATGCGTGTGTGAATGTGTTGTACTTCCCTTCGTATATCTCTGCCTGTGCTATAATGCATTCATCTACAGTAACTACTCAGCAGCGGGCAGCAGTGTTTTGGGTGGATTGACCTCCTGCTCGCAGACAATTAAAACATAAAATGCCAAGTCAAGTCACTTGAATCCTAAACGATGCTGGGCTGGTGTATATTCATGAGTGAACCACCTTCTACTCTCTGTGAATGGTGAAGACTCATTTAACCAGGAGAATCCTAATACCCCTTTACGATTTGCAATTCAAACAATTATGTGGGAATCATCTACAACTTTGGTGTCTCATGTGAATGCAAAAAGACCGTTAACTTTGATGAGCAGAGTCTAAAGAGCAGTCAACACAAATTAATTTGAGTTATAATGGTAAACCTTTACTGCAGCTAAATTAGGTATGTCTTGAGCTGATCCTTCTAGAATAGAATAGAATGGAATAAAATATACTTTATTGTCCCCCAGGGGAAATTTTTCATGGACTCGAAGTGTGTAGTGCATAGTAGTAGCTGCCTTAACAGACAAAAAACACATACAAATACATAACAGCTAAAGGCGTACACTTAGACTACATACACACTCTTGACACATCCAATAAAAGATCATCAAAAAAAAACATCTTATCTATCTGATAGAGCTGTAACAATTTGTCAATCAACAGAAAAATAGTTGCCAGTTACTTGTACAGTCTATTAATCGTAATTTTTCAAGCAAAAATGTCAAACATCTGATGGTTCCAGCTTGTGTGTTGGGATTTTCTGCTTTCCTTTTCTTCCTTTTATGATAGTAATTGAGCAGTCTTTGGGATTTGGACTCTTGGCTAGACAATGGATCAATGCAAGGATGTGATCACTTTAGGCTCTGGAAAGTCATGAAGAGCATTGTTCAATTTTTTTTTTTTTACATTTTATAGACTAAACAATTAATGAATGAATTGTGAATGTAATCAGTTAGGTGTAGCCGGGCATATTGCAATTGATTAAAAAGCCGATGTTTTATTTACTGTGTTTTGAGTCGGCCTCTGCAGTGGTAGCATTTTGCTCCACGTGCAAGTTGAAAATTAAGAGTGTGTCAACATAAAACAGATATTTGATTGCACCGGTGATGGACTTTTTTCTGACACCAAGGTTATCAAATTTGGTATAAGCTAATCTCTGACTTTAACAAATCTGCTAACTCTCCTTTCTTGTTAGCGCAGCACAGATATGGTCACTTCTGGGCGACGGTTGTAATGCCAAACTCGAGGCTTCGAAAAAGTAGTTAACAAACCAATGGGTGATGTCACAGTAGGTTCACACTTGTGTAAAATGTTAAGTGGCAAGCTGATTTAAACTTGGCGGTTGTCGGGCTTGTGGCCTCTCTCCAACGAGCTGTCTATACCGTGTTTATGAACTAGAAGAAGTACTGCTGTTCATTGTTTCTGTCGTAACAGAGTCATAGGCTACATGTTCCTTCCAGTGTTGCATGTTACATTCTCCTGGTTACGTTTTCCTCCATCTCATACCAATGATTTAAATTCATCATCTTTATAGTTTCGAGTCAGGGCTGAATCTGCGAGATACATATTTAATCAACATTTAGGTACAACCAGGTGGTGGGATCGGTGTCAGCAGATATTCACTCACTACCAAAAGAACTCGGATCAGGATATCCCCGGTCACAACTACGTCAAAAGGAATTGGAGGGACTTACTGTGCAGTAATACAGAGACAGCTGTGTTTATAGAGAAGTGTGTGTGAAGTGAGATCTCAATCTGTAAGTTGTTTTACTGCAGGAGCTATACACTGGTGTACCCATGGAGACACACACACACACACACACACACACACACACACACACACACACACACACACACACACACACACGCACACACACTGTCAGAATGTAGTCATTAGAAGCCCGGTCCTGCTAACAGGGCTGTCTACTGTCCCAGACAAACTGCAGGAGGAGGTGTCTGGCTGCTTGCTTTTAAACTGGGTTAGTGGACCAGAGAGCGAAAGAAAGAATGAGAGAGTGAGGTAGAGAGAGCATGAGAGAGAGCGGGGGAGAGAGAGAGAAAATCTGAAGTCTAAAACTGGGACGGGGGTACATGAGAAGAATTTTGTTGATCAATTGCGGTGGTGCTCCCCACTGCGTAACCCTTCATATCACATGTATGAGTGTGTATGTTTTTGTGAAAGCACATTCATGCACCGTGTTGTCTCGCGGAACGTCTACTTATTATGGAAAAGTTTTACGGATGTCATTTTTTAATGTGTTCCTACTTTAACTCCACTGACTTCCTATAATGAACTGGATATTGCTCACTTCAGCCTCAGCCCTCGGTTGATTTAGGAGCCAAATGGCAGCCCATTAACATGTGAGAATGATTGTGCAGCCTTGGGGTTGTAGTGCGGCAACCCACAGAGAGGTTTTTCGCCGCACATCTCTGTGATTCTCAGTCTTTGCACTGTCGACGAGAGTTAAGCATCAAAGGCGAGAACTAACTATCCTCACCCTCCATCGCTCCCTCTGTCTCTATTTGGCCTCTGGGTTCACACTGTAATTTTCTCTCACTCTCTCCCTCTTTGTCTTTCTTTCACTTTCGCTCTGTCTCCCTCTGTCTCCCTCTCTCTCTCTCTCTCTCTCTCTCCATCTCTCTCAGGGCTTGGGAATAGGGAGCGGAAGGTGATGGGGTCAAAGTGAATCTTCTCCTCGCCGAAGATGATTATGTCTTAACCTGCCGTTATTCAAAGGACCAGGCCCCCGTGGCCATGAGCTGGCCTGCCAGCCACGCGCCGGCAATGAGGGGGCACCACCTCGGCACCGTCACAGAGGAAGAGAGAGGGAGAGGAGGTGTGCAGTCCAACGAACTCCCAGGGTCAAATGCACAATGGCTTGCTGTGTGTTTAATGTGACTCGCTGTCCCGTAGATCCGCGTGGTTGATGGATGCTTGTCGTTTGTCTAATGGCCTGGGTGTCCAATCTCAGACCCCCAAATTGATTATGGATGATGGTGACATCACTGGGAGCAGACATTAGATTATAAAGTTGCGCTAAAGGGTGATGTAAGAATGAGTCAAAAGCTGCTGAGCAGACTTGATGCACCGTAGGATTTCTAGGAAACTGGTGATGCCACTGGTCATGCCTGTGGTGTTAATTCAAATCCAACTAATTAGCAGCTACTGTTCGTTAATTGGTCAGCCTTGGCTAGTTGAGGTAATAGAACAACACCTCCACCGTGCTCTGTCTCAGTGGACGGGGCTCAAGGCTGCACAGAAAGAAAACTGTTGAGTCTTTCACCTTTATCTTTGTCCCTCCTGACTTTTCTCTAAGCCTCAGACTTCATATTCAGCAGCCCCAGGCTTGAGCTATCTGTCTCCCCCTTTTTCAATTAATTCTTTCAGAAGTGTGACACACTGTATACTTTAATACACTTGCTCAGATGGACTCAAATCACACAAGCACACATGCTGTTGATACTGTAACACACTCAAGCACGAACACACTCAGAAAACACGTGCCTTCACACACAATCATGTTGTTTAGCACGGGTAACTAGGAAAGTCAATGAGCACTTATCTTGAATCCAGTGGCAACACTAACAAGCCAGTGTGAGGTGTGAACACAGCTGTTTGAGTCACAACAAATCTAATACGCATTTTATCACTTCTTAAACAAGCCATCAGCAAGTCTAATGTTCTGGTATGGCGAGCGGCACTGATATGATACATGTGCCTTCAAAGCAGTTTCTTAAACATCAGCACTTAGCACATCCTCCCTACACCCCAGCATCATACATCTACTGTAAGCGGTGCCACTGATAAGTCAAATTTATCATTTTTGCGATTCAGATACCTACACCAACAATGCTCTAATTGACAACGCCAACAGCTGCCACGGTTTCTGTCGCTGATACCTGATCTGCGTGAAAATTATGTCTTAATCAGCGATTATCAAACAGCATGTGCCAGATTTGTGAATGCAGCTTCATTTTCCTTTACTTCTTCGTATTTTTTGGAACGGGGAAACACGGCAGAGCCGTCAGTGTCACTCACGATTGAACCAAGCGAGCCGCAGGGATTCACCCTGCGTGTCTGTCTCAGGGCTTAAGAGTTACTCTCTCATGACGCCTTACCATTTTAAACCTTATTTGGTTTGCAAAAGTGAAACTAAGCTCTTTCTGTGCCACTCTTTTTTTCAAGTTCAATTTTTGGATTGCATAGCTTGAGACGGAGATAAGGGGGGATATGGGGATAACTTCTGGGGACAGTGGACAGCGGATTTCAAGAGGGGGTCACTAGGGGAAGGGAGGAACAGAGGGAGAGGAGGAGAGCACATGGGAGGATAAGGGGGATGGAGGTGTGGAGTCCGGAAGGGGTTGGGAGTAGGTGGTGGGGGGCTGAGTTTGAGGCGTAGAGACACTCCAGAGACTTTACAGAGCTTCAAAGGGAAGTTTTTGGCTTTGACTGACAGGCCCCCAGAGTGAAGGGGACCTGGTGGCAGGCGGCACGTCCTGGTCCCACGATGCCCTGTGGTCTCCATGGCACCCATCCCAGCCCATCCCTCTGTATTCATCAGAAAGTGGGGCTGAGATGATGTGGGTCAAGATGCGTGGAAGGGCTGCCGTAGATCATGGCTCGGTTTTCATGGTATATTGCCCTGGAACCAAGAGTGTGAAGGACAAGATGACTCCTTTGAATAGTAATGAGGAAGGCTCGTGTTCCAAATGAACATTTACGTGCAACAGCATACAATTCATTCAAAAGTTTTTGTCACTGTGTGGCTTTTTTATTTTCTGTGACCATCGCCGCTTGTGTCCTGTGAAACCGAAAAATGAATAAAGGCAAAGTACAATACTGACCAAATACAAGACACCTGATTGCCCACATGAAAGTCCTGGGCAAGGTCCAGTCATCCAGCACAACTTGCTGTGTACTTAGCCTTTGTTCACCTTTATACACTATTACCTGGTAAAAAAAACTTCTCATATAAATGCCCAAATGGACTTACAAGGCAAACTAATTCTTTCATGCACACAGATGCACGGAGCCTGCTGGAGCGTGCACTGCTTCGTCCTGCAAAAATACACACATCCGCGCGTAAAATACCAATTTTGACAGTGAGACCCTGCTGTGCATTAAATTGCACCATTATTTGGAAATCTTTACCCATGATTACATACCAAGATGTTTCATGATGGCTCGAGATGTCAGCATTGTGGAAGTGTGAGCATTGTACTCTCTGTACAACAATGTACTCCCCTTGTCGGAGTATTTCTGAGAGTGCATCATAACCACTGTACAGTAAATCTCTGTTTCAGACCCAAGATAAATGACACCATCGTCCGCGGTCCTACACCTGGGTTGATAGATGAGAGCAGGAGGGCTGTGTTTAAATGTGTCTCAGCAAACACTGTTAGGCCTGTGTAAACAGCAGTACATTGATCAGCCCTCTATTCATGGTCAGCACGTCTCCGCCTGCACTGGATTAGTCAACATACCGACCCATCTGTTTGCTCCACTGTAAACTGAGGCCAATGTCAATGCCAAAGCCTAATTGGAATACTACACACTGTTGAGACTTAGATTCATGAAAACTCGGGACTTACACTGGTCTGGTAGAACTTTTTATATATAAAAAAAGAAAAAAATAGATTGAAATCTTAAAATGAAGATAATTTTCTGATAAGTCCTCAAATTGTTGAACTTAATGAAGATTCTGATGTCTTAGCCATAAAATAGAACATGCTAACTAATTGAATTGAAGCCTATACCCCCAACATCACACCCAACACACAATCCAAATCACTTGTTTGCTTGTCCAGTTCCTGTAGTGAGAATATACAATAAGTGTGACAGTGTGTCAGTGGACCCATGAATATCGGGCTGGTGCCACTAACAGCCTCTCATCTCACTGAGCTCCTCAGAGGAATGGACAACACTGGTTGGCTAGGCAGTAGCTACTGTGTATAGCAGAGAGAAGAGAGAGAGTTAAGAGACTGACAGAGATGGAGAAAAAGAAGGAGCTGGAGAGAGAGAGGCATCGAAGCGTGGAGGGCAGCTGCATTGTATCACCCCATTTTAGCCCATTACACTATGTATAGGGGCCTTTTTCCCCCCTCTTTTGCATGGTAATTATTTTCCAGCCCAAAGGTAGCTGCAGGCAACGTCAGCCACTGCGTCAGGGCCCACTGCATTAGCCGGCCATTGCATTATTTATTTGTGTGCGGGCAGCCGGATGGATACCCCAAATCCGCCGAGACTCGGGGGGGCCTCTCAATGTCACCTCGTGCATTGTGGGAGGCAGTTTCGGCCGCTTGGACCTGCACCAGGAAAGCTCAGGCAGAGAGTGGCTCAAGGGCAAAACGGTGTCTTGGCGTTGGAGGACACGTGCGTGGGAGTAGTAGTTAGGTGTGTAATGTATTCAGGAATGGGTCAGAGGTTTAGTAACTGCCCTCCCTTATGCAAGAGTCAACTGCGAGGGGTTCATTGTGACGCACTGGATGACCATCTAAGGGGTCCTATAGGACATCATACAGCACCAGTGTTGTAAAAAGTATAAATACAGGGTCACACAGTTCACACTGCCTAGAGGCTTTTTGTGTAGCTATAGATGGTCACATACAATCGGTCACCCCTGGGTATCATAGGTAGATAGATTTGATTTCAGTGTGCAGGAGCTGCTTATACATTATGCCACTCACCCCTGTGTATCAATGAAGGGTTATTACACCCAAATACCAGTGGGCTGGGTAAGGTCACAGCATGTCATGTTTATGTGGAGAGGGAGAGCGACATGGCTCAGTGATTGTGACGTTTGGGAGGTAATACCCTGGCGTCCCCCTCTGTACTACAGCACACACACAGACACAAAGACACACAGACGCGCCCACACACCGCTCTGTCGGACATGAACCTCCATGACCTGTCAGCCCCGGCCAATCGCATCGTGGCGCCCGGAATGACAGCTGAACCACTGTCCCTGTCATGGCTCCTCAGTGTAGAAACACACACACGCACGCAAACACACATATCGGCCACAACAGCGGGGCAACATCAACATCAACTCCCGCTGGCCCCTTGGATCTATCTCTCTGTCTCCCTGCTTGCCAGGCGGCTCGACCGTACGAGACGCTCAGACGGCCTTGTGACATGACAGTGACAACGTACTGATGCTCTGGAGAGCATCCACAACGCCGTCCACTTCACCCTGCCCTGCAAACCCCCTCCCTTTTATCTCTGTTGACCCTTAAAGGCAGAGGATCCGTGTTTCCTTCTCTCACCAGGACGGAAGAGACAAACAAACAGACAGACAGAAAAGGCATTTTTTCAGCTTGCAAGATTCAACTTTCTGGAGGTTTTTACTTTCATTGAGCATACCATATATGACTCTTAGTGGGGTCTTGAAAATGATCAAAATTAGTAACACTTACTAATAGATGCATAGATATATAGATAAGTAGGTAGATGCCTGGATGGATAGCATAATGAGTGAGAATGAGTAAAAAAACAACAAGAACGAATGACACAGAGAAACAGAACCAGTGATATAGAGATAGTTAGACTTTGCCCCAGTGCCCGGCGTTCCCCCTAATGGAAGCTGACACTGCTGAAGCGACCCGTGTGGACGGAGGGGAGGACCAGCGTATTGCAGGCAGCAGACCTCCCAATTATTTTTCTGGCTGATAAGTGCTGGTGCTTGTTTAAGGCTGCAGCATGGATGGAGGGATGGGTTGTAGAGGGAGAGATGGAGGGATGGCAGAAGAGGAGCAGGAGGAGGAACAGAGGGGATGTGGCTGGGGCTGGGTTGCATGGCTGACAGGTCTTGATCTGGCAGGATGGCTGGCTGTCACACACAACTTAAGACGGGGTTTCTCCCCGGGGCTTATACGCACACACGCACACACACACACACACACACACACACACACACACACACACACACACACACACACACACACACACACACACACACCATGCATCATGTAAGCATGGGGGAAACAATCTGGAAATGGACAACAATGTACACACACGTGTTTACAAACTTGTCACAACACACACTCACACACACATACTGTTGACATGTGAGGGCACACTACATGAACTACTTTAAAAGACAGTCTGTGTACTTACAGTTCAAACACAGTGCATTTGTAACATGCAGCTGTTGCAGTTTACAAAATCTGCACAACCTGATATATTCAATTCCAAATATTTACTAAAGTAATACAAAATTATCAGCTTTTCTGCGTGACAGAGAACACATCTGAACACCTTTCCTGTTCTTTTGATTGCTGTAATTAAGGTGATGATGCAAAAGATTGAACAATTCAAAAACCTTTTTTTTTTTTTTCATGAAACCAATTGGTCAGACTGTTTACACCTTCATCTCTGAACCCAAAGGTTTCATTGCATATTCCAAATCAATTAATTTGTGAATAAACCATATATTTCTGTTAGGATATAAGACTATTGGGACCAGGCCTATTACAAAATATAAAGTATTTTATTCAAGCTTTATTTGCAGATTTGCATAATCAGTTAACCTACCAAATGCACATGAAAATAAGCAGTGGTTATTTCCTAATTAAAGGGCCTTTTCAAGAATCTAAAAACTGAGCAGATCCAAAATATACGATATTTATGATTCCTCCTCGTGGCTTTAGGAGGATCATCAGCTGGATCAGTGAATTTGCTGTATCTGATTGAAAGTGACTTTGAGGCTGCAGTGTCCGGGATTTTCCTAAAGACTTGGTTGCCTTTCTGGACAAGGAAGAAGGCTTTGCTGATGGAAAGCAAGACAAACATATAATCTGTGTTTGTGTGCATATGTGTGCAGAGCCGGCAGTTGCGCTTGCATATGCTTGAGGGGTTCGGGTGCCGCCACTTTTTCCTGTTTGAGCAGGAACAGAGCTGTAACGAGCAGGAGGCGAAGACGGCGAGCAGTGAGCCGTTAGAGAGAGAAGACACTCTCATTTGCTCCTTGGTTGGCAGTCTTCGTGTGTTTGTGTGTGTGTGTGTGTGTGTGTGTGTGTGTGTGTGTGTGTGTGTGTGTGTGTGTGTGTGTGTGTTCACATGAGATGGAAACGCTTATATTCAAAATTATTTAATGAGTCCTTAAAAAAGAAGTTTGAGGACAATTCATTCCAAAATAAGGCTTTTCGGAATAATTATATACTTATAAAATAATTGCATACTTAAGATCAGACTTCGCATCATGGAAATTGTTGCATCAATCACACAAGGCCAAATCACGCAACAGCAGTTCCTTAGTGTCAGCTCTTGTCTAAACAGCGGCGGTATCAGTGTCACGACAGCCTATAATTTGCCCCATCTTAGCTTAAATGAACGCCATAATAAGGGTTATTCAATCCACGCTAAGTGTCATAATCTGGAGCAGAGTGGCTGCATTACATCGGTGTCATTGCTGTGCTGTTAATGCCTCAGTGATCACCGCCACTGCTAACATGGCCCAGAGCCAGGAAAGACTGAGCGGTGTCAGAGGAGAGGAGATCATATCAGCCACTAAAACCCATCAGCTTCTCCCAAAGAAGAACTTTTCTCCAAGATTTCTTTTCATATTTCTTTTATTTCACCTCCCTTCTACTCGGCGTAGAAAGAAAGACAAAGCAAGCAAGAAACCCCTTCCTCAGTCTTTTTTTTTTTTTTTTACAACTCATACTGTGTATTTATTGCAATTCCTTTCATTATCACTTTTGGTATTCTTTATGCATTGCCTAAGAGGAATTTTCCTTTTGCCTAGCAAGGGTGCAGCTTCAGCAACTTTGCTGTGCTCCCGGAGTGGCTAGGGGTTAACTAAGTATCATTCAGGGATGCTTCTTTCTACAGGTACTTTCGTATAGAGGGGCAAATGTTGAGTCCCGTTGAGTGAAAAACTCACTGACTGCCACACTAACCTGCAAACTTCACCTTTTGTATAGCCCCGTCTATTTTCGATGTACAAAAAAGCCACTCTGGGATACTTAGTTGTGCAGTTTTGAGGTCCCCCTAGTGAGAAAAAGCCTTTATGTGTGCCTCCTCTCAAGCAAGAGTCGCTTCTTTTGCTTTAATTACAGTAAGTACAGCAGACCCCCCAGGCTTGTTTAAACAGATCAACCAGCAGAAGAAAGAAGAAAATGCTAATTAGTCCCATAATGTTGCTGACCACGCTAGTTCCTTAGCACTGCTGAGTTTTATTGACATAAGAAGGACAATAGGAATCTGTATTCAAATGACTCGCTCTGCCCTCGTGTTTGGGTGCAGCTGCTGCCGCGTGTAGGTCGCTACCTATCACATATTTTCATCGTATTGTGAGATAGGGTGGAATTAGACCCGCCGATGCACAGGAGCACAGCATGTGTTTGCGTGCATACCTGTTTGGTTTCACATCCGAGTGTGTTGCAGCCTGTAGGATGTCAGTATTAGGGTGTTCTTTGCTTTTTTACATGTGTGAATATTGCAAAAAAGGTGTGTGCCGCGTTTTCCATTCCTGTGTGTCTTTGCGTATGTGTCAACTCCCCATCCTCAACTTTCGGTGCAATGCAGAAAGCGTCTAATGCATTCCATGTTTCTGAGCCGAGTGTGTTTGTGTGTGCATGTGTGTGTGTGTGTGAAGGAGAGAGAGTCAGAATCAGGATCAATACTATTGACCTGTTTACCTTGGTGCCGAGCATACGGGGCCAGCTCTCTCCGGTTTACCACTTGAAACATTAAAACCAGACTATTAGTAATACTTTGGTCCTTCTCTTTGCTGATTGGACGACCTGCGCCGGGGCAGTCCACCTAACAGACACCGAGAGAGCTGATAGATGGGGGGTAAGAGGTGGAGGGAAAAAAAGGGGGTTAAAGAGAAAGAGAGAGAGAGAGAGAAAGAGACCCTGATTCTAATCCTCTTGACTTAAAGCCATCAGGTTTCGCCCATGTCTCGCCGCTTGCCTCTAGACCTGATGTGGTCACTCAACCCTATCGAGCTGCAGGGCATTGTGGTCCGTCCGTCTCTGCCACACACACACACACTCCCCCCTCCACCCTCAGGCGCTTTTGTGCTCCCCCCCTCCTCCCTTTCTCATCCTCCTCCACACCACCAAAACAGAATTTCTTTAAATGCTTAATTTTTCCCCCCTTTGGCTTCCTTTTTGCAAGCGCCCTCTCACTTGTTTGTCCATCGATTTTTCATCCCTCTCCAGCCGCTGCCCCCCTCCGCCTCCTTCCCGTTCTCTTCCTCCTCCTCCTCCTCCTCCTCCTCCTCCTCCTCCTTCCTCTCTTCCTCTCGCCTCTCCCCCCAGCTCTTCGTCTGCATCTCCCCAGTCCCTCCCGCTCTCCTCTGTTGTTGATGCAAACTGATTTATTTATTTATTTTAAGCTTGTTGCCCAGGTAATTTGTGGCAGGTAATGACTTTCAGTGAATCCACTTTGCGCTCTTTGAATTCTTTTTCCGACCTTTGCATCATCCAGGCCCATCTCGCCTCACATCCCCTTTGTCCCATTTGCTCTCCTACTTTTTTTTTTTTCCCCATTTCCCTCTTATACCATCTCTGTCTCTCCTCCTCTCTCTCGTCTCAGCTCTCTTCCAGTGTATTTTTAATTCCCCCAGATATCGGCAGTGCACGGTACATGCATGTGTGCGTGTGTCTCTGAAGCCCACCTGAGGAGGTGATTGACACCCGGCCCTCTGCTGTGGAGGCCTCTCACTCCTGTTTTCCTCCATTCCCATCACTCCCCCTTCCCTCCTTTTCACCCCCCCCTCTCCAGCCATTGTTCTTGTGTCCGTTGGGGCAATGGAAGAGCAGTGGAAGTCTCCGGGAGTCGTAAGGTAAGGTAGGCAAGACGAGATGAGGGGAGGGGAAGTAGTGGCTGAAGATTTGCCTAAGATAATTTGGTGGTATTTTGCCTCCTTCCTGGGCTCTTTTAGAAACAATGATATCAAATGAGCATTCAAATTCAGGAGGCAAAGCCTTTTTTTTTCTCACACGAAATGATCCCCGCATCTCGTTATCTGGGAAGGTAGGGCGAAGAGGGCGAAGAGGGGCGCTGTGTTTAGGCATGTGAAATCTCAAGAGCCACCCGCCACACACACACGTGCGCGCGCACACACACACACACACACCTGCACTCCTCTGTCTCTTTCTTTCCTTCCCTCTGTCCATATTTTTCTTGTTCCCATCTTTTCCTCCTACCGCGGCCCCGCTAGCACTGCTACATTAGTATTCATAGGAGGGACTCTGTTGGGGGGGTAAATAAGGCTTCTGGCTGTTCCCCCAGCCAGCTGGCATACTGGGGCTGGCTGGAGAGCTGCGCTGGACACTTACAGAAACAAGGAGTGGGTACTGGGAAGAGACAAGGACTGGGGCAAGAATTACAGTAAAATGGTTCAGAGTGTTTTAGTTTGAACAGAAATAACCTTCATTTGCTGTATACCTTACAGTACAGTACACTTAACTGTACAGTACTATGCTAAAAGGGTGCACTGTCACCGTCTCCTGATTGCAGGCACAAAATTATCCTTTAAATGAATGCTTTCAGAAAACGTCTGCAATATGGTACTCACATTTCATTATTTGAAGGACAACAAAGAGGATAGATTGAAATAGCGCCGTAGTGTGAACAAATATACAGCTCACTTGTGAGTTCGGTAATCAAAAAACAATAAAAGTTTCGCACACTGGGTTTTCTTGCCACTTCCTGTTAATGCAGACATAAACTCTGGTTTCCTGCAGTGTGACATTTCCCTCGCTTCAGACTCTTGACAAAGTAAGGACGGTAGTTTTAACATTAATCAGATATCTAAGAAGAAGCAGCGTTAAATAGCAATTCTGTGTTGTTTGAATTTTGACAGAAGTGCAGGGTCCTAATGAATGAGTTTGTCTGCATTGTGAGTGTGATGGGCAGGTGTCAGTGTGAGGAGACCAGCTGCCTGGTCCCTCCAGGAGGGGACAGTAGAGAGCAGGGAGACCACATCTGCCTCCCTCTCATGCAGGAGGAGAAGTGAAGGAGGAACATGAACAGAAAGCCCTTCTTCAATTCACAGTATTTACCAAAAATCAAGGAATGAGAAAGTTATTATAGAGCAGAGGAATGGAAGAAATAGATACCAGGGTTGTTTAATTAAAAATGAATGGGATAAAAGTGGAGAGGAAATCAAATCTCATAAATCCCAAACAATGTTTCCAAATTTCAAAAAGGACACCCATTGTTCATGCATACACACACGTAGACACACTTGTACACACTCTAGTACTTCCTTCTGGCATAATCCAGAGGTCAGGGCAGAATTCATCTCCCTTAATCATGCAGATGAACATGACCTTGGCCGGCCTTGGCACCCGGTCACATCAGCACCCTTCTCCAGCCTAGCTTTGCATCTCTGATTGTGTTAAATCATGTTTCCCTATCATCAGCAGACACCGGATGGACAGCATCCTTCTCAGCACATCCAGAAAAGGATAATTGCCAAGACCTTTAAAAGCCTTTCAGAAAAGAACCTGGAAAAATCTACATAATTCAGATGAAGGGGAATATCGGAAATGTAAAGTAAAGGATGCCAGGCAATATTGGGAGGGGGGCCGGAGAGAAAAGATTCAAGAGTTTTAAAACGGCGGGTCCTTGGTATTATTATGATGATGCGTTTAGCCATGCAGAGTGGGCCAGCCCATTGGAGGGCCCCTAAATGAAGAGGCTGACCTTCAACAAGCCCTCTCTCTGTTCATTAGCCACGTGGTGCTTATCTACAATAACACTGCTGAGGAGAATATGAGGCCAGCGGGCCCAGCCAAAGTCAATGATGCACTACAGGTGGAAAAGATGAGTGTCTGAATTTGACTTGAGGTGCTAGACTTTTACCCTCCTAACCCTACTGCCCCAATCTTTCCACAGACCTGTTAAAAAGTCTAAAGTTATGTCAAGTACATACACTATATAATATCAAGCTGACTTTCAACTTTCACTGTGGAATTATAAAAGAGACTGTATTAAAGGGAGAGTACATGGGGTGCCCAATCCTTTTTCCCTTGAGGGCCAAATCTGAGACTTAATGTGGAGCAAAGCAAACACTGATTTTATTGTTAAGATGCAAGCTGTTACCAGGATCCCAGGTTCCTTTGATGGACAGACCACCTGTATAGTGTGACTCTGCCTTCTCTTCTCAGATTATGAAAACAAATATAAAATTAGGGATCCCACATGTTACAAGAGTTTTTTTTTACCTCACAAAGAAACATCTGGCTGACCAACTTTAGCCCACAGGCCCTGCTATACAGTATTTTTATTTTTTTTACATTAATGTCTCCTTTGCTTTCTGAACGGGTGCAATATATGTGAAGTAGTGTTTAAACTGAAATGACGAAGGCGCTTTTACTCCAAACAAGCACCCTGAATCACATACAGCTTTTGTGGAAGCATCATGTAAAATGTACGATTCAAGACGAGTGACAAGTTGTTTTTTTTTATTTGTTTCTCATTTCCAGACACAAATTGACCAGCCTGCACTCTCCATAAGGATAGCTCATGAGATGTCTCTATTTTGGTGTGATTGTTGGCCATTTACATCTAAAGGATTGTGGAGGTAAGAACAGGAGTCTCTGCTTTTCTCGACTTTCAGAAAACACATTCCCTTTCCCTTTTGGGCAGAAAAATAATGTAACTACATTATGTATTTAGTGCCATCTGTAAGTGTCAATATTGAGTTAGAAGGCCAGGTATGCAAGTGCGCAAAATTAAGAAGTTCAATAAAAAATAAATCAGCTCTCCCCATATCAGCCAGTATAGGCCCAGTTCAAGCACTGATATTAGGGTTGGAAGGGGGGGTAAATAGATGAATAAAGAACAGAGAGGGGGAGAGCAGACGAAGAACATGGTCGATAGTGTCAAAAGCGGATGACAGATCTAAAAGAATGAATATTGATCTTCAGGGGGCCTTTACTCAGGCGACCTGTGGGAGGTCAGCCTGCGTAATTAGACCAGTGGAGGTCTAACGCTGAACTGGGGATGGGGCTGGTGTTAGAGGAGAATGCTGGAGCCTGGAAGGACAGTATCCCACTTGAATTTTAGATGTGGGCAGTGTACATAAAAACTGTGCTCAAATAATTACAAATACTTAATTTTTTTTGACAATTTTTCCCCAAATGTCAGCAAACTATGATTATTTTTTAAATCTCTTGGTTCAACTTTTGCTTTCACAAGAAATTCCCTCAGAATTCCCGAGTCCCCCCTGTGCACTTTTGTTAGGAACTGCCGCAGTTTCTATCCTCAGTAAAATGTGAGAATAATTTATTTATATAAGAAAATTTGTGCTGTGCCAGTTGGTTTCTGTGGCGGGAGTTGAAGTAGTAAATGTGGGCTCAGTGCGACATGGATAAGGTGCTGTTTATTGGAGCGGGCTGGCGGTGGATTAGAGTCCATACAACCCCAGGCTACAGACGCTGCTCAAACAGGTTTCTGCTTGATGATGGCAGTTAACTCTTCCTCTAAGTGCTTCTCTCTCTCTCTGTCTATCAGTCCGTCTATCTCACAGTAAGCAGTGTAAATACTCACTTAAAGTTATGGAAGGGGGTATGGCGCCTGCACCCTAATACACAGGGATCTATTCTAAAGCATATATGCAAATCTGGACACACACATAGATAGACGTCCATACAGGCAAAGGCCCATATGCAGTCCTGCGCACCCACAGGCTCACACACATGCGTGCGATGTCTCTTTATCTGCCTGGCTGTGGATAAATGCGGGCAGCGGAGACTGAGTGTGGCTGTAATCCGTGTATCATTGGCTTTATCCACTGCAGTAGCACTGCTGATTTAGTGCTTCACAGCCTTAGTAATGGGCCCCAGACACACACACACACACACACACACACACACACACACACACACACACACACACACACACACACACACACACACACACACACACAGTGCACCATGTAGTGCATCCACCTCACATGTTTTGTCCCCACGAAGATGTAACTGCTCACTGATTGACCCTCAGTTCAGACACACATATGCACACACTCGTATGCACATGTTTATGTAAGGATAGAGAAAGACACAAGCATGGATGTACTCGCAAGCAGTACACACACCAACACGCTCACAGACACACACATCAGCAGCGGTGTGGTTGTCACCGCCCGGGGACGTCTCATGGTAAGGTGAACTCGGAGTGAACCTGCTCCAAACATAAATAACATCTCTCTCTCATCTCTCCCAAGCCCCCTCTTCCTACCCTCACTCTCTTCTTTTCTCCTTCTTTCTCTTAAGTCCCTCCCTGTTCCTCCCTTCCAGTATCCTCCACTCTTTCATGTGAGCGGCGATACGCAAAAAGTATAAGCATCAACACAAAGGGATGTTGCGCACTCTGCAGCTCGCAGTACTTGCACATAAACATAGCCTTGGAAGCACCTGAGGTCATGCCTTGAAGTACCCTCGCTGGCACTCAGCAACTGTATGCCAACATTGCCACAGTCACATCAAAGTGACTTTCAAAAGACTTTAGATCATATTTTATTAGGTGATGTCTTAGATCTTTTCTTGGCCAAAATCGCATCTACTTCTCTTACCTAGTTGTTTCTGCAGCCGTACATTCATCCCACCTCTGAGAAAAGCAGCCAGGAACACAATCAGAGCGCCCAGTGCGTCATCTCTCACTAATAACCTACCACCTCCTTTTGTTTATAGCTTTTTATATCAGAGAATACACCCCTTCCCCCTTTTTATCGCTGTTGGTCCGTATCTTCGGTCCCCTTGCTAGCACTTCCTGTTAACACACGAGGCGTTTATTGATAGGCCATTCCCATTAGTGCTGTTTACCTGTCAGGGCTCACTGCACTAATGAGAGAGCTTTGGGGAGGAAAAATGAGTAGGGACGGTTAACCGCTAATGGATGTTTACAGCCTCCCTGGATACTACTGTGTTTGCCGCCACCTCTGCTGGTACCACTATCACCAGCTTCAGACCCGTTCGCCGGCTAATTGGTACAGCGCTGAAGAGCCAGTCTGGGCCTATTTGATTATCACGGGATTAGGATGGGTGGAGAGAGCATGGAAAAGGATGGAGCCAGATAAGTAGGGGGAGGATTGGCGTTAGAGAGTGGGAGTTGCATTTGGGGTTGCGGGCCTGATCAATATCTAGAGATCAGGGGCTTTGGAGGGGCTGAGTGCAGACACTGGAGTGGGAGCTAGATGGGGGTTTGAAGGGGTATGTACGAGGGTCATAACATCAGCCCTACGTCAAAAGGTTCTCTTAGAGCACTATTAGTGCTGGTGCTGAAGGGTAATTGTGCCATTAGAGCTGTAAGTGATACTAAATGGTGCAGGTATGGTAAAGGGACTACTGCGTATAGCGAGCTGGCAAGTGATCTAATGTAAATCTCCAATCAGGCTTCTTAATAGCAGATGTATCCTTGAGAAAAGCACCCGTAATTGTTTCAGTATGACTGATGATCTTAAAATATCGCAGTCCGACCAAGCCAACCTACCTGAGTCATTCGATTTGGTCTGAGGAGCAGAGACTAAATAAATTCTATTCATTTTATTTGCGGCGTTTCTTTATAACACAAACAAGGTTTTAAAGAGAGTTTTACTGTACACAGAGTAGACACCACATTGTGCTGTGTATGCACAATTTGTATTTTATTATTTTATTAGATTATTACGGAAATCTTTTAAGTGCCGGATTAGCTGTGGAAGGTATTTATCTGTTTATCGAATGGCTGGGCTCATAACCTTTTTTTTCCTCCTCAGTGTCCTTTTTTCAGTTCTTTTGAGCAGGCTATAGGTTAATGCTGAAAATTATTATCGGATCAATAGCCTGCAGTCCCAACACTGTGCACAGTTAAGATGACGGCAGATGGTCAAATATTATAGGAGGTAGTGTTGGTTCACTGATACGGTTGTTAGTGTCACCTTGTAATCCACATTTTCTCCGGAACGGATTAATTTTTACACATCCGTCGTTAAATGAAAGGGTCAGAGAAACTCTCAACAGAGCAAAGACCCTAACCTTCTTTCTCTAATTCGCTTTCTCGTTCTCTTTTTCCCAATCGCTTATCAGCTCTGTTTCTTCACTAATTAAAACCACACATGAAACAAGGGGATTGTAGACAGACAAACACACACACACACACACACACACACACACACACACACACCACACGCACACGCACACACACAGGAAGAGAGAGAGAGATAGAGATAGTTGGAGCTACAATTACTAGGCAGGCCTCTAGTGTCTCATTGGGTGTCTATTAAGAGGGGGGCCTGGCTCATTGTAATGATGGCAGAGTTTAATTACTTCCACCCGGCGCCTGTTGTAAAACATGCTGATAAATGAGCCAACAGGACGGCACATCATTATTTTTCTATAGTGCCAGGCTGCTCGTACATGATTATGAGAGTGGGAGGGAGGTTCCCATACCTGCAAGAGCCTGAGAGCATATTCACTGTGCAGGCGAAGAGAAGAGGAAGATATGGCAATGTGTGTGTGTGTCTTCTCTCAATTTGTCAGTGTGCGTGCGTACATGTGTGCAACCACAAGGAGTTGAGATATTTGATGGACTCGTAGATGTCGAATCAAAACACAATAATAAGCAGTTCCACCAACCCATGCTAGCGCAATGATATCCGGCCACCCATGAGATAGATATATATTCATAGCACACAATGGGCGATGTTATTCACTGAGCACAGAGCTGCTACTGAGCACTGTGTGCGCTAATGCAGCTCAAATACAAGAATGCACACACTGTACACTGCATCTCACAAACAAATATACATATTCATAGTCATTAATTTTACACATTTTTTAGCGGGGGGGAATGCGAGGACCCCCTCTGATTAATTGTGTTGCTCCTCCACCATTATTAAATCGCTGAGGCAAATATCCCCCATACAATAAATCCCTCTTGGCCCATGATTAATCAAAAGGCACACGAACCTAAGAGTGGTGGCGGGCAGGTAGAGTTACAGTGCTAAATCATCTTTATTGCACGACGAGCAGGTTTGCGCATGAGCTCGGGGTCCAGTGCCATGGTGGAGTTGAGTGCATGCTTGGCTTCTGGTCAGCCAACCAAGGGTCGCAGACATTTTGACCTCCGTGCCATTGATTTACCAGCTTGACCAGGGCACGAAGGTGAACGAGATGGTAGCGAAATAGACTCTGACGGGTGGCCAGTGATTAGAGGGACTTTGCTGTCCCATTGACAAGTTTACCAGTCATCTTTAAAATTCACAGCAGCCATTTTATCCGTTTATACAGGAGTGTGGTGTGAAAAAATGTTTAACCTTGCCAACATTAGCCTGCACCATCAATTGGCATCTCCTCCAATTAGTGGTAGGTCATGCCGTGATAATAGTGGGTTATATAATTAGAGACGGCGCCTCCCCTTCACCACTGGCACATGGAGACTTTGTGGGGGAGCAGTCACATGAGGCAGAGATGGAGAATCTACAAGACCCAGGTTTCTGGAAACCTCAATTAACCTAAATGATTAGCTGTAGCCATGTAGCGCACCTCACTAGCTTGACATTTCTCAACCAAGCTAATATTAGCATAGTGACTTCATTCCATCCTGTTGTACTTCATCACTGTCCTTTTACCAGGAGGTCTTTCTTGTCTTATTGACCGAAAATGACAATGTTTGGAGTATCAGAGCCTCGTTATTTCCATTTAGCACAAAAGTGCTGATTCTAATTTGGTGGTTGCATAATGAGTTTTACATGTATTTGATTAATAGGGTGCAGGGTGGCGGTACAGCAACAGAGGCTACTGCGGTACGTGGTTTATCTTCACCTTATGTTAAATACTAATTGATTTCAATGCATTTTTAATCACTTACTAATTGGCGATTACACTTTTAAAACATGCCCTGTTGCTGCTCTGGCAGAATCGCGGGGTTGTTGAGTGTGAAGATGGAGTTTAAAGGGCATAGTCCTCTTTGCATCCACAACTAAATGTCACAGTTGTCTGTTAATGTGTCAACCAAATCAAACATGCACAGTGGTCGAGGGGTGCTAAGTGACAGGTGACCTTGGTGGCGTGATGGAAGACTGGGCTGGTATTTGAGCCCTCTGATCTTCGAGTGGGAAACCCTGTCTGGTCCTGTCTCGAGATGTATGCCCAACCAATTAGACATGAAATGGCAGTGACACTCACACCCCACTTATCAAAACAGTCTTCAAGTGTGTTCATGAATTCAAATGAAATATGCTTCTTTGCTTCAAACATGCAGACAGGGTCATGCGGAATTCAGTCTGCATTATTTGTATCTAGGTCAACATGTATAATGATTGTTGCAGAGGTCAAAAAAAGGCGAGTATTACACCAAAATGCCTACCTTCACGCTTCTTACTCGTCTTCTCACCTTGTCAAGTGTGTATAATATCCCAAAAAACTCTGATAGCTGTTCATTCTTTTTTTTTTTTCTTCCCTCGCCCCTAGTTACCCCATCTTGGACAGCCTCCCCCATTGGATGGCTCACAGAGGGCCCAGACACCTGGTTGGGTCGTCTGCAAGGCATCTGACCTCCCATACACCCACCTGCCCCCCTCCTCCATCTATTACTGGGCCCCACAGTGTTCCATAATGTTCTGAGTAGTCAAGCATATAAATAAAGGTGAAGCAAAATGACTGCCTCTGTCTTGACAGAAGTGCTGAACCACAAAGAACACCTTGAAGGGCATGTTAACTGTCAATAGAGTTCTGTGTAAGCCCCTTCAATTAACATAAAACTTAACAGCTCCCCAGTTAGCCGCTATATAACCCTGGCGCTGTCTCCCCTCACCCATCCGCTATGTTACCCCCCCGGTGTTGGCTGCCGTCATGCCGTCTAGCCGCCGAAGAGGCAGTAAACAACATCTCACCATGTACTTGCACAGAGGCGGTTACAAACACGCATACGGATAATGATATTCTACACACACGCGCGCGCACATTCGGTCCCACATTCACACACACGAAACAAACACACACTGGCGAAGCTTCCGCATAGTCCTTGCAAATTACAAACCCAAAGAGGCTCTGCTCACATTTTGTACACACACAGACATACAGACACACACATGAGAATGCACACGCACGCACAAATTTGAAAAATCCCATTTACTGTGATGCTACGTGACTGAACTTTGCTAGCGTAGCGTAGCTTACTCCTCTCTCCCAGGCCCATGGTAATGCTGCATGAGATTTGTGATGCAGTGGGGAGATGCATATGGAGGGCCTGTGCTCGGATCTCTCGGTCATGCACCCCATTAGGTCCTGCTGTTGATGCTGTTGCTATCAAAGCTGAAGTAAACTGCTCAGCAGTCGGCTGTATGCCTAAGCACAGAGACGGAGACAGGCTAGCAATCACACTATACTGCCAGGATAGGCCTATCTATCTTGTAATTAGGATGTGTGAGTAGGCTGCAGGGAGGTAACTTCAGGCTCCCAAAGTCTTCTGGTGTAAGATCAGCCTGATTTGGGGCCCACAATGTACAGCAAAGTGTACCTTTGCTGTGCAAACACTGAGCGTGATATACAGGGTGATTTCAAACTAATGCTGCTTTTCTTATAGGGTTTCATTTATAGTGAAGTATTTCATCATGCATATTCTCAGACTGTGTAGAATCAAACCAATCTAAAGAGGATAAATTGCCCTAAAGACAAACAGAATGATGAAAATGCCCAGAATGAATGGGCTGAAAGATTCAACCCTCTATGTGTTGAATAGCCCCTAATGTGTTTGGGTTTTGAGATAACATGCAGTAAATACCCGCATTCTTCTGCTCATCACAAAAAAATCCAATGGCAGCTTTCACATTTGCTTCCCATCACTGGAGATTCCTGGGGAGGCGTTATTTGTGCAGCGCATAACAGTGCTGCTCTGTTGTAATTGTCTAGGTTTTGCAAAGGGCCACTCGTCTTTCATTCTCCTGCCAACACACATGCATATTCGTGGAGGTGAAACTAACATGCTTAGTTGTTGTTTTCCTGCTTTACCATTCTTCAGGGAGACTTAGTTCTGGTGTGGATTTGCTCCCTTTGCGCCCGCAGCAATGTGCCTGTGTCTCTGGGAGAGGGATGGCATCAGCTGGCATCGGATGGCAGCAATTCAAACCGTGGTTCCTTTTCTGTGGGCGCTCCTGTTCAGCAAAGTAGATTGCTGGGGGAGGTTGCTATACCTTCCTTCCTTTATTTCTTCTTCCTTTCTTGATTTTCTTTAATTCCATTCTTTACCCCCACCCTGCGTCTGCGCCTCATCCCTGCACAAACATCCTCCTGCTTGCTACACGCAGGGATGACCGATGAGATGGTTTCTCTCCAGCCAACTAGGCTGCACGCATTATAATATGGGTGATGGAGAGAAGTGTGGTTGGATAAAGGATACAATAGTAAACACAGCAATCTGTAGAAAACAAAAAAACAACCAGTCTGAAATGTCATCAAAGGCTAGAAGTAAAAAGGAGATGCGGGAGATGATAGCAGAGACAGTGTTCACCCCAGTCCAAGTGGTATCTGTGAGTGACAAAAGGTTGCTCATCCTATTGCCACCCTGGCCTTATCCTTTTAGTGTAGCGCGCTGGTTTTAGGTTTGCAGAAAGACTCCAGCGTGAAATTCTGCTAAGCATGGTTGGGAGCCGCAGAACATGGAACACGGATGAGCCGGGATTAGGGAGGCCCAAAGCCCTCCCTTCATCTGCGCCTTGTATGGCGTCTGTGATCTGGATGGTGCTCAGTGGGCGACACATGCCTGTCAGTGTCCACTGGCTGAACACACAACGACTCGAGGTCTTGCGCGCAGTGACGCGGCCACACGCCACCTCCGGCAAATCCCCCCACTCTCCCACAGTGCCGCTCATTCTATACACCTCTGTCCACCAAGCCCTCACCCCCGCCTCACCCTCCATTTCCAATCCCCGTCTTTATCTCCCCTCCTGTTCCCTCTCCACATGACTACATGTTCTTACTGTGATCTCATCACGCCCCGAACCGCACTTGGCCACTTAGCCAGATGTGCTACTGGATGCGTTGTGTGTTTACAGGGGTTTGGGCGTTTGCCTGTGTGTTCGTGTCAGGCATGGCCTTAAGCATAATACAATCATGCAGCATGGTGCATGGGTGTGAATTTATTGTCTGAGCTCAGTCTTTGTGTGTCCATCTGTGTGCACTGATGACCGTGCATGTCAAGGGGCCCATATGCTGTCCTCATTGAGTTCTTCTCGTCGTCTCCCCTTTTTGTCCTGTCCTTAAGGCTGACGGTACTTGCACACGCTTTTCATCTGCAGTCAATACCTATTGAGCTGTTCATGAAAGGGAAATGACAGCTAGTTCATAACTTCCAAGGCTGATCAATAAATACCTGCACTCGCTCAACTCCTTCCTGAACCACTCCTCTCTCCAAGAACTCATCCCGCAGAACCACCTTTTCAAGCACATCATATCTGACAGAAAAGAAAGCCGCAATTATGTGGACAATGTTTGATGTTAAAACATTATGGGAAGCAGTGTTATATGTTCTCTAGAATTCTGAAAGATGCAATAAGTGGTTCAATACAAAATTCACTTGACGTAAGTGGTTATTACAAAGGTGTTCCGCACAAAAGACTTGATTCCAATTGCGGCCTGTGATTTATGTTGTATAAATTTGTGCATGGATTTTTAAAGCAACTTTCGGGCACATTCGTAAGTATCATGCATTTTGCGAGGGTGTGTCTTTGACAGGTGCATGTCTTCTTTCTGTGTAGCGTGAACGAAATAGGGAACGACTGCACTGTACATGGTGTCAACTTATCAGGTGAACTCAGTGACGTGTTTGATCCTGTAAATCCACCGTGAGTCATGAAGGGAAGATGTAGATGAAGGGAGGCAGTTGAAAGGGATTTTTGAGCATTGAGTCAACAGTTGAGATATTGATTCAAAGCTGCTCAACGTAAGTCAGCTGAAACTAATGTCTATTACATGTGGAGAGTGTGTTTTGCACTTTTATATGTATTCATAGCTATTCATTTTTTTCCTTGCATTCTTTCATCGTGTTCCTCATGTGTGTTAGTGTGCGTCTCTGAATTTCTGCCCTGTGCTAGTATGTGGCCGTTAATGGCTCGGCATCGCAGAGGTGCCGTGCAGTCACAACAAAGCCTTTGGCCCTCACATACTCGTCCCCTGAGTCCAGGGATGTCGACATAGAAGACAGAGGAGTCTTTGAGGGCCAAACTAAGAAAGCTCAGGGCCAGGAGCTAAGGAGAGGAGGAGAATCCAAGGTGGAGGGGGGGAATAAATGATAAATATCTTTGCTTACTTTTTTCAAACATGAGAAAGCTCCCTCGCGGAGCTTGAAATGCTGAACTTTGCCTACGTCCGGTTGCGACCAGCCAGCAGGCAGCTGTGGCTCCGACACTTCGCTCTGTATCTCTGACTCTCTCTCCTTTTCAGATGCTTTCTCCCTCGACCTCCCGTTCAAAGCAAAGTTGGCTCCTTATTTATGTGCAAATTTGCTCTTAGGCCCTACGAGGGTGGCGCGCATGCTGAATCTCTCCTTTCTGGGCTTTAGCAGATTATCCCACTGCTCCCTTTGGTCCCCGTCGCCCTAAGCCCAGCTGCCCCGACCTTTTGTCATTGAGACTTTCTCTTCTCGCCTTGGTGTCTTTCTTTACCTCTCTCCCCTCCTCCCTCGCCCTTCCACCATCACTCCGTACACTTCCCCCCATGCCGCAAGGCCTGAACTCCCCTATCCCGCTGTAGACGCCACAGCCATCACCCCCTCCTCCTCCTCATCTTCCTCCTTCCCCCTCTTGCTCCATCTTGTCCCTTGCCTCTCTCCTCTGTCTTCTGCCTCCCTCCTTCACTCCCTCTCAAAGGGCCATTATATTGCTCTCTTCATGGACAAAGGACCCTGGAGAGACAGAGGGAGAGGGGTGTGGGGGAGAGAGAGAGAGAGAGAGGGAGAGAGAGAAGGAACACGGTTGGTGCTTTGCTGCTCGCTCGTTCCTAATCGATGAAAGTGGCCCACGTGGAGCTCTGAAGGCTAATCGATACTCTTTTTTCCCCCCTGTTTTTTTTCTCCCTATCGTTTTTTTCTTGACCATCCGTTTTGTTGCTGACTCTGACAAAACGATGGCAGAGCAGAATAAGAGAGGGGTGGGGGGTAGAAGGATGTGTATGGAGGGGACACCCCCTGATCACTTCTCTCTGGGGGTTCCAGAAGATTGCTCTATATGTGTATTTTCGTAGGTGTGTGTGTGTGTGTGTCAGTGTGTGTAGGACAGGTTTGTGTGTGTAGGGAGAGGTGCTTGGAAAAGCGGAGCTGACGAAAAATAGAGAATGAAATCAACAACGTGACCTCCTTCGACCCCATCTGTATCCCTACACCAGCATCCCATCCCATCCCACCCGCCCGGCACTTTTGCCCCTTTTCTCTTGCCGCTGCCTCCCTGCCGGGTTAGGTTGCTGAGCAAACAGAAGGCAGAGAGTCGACTCTTTCTCTGCCCCAGCTCGCCGTATGGGCGCATGGAAGGATTTGGGAAGCCTCAGCCTGCTAAGCCACTTCATTGTATTCTTCTCCATCTTCCCTCTCTCACCTCTCCCCTCTCTCTGTCTTCCGCTGTTCTCACACTGTCTGAATCTCGGCTCTGTCTAGGCCATGCATAGATATAAAAGCAATGTCGTCATGGAAAGGCTACACATCTGTTTGACACGAAAACAGATGATTTTTGCAGTTTTACCGTCCGCAGACAGCGAAGATAAAAATATTTCTATGCTGCTAACTTTTACGACAGACTGAAAGTGTTGGTAAAGCAACGCATCTATTTATTGACAAAAAACATGTCAAATGGGAGATTCACTTTTTTTTATTTGAGCTTAAAAACACATGCAGGTTGTTGTTTTGTGCTCTTTGTGGTTCATTGGACAAGCATCGATTTTACAAGATGTGGCAGTTAGCATCCTAGACTTCAGGGACATTTAGATGCTTCACATAAGTACATTTGTACACAAAAACTTATATTACAGTATGTGTAACTTTAGGGGACTTTCTACAGACTTGCATTCATTTCCTGGAAACTTGCCCTGACCTTAACTACCACTTGCCTAAGCCTAACCTTGATGACCCGCAAATCAGCTTTTTCCCAATTGGGGACACAGTTTTTGTCCCCAGTGTACTGGACAGTAATCTGAAGATTTTCTCAAAAGGAGCCTTTATCAGAAACACAGTATAAACTACAGTGAAATACAGTATGAACAAATCAAAATTAGTGCATTTGACTACAACTGGCAGCTTGACTAACAATGGCAGTTGTTGCCAGAATATGCAAAGTAACCGTGATACATTAATTATCAGTTCGTATAATCAACTATTCAATAACTGAATGTCATAAAATAATTGTTCTCTGCAAGGTATTTAGTTTCTTCTAGTTTGTAATACACCATAGATTAACCTTTTGAATAAACTGGATGATCTGATTAAAATCAATTGAGGTAAAATGGATTCACACAAGGGGAAACTCTCTTGGTCTAACTCTCTCTCTTTCTCTCTGTCTCACACTCAAACACACACACATGCACATCCCATATATAACACTGCACCTCCAGGACCTTGTACCTCCCTCCTCATTGCTTCACACACCTGTCTAACTGGATATTTAACAGCTTTTTCCGCTCCCTATCACCCTTCCAACACTAGCAGAGAGAAACAATTACGCTCAACTCTGCCACTGAAATGACAATGCGACATCCTCTTCACTTTACACCAGCCCGACTGTTAACCGTATGTGGTAATTACCTTTCTGCAGCATCTTCACAGTCACTTTATTAGTCTCCTAACAAGGCTTTTTAAAACATAAATAGCACCCAATGAAATGGCAATTAACCTTGCAAATCGGTATAAATGATTGTCCAGGAGACGCGGGTATTGACGGATACTGTCTGAGCGAGGGGCAGGAGAGAAAGAAAAAAGAGGAAGAGGGATAGATGGGAATAAAGTAGGGGGGGAACGGCAGAGAGAGAAACATGCAGGGAACGGTGGGAGATGATGCAGCCCGTAGGCAAACTGCTCCCACGGGCCATTGTTTGTTGTGTCTGCACTGGACCATTGTTTCGGTCCCTATTAACCTCTTGGCCCTCTGTGCGAGAGCGGGAAAGGATGGGCGGATTCAAAATGACAGACATGGCCTAGTGACATGGGAGGTGAGGAGTGGTTTTAACAGGGGCTTAGGGGCAGTTGGGAGCCTCGCTGTCTGGCTATAGAAAAAGAAGGGGGTGCTGCTGGGGTGGTGTTGTGTATACGTGAGAGAGATGGAGAGAGTGTGTCTGCGTGTGTGTTTGGATGGGTGGGGGGTTTGTCTAGCTGACCAGAAGGGGGAGGAGTTGGCCAGCCCAAGCCGAGTAATGTGATCTCTGCTGTCTGTGTCCCTCAGACCAGACAACCCCGACGCTCCTCCTGTCGTCGAGTGTGCTTACAGAGCGTACCGTTTTGCACTTGGTGGTGAAACTCTTATACCTCTTTCACACGGGACAAAAAAATCCACTAACACCCACTGAAATCTGGCTTTTGTCTTATGTGGGAATGGGTACAATGGCATTTACTCCTGCGTTAACTGTGCAGTAGTTACAGGTGTTTGTTAGCTCCAGCTCAGATGAAATCACAGCACCATGGTGGACACACTCATTGCCTCCCCCCTCCTTTCCAGCACGATGCTATGAGCTACTGTTCCCTGTTTTCATGGCACAATCGTGATGATGAAAGTGACACACAAGAAAAAAACACTCATCTACTGCCAATGGCAAAGGAGTTAATCGACTTAAAGTTGCTCTGCAAAGCCGTCTATATGCTGCCTTTTGAGCATGAATCCCTCCGTGGTATATTGTAATTCTGCTACATCCCCACTTACCTTTCTCATCATGGTGACAAAGCACTGATGTCAGCCGTGTATCCCTTGGAGTTAAGTCCATATTGGATGAATTTGGACCTCTTGATTTATGTCCAACTGCCAATGCAGTGCAAGTGGTGTCCTCTTTATGTAGTGAGTTGGAAAGTATGGATTTGAAGGTGGTGAGTCAGAGTTTGCAACCAAGTTTAAAGTTTTCTGTGTCTGTTATTCTGTCTCCATTGTACTTTGTGGCATTGCTTCTGTACAGTTCTTGGTTGTTTATTATAATTTTATTTCTCTAATTTTGAATTCAAATTTTTCAAATTTGTCTACTCTTTGCTTGTTTCTTTGAAGGGTGTTTTTCCCCTCTTTTTCCTGATCTTATCACGGCCTAAGGATAGAAGATTCCTCTGAGATCATATCATTTGGGGAAATATATAAACTTGATTTCCTACCTTCACACACGTCAGACAGCCAGCTTAGCATCCATAGCTTTCCCCAGGAATACTTTCAGGAGGTTTTATGAGGCCAGAATAGATTAAAAAAAAACTTAAAATGGGAAGGCATTGGCTTGCAGAAGTTGTGTGGCATTAACTTCAGCATTGACAGTTTTTCTCATGTCCAAAAGGTTATAATAATAATGTGTTTATTTAACTCATTACAACACAAGTAGTACCAGTTTTGTCTTGGATTTATAACGTTTGGATATTGAAGTTTATACTGTAAAATGTGAGAAACGTATCCATTGTATCAAGATCCACCCTCACTTTTCCTTTCTCTCCATGGTGACAAACCACAGATGGCTTTTGTCTCTTACAAAACCACTGCTCCTTCAGCTCTGTGTGAGTCGTTGTGTCACATCAAGAAGCCTCCAGGAAAAGCCTCTGTCGCTTTACATGGGGACACACCATTTCCTTCATACGAAGGACGCAAACTCTGCCTCGTCTTATGTGTCCCAGTATAACAGGATTGAGAAGGGGTGAGCTAACTCCTCAGAGCCTTACCTGTGCTCAAGTCAGGAGTGAAACGACAACTCTTTACCACACATTGAGAGCCAGTGGGAGCAGGAAGCTGGAGAACGGTAGCCCTAAGAGGATGAACCGT
Organism: Diplodus puntazzo; assembly: GCA_963678695.2. Taxonomy (NCBI): domain Eukaryota; kingdom Metazoa; phylum Chordata; class Actinopteri; order Spariformes; family Sparidae; genus Diplodus; species Diplodus puntazzo. Next base: position 9,334,951 of record OZ023160.1, read on the forward strand.
GGGATTTAGAGTCCTGTGGGTAGGGCAGAATGCCAGATATTCACGCCGAAAGTCCTGTGGATCAGATGAAGCTGTCAAGCAGGGCAGCGAGATGAGAGAGCCATGGGGAGAGGGAGCTTGGAGATGGAGGCCAGGCAGGGAAGCTCAGCGGATAGCAGAGACAGAGAGCTTAGGCTGAGGATCAGGGTTGTTTTACAGGAAACTGTCAAAGGTAGGGAGAGAAAGGGAGCTGAGATAGCGTGTGACTAGAGAATCAATGAGGTGAAGAAATGGAAAGTGTAACACAAAATAATTCCCACAAAGATCAGATTAAGAAACTAGGTTAGACTCAGTTTTGGCTTAATTTATATTATGAACAGAGCACCTCAGCGGTACAGGAGACAACTGTGTGCAAACGAGAGAAGTTCCCGAAATCAGCTGCCACCTTAAACTGAAAGAAAGTTGAGCAAGAAGACATAAAGGGTCAGGCAGGGAGAATCTCAGAGTAGACTCGACAAGACATATGAGCAGTGTTTAATGTGTCGTTGTGTGTCTGGACCTCACTCGTCTGGGGAGCCTGGGAAAGTTGTGTTAAATTACGCAGAAGGGGATAGCGGGACCCTGTCAGGACATGGCGTGGCGTTGTGGAGAGTGCAGCGGATGGACGTGGCACTGGTTTGTGCCCCCCGGAGTGCCCTGTCAGGCCTCATGACCGCATTGTGCAACCACACACGGATGCTCACACACACCCACACAACCACACACCCACACCCACACACACACACACACAATACAGAGAAAGAAGAGAGATTAAAGGGCACGCGAGAGAAAGAGAACCATGGACTCTATCTCCTTTCCCATTAACCTCTGGAGTTTTGCACACTTAAGACTCTTTCCATCTCTGCTCTCTGCACTTTTTTTGGGATTCACTACTGTCTTCACTTGATGGAAAGAATTTAAAGTTTCAAAATCAAAGTGTGCAGTACATACTATATTGGCATTTGGCAGTGATTTGAGTGAAGGACAGATACATTTTATGAACAGATTTCTGCAAGCTAGGAACCCGTTGACTATAGTCTGATGATGAACTCTTTTTTTATTAGCTTTATTTTGTGAAACAATGCTGTGCAACTGCATTCTCGTGTCTGCTAATCGGTCTGGAAGATGTAAGAAGAAGTCTTGGCCTGGATATCCATTAATCAGTTGTTTGTATATGTTTGTAAGTCTCCAATAATCACCTGTGACTTACATAGTTGCAGTTATTTGGCGGCCAAATGCAACAGTATATGCAACTCAACCACACGCTCTACAAACAAGTGAATCACTTTTTGACCTATGAGATTTTCCTGTGATAAATCAAAATAAGGTGTTTGAATCTCGATAAATCTGTCACCTTGTTCAAACCTGAATTAGAACCAGCTGCCACCAAGTCCCGCGCTGAAACTCCATATCCAGCCCGACACCCAGCTTATCGATCAGCAAAGCATTGATCATAGAGCCTGACAAACTGTTTCACTACTCATTAAACCAGCGATCAGCATTAACATGCATTAACAGTGTCAGCTGTCTTAACCCAAAGCAGGTGTTTTCTTCTCATTTACCTTTAGGCACAAACATCCATCAGGTTATTAAAACTTAGGCCTTTGATCAAATCTGGTTCGGTTGCCATCAGTGATGAGGAACTGAGATGCCTCTGGAACATTTTGGTTGATACTTTTCAAAAGTTTTTTAAATTAGATTTCTCTCCAATAGTGTTTGACTCGATAGCAGTGCGTGGGCTGATTGGTTCAAACTTCCTCTACAGGCTGTATTTCTACTCAAAGTTTTTGCAGCCTGTTCTTCTTTTTAAGACTTACCAGTTGGCTGACAAACAGCAATTCTTCGATTGAGAATACTACCAAATTTGGACTGTTCTGATGATGTATACTGTTTGTTTAACAGGTTAAACAGGAGCTTTAACAATTTTCAACCAGCTTCATGTCACCTCAATTTCGGTCGTCTTCGTCAAAGAACATGTTGTTAAACTTCTCTCCATTTTGCCTACACCCAGAGCCCCCTCTTTTTTGTCCGGCCTCCTTAAAATGGACTCCATAGCCAAAACCAAGCGCCACCCTGGTTGTTGAAGGTTTTCTGCCTTGGTTTGAAATACCACAGCCCCTTTCCTGAGTATTATCTAGTTTAGTAGCACCAATTAAAAAAAAAACAAAAAAACATTTGTGTCTTTCACTGGATAGACAGGTGAGTTTTATGCAAGGGCCGTCTTTCCAGTGGTGAAGTACTTAATAAGTTGTGTACAATGGAAGCTTCACAAGAGCATATAAATGCACAACACAGATAAAGAGCTGTTGTTGTTTCCTGTGGGTGACAAGTGACTGCAGCACTGCATTCGAATAAGGTGCTTTTTATATGTATTTGTTATATTCAAAATGTTACCCAGACTCCCTTCAAAGTGCATACAAAATCACTTAACGACTGAATAAGAATCATTTATAAAGGTGCCTGAAGAATCCTAAATTTCATTGCACTTTTTAAATAATGGACTGCTCGGAAAGTGTACTGTACTGAGACATGCAATATGTACATGTCCTTGTCCCTTTTTTTGTCACCTTTTGTCTGTATAAACTGATTCTGTTGAGCCTCCTCTTCAAGGTGCCACAGAATGTCATTCAACCCGTAGTCTGATGCTCTATTGTGCCACGTTGAGCAGAAAACCTTGATGTGAAAAGTTGGTGGTTCGCTGACAGACATGGTCGGAGCTTTAGGCTGGGATTGTTGCATACAGTAGTTAAATGTCTTCGTCTGGCATGTTTGCCACATCGCTGTCGAATAAGGTGTTGGGAAACAGCACACAGAAGTGGAACATTTCTTTGATGGCTACGGTGCGGAGCCAATTGCATTTTTGGCATTCAGCATATTCTGCGACACTTCAGGGGTTACAAATCGGATTAATAGACGCTTAATTACTTTAAAAGGAAATTCCTCTGGCTTTAATCGAATATTAATCACTGCTTATCGTTGTCTTTTAGTCACGCTTAATTACCATGCTTTTCACCTCTTTTTTTCTTTTAAAGCTGATAAAGCGGTTAGTGTTCTGCACGGCTGAATCACTGCCTTTATTTCTAATACACTCTATTATCTTCTGAATCCATCATTTTTTGGTCCGACACCATACATTAAGGCGTTTGAAGAGTATAGGAGAACTGAATCTCCAGTGACTGAACACACTGTGGGTGCTGATTTAAAATAAGATATTGCTTGCGTAAAAGTGTTTGAAAGTGCTGTATTTTCCTTAGTGATTTGTTGGTGCACCGTACCTCAAGGTTTCACACGTGATAAAAGTGGTGAGCTTTAAACAAGATAAATCTAAATCTCTAATCTAAAGTACAGGCCAACCTGAATGGTTTACACTTCCTGTTAACGTAGATTTACATGGGAAGGTTCCCTCTCACTCCCACTCTCTATCTATTACCTGTGGCTATTCAAATAGATGGACATTTTTGCCAACCTATCACATGTGGAAGCTCAGGCATTTGTCTCCAGGGCACCGACTGACCACACGAACGAGGCTTCGCTGTGTCCAACCCGAATATCCACTGACATGTCGCTCCGGCGCCCAGAGAGTGTAATTCAACCTGATTGGCTGGCTCTGCTGGAAGGCATGATTCTGGCCTGTCCAGCACTGTACATCACTGTGGCCCAAGGGCATCGTGGCAAGGGGGGGAGGAGTGTGTTAATCCTGGTCCAGTTAACACCGGTGACTTAGATGGAGGAGAAGCCCACTGGTTGAAAAAGATCAATATGATTTTTTGGTGTAAAACCCATCGCCAATATGTTCTAGCTGGCATTTTTCTCTTTCATGTTCGTACTGTCTGGCCACTTTCTTCTGACCTGCTCCCTCACACAGCTTCCTCCCTAGGCCTTTCCATTCTCACATACACATATGTGCGAACGGTGTGCGCTCTAGCATGTGCTCCTCTTTTGTTTCTCAATTGTGACACAAAGTGCTATGGGCCAAACTGGGGAGCGCGAGGGATGCTTAGCCCGATTCTGTCTCTCTCAGTGCCCTCGGATGCCCTGCAGGCTAGAGAAGCTGGCCTGGGGGACTTTGCCATGTGCCCTGCTTCCATCATATACGACCGGTCCACTCCCTCAGCACTGCAAAACTATGGTACTCTGTCTGTCATTGTAAAAATAGATCAATTAAATGCTTTATGGCTTTGCTAATGGTCCCTGATGTTTGAGCTCCAGTGAAGTTTTCTTGAGCAATGAATTGCCAGTGAACCAGGAATCCTGTTACTTTGCTGATGCTGTTTTGCTCCCACTGTATTACTCTTTCATATTAGGTTGTGTACAAACACATCTTTGGTGCACTGTTTTTCATATAAGTAATCCAACGAGCAAATATGAGCCAAGTAATATTCCTCAGAGGGAGGAATTTGCTGTTTTTGTTTTGTTTTTGTTTTTTTTGTAATGTCATGAAACCTCCCGTCTTTGACATCAGTAATAAGAGAAGGGCTGGCGTAGAGCGCAGCAGGAAAGTGATTAATGTACTGCAGTTCCTATGCCACATCCTGGCATGATGCATCCTCCGGTAGGTAGTGCCAGCTGGTTCTCCTTCCTTCCTGCAGAGAGTAGGAGTACCAATCCCCACTATAATAACAGCAGCAAATTACACCGTCTACAAATGAACTACACCTCCCCCCCACACTTTCCTTTACCATATCATCTTCAAGTCGGGGGGGGGGAGAGGCTGGCGGTGGTTATGGTGGTGAGGGGAGATGTAGAGCACGGCCGATTATCCTCTAATTAACGCTGATACCTCCCCCATGGACAATGTCCCATCTCATCAGTGGGCCGCCGCGTCTTAATGTTAGGTGCTAACTGCCTCCCTCGCATATGTCAGTCCTCGTTAAGGGACTATGCCGTGCGGTAATGTCCTCCCGTTTAATGGCTTGTAAAAAGATGGTTAACACTCACTATTTGGCTTCCCTCCTTTTTTCTTCCCGCCGCCGCAGCTCGATGACAGATACAGTATGATCGAGCACTCTTTGGGGGAAGTTAATTGCTAGCGGAGAGTACCTTGGTGTTTGAAGTGAGATAGTTGAGAGGAGGTAAATGATCGGCCCCTTGGCTATATGTTTTACTGTTAAACCAGACATAGTCGCAGTATGGTTATGGGTGGCTTGTTAGGGTGTGTGTTGTCTGGCCAGCCACAGGCTAAGTAGATATATGAGGTTAGAAATTATTAGCTGTCAATTACTAAATTATTCATCAGACCAGGCTGGAAATAAAATTAGTGAAATACAGTTTTACCACAGTTATTCCACAATCATTAACTGTGACCAATGACAGATGTGTGCACATAGGCGACACCTCATCAGCAACTTCCAATTAAATGTTTTCCTTTTGAACTTCACTTCTGAATTCATTAACCAATAACCACGTCTTCGAAATCTATTACGCAGCATAAGTTTACTCCGCCATTAGTCTGCAAGGCAGTAAAAGCAAATGAACTGTCACTTCTCAATATGCATGTGTTTTTCGCTCAACAACAGTAAGAATTCTTCTAATGTCAAGAGCTGTGCTTCTTTTTCCTCCCCGCATCTCCTCACTCACCCTCGCGCCATCCCTCTCTCCCTCCATCTATGCGTTCGTGTTGTATTATGAAAAAAGCAAACACGATTATTTTTGATTTCCCGTTTGCCTGAGCAGTACATTTGGCCCACCCCTCTCTCCCCCGACCCTCTTGATTGAGGGCTAATGAAAAAGCTGTCCTGAGCGTCGCTCCCTCCCTGTATCCATTAAGAATAATTAGACGGGAACAATTTTGATGCCTGTAACCTCGGCGAGTGTGGCTAATGGTGTTATAAATTGCTCCTTGTCCTGGGCCCTGCACGCATTGGCGCGCAGTGGTGGGGGCGAGACGCTTAATTCAAAAGCACTCTGTCAACAGCACTGATTTGTGTGGTTAATGAGAGCGTTTAAAACAACAGGCGCAGCTCATGCATCCTAATGCCGATGGCAGGAGCAGGTTCGATAAAGAGGCTTGTCCACCATAATTAGCCGCGACAAACGCCCAGGATTAAGAGACAGGGGGCCGAACATAGTGTGCCCCCTTAAAATGGGCCCCGTTTGCACTCACTCGCCCTCTTTGACAGACTCTCTCCTCATCTGTCCTTCTTGGTCTGACACGTCCACTGCCATCTTTTCTTTTATAATTCACTATAGCTTTTCCTCCTCAATTTTCTATAAGTATAGTATTTGTTTCAGGTAGTAGAAAGAGTTGAGTAGAAGAAGTCTCACCGGGACAGGAGCTACCGGTGGGTGGGGTCGTTCAGGCCTTACAGCTGGGATGCATGCTCTCTTTTTAGTAAATCTGACATTTTCTCCCCCTGAGGAGTCAACCTATTTCTCCACAGATCTTCACTACAATTTTTTCTCACTCTCTCTCTAGTGAACTGCTCTGTTGTTGTCCCCCTCCACCTGTCCAGTCTCTATTTATTTTCCTTTTATAGCTCTCCTCCCACCTGCTCTCACTTTTCTGTTTTGTCCACTTTATATACCTCTCTAGCTAGCTTTAATATCCAAACAGTGAAAGGGTCAGACAGCTGTATGCCTGCAGGGTTAAGGCCTCAGGCTAAGAGGAAGGAGAGAAAGCTGTCCCTTTGTGCTGAACCCGAAGATTAGGAATGATATTCAGAGACAGGAATGTGAAGACGGTTCATGTGTTTAAGATGTTTTTTTTCCCGGAATATCCAAGAAAAATGAAGAGAAGGAAAGACAGTTTTAAATAGGTATAAAGATTGACACTGAAATCAAGGACTTTCATGGCAGTGGACTGAAATAGAATAAAAATGTTAAAACGAGGGTAACTTTTATCCTTGCTGATGGTGTGTGACAGAGGAGCCTCTAATATGTTTTAATCAGCTGCATTCTGCAGAAGGTCTTCCAAAGGACTGTGTCTGTGTCTCTGTAATGGATAGAGAAGGAAAGAGTGACAAAGCCAGCCCCACTTTAAAAGGTGTTCAATTCCCCTGTAAATGCATGCTGACAAGATTAATTGAGCATTGCAAATGGTAAACTCTGAAACCCACACCTCAAAAAAACAGTCGCCCGTGCACACAGGTACACATAGATGTAGCCGTTGACACAGAAATCCACACGCCTGCACAAACAGGCGGAAACACACACCCGAACACGTAAAGACACGTACATATTGTCTTCATAAACACACACATTAGTCTGCACACACCCACAAGTATGCACACCAGTGTGCTGGCTTGCACACGCAGGCACAATCACACATGCACACACACCCCTGCTGGCCTCCTTCAGCCTACTTCCACGTGTCTTGCCCAACACAAATGACTTGATGGGCAGTTAAATGCAGGGGTCGGGGGTTAAATGAACACCGTTGTTTATGAGGATGCGGTGTGAATCCATTTGCATTCTAATATTGCCTCTATTCTGAAAGACACACACATGCACACACACACACACACACACACAGGGCCCGTTACGGGCAAAAGGGAGAGGAGGGGAGATGACTGGTGGACGGCTTGTTTTAAAATCCCATTATCAAGTTATTTATGGAATTCATGGCCCGACAACCTCTGTGACCTTGTTTTGTTAAACATGAACCAGACACGATTCCGGCACGTGGTGCTGCCTATTAGCTTTTGTTTTCAATAGCCTTAAAATGTCAGCAACTTCAATCACCCTTTGGGCAGCTTTCCACTTGTGTGTTTTGGCCCTCATCAAACGGACACATGGTACACGCACACAAACAAACACAGCCTCTCACACACTTCGACATACACATCCATAAGGACACACATGCATGCACACACATAGTATGCCTGCATGCAAACATGCAACGTAGAAACGCACACAGAAGCAAACACATGTATGCAAAATTCAAAATGCATGCATAAACACAGATTCCCATCCCATGCATCCAGACACCATCCCATCCCAGACCAGACCCCATTACTCCCTGTCTGTATTTGTGTTTGTTTGGAATTTAACCCAATCTCTATGGAAAGTCATGGGCTGACTGACACACAAGGATGAAATCCATGCAAATCCCAACAACCTCTTTACCCTAATGCCCCTGTTCAAACATGGATGGCCCATTCGCTTTCCTCTCAGCTATCAGCACCGCACATCAGTCGAGGACCACTCATTAGATGTAAACAAACTGAAGGATTATTAAAAAATGCTGCCGTTTCATGACATGTGAGAGTTTCTGGTGGGAAATGGGGGAGAAAGTGGCTGAGGGTTGGCAAGGTTGTGTATGCAAAGACAGACTTGAGACTAAAGGGTGAAAAATTGCGTGTGCTTGTACAGTTATTTTTTTGTTGTTTGGTATGTGGGATGCCCACGTAGGCTGTGCAGTGTGTGACAGGATCGTGAATATGTGGAGGTGTCAGCATCACCTGGCAGCTCTCCGTCGAGATTTGCCACACAAAGGTTTTATTTAATTAGACTGTGTGAACTTTTCCAGCTGATGGCCCAAGCTGCAGCCCGAGCTTCGACTGTTTGTGATTTACATGTGTTAACTTTTGTCCTCAGTTGTACTGTTTGGTAAGCCTGGCATTCCTGCATTTTTTCGCGGCTTTGTTTCCTTAGGGATAGGTTGGTGTGACTCTAGGGCAGAGGGGAGAGCCCAGGTCCTACGACCCTGTGTGGGTTGGCCTGGGTGGCTCCCCTTCTTTTTTGGTCCTTTTTCTTTTTTTGGCTGGCTCACCAACCTCCTTAGTTAAACGCTTGTCAATAAAATTGACTGATTATTGTGATTTGCTTGCTTATGTTATTATGTTGGGCCCTCTAGGGACGAGCGAGACGTGGGGGTCGTAACAGTGTGCGTATCCAACGTGCCTGTTGATTTGTAGGAGAAACTGTAAAATGATTCATCCAAACGACAAGTTTGATGTGCACATAAACACATAGGTTTCAACAGTGTGGTGCTAGTTGAACAAACCTGCGGATCTGGCATGCATAATTGTGGCTTAACAGTCCAAAAAATATCAAAAGATAAAGTTTGATAACGTTGTGAAGTAGTGCAGGAACATGGGAGTTCATTCATTGTTAAGCAATCACCACTGCAGATGAAAATGTATCTGAAAAAAGAGATAATTTAAATAAAAACTCATAAAATAAATAAATAAAGGTCTGGCATTTTCTTTAGACATTTTAATGTGGAAATGTTACATATACCTTTAATGCAATATTTCAAATAATTTTAGAAATCTTTTTGTGGAAATAACCTCATGTTCCTCAGGAAAATGAAAGTGCGGCTGTGCGTTTCACACACTATTTGTTTGAGTCAGGGTTTTTGTTTAAGCTTGTGAATCCATTATCTTTGTTGTTTGTGGGGGAAAATTTGCACTTGCATTCAAAACACTTGCAGCACCAGTAGATCAGAGTTCACCATTACCATTCAGAGTAACAATAAATGGTTTGCTCTGAGGTTCTCAGTGCACGCAGTATTGTTAATTGTTTGATTCCATAAACACATTTCCACCTCCAATCTAGTCCTCAGGTTTCTCCCCCTTTTAATTACACCATTCCGTGTGTAAATATATTATGATTATGGCTGTTTCAATAAAGAGCATAGATAACATCCTTCACTTCTACAGTGTTCCTTCATTTCATCATCTCTTTTCTGTTATTTGCCCACAAAACTCTCAGCAAACGCCATTGGCAAAGAGCAAGTATTTGAGGAGGGCAAAAGTAAAATCGAGCCACAGACTGCCCCTGTGTGTCTTACATTATTCAACGAGGCTCCAGCTGTGAGGCATGGAGGATTAAATCCCCCACATTCTAACATATGCCAGCTAAAAGACTTTAACACTGGTGTGGGCCAGTGCCACCAGGCAAAAACAGACTAAAACAACAACAGTTAAGCAGCCCTCATGTACTTCATGATACTTTTCTAACCCCTTTGAGAAGATCAAGCCTAACACTGATTAACATTTAGTGATCAGATGTGGCAGCTATAGGTCTGCCACAGGCCAAACTTCACAACTCAAAGTCAATCCATTATATATTGGCTTAAAATATAGTTAATGGTCTTAGAATTGGAATACATTATCCTTGGGTGTGCAGCCTGCAACACTAGCCACTGAACCAGCACATTAACTATTTGAATGTTGATCTTAGTTTTTTCTGTCTCTAAAAACTTAACACCCTTCTTTTTTATTTTTTATTATATAAATCACTTATGTATATTCAGCACCACATAAGTATTGTATTAGAAAGCTGTAAACTAAAATTTCTCCTTGAAAGGAAGAGTAGACACATAAGCAAGTACAGTAAATACAGCAAACAAGATTCATTTAATAATTGAGTTAAAGACATTTTCAAAATGTTTAACAACAAGGCATTAGTCCGAACGGAAATTGAATAAAGAAATCAATAATAAATAGCTTAATTTACCCGCTACATCATGCACAGTAAATCCCTTCTCTCCTGTGTTCTCCTTTGTGAAAAGGGAACCATTTTTCTTTTCGATTTTTTTGTCCGAACAGAATACCTTTTTGGTATCTGTATGCGTAGGTGGATATCTTATTTCTACAGCCAATAAAATCTTGCATAAAGTAGTAACATAAATCTATCATACGCAGATCAGACAGTCACACTGAGTGAGACAGCAGCCTACACAGCTCAGGAAGCAGACTTTGAACAACCCACGTCAGCTTGCCCGCTAAACTCTCCTTCTTATCTAACTTACAAACATGAACACACTTCTTGTCCTAAGCCTCAGCTCGACGAAAGAGCAACCAAACAAACATCCACCAGGGAAAAGTGCATTGCTGACGTCAGTTTGAAGGCTGGATAGCTAATTAGCTGCTCAGCTGCAGCACATTAAACAGCATGTAAACGGAGCTGCAAATGTCACTTTGGTCCAGTTAGATGCTGGTGTGGTCTTTACTCTTCCACTGTTGTTAACCAGCAACAACACGCTGTCTGCCCATGACATGTAGTTACAGCGCAAGTTTGTTTACTCCGTCTCCTCACAGTGTAACATCAGCACTCTGGCCTCCCGGCTGCTGTCAGTCAAACACAGAGACATGCCCCTCCAGCTCCCTCTCCTAAAACTCTTTCCTTTTAATAATTAAATACATTTAAAAGTCACGTTTCCTTTATCTTTTATAATCTATATGTGATTTCAGTTGGATTTTAAGTTTTTTTTCAATATGTAGGTTTTAGATCTGAAAAATATTGTCTTTTGTGTACTCCCAAAAGAAGAAAATACAAAACAAAAAGTAGATTGAATTTCCTTGACAAATTAAACTCCGTTTAATTCCGTTCTGTAGTTATTTAGTAATCCTGCAGACAAACCAACCAATCAACAAATGGACACAGGTGTAAGTATATTTATATAATAAATACCTACATAGGTTTATAAAGGAAACAAAACTGAACCAACAGTAAACTTTGAGAAACTCACTTAAACAAGCTTACCTAACTTCCTGACACATGGGGGAACATACTCTCCATTATTTGGTACAGCTAGCTAAAACTATTGCAGTCTACCACAACAGTCTTGCAGTAAATCCAACCTTTGTGAAGGTTTCATTTTTTTAAACTTTTTTTTGTTGAAAACTGTGCGAAAACTGTTGATTCAACTGCAGGGTCATTTTGGAGGCTGCGGTTTTTGGTGTTGTTGAACTGCATTGTGTTATACCAGAAGGTGTTTCTATTACTTTTTTTACATCAATGAAGAAAAGCTGAATTTGTCTCTGCACACAGTTCTCTAGACGTTTGTTTACTTGTATCTGTTGTTACAGGTGGGAACCAGATTTTGTACCGAAATATCACAGAGCAATATTTTATTAATGAATAGAGTCAACAGGCAAACATCTCTCAACATGACTGAATGAATTCATCCCATGTTGACAGTGCAAACAACACAATCAGCAAACCACTAGAAGTCCATTCTGTTCCTGCAGCTGAGTGACAGAAAAACTCAGCTGATGTGCGGTACTGCTCAAGTATTCAGGGTTGTCATCTGTTGAGAGCTAATCAAATGTCCTTGTGTCTCTACTGTTTGGAGTTGTGCCTCATAACCAATAATTCTGTTTTTAAAGGCTTCAAGAATAAACTTCAAATTATGCTCAAAGAAAGCTTGCATCCTCGACAGGTTTGCCATGTTAATTCAAAAGTAATTTAAGGTCGATGGCTGTTAATACCAATTTTCTTTGCACCCTTAATGTGGAGTTTAGTTAATTACACATAAATACTAGATTTTTTCATGTCAAGTATTTTTCCATCCATCATTCATCCATCCTCTGTATGATCGAGAAATACTTATCAGGGCAGGACGTACACGAGTGGCAAATATGTGTAGATGTGATAAGTCCCAGAAGATTTCCTGTTCTGAATCTTAATTTAAAATATATAACTCAGTTACACTGAGCATGCACTGACATGTGTATGGACCTGATACTAAAACATACACAATAACTGACAGAAAGCCCTGGGAGGTGGTGCAGGTGGTTGTCAGTGCCCCGGGAAAGAGTCATTTTCACCGAGGGAGAAGTGCCAAAATAACTCAGTCCACGCCAACAATTGGGTGACTGCTCTGCAGAGAAGAAGGAGAAAAAAAGTAAGAGAAAAAAGTTACTGCGCAATACTGAGGTGTTGGCTACAGGGCTAATCAAAGCCAGACTGAACTACTGTACCTGCTCTTACCTTCCTAATTTAAAGTTGTTAAGCTTTACAGAGACTTCTTTATGAGACAAATCTTAATTCTAATTATGGTCTTTTCATAATGCGGTAAAGTTTATTGAATAAAAATATATGTTAAAAAACAATGCTTTTTAGATAATCTTCCAAAGACTTAAAACCAGCAACTGAGCCAAATACAGAAGTCTAATATATGGGAATGCCCTACAGCCCGGCCTGTACTGGATGTTGATGTTGATATTTATATCAATATTTCAGAGGATAAATACTCGTTTTTATGCCTCCACACTGCTGTCCACTTGGACTCAAGGACCTACTCTAGATGTTGGTGGTCAGAGGTCACTGAGACCACACAAAACACATTTTTAGCCATTATTCAACAATTTATATGACAGTTATAACAACATTTTGCACAAATGTCTATTAGGATAAAATGATAAAGTGATGCCATTTTATATCCAAAAGGTCAGAGGTCAACTCCTCTCTGACATCCTGATATACTGACCATTATTCACTGCCAAAGCTCAGAAACAGCATTATACAGAGGCAATAATAGTTCAAACATTTTTAAAAACAACGCATTTTTTAAGGGAAACCCCTTCTTTTTTACGGTTAACAGGATAGCTTTGAAACTACATAAAACATGTTTAACATGTCTTTACAATTCATTATGTTCCTTACTGGCAAACATATACCATCCATCCATCCATCCATTTTCGACCGCTTATCCGGGGCCGGGTCGCGGGGGTAGCTGCCTGAGCAGGGACACCCAGAGTTCCCTCTCCCCGGACACTGCCTCCAGCTCTTCCGGGAGGATCCCAAGGCGTTCCCAGGCCAGCTGGGCGACATAGTCACACCAGCGTGTCCTGGGTCTTCCTCGGGGTCTCCTCCCGGCGGGACATGCCAGGAACACCTCCCGAGGGAGGCGTCCTGGGGGCATCCGAAACAGATGCCCGAGCCACCTCAGCTGGCTCCTCTCGATGTGGAGGAGCAGCGGCTCTACTCTGAGCTCCTCCCGGGTGACAGAGCTCTTCACCCTATCTCTAAGGGAGCGCCCTGCCACCCTGCGGAGGAAACTCATTTCGGCCGCTTGTATCCGGGATCTTATTCTTTCGGTCATGACCCAAAGTTCATGACCATAGGTGAGGGTCGGAACGTAGATTGACTGGTAAATCGAGAGCTTCGCCTTTCGGCTCAGCTCTCTCTTCACCACGACAGACCGATACAACGACCGCATTACTGCGGCCGCTGCACCGATCCGCCTGTCAATCTCACGCTCCATCCTTCCCTCACTCGTGAATAAGACCCCAAGATACTTAAACTCCTCCACTTGAGGCAGGAACTCTCCTCCCACCTGGAGGGAGCAAGCCACCTTTTTCCGGTCGAGAACCATGGCCTCGGATTTGGAGGTGCTGATTCTCATCCCAGCCGCTTCACACTCGGCTGCAAACCGCCCCAGGACATGCTGGAGGTCCTGGCTCGAAGGAGCCAACAAGACCACATCATCCGCGAAAAGCAGAGATGAGATCCAGTGGCTCCCGAACCAGATCCCCTCCGGCCCGAGGCTGCGCCTAGAAATTCTGTCCATAAAAATAATGAACAGAACCGGTGACAAAGGGCAGCCCTGCCGGAGTCCAACATGCACTGGGAACAGGTCTGACTTACTGCCGGCGATGCGAACCAAGCTCCTGCTCCGGTCGTACAGGGACCGTACAGCCCTTAACAGAGGGCCTCCGACCCCGTACTCCCGGAGCACCCCCCACAGAATGCCACGAGGGACACGGTCGAATGCCTTCTCCAAGTCCACAAAACACATGTGGACTGGTTGGGCAAACTCCCATGAACCCTCGAGCACCCTGCGGAGGGTGAATAGCTGGTCCAGTGTTCCACGGCCAGGACGAAAACCGCATTGTTCCTCCTGAATCCGAGGTTCGACTATCGGCCGAATTCTCCTCTCCAGTACCCTGGAATAGACTTTCCCAGGGAGGCTGAGGAGTGTGATCCCCCGATAGTTGGAGCACACCCTCCGGTCCCCCTTTTTGAATAGGGGGACCACCACCCCGGTCTGCCAGTCCAGAGGCACTGTCCCCGACTGCCACGCGATGCTGCAGAGACGTGTCAACCAAGACAGCCCCACAACATCCAGAGACTTGAGGTACTCAGGGCGAATCTCATCCACCCCCGGTGCTTTGCCACTGAGGAGCTTCCCAACTACCTCAGTGACTTCGGCTTGGGTGATGAATGAATCCACCTCTGAGACCCCAGTCTCTGCTTCCTCTATGGAAGGCGTGACAGCGGGATTGAGGAGATCCTCGAAGTATTCCTTCCACCGTCCGACAATGTCCCCAGTCAAGGTCAACAGCTCCCCACCTCCACTGTAAACAGTGTTGGTGGAGGACTGCTTCCCCCTCCTGAGGCGCCGGATGGTTTGCCAGAATTTCTTCGAGGCCGACCGATAGTCCTCCTCCATGGCCTCCCCGAACTTTTCCCAGACCCGAGTTTTTGCTTCTGCGACTGCCCGTGCTGCAGCTCGCTTGGCCTGCCGGTACCCGTCAGCTGCCTCAGGAGACCCCCGGGCCAACCAGGCCCGGTAGGACTCCTTCTTCAGCTTGACAGCATCCCTTACTTCCGGAGTCCACCACCGGGTTCGGGGATTGCCGCCACGACAGGCACCGGAGACCTTACGGCCACAGCTCCGGACAGCCGCATCAACAATGGAAGTGGAGAACATGGTCCATTCGGACTCAATGTCCCCAGCCTCCCTCGGGATCTGGTTAAAGCTCTCCCGGAGGTGGGAGTTGAAGACCTCCCTGACAGAGGGTTCCGCCAGACTTTCCCAGCAGACCCTCACAATACGTTTGGGTCTGCCAGGTCTGTCCAGCTTCTTCCCCTGCCAGCGGATCCAACTCACCACCAGGTGGTGATCAGTTGACAGCTCAGCCCCTCTCTTCACCCGAGTGTCCAAGACATACGGCCGGAGGTCAGATGACACGACCACAAAGTCGATCATTGACCTCCGGCCTAGGGTGTCCTGGTGCCACGTGCACATATGGACACCCTTATGCTTGAACAAGGTGTTTGTTATGGACAAACTGTGACTAGCACAGAAGTCCAATAACAAAACACCACTCGGGTTCAGATCAGGGAGGCCGTTCCTCCCAATCACACCCCTCCAGGTAACACTGTCGCTGCCCACGTGAGCGTTGAAGTCCCCCAGTAAAACAACGGAGTCCCCGGTTGGAGCACTCTCCAGTACCCCTCCCAGGGACTCCAAGAAGGCCGGGTACTCTGCACTGCTGTTCGGCCCATAAGCCGAGACAACAGTGAGAGACCTATCCCCGACCCGAAGGCGCAGGGAAGCGACCCTCTCGTTCACTGGGGTAAACTCCAACACATGGCGGCTGAGCTGGGGAGCTATAAGCAAGCCCACACCAGCTCGTCGCCTCTCACCGCGGGCAACTCCAGAGTAGAAGAGAGTCCAGCCTCTCTCGAGGAGTTGGGTTCCAGAGCCCAGACTGTGCGTGGAGGTGAGCCCGACTATTTCTAGCCGGTACCGCTCAACCTCCCGCACCAGCTCAGGCTCCTTCCCCCCCAGCGAGGTGACATTCCATGTCCCCATGGCTAGAGTCACCGCCCGGGGATTGGGTCGCCGGGGGCCCCGCCCACGACTGCCACCCAAATCCCTCTGCACCGGCCCCTTCTGAACCCTCCGGCGAGTGGTGAGCTCACCGGAGGGCGGGCCCACGTCGCTCCTTCGGGCTGAGCCCGGCCGGGTCCCGTGGGCAAAGACCCGGCCACCAGGCGCTCGCCTGCGACCATCACTAATATATCTGCAATTGATACTATCCAACAGTTTATTCGCATTCCTTCCGTAATTTTGTGCTGATTGCGGGTCATAAAGATGCCATGTTCTTGCTTTCTTTATATTCATGTATACTTTTTCTGTGGCTTTACTCAAAAATTCCTATATATCTGCTGTAGGTACAGTGCATTCACGATATCACGACAGCACACTTTTACCTCCAATCTGTGTTGAGACTCCCTCCCGGATCCAAAGGTAGTCCACAGGGCCTCTTGGGCAGAGAGCCTGCTCCTCTGCCCCCACCCCATACGTTAGTTACTTCTCCTGGGAGTGTGTGCGTGTGCGTGTGCGTGTGTGTGTGTGTGTGTGTGTGTGTATGTGCGAGGGGTGGCAGTGCTCCCCAGTGTAGTGTTGGCCCCAGGCAGCACAAGGTAACATCAAACGATTCTTCTCTTTATGACTTATTTATTTATTATACAGACTCAGTGTGCGTGTGTGTGTATGTGTGTGTGTATGTGTGTGTAGGAGAGAGGAGAGGAGAGAGTGTGTGTTTGTACTTGAGCAGACTTGTGTGCATTTGTCACCTGTGCCAGCTTGTTTTCATTCTGTCCTCGTACACCACCACCGGTTGCGGCGGCGTCCTCCCTGGTGGCGAGCAAAGGAGCCGAGGGAGAGTGGGGGGTCCCTGTAGCTCCAACTTTGGGACCCCCGCCGGTCTCTGTGCTCCAGCCTCCACTGTGTTCAAAGGATACAAGAACCTCCCTCATTTGCTGTAACCAGGCAGATACACAGGGACACATAAAACTGAGGAAGAGAGATGTTTATTGGCACTGTCACCTTGCATGAGTGTGATTTCCAAGACTGGCTTCATGCCATGCACCCTGGGAGCGCTATACATATGAAACACCCACTAGTGGAGTTCAACGTGGAAAAGTCACCAAACAAAGGCTAATGTGATAAGGGAAATCCTCCGAAACTGGCGGTCATGGCACCAACATCCAAAGCAAACACTCATACCTCGTCATTTATTATTTTTTTTTCCCTGTTGTCCTTGTCTTTTTGCAGTTGTTTGCAATTTAACATCATGGAAGCTTCTATTAATATATACTGCCAAGACTGAAAGCAAAGTAAAGAAGAGGAAAAAATCATACATATGTACACACGTGTCAAACTTCAACATCTTCCTTAGTTTACTCTGCCTTCCCTTTGCAGCAGACTTGTATTTGCAATTCTTTGATTAGTTATCGACCGGGCACTTCCTCTGCTCATGCATATGGGCTGCTCGAGAGCTCAGAAAGGCTTCAGACAATCAGGGCTCCTACCTACTTTACCTGTGATGAATCGCATTACCGCTGGACCAAGTGCCGGCCGAGCCCCTTTGCTGAAAAATCGGCCAGCTAAAACGGGCGGACGGGAAGCCGTATGGCAGAGCACTTCGTCCCGACACTTCCCCCACCCCTTCCCTCCCTCCAAATGAATATCCAGCCCCGTCCTCCATAAAGTGCATTAGGCACGGAGAGTCATTAGTACAAATGGGCTCAAGGTACTTCTGCAAGGAGGCTGCGTGTGTGTGTGTGTGTGTGTGTGTGTGTGTGTGTGTAATGGGGATGTAGGTGGGGAGGGGGGGTAAACCTGGAGGATGCTTATGTCTCCTCTGCCCGTTGTTTGGCGTGCCCACCTAATCCTCTACACACACACCCACACACACACACACACACACACACCCAGTCTGTGAATCTGCACCTATCCTTTGCCGCCCCCACTCCTTCTCCTCTGCGCCCCCCTCACCATTCCTGTGGAGAAGACAGGGTGCCCCCCTGCCCCTTGTTCTCTCCTGCTGCGATGGGGAAGTGCATCCTCATTTAATAATGTATCAGAGAGAAGACAGAGGGAGAGAGAGAGCTCTGACCCAGACGAATGCAGCCTCTCCATTATTTAGCATTTACAGACACCTTCCAGCTCATTTCTGACTCAATATTTAATATAGCAGTAGGAGAGGGAGGGCGTTCTCTAATACTCACACCCACTTGATTTTTCACTGTTAGTTTGTATTATGGCCTAATGAAAAAAGAAGGCACATAGACATATTTGTGTGCATGCACGGGCCCAAGAAAAGGTGAAAAATGGGTGAAAATATTTGTGTTGGAGGGGTGATATGTAGATGAATCTCTGCGGACAAGAAGGGAAGAAGCTCATAAACATACAGGAATATCTGCCGGTCCTTTTTCTTGACCTTGTGCTATCTTTTGTTCTGCTGGCTTGTGTGTGAACAGACAACAGAGGTGTTCATGTGAATTGGTTGAGGGGTTGGAGGTTGTGTGTATGGTGTGGGGGTAGCTTTAGATGTACACCTCAGTAGGGGGCATTTGGCATGGATGGACAAACAGTCTTGAGAAACACAAGCTCTGGTTTGTCAACATGGCCTGCTGGGACGCCGCCACCTCTCTCCCTTTTGTCTAACACGGAAATATCTGCAACTCCTCGTGGTCAAAAATGAGACTCTTCCACCCAAACAAAATGAAATCAATTGGTGGTCTGTGTCAGAGTCTTTGCACCCCACTGTACTGTACATATATGCCGGGGTTACTTTACAGTCTTTGATCCCGTTTAGCTGTCTGACGGGACTGTAACATGAAGATCATGCACTGAGTTTAACCTCAGAAACATTTGTTCAAGGTACAAATGAGAATTCACCAGATTTGTTCTGCTTGCAAAAGCGAAATTAACTTCATATTAAATGTAATTTGATTCTCATTTACATTGTATGTTTAAAATTTAGTTGACATCCACTATTCTCTATCTAGCCTCAGGAAATGGAAATCCAAAAGTATTTTTAAAATGTGATTTAAAAAAAAAAAAGACTTACATTTTCAGTAGCCACTCAACATTGAAAACCAGGACGCATTGGAGCACTGGACCTTTAAACATGAAAATCATCGGTAGAATCTCTTCTGTGAAATTAAACGGATAATGGAGTTAGAACCAACTTAATTCACCCACAGGACCTCCTCTCACATACATTTACATTTCTCTTACACTGATTCTCAACCTCGGGAACAGGACCCCCGTAGGTTAACTTCTAAGGGTTGATGGTCTTGGAGAAAAAAGTAAAACAACATATTTCAGACTGGGGAATCATTTTTGTGTCACATTGCATGTATCATGTGCCTTAATATAGTTCAAATTCAAGTGTTGTCAGAGTCAAAGTGTGCATGCACATGAGTTCTGATAGCACACACGCTATAACCCCTTTGTTCATTTTTAATGGGGGTCGTGACTGGAAAAGATTTAGAACCACTGTTCTGTTATACTGTTATCAATGGCATTGTGTTGTTTGTTCCTTGCCAGCAGTGGGCTACTAATGTATTCATTTGTTAGCAAACTTAGATAGCATATGACACAAACAAACCACTGAAAGGTATGTGAGGTTTTTTGTGACTGTTTGAGAATGCAGCAAGGTGGTTAACATGAGGACGGAAATTTGCACCTTGTTAAGGTGTTTTTAACAACAATTTATATGAGATATTTATCACACTTCCAGTTTACTTTTTATTGGAAGTAATGAATCCTCAATTAAATGCAAGATAAAGTGTTTCCCTTTGTTTGTTTCTCTGCCTGTCCACACTTACGTACGTATTCATGAAGCCCGTCTAAGCATATAAAAATATATGTACAATGCGCTCATACCTGCTGCATATACAATACACAAGCCTGCATGTTTAAGTGGATGCTCACATGCACATACAGTATATCTGCGCTTTAATCACAGTCTAGTCTGACACACTGGGCAGCAGTTGGCTTAGGACCAATGGCTTTTAACCTGGCAGATATGTCACGCTCGTGTATCATTAGTTGCGGCGGAAGGAAGGGAAGGACATGTAGAGAAGGAACGCAGACTCTTTATATGCAAATACTTGGCCCTGGCTTGTCAGGGCTCACCTCTGTCCCCGTGACAACAGAAGGAGCAAGGAAACAGAGAGAGTGATACGGGGGAGAGAGATGTGGAAGAAGAGGGGGAGGCTTGCTCTCTGGTTTGCCAGTGGACTCCTGTGGGAAAAACCACTAGCCAATGTAAATAATGCTCAGGCAACATCCATGAGGAACCTGGATGCAAATGATTCTCAGTCTCACTGCGAGGACCTCGCTGTTTCTTCTCCTTACTTGGTCAATCAGCCACTCCATCTCTGAATCCAGCACATTTCTGTCTTGATGTCGTTGTTGTTCTCTTATGTTTGAATTTCACCTTACCTGTCTTCCCTGCCTGGTATTTAAGTCCTACTGAAGCCTTACACAACATCGCACAACTTCTCTTCTAATTTGTTAGAACAGAAATATGCTGTTCTTACAGTATCAAGTTGTTTCACTCTGTGAAAAAGCTCCTCAGGCAGTGTCATTTTTCAGGTTGTGTTAAAATCACTTCGTCAGGGGCAATATAAATAACTTAGATGAACACCGTCTGACCAAGTCTGCTTGTACAGCTCCCTCGGTTTCCCGTTCCTGGAAACAAGATATAATATCTTTGTGGCACAGCTTCTTTTCAATTCAGTATGTGTGGATTTTCTCTTTCTGTCAGAAGAATTCCCACCAGTGCAGAAAATAGTGCTGCTTCCTAAATTGACAGCACTGATGGCTGACATCAGAGATAGCGAGCAAAAACAACAAAAGGGAAAAAAAACTCCATTAAAAAATTAAGGCAGCCTACAGCATTGCACGGCCATTCTGTTTGTGTGTGTGTGCGTGTTTGTGCTTGGTGGGAATTTATGACTTCAGTGTGTTAGTGCTTGGCTGTTGCTCTGCTCCCAACAACACTGTTGCCAGCGGAATCAAAGCTGTTAGCGTGGCCCCACTAATTATTTAATGCACTGTCTTATTTGTTTACATTGTTTCCATGTTGAGCGATTGCGAGCTGTACAGTAACCCAGAGGAGGTTTCTGTACTTTTTTCATGCTTCTTCTCTTTAGCTCTCCCTTTTTTTATTTCACACACACAGGCGTATGCTGAGTGTTCCACGGCTCTACAATGCATTTCTAAGACAAAAGTCAAATCTGAGAAAAGCTTGATGTTTTTATCAGTATTAAACGGGCCATCATGAAGGTAATCATGCAGTTTTATTTCCCCTAAATTAAATGTATGTGATTTGCAGGACGAGAGGCAGAAATGAACCACACAAACAGACATCTGGTGCTGAGAACACATTCGAAATTTATAACGAGGTGCGGTTTTCATTCATGTAGGTGAAAGTAGTTCTGGGGGCAGCCATTTCGCCATGCCCATGTGCCAAACCCAATATAATTCTTCACCTCGAGTGGATTATGTGAATTGTGAGTTTTTGAGCATGTTCAAGCCCCTAAAAAACACAATTCATCTGGCAGAAAAAAAACCTTGCATTTCAAGTGCAGCGGTTGGTGCTTAGGCCCTAATAACAGCCCTGCTCGTGTTCTGCGTCGTTTGTGAATGGTCACACACTCGTAGATGGTACACTCCAATTCGGTGGTAGTTTCAGAAGGTTACCCAAGGACAGTTGAGCCCACGTAGCTAAGTTAAAGAGGAGCCTCACTCATTTATTATCTACCCCCAAAAATGTCCACCACAATTTGGAGAATTCCAGTCATGTGTCTACCTGACCAATTCCTTAAACTGTTCTTATTTCACCTCAATATTTTGCCCATTTTCTGTTTTTATGTTCAGTCCTCCTTCTCTCCCTTACTCTTTCCCTTTCTCCACACTGAAAGCACAGGACACACACACATGAACTTATTGGAGAGAAAAATCCATCGTTACACAAAACAGAGCGGATGAAACGGACACGGCTGCTGACAGAATTGTGAATCTGACACGGAAAATGGGAGCTCGCAACCACCGGCCACCGCTCTCTTTTAGTTCTCGTTCTGTCAGTGCCCACCACCACCACCATTTCTCTTTTTCCCATGGAATCCATTTCACATAATTAAAGACACTCAAATGAAATGGACCCTCAGGAAAAGTGGCTTTCAGCAAGGAGGAGGTTGTGGAGGAGGAGGTGGATGAGAGGCAGAGAGCCGGGAGTGGGGTATTGGTCCTTCAAGGAGCACCCCTCCACGTTCCCTCCCTCCCTCCCTCCCTCCTCAACAGGGGCCCACCCTGGAGGGAGGTAGAGTGGCTCTGGCCCCAGTACGGATCAATATCATCTCCGTTATTAATATCAAAAGCGCATTACTTTGTTTTGCGTCTGGCAGTGGGCCAAAGCAGCTCGAGGGCCCTGTACCGACCGACGGCCGTTTCCTTCCTTCCTTCTCCACCCCACCCTCACTGGCCATTTACTGGGACCATAATTTACTTTGGTGAGTTTTTAGGGTATTGTTTTGTCAGGGCCAATCAGGGCTGAGTAACAAATGATCCCGGTGGAGTGGTGGTGGCCTGGCCCCAGCCACCCCTCCTTCCCGCTCCGTAAGTGACACACGTGGCCAAATTCATTTTTGAAAGTTTCGCATCAATTGCTTTCGTCCTTGACTCCGGGAAGAACGGAAGGAAAGAAGGAGGGGTGAAGAAGAAATAAAGAGGGGGATGGGCCTGTGAGGACAAGCAGGTGCCAGGGTTAAACTGGACAGAGTGTACCGTTCACTCCCTCACCCTGCCCCTCCCGACTCTCTCACCAGGGATGAGGTAACAACACAAACAAGCATCCCTGCAGTCAGAATTAGACATGACGGTATCTCTAATTGGCCCATTGAATTAAAGGGGCCACAGTGGAGCTCGCAGCGAGAAACAAAAAATATTGACCACTTAAAGGAAGAGAGGGGGAATTGATTTTCAAGACGACAGCGAGCGTTTACCTCATACCGCCGCGCTCACTCACTCTGGAGAGCGCACTGTTAGGCATGATAGCTCAACCACCTTTTGTTTGTGGAGCGTTTCTCTTCTTACATTGTGCATATCTCCAATTTCTGACCAACAATACACAATGATATCAGATTTTAAGTCTCTCTTTTTATTTGTTCATGCCACAAATCTATTGAACACACAGTTTCATGCAATTTGTGTCATTCAAATTGATCATTTGGCAAAATCTTTGACAGAACAACTTTGTGAGGGTGGATTCATGACAAATGTCAATGTTGTCTTCACGTTCTTGACGTCTTTAACTACTGATGAACAGTGTTTTGATTGCATTTAGGTCGTTAATGATGGATTTCTGCTTACCTTTTCTGTAACATGCAATCCATCTTCTCAACAATCTGTTATCTTCGTACGACGACTGCCTGGATTTTTCCAGAAACTCGATTGTTTATCTCAACGTGAGTGAATCTAATCAATTTAAGTTGTCTAATTTCATGTAATTCTACATGATTTAATGACGTTCAAGTTGTACAAAATACACACAGACAAAAACAGAGATCCAGAAACAGATCATATTGTCAAGGACAAATTGCTGTCATGATTGTCAGACGTCTGTAGACTAATCTCTCACATGACAAACAGAAAGCGTCTAGAGATCGAGCTCCACATAAATCCACAGAGGAGCGAGGAGAATGGGACCGAGAGGGAATGGACAGACATATAAAATACATATTTCCCTACCATCCCCTGCACCTTCTGTCTCTGTCATATGAAGGAGTTGCCCTAATGAATGCTCGGGGGTCTTCTTTGTTTTTTGTCCTGGTGTTCATCACATTTGTGGGACATATTAACCCCCTCCTCCCTCTTTGCCTTCCACTCTCAGACACACACAAATGCAACACAAAGGCCTGATAAGAGGTCTTAGCCTGACAATAACGTATTAATATTTCACTGATAATGAAATATTAATTTGGGCCTGTTTGTTTTTTTGTTGTTGACTGGACGGCCCTTCTTGCATTTTCGTAACACTTGCCTGTGCATAATACATCAACCTAATCTTAACTGTCATTTCATTATCAGTATTTTAGTGAGATTGAAGGAAAAATGCATCTTAAGTGTGAAAAGGAATATTCAGGGATGAGATACATTTGTGTGCAGGTGTGTGTTTGTCTATGAAAATTCAGAGGGATGACTTCAGGGATATGCTTAATTGGTGTGTTCGTGTAAATATGTACCTATTTATACTGTTCGATTTAGTTGTATGTGTTTATACATGCATTTGTGTGCGTGTACTGATGCTTATGTGTCCATTTCTGGAAGTGTACTTCAGCGAGTAAGTGTGAGAGTTGGTGATGGCGGGCCATTGTCTAGCATCTGCCGAATAGTGACATCTCCTCCCAACCATTTGGCCTCTGATAGTATGCGCTCGCAGCTTGCTTCTCGCTCCATATTGATGTCGCGCACCAGGAGGTTGCTTCAGGGTGCCATTGTAGAGGGTGCTAATTTATGCGTCTTTCAGGGCGCCCAACACCAGGCGCTGCAAACATCACAGCATGGGTAAACATTCAGGTGCACTTCCTCTCTCTCTCTCCAACCAAAGTGCAAACGAGAATCAATGGAATTAAAGGGAGATGTCAGCTCTGCCAAAAAGAAAAACAAGTTACCCAGTGTCGGGGTGAGATGGCCGCAGGCTATCCAACATCATGGATGGTGGAGAAGGGTTGGATGTAGACCTAACGCGACAAAAAATAAAACAGGCCGTCTGTAATTTTCCTCCGCCTCACCTCCAGCGGAACAGCGCTGCTTATACGGGCCCGCCGGGGATCCAGAAATACTTTGAAGCGATAAAGACGTTTGCCATAAGTCAGGTAGTGACAGTTTGTTTGCTGCGAGACACATGCCATCCCTGATTAGGATGTGAGGTGAAACTCAACAATTAAATTTGACAGATCTAAAGAAAAAACAAACATCACATTGATCTTTTTAAATATAACCTTTTTCTTTTAAAATACACACAGCGAGTGTACTCTGCAAGCACCATTTCGCCCGTGAAGTCTGCCAGAGAGGTGAGAGCGGCAGGTGGAGCAGACGGCAGGTGGTTGCTGCCATGCCATGTTCTACTGTTTGACATGAGAGTAACGTGTCAATCAATGGCTTCCTCCCAGCTTCTCCTATGGGGCCTTGTGCTATTGATTTCAGAGTGTGTTAGAGTGCCGTGGGGTCTTTACAACCACGCAGAAGATTCACACCACTGAAAAAAATCCTCCGAACGCACGTTGTAAGCTCTTTACCACCTGAGTGAATTAAAAGTGTAGTTGAAGACTATTCAACAAAGAAACACCACAATTAAAAGATGCTTAAAGAGCTTAAAGAGAAACTTCTAGCAAATGGGTCCATCAGGAAGGATGCCCAATGACGTGCCTGGAATTTAGTTGATCACATGCTTTCATATGCTTCCTTACAGTTTGGCGTACTGCTTGACTGTGTTAATTACTCGCTTATCAGCTCAAGTCTGTTATTTAATTTATGTGTGCCCCTTTGAGTGAGTCTAGGGCTCTAAAACAATCTTTAAATATGGCTGCACTTTCAGATAGTTCATAGGCTCGCCATTTCTCATTAACCATCTGAGGACAAATCATTAACAACTCATTAAATCATATCTCCTTCCGTATCAGCGAGACGTCTCTTCTGCCGATAAATGGGCAAGGTAATAAATCCCGTCGTCAAACGACCTCAAATTGTAGTTTCTGTGGCATCTGTTTGTATCAAGGAGAGACATTGATTAGAGGGAATAATAAGGCTCCCTTGTTCCTTTCATTTTTGTATAGCCTCTTGAAATTGAAAGACAAAGATACAATAGAGACAAGAGCGTTGTGCAGATGACATGAAGGTTGTCTTTCCTAGTATAAGACTGTACAATAGCTGCTCCAGTCTCCTCTCTCCCCCTGCCTCTTTTTCTGGCACTAGAGACTGAAGACAGTTATTTTAAAGAAGTGGCTTGTTAAGGTATCAATCGGCAATTGCTGCGGTGGCGTTATTAATTCCAGATTTAATTGCAACCTCTTCATGTTTCATCTCGTAGTACAGAATGACAGCGTCTTTTATTGTTTCTGGAATTCAAGGACTGTTGTCTCCTTTCAAGGTGTTGCTTTCATGGCCAGGAATCTTTGATTGCCTTCAAAGACTTTGCCAACAATCACTTGGCATAGGATGTACAACATGCATATGATCTTTCTGTTTGAATCAATCATGTGTCACAAAGCGTTGTTTGAATGTGTAATTAGCATACCGTGGATGCTGTAATCACCGTGCTCTTCTGCCTGCCAGCCTCGCTCATCTGAAGCTAACAAGAATTGGAGCAATGAAGCAAAGTGAGGTCACCCATATTGTTATGCAGTGGCCAGCCTTCTTCTCTTTCACTTTTATCTCTCTGAGTCTCTTTTACTTTCCGTCCTTTTTTTTCTTCCTTACTTCTCTTTCTACTTCCACTACCACCTCCCTCCGCCCTCTCTGTCTAGCTGCGCGGTGGGGGGAAGATGTATGCCGGTGCCCAGGTGGAGAGGGGGAGAAATCAATAGTGAGGGTGTTTGAAGTTTTCTGAAAGACTTCCCAGGGAAGACGCTCTTGTCAGGGTGATAGATAAAGCTCGCGCCTCAGTCAGCCCCGGCAAGAGGCGGCCAGAGGAGAGGAGAGCGCCTCACCTTTTTAAGTGGGGCCCTAATAATAAAACAGCATGAATAAAACATCCTGGCTGAACCACGCGCTGCATTAGCGCTGCCGTCCCGTTATAAATGATACCGGTGGCCCTGATGCCATTTGGGTAAAAGCCCACAGCACCGTTTTAAAAGAGGGCCGAGCACAGGGAAAGGGAGATAGATTGATATGTGTGTTCTGCACTTATTTATTTATATGTTATGGGCCTCAAGGAAGAATGAGAGAGAATTAGTAAGTTTTCGTGTTGTAGGGTGACTTATTGTTACTTTACTGCTTGAGGAGATGTTGGTGTGATCACCAGTGTGAAGTCATTATCTTTGCCTGCTATTATCCCTTCCCAGTGACCTAAAAAACAATCACCAGCTAGTGCGGTTCAATGCATGCAGCAACTAGAATGGCACTCAGTAGAGTGCATACCTCCGGTAAAGCCAAACAGTCCACTTTTGAACTTGCAGCTGTTTTTTTGCATCAAGATCCATGCACTGTTCCCTGAGAATTTAAAGAAAATGTAAAAAAAAAAAATCCTGGATCCGTTCCTTCTTCCACATCAGGGCCAAAATCCTTCGTCAATTTTGTGTGATCCTGCTGACAAACCAACAAACTAACCAACAAACAGACACCAATAAAAACACAACCTCCTTCAAGGAGTTGATTATACCATTTTTACATCTAAAATAAACAGGGGTTAAATGTGGGTACACACATTTACAATGACTCCTCTCCTGATGCCATTAAGCAAGTTTGCCTTTCAATTTCTTTTTTCCCTGTGCGTCACGTTCAACGTTCACGAACGCGTCGGGAAACAGGGAGCAGTAGAAAGCAGAGCAGAGGTCAGCGACGCCAAACACCTGTGATTACTGAAGAGTCATTTGGCCCGTGTATGAATGCTGATCGCACCCATTCCCCCCACAGACAAAAGCCAGATGCTAGTAGGGTTTTTTCTCCAGTGTGAAACAGGTCTTGGCAGAAGAACTTTGACATTAATTGCCGTTTTTCTTGTTCTTGTCCATATCTCTTGTGATGTGTCTCAACAGTTACATCAGATGCCTGCGAGCTCTAAATCATAAACGTCTACATCTCTTACGCCCTGAACTGAGCACTTGCTCTCACAGCTTGTTTATCCTGTAGGTAGTTTCTTGTCGAGACTAGTGCAGGTATCTCTTTTTTAGTGCCACGTGAGATGTTTTGGTGATGACTTAATGTTCAGCATAGATACAGCAGCAGACAAGGTCACTTCATTCCCATTTTACAGTTAACCCTTTCTCCGCAACGATATCAATACCTTGGAAAAATACAAAACCAACATGGCAGGGCAGCACAAATTCATCATTCATCAGGAGCGTATGAACCATTGCTTTGAGCTTACTCTCTCGGCCAGAAGGCTATCGGAGCAGCAGAGGGACATAAATCTCCCAGCATTGCTGCCCTGACCTCGTTTGTTCGGCCCTGACCGGTTCTTACTCCGAGCTTGTGGTGGAAGGATGGGATACAGCCACAGGGTCCTGGACCATGGAAAGCTCCTTGAGCCCAGGGGTAAGCAGGGTCAAGTGGCCTGTCGCAGGGGTCAACAGCTCTCAATAACCCCACTGGCCCAAAGGTCAAACCCTTGACCTCAGCTGCGGCCGGACACTTTGGAGAGAAGCAGAAAGAGAGGTCAAGCCTTCTCCACCTCCGCTTACACCTCCGCTTCCTCTGGCCACACAGGTGTCAGAGGGCCCAGTCCCTGCTAAAGGTCAGAGGTCTCAGTGCAGTTGGGGGTCCAATTTTAAGGCGCCGGGTCGGGCCATGATGAGCCGCTGCAAGAGCTACGACGCAGAGGTAGCAGGTGTTGGAGCTGTAGGTGCACCATTTTCACTGAGCTGCAGAACAGTTTAGTGTTACGAGCTGAATCCTCGTTGGCAAAAAGCCACGGGGTCTTGTTTGTATGGCCTGAGTGCTTAACATTGTGGATAAAGTTCTGTTAAATCCAGATTATGTCTGTAGAGAAAGCTTGCCCTTTAGTCAGTGTTAAAGACTTCAGCTCGCTCTATGCTAATTGCTTCTCTGTTCCTTGCATACGTAACTATAAAAACTTTACTCAAAAATGCAGATTTAAGTGGTGATTGACATTGAGGGGACTCCCCTAACCCCCCCTCTAAAAAAAGAAAAACAGAACATTTGGAGAATGTTTGGCGAACATGTTGAGAGAGCAGAGAGAGCACAGCTGGAGTTTTGAGAGTTTGTTACATGCTGTGGGAAGATATGTGCCTAAATCTGACAGCACCCCACTGAGACAATCACAGAACTGGGAGTCTCCTTATTTGTTTAGCAGCCACCAGATAAATAACAACATTCGGCTCTGAACTAAAACACTCTCTGTCTCCCTCTGTCTCTTGGTCTCTTTTCCTGCTTCAGATCTCCCTTTGCCTCCACCGCCTCCATCGCTCGCTTTGTCTCTTTCTGTGCCTTGACAGTTATTTGTATCTTTGTTGCTCTCTACGTCTACCTGTCTGCAGCTACTCACACAGCCAGAGGCTAGCTTTTTCTTTCCTCCTCTATGAATTATAATATCTCTTCCTCACTCAGTTTTTGCTGCCTTTTTTTCCCCGACTCACTTGTGTCGTATGGAAACCTCATATCTGCAATATTTTCAGGAATTAGAAAAAAAAACAAGTAACTGAATATTTTCTTTTCTTCTTTTGCGATCCCATTCTTGAGAGATTTTGAGAGAGCATAAACCCGAGACACAGACTCAGTGTGACAGTGTGATACCTGCAGTTGTGTCCTAATTACCTGGATATTTACTTTTGTCAAAAATGGATTCCCAAGGATTTGTTTTGTACTCTGGCCAGAGTTGATGGTTAGCCCGTCTCCCGATGTGTCCTGTTTGCCCTCTAGAAATTCTTGTGGCTTTCATTATTATTATAAGACGAATAGTTATCAAATGACTTCATCTACACATCTTTCTCTGTGCCTTCACAAAACTTTGGTTTTGTAAATTCTTGTTCCCATTCAAATATGTCGGAATATTTTTGAATTAATGCTCCTGCTTAGCCCGCAGTGGTTTATAGGGGACATGATAAAAAAGAGTAATTGATTTTAAAGAGTGATAACATGACTTGCTTAGCATGTTTGAACCTTTTCTCATATTTTTTTCAAATCCCACTTTAAACATCACTTCTCCACTTGGCAAAAGTAGTTTGACCTTACACTGAGCACTTCTAGATGTGTTTCCACAAAAACATAAAGGTACGTCTCCTTTTGCCGCATCACAGTACAAAATATTTGAGTGAAGTTAGCCGATAACCAGGAAATAAAGGTTATTCCAGAGGGCTTCAGCTAACAAAGTCATACCAGGTAATCCACAAATTCCAAGCATGTGTATGAGATCATCAGCAGCACCCCATTGATCGGCATTAAAGCCTTCACTCCAGGGAAGCCAGTGTGCTCAGCCGCTGAAATTTATGGACACATTAGAGCCCCTCCTATAGACTACTGGATACATCATGGTGAGAAGTGTGACAATAAAGTGTCGGTTTGTGCTTTTCACTCCTGTAGAACAGGACCAGAGATGTGAGCTATGGACCTGTAATTGTTGTTTGTTAATTGATGATGGGTAGGTCTTTTATTTTAAGCGCGGCGGCTCCGTTGAAAAATGATGTTGCTTGTTTATGCCAGGCCGTAAGAGGGTACAGTGTCGGAAAATCTTTACGCAGATGAAAAAATGTTATTTACGTACGCTCGTATGTTATTTAAACAGACATCTTATGTTGTAAACCTTCACAAATTTTATTTGTTTGAAGAATATGTTGCGGGCCTCTCGTGTTTGCCTGCAGAGTGTTTGGACATTGCTGTTTATTGCAGGTTGCCGCTTGTAATACCGGTTCTGTGTGAATGAGAGCTTGACAGGGGATACCTTGGCTGCATTGCTCCAGGTTCTGTAATTAAATTTACAGATGAAATATCGGAAAAGCCTGTGAGAGTAGAGGCCAAAACCTGGAGAGCTCAGACAGAAAGTGCTGAGCGGCGCATTTTGCCAGTTTCTTCCCTCACGCAGGCTTATTGTTGCTGGCCCCCGACGGATGGAGCCCGGCTAAAACAGCAATGGGTGCAGAGGGTGGCAGGGGCCAGGCGATGGAGGCCCGTGAAAATTTATGAAGTTATTGATCGGCTCGTTCGGCTATCACTAACCTTCGCCCGTCAAGTGAAGGAAAGGGGTGAAAGATAATAAAGGTTTTTTTTTTTTCAGTGGGCCCTTTTTTCGTTTTGTGCCCACTCTACCAAATATTAATCTCCTAATTTTTAATTTTTAATCCGGACAGAGCGGGAAAATAAATGCCTCTGTCCGGCAGGCCATGGTAAATAATTAAAATTGAAAATTGATTGTTTGCACCAGAGCCGGGATTTATGGGATAGGGGCTCCACCGCACCCTCGGGGGACCCACTCCCACGTCTGCGCTCACCGGCCTCGTTCCCGTGTGCTAAGCATTTTTTCACATTATTCTCCACCTAATATGCTAAGGAGAGTGTGTAGGGGGGGATGGAAAAGTAGACGGCGGGAGGGAGAGGAGCAGTGGAGGTGTGCTTTGTTAGATGACTACTATGGTATTTTATTTTTTTTCACAGAAATCAATGGATTGGAACCTTCCCCCTTCTTCCACATGGCTTGAATATTTATTTAAATGTCCTGTCAATAAATATAACAAGGTTAGTTTTATAACGGTTTACCCAGGGAATTCGATTCAAGGGAAGTTATATTTGTTATGCCCGATTAAAAACAGGCAATCGATGCGGGTGAAACTACCACATAACCACCTCGCCCTTTTCCTTCCCCGTCCCCCTCGAATGCATTCTCCCCCCTACCCTTTACCATTTCTCCCGACCGCTTCCCATCACTGGAAAACAGGCTATATGTAATGCACTTCTAAACACAAAGACACACCTCCTGTCTGCGCGGTTACAAACGGAGGAAATGTCCTCGCCTCCCGACTGTGGTGGCCTGCCATGTCAGCCTCACCTGACTAATGAACACCGGAGAAACAAATAATGGGCCCCCGGTTAAATTAATGAGCGAGGAAAAGCGCCTCGCCTAACGTTCGTTTTTTATAATGCTGACCGGCTTTGCAGCATGTATGTGGGTGTTCGCCATAATGATAATTCACTTCATGTTGCCTCGCACATCAAGATGAATCTATCTAGTCACCTGTGGCTCAGGGTTGGTATTTCTCCAAAATGGCAACCCTAAGGAGAAAAAAATATATCGTAGCATACAGAACGTGCCCGCCAGTGACCATCTCATCACGGCTGGAATTGTAGCCAAAGCCAAGCATCATTAGCTAATACATTCATTTGCTTTTGTATCCTATGGCTGTTTAATTAGACTTTAAATAAGTCTAATTTGATGTTCTAACCATATAATCAGATGCATACCTTGCTCAGTTTACTTGGTAGTGCATTTTCTTTGTCTTAAATTTTTTCAGAGTTAGAGGTCAGCACTTGAATTCTATTGTCCTTCAATTGTGCCACCTTACAGTGTTGCTCTCTAAGCACTGTGCTGGCAAAAATTCAATTTTTTTTACGTCTCTCTAGTTGCTGGCAGTGAGCTGTGAGATAACCTCCGTGGTTCTATTTAAATAATTAAAACACTGTGCTATGAAGTAGTGCGCTGCTCCTTTATTTATGAGCGAAGCATACACACTGAAGTGATTGTGTTGAAACCAGGCGAGTCCTTGATCCCTGACATAAGGGTTTGTATTTTCAGGGCATATTTGAATATCAATGCAGAGACATGATCACCCCACTAGCACAGCCTGACCACACACACCCTCACCCTCACCATCGCTCCCACCCCACGAAGCACACGGACCACCAGCGGGCCTTCAAAGGTGGAGTACAAGGAGAAGAGTAATGATCAAACACACATCAGTCATCTGTCAAATGCGCACACGCACCGCAGTGCTGAAGAAAAAGTGCATAAGAACTTTGACAGCGTGTTTTCTGGATTATTTACAGTAACAGGGATATTGTTTCTGGAAAAAAAGTGTTTCTGTTTAATTATTTCAAATGTAATTGTTTCAATACTGTGAGCACACTAGAGATGAAACCTGAGATGCATATCTCCTGTACAAATCTGCATGATTTTTGTCATTTCGGTGAGACCGTCTTTCTGCTCTATGTACAGCACATTGTTGGAACCCATTGGATTTCGCCAGTCATTGTTTGCCGGACTGTCGGCAACTTGAGCGCAAGAACAGAGTTGGTGTTAAGATAGGGTTATACATTTCAAAATGTCTAATAAAAAGTTATACTGTCATCAGACGATTGCTGATAGGTTCCGAGATTGCATTTCAACCCGTGTGCTCCTCCTCTTTTGTTCTACTCATCCACTGTTTACCTGCATTTAAGCGAAGCCTCTGATCGCTCAACACTACGCACACTACAATTGGACACCAGAACCATGTCAACTGTCATTTACCGACAGAGTCTGTGTTCATATGTAAATATCTGTTTATAAAAATGATGTACAGCACAGTTACGAGGGGACTGTCTATATAACTGAACTCAGAACTTATTGCTGGCCTACATATAAGCATGCCAGCTCCCTTTGTCTCACCCCAGCAGTAAAGACAGTGATTGTCCACTGTGGCTAAAAGCACTAGCTCACTGGCTACATAATCCGTCAATCCTGGTGTAATTCTCCCATGCATCAGTACCATGTACATGTGCGCTGACAACACACTAAGAGCTTCTTCCACCTTTACCACCACCACCACTACCATCACTACCACGACCACCACCACAAGACGGACGGCTAAAGAAATCTATTACTCCCAGGGCGGGCTTGTCGGGCTTTGGGCGAGAGCCCATACATCCACTGGGGGAGTTGTTTAGACCGAGAAGGAAAGGTATGAGGTGGGAGGAGGGAAGAGGTGGAAGGATGTGGCCTTGCAGGGGCCCTCCACCCACTGCAGCTCAAAACCCTAATCCCTCAAGACAACATGGGTCCATCTCCTCACATTACTGTGCCGATACACTTCTCCATCCTGCCGGCCCGCCGACTCATTAGATCCGCATTAGCTTCCCCTCCCTGAGCCCGCTGCCAAATTGCCCGATCAGAAGCGCGGGGGAAAACAATACCTATTCAGCAGCGTGATGCATACACACACATGCATGAACTTGTTCACAGACACGCATGCCCGCATAGACAGACACACACACACACACACACACACACACACACACACACACACACACACACACACACACACACACACACACACACACACACACCAACACACAGGCTGGGATTATTAAGTGTATTTGGGCAGTTTCAGTGATTTCAGCATCCAAATATGAAATAGAGAGAGGATGAGTGTCAGAGTGCATTTGTGCATTGCACATGTATGTGTCTGTTTTTAATGTGGGAGTGATATGGTTATGTGTAAAAATATGGGGAGAGAAAACAGTCACCTCTGTCGACACACACCTGCCCAGTGCATACGCTCACACAAACATACACAAACACACAGATGTACAGACACATGCTCACCCCCCGTTTCACCGCCGCAAGGCTGTTTTCGAAGACATTGATATTACAACACTGTGTACAACTTCTGCTCAAGAAAAGCTGGTCGGCGAAATTTCTTTATCCTCCCTTAGAAGAGAAAATGAAAATATTATAAATTCACTTCTGTAAGGTTTGTTATTAAGGTCTAACTGTTGTGACTTTTTGTGAAAACCACTGCCAGTCCTGATGTTGTGTGTCTAGTTGCAGCTAAATATGGCCATGCCATTTTCGAACAAGAAGAAGCAAATATGTAGAACAATAATATCAAACATTACAGTGTGAGAGGTAGATGACACTGACCTTCTAAGTCTTACGTCAGTCAGCACTGTTTGCTACCTAATATTGAATGATTTTCTTTTTCCACAACTGAATTAATATATTCCTTTTTTAGAATGAAACCGTGCTGTGTTTTTCTCTTCTCTTTGGGCTTTGACTGTATTGAGTAACCTTGTTTACTCCGTTCACACATGTATGAATGTTAGAAAAGTGCTGTGATGAGCTCCAGTTTCTATTTTTCCAGATTGTTTTGATGTCCTTGAGAAGTTTCACATTGACTTTTGTGTTGCGCTGAACAGTGCGTGGCCATATATATATGTGTGTGTGTGTGTGTGTGTGTGTGTGTGTGTGAGAGAAAGGGAGAGCATTTTGTGCGCGTTTAAATACCGTCTTTCTCAGTGAGGACAAAGCTTGGCCGGACTAAACATTCTCTTGTGCATGCTTTGACATTATACCCCTCATCTTTTCTGGTACTTTTCTTTATATGACCACATACTCAGGTTTATTCAAATTTGGCGAACTTAGAATACAACTGTAAAACTGTATCACCACAAATATGTGATTA
Source organism: Diplodus puntazzo (assembly GCA_963678695.2). Lineage (NCBI taxonomy): Eukaryota > Metazoa > Chordata > Actinopteri > Spariformes > Sparidae > Diplodus > Diplodus puntazzo. The sequence continues at coordinate 9,370,342 of OZ023160.1, forward strand.
TAAGACGAGACAGATTAAAATGTGAAATGGAGCTTTTAATTTTTATAGCCTAAAATGATTAGGGTCCGGGTTCTTTCGCTGTAAATGCAACAGATCAAATAATAATGAATAATTGAATTTGGTGTTTCTGATTTGAGGCATTTGTTAATTAATTGCATACACAGTCCTTTGATTAATCATAGATCAGAAAAAGAAAACAAAATCTGTAACCTATGGTTGAGCGCTTCGACTTTCTTCTCCATATTCTCCTTGATGCTTCTAAGCTCTCGCCACATAATGACTCTGAGCAAAGAAGGGGGAAGCTACCTCTCTTCATGGCAATGTAGGAGGTGGAGAACCAGAAGGATGCAGGGTGGAAAAAAAGGAGGGGGGGCGAGTGAGAGAATCTCAGGGCCTGGTTGGGGTCTCAGGTCATTAAATATCCATGCTGAGGAGGAGCGCTCAACACTTCCAGCCGCATCGCGCCGCATCATACCGGCTCCCGAAAACCACACCATCCGCTTTCTGTCTCGCGCACTCCTCCCTGTTTTCCCCTCACCTTTCCCTGCTGACTCTCTCTCTCTCACTCACACACACACACACACACACACACACACACACACACACACACACACACACACACACACACACACACACACACACACACACACACACACACACACACACACTCACACACACTGTTTACAACCTCTGGGGACTCACACAGGCAGGAATGCACACACAAATAAAAACACACACACACACACACACACCTGCACATCCACAAAATCATACCTCAGCCAAAATTTCTCACACACTCCATCCAGGGTCTCGCTCTCTCCGCACTGCAGCCCCCTCCTCCCTCCAAACTGACTCACAAACACTGAATTTGCATCACTGCTAACGACTTTAGAAAGATACAGGGTTTATCCTTACCCTCACACACACACAGACACACACACACTGAAAAAAACCCAACACCAAACAGAAACGTTCTCCAATCTCAGGACCCCTTATGTGATTCTATTAATAGCTAATACACACCACCATTAGCATGCACCGAAACCTCCCCTGCGCTATTAATAGGACATGTCCAAATCACTGCTGTCGCATTAGCGGCTAACCGCTACAGCACGGGGAGTTTAAGTGTTGCTAACCGAGCGTGCCTGGTTTATTATGCCTTGTGTGAATAATAAAATACCCCTCTCTCCCTCTCGTCGTCGGCTCCAACTCTCTCTCTCTCTCCCTCTCTCCTCCGAACCCTCTCTCTCCCTGCCACACTCTCTCCCGTCACAGCACCTCTACATACATGGGTGAACTTGGCAGAGCACTTTGTTTGAACACTGAGTAGCTTGCCTTGTATCGTGAATATTTAACTTTCTCTGCCGGGCTGCGGCTAACGTTGCTTCAGAGGGGGGCAGATTAAAACGCCGTGCCACTGATTAGCTGAGCTCGAGCTAATGTCAGTCACATTTCTACCTCTCTCGCTCTCTCTGCTCCTGCTCGGCTGTCTCTTCCTCTTGAAAGGTGCCACACACGGCCGTTTAAAGTGTAAATATATTATTGTAAATTAATTGTCATACCTTGTCATAATGAATAAAAACTAAAAAGATGGTTGAGACAACTCGTACTGGTAGTGTCGGCGTTAATGTGACTTTTAATGTCACATTTATCATCTTAAAAAAGATGTCAGAACTTATTATTGTGTCATTATTGGTATGATTAGTTTAATGACAGAAAATAAATTCTGTCAACCAACTGATCTACTAAAGTAATTAATAGCTCTCTTAAATATTTGGTAATGTCTGTGTTAATACGATGAAAAAAAAAGCTAATTCATTGTTTCCTCACCCTGTAAACCAAGATGATTTGTTTCTTTTCATGACAGAAGGTGAGCATGTCGGAAGTAGTACTGTTTTCATCCTCATTATGAGCAAGTGACTGAAAGAAAGATAATTGGAAACTTTTTTGATAAAGATCATTTTCATGAAGAAACACACAATTTACGGGCTCAGCATCTTAAAAATCTGAGGATTTTATGCTTTTCTCTGTCATATCTGAGCACAAATTGAATTTCTTTCAGTCTAGCAACAAAAAAAAATGAAACACCCAAATCGATCACTTTGGGCTCTGGTTAATTATAATGGAAAACAAATAAAATAATCAGCAGATCGATTGATATTAAAATATTATGTAGTCGCTGCCTTAATTGTGAGAAACAACTGGGGGCTGTTAGAAGGTTTCAATTTAAATTTAAAAGTCTGTAACACAAAAATCTTTTCTGGTTATGGACAAAAATAAATCTTTCATGGACTCACTGTGTTTCCCTTCACTGTGTCTGAATAAACTAACTTAGAGAGAGAAAACAATTTTTTTTATTAAAAAAGTAACTTGAGCTTAACTGTTTTTATATTTGAAATTGCGAAACATCCCCTTTTTCTCTTATACGTACATATACTGTATATTAGTGCAAAATGAAATATGCATTATTTTAAAATATAAAGGGAGAGCAAGGGAGTCTCTCAGATGAGCGATAGAGAGTGAGGGTAGTAGGCCAGTTGATGAGAATGATAACCGTCAACTGATAGAAAACGATCCCGAAAGGCTGTATACTGTACGATTTGGAACATAACTTTTTAAACTATGTCATAACATGTTCCAGTATATAATCCCTGTGTCTCTATCTCATCGTTTTAAGAGTTCTCCTCTCTTTCGCTGCTCTCAATCTTCTCCTCTAACTAGGTTTCCCTTCCCTCCCACCTTTCCCTCCTTCCTCCTCATGTCTTTCTCCCTCTCTTCTTATATCCTTTTTTCCTCCCTCATCTCATGCAGAAGAGGTCCCGCGGGACGGCGTTTTTCATGTAACGCGCCAACAAGCGGAGAACAAGACGCGAGGAGTCCTAAACGTCCCGCTAAACTGTATGTGCTTTTCCCTCTCTCTGTTTTTTCTCTTTCACTCCCGATGTTTTTCTGTTGCTCTCATTACCTTTTGTTTCACACGGGAGGCTGTTAGCTCCACGCGGTCTTGTCACTTTCCAACATTTTTTGTTTTTTTTGTTTGTTTGTTTTGTGAAGGAGTCGGTCCCTCTAAAGCATGTTTTTGTGTTGTGGTTTTTGATTTGAATTTGAAATCACGAAGAAGTTGCTTTTGGGCTCTTCGTATAATTGACAATCTCCTCTGTAACTTGATTTTAATGCACATTTTGGTTAGAATTAAGTGGGGAATTACACACTCACTTACAGAACAGCAATACTTTTCCCGACTGTAGTGTTCATGCTATGTCTTCACAAAATAATAGACAAGCCTCCTCGTCTCAGAGTCGAGTCTTTCGTCTTGTTAGCTTGGTGAATATTTACAATCCTGAATGTGTTCCCCCATCAGATTGTACGTCTCTCAAAGAAAGTATAGTCGTCTTAGAAGCTGCCCTGCTCTTCCCTTCATCACCTGTTTTCCGCTGTTCCAGGGTCACGATTCTTAATGGGCCAGGACCAGTCCCTCATTCTGGCCTCCTTGAATTTGCCTTTAGCATATCGTAAGGTCAAGGCCCATGGGCAAGACCCAAAACAGCAGCGGGCCATTATTTCTCAAGGAAATTGATTATTGATTGGGTTTAACAACAGAACTGTTTGAGGATGGAGAGAGAATGACAGACAAGAGGGAGAGAAGGAGCAGAAGAGAGACGGAGGGCTCAATAAAGAATGATTGAAGCGTGTCACACAGCAGGCGTATTGGCCGGACAGGAATCGAAACAGAGAGGGGACCACAATTCACCTGCATTCCCACCGGAACGGACATATTGCTTTCACCCCTGCCTTCCTCTCTTTCTTCCTTCTTTCCAGAGCTTTCTTTTCTCTTGTTGAACTTTATTTGGTTTATATTTCCTCCCACATCTTGCTTTTTTCTTTCCCTTTTATTCTCATCGTCCTTCACTAACTAACAACCCCGATTCCAAAATGTTTGGACGCCGCGTAAAATGTAAATGAAAAGATAAATAATAAATAAATAAACGCTTTTACAAAGCCCGTGAGGAAACATCTTTTATATATTTCTGTGTTTCACAAAGCGTTGAGCCTCATCCCATCGTTACTTGAGCCTTATGAGGATTCCCCTTTCATAACCAATCATGATGCTATCATGGTTGGCCGATATTGGTCCATCACAGATGGATCGCAGTGGCCCACGTTGTCCGATTCGCACTGATACAAATTACATTTAGAGATTTATATGCAAAAGCCATTATTATAAGTAGTAGTAGTACATTCACTGTGAATTCTACTGTTTCAGTGCACTAAAGTCATTTTAGACAATAATATTCTAGTACATCGGTACTACCAGTATTGGCCCTAAAAAAAGTCTAGTATCGGTAGCTGTTACCAATTAACCTGTTCACCTTCTGGATGTTGCAAACAGGTGTTTCTTCACCATTGCACAACTTTCCCAGCCTTTTGTTGCCCCTGTATTTGTGTTTGACAGCGTTGTTGGCATGAAATTCAGAATAAGCATATATTTACAAAAAATCAATGATGGTGATGAGGTAATAGATTAAATGTGATATTTTTGTGCTGTATACGTCAGAAAGTATTGGCAACTTGTCACATTCTGTTTTATATCTGAGAGAACTTCCCAACTTTTTGCAATTGGATTTTTGAGCCTTCCCAACATCTAGAGAACAAGAGACAACTCATGTTTGAAATCATGCAATCAGTGAAATGTAATAAAATGTAAGTGTAGTTTGTCTTGCCACATCATTTTTGCTAATTGTTTATATAGCACTTATTGTCTTATACACAACCTTGTATAGCAAGTTTTACATTTCAATTTTAGCACCTGCACGTATGTGTAGCAGTATCCTCATAATTGTGTCTTGCGTCTGGCTGTATGAGTATATTGATGTGTGTGTGTGTGGTGGGATATATAGCTGTTATATGCACTGTATATGGTCAAGTGTGTGTGTTCGCGCGCGCGCGCGTGTGTGTGTGTGTGTGTGTGTGTGTGTGTGTGTGTGTGTGTGTGTGTGTGTGTGTGTGTGTGTGTGTGCACGTGAGGTCCAAGTTCCTGCAGTGTTGACAGGCCTCTTGCATGTCCCAGCCACTCTAGACAAACCAAGGTTGGGTTTAATCTCATAATGGCTGAGAGAAGGCCTCCTTAAAGCAAATCACAATGCATTGACCAAAAGACTCATGCATTATTCAGAATTCCCCCCTTTTTTTTTTTCATATCATACAACCTCAGCAATGCTCAAGTATATACACAGCAACACACACGGGCTCATTTGCGCTAATGTTTGTGTGCAAAGTGCACACGCCCACTCTCTTTAGGTCCAACAACCAGTCAGACAGGATTTTGTTGTAAATCAAATAATTGATATGTATCTCTGTTTTTGATTGAATTACCACACTTGAGCTGATTGAATGATCCCTTTGGTTTTACATTCTTTATTTCTTGTGTTCCAAATAGTATTTGACAGCAACCTTTTTTGCTAGAATGATGATTTTAGTCTTTATGTATCTATTAATGTGCCTGATAATGAGGAAGTTGATGTCATATTTTCCTCTCAACTAAAACAGATTACGTGAATTACCTGCATGGAAAATATGTTAAAACTTGATTATAATCTAGTGATGATATACCAAAAAAAGAAATGAGAGGACTTGCTGTAGATCTCTTTGACTGTATATGTATCCCACATTGACATAGACTCCCTATTAATCCATAGTGTGCAATGCGTTCATTATAGCGGGATTAAATATTCATTAACAGAGCGATTAGTAAAATAATCTGATGGACTGGAACAGGAGGATGACAGATTGGAGTGTTTAACAGAGAAAAGACAGTAAATTATTCTGGAATCAGAGCTATTCTTTTTTTTTTTACTGGTGTTTCCTTTCTTTGATATGAATTAATGTCACCATTTAACTGACAGTCACAGAGGCCTTTTTTAGAGACTCGACTCCACATCACAAAAAACATATTTGACATTTTCTGCTGTGTGGTACATGGGTAATTAGTGAAATGAATGCTGAATTTAAAAAGGAACACACTCAAAAAAACTGAACACAAGAGAGTTTAGTGTTGAGATGAGTGCGTATGTATGGCCTTGACTTGCCATGAAAATGATGATAGGTTAAAATATATGTTCTCACACACACACACACACACACACACACACACACACACACACACACACACACACACACACACACACACACACACACACACACACACACACACACAAACACAAACAGTTACACTGACACACACACCGGCCCAGCCGCAGTAGGGTTTGTATACTTAGCCCCTGTGTTTCCTGCCTTCCCCTAATTGGCTCCTTTGCAGCGGACACAATGTGCGTCTCCTCTCTTGCGTCCTCCTCCTTCCATCCTGCTTTTCCTCGTCTGCATCACCTCCACCACCACCTCCATCCTCATCCCACCCCCCATTCAGAGGGCCTTGGTGTGTTCCCTGCCCCTCATCACTTTTCCGGGAGCACACTGAGCGTAACAGACTAATTTCAAAACTAAAGCGTAATTGGTGTATTCACAAAAGGCTTTTGCAAGAGCTTGCCTTAAGTTGAGGCGTTTTCCTTCACTATCACATATTAGTGCTAAATCTGACGCTGCTGTTTGGTCTTTGTGAACACAGGACATTTAATTATTCTCATGCCACCTAGTTATGAGTCGCTGTGGGCTTGCCCCCTTTACCACTCTTGATATCATGATGTTTAATCCGAGGATAGTCAAACCTTTATGATATAAATGTATGTAAGTAATGACTAAGAGAGAATATTAGTAAGTCATGTTTCCTTTTTTCTCGCTTAATTTCCTTCTTTTGTGTTTTCTTTTTTTTTTAGGTGTGTTTGTTTTTAATTTTGCATGATACACTTAGCAGGGATGGCGTCGGAGGTACAAACCTTTCAGGCTGACATAATCTTTTGACATTTGTATGTAATTATGATATTCATCGATGTAAGTGTCAGTAGTTTTATTTAAGTTAAAGGATCTTTTTTACTGGGAAAGTTTATGGAACCTATTCATTTTAATGCACGTATTTTGGCTGTGACACTTTGTGATCACTGACATGAGGTCATAGTTCACACACCTTTTATGACACTGCACCATATGGATGATGTAACATGAGTAAAATGTGATTTTCTGTTCCGAACAACACCTATGGGTTGTGGCTCTGTGCACTGAACCGCAGATACTGACAGTTGTTTTTCGGTTGACTGTTTGGAATACTGTCCCGTTTCAAGAGGCAGCTTAGCCGTATTTGGCCTGAGGGGACACTTATAAACACATGAATATGCCCCGACCCAGACACAAAGAGATGACACCGTGCATAAACACACACTCACACACACACATGCACACACACGGTATTCACACGCAGATATGTGTGTGGAAAGACAGACACAAACACAGACAGTGTGGACATAAGCAAGACTGTGCAACGTGTTTGATGCATGCATAAATACACTCATGCATGCGTGAACACACACGCGCGCACAAACACACACACTCACGCACACACGCATGCAGGCCCATACTTCTACTCACCTTAATTGGCCCACCAAGCATCACTTAAGAAGCCTTTGAGACAGAGGGAGTGTGAGATAGACATGGAGGAGGAGAAGGGGGGAGTTCAGAGATTCAGACAGAAAAAGGAAAGCGATGGGGTCTCGGAGAGAAGGAGGAGAACGGGAAGAGGGAAGAGAGGGAGGGCAGAAGGCATGAGGAGGAGAGAGAAAGAACGCTCCCTGTGTATTTTCTGGGGGTAATTACAGATGCAGATTTGCGTTGCCACTTGCAACATGGCTGAATTCATTTCCATCTTAGCTCTGCCCTTCCCCGGTGCCCCTGGGGAGGTACAGACAGAACACTCTGTGTGTGTTTGTGTGTGCGTGTGTGTGTGTGTGAGAGAGAGAGAGAGTGTCTGAGTGTTGAAGGAGGCAAATCTGGGAATCTGCATAACAAGCTGGGAAAGAAAGAGGGAAAAGGGAAGAGGAAGACAGTGTTCTGAGGAGAGGAGAGCTTCTGTGTATATGTTTGTGTGTGTGTGTGTGTGTGTGTGTGTGTGTGTGTGTGTGTGTGTGTGTGTGTGTGTGTGTGTGTGTGTGTGTGTGTGTTTTGCAGGGCCGCGTAAGACAAACCAAGTCAGCTTGTGAATGATAAAATAACTGCTTTTCTTAAACACAATTTAAAGGAGCAAACTGGACGTTCTTTTCATTAAATCATACAAGAAATAACAGTACCAGGTTTAACAATGCACAACATAGATTATTGGCACATAAATCCCTAGTTTTTGGCCTGATTTCACTTTACCTCTTAGCTTTGAACCCCTCAACTCGGTGGAAGTGATTAGGTCTGCAAAGAAAAGTGTTTGCTAAACACTTGCAGTACATTATAGTTTGTTTTAAACTGTACACAGCAGGTGCCAACAATAAAATCAGTGCCACAAAGTTTCATCAATCACAGGGAAATATTTGAAAGTCAATATAATCCATTTCTGTGAGATTGATAGCTCAACAGAAAAAGTGGATTGCGCTCCTGCAGTAAACCCCACCCACCTGCTGTCCCTTGAAGATTAATACAGAACAAAATTTTACTATTTTCTGCCTAAGTCCTAACTTTCAAATAAAATATGTTGTTCCCCTGATTTAGCTGCACTTATTAATAAATGATTACAGACCTCCTTGTCCTCTCAAAGTCTGGTTTCTGCTCCTTGTGGATACAAACAATCGCCTTAAAAACAAATCTGATGTTGTCTTAATTATCATAAGAACAGAAACCTATAGAAAACCTGACACAGTGTTTACCCCGTCTCTGTCGTGAGAGAGTACAGGTGTTTGACGCCACAGCAAAACCCCCGTGGTGTGTTTACCTCAGACTTGTCCTTCAGTCAGCAGAAGATTGATGGAGAGCCGCACACTCCCTCAGCGTAGTGGTGTTTGTGTAGTGACGGCACACACCCACCAGGGGCTTACGGATCACAACGTCGTCTGAGTGTGTGTGTGTGTGTGTGTGAGAGAGAGTGTGTGTGTGACAGAGAGAGAGAAAGAGACAGAGCAGTAGGGACAGAGTGAAAGCGAGACCGACTGAGACTGAGTGATAGAAATAGACGGCATAAGCACACGCCAGTCCAAACAGACACTCTCCCTCATTAAACCTTTATAATGTGTGTGCGTGAATGGATGAGCCGTGCGTGTTTGCGAGCTTCCATGTTAAAGCCCCTTTGTTTTGCTGTTTGTTTTTGGCTATTGTCTCTGGAGATGGAGGGAGAGAGAGAGAGAGAAAGAGAGTCTTTGAATCTGTCTTAGTTTTTCATCGCTTTGTGCATCGTAACACATGTACGGATGCACACACATACACACATGCACGCACACACACACACACATACACACACACCCTGTTCTTGTAAGACCACCTGGCTTCCCGCTGCCAGTCCGCCAGCCAGCTCAGCAGCCAGAGACTTGGCCCGATTAATTATCTTCCTGCTAATTGAATGTAGAGGGACTCTACAGGGATGGGTCATTAAACTGATGCAGCGTATGTTTGTCTCCACTGTTTATCTACCCACAGCTAAAAGATACATCAGGCACCCTGCACACACAGACTCACACACATATTCATGGGTTACAGAAATAAAAAATGATGCTCATGCAGACAGGCCTTCACTCTCTCTGTCACCCAAACACATGTAGAGGCATGAATACACACATGCTGAAATGATTTTGGATTAGAAATAAATCCCTTGTGGTGTCTGCATCACAGGTCAGTCCAGTAAGTACTACACAGATTGAACTAGAGCCGCAACTGGTTATTTGGAAAAAGGTTGATTCAGTCAATTTGATTAATTGTTTAGTTAAAAAAATAGTGGGAAATGGTCATCATCATTTTTTGTTGAATGTGACATTATTAAAACAAATCCTCACATTTGAAATCAGAACATGTTCAGAGTGATTCCTTGATAAATGGTAATAAAAAGTACAGATAAAACAATTAGTTGACTAATCATTTATTTAACTGACAAATTTGATGATTGTTTTTTCTTTTCTGTGTGCGTTTTTTTTCTAGCGTAGATTAGAAGGACTCAAACACAATATCGTTTTGCAACCCTGGTGTTGTTCAATGATAAATAAATGTAACCTTGTAATCAATTGATATATAAAAGTAAAAATATCTTTCAAGCATAGTATCAAATATCAATATCTCCAGCCTCCTCTTAATCTTTTGCCTTGTGGAATTGTGAATTGATCAGTTTTGGGGTTTGATGCTGGTGACAAAACAAACCATTTGAAGGTTTTAACTGTCCAAACAATTGATAATTCATTAATGAATCAAGAAAATAATGGGCGAGTGCACTGATTAATAAAAAAGATAATAAAGACTAAACTGAACAATCTAACATGACATTACTATTCATAGTCGTTTATAGTGTTGCATCTCCTCTGCCCCTCTGATAAAGAAGTGGCATCTGTACAAATATTACACGATCAAATGCGCTCGCGGACCACGTGCTGAGGCCTTATGGAAGTCTTATTAATAGAGTGTATATGGGGTGTAATTAATGCAAAGCACTTTAGGTGTGACAAGCAAGCCCTTGGTCTCGGCTTTAAGCCTACATTGTTTCAGTGCTAACGAGAGGGCTCTCAGGGGAAGTGGCTCTCTTCTTCTTGTCTTCTCCCCTGTCTTTGTCTTTATCACCTCCTTCATGTTATCGGTGTCATGTAATCCTTGATGCTGTGACTCGGTAATGATATACCCCATCCCGGAGACGTAAGACAAGGGAGTGTAATGTTGATGAACTCTTGGTGGATGGGGTGGTTTTCCGAAGAAAGAAGGACCAATGTTGGACAGAAATAGACGGATTATTCAAAAGTTAACAGTGTTATTTGCTGTCCTCAGTGGTAGTAGTATACTAATTTGTATGCCCAATATTCACATTGACATTTTGACAATGATCAACAGAAAAAGACTGTTTAATGTCACAGGCAGAACAGATCCGTACAATGCTAACCCTTTAGTAGGACAAACCTAGGTCATCAGTTGTGTAGCAAAACGAAGTCACTTAATTACTTAAATGAAGATTATCTCTCTGTCACAGTCAATGGGTTTCAATTGATTGTTGTATAATGCACTTGTAACTGAAAGGTCCCTTGTCCGAACATCACCCAGAGAAGCTGTATGTGTGAACACAAATGTCTGTTTCATTTGACTTCACCCTGCCAGCTTCCTACAGAACAAAGTCCATTTGACCTCATGTGTGAATAAAGTAGGTTCTTTTCTTGAGGATTTTACAGTGAGGAAGCTAGTGGGCGTGCTGATGTTGCACTCGTTGCCAGTATATTGCTCCCCCACTCTTTCGTTGATATTACCGATATCTCTCAGTACTTGTAGTATCTCATCCTGCTGCATAGACTACCAAAAATCTTTGGTTACGTGCCACATATATTGAAGGGCAACTCTGGATAACATCAACACTTGATTCTTCATATGCGAAAATGGATTTAGAAAGTCGTAGTACAAAGCACGCCATGAGTACAAAGGAACACTCAAAGTAACTTGCAAAAATAGGATTGAAAAGAAAAAGGTCATGGGATGGATCAAGAAAATCTGACAGGCGCCTAGCATCCATTGGAGTACATTTTAATCACCTTCATGTAAGAGCAGCTTCAGTGTGTTGTGGCATTGATTCAACAACTCTACTGGAGTGATGAACATGATTCTTTCCAAAAAATACTAGCTCATTATGTGTTTTGATGATTGTAGTCGAGGGTAGCGTCTAACATGTCAGCGCAGAATACCCATATGTGTTCAGTTGGGCTATGATCTGGTAAATGCAGAGGAAGGACATATTTTCATACCCAAAAATCTAGTCACTGACTTGATCGACTTCAGTCGATGACATTTGTCCTTTGTCATCCAACTATATCTGTGTTAATAAAATTCTAAAATGTAAGAGATACGTTGCTTGCATCAAATTGAATTCAATCATCAGCATCACCAACAGCTGCTACCTTGCCTTGCATTTGTCCCTTTCTCCTGAACAGTGAGCTAATACTGTTTCAATGTATTTGTATTTAGTGGCCTTTGCAGGGTATTCAACCACATATATGAGGCCCATTGTTGGCTGGTAAAGGCTGACGGCCGACATAGAGGCCCATTCCCCCCACATGCCTGCACACACATAATGGCCATTTCACAGCTCGTCTGGGGGTAATGGAGCCTGGCTGGGCCCGCCGAGATGGATCACACCCAGATGGGGATGAAATGGGTGATCTGGTAGGATTGACGAGGCCTTGAGGTGCCTTTAGGGGAGCCAGTGACCAAAGTTAGACACCAAAACCTCCTCCCATCCTCATAGGTCTGAATTTGGTGTAAGTTATGTGGACTGGGTGGATGGTAGGTGATGGGACATTGAATTGAAAGATGGTCCGATTGTCGCAGGGTTCGGATGGATGAAAATGGATGAGGTTTGTGATACAGCTGTTTGCACACCCAACTCTATGTTTATCCAAGCATATATTCATCTTTGTGCACCTGACTTATTTTGTATGGATTTGTGTGTTTATGTGCTCAAGTAGAAGAGTACACAAAATACGGAGCTGAACTGACACGAACTTGAGGCAATCACTCTAATCACCTCGCCGGGGGCTCACAAAATTACCTGAATCACCCACACACCCCACCCTCTTCCTTCAAACTCAACACAACCAAAACACGACATGACTGTGCTGGTATTTCGGCTGGACCTTTGAGGCGAGCGGCGGCTGACGTTATAAATGGCGTGTGGTGGATAATGTCAATACTCTGTGATTGGACTGAGCCTGCTGAGTCGCTAAAGGTCAGGGAGGAGCACATTGCTGATTGTTTTCCAAAGACAGCCCATTGAAGTTTGTCTGATGGGGGTCATTTAGTTTAAGACGCGCTCAGAGGCTAAGTTATCAGTCTGTGTCACTGACGCTCCCTCCTCTAACAGTGCTGATTTCTTGAAAATGAGTGATTTTTGTTGTAGCCATTTGCTAAATTTAGCTTCAACCTTATTGGGGTTTTAATGCAATTAAGGTACATTATTATCCAAATTAAAAAGCGACTTATTATCATGGATTTTAGCTGTCGCCTAAAGATTAACGGGCTGTGTATGATGGATAGAGGAATGTCATAGAGGCACTAACACCTTGCACTGATGAGTCAATACCCTATAATTTTGCAGTTGTAGATCTGTCATTGAAAGATCTAACACTATCATGTTGTGAGGCGTGTTTTTATAAAAAAAAACACGTGTTGATCACAGCTATAAAACTGCCAGTTATTGCAGCTGCACAGTTACAGTTGTTGCAGTCATTCTAACATGCTTTCTTAACGAGAGCTTCATATCCTTTTTTCATGAAGACGTTGAATATGTAAAGAGTACACAGCAACAACCCCGGTGCCATTTTTCTCTGCAAAGTTGAAGTGTGAAAGTTAAACAACAACACAGTAACTTTCTGCATGTTCAAACCACAGCCGACGATAATGCACCAGCTTGTACTGCATTTATAAACACGTCGATGATAAATATGTTAATTAAAGAAACAACATGCTGCAGAAGTAGTAGAACAAGTAGAAGTGGTACACCCTCCATCCACTTAAAACTGTGATTCTCAAAATTTCACTTTGACTTCCTACATCTACATTACAATGAGCACGAAAGCATTTGTGACCTTGAAATTAAAAGGTTATTCTTTGGCTGAAAGTTAATTATTAAGCAAAAAAAAAGATGACTAAAACAAGAAGTAAGTAAACACAAATTAAATGAAAACATCTTTATATTAGAATTGCAGCTTCACATTCTGTAGTACAGAAAATGTCAAGACCAATTAGCCCCTCCAAATATATGAAAACTCCCCAGTCCACGGTTCTTTTAGGGAAAATAAATAATGTAATTAGTTGCTTAATTTCTCTTTTTTTTCGTTGCCATGGAAGAACACCCATCTTTGCTTCTGAATATCCCATCCTCTTACAACCTTTAAAGGTGCTTTAATCTCAGCTGTCTTAATGTCCATTAAAACACATACACCCCTCCAAAAACATGTATGCATCTATTATGATCCGCTAACTGAGGCTTTTAGGTCTAATTTCACTGACGAAGCTCTGTTTTTGTTGTATCCCTGAAAAGTGATCTAAAAAACACAAGATGCAAATGTGGATATTTGCCATCCTATCCACCCACATCATTTGGAGGGGTTGGCACACGTGTGTGTGTGTGTGTGTGTGTGTGTATGTGCGTACATTTGTGCTCACGACGCCCCTCGTCTCAGTGCCTCTTCAAAGGCATTGAGTGGTGCCCTTTGTGGCCCCCGCTCCCTCCCTTTTCACTCTCCCTCCTTTTGTCTTAGCGTTTCATATTTAATAGAGCTGGCTCGGAAACAGAGGAGGGAGAGGTACCTGAGGCTGGGGGCGAAGGCCTACTGATGCCTGGGTGAAGTGTCTCCTCTCTCTCTGTCTCTCTGTCTGCATCTCGCTCTCCCATGATCCTTTCAAGAGAATCTATGAGCAGCAGATCAAAGCGATCCACAATGATGTCCCCCTATTTTGTCAGGACGGCACGGTCATTGAGACAGCGCGCCCCCCCTCCTATGCACGCACGCACTTGCCCGCTTTCAAACAGGTGTCTTGACTGATAAGTGATACACATATGGAGTGGCAAAGGGAAACAAAAATTGAATGCAGATCCTCTCTTTTGTCTTTATCTCTGCTCTTCCTCCCCCTACATATCATTCAGTCTCTAGTCCACTCCCTTACCCTCTTGTATGTTTTTTACTCGTAGCGTAATTGAATCCTTTAGTTCATTTTGGAGGTGAGTTCGAAAGGAAAAGGCAGCCTTCTCACATCTCCCTGTCTCCTTCACGCGCCTTTTTTTCCTACAGTAAGGTGATGAGAGCCCATTGGCTTCTGTCAAACTATCCGCCTGATTGTATAGCTTGCTTTCAATCACCTGCCTTGTAAAGAACAAGAACACATGTTCCCTATTGATCATTAATCAATGATCAATTAAGCAAGCCATTTGTCCAATTAGAGCAAAGGGTTCATCCAGACCATGGCTTATTTAGCTGTTTGATTGGAAGGGAGCGGAGGGAATGGATATGCTTGCATAATTGATCAGAATCAGGTCTTTAAACACTTATCTCATCCAAGTCAGATAGTTAGGCCATTCAGGTTGCTATCAAGGAAATCGGTTGCCTATAACGGAAATGAAGTTGGATTTTATAGGTCTTAAATCATCGGGCTTGTTACTAAACCATTTTTTGGACAGTTTGGAGAAAGGTGGGCTTATGGATCAAGATCTGAACTGTCTCTTAGATGCATCAACCTCAAAGTTATGTTTCATTAGATTTCACTTTACTGCCACTCGTCTTTGTTGTTCAAGCAGTTGAAGGAATTATGCCTTTCTCCATCAGGAGCAAAGGACGACGTTGTTTGATGTTGTAGTGAGGGGGCTGGAGCAGTTGGATAAGTCAGTAAAACCGTTGTTTGTAACCCAGTAGATGGTTGTTGGTTTGTTTTAACAATGAAGTCGTTTATATCAATGGCCATATAGCCGATATCAAACCAAAAAGTTGTTGTCCAGTCTTTATGGTTCTTCAGATCCAGTGGAAACCCAAACATGAATCAGCTAAAGGACGTCTCCCCCCCCCCCCCCCACTACAATTGTTATTACAGAGGGGGCGCTATCTCACCATCATCACCCAACAACTCAGACCTCAAACCCTCTGAACCCTCTTCCTCCTCCTCCTCCTCCCTCTCCTGCCACTTCTTTTGGTGGAGTGAGATTGTTTATTTGGGTCAAATAGTCAGTTATCTCAGGGAAAAGAAGAGGGGGCGTCTTCCATCCCGGCCATCCCTTTTCCCAAATCCTCACCCTCCTTCTCTTTCTTTCCACTTTTTTTCCACCCCCAGCCCCTCCATTTTGGTTTTCAGCCATTTAACCAGTCAGCAACAATCAGAGCTGACAGAGCGACGGGAAACAATTGAGGCGGGGTCACCGGAGGGGTGACCTCACAGGGTTGGGGGGTAGGGATCGAAGGGAGGCCCAGGCAAAAAACCGCCACCCCAGTGGAGTGTCCCGCCTGGCTCTTTGTTGCAGTCGGCCAGTGAGAAAATGGGGACACTTTAACTCTCCTCTGCATCCACCTCTCTCCGGCAACCCCTCCACTCTCCTCTCCTTCCCTATCGCCTTCTCATTTGCTCCCCTCACACTCTTTTCTTGTCCCTCTTTGTGCTATCGCCCAGAGAGGGGGACCAGAGGGGGCAGAGAGTGATAAAGTGAGTGACGGGCCACTTTTCCTCCCATTTTTTTTCTTCGTCTTCCCTTTCTCTCCGACAGTGTCTGTGACTGCGTGACACTCAGGACTCTGATTGACAGGGGGCGTGGAGGTATATGCGTGCGTGTGTGTGTGTCTGTGTGTTCACGAGGGGGCAAAGTGAGTGTGTGTCTGTGTGCATGTCTGTCTGGACGCTCTGGGGGGGTGTGGGGGTTGTGAGACTGAAATTGGGTGGGAGAGGGAGGAGGGTTGACGGTAGGATGGGAGAGTCGAGGGGAAGAAGTGTGAGGGTGAAGAGAGAAGAGGAAAGGGGGTGGCGGTGGGGGGTGGATGGGGGGAGTTCATCCACTCATTCTCTCACCCTCTCTGTGACAGTTTGGAGGTTTCACACTTAGCTGCCCCGCGCTTGTTTGTCTGCGCGCCTCGACCAGGTTCCCACGTGAAAGTGCGCTCTCACTGTCCTCCTGCACTCATCTGACCGTTGGGCATCACAGCAGTCAGAACCAGAGCTGAGACGGACACATACAGACACTGACAGCTGGGCCCAGGTCTGCAGACGCAGGACACACAGCACCTCGGAGCGACTCCCTCTGGTTCCCATGCTAGCGGCCCACTCGGTGACCTCCCGAGTTTGTTTACGCGGGTCTGTGGAACTAATTATACTGCATGCCATTTTCGCGGCTGCTGCGTAATCAAAAACGAAAAACCCGACTTCTTCTGACATGTTCTATTGTTGAATTTACCCCACATCTCAAAGAAGGAACAGCCGGAAAAAATATATTTGAAAGCTTTTTATCTAGAAAATGCATCATTTCTACTGTTTATTTTAAGAAATTACAGCCTGTATAGCTGTAACACATATCTTAAGGTGACACAATTTTTACAGTTTCAGACAGTCTCACAGGTTAATGTGATGTCATGCTTATGTTGTAGTAATGTCTGGCAATTTGTTAGATAAATCACAGTCATTGTATGCATATTATTGCTTTATCTACTGGAAAATGTCAAACTCGGTTGACTTCATTCTCTCCAAATATCAAACTAATACACTGATACGCATAATTAGAGGTCATGGGCTGGCAATTAAAACAGTATCCCTTGTTCTCACTGGGCTCATCACAAATGTATGATAATTTAATAATTTTGCCACTGGTGTCATATATGGATGATTGATTAGAGATGGAGAGAAAGGGGAGAGAGATGGGTGGAGGCGAGTCGAAAGCAGGCGGAGTGGGAGGGAAGGTGGGAGGGAAATGAAGGGGGGTGAGGGATGAATTAGTGACGGGACGGAGGGAGAACGACAGGGAAGAAAGGAGAGAGGGGGGGAGGGAGCGAGGGAGCGCATTCCTGGGTGATTCAGCACGGTGGAGCAGCGCGAGGGAGAGGCGGCGAGTGGATGGACAGAGGGTGGGATGGATGGATGGAGGGGAGAGGAGGAGGGGTGACAGGGCTCCCCTCTAGCAAGTGCGGCGACAGGGACAGATGGCGTCCCTCGGCGGACAGAGTGAGTCCCAGTTTTCACCTGCGGCCCCATGGGAAAAATCCGCCTTCCTCACACATGCAGCCATACAAGAGGCCCTGGAATGCTTGTGCAACACTACAGCAAGATGAAGGATGTACTCCGAGGAGGGGGGGGGGGGGGGGGGGGGTAATATGGAGGGAAGGATGGAAAGCACAGAAGCGGGTCAAGGGAACAGCGAATGTAGGATAGTCTGAGAAAAGTTTAATGGAGGAAGTACGCAGAGTGGGAAAAAGCGTGTAGGATTAGAAGATTGTGGAAAGTAGAAATTGAAGGAAGATATAAAAGGAGGCAGTAAAAAAATCAATAAGCACCGTGTTTGAAGAAAGGGAAGCAGCGGGGAAGCCTTCACACTGTGAAAACTATTTGACAGATACTTTCCGACAGACAGCGCAACACCCATTCAGATGCCTCTCGTTCTCTCTCCCTTTCTCTTCCCTTCCCTTCCCTCCCTCCCTCCTCGGCCGTCATCTCCTTTCTCCCCGCCTTGTTTTCTTTCCCCTTCTTGCCCCGTCTCTCCCTCTCTCTCACTCCCTGACTGTTGGGTGATACAGATGGTGCTTTTGAGGACTGTGAATGGGGTCAGGCCGGGTCGGGAGGGGAGGGGGTTGCAAGGGAGGACCAGACAATAATGTAACGATTCGGCCGGCCCCCCGGACCAGCAGGGCCGTGGAGGAGAGTGAAAGTAAACAATGGTCCGTCGCTGAGGGGGTCAGTGGGAGTGGAGAGGGAAGAGGGGAAAGGGGAAAGGGGCGTGCGGAGGGGGGGTCAGTCTCCCAGGGTCTTGGCGCAGGCCGCTGTTTGGAGGGGGCCAAATTGTGAGTGTGTGTGCGAGCACACAGGTTGGCTGCCAAGGGGGCAAGGAGGTCACAAGGTAGCAGCACTCCAGTGTTGGCATGTGGTCTGCATTTGCAAGTCTGTGTTTTGGAAACTCATTACTGCACCAATCCTTTAGCCTGCTGCTTTTGTTGTCTGTAAGTCTTGTCTCAACATATTTTCTGTTAATAGATATTTAACAAACTCCACAATGAAATTATGCCAAGTGAAAGCCAATGAAAAGCTTCTGGCCAAATATTTCAAGATATATTTTTCCAGGAAAAGAAATCATATGGAAATTCTGTTAAAATGTACTCAAACAGTTTTGTGTCCTTAAAAAACACAAGTAGCTTCACTGAAGGAGTTGGGTGGTGGTTTTTGTGTCCTTGCTCAAGGGGAGTAGTTGACAACTCTTGTCAAATGTTGCCCTTGAGTAAGACTACAAGGGCAGTAGTCCATGGTTGTTTAAGTCTCTTTTTAACATATTCTCAGCCCATGCTTAGTTTAAATGTTCAAACTGCAGTTTGTTCTGAGATTGGTTGGGTTGTATTTAGCGCAACTGTTGTTTTTTAATGTATGTATGAAATAGGCAAAAATGATGTGACAAGACAAGTAAGTTGTTACGATTTAAAAGTAGTTCCGTTTATTTCTCAAGACCTTTATTCATCAGGTTCAGGTCATTGTTCTACAGGCTGTAGTGGACTGTGTTGGTTACCATCTGTGCACTGGCAGCATGTGCCGGAGTACAAATGAAGGGGAGAGTAGAGTGTGACAGTTGACACATGGCTAAGCAGGGCCTAAAGATGCCCCATTGATCTAATTGACTGGAGAGGCAGGAATCAATGGCAGTGATCAGCAGGCCCCTGAAGTCCAATAATTTGCACAATGACTTAACTTCTCCAGCTAACCAGATGTTGGTCTTTTCAGCTCTTTCTGGTTTGACCTCAGTGCAACTGCTTGTGAATGAAATGCTGCACATCATTTAGTACTATCAGCAGTTGTTCTCATGAAATGATGTATTCATCAAGACAGTAAATTGTGACTAAAAGTAAAATTCCCTTACATATACATTAAATGACTCTGCTAGTTTCTTTGTTTGATTCGAAGCTGAAAGTGAAACCATGAACTTAATGATAAAACCCTTTTAGTGTCCCTAACTTTGATGTTAAGCTGAGTTGTGTTGGAGTAAAAGGGAAAAAAATGGTATTGTACAATATATTCTAAAATGTCATTGTTTATAAAATTCTTTCGTTAGGTTTCACAGATTCTGTTAAGTAAACCTACAGTAGGAGCATGAACAACTAGCATGAACAAAAAGCATAATTTGGATCAGAATTTCTGCCTCATCTGTGTCTGGGACACAGATACACGAACATACATTAACAGGTGGATACCTTAAACTACGTTAAACTACACTTAAACACGAGCTGTCTAGCTTCTCTCGTGCCTTTCTCCCCTTCCCATCTGTGGCCTGTGATTGACAGCTGCTGAGCAGTGCAAAGGGACGTTCAGCACAGAGATGAGAGGGCAGGCTGCAGGGGTCGGGTCCCCGGGCCCCAGGGGCTTGCCTCCTCCTTCGCTTCTGCTCCGGGCGGAGGGGCCTGTGCAGGGGCCGAGAGATGCTGATCGGAAACCTGCATTGTCTGTGAGGCCCTCGCATGTCAAAGCTCAAAGTCAAATAGTGTTGTGACATGTTGTGGGAAGTGCAAGTGACGAACCATGCACATACAAATGTCTTCTGGCAAGGTGTGCACAAATATACTCATGGTGCACCAATGTGTCTGAGTGGCACATTTACATGAGACACATGAGCAGAGAGGCATTCACACTCAAATAAACACACGCTCACTACAAACCACTCTACCACTGGCACTCTAAACCCGTCCCTCGGATCCGACAGAGCCGTCTACAGTAAAAAGACAAGACTTTTAAGAGATGACATTTTGGAAAATAAACTGACTTCCAATCTGACATAGCCATAGTTAAGATAACTATGGTCCTACAAAGGTTGGAAGATCAATTAATTTAAGTTTCAAGGTTAGTAGCTATTTATCATACAAGGCCTCAGTGGAACACACATCATTTCCACCACATGTTTAAATATTTCTCAACAGAATATTTTATCTCATATCTTTTTATGTATGTATTTTGCCTCAGCCTGTTTTTCACCAGGTAATTTTGTTGTGTCATACAGACAAACACCACACAAAGACACACATGCAAAGTAAAGAAAGGGGTTTCTTTGGTGGCGATGCAGTGAAAGTGAAGAGAAAGCATTAAAGAGACACTGACCAGTCCTGCTGGAAAATGTAGGCAAGCGCTATAACAAGCCTGTTTATTATTAGTTCATACTCTGAATTTAACATAGTGTTAAATTTGCATTACTTGCATTGATAATTTGATGATCAACAACTCAAAAAATCATCAGAATCTTAAAGGTGCACTTCATAGTTTTGAGGAAGACATTTTAGTTAGAAGGGAAAGATCTTCATTGACTGATTTTTTTCATGCCTTAACAAACTAAATAAACAAACTGTTCATTTTCATGACTGAATAAACAAACTGAAGTTAAAGGACAACACAGTTTCATACTGTTTTACTTTGTTTAATTTTTGCAGACCCTGCCACCCTTCTAGCCTCAAACAGTGTTCTTGGGACTTTATTTTCCTCTGAGGACAGCTTGTTTATTCAGTTATAGAAATGATAAATATTTCTCAGTTTGTAGTATTACCTCATTTATATTGTAAAGTTCAGAGTTTGAATTTCCTCTCCAAAACTTCATAGTGCCCGTTAAATGACTGACAATCAGACATAACCAAAACTGAAATGACAGTTTTGACACTATAATTGCAGTCTCCTCATGAAGTACATGAGAACCAGTGCTTTCTCGATACATTAATATAATAATATTTCTTCCTAAACTTGACATCCACTGTGTTCCTTCTGTGGCTCTTGAAACCGGCTGTAGAAAACAGTATCATTCCCTAAGAGGTGTAATCTTGTATCAGCAGGGCTCAGATATGTGCATGAATATTGCAGGAGGGTGGTTGCATTGCAGCTGAGACAGCAGTACAGAATCCGTGCACACCCAGTTAATCTCGGGAGGAAATAACAAGGGGACTGTTCACCACCTGGTGAAACAACTGGATAAAATTCATTACAC
Source organism: Diplodus puntazzo (assembly GCA_963678695.2). Classification (NCBI taxonomy): domain Eukaryota; kingdom Metazoa; phylum Chordata; class Actinopteri; order Spariformes; family Sparidae; genus Diplodus; species Diplodus puntazzo. The sequence goes on from OZ023160.1 coordinate 9,392,123, forward strand.
TGACTACATCTGGGAAGCATTCCAGTCAGGTAGAGCACGTCCTCTCAGTCATGGATGAAGATCTGAGGAACAGCTACGACTAGCTAAAACGCATGCATTAGTGTATGTAACGCACTTTTTCTTAAATTGTATGATAAAATTCAAACCTGAACGCTAGAACATGCTCATTAATAAATCTTTCACTCGCATGCAAATAATTATAAGTCTCCCACTAAAATAACAATATCAGTTTAGAGAAAGGTATCAACTGAAAACACTTTGAGGAGAAGGTTGTTAAATCAACTTAAATAACATGCTCCCTCTCTCCAAAACATCTAAATTAAAATTCATGACAGAGCTGACAGTAACAAGAAGTAGAATAGTGCTCATCCAAAGTCTTTTTACATTTCAAAATGATTCTAAACTAACCATTAAAAATGTCCTTTAATCTGTAGACTCTTCAAAACGATGAATGACCGACACTTTGACCTTTGTAGCAAATTCAGATATAAAAGCTTTTTCAACACTGCAAATACATACGCACTGAGTTAAAGTGCATACGTAGACAATGTCCTTCTGTGTTGAATGTCGCAGCTGAATGTGCAGAGGGAACATCAGAAATACCATGTGGCCATTGTGTTTGGAGAGACAATAGTGCCGGAAATTTAAAGACAGGTGTGCGTGTTGCTTTTGTGATTGATGCTGCTTTTCACAATTAACAAGGAAGAAGAAAAAAAGCATTTTTCTCATTTTGTGACAGTTTCTTTTGCGACAGTGCTAAGCCAAGAGCAAGGGTTCTATCCCCATTGTCGTTTTACGTATTTTCCTTAATTGCCTTTTTTATGTTGATGTTACAACCTTACGAAAACAGAACCAGCTTCTCTTTATGTCCCCACATAGATGATCGGCTTCGTTTTGTTTTTTTTAGATCTTCAAAACCTGTTACTCTCATTCACAAACGGAACGTGTTCCAACGCTCAGTCCTCGAGTCAAAAAAACATCTTGAAATCACGTGGCTGTAACCATGACCACAGTATTTTGCTGACATTCAAAAGGTTTGTCCTTCCATGGAGTTGGAGCCTTCAAGAGACAGATTAAAAAAAGAAAAGAATCCTCTTAATCAATGCTGCGGCGGCTGAGATATCCTGACTTTTAGACATCAAAAAGCATCTTCAACACATTCTCACTCCCAGCTCATCAAATATAGCAGCTTGGTCAGGACTTAAGCCTCAAACTATGACGCCCTACATGTGAAGGGCTCTGTGGTCAAGGTTGCACTATTCCTTTAAGCAGCGTCTAGTTCGATTTTCAAAATGAGGTTTGCAGACAAAAAATTCACATATTATGACTTTTACACTGTTATTATTGTTGTCAAATGGTTGTGGTCTGGTTAGGTTTAGGCTCCAAAACAGCCTTGTTAGATTTAGGAATAGATCATACTTTGAGTAAAAATAACCATGTTCAGTTTGTGATTTGTATATGTCATGTCACGTAACGTAATTAAGTCACTCATGTAGCATAAGTCACACCATTTACATATATCAACCTTCATACGTTACGCAACTAAAAACAGATCGATCTTGACTCTTGATCACAAATGTGACCCGAATCCTGATCTCCCGACCGACTGCCCTGTGACTCTGACTTCTCTCGTTAGAGACGCTAGAGCTCTAACTACAACGTCCAACTGAAAAGGTAAGGCCTGTACTGATGCATTGGAAATGAGAACAGGCTGACGTTACGTGTAAACGCTCCTAGACATGTAGGCGATTGGTCAAAGATTTGACTTAGCTCAGAAGATATAAAACAACTTTTGTCTTATTAGTGCTCCCTTAAACTCATGAAGTGATCTTGATGTGTGAAATAAGTTGAATTTTTGAATACTTTTGTTATTTAGTTGTTTTTTTTTTTATCTTAACCTTTGATGGGTCTAGTTGGCCATGTGGTTCTCATGTGTTTTTCATCAGGCATACAGTCGACCTCCAGTAAGCCTCTGTTTTACTTTGAAAACTCTAAAGTTTTTATCAGCTGCATTGATAAAAACGATTAGGTCTTGTTTGTTTACTTTGTCTCCGTCTTTGCTGGCACAGCAGTTTCATTTTTGCATTGTTCATCGCAAAGATCAAATTAAAGATAATACCCCAAATGTAGCATAATGCAGTCGGACACTAAAAGACTTTTGCATTTTGACTTGAAAGACCAAACACAACATCTTGAAACATTTGTATATATTCTGTTCTCCTCCTACAGACCAGGTGATAAGAATAGCGTATTAAAGTCTTGTCACTTTTCTCACTAAGGCATTGTTTGTAAAAGACAATGACAATATTATTCCTCTTATTTTTGGGTTCTTGACATATGAAGACCGATCAGCTTCGCAAACTGTTGCGTCCTCATATTGCAGACAGCTTATGTATGTGCATGTGTTATAGACACCTGCAGGGCAAAGGAGACGAGCGTGTCAGTCTACGAACATGGTGGAAAATTAGTCATGAATTTTCAAATAAGTAGAGTTTCTCAAATTTGATTAGAGTGATAGATGACACACATAGTAACAATAATGAAACCAGTAAAAATCTGTAAGTCGGGATGTGAATTATGAGGGGTATTTTGAATTATGCCACTCACATTTGCTGACTTGAACTGCAAGTTTACTGCTTCACAGGAGAGGAAAGTAATGTGATGTCTAAAGTCCTGTTACGCTGTTTTTAGGGGAGGTGGGCTACAAAACCATCCAGGTGCACATTCCTCCTGCAGCAATGGAACCTGGAAGAATACAGCACACAATGGCAGGAGATGTGGCTTTTCCTAAAGCCTTTTTTAGAAGAAAAATCTTATCGGATAGATGCCACCTTTTTAGTTACAGGCTCTCAAGGCCTTACAATACAGCAGAGTAAGCGTTTGGCATTCTTTCTGCCGGATGTCAGTCCGGTCAAATGAAACCTGAGAGGGCCGACTCACCAGCTATGGCTGCCTGTATCACCTGTAACTGTCTGACACAAAGCTTTGGCTAAAGAATCCAAAGGAAGTATAAAGAAATGTCTCGGCATATCCAAGCAGGGCTCACTAACAGCCCTTTGATTCAAGGAGAAAGCTTAGAAATGATGTTCTATCACAGGCAGGACAATTGGTCTTCAAGGAATCTCAAACAAAATTCAGAAAATATCTAAGTATGAAAAAGATGTGTTGTTACAGGGGATTAGTTGGGAAGTATATTAAAATTAAAGTTTAATTGTTGTTTGAAGAAAAATAGTGTGTAAATATCTTGTCAAAGCCAAAATTAAGGACATATGTGCACATAAAACAAAAGTTTTACACTGAATCGTGTTGTATTCATATGTCTAGGAGCCAGAAATGAATTTGTTTGATCCAAAGCATCGGTTTGGAAACCAGGTTTGTGCCCTTCCTTTCTTTCACGGCGCTCCTCACTCACTCACTTGCAAAAATCTATAATAGGAATAGGTATTACAGCTCAGTCCAGACCTCAGTCTTGCTTAACAATCCTTGGATCGTGGCCTCAGCCGCAAAGCTACATTTTCCACGACCCTGTAAAGCATCGGGTGAGAACAATCAGCATGCTTGCAAACACACTTGTGTGATATATTTGTATGATTTTATGTGCTGTATTATGGTCAGACAGAAATTGACAAACATCTAAACATGGTTACTGTTCCTGGATTCCTGGAATGATCTTTGTCTCAGTCAAAACTCACATTCAACATGTGGAAGGGGGTAAAAAAAAAAGAAAAGCCTCAGGTGCTTTGCTGAGCTGTATATCCTCAGTCAAGTTCTTCATCCCCAAGTCGAATCACTGTGCTTTTATATCAGTGTGATTGGCAGCCACAAGAGCCTCACGAACGCCCGGCCCTGTCAGAAGGATGTACATTTCACAACCTGGTCTTCGCACGGCTTTGCCCGGCAACAAGGCTGAGATGGAATCACACAGTGGGAAAACTCAGTGGACCGATCCTACTCATCCCTCACCTTACCACTACACTACAGAGACTCTTAGAGAGAGTGACAGCGGTTATGTGCATGTGTGCGCGTTTCTACAACATGTGAGGGGGGTTTGTTTAACAAGCGAGTGTGTGTCTATGCATGTGCATGCGTAAGATGTGGAAGCGATGTACGAGATGCGAGAGGGTGGAGGTGCAGATGAAGGACACGTGTGGGAGAAAAGGGAAGCGACAGTGAGAGAGAAAGTTGGTAGGGGTTTATAATGGGGCACAGCAGACGCCGGGCCCTGGCCCTAATTGATCTCTGGGTAATGCAGAGGGCCCAGCCTCGGGGGCCACTGGAGGGGTCATTAGGATGCAAATATAACAGTGTGTTTCTCCTGCACACATCAGATAGACACACTGACAAAAGAGAGAGTGATAGAAAGAAGAGGGACAGAGGAAACTGAAAAATAGGAGGCTTCCTTCAGCCATTCACCTTCTGATTTATTTTGTCCCCTTTTTGTTGCTCAAACCAAACCAAGGAGGTATATTTTATCGAGTTAAAATGACTGGCAGGTGGTCGGGTCCAACGACAATGGGATATTCTCATATCCCATTGTCGGTCTTGTTGCATTTTAACTTTACGAACTTGTGATGGGTAAAGAAAACTTTGAATGTGTTGTATTGCATGAGCTCGATGTGTGTGGTATCAAAATCTCAAGAAATGTTGATTCACAGGTGTTCATAGAACGCATGACAGATTTGGGATGGTGCTGTTATTTTCTCAGATTGGGACAAAAAATAAAATGGGACGTAGCATGTCTGATGACTGTAGTGTCATAAAGTCTTTTTGTTGTGTCTTGTGATGGAAAATCTATAATAAATATTTAAATGAAAAGCACTCATGGGTTGGAACATGAACATATTGACGGGTGTTATGTCCTGTGTGATCCTGTCACAAGGTGGTCACATATTTTGTTGAGTTGTCTACTTACATTATCCCAAATGTTTTCCACATCAAACCCAGAGAAATTCATAATTGTATTCAAGGTTGCTGCATTTAATGTGTGTCTGTCTCTATGACACCACATAATACGTCAGAGAGTGAGGCAGGAAGTCGCCAAATGTGACCAAACATAGTGTGTATAAAACTCTATACATTTCCTCTCCTCATCCGGCAGTTGGTGGTTGTTTAACCATGAAAACTAAAAAAAAGCTATGCTCCCACGCTACTTCAAGATGTCATCAGTCTACTTCTTTTGTTTTCATGGTTTTGATTGAGTGACCCTTGTGACAAAAACACATACCGTGCGCTTAATTAAAAAAGTGCCAGATTTTTAAAAATGATCATCAACTTTTAAACATTACTTAGAGGACTAAGGAGTGAAAATGCAGATACGTATCAGAACCACATTTCTTTGGGGACAGAAACAACACTGGTGTGTCATTTATGCTTATCGTGTTTATACTAAAAACCCGACCATGTCCTTCCTCTAAAACAAATCTGGACCTCTGCCCTTTTCAGGATTCATGCTGGTTATCCAAATGCGGGTGCCCCGCCCCTTGTACACATGTCTCTCATTATTTGTCTTTTTCATGTCTCCATTTTTTTAAGACAAAAGCTGAGGATATCCGTGGCAGGGGTTGGGGGCTGGGGGCCAGCAAGAGTGGGGATCGTTTTTTCATTCTCCCCTAATTGACGTGAACAGTTCTTTTGACCCTAATTAGCGCTCTGTAATCTCTCATTTGCATATCACAAAGGCAACAGCATTTGCATATTTGTAAACGAGATGGGCCCTGCATCTGCATGCATTCCCTTGTTTCCTTGCCTTTCTTCTTTGCCCCTTGCCTTTCTCTCTCCTCTCTTTCTCTCTCTCTCGCCATCTCTCTCCCTCTCTCTCTCTCTCTCTCTCTCTCTCTCTCTCTCTCTCTCTCTCGCTCACACGGGTACAATGCCAGAAAGTGGCAGCGACAACGGGGCAACATGCAGACAGGGACAAGAGGCAGACACTGGTTGCTTGGCACGCGCCCTGGCACGGGCACTGACAGGGAGGAAATGAGGCAAAATGGAAGAGACGGAAAGTTTGTAGGTGGAGGGAAGTTAGAGAGAATATGAGAGAAAACAGGAACAAGAAAAGCTTGTGAGAAACATTCTGCAGTTGACGGATGATGGAGAGGAACAGTGAGATAAAGGGACAATGGGGTGAAAATGTAAGACAGAGAGATGGCAGCAGGTCCATCAGTATTTAAAGTTGTTTCCTATTGTCGACATCTTTAACTGGCTAACATAGATTTGCTCTCCTGTAACCTCATCTAACGTCCCTGCTCGGCTCCCTCCCTGTGCTGTCACTCCCACAAAGAAGAGGTTTGCAACCAACCAAACAAACAAACAAGAGGAGAGGATGAAGTGTTCACAGACTGTGAGGCCTCTAGAATCAATTATAATGTTTGTTTACTTGTGGTGTAGAGCAAAAAAGGTCCTGGGTAGGGGCCCCAGCTGGGGCAGGGACCTTCCGTGTGGAGTCGTGTGGGTGTCCTTTGGGTGCTCCAGATTCACTTGAAAAAAAATACTCATATATATTCATACAAGTACCCCAAAATTAATTACAGTCATTAGAGTAGATGTAATTAGTTACTTTCACTCCTGTATGAGACAAATGAAGGTTCTTCTTCGTGTTACATTAACTCCCAGGTAGAAGAAACCCCTGCGTCACGTAGCTTTCAAACAATTTGTGTTTTCTTTTTTCACAATGTTATATCGAAGTATATTCATCTAAATGTGTTTGATGCTTTAATATTGCAACAACACTTGGACTAGCTAGGTTAGCTCGGAGACCTAATTAACCCGTTTGGCTTCAGATTAAAGAAAACCACGGCTTCATTTTACCCAAACTAGCAGTTGGTCCAAACTGTGGTGAAATGTCGCTGTTTGGGTAGTGAGGGTTGGTTGATCAAATGAACGTGATGTAAGCTCTGCAGTGCAAAACAGTTGTCTACCTGGGAGTGACCGTTGTTGTCAGACGTCGTGGTCCATCGTCCTCATTTCTCTTTCCTCCCCTTCGGAAAAATGCTCCATCAACAGGAATCTCCACGTGTAGCCGCTTGTTCTGCAACACTCATTATTGATAATCACTACTGTTGTGAGTCACTATTGACGTCCTGGAAACGGGACTCATCATAACAGTCATTTGTCTTCTGCTTTCTCCTAATTGCCGCTGTAAAACATTTTCCTTCAACATGTACAACGTCTTACAAGGTGCATCCATGGAAATGTCTGCATTCCAAGGTGACACCAAGTGACTCTTCCCGTGTGTGTCTCTGTTAGTTTAAAATGACGGCGAATGTTTTTCAGTGTCCTTCACTGCTCTCCAGTCCTACCTGTACGACTGCACCACCCAACGTCACCTTTTCTGGGCATGATGGAGGCTGGCATCGGTGTGCCTACATGTATACTGACATCTTTCTCTCTGCCTCCCTCCCTCTCCCTCTGACCGCTCTCCTCCTCCCCTTGTCAGTCCTGACCCTGGCAACGCAGCGCTCTATTACTATGGTAATGGGGGCTAATTGAATGGCCGAGGTGTAATGGAGAAGACAACACAGCCTACATTATGATAAGGAGCCTAGACAATAGCCCCACGTCCAGGGTCACCACTCGCCAATAAGGTGGGCTTAAAGGGGGGATAGATGTCCTTCTTGCCCCGTCCTCCCTCCTCATCCCCATCATCTCTCCCTCGTGTTTGTTGCGAGCTGTCTCTCACTTTTCTTTTTTCCACCTTTTTTTTTTTTTTTACCCTGGAGGATCCTGCTCGTGCGAGGCTTTGAATGTTAAAACCAGTCCTTATTATTCAGGATTGTTATGTGTAGGCACAAATGTAGTGTGTAGGTAGCGACTATAGCTAGGAGATATGTGTTCGGCGTCGACTCGCGGTGGGCGGGGAGGTGGATATCCGCTCACGCAGGTATGATGAAAAATGTAATGGGGACGAATTGTTGTTTTCCATCCTTGCTGCCATGAGGCTGGGGTGCCGGGGAAGTGAGCGGGCATTCATTTGCTCTCATTCTGCGGGTCCTCTAATGTATTCAAAAGGGAAAGGTACTCTGTCAAACGTGAAAGCGAGGGGGTCCGCTCGTATTTCCTTTTTTGCATACGTGAGATCATCTCCTGATTGCGGTGTTTTTGGGACAATGTAGTTCTAAACGCTGCGCTTCCACCATTTCGACACTTTAGATATTCACATGGAGCATAAACACCACGCACACCATCGATGAAAGCAGCAACAAGCAACCACATATTGCAGGGGAGGAATGAAAGAAACATAAAACGCCATGGCGAACTTTTGCTTTTGAAATGGATGTGATTTAGCATGCAATTAGATCACCATTTAAATAGCAACTTTTAGGTGTATTGCTGGTCTATCATCTCTGGAAGAGCTGAAGCGAAAGCTGGTTAATGGTAATTTGGGTTCTTAAACAGCCTCCATTATGGTTTCCTCCTGCAAAGGAGAACAATATGGGTTTTTTTCTCTACAACAAGGAGAGGTGTTTCTGTGAGGTGGACCCAAATTCACTTACTGAATAACATTAAAGAGGCAACGTGAGAGGGAGAAAGTGCTGCTCCCTTTGATTTTGTTTATGTTCTGGAAATTGCATCGCATTTGCAATTAGCCCGGTGCAGTGTGCGAGCCTGTGTTTATGTGTACTTCAACGGATAAAAGAATAAGGTGAAGATCAGAGAAGAGGGTGTTTAAGTGCTCTCAGCATTGTTAGATACAGCCTCTTCCTAGCCGATATTTCCTGTTCTCCTACATTTTCCGTCAGAGAGAAACTTTCACCTCATCTAACTACCGCCGCCGTCTTCTCCTGCTACATTTACTGAAATGCCGCCTGTCTCATTTCTTCAGGATAGATCTGGTAATCTGAGAGCAGCTTGTGCTCCAAAGACAGCTGGAAAAAAAACAATTATTTTCATTATTGATTAATCTGCAAATTAGTTTCACGATTTATCAATTCATCATTTAGTCCTCAAAAACTCAACGACTACTCATTTGCGATCGGAAAATCACACAGAAAAGCAGTAAAACTCTACAAATGTCAATTCGATCGTGGGTTTATCACAGGCCTCGAAGACTGTTTGGTCTCACAGATGAGAACAAAACAGCATTTGCTGTGCAAACAATTAGTTTCTTCACCGGAATCAAAGCCTCCCCACACTAATTAAATAGAATATTCAGTGGGTAGGTCAGGTCTGTCATTGAAAGGTATTTTTGCCCTTCTTCGTTTGCCATCAGTGATGGAACATGAAATGTCACCGGCTGTTTCAGTTCTGTGTTTTGGTTCCTTTTAGCCCTTTTCACGCTGACACATTACTCTTAACTGTTACCCCACAGCGATCATGTTTTGCTGCTGAATTTCACTGTTGATTAAGATCCTTACTGAATGCACTCTCTCATTTTTGCTTGCATTTGCTGGCCAATGGCTCACCATATCAGTCATATTTCTCATAATCCCACACCTTCGTGGTCCTCAAATCATTCCACACATAGATCAAACTCAAACAACTGGCAGGGTAAATGATGATAAAACCCCGCTAGAAGTGGTCATAAAGACGGCAAGATCTTTTAATATTTTCCTCAGTGCAGCAATAACAAACAATATAGGACAAAACGTACGTTTATTTATTAATTTAGTCCATTATGGAGACATGAAATTGGACAGATATTCCAGGTTTCCAGTCTGGCAGGATCGCCAGTCGGACTGCATTTTAGCTGGAGATTTGGAGCCTGGTGGCAGACCATAATGCATAAAGAAACCAAGGTTTTTGGGGGAACCTATAAATGCAGATGTCATCATTACTCTGTAGCCATTACACTGTGCAATCAAAATTTACTTCATTATGATGAGTTAAAGTAAAACATGTGTCTATTGCCAATTTAATATTTGTAAAATGTAATGGTCATCTCATAAGATTTTCCCTGTAAATACCTCGACTCCCATAGATTGTATTTGTCTCCCAGCACTATTCATTGGCTGAATCGCTTTTCTTTCCTCACAGACTGAATTACGGTTTGAATCTACAACTGTTTACTCTGAGTCCTCTTCCTCTCGACCTACTCCTCATCTCCCTTCCTCCCTCTCCACCCCCCAAACGCCCTCTGCCAGTATGCCTCTCACCTTTAGCCACCCTCCGCACTTTGTTGATGTGAAACTCTCCGACCTGAGAGACCCGGCGGCCATGCATAAAACATGTCATACAGTGCTCGTGCTGCTACTCAGGGCTAACCACGTTTTTCTTTTAGCATTTATACAAAGTGTTATCTTCTTTGACTTTTTCAAACCCAGAGAAAGAACTTTCTGGAGTTGGGCTCTGCTTTGGCTCTTGGAGCCTCGGAAGTCTCTTTGGTGAGCTGGAGACAGGGGAGGGAGAAAGTGCGAGATAATGACAGGTGGACAGAGGGTGGTTTCTTTTAAAAAGCAGACCCCCACACACACACTTTCACAGACACGCTCACACACACTGGGTCTGGTTCGAACCCCTGCTTAGTCTCAGCAGCAGGGTCAAGCGGGCTGCACATCCCAATCTCAGCACCACCCCAGTGAGCAGAGCATCAGTGAGGAAAAACAGAGAAATAGGAGGAAAAAGGGGACAACAAGAGCGAGAGCAGAGCGAGAGACATGGAGGGAAGATGAGGAATGGAAAAACGAGAGGGAGCCGGGGAAGCCATTTGAAGCCATCTCCTGTCGGAGGTCTGGGCATCCTCCACCTCTCTCCTTCGCTCTCCACCTCCTCCTTCTCTTCATCGTGTTGTTGCTGTGTTTTCCACCCCTGCTGAGGGCCCACTCGCGCCCCCCTGCCTCAGCCCCATATTGGATCTCAGTAGGCATTTTCTTCTTTTAAATGAATAGGCAAATGAGAAAAAGGGTCCAATCGAAGGAGGCTGAGGGCGGGTAGGGGTAGAAGAGGGGGAAACACAAGTAGCAGGGGAGCGGAGGCAATTGGGTCTCTGGGCGGAAACACAAGCCCCCACCCTTCACCCTAAACACACTCCACACACACACACACACACGTACACCCAAATGTCAGGGGTGGCTAAGAGCCTGGGGGAAGGCACCTCATTTCAATATGGCCTCCCGCCGGGCGCCCCTGATGCAGCGACCGGGAGACCCCCGCTCAGAGACCCACTGATCTGTGATAAAAGCTGCCCCTGCATCCTCATCATCCTCTTCCAACTTCAAAATCCAATTCCGACTCCTCCAAATTGCTTACTGGTCTTTTCTGCTCTTGGTACACTGCACCTTTCATGTGCTGAGACAAATTTGTTTGAAGTCATATTTTACCTGATATTTGCTTCTTAAATGCAACCGTACAAGATTGTGTTATTATTGTAGTTTATTCTTTTATCAAAGCTTATTTTAATAGAAACCACATTCTGATGACTGATCATTACTTTTCACAATAGCCATGCAATTGCATTCACCCATGTGTTTTATTGTTCAATATTGTTTTAAAAATGCTGATTGTTAAGTGATAAATTTCATGTTCTGTAGGATCATTTTCAATGCAAAAACAAAATGATGGTGTAAAGTCCCACACATTTCAGCAGCATTTAAAAAAACAAACAATTTGTTTGTTAAAGAATTTGATGGTTTCAGGTGGCTCTTATAATACACATGTATAGTTTTTCAGATCAAATCAAATCAGTTAAGTTTATATAACCCAAAATCAGAATCACATTGCCGCAGTGGGCTTCACAAACCGCACAGTGAAAGACATCCTATGTCCCAGATAAAGTTTAGTTCTAAAGATCAAGTTGTGTTCAGTGATCTCAGTGTTGTCTTACTTTTAGACTAGTGAGCTACTCAACATCATGGCAAAACTTTGCATAGGAGCAGCTAGAATCAGAGACAGTTTGCTTTGTTTGCTCTAAAAAAAAACACCATAAAGGAAAATTCAGTAAAGGATTGCAATCAACTAATGAATCAATCAACTTTTTTCAACTTTGACATGAATTTCAACCAAGAAATTAATGACACTTCATGGATGTAAAACTGCATTGTTTACTGTGCTGTTTTCCAGCAAAGACAGTCAAAGAGAGGAACTAACCAACACATTTTATTTCAATTTGTATTCAATATGTTGCTCACAAAGAGTGGAAAGTTATCAGATGATTACAGAAAATGCGAAAGAGAAAAACATAAAGCATCCATCATTTTGTCAGCCGGCGACTTAAGACGCCTGTTAACCTTGATATTTAACATTTTTCTTAACTTTGGATTATGAATTATTTTACAAGGATGAGCTGATGCGCAAAAGATCTTATTTTAAAACGAAAAGGCTTATGTTAAAGCGACAAATAAATTCAAACACTGGAAATGAGGTATGAAGATGGAGGGAGGAGTGAAATAAAGGACAGGAGTGGAGACAAAGACACAAAGGTTGCAGCAGCAAGGCGAGCCGGTGTATCACGGCGTACCCATGCCATGGTGGTTTGGTGGAGCCGGTACAGGGGTCTCCAATAAGGCCTGTTGAAATATTAATCCTTTCCCCTCCTACAGCTGGAATGTGACTCACACACACACACACACACTTGGATCAACACACACAGTAGCTCCCACTGGCTCCCGCACCAAGCCTGCAGAGGGCCCTGAAATATTAATGTACAAAGTAAATTAAAGCTGCAACAAAAAGAGATAGGGTTTCCTCTGTCTCTTCCTGTATATCTGACTGTCTGTTCTTTATGACTGGGTGAGGGGGTGGCAGTCGGTGCGAGGGGCGGAAGAAGAGAGGGAGTGGGTGGATAGTGGAGGGGAGGGAGGTGAGGAAGGTGGGCGGCAGATCAAGAGAGAGCGACATGTCTAATGACTTAGGGCACGGAGAGGTTCGTGCCGTCGCAGCTTTGGGGACGACGCGATGAGCTGGACGAGTTCGCGACACACAGAGCGCGACGAGATATGGAAAAACTGATGAGACACATGAGGAAGAGAGTGAAGACATAAAAATAATAAGTGAGAAAACACTTGAAGGGGAAACAGGAAGAAGAAGTTGAGGGAGAAGTCACAAAAAGGGCGCGAGTTAGATCGGTGTTATTTTGAAAGGGTCCGGGGTCACAGAGAAAGAGAATGAGGCTTGTTTGCATGTATGTGAAGGCCTTGCCAGCGTGTTTGTGAATGTTCGCCCTCACTTTTGCCCTCTCCCCTGTAATAGAGCTGCGCGGCGAGGCGGGCGAGAGGGTGGAAGCGACCTCGGAGAGCCATGCTGACCCCTTCGACTTTGACTGGCAGCTCATCGGACTTCCAAAGTGAGTCTGAGAGAATACGTACACACACCTGCACGGGGGTGCACACACACACGAGCACAGGCAGGAGCGTGAAGAAACACTTTTCCGGTACAAATACCCTCGTCTTCTTTGACTTGCGCAGTTTTTCTCTGTCTCAACCACGTGTGCACTCGTGCCGCGGACTCAGTTCTTTGCGTGCATTTCCATATTTGCATGCTTGTTCGGTGTCGGCTAATCAAACATCACAAAAAAGTACCAATTTTCAAACATGTTCATACAGCACAAAGACTCATCCTATAAAGCCTCAAATTGCCACCTGATCAAACACTTGCATATAGACATTGATACGATCCATAAATCTTTCTTTGCCTCATTCCTTTTCTCTTCCACGCACACACACACACACACACACACACACATAGAGCAGCAAGCAGCAGCACAGACTTTATCTCCACCATCAATTTCTCCTTTCTGCATATGGCTGGAGCTGCTTATGCATGTGCCGTGGAGCTGTACTTTATCAAAGGGCCCGTCCTGGGCTCGGGGCCATGCATTATTAAACACAAGCACCGCACACACACACGCACACACACACACACACATTAACTAGTAAAGGGCTTGTTGCAGGGGCCTGGCCGGACAGGTACACACACACACACACACACACACACACACTGACTGCAGTATTTGCAAACACCAGGTGACAGAGGGCACACACCACTGGAGCTTATTCAGAAATTCAGTCAAGACTCAGAATTTAACACACACTCATAGGCAAATATGTACATACAGTGTGATATGAAGACAGACTTTGCAGGAAGCACATGGCGCCTTCAAGGAGGGTGAACTGTCTGTGCATAAATGATGGCTAAGTAGCCTGCTGTATAATACAATCTCAGTCTTGGAACATAAGTACGTTCACTTAAGTAATGTACTCAGGACCAGCTCCAAGACACTAAAATCACGTACCCCGCTGAGTTTTTCTGTTTCATACTACTTTATACGTTCGTTTAACTGTTTTAGTTGTATCACTGCACTTTTAACTCAAGTACATTTATATTTTAACAATGATTACTGGTTACGTTGTAAGATAATGTTCTACATGCAAAACATACATATGGTTAAGTATCAGTTGTGATAGATTAAATCTGTGCTTTTCAATCTTTGCTCCCAGTAAAAGGAGAAAAAGAATATTTTAAATTTCAACACATTTTTTGCAAGTTGGAGCAACAAGGAATGAAACAGGGGTGGTCGCTTTGATTGAGTACATTTTATCCTAATTCTAGTTTGGTCATTGGCAAAGGATTTAAAGTAACATTATGTAACTTGTTTTACCTTAAAATCATGTTGATGGTTCAACGTCTTGTGAAAGGGTGGATGGTGTCTCTGTCTCAGCCACTCCAGCCTCCTATCACTTGTTTCTGCACTATGTGACTTCAGTGAGAGGGTAGGATCACAGCGTTACATACATGGTTGCACCAACAAGTTTTCAAAACATAACACTTTTATTACGTACTTGGGATTTCTTTAGACAAAATTGTGTTGACTTGGGGTTCTGTGGTCTAATGTGTATCATTTGTGTGGTTCCTTGATATGAAAAATTTGGGAACACTTTTAAACTAAAAGTGTTTGGATTGGACTAGGACTAGTTTGGATTAAACTACCAAACTGGAGATGAAGTAGTTAAAAATAGTTTCCCCTTGACCGGCTCAACCAGCTACAACATTGAAATTGTACATGTTACAGTATTTGTTGGTTTTACTACAAGAACAGGTTCCCACTAGGCCTGGATGAAGGATTGGTCTCTTTAACATTGCGAGATAGGGCTTTTGTCGATGTTTTCGTTAATTTCTCAGGGAATTATGCATGGATCTTGAATATACAAAGACGTAATTGATTCTGCTGTACTATAAAAATTGGTGTCTTAAAACCCCATCAGTTAATTAACATCCAATCAGTTTACTCATTTCATGTCAACAATAAACACTGCAAAGGGCCTTCTGCATAAGTGTTCTTTATATTTAAGTACATTTTGCTAATTCTTTTACACGCAAGACTACTTTTCATTTTGGTCTTGCTACTTGTACTTAAGGAGAACATCTAAATCAGGGCCTGTAACACAACATGGCATGAGTAGTTTTCTCCACAAGAGCACGTGGCTGCTTTATGTCACAAAACCCTCTGTAGATCTTTACATATACACATAAAACACACACAGGCGACGCACACTTTTAGCCTCTGTGCTGAGCCTGGCTGCTCACCAGGGTAATATACCCTGTCACTCTGCGGAAAGTGAATTTGACAAATTGAGCCTCAAGCGTTTGGTACACTGAGCCTCGGATCTGAACTACTTTTGAAAGAATTTTCCCTCCTGGTCTCACTATGGAATCAGAAGCTCCAAAACACAGCAAAGATTTGTGAAATGCTGATATTTTGACATGTATGGTACGTAAGTGACTTCAGCGCTGAAATGCTGCATGCAGAGAGCAGTAATTCTTATGGCGCAGACGTGCTCTGGTCTCTGCCTTCGGATTAAATGGCTGATGAATTTTCCACTAATAAGTATCCAAGAAACCAAGGCTGTGCTGGCCATTACCGCGTGCTTGCATCAGCCATTTATTACAGGTCGTTAACACTGTAATATAGTGTGATATGTGCCTCTGTCTTTAACAGGTGTGGGAGTCAGCCAAGGTAACCAGCTGCTGGGTCGCCCCCTCTCTCACCTCTCTCACCCCCTCTGTCTGAAAGAAACTGGAACACTTACAGCGTTAGTGGCAGGAAGTACCACAGGTGTACGTGTGTGTTTCTGTGTGTATACGTGTCTGTGTGTTATAGCATACCCAGCCTCACCCAAACACTGACATGCCTAGCAGGTGTGTGAGGAAGCTCCTGTGATCTTGGAGACCTTTCAAAGTTTGATACAGTGTGATTGGAATTTGATTTATAGCTAGACCTGGTGGTTTTTTTCATATCAGCTCGGAGGAACACTTTGCACCCATCTCAGTACAAGAAAGCGTTTCAACAAGGGCGAATAAAAGCCCTAAAACAGTAATCATGACGGGAAAATCCCTCTATAGTTGGAGCCATCATTCATATTAGTTAGAATGACCTTTTATTCACCAACTTTGAGTTCGCTGAAATCGAGGTACACAAAAAACAGGGGGTTCAAAATTCAAAATCTGACATGGAGGATAGTGTCAGTTCAGGCAGATTACACAAGTAATGTTCGCATAAGATGATTATAAGCGGTTTCGGTCATTCTGTTATTCAGTCATTATAATCCACACTGTAGGTGGCTTTGAGCGTCTGTAGAATGCTTTCAACTAACCACGGTGTGTCTGCGGTATCTCTAATCTACGGCAATCTGAATCAGGGGTGATGAGGTGGGGGTGGATGGATGGATAAGTCAAACATAGGACTTTGAACCAAGAGAATGCTTAACATGTCCAGTTGTGTTTAACAGACTTATTTTAACCTGCAAATGGAAGTGAACTTATGCCATAAGTGCATTGAATAGTGCTACCTAAGCATAATTCTCACCACTTACCTTTGTCAAAGGGCTATATGCAATTTTTGAATGTGTATGTATGTATGGGTGTGTTTCCTATGTGTTTTTAGCATTAATATGCATACAGTAGTTTTTATTTATGTATTTATTTATGCATCTACTACAACAGATGTTTTTGCACTGAATAAGGGTTGCACTTCGTTGTACCTGTTACAATGACAATAAAAATATTCTAATTCTAACACACATGGCGATATGTGATATAGGAAATAACGTAACGCAAGGTAACGTTTTGAATGTAGTGTAACACAATGCAATGTAACGCAGCGTAACGTAGCGAGATGTGACGTATTGTAATGTGGCTACCTCCGCCTGCCACATTTGTACTGTTGTTGACTTTACCAAAATTTCATCTTCATATATTATAAACTGTATGTTCTGTTAATAAGTGATGATATTTCTCCTCATTGCCACTTGGATTCATTTTAAGAGTTTTCTCAAAGAGCAGAGCCTTTTCCGTCAAATCTAACTGTGTCTCGGTTGCCATAAACAGTCCAAAAATGAGTGCTGACTCTGAGTGACCTTGGAGTTGCTTACAACCTTTGTGATTATCTGTCTTCTTATTTTTCTATTGGGCTCCGTTAAAGTGATGTTGCTGCATCCACGGATGCCATGCAATTAACTTGGTGAGTAAAATGGGCACAACCAACAGGAATGATGAAAATAAAATCTTTCTTTAAACTTAATTATATATTTTTTTTTAATTAAGTATCTATGTTACTGTCCTGTGCATGAAGTGTTATTTAAAGCCACAGATATACGGGTAGTACTGCATATACAACCTTCATACACTGAAGAAGAAGTGTGTCTTTTCTATATGTGACTATTTTTCAGATGCTTTCATGATATAAATTCTCTTTGACCTGCAGAAATGACAGGAACTCAACTCCTGTCACAGTGTGTCTTCTCGGCACCCCGTGTTTTGATGTTTGTCATCATAAAGGGGGCGGGTTGCATTAATATTTAGGACATTGCCAGCACCTTAACAGGAAGTGTAAGGTATACCGATGAGCTCATATTGTCAGCATTCAACTCTGACCCTCGCATCACAGACAGCAGAGAAGGTTGTACACAGTAGAGGGGTGGAGAGCTGTAGACCGGTGTGTATCGGTCATCAAGGTGACAAGAGCGCAGAGAGGGCGGCGGGCGACCACTGTGTTCTCCACCCTGCATGTCTGTAGCTCCACTGACCAACGTCGAGACGGTAGCCTTTGCAAATGAGGGGCAGGAGGACAATGGACAAAATGCATGAGCTGTGGTGGGAGTGTGAGGAGTCGAGGGATAGGGAGATGGAGGAGCACAAGGCAGCCTCCAAACAGGTGATGTTTATTCAAGATGTGAAACAACTGCACAGGCTGCCATGTTCCAGAATGACTTGTAGGCACTTTGTCGCGTCCCGCCACAACAGGAACATCGACAAGGCTATTTTGTAGGTTGTGACCTGAAATGAGATCAGCGTCCTCTGCTGCAAAGTCAAAGAGAACAGGAACATGGAGGAGTTGATAGGAATCACTTGCTTTCTTTATCAGGCCTCATCTCCTGTGAATGAATGAACTTTAGATGGTTTGAGCTGAACACGAGCACAGCCACACACCAAGTACGGTTCACAGAGGTTGTTAGATTTAGAATGCATTTAATGTTTGTAGCTGTGAGGCAAGGACTGGACTGCTGGAATGCGTCTGTGACCTGTGGCATCATGTAATGTGTCTGACAAGCATTTCCGCCCTGCGAGACCCAGCACAGTGTTACGACTGCCAGCTCTGGCTAGCTGCAGCTCATCCCTATCTGGGGTGATGCTGGCTGAGTTTCATCTCTGGATCCCCAGCCAAATTTTCTCCACCAGCTCTCTTTGCTTGGAATAATGTAATCAGATGGGTTATTACCCTGAGCATGCCATGCTGTCTTGAATTCAAAGAGATTGAAAAAATAAAATACATATTGATAGTGTTTTCGTAGGTTTTTTTTTTTGTGATAATTGTTTTCAAGGTGTCTCTCAGCAGTCACAGCTCACGGGTGACAAGCTGGAAGAGCAGTCTAGCACATTGTGTCTGCCTCATTGCACCCGCGCCCAGCTGCAACATGCTTGCTTACCCCAACAAAATGAAAAATCAATACATGTCTCCCATCTCCCCTGTCTTTTGCAGGACAATTGACCCTGACACCATGATCTCTCAGTGTGACTGATATTATTTCCACTAGGTTGGGCAAGAGGTAAGAGACACATTTTTCAATAGGGGAAGCAGGACACCTCCGAAGGCACCTTCCTGCCAATGGCCAATAAAGTCAAGTGCAGGCCATCGAACAAATAAATAGTTGTGGCAGCTTTAGGGTCTTTAAGGGCTTGATAAAAATCCATGCAATTTTACAGTTGGCTTAAAAAAAAAGATGTCAGGGTTGACATTTTAACGCAAGAGTACATCGTGCAGTCAACATTTTCCTCCTGGTTTATATTTGATTCGAAGAGCAATCAGTAAGGATTAACATTACGACAAACTAAAACACAACATCGTCTGGAAATTAGGAATGAATTTAGGGTTTAAATTTAGCAGTATTATTTTAATTCTGTTTAATTCTGCCCGAGGCTGAATTGTATTTTAGTGTAAGAAAGAACATCTATGTGATAATGGCAACAAGTGAGAATTTTTAGATATTTAGATTTTGGTTTGCCTATCAAATCAGCCAGCGAAAGAGCCTTACAAATAATCGCTTCTCCCTCTCAGATGCAGTTTTTATTCCGGCTGTCCTCTGGATTCTGATGCATTCCTCCCGTTTTCTCCCAACATGCCATAACTCCAAGCTAGGGACACAGACTTCCTGCTGAGGTGTCGCGCTTTGAGCTTTCTCAAACACGGCCAGGTTTTAATGTATTAAAATACACCCTGTCAGCACATTTCTGAAATTATGGGCTAGATTAAACGGCAACTTTGACCCACCTGTCAGAAGATACAAGCTTTTTTGCTGAGAGAGATTAATGCTTTGCTCTAACATTTTCTCCTGAACCCCCCTGAATGTTAATCAGAGCCCAAGAGCAGCAGTAGGGAGATTGGTCATTAGGTGAGGTGGAACACATTGATTTTTAATTTTGACATGCAAATTTGTTTGCCATCCTATTTGTACAGTAAGCTGACCTGCTTGCGTTCTTCTCAGCACTTCTCAGCATCCTGGGAGTCTTTGTTTCAAAGTGAGTGATTAGTTTACTTTCCTGGCAAGTTGTGAGAAAGTATTGAGTCCAGTAGTGGCTCTGCTTAGCTTTTTTTTCTATTTGTTAAAAAAATATCTTGACTTCAATGTTTCAATGCATTTCAGTACATCTAAGGCTAAATTGTCCATGTAGTGCAAAATGTGGCACCAATTGCTTATTTCATGATGCAACTGAATAAATTAATAAAAACTAATTAATGGAACAAAAATCTCACAACACAGAAACATTTCACCAAACGAATTGACAACTCTGCAAATAATATGAATTTCCACAAGATCAATAAGAGAACAATATATTTTGAAATTTCACAAAATCATAAAAGAACTGAGATTTTTTATTATCAATTATAGTGTTTATATCATGACATAATAACACAGGGATAAGTAAAACATACATAAACAGTTACATGAAATACTATTGGAATCATAGTAAAAAACACAAAACAGAACTGTAAATCCACACACTTATAGGTGAGTTGGGGTTAACTAATAGTTGATTAACTAGCCGGTCTGGATAGTTGTGGTTTCCATTCTGCT
This sequence comes from Diplodus puntazzo, assembly GCA_963678695.2. NCBI lineage: Eukaryota > Metazoa > Chordata > Actinopteri > Spariformes > Sparidae > Diplodus > Diplodus puntazzo. The sequence goes on from OZ023160.1 coordinate 9,412,621, forward strand.
TTCAAACACAGAAATCTCTCATCAATTTGTAGATTAAAGGATTCAAGATAGTTTTGAGCATTTTGGTAACATGGTAAGAAACATGAATTGCATTTTTCTTTGGGATATAATTCAAGTCAGTTGTTTTAGTGGGGAGAGGCCAATCAAAGTTTACAGAAAACTTTTAGAAAAATCATCATCAAATCGTTAAAATATGTCAGAAGTACACTTATTATTATGTGATGTTTGTTTTTAAGTGAAAAGTGACAGAACCAGCATGACATGAAGTCGTGTCAGTTAGTACATATTTATGTTGACATTAAAGTCCACTCGTTCACGAAAAGTCCCTCAGAACTTCAAACAGTTTTGAACCAACAGACAAGAAACACCACAGAGGAAGTCACGAGGTCACAAACCTTACCTCACACCTCAACAGGTCTGTCCATGCCTTCATGACTCCCTGAAACATGAGGACGGCGATCGATGCCGGCTGAGGAGGTGGCCGTGTTCCTGACCTCTAATCCGCACCTCCTTAACAGGACTGGGAAACGGGCCTGGAGGCGAGCAGGGATCAGACCCCTTAGGAGAAGTGCACCAGTGAGTGGAATAAACAAGACTGCAGAGGGAAGAAAACACACAACGTTAGCAGTGTGGAGGGCAGGGAGAGGCTGTATAAAGGGATGTTATATGGATGAGAATGGGTTGTACCTGAGGCTCAGCTCCAATTGATCCATTCACCTCCCCTCACACCTCTGGCATCGCTCCTACTGTCTCTGCAAAACACAGGCGCCGTGCAAGTTTCGTCTTTGACTTTCTCCCAACGCCGACCTCCTCATCTACATTTGTGTGACTGACCTGTGTCGCTCCCACTGCTGGAGGATTATCTGAGGGGGTTGCGAGGTCACCGAGGTCACTCATAGGTTCCTCCTTTACCTTACGCTACTCCTGAACTATTCTCCCAGCACTTCTTCCAGTGCCCCGTGAGTACTCCGCTCGCCTCGCTGCACAGCCCAGGATGAGTTGCGGCTGCAGCGCGTCTCTTCCTGCTGCTGTGATCGCTTAGCCATATCAGGGGAGCGGATAACTCAGCAAACCTGCAGTCTGTCAAGGCGCGTCACAAGTTTAGCCCAGAGCGCCTGTGGCACTGTCAGGCGGAATTAGAAAAAAATTAAGACATCCATCGCGGAGACATCCAGTAGAAAGACAGAAACAGAGACAGGCCCCGGTAGATTGACATATTTGCCACATATTCATTTGAGCGTGTTCATGGGAGCACAAGCAGTGTCAGTGACAGCACTTTCTCACCTCAGTGACAGTGAAAAAGGCGCTGTGATCAGTGCAGTGGAAGGCGCAGCATGGCGGAGTTGGATTAGCTATGATAATATGATGACAGTAATTGAGCTTGTCATAATTGCTCAATCACTGAGCCTTTCCCCGGGGTCTGGAAGGCAACTGTTAGCGCTGTACAAGCCTTCATTACAGGGGTGTGATATCGGGATAATTCATTTACAGTAGGGCGAGTGGCGTTGAGATCATTCTGTGTGCGTTGCCAGATTAGCGCCACTAAAGAATTAGGGTGAGATAATCTTTACCGTAGCGTGTGATTTAATGAATTAGCTAACTTTAGGCCAAATTTGTGAATAGGCTAATGAATTATCTTTTTTAATATTGTGCCCCTTCTACACTCATATTGCAGGTTCATCTTTACACGGTCAAAATACGGCATGGAATTGATAATCTAATCTACTGTGATCACCGGTGGAACCTACTTAGAAGATTTTCAATGTTGATTGACTCAACCAGAAAGGCCATAAACAAGCCCATCACAATGCCCCCTAGCCCTCACCTGTCACTCATAGACAAAGACAGACAGAAGATGAGGATGAGAGGGAGGGCAGGAGGGATGAAAAGAGGGAGGATCGGAGAGAAATATTGGGACAGTGAGGTGGCGGCGACAGGACCACCTCACGGCGAAATTTACTGTCAGATTTTCTCCACAAGAATCCGGACCAAAAAGCCCCTCGCCACGAACAAGAGGACGGAGAGGGGAGGAAAAAAAAGAGGGAAATTGGAAAAAACAGCTGAGGGTGTAAATAATTCATGCAGACAATATGACTTTTTTATGTAAATTCAGTGCATTAACCCTCTATTATAATGATGGACGACAGATACGGGTGATGTTTCCTTGGTAAGAGCTAATGGATGACCATCATAAATTCACTGCACATTTTATTGTGTTGCCGGGAAAATTGTGCCTGCAGGCAACGTTGTTTACTTTTATGTCAGGGAGGAGGAGAAAAATCCCGCCGTCTTCAAAAGGAGAGAGGGGAAAAGAGAATGGGGAGTAAAAATAATGGGGCCCACACAGAGCGCCTTGTTTCCGTACCTTCTGCCATGTTCGGAGCAAGCGATCCCCCAACTACCTCGGTGTGTGTTCTTCCTCCTGCTCATCTCGCTGCCTCTCCTTCTCCTCCTCTTCTTCCTCCCCTCCAGCGCTGTCTTCCTCGGAGAACAGCGGGGTCTAGTCGCATTAGCAGCGCTGCACTCCTCCACATCGCTCCGATTACAGATTACTCACTTTCGCCGCCGCTGTTAGACTTGAAATTTGGGGAGGTAGAGGGACATCATTTTTCATTACTGTCTTCTGTGAGCAACATGATCCTCGCAGGCCGCGTGTGTGTGCACAAGCGCTGCAGACGGCGTCGGTTTTCTCGTAAAAAAAAGAAAACGCTTTTTTGAGTGCTGATCCATGGAAGTACAGTTTCAGCCATCAGTAGATCAAAACGCATAATTGATCAGCTTAAACTCGAGTGACACTTGATGGTGTTTAACGCCGACTTTGAAGCGAAATAAGTGTGCAGCGAACAGACTTTCTCTTGCCACTTTGGTTGTTCACTATTGATGAAAGAAGGAGAGCTGCACAGGCCTGATCAGCGCCTGGTTAGCCAGTCTATCATTCCCCTTTCTGCCTCGTAGGCTGCCCCCAGGCCCTGCTCAAATCAACACCCTGCCGTCCCTCGCTCTCTGTTTCTCCCTCGCTCTTTTTCCCTCCTTCCCATTCCCTCCTCCCTCATCTCTCTCTCCTCCAAACATTCCCTCCATCTCTGATTTATCTTGTAATATTGGCTCCCTAATTAACACTAGAACCGTGTGTCTCATGTGTCTTGTTTTGGGTGGATTTTAGCATACTAACCCCCCAACCTCCCAATCCCTCTCTCTTCTACCCGAGTGTGTTCGATAGGTTTGCTTGCTTGGAGCAAATTATTAACAACCAAAGGGATACGCTAACATATACTAGATAGTCTTTGTGTAGCTTTTAAAGAAATGTACACCTGCTGGATGTTTTTATTACACAAATAAATTACAGAAAAAATGTATTTTTGTTCCTATTTGAAAGGGAACCTTAGTCCATTTGTGGCATCTGTTACTATATGTTACAACCTTTTAAATGAGCTGATCTTACATACAATTTCTGGCATATCTAATTATATAGATATATCTGAATTTTACCGAGAAAAAAAGACCTGCAACACATTGAAAACACACACAACATATACACATTCTGGGGCTGCTGTTGTAGAGGAGCAGATGGTGGGAGCCAGCTGTTTGGTACCAAGCAGGCAGTGGGCACACATGGAGACACTAAAAGACTCACACTCACATGTGTACACACACACGCACACCCACACACATGCACGCACACACACACACACATCTGGCTCACCAGGCTCACAGCTGGATCTTCATGGGGTCACTTGCTCACCTTCCCCAAGGACATCAATCTGCACCCGTTCACAGTGAGGCCACCTCTGCCACCCTGGCACCGCAGTACGGGTCGCACACCTGCATCACAGTCCAAGGTGCCAACTATGGCTGACTTGCCAGCACCTGCAGCGGGGGGAAACGCCACCTACTGTTAAAGCAGCGTACCACTGAAAATCCCCCCCCCCCACACACACACCGCTGCAAAGAGCTAAATGGGCCAACTAAGTGGTTAAAGCACAAGTCATATATGTTGCCCTGGATAAGGGCGCCTTGCTAAACACATGATGATAATTACCCACCCAGCTGCCTGGTGCCATGTGCCATAATAGGTCTCGCCTCAGCGCCGGGTCCTCCGAGAATTTCCCTACCCGCACATTGCTAATTTCTCAATTTGTCCGCCACATTTCCTCTCTCATTTTACCATGCTTAACCTTTTCCATTGGCTAATGTACACCTTCCCAGCCTCTTTGTCAAATCTGGGCCAAAGTGATGCTTCCTAATGATTCACTTACCAGCAGAGTCATTCTGTAGATTCAAATGAACAAACAAGAGCTCAGATCTCACTGGGGAATTTGATTAATACCATGTACATAAGGAATTGACAAAGTGAATGAATAATATGCTTTGTTCAAATGGCAAGCAAGCCTCGCTAGGTATTTAGTAGATTTTGTTTTTGCTTAGAAGTTCCATCCTGTGCCTCTGGCAAAGCAGACACTTTGTGCGGTGTAGGACCACTTTGCAGAGCCCAGCGAGTGTCTGGGGAACCCATCTCCATCGCAATTGCTGGAGGAAAACCAAAGCTTGGCGTCGTTTCCCCCTCTTGTTTGCGGGCACTTGGAGGGTGTTTATCTAGAAAAGAATAACAACTTGTTTTATTCATGTTGGGGATGGAAGACACTGAGCCCTCCTGAGAGAGGGGGTTGATCTGTATTAGCGGAAGAGGGATAGTCACTTTTTATTGTGGCACACGTTGGTGAGTGTGTGTGTGTGTGTGTGTGTGTGTGGGAGCAGGTGCCTCAGAGTGCTGATGGTACACATGAACCCAGGGGTATTATGTTTGCTTGGGGGTGGTCTGTTGTGGAAGTCCTTTCTTTGGAGAGGGCAACACACAAGTTGAACACTACTATCTTAATCAGTTTCTTTTTTGAATATATGCAACTGTTTGCCACATTAAAGAATTGGAGAAATCCTTTTAAAAGGAATGACTTTCAACAAAAATAAACAATCCAAGAATCAAACCACAAGTTGCATTTTTTTACCTCTGCAAAGGAGGTTATGTCCGTTTGTGGGTTGGTTGGTTTGTCAGCAGGATTACACAAAAAATACTTAACGGCTTTTCATGAAACTTGGATGGAGGTTGGGTCTCGGGCCAGGACATGCAGCATTATCTGTAATAAAGAAACAGATCCAGATTTTTGCTTTCCTTAACATTGAGAGATATGGAGGTTTTTCTTAAAAAAATATTTTTGTTAATTTCACTGGGAATAATTCATGTATTTTGATGAAAAAAGGTGAATTGAGGTCGCTGGTATCGATGAGTGACTACAGTTTTGTGCCTCCCTAATCTTAGTCATTGGATGTTAAAAATCTGGTGAGTTTGAAATGTTTAAAATGTAATGTGATGCAGGGCTTCCAGTTTGATATTGGATTAGGCTTAATTCCATTCCTAATTAAGTCATCCGATTCTTTACAAAAACAGGTTTTGCCAAAACCTAAGAAGTACTTTCAGGGATACAGACTGTTGTAAGACTTTAATCTCTATGAAAACACTTCTGCATATAAATTATGGAATCTGTAAGCACAACATTTTGTTATCGGAAGCTTTCTGGTTTCTATTTGTAGTCTGAGTGTCCTTGATCCATCACGTTTGGTTGCAGGTAAACAGTGCATGTGGAGAACACAAGTAGTGGAATGCGCTGGCTGAAAAATGCAATCGTCCGATGGCAGTTGAGCTTGGGACATTGGTCGGGACCCCCAGAGGCTAAATAACAATCTGACAGTAGCCAATGGGCTTTCAGATGTACCTACTATTCAACTAGTCTACACTGCATAGTCTTGACACTCTTGTGCACTTATCATATGCAAAACTTCATGTAAGTGATTTCATAACTTTATTTTCAATTAATGAAAATCTCAGGAAAAATGTGACAGGTCAATTATCATGTTATCGCAAAAGGTATCCCCTGATCCCCTGCCCTGATCTGAAATACTGCTACCTCTTTTCATGTCGAGACCGCGTGCTTGTTTCAAGTCGCCGTGAAAAAGCTGCTTTTTGAAACAGCGTCATGTTTGACATTTTAAAAACCGGAGCACAGGACGTCAGCCTCAGCTCTTGTGAAGCTTTCTCTCCGTGTGAGTGGTATTTAATCTGCGGTAATTAAAATATTAATCATCTTACTATTAATTAAGCTGGTATGGTGGTAGTTGTGGTTTTATTAGTGCCGCCATTTAGTGGTCGAAGTGACAACCCTAATGGGGCCACTCTGAGAAAAAGACAGTAATTGGGTTTGGCAATTCCATTTCCACCACCGACCATCCTCTCACCCACCCGCTAGCTCATCAATAATTTATCTAATTACTGATATTGTGGCATGAGTCACTCTCAATTTAGGAGACAAACATGATTATTTAATAATAATAATGCTTCCAAACATATGCAATGTCTCCTGGCCTGCCTCACTTCCCCTCAATTTTTAATGACTTGTTAACACAATGGGCAAGAGAGACCTCAAACAGCACAACAAAAGAAGTCCATCAGTGACCTTTACCGGCTAAATTCTAAGAGGAGAATCTCAATAATACTAGCTGCAAAATACAAAACTGCCTGTCTAAGTGTGTGTGCGTGTGTGTGTGTGTGTGTGTGTGTTTATGATTGACTATTCGCTTTATTGATGAATAGAAGCTGGAATAGGAAAGCTTGGGTAACCCTTCATGAGAGGTCTCCTAGATTCAAAACTGCAACAAAAAAAAAAGAAAGAAGAAAGAGGGTGGGGTTGGGCATCTGAATACTACCCACATCCCATAATGATCTCAATAATAACCCTGACAACACTCATGGACATAAAAATAGTGTGTGATATGGTGATATGAGTGCGAGTGTGTGTGTGTATGTGTGTGTGTGTGTGTGTGTGTGTGTGTGCGTGGTTGGCTGGGATTATGAGGAGCAGTAAAACACAGAGAAACTCAGTGAATATGCTGGAGGTAAATGAAGTCCCACGGGGGTAATATTCACCTCGCCATAATAATTCTGCCACTGTCAAAAGCCAGCTAGCTTTGCTGTAACTGTGTGTGCATGTGTGTGTGTGTGTGTGTGTGTGTGTGTGTGTGTGCGTGCGTGTGCAGGACGCGTCGGCTGAAACTAGCACACATGCTCCATCTCTCTCCCCCTCCACCCCTCCCCTCCGCATCGCGAGCTGAATCCAACTTCCCTTGTTCTTTTTCTCTCTCGGTGGCAAGCTCGACAACTCGGAACTGCACCTCAGTAGTCGGCAGAGGCGAGCAGGAGGAAGTAGTCATTCATCCAGTGTGTGTCAACCACAAGTTGACTAGGAGAATGAGCAGGGAAGCAAAGCGATGTCTATTTCTGTCTCGGATGAGTGGGGATGGTCAGGGAGGAGAGCACAGACTGCCCACTGAGGGAGACACTGGGTTTCATTGTGAGCTCCGGGGCTATAGGGAGCAGTGATCGGAAGGTTGGATCTGCTGCGCCTGTGTGTGTGTGTGTGTGTGTGTGTGTGTGTATACGTGCACACTGGCATGCCTCCTTTGCTCCGAAATGCAATGAATGACGCTCATTAGCCTCATGTTAGCCTTGCTAGCTGCAATGCCCCGCGGCAATGAGGTCACACACAAGGTCATGACTTGATTACATGGTAATGCACTTGCTGATGTTGGTGTGTAAGCAACAAATATCTTCGGTGCAGTTTCGGTACTGCTAACTGAGCAAAATCAACAAATATCCTCTGAAAACGCACAGTTTATTGTACGTATGATATGTGATTTTTTTAAAAAGTGTTTTATTATTTGTTGTGTTAATGCTTTACTCTTTTTTTCACTCTAAAATCACATTTTATTGCCAATGCATTAAAGTTTCTTTTTACTAATATATAAAACATAACACATACAGAACTATAGTAATACAACATCCAAAGAAGATGCACTGAAGTAGTTTTTAAAATGACACATCTTTTCTATGCCTGAGTGTTCCTCAGTCTTTTGTCTTTAATTTAATGATGTGGGTATGAAGGGAAGAGGAGCCTGAGGGTACGCTGTGTTTTCCGTCATCAACGCTGATTTTTGTTCCTTTTTTATTCTGAGCCATAATTTTATAGCTACTGGTTTCCTCATGCTCTTTTTTTTATATTAAAGCGCAAGCTATCCACATTTTTTTTTTGCCCTGCTTATGTTAAGGCCTGAGGATGCTGATGTTGATCCGTTGGTCAGTTTCACCTGGGGAAGGTTATCTTCGCACTTCTTTCCATGAAATTTGCTATTGATAGTCAAGGTCCAGTGAGGATGATATATAAATTTGGTGACCCCTGACCTTTCTTCCACATGAGGCCAAAGGTTTTACATGTACCTAAGAAATATGTATGATATTGACTGAGCGCATTCGCTCTCCCCAGAAGACAATCTCTTCCCATTTTAAACACCCCATGAGCTTTCCTCGATCGTCATCCTCGGGACAAAGTTCACATTTTCTGGCGCAGCAATGGTAAGGTTCTAAGAATATCTAAATTGTCAACGTATCTGTTGTGTTTATTATTGACAGAATATTGAACAGCGCGGCCTACAGAGGCCTGCTGAGGCATCAGAATTGTATTTTTTATTTTTTTTAGCAAGATATTTCAAGCAAAAAAGAACAAGTTTTATTCACGATAACACATCCTGTGTCAGTCCCTCAGAGTTAAAGAGCAAAAGCAACTTTTCATGGAGAAATGTGAGACACGTGAGTGAAATCAAAGGTATTTTACACGTTTTGCGCGTTTTGATATAAATGGAGTTGGCTAGAATACACAGGCCTTTTAGTTTTCAGCTTTCAATTTGAAATTAAATCAAAATCAGCAGCTTGTACTTGTACGCACATACATGTACTTCTGGCGCTGTCCTGGGTTACAGTTGCTTTTTGTGGGATTCCTTCACTTTTGTTGGATGTGCATGTCAGTACTTCTCTTGATTAAGTGATTGAAATTTACATTTAAAAATGAAAAAGTGCCGTCAGAATTTAAAGTTCATCTTATCTAATTTTATCTTATTATATCTTATCTGTACCTGCATTTTATACCCACTTTTATTCACTTCCTGTTCCTGGAAGACTTCCTGAGCTGTCAATAAATCTTAAACATAGACAGCCTTTTTTTGTGGGTCACTGTGTGTGTGTGTGTGTGTGTGTGTGTGTGTGTGTGTGTGTACGTGTATGTGTACGTGCACACTGGCATGTGTCATTTTAATTATATGTGATCTAATTCTCTGTGTGTGCCTGCATATCTGTCTTTGTACTAATGTTTATGTGTCTGTGTAATTCCATGTGTACATGCTTTTCTGATGTGTAATTTTCGCCATGTTAGACACACACATCTTTGCACGTGTGCCTGCATGTCCATGTCTGTGTGTATGTGTGTGTGTGTGTGTGTGTGTGTGTGTGTGTGTGTGTGTGTGTGTGTGTGTGTGAGCTCAGGCCCAAACCTAAAAACCCTCTACCTCAGACTCCCGGTGAAACGGAGGCGTGGATCTCTACATGAAATTAGTCTCTGTGGGAAGACAAGAGGCGTCACTGAGGCCCTCTCTTTTAGCCAGTTGGCCCAGCCCACAGCTGCCCAGCCACTGTCACACTGAGATGTCATTGAAAGGAGACATTAATTGCCTTGGTGCTTTGGCAGGACGCTCTCTAGCCGTGCTCAGGTGCACCTTTGCTGCTGCCTTGCAAATGAGATGCAGAGTGTTGGTTACAGTACCTCCTTCCTGAGGATAATTGACTCTGGGGATCCGCCTTGCAGTCCACCCACCCTCCTTCTTTCCTTGCTTATCTCCTCTTCTTCACCTCCTCCTCCTTCTCCCCCCTCTGTTACCTCCAAGACAGCGCAGGACACCTCCTGATTGGTCGGTAGTCAGCGGGACGGGGCTGGCCCTTTGACCCTGCAGCCTCCCTTCCCTTTCACTTTCCCTTCCTCTTCCCGTCTCCAGCTCCTTCACAAGGGCGTTCACGTGGTGATTCGGCCGGTGGAGATGAGAGGAGAGGGAGCTGCCCAGACCATTACCACAACCTTTGTGGGAGGTGCACAAACCCCTCCTTCTCTTTCTCTCTGTTCTCGAAAGTGCCCCACCCCACACACACACACCCGCTGCTTAGTCATGTTGTTTTTGTTGTCGCAGTTCCAAGTTTTAATGAGGTGAGACTCCTTGTATACCACGGCGTTACTGGCTGGGCTTCAGCAGGCGGTGCTGTTTATTTACTGCTAAAGGTCCGTGCCGCTCAACCTTAATCGACCAGCGCATTGCTCAATCACAGGCCAGTGTATGGAAAACCAAGGCCCACCTGAATACCTACGCACAGTGCCGTGGATTCCTTTTCAAATCCCCTCTCCTCCACCCACACGGCTCCTTGACTTATATGTTGGTTGTTTTTTCTCCTTGCACTGTTTTGCCTCCTCTTTCACATTTTCTCTTTACCTTTTTCTAAGGGAAAAGTCCTTGATTGTTAGCTCTGTCTTCCTTTCACTTGAGTCGGGCTCTTTCTCTCTCCCTCTCTCCCCCCACTCTCTCATGTGCTTTGCTTTTCAGAGCATGGCAAAAACAGTTAGTACAAGCACACACCTGGTAAGCCATTTGCAAGGAGCCTGCGGCTGAGATCGCAGCCCCCTGAGCATAATATGCAAGGTGTGGCAGAGAATGACACTGTTAATCTTGAAGGATTACTTTCTCATGGAGCAATTTGTCACAGGAAAAGTCTATACTGTTTGCTTGTGTACTCTGCGCGTATCCTCCTGCACCCTGCGTTTCTTTGCCTCTGCGTATGTGCTGGTGTGCGCTTGCTTCTGTGTGGGAGTGAGAATGTTGAATTACTGATCTGGTGTAATTGAATAGTGGGCCATCTGCTCAGATGTTTATCTTCATTTTCTTCCCTTTTTTTTTGCAGATGTATCCACGCTTGTATATTTGCAGATGTCTGATTTCATCTTAAGATGGCCGCATGTGTGTGTGTTTTGCATGCACACGTGTGTTTGTGTGTGTGTGTGTGTGTGTTTCATGCTGTAGCCTTTAACTGGCTGGAAGCCCCCTCTCTTTGGTGGAGAGGCCAGCCATGGCAGAAGAGGGCTGCGCTTAGTGCGTTTCATGCTTAATTCTGTGTCAATTAGTTGACTGCTACCTTCCCTCCAGCAAAAGAGCGCACAGAGAAACACAAGCCCACAGAAATCCTCTGGCTTTGACAGGCGCAGTGTTCAATCATTTATCCCAAGGCCCCGGGCCACGGAGCACTGTCAACAAACATTCCATTGAAATCATATCAAGCCTCTTCTGTTCCCTCATTTTTGTACTCTCTCTGCACTGCCTCTCACTCTTTCCATCTCCCCCTGCCTCTTTATCTTGCATGTTCTTTAGCCTCTTGCTTCCTCTCTCGATATGCTTTTACCCACCTTCGCTCTTCTTTCTCTCTTCCTCCTCACCCCTCACCCTCTGGGGTTTCTCGATCTCTGTAGCTGGGGTTTTTAGTTCTTTCTTTTAAGCCGCTGTGCCTCTTCCTCCCTCCCAGGACTTGGCAGCAGAGAGGTAATTTGTTAAGCTGTTCCCTGTTTGTGCCGGTTTCACCCCCAACTTGGCACGCGGTCAAGTTTTTGGTCGGATGTCAAGATGAGCACCAGATACACCAAGATCACAGAAACATTACATATTTCAGCTTGAATTTGGTTCAGAGGATATTTTAACGAGGCTGGAACGGAGGGCATCGGAAAACATAAACATCAATGGCCGCATTTCAAGTGGTACTGTATATGCGCAACACCTTCTGACCCGTATCTTTTTACAGCAAGCGCACAGATACTTTAAAAGTTATGCATATGTCTTTGCAAATGCTGTGGTTTTCAATATAGGTTGAAGTTGAAAGGAGTCTTTGATCACAGCATGGGGCGAGATTGAAGATCGACGATATAACATATATTGAAACTGAGCTGAGCACTTTATGCGCCAAGCCGCTCTTCAGCTTTTACCACCTGACTTGGCTTTTCTCACGCCGAGCAAATGAACAATTTGAGACAACAATTAAGATATATTGTGCAGAGATTTCATATCAACGTGCCATTTAGAAGAAAAATAGAAATTAGGCAATTTAGAAGACATCAGCCAATTAGCTTCACAGCTGCCATCTCTCCAGTCCCCCCCCCCCCCCCGCTCCTCGTTCTTTGCTTTTGGCCCGGTGGAACTCTGGGAAATATGCTGATTCAGGATATTTTGCAGGTAAGGTGGACAGAGGCCAAATCTGGGCTTTTTTCTTCCCTGGCTTCCTCTGCTCTGGGCTACAAACATTGATGCAGAGCAGGAGATAGAGGAGAGAAAAAAGGAGAGGAATCTTCCACTCCCTCCCCTCCCCTGAGCATTTATCTCGAGAGAAACTCAACTCACCTGGGTATCTCAGTGATGGAGAGTAATAAATAAATGTATCGGATTAATTATTAAAGACAGCCTAAACGAAGATAGATACTATCCTCTGAAGGCCTGGTGGTTCCACAGGCCTGATCTCAACTCAGATGTTGTTGTGATTCCTAGTTTGTTTGCCTCACTGGTGGTCAGGACTGTTAGTCTTCATATCTTTATTACATCGCTTTCCCCCTTTTTATCCATTTTTTTCCCCTTCATTTTACCATCAGATGGAAAGATACTCACAGTCAGGTAGGCAAATCAAAACATGTGTGTGTGCAATGAAAAAAAGAAATCGTCTTCCACCTGCAGCGATGCCTCAAACAAGTTTTTAAAATTAATCATGAACACATGACAACACTAATAAAAATGGATCAAAGGCCATAGTCGAATTGTATTTCTCTCAGTTTAGTCTTCAGGCCTTTGAACAGTCTTTGGTGGGTGCACTCTCTTACTCAGCACAACACGAGCCACCCACAAGAAAACACACAGAACCTTTCTGCAAAAAAAGATCAACACAAATTCAAACTTTTTCCTGTCCTTTTTTTTTTCAGAAACAAAGAAATCTTTCAGTAGTCAGGGGAGATTGTTTGTCCTGTTTGTGATCTTCAAACAAAATGTCTCTTTGCGCTCGCTAGCCAAACTAAACTCTTAACCCTCCTCTGGCTATTCAGGTTTACCTCCCACCGCAGCGTGCCTCTGACTTGACAACAACAGGGCCCTTGTATCAGTCCCTGGACAAAGCCAAATTAATATTTAAAGATCATTACTAATGCCCTGAAGTAAAACACAGAGACTAGGTAATTAATTGATTGAGCTGGGTGGTCCGCAGAGAGATTAGACCGGATGAGTGTTGTTTATCTCTGTTGTTATTGAAGTATATTTGATCGCTTTGAGCGAATGATTTCCTATTGAATGTAAAGAAGGGGGACATGCCACTGGATGTTTGACCTGTAAGGCATATAGAGTGAGTTCATATTCTTGAAGAGATATAATCAGTCGGGGATTAATGGTCCCTTGTGCCTTTCCTGCAGTATGTATGTAGTGTAAATTTTGCAGTGCCAGTAATCTATTGTATAACACAGTTTACACTGGCGCTAAGTGGAATCTGTTTTTACAAGCTCATATAACAAGTGGATGGATATCCACTGCTGATGATAGCAGATGCACTTGGCAAGACAATAAGATGCGTTCTACATCATTTGGCCCACTTCCTGTATCAACCGTTGGATGTGAATAGAGTGTCAACAGAGTGCTAATTGTTGTTCGGCATTTTGATTTATCACAGCCACAAGCCAAGGGAGAACAGAGGATGATTTTGCATTTGGCAGGCCGTCCCCCGTTCCCCAGCAGCATGCCAATGGTTCTGTTTCCTGGTGAAAAGCCTAAATTTGGTGATTCAGTACCGCGGATCCAGCTGCCTCCTCTGTCCACACTACGCTAAAGGGTACTTCTTTGATCTGTAACTAAGTACGTTTGTTGAAGTACTTACTGGAATATTTCAATTTTTGTGAGTCATTCGCCCCACTAAATTCAAACAGAGTTATTGTGCTTTTTTTTATTTTGTGACATTTATCTGACCATTTTAGTTGCAGGTAGGAGTTTCCCACACACACACATACACAAAAAAAACAACATATGAAAAGCTGATGCGTCACCGGGATTTAAAGAAGCTCATCATAAGCAGGCTTTAAATGTCGAAGCGAGTACCAACTGGACAGGATTCAACATTAAGAAGCTGTCAGCGTGCGAACAAATCAGCGGCTTAACACTGAGATCCTTAAAGTGGCCATTGTTTGTAATGACAACTTATCATTTGATTCTCTTGAAGCACCTACGGCGGCTTGAATTTTGGAGGTTTTAATTATCTTTTTTAAATTTTTTTTTATACTCAGCTTTGAGTTGCTGTTGTAGAAAAACAAATAGATGAACCTTTAACCTTTTAACATTCAACACTTTCTGCTAACAGGAAAGATACAAGTCTCACGCATTGACGGAAATATTTCTAGACTTGATACCACAACAATATTTTACGACTTTATTTCTTATTTTATTTCCTTTCTGTTACAACATTTAAATATAGCAGCATTTCACAGTTGTGAGCAGCGAGCACTTCCATCTTTCGCACTACACTGTGCGACATACGTATTGATCAACATCAAACTCAAAAACTGAACCATTTCGGTATGTATGGTTGCGTTTAAAAATATGCTTAATTTAGGCATTTTTTCCTTTTTAAACACGCTAAACGTGGATGTAATTAGCATATACAATACCACATGACAGACACAGGGTATACAGCGGTCCTTTTTTTTTTTTTTTTCGCCTGCTTTTTGTGTCATGTGTAAATGCGGGAGGCATGATACACAACACACATAAATAATGTTTTGGGCAGCATATTGAATAAACTTTTCCGAGTTGCCCCAAATGTCCTTGGCTTAGAACACATGAAAAGGTGTTCTGTCTTTCTTTTTCTTTTTTTTTGTCCCCCCTCTGTTTTCCCCCTTTTGAAAATGTCTCGTGAAAGGAGCATTCAAGAATCACGAGGTTTTTCACAAGTTTTTGGAGATGCCTGTCATGAATGAACATGACGGTGTGTTCCAGTGCCAGCTGGCAGAGGAAGCCTAGCGCGTCCCAGAGATGAGCGAAGGGCCAGCTGGATGCCCGCCGAGAGCTTTAACACACTCCTCACCATTGCTGCAAACTCCATCAGCCCATCCCGTTAACTGACACAACACAACACTAATTGTGCATTAATCAGTGGGTTTAGTTACCCGATCCCACGAGCCTGTGGTGCATTTCAGTGGTCGCGAAAGCAGAAGTCTGATATTTGTGTTTCACTGTTGCATCGCTCCCCGGAGTGCTGATTTTGGCTGGCTGTCTGGCATGTGGTTAGTCAGTCGGTTAAACTTGTGGTTGAGATTTTCAGATTAGATTTAAAGGGAAGATTGGGCCTTATTCTGGCGAGCTTTGAAACCAATTATTTTATTTATGAATAGCAGCCTGACAAATGAATGCAGGATTCTTTCAGATATTAGCAAATTGCGTCTTGCTTACATGATTTATTTTTAGGCTGTAAGTTCCTCACCGCACAGTGCAAAAACGTTTACATCGTGTCGGAGAAATATGAAGTTTAAATAATGATTACAGGTCACAATGGGGTCATTCTTGTGACTGTTGGGTGAAAGTCTTTAAGAGGAGGGTTCAAATAAGAGTTAGGCAGGATTTATTTTCACTTCAAGATAAAGATTTATTAGTTTATAGCAAGAAGATATACAGTAATAAAATGGATTGAAGGCTGTTAAAGACCTTTCACCTTGTTTCTTCTTTAAAGTGATTTATAATCAGATTAACCTGAAATACAAAAGCAACCCAGTAATTGCTGTGCTGAGTTGAGGAGGCACTGTGAGAAAATGTTCATTACACAAACTTCACTGACTGGTTTTGTGTTTTGCTCGTTTTTTTTATTCTGCTTTAGGCAGCAATCAATCATCAAGTCATTTATCTCACACTGCTGCTGAGCTCCTTTTATCAACTGCCAGACCGCCTCATCTGCACAGTGTGACTGACTACAGGTTTGCTGGCTCACTTTGTTGAAATTACCAGCAGATAAAAAGTCAAGTTCCCATGTCTATCCGCTGTATGTTATCATAATGAGAAGTGTAATCATACCAATGAAGACGCAGGATATTTGGGATATAAATGCCACGTTTAACTAAATGTGATAGGCACTTGACAAATTAGCTCAGTTTTAAGCAATTGGTTTGTTACAGCTGCGTTTTAAACAAACACGCATTATGTCTTTTTCTGCAGCTAGGGATCTCTCAGTCAAAACAATGAAAAACAAAAGATGTAGATGATGACACTGTGAAGTGGTGTGGGATCATGGGAGTTGTCGTCTTCATGGTTAAACAGCCGTCATTGCCGATGAAAATTAAACTGACGTGACTCAGGAAGAAACGCTCACAGACGTGGAAATGTATTTCAGTCTTATTCGCGTTACATTCAGTTACGTTTGCCAGCTTCCTTCCTCACTGTCTGGCATGTTATCTGATGTTTACGTTGTCATTATAGTGATGGATGACTAAACGAAACACACTGCTCAGTTCACCTGTCTGTTTTCTCAAAATGTCAATGTTCCCAGTCAGGCAAATTCAACTGGAATCGAATTTCTTACTGGGAAAGTCAGACGCTCCTCACCAACCCCTCCCTCAAAAACCAAGGCCCAAAATACCATGAATTGTGTATTGCTAACAATGACTGACAATGACTAACCTGTCTATAACTGGTATTCCAACTTGTGCCGGAGCGCGGTTAACTCGGCTGTGACGTCATTCCCAGCTCCCACTTCCAACCTCCGAGCTACATGGAACGCACCATAAAGGTCACGTGTGGCCCAGGGCAATTGACCAGCTTCCTTTATCAGCATCTTCTCACATAAATCTCATAAGAATTAGTAAATATCAAGAACCAGAAACAAATTCTGAATTTAACCTTTGGCAGAAAGGCTTTCGCCATAAGTCACCCTTTGAATTCGTGGCCTCTCGGGATGTTAGCCGTCACAGATGCAGCATGTCTGGCCTCTTGCTTCTATGGGTCAAAGCTGGCTGTGTCTGTGGTGGTAAAGCACTAAGGAGAGTGTCTGTGTGTGGGTGGGTGTGTGTGTCTTTGTGTGTGTGTGTGTCTGTCTGTCTGTGTGTGTGTGTCTGTGTGCACGCGTGTGTCGAAGGGGGAGTTGGAGTGTGGGTGCATGCAGATGGTTCACAAGCCAACCTTTCAATTAGGCCCGGAGTATAAATATCCGTGGCTGATTGGAATGTGGCGGCTGCTGGCACAAAAGGCTCTGCTTGGCCCGTCTCCAAGACCCCGTCGCTCACTCACTCTCTCAGTCATGCTGGAAGCCGCCCAAGGTTACTTCGTCAATGGACGCAATGATTTCTAACTCCCTGTGTCCGCCGCGACCACCCTCCCTCCTCCGTCCCCGTTTCCATTCCGTCCTGCTCTGTTCCCGCCAGCTCCATAGCAAACTTTACATTTGAAAGAGGCCTCCAGTTGAACCCGGTTGGAGGTTTTGATGTCCCTTTTTTCCCCTCATACGTTTTTGTGCATCAACTGGATTCTTCAAATTCCCATTCCAAAAGGTGTTAACTGTGCTTCCAGCTTAGAAATTTCAAACAAATTTTTTCCCCTATGAGGTTTTGTATATACCCCTATATATATACTTCCGCCCACAGCGAGTGTTTGGGTTCCAGTCCAGCTCCTAATCTTATTTAGCTAATGCTGCAGGTGAACAGTCCCTGTATCCCGCCTGGGGAGACCCTGTATATCCTTCACAGATTATAGGGATGAGCGCCCAGACAACTTATCCCTCCGTCCCAAAAGCCTGTCACTGTAAGCTGTCTGAGAAATTATCCACACACCCAGACACATGGCGGTGAGGGTATGAAATGACAAAGCAGAAATGTTTTGGGAGAAGGATATGTTATCACTGTCACACAACGATTTTTGAGCGTTGTGTAGTGCACAGCCTACAAACAGGATTGGAATTATTTCTGTTCCGAGGCACGAGTGAGCTGCGATCTTCCTCACTCTTGATTTTACTTCTGATTTGGATTTTTTTTTTTAAACTGTTCTTGCACAATTTCAGCAACTACAGCTGGCCTCTTGTTACACGTTTAAAGATTTCTAATGTTGTCACAGTTTCTTTAAGCAATAGAGTCATGCCCCGCCATTAATACCGTATGCCCCTTTGTTAAGAAACCTCCCCTTTTCTCTTATCCCTTCACCCCTTCTTCTCTGCCCCCCTTTCTCTTTCTCTCTAACCCACCTACCCAAGCTGTGTCAGGGAAGCCCCCCCCAGTCTCTTATGCATCCCTCTGGAATCAGGAGAGATTAAAAATTAGGGGATTAGGTTCCCTCCTAACCCTGTAATCCAACAAAACAATGCTTTCTAACGTCGAGCGAGATCTCCCGAGGCGTGGGTAAGTCCTCCACGTCAGTTATTCCTTATGGAAGGGTTCCCTCGGAAAAGACGCACACTCGCTTTCTGTCTCCAGCCACCTCCTCCAGCCCAACCCCCTTTTTTTTTAATTATGATCCAGGGCTGTAATGAGGCAACATGGGAGATGGGGCCTAATATCTGCTAATAGGGTCAATGGAATAAACTGTTTTATAGGGGTCACTGTTGGCACAAGGACGAAAGGGGCTGCTAAACGCTTGTCTCCTCTGGTGCCAGTTGTAACCATGATTTTTTTTTTTTTTTTTTTTACAACAACAATACAGTGTCAGGCAGTAATAATGATTCCGATAACACTGTGGAGCCCCGGTGATGTAAGACACGGGCGGGCTACTGAATTAAGGCCCTGTTTTAAATATGTCAGTGCCACGCTCAGGCTGGAGCTATAGCTGGCCATGGGATGCACTCCTTTAATTTCATCGCTCTGTCAGCTTTTATTAAAACCCATTTGTCACAAAGAGAGAGGGAGAAAACGAAAAAAAAAAGTAGGGGGGGGGTAAAAGACACAGATGTAGAGTGAAAGAGGAGAAAGGAAGAAAAGAGGTGAAGGGGGGGGCGGAGATATAAACAGAGAGAAAGAGATGTGGAGACAAAGAAGGGTGACTTTGCAGAGGTGCCTGATAACTGAAATTGTTGTTCTGAGGAGGGGCAAGTGTTGCGGGTGGTGTAGATGGTGGGAGGGGGAGGGAGGGAGGGGTTGCCACCACCATGGGGAGTGGGTCTTATAGGTGGGAGACAGGGGTGGTAAGGAGCAGTGGGAGGGTCTGAGGGGCTCAGCAGGCGTGATTAATGATGAATCTGGGGTATAGTGGACCGGTGGGACTCCCCATCCCCGTCTCCATCCCCATCATGCTCTTCCACCTCCCAACATCCCCCCCCCCCTACCCCTTACCCAATCCCCAACCCCTCGCCACCCCACCTTCATGCCCATTTGTAACTGTCTTGGGAGGGGCCATCAAGGACTCGGTGATGTGCCCCCTCATTCTCCCGAAGACGCGCATGAGAAATGTGTCCAGAAATGTGTCATTTCCAAATCCAGCTCTTGAGATTTCTTTTGGATGGCTACTGTTTATTAATGTCATTGACTCAAGGCTAATTATTCTCCCGCACTCCTTACAAGAGGAATTCCTTCAGATCTCAACAATGTGCTCACACACACTCACAGAGTGGCTCACATGCTATTCAGTGTGAAATTAACATGTTTTGATGTTCCTCTTATTGAAGTCTTAACAGGATTACGTCCGAGCTCCTGTCTTTCATTTCGAAGGTTTGATGGAGTCACGGGCGGAGAGAAACTGTGCGGGCATGTGCATTTATTTGTTTTCACTGGGGACAGGTCTAGGGTTTCTGCCAGGGAGTTTATATGCCTGTCTGAATGTGAGTGTATGTGTGTGTGTGTGTGTGCAGCCACACTTTCTTCACTCTGTCAAACAGCTTTGACTTGGCGGCGGGTTCTGAAATGGCATCAAAGTGGCCCGCCGCCACATTTCCACCCCGTCCTGTGGTCCCTCCACTCCCTGTCATCTACCTCTATGCCCACGCACCCCAGTACCTACAATCAAAAGAAAATTAAATGATTCATTATTTCTTCCCGCCTTCTTCACAAAGTAAAAACATGAAAAATAAAAGACAAGAAAGGGCTTTCAGAAACACTTGTTCAATGCATTTTTACGTTCTTCTCCCTTCCCCTCGTTTCTCCCTTTCTAACTGAATAGTACATGATGGCGCTTGACGGAGAGGAGACGGAGGAAGACGAAGAAAAGGAGAAAGCAGAAGGAGAAAGAGCGCGAGAGAGGGAGAGAGGGAGGGAATAAAATGAAGTGTGACAACATATGAATTTCAAATTTCCGAGGAGACATCAAAGTGCGCCATCCGGGGTGTCTCTTCGACAAGGACACTTTCTGATTTTTAATTCCGTCCCCTGATTGTATCGCCGAGGCCCTAACGAAGAACGGAGCAGCAACACCAGTGACTGGCATCAGGCAGCGAGAGATAGAGCAGGAAGGGAGGGAGAGGGTGAGGGGGGGGGGGGAAAGAGGGGTAGGGGGGCAGCACAGAGGAAAGAGAGAGTAAGTGAGATCAGAGGGGGTTAGAAGAGATAGATAGAGGAGGAGGAGGAGGAAGGAGAGAAGAAAGGAGAGCCTCATCCAAACACAGGCGGCTGGGCCCTTTGTTGTCGAAGCGATCATAGCTCCTCTTTCATCAGACAGAGAAACGGAGAGGGGAGAAAGGAAGAGAGACAGTGAGAGTGAGAGCGATCCACTCCTTTTTCCGCTGGGGTGACAGGGACATGGATAGAAGGAGGGCAACTTTTTTCACCCTTTGCACATATCAAATCAAGGCTCCTCTTCCAAGGACTTATCATGTTGAGCACACTTTGAGAGCAAAATGCTTACAAGTACAGCTGGAGGGTGCATGTTAACAATATACTCGCTTTAACCTGAAACAATATGTCTGTTTACACTCAGTCCATTAGCGTACATCAACGCAGTGTCAACACAAACTGTTGTCTATCGGTAATCGCTGGTCCTGTTCCCTCTTCCCTCTTCCTCTTTCCTCTGCTTTACAGTTCAGACAGCAGCTCACTGCCGCAGCAGTCTAATTGCCTGGGAGGTTCTCAGCAGGAGTGTGGCAGGCCTCTGGCATTCCCGTTCCTGGCAAAGCTTTGTGCCAGTGCTGCCGCAGTGCCAGCCCACCCTGCCCTGCATCCACGCCAGGGGCCTCATAACCCAGAAGGATCCCCCATGATGGGCACTCCCCACAAGGCCTCTTCGGAAACGGATGGGAAGCCCCATGGAAGCAGCAGAAAGGTTGGAAAGGTCATATTGGTGGCGTGCATTCGCCTGTGCAGTGCACCGTCTGCTTTTCTCTCCCTCTCACACACACCTTCACATAACAATCATCATTTTAGTATTTTAAAAAAAGCTAAACAAAATAGCTACTTTTCAGCAACTCTTTGCCTCAAACATGATGAAATAAATTCAAATAACCAAATAAAAATCAAGTCATGATCTGCAAGGTAAAAACAAGAACACGGAGGAGTCACATGTTCAAAGCACTTTTCTTTTAAAGAGGGAACAGAACCAGTTTAACTGGATCTTTCAATCACAGTGTTGGTAAAGTTCAAGGCGTAATACTGAGGCTGTTGTGCATGTCTGGATCTAACTGGTGTGAGTGGCGACAGACCTGCAGGCGACTAGCAGCGCACCTGGATTTATGGCCGTGTGAGCATTGCGTATCCCATATGTGTCACCTGTATATCTTCTTGCTATAATCTAAAACCCTCAGAAACTAATGTCACAGCACGGGCACCTGTGTTGTAGAGCCCACAATTGTTGATGTAAGTGAGTCAAAAAATATTCTCAAGCCAAGTTTGAAAACCCAAATCTGTGCAAGTGGGTTAAAAATTCTTTGAATTGACATGTGTACTCATCCATTCATCTGATTCTAGAGTGACAGTGTGACAGCGCGGAATAATTCTAACATTTAAAGTCTTGCAAACATTTTTCTTGCACTCAAAACTGTCACAAAAAAATATATAGTAGCTCGACAAACCCTTGCAGTCTGATTACCTGAACTTTAAAAAATGAAACTTCTTTGTAAGTCTTAAATGAAGAAATATTCATCAACAAACCCAAACACTTGATTAAACGATAACATTATGCTATTTTAACGGATCAGAGAATTTAAAACAGAAGGTCAAGCGCACCCATGCCATGCACACCACATCACCCTAATACACAGACGCACAGACACGCTCACAAGGGCCCCTCCTTGGTGGTGGAGAGGGGTGCATGGTGAAGCAGCTGGGAGACGTGGAGCCACAATGGCCCTTTAGGGCGAGACGGCCCTAATCCGTCCCCCGTCCGACAGCGCCAGTGAAAGGAGGCCTGTCAATCATAGCATGGCACCCTCGGGTCTCTGCGCTGGGCGTGCTCAGATTTAGGATTTACTGTACCCCCTCTTTTCTGGCCTATTAAAACCTCTTTGCAGACAGACAGAGATACATGAATTTGTGCACGTGTGTGCATGCAGGCGCACACACCCACAAACACACACATGCATACAGTTAGCTGCTTTTTGTCTGTCACAGCTTTATAGGACCTTGTCTCAGCTTATGTTTGTGTGTGTGGAGGAAAAAGGGGCCGACAAACAGAAACATACATAAAAAACAAGAAATGAATTAGTGTTCACGTTTACACCGACTCATCGTGTTTGTATAAAAGTGACGCCAAACCTCTTAAAAAAAAAAAAAACTCCAAGTCAGACAGAAATTCATTCACATTCTTTATTCAGATTATTTCGCTTAATCATTACACAGTAGGATTACTCTTCACTTTCTTACACATATGATGAGGACATTGTTAATTCAAATGAGCAGTAGTACTTCAAGGAATTACATGCTGCCTATGTTAATGATGGAGACAGCCATGTAGAGCCAGGGGATGGGTGATGATCATTTTGGATACATTTCATAGGCCTGTAGTTGCCTCATACACACACACACACACACACACACACACACACACACACACACACACACACACACAGTTATGGATGGAGAGGCAACCATACAGGCAAACAAGAAGGAAAGGAAAACACACATGCACAGATACACACACTCTAACTCTCTCTCTCTCACACACACACAGAGTAAACAGTTATTTAGAGGTGTGAGACACTGCGTGTAATATCCTCTGGCACAGTAGCTGTGTGTGTGTATCTGCACATGCTTGTGAGCGAGTGTGTGTGTGTGTGTGTGTGTGTGTGTGTGTGTGTGTGTGTGTGTGTGTGTGTGTGTGTGTGTGTGTGCCAATGAGCCGTCAGCTGAGCTGAGCTGTGCACTGTCCGTTGCAGCTGGGTGATGGTGATCAAATCTAACAGACAGTGAGGACCGGAGCACGCTTTCTGCCTCAGAGACACTGAGAAAGAGAGAGAGAGAGAGAGGGAAAGAGAGAGAGCACTAAGACCGCCTCTGGCCACCATTATCTCTTCAGCGCGTGACTGTGTCCATGTGAGGGTGACAGTGTGAAAAATAGAGTGTTTGTTCGTTTGCTCGCTGTGTGTACGTGTGCGCGAGTGTTTGCTCGCTCATGTGTGTGCCTGTCAGTAGATCCAAGTGAGCGCGTGTTCATAGACGCTGTTCAATATGCTGAAGCCCATATAACTGACTGGGAGATAACTACTGAGCCAGATGACATGGCGGGAAAGGCCCTAGTTCAACCCCTTCGGCCAGGATAAAAGCTCCTTAAACTTCCCCCTGTTTCTCTCCTGCATGACTGGTTCATTCATTTTAATTATTATTAAAGTGGACGAAGTTCTCTCCAGCTACTCTGTTCTCTCGTTAAATGAATTAAACCTGCTGGTTCAGATAGTAAATAACAATACCTAAAATGTAGCAGTACCTCTAGTAGTGAGATTAGTGTTCATAAGCACCCAAAAAAAAAAGGTGAGCCATCCGACACTAAATCTTTTTTTTTCCGTGCATGAACAGTTGGTGCTACACTCTGAGTTGTGTGCACCTTTTTAGCTCAGAGAATTTACAGAATAAACGTTTATTAATTACCATAAAAAGTATCTTTTGTTTTAACATGCATAAGATTAAGTATATAAAAGAAACTAGTAAGAATGAATGGCTAATATTTTGCATATCACTCAGTGGTAAGTGTGAATGTGAACTGCATTTAGAAGTTGCCCATTAATGACGCTTCCCCCTCATAAATCGTGACACATGGCTCTGCTCTATGTGATAGCACATTAGTCGCTTTTAATAGTCCATGTCTCAGTGTGTTAATAATGGGGATTTGGGGCTTTGGTGTAACTTCAGATTAGAGTCAAATTTGGTGAAGTGTTTGCTGGTCCAGCACCCTCAGTGGTAGAGCGAAGGCACTGCAGCACAACTTTTTTACTTTGGTTTCTTCAATGAAGTCGTTAACTAAGGTCAGTGATCGATCGAAGAAGCAACACAAATCCTGATTTCCTTTCTTAGACTTTCCACAGATATTGAAAAGCTCAACACAATAAATGAGTTGGTTTTAAGATGAAAAAAAGTGTTTTTTTCCTATATGATATTTCAAATTTTTATATATTTTTTGGTTTTACTTGATGGTTAAATTACTGGTCATTAAAAATGTAAACTTGGTTTGTTTAAGCTGTTTGAACAAATAATCAGAAGGTCAGTTTCAATAGCAATAATTAACACATTCAAATACTAACTTAAGTTTAAAGCAGGGTCTATTAAGTGCAGAATATAGGCCCATAGAATTCAAGACTTTGGAATGATTGATCACTCTCTGCCTTGTATCTTGTATGTTTTATTTCCTTGTGTCCAGTCTATTTATTTTATGGCCGTTATATTTATTATTGTGAAACTTAACACGGCAAACGTAATATTTAATTCCTCCTGCTGGGACAATAAACTTGTTCCACTAAACTAATAGAAATAGTCTGCTGCAGGATGTTCTGGGCTGGTCTGCACACCCGCCTCATTTAACTCCGAGCCGACACCACCCCACCTCTGCAGCCCGAGCACCCCGCACACTCCATCCACACATCAGTCACCGCTCGCTGTGTGTGCGAGCGCGTGTCAGTGTGTGCGCGAGAGAGAGACACAGAGATGAATGACCGTCTGATCACTCACACAATACAGCTAAGCCCCATAATGAAAACGGTTGATAAGAAAAATTAACATAAAACCTAAGTGGTACAGAACAAGACAGTGGACATAAATAAAAAAATAAATAAATAATGGCTCCCGCGCCATAAATCTGAACCATAAACACAAATATATACGACTCACATACGACACTTCCTCATCCGAGGCTGGAAAAAAAAAAGAAAAAAAAGAAGAAGAAATGACCCCAAAGCATATGTACATATCTGCTTCATCCTCATTTTTGCTTTTTGTTAGTTCCCCGCAGAGCCGGGCCCTCCACTCATAGCACGGTGCAGTAAGTTTTAATGGTAAATCAACAAAGGGCCGACATGAAAGAAAGGCTAGCTTTCCAGTTTGCAGGGTGAAGAATTATTCATCAGCACTGTAGTGTTGCACTGCAGGCGAAAATCCTGCAGCAGCGCTCCATTTTAATTGCCAGAAAATGACTGTAAATGATACAGAGAGAGAGGGAGAAGGGGGCAGGCAAAAAAAAGGAGACAGAGGGAGAGAGAAAGGGGAAAAGAGAGTTGGAATTGAAGGTATAAAGAACGGGGGGTGGTGGGGGGGAGAAAAAGGACTCCCCCACCACCGACAGCTGCCCCCCAAATTGAAGGCCATGGTGATAAAAAGCTATGTGGCAATCAGAGAAGTGGAGTGTCCCCCCAGCAGCCTAAAAGAGAGATAGTGTGGGGAGAAAAGAGGAGAGGAGGGCGAGGGGAGCGCCATCAAAAAAGGAGTGGTGGGATTAGGTCTGAGAGAGAGTTTACTACGCTCTTTTTGTGCGCCGAACCTGCAGGATTAGAGATAACAAATGTTAGCCGAGGACGGGCACCTGCTGTGAGCCGAGAGGAGGAGGAGAAGAGGGGAGGAGAGGAGAGAAGAAGCTAACCCGCTAAAACAGCAGAATGGGCTTTTGTGGCCCCGTGCAGAATTAGAGGAAAAGAGGGCTGTGAAGGGGGGAGAGCGAGAGAGAAGAGAGGATAAAGAGGGAGGGAGAGCCAGGGCGAAGGAGTGAATGGAACGGGTACAAAGTAAATTTGTAATTGTCAAACAGATGAAGGAGCTGAGATTTTGCAGAGGAGTAAACATTGAACTTGCTAATCTGTGGACCTCAAAGCCGGCACTGTAACGCCGCCGCCAATGTGCGAATGTTTGCGCGGCCCCTGTAAATCCTGAGATCAAACTTCATGTAAAAAATAATATTAACGCACGACACATTTTCTAACTTTCTGAAGTCTCCCAGCTCTTCTCCTTCCCCCCTTTTTCTGCCGTGTCCTGAGTACCTTTGCACCATCCTCCTCCTCTCCATCTCTTTCCGCCCCTCCGCGGCGCTCGGGTGTGTGTGGCTGAAAATTGCCGCTGGGGCCTGGGGACCTCGCCGCCTGCTCTCTGCAATGACCCCAGCCCAGGAAGCACTCAGACTGGTCAATCAACAATTAAAAGCCTGTCTGTAGCCACTAACTCAATTCAACCACTCAGCTTAGTGCTCCGTTAGAGCCGAGGCACCCAGACAGAACCGAGACAGACTTCAACAGCATTGACCCCTCCGCGCACACACACACGCGGTGGTCCGAGCCGGTGGTCACTCCTACACAGCCTTACCGATGTTTGAACCTCAAGGGGAGGGGGTGTCTCAAACAAAAGCTTCCCCTAAGGTAAGTGCTGTGGATACCCACGTGACAAGAGGCGGAGACAATTTACCTTGAGGCCTAGCCTGGACAAAAAGGTCACGACCTCTCGGTCACAAATGTCTTGGTACCTGCACTTCAACCCGAGGGTTTAACCCTGCTTAGCGTTCAATACTGGGTTTGACCTTTTCTTTGGTCTGACTTAAGGCATTTACTGTAGTTGCCTGTGCATTAAGAGTCTCTGTCTGTGTGTGTGTGTGTGTGTGTGTGGGTGTGTGTGTGTGTGTGTGTGTGTGTGTGTGTGTGTGTGTGTGTGCCTAGTGTTTTCACACACGCAGATATACACTCATGGACGGAAACACAGTTGATTAAACAAGCACTTAAGTGAAAATGAAAACTAAATAAAAAAGAACACAGAAACGTGCTGGCTGATACACTGATACACACACACGTACACACACACAGACACTCACACGCTTCATTCACTCCATATGTTTCCCTGCGTTTTTTTTTTTTTTTTTCACTGTTTCATCATTCAGTCATTGCTTGAGAAAAAAAAAAAAGAAAAAATAAGACTTGGAAATGCAATATAAAAACAAAAGCCAGAGAATAACTGCAGGGGCTGGTAAACGAAGCATAAAGACCCCGAGTGACCGAGGGGAATTATTTGGCTCCATTAAGCAGGCATTAACATGAATTACTATCTAATTAAAATTAAACAGCTCATTAATAACTTTGCGGTGGGGCCTTAGTGTGGAAGTTCTCTGGAGTGTGTGTGTCTGAAGTGTGTGTGTGTGTGCGTGTGTGTGTGTGTGTGTGTGTGTGAAAGAGGAGCTGTGTTGTGTCGTGGCCAAGAGAGCAATCAAGTGGGATAAAACTGAGCAGCTGGCCCAAAGGAAAGTCAGGGGCCTGAGAGGGCTTACCTGTGGAACAAAACAACTCCGCCCTGAACTAGCCACATGCAAACGAAGAAGCTCTCCTCCAAATAAAGTTGACTTAATTCGCCGTTTAATTCTGCGATAGAAAAAAAGCTGTATTAAAAGAATAACATAAATGGGCGGCCCTCTTGGCGCAGAGGTTAAGGCGGCGAACATGAACTGAAGCTTCCTGGGTTCAAATCAGATCAGGGGCCATTTGTTGCATGTCTATCTATTAGCAAAGGCATGAAAACCACCAAAATAAAACGTTCAAAAAGTAAAACAGAAACCCATTTAGAAAATGTATGTGTCAAATCATGCAGCGCAGGGCGGTGAAAACTCCAAATTGTCAATGAAACAAGATTTAAAACTACTTTATTTTGGCTGAGAACTTCTCATGAACCGAAACATCGAGGGTTGTTCTTTTAAGACGATAAGTTGCCGTGTGATCCTTCATATAAAGCCAGACAACCACCAAAAAAATGGAGCTGCAACAGCAAAAGAAAACAGCAAAAGGGTGAAAAAAGTGATTCTGTCTTCCTCTAACACACACGTGAAGTCAAGCCTGCTCACACTCAACTCTAAATAAAAAGGTAAAGATGCAGAGCAGGCTCATGAACAACAGACTTTCCATGACAGGCAACATGTTTGCACACGGACACACAAACACTGCAGCAATATGTGTGAGACACGCCGACTCACTCCTGCTGCATCCTGTGCGGGTCGCGGCCTTCGTGTTGGACGAGCCGCTCGGCCTTGCAGGATCTGTCAGGAGGAAAAGAAGACGGGAACAAGAGAAGAGAAGAGTCAGACACAACCGATGCTGAATGAGGACAGCGACTTGTCCGTAAGCACAAAAACAAACGCCACCTGTGACCTCTAACCTGCACTGATTTCACCGTTCTTAAGAAAACACAGCATCAGCGCTGAGACGCCACAAACTTCTGAGCCTGAAATCAGGTTTGCAAACACCCTCGCCCCGCGCGTATTGATAATGGAACCTCATTGTCGTAATCCACAAGATTGTCCGAAAGCAAAAGCTCGACAATATAACAACAGAATAAGGTGACGGAATAATGATAGATAGTCCTCAGAGATGGTGAGTGAATAACAGAGAGGGAGGGATATAGAGTTAGGCCCCAATTGTATGCCAGTGCATGCATCAACCGCCTCCCCTCCATCTCTCCCTCTCTCCCCCCCGTCCTCCTTCTCCTGGCCAGGAGCTGTTTACCTCTCTATCAGCGGTGCTCTCTAAAAGCAGGGACCCCATCCATATTCACCGGCCTCAAATTCCTCTGCTTATCTCCCCCCAACCCTTGAAAAACCTCCCCGTGTTCCCCTCTGCACATACATACATACATAAACACGTCTTTATGGAGGCAAGAGGCAAGCGCGCTGGGGCAGGAGGGGGTCGGGGATAAGAATCACCTTGAATTCAAAGCAGAGGATTGTGGGTCCTCGGCGGGGGCGGACGGACAGGCGGCCAAGCCACACAGGCTAAGGCTCACGCCGGCGTGACACACGAGCCACGAGACAGGTGGAGGGAGGCTTTAGGGGGATGGAGGCAGATGTGTGCACCAGGGGCCATTGGCAATTCAGGGGATTTGGAGTAGTGCGGTGCGGCGCTGGTGGAACTGTGTGTTATTAGATGATATGCGTCATTAGGTGGTAGCTGCGTGCGCCGGGGTTTGATTCTCCGCATGTGCAAGCGCCTGTTTGTGTGCCAAACCTCCAACCTTCGGCGGAGTGACTGTCAGCCACGTGGTCATCATCACTCAGACTTAAAGATATTGAATTTTTGAATGAGAATTTGGGCTCATTTGTCATGAAGTGACTCCGGCTGACACCAGAAATCTCTCTTTTCGGGGCCACTTCAGAAGTTATTGAGAAATCTAACCGGATTAGCTGTTATTCCCAACATGGAGATCTACATGAAGTGGACAGATCACTTATGTGTTGGTGGCTGGTTTTTTTTTTTTTGAAAGTGGGAGCAAAGTGGGGGGGGCTGATAAGAATCGAGAGTATGAGTGAGGGCTCAAAGAGTGCTTGAGCAGAAGCAGCCAGAGACACATGGAGTTGGGGGGGACCGGTACCCCGTTCCTTCTCTGCAAGCTGCGTTGTTTGGGGATTGAAGTTGGGAACTCTCTCCACTACTAATTGCGCGCTGGTGCCTTTTCATGAATATTCATCCTGGCGCGTTCAGACCCCGCCTAATTAGCCGAGAGATAGACGAAGAAACTCGCACCTTTTACCACAAGAGAAGCGTTTCCCCCTCCTCCTCCTCCTCCTCCTCCGTCGCATTCTCAGGGGGATGCTGGCAGAATAGCCCAAGTTCATTAGCCAAAAAAAAAAAGAAAGGGAAAAAAGTTACCTGAAAAGCACGGGACGATTTGGTCTTCAAAATGGATGGGCAAACAGGGCTTTTTTTATTTTTTTTTTTTTTTTTTTTTGCCTATTGCATATTTAGTGCCTATTACGCATGTCTATCAAAAAAAAAAAGAAAAAAAAAACTGGAAACGAAATACAATTATCTGATTGAGTGAGTTGGTGGATATTATTCTACTCGCTGTAGTTGGAGAGGTACATCACATGAATTTTAAAAAATCTAAACATAGCTTGTGGCAGGTCGACGTGGTCCCCCTGGAATTGAGGAAGACTTGTATTTAACATCTAATATGAGGCCGAGGCCGTTTTTTTTTTAAAGAGTGTGTTACTGCAGGTGCACCTGTGGAAATAAAACACCCCGATTGACCTGAAACTTTTATTTTGAAATTAAAACCGTGTGGCTATAGAATGAGGACTAACAATAACCCTGATCCTAAATCCTACTTTTAAAAAAAGTGTTTCCAACTCCAAACACTATGTATCTGCAGAATTTCAAGACTCGTTGAAAAAGTAAAGAAAAATGCTGAGACATAATTTAACAATACTGTTCGTCATGGATCATTATTTCTTCCTTCACCTTGCGTCCTCACTGTACAGACAGCCAGTCAGAGCAGAAGGGAGAGGAAGAGGAGGGGGGACCTGGTTAATTGAAGGGGTCGATTGGGTCCCATTGGCTGAGGTGCGTCCTGTACAATAACTGCTGCATATTAAGTAGACTGGGAGCAGGATTAACACGTGACTGGCTGGAGGAAAAAGAAAAAAAAGCACCCTTCATTTCTAATAAATAAATTACAGCAGCACAGATAAATAAATATATATCTCTATCAGGAAAAAGCGTGACGTTTAATGTCCTGTCCATGTCGTTCTGTTTCCTGCATGCTCACTTCATGCCAAGACACCACAGGGGAAAGAAACTCGCGAGAAAATGACGAATAAAAAAAAAATCAGAATTGTGTTTTCAGAGTGACACAAAGAAGAGACTTGTGAGCACTTGTTTAAAAAAAAAACGCTCGCCCAACTTCCTCGACACTCATCTCTGCGGTTCATACTCAATTTCTTCCTCTTCTTCTTTTTTTTTAAAATCCATCATATCGTGCTTATTTCCAGCCGCTCTTCCTGTACGGCCTGTCATTCACCACTAAGTTTCTGTGTGATCCCTTTCATCGGGCGCACCATGGAAACCTAGTGCGTCCTGGCAAAAATGCACCTCAGCGCGCACAAGGCCATATTCTTTACAAAAAAGGGGGGCCAAAGCATCTGGATCTTTCTTTTTCTTTTTTTCCCTTTTCTTTTTTCCCCTCTTTTCCAGCAGCTCCTCCGCTGGCATGGCAAAAAAGAAGCACAAGACCGGGTCTGTGTGGCAAGAAAACCACTGCTTTTTATAGACTGGGAGACAAGAATGACTGAATGGCCAACGCATCTTCATTAACTGAGAGCTGCATGGAGCTCCCGGTCCCCTTATAGCGGTGACACGAAGCCTCTGAGGTCTCTCAGGAGTTTAAAAAGACACTGACAATAAGAGATTGTCCTGGCTGGGATCTTTTTTTTTTCTCATTAACGAGTCGCGTTAGAGACGCGTTGTCCATCATCGTCCTAACGTGTTTTTTTTACATTTTTACGCGCTTTCCCCGGGCATATCCTGCCAAACATTCATTACATAAAACAACGTTCAGTTCATTGGCAGGTGATGTTATCACGGATCCATCTGCTGCGTGTTGGAAATAGGCAATTTAATCGTGCAAAGATATTTGTCTATCGTGATTTAAAGTGGAAACATTGGCGGTGTTAGTGTTTGTAGAAATAAAACAGCCGGTCAAAGGTGCGTTGCGTTAAAAAAAACAAAAAAACAACAACAACAAAAAAACAATCTTCACATGTCTTTTTAAAAAATCTGACCGGAACGACACGCGGATAACTCGCGCGGATTGTCTCCCCACTCATCCCAAATAAATATATAAAGGATGGGTGGACAAAAACCACGCCTTTCAAGAGATGATGACGAGCACCTGTGACCCCGACAACATTTTCCACTCACACACGCACGCACACACACACACACACACACACACTCACTCACTCACTCACACACACATACACACACACACACACGCAGACACACACACACACACACACACACACACACACACTCACCACATTGTTAACGCCGGAGACAAGAGTACAGGCAAGGACGCGGTCACAGCAGAAAGGAGACAACTTACCTTTTAGTCATGTAGTCCCGGATTAAAATGAACACTCGAGTGGAGTCGTCCTGTAAATAGAAAAGGAAAATAGTCGCATGGGGGAAGATGACAACAAACAAACACGCGGCAGAGACAGATAAAAAAAAAAGAAAAAGAAAAGGCAAAACATTGCTTTCAGGTAAATGATTAAAAACGGCACTGTTGCGCCTGAAAAACCTTCCAAAAAAGCTCCTGTTTTAGAAAGGAGTGGAACATGTGCCTGATTGCGGAGTTTTAGGCGAATGGAACGGGAGAGATGTAAGATTTGTTTAAAGCCCCGCATTTCCATTTAAGAACGTGATTGTGTTTGCAAAGATCCCTTTCAATCTTCGCATCTCCCCCCCTCTCTCTACCCCTCAGCGTCTCTGAGGCTGCTTTGCAATTCATAGAATTGGTAATTTGCTATTGGGACAAAACGTGAAGGGAAAAATAATCAGATCAACCGGGAGAGAGGTAGTGAGGAAGGGAGCCAGGAGGAAGAAACACAAGGTTTTTTCTCTCTCTCTCAAAGTTGCTGCTTAGTGAAAATGCTTCGAGAGGTAAATGATATAAGAATAGAGCCAATTTTATTTTTTTTTATTTTTTTTAGTCTCTGGAATCGGTTAAATCTAAATTTTTTCCAGGACTGAGGGGGAGAAAAAAATCCAGCAGCAGCAGCAGCTCGGCAGTGAGGGCGCAGTGTCATATAAAAATTAAATTAGATTGTTTTATCATAAATTATAAATGATTATTATCAGATGCGGCGTTAAACCTCTACCAAGGCTGTGACTGTGACTGCGTTCGGGCTTTTTCTTTTCGTTTTTTAAATAAGATGCTGAAAAAAAAGTGTGTATGATATCTGTCACCTGCACTATACAGGGGTGCGTGCGCGCGTGCGTCTGTGGATATGGGGTGCAGAGAGAGAGAGAGGGAGAAGGAGAGAGAGAGAGAGGGAGCGTATCTTGGTCTATCGTAACTAAGTGGGTGGTGATGATGAGATCATACAACATTGAAAATTACCGAGACAATACAAATAAATGACACACGCGGAGGCTTTGAAATAGAGCAAATACTTTCGGATTTGTCACACATTTACAGCGGCGCTCACGCACACACACACACGCACGCAAGCACGCACACACACACATCACACGGCGCGTATTTACACGCCTCTCGTCGCGTGGGTGGCTTGCAGAGCCGGAGCATCGCGCCTTATAATCTATTTAAAATGAGGAGCGCTATAATCATCAGTGACCTATTATAAAGGTGCACGGGTGTGTGGTTTGAAAGTGCGTGTGCGTGTGTGTGTTGGGGGGGGGGGGCAGCCCTTCAAAAAGATCTCCGTACTCCCCCACGTGGTTATTTGCAAAACAACCGATCTAAACTGAGGGAAACCTAATCAAACCCTGCTGCTGCTGCCGCCGCTGCACCTTCCTCACAGACACAACTGGAGGAAGAGAGAGAAAAAAAAGACAAATCCAGCAGACAGAGGCTGGAGCGAGTCTGTGCGCAGGTATACAAACGGCAGCGAAGGGCTACTGTTACAAGAAAAGAGAGGAAAAAAAAAAACTCAAAGAGACATTTAATAAATAGAACATATGTTTTTCCATAACATATGTAAGATCGCAGCTCTGTCCGTCCTGTGCGAAAAATGCGCTGTGCCATGCTCTGAAACCCTGCGCCTATTGAGCGTGTCCCTAGTGGGCTCGAATCGGAGAGGAGCCAATACAAGCGGAAGGGAGGCGTGTCCTCGCTCCTCCACAAGACCTCCCAGAGCAGGTTTGTTGCGTTTTGGCTCTAAAGCCTGGAGACCTCCGAAGTGCTCGTCAGTTTTCGAAGTAGGAGCCATGGCGACAACAGCTCAGTATATTCCGAGGAATAACTCCTTACCGTCTAACCCGCTCATGCATCCGGATTCGGATAGGATGCACCAGGGGACGACCTACAGAGAGGTGCAGAAAATGATGCACCACGAGTACTTGCAAGGGCTCGCGGCGACCAACACGGGACACCCGATGAGCCTGACGCACCACCAGTGGCTGCCCACCTCCAACACCGACTGGTCCAGCGGCACCCACATCGGACAGCAGGAGCACAAAGCCAGCGTGCAGGCGACACGGGACGACCTGAGCAGCGGCTTCCACCACAGATCTCACCTGGTGCACCAGCAGACGCAGAGTGGCCACCATGGCTCGTGGGCGCCTACCACGACCCACCACCTATCCCCGCTGTCCCCGGCATCCAACGGTCACCAGTCGCTGGTCTACTCCCAGCCTGGATACACAAACCTCAACGCAATGCTGAGCCCCCAGCCCGGCTCCCTGCACCACGGCATGCGGGACCCGCTCCACGACGATTCGGGCAGCCACGACAACCAGATGGAGTCGCCCCAGCAGGCGTTCAGCCACCACCAGGACCACTCGGACGAGGACGCGCCCAGCTCCGACGACCTGGAGCAGTTCGCCAAGCAGTTCAAGCAGCGGCGGATCAAACTGGGCTTTACGCAGGCGGACGTGGGCTTGGCCTTGGGCACCCTGTATGGAAACGTCTTTTCTCAGACCACAATCTGCAGGTTTGAGGCGCTGCAGCTCAGCTTCAAGAACATGTGCAAACTTAAGCCGCTCCTAAACAAGTGGCTCGAGGAGACAGACTCAAACACGGGCAGTCCCACCAATTTGGACAAGATTGCTGCGCAGGGCAGGAAACGAAAGAAGAGGACCTCCATCGAAGTGGGGGTGAAAGGGGCGCTGGAGAATCATTTCTTAAAATGCCCAAAGCCGTCCGCTCATGAAATCAGCACTTTAGCCGGCACTCTGCAGTTGGAAAAAGAGGTTGTCCGTGTTTGGTTTTGCAACAGAAGACAAAAAGAGAAAAGAATGACACCAGTGGGGGTCCCTCACCCGAATATGGAGGACGTATATTCCCAAGCAGAGACCCCTCCTCTACACCGCACACTACAGAGTCCTGTGCAGTGACTGTTTTCATGAACAATCCCAGCATTTCCGCGGGTGGGATAGAAAAAAAAGGGAAGAGAAGAAAAAAAGGGGACTATGGAGTTTACAGTATTTAAGTTTGGCTTTTGTTTTTTTTTCCTGAGAAAGAGAGAGAGAGAGGGAGAAAAGAGACATGGAGAAAAAGTTGAACAACATGAGTTGTTTTTGACCCCCTTTTAGTATTCGGAGATCGTCATGTCCCAACACATAGAGAAATGGCAAGAAAGGGGAGAGGGAGGGGGAGAAATGTTAAGATGAAACAAATACAAACAGACAAAAAAAAATGTCGAAAAAAAAGACAAAAAAAATATTCGCTATTAATGATTCCGTGCGCATTTTTTTTTTTTTTTTGAAAAAGTGAAAAACAAAGATCTTTATTTACCAAAATTATATGGAGGGAGACATGCATATAAAGTGAGAAATTTGAAGAAAAAAAAATAATCCCATGGCTGTTTCTAATGGGGGAGTAATTAAATGTGGCAACTTGAGGGGCCATCTCCTCCTGGTGCACCACGAACTGCTGGGCGCTCATCACCAGAACGAGGTGGCTGCCGACCAACACTGGAGACGAATAATAGCCTACACTGAATGAACATTTATGCTTTTTTCAGGCTTACAACTGATTAACCAGATTTTTTCTGAATATTAGTGTATACTTTCTTTGTTATATTAAGTGTGATGTTTTGGTTTGGAAAAAAAATACTTTAAACTTTTCAGTGTCTCTCTTTCTGCAGACTGTCTATTATATGATTTCTGTCATTATGTTTTTGTTTGCTACATTAGGTACTGTAACTCATCAGAGCAGCCTCCAAGTTTTTCATTTTTTTATTTTCTGTTTACTCAGTGGGAGTTGATGATGGTGGGGAGAAGTGATGGAAATTATGGCACCCGAAAAAAAAAAACAACAACACCATCCCTTAATTAAGGTCAGACACATTTCAGAAAATGTCCAGATGCAGCAGGACGCCTCAGTCCTGCTGCATGCCTTAAAAAAAAAGAAGATATTTAAAGCTTTGCAGCTGACCACGTCGAAATTTGCAAAAACAGCACCAGACGCTAAAAAAGGGCAATTCTTAAAAAAAAAACACACACACAACAAACAAGCAAACAAACGCATTTTCTTTTATTTGAGGAGGGGGGAGGTGATTGTTTTCAAATTATTGTTTCCTTTGCATGTAGCACTTATTCTTTCGTTATTATTATTATTGTTATTATTATCATTATTATTATTATTATTATTATTGCAATTTTTTATATTTGTTAATAAAACCGTGAGTGGAGCTAATCTCCATAGGCTTAAAAAGAAAACACACAATAAATCCCATGTTTACAGGTTCCTGGTTGTCACCAACAGAGCGCTGTCAGCTCACACTTGCTTTACTGCCTGTTACCCTGTTGTATTCCAAAAAAAAAACAAAAAAAAACAACAACATTTCAAGAGAGATTGGTCAAACACGAAACGAAAAGTAATAATAACTCAGGTAACTTTCAGTGCCCCATGTCGGAATATCACGCCTGTACATGATTCTTTTATTTTATTTGTGTTCCTGTGTTTGATTTTTTTTTTTAAATATCTGGTTCCCACCACACCGTTTTTTTCCCCCTTTGTCCCACACATCCATTGTATTATATCAAAACTCGCTGGATTCGGAAAAAACACGAAAAAACGAATAATTCCTTAAAAGGGTTAAGCAATGAAGGGACTTAACTTAAGATATATTTATTTTTTTCTGACCTGAAAGGAAAAATCTGAAGAAAAAAGAAAATCCTCATGCGTTGTTGTGTCACTTATCAATGCTGGACCAGTCCAAAAAGCCTACAGCAGTGCTATTCAGTACAGATGAGGGGGAAACGTGTCTTCTTCTTCTTCTTCTGTTTTTGTTTTCTTTTGTTTTTCAAGAAAAAATAATAATGATAAAAAAAGATTTTAGAGAAAAATGTTGCCAGGATTATTTCCGATATGTAAATATGTCCAATATGTAAACTTGTATTTGTTCTGAGATATTTGTTTTTTCTTTGTTTTTGTTTTTTTTGTTTCTTTCCGGGCAGTTTTGTACACTTACTAATTCCAAGAAGATATTTTAATATGATTTCATTTATGAATCTGACCATTTATATATATATATTTATTTCTTAAACGTGTTTGGAGCTTTTTTGTTTAGCTCTGTTAATGGTTATGTTGCAGTGGATTTTCAGTATGTTCCCTCTTTTTATTTTATTTTTTTTTTTTGTTTACTACATTGGTTGTATGTTGATTGCTAAATGTAGACTGCAAAGTCACATTTATATTTATGTTATAGTAATATTTTATTACTTACATAAAACATATATACAAGAAATGGTCTTTTGTCTTCATTAAGAATCCAAAACCCTTCTCGTCCCCTTTTTTTCTGTTTCTTGTGGCATCACCAGGCAGAACAAAGATAAAAAAAGAAAAAAAAAACATGATCATGAAGTTTGTTTTTCTTTAAAATGCTGTTCGTGGTGCTGAGCATCGGGGAAGTTGGTCAGCGCACACACATGTGTTCAGTTTTAAATAGCAGTGGTTCGTTATGTAACAGGGGCTCGTTTAAATCAGAAGCTGTGTACATGTGCTGTTAAAGGGAATAGACAACAGTATTTTACCTCAGGCATTCCCCTGCTAAGTTCACACAGTCTCTGACGTTGTTCACATCTTTGTGTAATAATCGCAGTATTAAATTGTGCAATATTAATACGGGATGGCTGTCTGTTCATTGAGTGGTGGTTATTTTATTTTCTATTATTATTATAACTTATCATCATCACCATCATCATCGTCATTATTATAACTTTTATCAGCTGCCCGGGTGACTTATTCATCCAGAGGAAATCTAATCAGGCCTTCATCAATCATATTAGAGGTCTGAGCTGCTCTCCCCTCACACCCAAACCATCGACCATCAGCTGTCGTGTTTCAAAGTATTTAAAAAAGCGAATGGTGACGAATCTTTGATCTGAGACAAGAGGTGCCTGCAGGCGGAAATCAGCCTCTTTCTGCAAAGACAGAGAGAAAAAGAGGGAAGGATAAAAACATATATATATATATACGGCAGGCCCTGAATTGTAATCAGAGTACAGGCAGGCCTGCATTCACAGGCAACATATTCTTATGTCGTTCAACACTTCAATACATATTCAATTTCCTGTAAATCCCATATTAAATGTTGTTTTAAAGTTAAGTCTCCGTGAGATCACGGGCCACAGCGGCAGTGCGCATTGTCTCCACGTTTAAACCCAGGATTCAGCCTCTGCATACGTTTTGAATACCCTCCACCACGTTCACTCTTTTATTTAGACTCTTTATTTACACCGTGAAAAGTTAAAAAGCAAAAAGATGCACACAGCAGCATTCACCAAGCACACGAAACTGGCCAAGTCTGGATGAGTTTGCAGACGCGTAAACTTGTCTGCGTAAAGGCCTTTTTTTATTTTAATGATCAGTTACACGTTATTTCAGACAGTTAGCAGCTGTGCGTGTGTGGTTTTTTTTTCATCAGGTTTCTGTGTTACTGAGCTCGTGCCGTTTGTCAAACACGAACACGCGACACAAAAGTTTGAAGGTGCGTTCAGTTACTTCAAAAAGCTCCGATTTTTGGACATTTACCCTCTTGGTAAAAGAAAAAATCCTACTCAATGTCCTCCTTCAGTGTGCTTGATTTTTTATTTTTATTTGTATTTAAAAGAGATTATTTTTTGCACAGTTGTGTCAAGCGCTGGAGTAAAAAAAGATAAGTAACTCAATCTAAGCGTGACGACTAGAGTAAAAAGTAAGGCACAACCATGAAGCCTGAAGAGATCGGCCCCTTTTTGTTGCTGCTGTTGTGCGGAGTGAAGGAAAAGTGTGTTTGCAGAGGCTGCGGTGGTCAAACTGAGGGAGGAGAGGCCAGCGACCAGGAGCACAGCGGCTGCCACAGAACAGCGGGTCACAGGCGCCCCCCGCTGGTACAACGCGAGTACTGCACCGCCAGACTCCACCTGGAAGTTCGATGGAAACAGCAGCAACAACAAAAACACACTCGAAACATTAAAATATGAATCAACATATCACCAATTCTATGTCCAGTTGAAACTCATGCATCGCAAACATCTGACTCCACCTCCCCCTTAACATACACTCAGTGCACTCAGAGTAAATTGTGTTTTCCCTTTTATCTCTCATCTAATACAGAAATAAAACATAAACCTCACTTGGATTCAGGTGTTTGAACACTGCTGAAGTTATCTGGGTGCACATGTGGATGTTCTCCTGTCCGCGGTCCGTCGCTGCCTCAGCGCATTGAGCCGAGCAGAGAGACATCGGCTGCCATTTTTGAAAACATTCTGGGGTAGTTTTTTACGCCTTTAATTGGCATAAAAAGCCAGTCTCTCCTCTACCTTTACCAGTCGACACATCGGCTGTCGTGAGCTGATGTGATGACTGGATAGGTGAAGGAGAGACGGGAGCTGGGCACGCAGCAAAAGGGCCTCAGGTCGGATTCGAAGTCCAGGCCGCTGTGGGCCTCTGTACATGGATGCTGTGTACCATTCAGTCCCCATTTCTAATTGTTTTTAAATGTGTCTCAGTCTGGGATCAGCTATCAAACCCCCTCAGATTCACTACAGCCACTTAAACCACCGAGGGCCTGAACATGACCGGTAGCAGTGGGTTGAAATACCATGCGAAGCGAGGCACAGGCTGCCCGGAGAGTGGACATAGATGTGGAAACAGAAGGAGCCCACAGTTGACCAGACAAGAGAGATTTTGGTGACTGCCACCAACTGTTATCTTTTGATGAGATGCAATTTTTATTCGCTGCCGTATGGAGGGACACAACCTCCATTATGCCGATGAATCAATAATACATGAGCCGAACTCATCACAAAACAGCAAAACCCAGCTATTTGACCTACGGATCGCCACGGTTCACCCTGTCCTCCTTCTCCTCCTCTTCCCCTCTCAGCAAGACTGCTCTCCTGCACTGAGTGGGCTCCTCGGCAGGCAGCGTTCGCCGAGGAGCTCCAGCCTCGGCGGTGCCCGGGCGCTGGCGAGCACTGATGCCTCCTTCATCAGGGAAGTATCGTCACACACAGGAGATGTGGATTAGTGATGATTAGCAGGGATTATGGCTGGTTAATGGTGGGAAAATACATTAGGAACCATCGGCTCTGGGAGGGGGAGGGGATTTCACTCACGCTAGCGGATTTGCATTGATCCACAGCAAATGAATGAGGATTAGCAGCATCAAGCTATCTGCCAACAGATAAATAACATTAAGCGTATTATACGCCAACGCCTGTTATTAATGACATTACAAACACCACTACAATGTTGGCAATTATGGAAATAATGGGAGCGGCTGAATAATTTACTTGGTTGGGATTCTTGGGATTCCACATCGACCTCATGTACAGAGATGTGAGGTGGTGCCGGAGAGCCGAGACACTGATAGGCAGAGGAGCATTTAGTGTTTGGGCACCGCTTTCTAGTAAGGGACGATTTAAGCGGTTTATTTATCATTAATGGCTTTATTCATGTTTAATGAATCATTCATGGCTGCTTTATAGATTAGTAATAAGCCATTTGTAAGGACAGGTCTTTTGTTGCCAGGCTGTAAAATACTCCTTCGGTTTGTGTATATCGTCCTCACTGTCAAATGGCGTAGGTGAGCGGATCACTTAAGACTATGGAGAGAAAAAAGTGAAAAGCACCGGGAACAAAAGCCAATTAAATCAACTTCAGACTTAAGGAGCTTGTGTTTTCACCATGTTCAGTTGTTTGTTGGTCGGTTGGTTGCTATATAAATATATGGAACCTTTATTTAACCAACAAACCTATAAAAGATCGAAGGGTCATTACGTCACTGAATCTAACTTTGGTGCCAGACTGTGTCGACTACAGCTGTATTGAAGTCTATGGGAGATGCATGGCCAAACACACTAAAACCCAACATATCTATTTCGTGTGACCTCGGATGAAGAAACGCCTCCAAAAAAGGTAAAAAAGACACTACAGAGAGCAGGTTAACAGGGATTGTTTTCCCCAAATGATTGACAAGGCTGTTAATATTGTGACCAAACGAAGCTGGTCTGACTGATACAAGCTGATGAGACACCAATTACACTGCGAACGGGAGCTCTTAAAGGAGTAAAGACAACAACATCAAGTGAATATCAATAGCAGAAGTAATTAAAAAAAATAATTTCATCATACAGTGCATATTGGATTTAGGCTTGATTAAACTAAAAAAGAACTTGGTGGAGGTATCCGCTCTACTGAGTACAGTTCTTATTGGAAATACAAGCTACAAGGTTAATTTGATTGAATTTTTTAAAGAAAGGTTTAAAAAACGAAATAAAGTGTGAGTCCTCTTGAGTCCGGCTTCATCTTTTTCAGAAGATTGAGTCTTGATGATGAACTGAGGAGTCTCTGTTCTGGGGAGTGAAGCTGCTGTCTCGTCTGCTTGTACGGCAGCGGATACCTCTGTATGTTTTGCCAGATGGCAGCAGGTTGAACAGACTGTGGCTGGGGTGGATGTTGTCTTTTAGTATCCTTAAACAAGTTTAATCTATGTTTTACTCACTCTATAATAACCCAACATGTGTGCATAGCAACCCAAGATTGCTTAGTGCGTAATTATTAAGAAATGATTTGTTACCTATCAGTAAAGAGAAAACGGCGTACATTGCTTTGAATGCTTGATGCGACCGATGGCAAGCTCAGAAAAAAAAACACCTGGTGCATCATTGATGGTGTGTGAAATCATAGCGGAGTCAAAAACAGTTTTTTCCTCAAATTTGTGCATCCTTTTTATATACTGGCAGGTAATGTTAAATTTCTATTGGCGCAATACTAAAGTATTATAACGTGGATTAAATTGCACAAGGAGTGCAATAACAATATCCACTTCATAGCTACATATTGGTCTGCAGGTAGAATGTGGAGGATCCATCCAACCCACATTTTTCACCTGACAGCTGAAAGAGCCTGTAGCTTTCTTGCTCTCTATTACTACCTCTTCCTCCAGCCGAGTTCTCCACTCCTCTTTCTACCGTTTATGTAATAAATACTCCACTCCCACAGTGAGTGGCAGAGAAAGGGGGGGATGGAGACTGGAAAAAGAACAGAATAATGCATTTTTTCATCAAAAATTCCTTCTCTTCCTCTACCTCAAGGTTTCCTCCTCTGAGCCACTTGAAAGATGGGCAACAATGTGGCCACACAGTGAACACCTAGTTACCATATGAAACACTCCAGCAGTGAACTGCTGGAGTCGGAGACGGGAGAGGAGAAGTCTTGTGTTATTTATGATACTGGGCCTTGTAGCTATATGGGTTCCCTCTTCATGTCTACTCCAAGGTATGGCCCCCATATGCGAAGGGGTTTAAGTGCAGCTTTAGAAAGTTACTCTCCCCTCCCCTCTGCATCCCTTTGCTCCTCACTCGGAGGTTTTGAAGAAGAGAAGTAGCCCGTCTCCCTCTTTCATGGCTTTGAGGGACATTTTATATCGCCTCAGGTGTCTGTCAGTGTGACTAACAGTTCTGAGAGTGGAGAACTAATATCTCAGGAACTTGCCTCCAGGCAGCAGCACATAGATGTTACTGTTGGTGGCGTACAATGAGAAGAAAGTCATACTTTAGAGGGATTCAGCAGCAGCAATTACGACTGATTCAGTGAGCTGGTTGGTATTAAACAATGACTGTGACAGGTGATAAGAACACAGTGGGAAAGGCAAGATAAATGCAATCATCTATGCCGCGGAAGCTGCCTTCAGTTTGTGGGATGTCTGACAAAAGGTTGCAAATAGCCCCAGGAAACGTATTACGGATAATACACTAACCGAACAAAGCAGTAATAATAATGGTTTTATTATTTTTTGGGGCCTTTCAGGATGACACATGTGAAATCGCACAGCACAGCTGCCAAGGAGGTTTTTAGAATACTGCACAAGGTTGCAAAGTTAATTGTCGTGGTTAAAAGGATGTGGCATTCCCATGTTAAAGGTTGTCCCCTCTCTTCACCTTCAAGCCCGGCTTTTGTCGACTGCATGGCACTGCGATGCCTCCTGTTCAGTAACAAGGTTCGCTGCCGAGAAGAGGAGAGGAAAAAAGAAAAGACAAGGCCTTGCGGTAGAGAGACACACACTGATGTAACAATAGGAAGGTCATCTACCTCGGGAGCACACCAAGATGTTCAGGGCCTTCCTCCATCAAGGACATTCAAAAAGGAAGAAAAAAAAATATGGCTTTTCAGAGTTCACAAATGTATAGACACAGCAGCAGAAAGATCGTCCTCCTGCATGCACTTAGCAGATCTGTTGTTTCTTTAAGGAGACATGTGGACGTTCTAGGGAACGGAGGCATAGGATTCTCACACAAAGATCTTGGCAACGCAAGAGTAACAGAGAAAGTTGCAGCTGTGATCTACGCTGCTTGTGTGCCAGCCCTGTAATCCAAACC
The DNA here is from genome assembly GCA_963678695.2 of Diplodus puntazzo. Taxonomy (NCBI): domain Eukaryota; kingdom Metazoa; phylum Chordata; class Actinopteri; order Spariformes; family Sparidae; genus Diplodus; species Diplodus puntazzo. The sequence continues at coordinate 9,456,266 of OZ023160.1, forward strand.
CAAACAATATTATTTGCCGTCGTCCTTTACCCATGACTGATCGTCCGTGTTATGCATGCTGGAATGGATATTATATTGTGAACCCCTGCAAATTGGAGCCGGACAATAAACAGATCATCAAAGATGATCCCGCTGCCCCCGACAGTCGGCTTTGCCCCGCGATGCTGAGTTCAAAGGACGAAAGATCGGTGGGCAAATGAGTGCTTTTGCTCGGGCGCACAGTCAACTGAAACAACAACAAAGATAAGGCTGATGGAAATAAATAAATAAGGATGGAGGAGAGAGGGAAAAAAATAAGGCAAGCAAGGAGGGGGTGTTAGACACAGTGCAGAGATGAAATGGAGACCTGCCACTGTGCTCAAGGACACCGCGTGCCACTACGTAATTAGAAATGTACACAGATGATTTGGATGCAGCGATATGATTAGGCAAAGCAGTCCCCAGTCTTAGGCCTAATCAGCTCACTTCTGAGAGATACTCCAAGACTGCTGGTGTGTGTGTGTGTGTCTAAAAGTAGAGGGGGTGTGACACACTACTAGGCATATTTCCACTCGCTACAAGCTCTGGGAGGCTAAACTAGAGGAACTGGCATGCAGACAGCCAAGCACATAACGTCTCCTCACACCAAAAATGTCAGTCTATCTTGTCTGCCTTCTCTCGGACATATTTGTACTTGAATTTGTGTCCTAACGTAAACTTGAAAAAACTCAACATAATCATGACCAAGTTACTCAAGGTAATCCGAGAACCTTGTGAGCAGTTTCATGAAAGAATATTTCTTTTCTACCAGCCCAATCACCAGAATAAATGTTAGCGAGGTACATTTCGCACCAAATGTTTTTTGATGTTACAACTTTTTTATGTTTATTTAGGTTTAATCTTCTATTTCTCTCTTGTCACAACACTGTGCTAGGTTAAGGCACAAAAACATCTTGGTTAGGGTTGCTTAAAATACCTTTTTTGGTCACCACAATCACGGATGGAGAAAGTCCATCTACCCAAGAAAAAAGGCTGTTTTGGTTGCCACAAAAACAGATGGAAATGCCCCCAGGTGTCCCTAAAAATGTCCACTGTTGTGTCATGGCTGTTAGGCAGCCTTGTTGGCTGTAATAACACCACCTCTGTTCCCTCCACCTCCTGACGTGGACATGAGCTAACAAGAACATAATGTGAATATAAGCTTCCATGTTTGCTGCACGTGTCAACCTTGGACGTATCTGTGGTTTGCATAAAACGCTGATTGCTAACATTATATCATGGTGACTAGGAACCATATCACCATGCAGAAGGAAACATGCATATATTCTAAAATAGTGTCCTCTTTGGCTGAGCTTTAATGTTAGCAAGCTTCTTTAGCTAGCCTCCTGTAAAAATGTAGATGTGCACTTTCCGACCTGATATGGTTGGTGGTGTAGTTTAGTAGAAAGAAACAAAAGAATAGAAAGATCCTGTTGAGTTCTGTACATTTTTTTTTGCTACTTTGAGCACCACAAGTCAAGTGCCATCACATTATATTCGAAAGAAGGCCAGAAAAATCTAAATTAATAAATAGCACCGCAGGTAAGAGGGAAAACATGTATTTTTGATTTTGGCATGAACTGTCTCTTTAATTTGAACATGCAAACGCATGCGAGATGATGAGTTATGATGAGAGTTGGGGCCACCATGGGAGAAAAGGGAGCTATAGCCGCATGTACTGCATGTATTATGAACCCCTGCTGATGAGTGTCAAAGACTGCCAATGATGAGAACACGTGGTGAACGACGGGAACAGAGGGTACAGTATACATAGTATAGAAAAACACACCAGCATGATAATGAAGCATAAGATAAATGGGAGAATGAAAAAAGAGATGGTGGAAGAGAAGTTGACAGGAGCCCTCAACACACAGACAAGCGTAGTTAGTGAGTTATAAAATACTTGACTGGAAGTAGGATTCAAGAATACTATGAAAGAAAATATCTCACGGTACCACTCTGAGTCGGTTTCAGGTCAAACTTCAAAACCAGTCTTTCAAGAGCGCCGCGGTTTGAGTGGCTCAACAAGAATTGAACAAAAAAACACCTAAAACCCCAACACATATGTGCCCTGGAGCTAGAGGCCAGGACATGAACAAAGACGCGAGGGTCTACAAAGACCCGAGTAATGAGCAGAGGCCAATTAAAAAGAGCTGCTCCCTCCTCCTCCTCCTCATCTACCAACCTCCCTTTCTCCTCCTCGCTCTATCTGTCCTTCTGTCTCTCCTCCTCCAGTGGCTTGTTATTGATCACCTTTAACCCCGTCTCTCAGTGGTGTCAAAACTACCATTTAGGATCATCCCTTGGGCTGAGCGTGTGTCGATCGCACCCTGCCCCATAAATCATTACCGGGAGGAGGGTGAGGATGGGTCTGGCTGGCCCGAAGTGCAGAGTCGAAGGCCTGACTTTCACAGACACACTTTGGCAGAGCGCAAGCCCATGCCCCCAGGGGGTCAAGGGTCACTGACGGTCCCATGGATTAGCACCCAGACACCCCCGCTAACCCTGGTCTCTCCAGCCGACTCACCTCGATTCCCCCACGGGCCGGCGGTGGCACCCCTTTGATTTTTAAATAAGACAAAAGGTCAGTCGGCATCCTGACCTGTCTCCGCAGTGATCTCCCTCCCTGTACGTGGCAGTTCTTCTTTATTCATGATGGATCCTAATTTCTGTCTTCTTGCCGCAAACTGAATGAAGGATGAGCAAAGTTTTAGGTGAGATGTAAAGGGGAAGTTCACACAATGATATGGTCCAGAGAGTTTGTCGGTGGCACAAACGATCGGTGCTGTGGGCTGCAGGAGGCTATTGTTGTCACTGTCTATCTGTTCGGCTATCTGTGTTGGCCTCATGCAAACTCCCCTACCTCCTCCTGGGCTGGAGGCGCCTCATCGCCTCAGTACACGGCTCCATATCAGCCAGATGCTGCATCCACCCACAGCCCTCCTCCTCCTCTCTTCACCCCCTCACCATCCCCCCCATTTGCTTTCCTCCCTATGTGGAGGGGCAAATAAACAATCCCCTCCATCTTTTTCCTTCAAACCTGCCTCTGTCTTCCTGTCTGTCCACCTGCTGCTCCCCCTGCAGTGGTCAGACTAGGTTAGGTTACCCTCCTCAGTCACAGTCAAGGGGCCTGGGAATGAGGGGATGGTGACCAGAGGTGACAGGTCCTTTGTTGGGGTAAACACTCATGACCCATGGGGAGGCAGGCACAGGAAAGGAGTAGGGGAATCACTCTCCTCAAATCCAGACCCCTCACATCCAATTGGATGATGCTGTTGGAGACAATTTTGTCACTTTCTTGTCCTAGTTAGCGACCAGCATTGGATTGTAACCATATACAGTTACTTTAATGCTACTCAAGTACAACTTTAAGGTGCACTTTTGAGTTTTTAAAAACATTTTTAGTCTAGTATTATTGCTACTTTAACTTAAACGCACACTACATATTTTCAGCAACTGTGGTCTCTCAGTAAGATGTAGCTTGGGATCATGGGAGCTGCTGGCTCCGTTGTTGAACAACCACCATTGCTGATAGAAAATCTATCTGACACCATCTCTGAGACAGAAATGTTCACAGACAAGGTAATGCATTAACATTTGATGTCATAAAAAGTTTTGTACGCCAACTTCGTTCCTCACCCTTGTCTTGTTACCATGTGGTGTTTCCTGTGTTTACCCGGAAGTTATAGTGACAGGCAACCCAATTTTTGATTTATTTTTTCCTGTTAAAAGTTTTTTTCTTAATATGGAAAGTTTTTTCTCACTCAAAACGAGGGTCTAAAGATAGAGGATGTCGTTCCCTGTAAGAGCCCACTTAGTCAAGGTGATTGTGATTTTGGGCTATATAAACAAAATTGATTTGATTTGATTTGATGACATGCACTTTTAGTTTAAATGAAAAAATATGGATTTTTCTGGGATTTAATATTGTCGGAAATATTAAGATAACAAAGATGTAGTTGTTTTTAAAGCAGTAATGCCATATAATACATCTTTGAGTAAAGAATCTGAATACTTCTTCCATATTGTGAGCAATATATACAAATAGTCAAATCTTTGTTGTCGGGCTTCCATATTCACCTCAGTTCAAATATGACTGATGCAACTTTGTAATGTGTGACTTGGAAATCATTCTCACACCAATGAGCTTTCGTCACAAACAGATGAAAGGTAATCCATTGATGTTGAAGGGGGGGATGGTGGTGAGGCAAAACAGAGGGTATGGATTTGGTACCCATTGTTGGTAGGGGGGGTTCCCATGTGCCTTTCCACACACTCCACCCCACCCACCTCTCCCCTGCGGGACAGCTCTACCAGGGGGTGCAGGCGTGGGACAGGACACCGCGCCGTCGAGGGGATTAATTGGTGTGGCACCTCTTCGGTGCACATGGCCAAAGCAATTAAATAGTGGCCCTAGGCCCTCAGTTTGCCATTACTAAACCGGTGACAAAGCAGCAAATTGGCGCCCTTTCTTTCTTTAGTGGTGCCCACATATGAGTGCATATGGTGGAGAGATGAAACAAAATTCTGCATGTGTCTGCAGATGTTGTGTTCATAGGTGTGAGTACAGGGAGGAGGAAGACAGCAGACATGAGGAAGGTGAATAAAGAAGATTGACGATTAAAAAAAAAATACCCTACATTTTTTAATATTTGTGCTCTTTGCGCATATGTTTGTGTCCATGTCTCTCTGCATGGACATTTGAAGGTACTATGTGCACAGTGTAAGCAGGGTCTGGTGGCTTTCTTATCTCTTCCACTGTCTCTCCCACTCCCTGCAGCCGTCAATTAGTGAGCCTGGGTGTGCGAAGGCCTTGCGCTCTTTCACATGAGCCTTTGTTGCTTCTCTCTCTCTTTCTTTCTCTCTCTCTCTCTCACTCGCTCGCTCTCTCTCTCTCAGTCTCCCCCGTGTTTGAAGATTGAGAAGAGACACAAGGCAGGTTACTGTTCTGTCTCTCTGGGGTGTTGGTTGCTGTCTGCCCCTCTGTAAGCCTGCCTGGGCCTGAAGCAGCAGAGCACAGTATCCGCAGAGCCTTCAAACGCAGGAGGGAAAACACAAGCCAAGCCATGGACAGCCGACCTCCATCAGAAAAAAAGGATGGCTGTGTCAGTTACACCGTCACCTCTACCAGTGCAGAAAGATGAATAAACCCATGAGATGTGTACGCACAGTAGATTGTGTGATGTTTGTAGAAGGTGTAAGCGAACGAGGAGAAGGACGAGGAGAAGTGCGTGAATGATGCGAAGAGGAAGGCAGGTAGGTGGATGAGGATGGAGACGGGGAAGTGGAAGGATGAAGGGAAAGCGAAGGATACACAGTGAGAAAGAAAAGGAGTGATAGGAGAAAGAAAATGGGTAAAGAAGGAGGTAAGAAGGAAAATGAAGGAAACAGATGTGGATAAGGATGTGAAGGAGAACAGAATAAATGTAAAACGGGCGAAAGGAGGGCAAAATTAATTACATTTCTGTAAAAAATGCGTAGAAAAAGTAACTCAGTTTTCTTCATGTTGATCTGGCTGAACAGCTGTTTTCCCAACACCACACTTATCAAGTGTGAGTCCACCATGACAGCATTACGGCCATCTCCATCTCGTATTTTTTGGAACTAGAAGTGACCATATTTGTACAAGAGGGCGGAGCTGAGGAGACTGAAAACCTGATGACATACCGCGGTAGTGACTTGTCAATCACCACGCCCTAAATCAAGCCTGGCTTTACACTCTACATTTGACTGTAATTTACAAAATGAATATCGTGCTGTGTTGAAGAAGACTTGAAACTAGTGTTTGAGACCATAAACTCATTAAGAAATAAATCAAGTGAGAAGGACGTTCATTTTCTCATAAGCTTACATGCAACTGGACTTGGTTTAGAAACCAGTGGAGTACCCCCTGCTGTGGCCATTAGAAAGAATGCAGGTTTAAACCACAGTGGCTTCACTTTACAGAACATTAAGCTCTGTACATGTGTTATATAGTCAATGGTGTATATCACAGAGAATTGATATTAATGTATTAAACAATGTAAATAACAAGGGACTTCTTTTGGCCCTACAGTTGTTCCTTAAGCACATTCTGCATCTAAGTAATGCCTTTAAAAGTAGATTAAATATTACATATCAGCTGTGACAAAATAAGCTCCTTTATTCTCAATTACCAGTGTTTGTTTTCATGTATAGAGATGTTGAAGATGAAGCAGTTCACAGTTTCTGAGCCAGCGTAAAACCAAGATAGAGCCATAAAAAACACCTCTCCATACAGAGCTCTTCAGTTCAGCTGGTAGTTTTCAATGTAAAACTGAGTTGCTGTGTTGGATAACTGACCTTAGCTAGCAGCAATTGCTCTATTACATACTATTTAGCCTAAAAAGAACCACTGCATAAGCTTTTTTTTTTTTTTTTTTGAAGTGCAGACAACCTTTGTCTAACAAGGGTGAGACATGTTCACCCCCAACCATCCAGCCCCAACAACCCTCCACCCCAGCCCAGATCTCCAGACGCCGGGCTGGAGAGAGGCGTGAAGAAGGGGGCCAGACTGCTAGCCATCCATCACATCCATCTGACCCGCCCCACAGTGCTGAAAAGACCACGGTTATCACTCACCCCCTGACACAGTCATCGACGTTTGCCCTTAGACGCGCACACACAACCTCACACACTGAAGCACACATATAGACAATCCACAACATCTTTGCAGTCACTCCAAAATGTTCCGTCACCTCTTGTCCTTCCCTCCGTTGAACTCTCATCACCATCCATCAGCACTCCTCATTCACAAAAATGCCAGTACGCTCAACAGATGGCTCTGAACCGATATAATGACAAATGCCAGGTGACTCCAACAGGGACCAATCACGCTGGTCTGCACTCTCAACCGGAGAGCAGTTATTTCCAGTGCTGGAGAGCAGTTATGCAAAGCTAGTGTCGGCTTCGACCTAGACTGGTGGGGGCCTTTGTGCTGATCCGATTCCGGCGTTACAATAGCTTGTATTGTCCCGCTGCCTCTCAGCTTTATTACATATGTATGTGTTGATTGCTGCAAAACAACAATGCTGGTGCATGGCATTAAGCAGTAACAATAACAGTGATGCTTGGCGCTCCTACTCAGCGTTGGATGTTTATCCAACAAACCCCTGTGTTGACGCCCAGTCCCCCAATGGCGTGAAATACCAGCAGACGGGCCAGCTTGGAAATATCATGAATGGGGACTTTATGGAATACTTTCGATTATTGAGGCATATTTCAGTGATTTTAACAAAAAAGAAATGGCAGCTTAGGGATGATTTTTATTGTTATCCATGTATGAAATGACACAGAACTCCCGAGACAATGCGAATAACTTTTAGTTTTGGCTCAACGCTACGCTTTGTATATGAACCCAGTGAGATCCATACTGTGCAGATGTGTGAAATTGATACAGAATCCAGGGCACAATGGGCACATACGAGAGCGCTCTGAAAGGCTCAAAGGTCACCTGGCCCACCCACGTCACTGTGGTGTAACAAGCCTGCGTGGAATGCCAGGGGGTCGTTCTGGTTGAAAACCCTGGGTTTGTCACCCGCTCAACCCTCCAACCATCGTGACACACCCGAGCGGGCCAAGCAATGTGCACCCTGTGGTATCAGAGAGCTCCCCACCCTTGGGTCCCATTCACGCAAACCCACACTTGGGCGTACGCAGACAACAGCCATCTCTGATGCCCTTCTGATTCTCCCCGTTGGCATTTAGCTGGAGAAGTTGAGAGTGTGCGCGTGTGTCAGTGTTTGCGTGTGCATGTGTGTGTTTGTTTCAGCAGGGCTGTGTGCAGAAGGGAAGACTGGGTGGGGTGGCAGTGGGGTCGGGGGGATGAGGTGACAAGAGTTGTGGTGCAGATGTCCCCACAGCCAGCGGAGCCTCATGAATGGCCACTGTTGTGATGGTGACGGGGAAAGGCGTTGGAGGCCTGGCCTACGCACTCCAGTCATCTGAATGGCTGGAATTCAGCATGGTCGAAAAGACAAGCTCATGCGTGCAGAGTGGAAACAAAGCGGCCTCTTCATTCCTTTTTTTCCTCTATCTCTCTCTATCGCTTTCCCTCTTTCTTCTTTGGCTTTGAATTATTGTCGCTCTGTAAATGTGGCTGCAATTTTCATTGTGCTGAGGGTTTTGATTGGGACGCAAATCATTCTGGGTACTTCTAAAATGAAAAAAAATTACATCAGTCTTTCCTGTTTTTTAAATTTTTTAGTTATATCCTCTTGTGTTTTGTTGTTACTTTCTACTTCCTGCTCACCTGTGTTCTGTATGTCCTGTTTCCCTCCGATGCTTCTCCCACACCTGTCTCACATCAGCCTCGTCAGCGCTGCCTTGTCCCAGTGTCTGTCGACCTGCACCTCGTCCCCTCATTAGTTTGATTTGTATTTAAACCTGTGTTGTTCCTCCTTGTTTTCACCCACGCGTCTCCTGTCCCTCTTCCCCATCTTACTGTTTTTTCCTTGTTTTTTTTTTTTGTTTTTTTCAATTATTTTGGTATTTGCCTTTGCCTTTTGCTTTTGGGGCCTCTTTGTGTAAATCGTGTCATGTATATGCCGACAAGCATAAAAACAAATTGATTCATTCTTAATAATACAAAAGAAGCACATAATTCTTAGAGGACGAGGCACGATCTATTGAAACAAAGGAACAAAGATGGATTGGAAGTCACGGGATAATTGATTTGAAGTGGAAATGTTATGATTGATCTATTGATTTGCTGTCTGGTGCTCCTGCCCTTTTTAACAGCAGACATACGGCCTAACCCAGGGGACCGTGAAGCTCTGGCCTCAGAGACACACAGGTCCACCTATTTCCCATGCGACTATCGGGACTGTTAGACAAAGGAGAGACAGGATTAGGCTGCTTCTTGAAGCTCTGTCCTGTTAAACATCTGCTCAGCCAATCTAAGAAAGTCGATGCCTGTTCAAACACGTTTTGTGACTCAAAGGATGTTTTGCGTCTCAGAACTTATTGTCACTTATCAGCATTTTTCAGATGAAATGATGTGACTGATATTCAATTGACAGAAGGGGAATTGACTGTATGCTTGCTGAAAACACATTTATAAAAAGAGAGAATACATCTTCCGCTGCTCTCGGTTTGCCCTAGATTTTCTTTACAGTGCTCTGTCAACATTAGATGTAAGTGAGAGTGCGCGCACACACACACACATACACAGATGCACAAAAGACATTTACTGCCAGCTTTTCTCAAATAACAGCATGCGTCAATCCGTGAGTCTGAGAATCAGAGAAAGAGCACGTGGATAGCGGTTAAAGCCCAACCAGTGGAGATGGCAGATAACTAAAGATGTCACACATTACACTTAAGAAAAAAAAACTAAATTTCAGAGTTTAAAAGACAAATCAACAGTCTATTTGTTCCTATTATGTATCTAAACCTTAGTTAAAACTGAAGTACACACAGCTTTAATCTTTTTATTGTTTGACAGTGAAGTGGACAGCCAGACTACAGTGAAGTCCTTTATCCTGAGCAACAAACAGATAAATCACTCAGCTGTTACCCACACACTCACACACACTCACACACACACACTCACAGGGGAGAGGCAGACAGTAAAAGTCCAATATGTCCCAAGAGGGACCAAGAAAAGGATTCTTGTTTGAAGCAGGAAGGGGTTATTGTTCACCAGATGCCAAGGCGTGGGCATCCGTGCACAGATAAGCTACAGGGAAACATTATCTCTCTGGGCCAGTTTACGAGACCCAGTCCGGCCTGGCCAGGCATAGTTCGGTCATAGGTACTTTATGTTCTGAGTGGCTCTTGTCTCCCATAAGAACAAAGTGCAGGCTTGTTGGAGAAACTCAGAGGGGTGAGTCCCTGCTCTCCTCCCACCTCCTCCCCTCCCCTCTGGCCCCCGGACCAACTGCGAGACTGCTGGAGTTCAAGCCTGGCCACGTGTTGGCCATTACACTCCCACAATGACCTTGTTGAGCTCAACATTTAGAGTCCCATAAAAACATTATTGTCCAACTCCTGGGATCATTTGTCCACTACCACAAAGGCTCAGAGAAAACCAAAATGTTAACCCCCCAGGGTTTTGCGGAGGCACATTTTTCAGATTCTGCCCCTTCTCCTCCTCTCTACCCATCCGCCCTCCCGATACCACATTGCGCCCACACTGACGTACTTCCCAGTGGTGCCCACAGGGCACTTCTACACCAGCACATTCAGAGCTGCTTGGTCAAAATGCTGCCCCATAAAATAGTCATTATGTGTTTTGTTCTCCCAAAGAGCAAAACCAACAATAATATCCATTCTCTTCTGCATACATCACCATTTCAGCTTTTTTCCTCTCATTTTATTGTCTTTTGCTCACAAATGTTCCTGTTTGTGATCCATCCATTCGTTCATCCGTCTATCCCTCCACTTTCAGACGCATAACTATGGACCCATAACAGCTAAAAGTCCCTAATGGTCATTTAGTCTCTAAATATGTCCATTTCACATCAGCTTGGTGCATGTACCTGCTGAGTGAATGGGCAAGGTCGTGCCAGCCTATTAGCCATATTAAAAACCAACCCATTATGGTAATTGGGGAGGTCTAATGCATGTACAGGTTGCTTAGCGCCCATGTATTAGCTCTGATAGATGACTCTGTGATTAGCATTGAAAGGTACATTGTAGTACAGCACAGCCGCTTGCCCCTGCGCTTGCCGTCCTCTGATCCTGTCTCTCAACGTGGTGACCTCTACTGTGGACATTTAGGCCAGTTATGCATGGCCCTGACCAAATGTTTGCTGCTGGGAACCAGAGTGACCGCTATGGACAAGGACATTTATTATTCACTGTGACACTGACAAAGACATTTTCCCTTTTTTTTTCTCAGTGGGCTGAAAAATACTCATAATTTCCATTTGGGTGGAAGGACACGATTGTGTTTCATCGTCATCACCAACCTTAAATGTACTTAAAGGGATTGTTTGAGTTGTTTGAATTGGGTTGTATGAGGTACTCATCCGTTAGTTAGTGTATTACCTACCTTTACCTTTCTCTCAGACAGCCCTTTCCGATGGAGAGCTGGGGCCACTAAATTGCTCCACCAGACTCCTTTGACAAAAACAGCAATTTTTACCCCGATGAATCTGAACTAAGCCTTTAAAACGCAGAAAAAGTCACGCAATAACACAAACTAACCGATCCAGGGAGCGGATGGTCAGTAACTACCATTTTCTGTAGCTAAAATGACTGTTTTGGTCAAGGGTTGTTGGCTTTGAAGAGCTTCTGTTTCCTGCAAGGAAGGGATATCCGACAGCATGATGAGGTGGTGAAAATGTTGAAAAAGTATGGCTTCCATCTTAAAGGCCCTATTTATATATATAAAAAAATAATAATAATAAAATTGAGTCTTGCAGTTCCAAAGTGTCAGTATTTGATGAGTTGGGAAAAAGACTCAAAAATCTACCTCTCTTGCAAATAGGTCCAAATAGGATTTTTTTTTTAGGTGGGTATTTTTCTGGTGCGTAGAATATGCTTTGCTGCTCCTCCCATCCATAGATTTAGCTTCTTACATCAATCTGCTTCTCCAAATCCAGGGCTGATTGATAAAAACCTCATGGAACCCCCACTACAAAAATACCTTTAAGATGCAGTGTAAATGTAGAAGCTGTACATCCTGGACTCATCCTCTAATGCAACACATTAAAACACTCAAGAGAGCAGAACAGTTTTGTATTGGGACAATCTTATGTTATTATTAAAAATGCAAATATCTCAGGATTTCAATAAAAGCGGTAAAAATCTTGAATGGAGGATATGGAGAAGAGGTAGCAAGAACCCACAGTCATACTGATGAGAGTGTTAATACTTATGCTACAAGTTTTTAATTTAGAAATCCATGAGGGAAATGCTTTGCCTTGAGTATCCAAATCACATTTCATTAAATTTTACCATCTGTCCTGAACCACCGGCACCCACCCCAATCCTTGCCTTACTCCCAATCCGGAGCTCCCATCCCCTGCTCTGTGAGCGGCCCTGACTGGGTCTCTCAGGGAAGGGAGCACATTCTCCTTTCATCCCCTCTTAGAGGACAAACATCAGTCCCATCTCGCCGCCCATCCATATTCATGAGCCGCTTATAAATATCTGATAGCAGCATCGCTACAGCTGTTTAGCTGGGAGAGCAACGTAAAGCGCTTCGCGTATACACGCACAGGCACACAAACAAACATTTTGACCGGGTTCTGCATCCATGTGCACATACATACACACTTAAAAATGTAGTGTATTGTTCTCTCTCTCACAAACGCATGCTGGTTGGAGGCCAGATATCTGCCCTAAATCTCCCTGTGGTTCTACCTGCCCGGCCCCCTGATAGCATCGGCACATTGCAGGGCTATCGCTCTCTCTCATTCTCTCTCTCCGGCTTTAATTAAAGCGTAAGTGTGACTACAAAATGAGAGAGGAATCCTTAAGTGCCGTATTTACCTTCCCTCTGACAGGGCTCATGCTTATCAGTGAGGCGCGAGCACTGGAGCCAAGAGACAGGGACTTCTCAAAGGCCTGAGTAATCGCTCGGTCCCCTTAACACACACACACACACACATACACACACATACACACATATATACTGAACCTGAGCGTCACCCATCTCGCGTTGCCTCTCTCCCTGTTTGCATGCATGTGGAATACAAATGCTCAGCTCTCATCAATTTCAGGAATGTAGATTATCTAATGAAACGTACAGTAAGTACAAAGAGTTTAACTGAGTCAACACTCGTAACACCTCATTAAGACGAGACAAAACAACACAACACTGTATGAGAGGGGAATTTCTTATGTTCAGTCATGTGGCTGTAGCGATTCATGCTAATTATGCTTCTATTAATTCCAAACAAACAAAGTCTTTTCACTGTTTTACTGGAACATCTCACTTCCTGTGTGCCAGAGGATTTCTCCCTGGGAAGAAACTAGTATCATGTTGCTCCATGTTGAAAAGCAAGAGAAAAGCAATGCAGAGAAGATTGAAATGAAAACGTTGACGTATATGAAATAGTAAACTCAACAGAAATCGGTCAGACTGAGTGAGGAGCGCTGGATGGGGCAGCGGCCAAATTCGTACAAGGAACTTGATGGGATCGCAGGCTGCGCTGCGGGAAAGACATAAAACTTGCAGATGCGGGACCTGTCTTTTCTTTTTATAAGACTGGATCATTTGAGTCATCAATATAAGTAGCTCTCCTGGTAGAGCTTGCACCCAAATGCTGTGTCCTTATCACCTCAGCCTGGCTTCTTCCCCCCATTTTCCTTCATTATTAGCCCGTCCTATCGAAGTGAAACTCTCGCCAAAATGCAACCGAGGCTTTTTTTGTGAATGTGTATGAGTCAAACCTTCATGTAAAAGCATAATTACGACGAAAGAGGCACTTTTAAGATTTACTGTATTTTCGTTTTCAGGTCAAACTCATTTTAAATGGCAGTGCTAGGGGCAAATTATCAATAGCATCAAAATCGTTATTTTTAAAACACTAAGAAGACTTGACACAACATGAAACTTTGCTCGTAGTATAACCAGGGTCTCTACACATGAACACGAGCATTGAGAACATTGTGTGTGTACACAGAGTTTACTAAAAAGAGAGTTTTTGGACAAATCACGTTAGCAGATATTTCTTCCGCTCACCGCCGTCCTGCCAGTGAGAAGTATCGATTTCCGAAGGCAATGTAACATGGAGGGCAGTTATAGGACATTTTGGTGAGAGTTTCACTTTAAATCAAATAAGCCAAAAAAATTAAACATTATTTAAAAAAAGAATACTGTAAATGGCTGACATACAGTCCAATATAAGTCCAAGTCCAATATTCACACTCTGTGCTTCACCAACTGCTGAAGGAAACATCTGGCGTTTTAACAGCTAAGTGCCGAAACTTTGAATGCTGTATGGTGCTGTGGAGGTAATGTTCAGTAGGGTTTTGTATGATTTTTTCTTCTAAAACAGCCAAAAATGCCTTTAATCAGTTCTGACGAGAGCATGAAAGTGAACCAAAACCGAAACAATGAGCTAAAAGACGCTAAAACACTAGAACTGTAGATGGTAGTCTGATTATAATTGGCTGTGGGTTCATCAGCGTGAGCTTCCTCTCTCACACTCATTTCATCGATCGCTAATATAAAAAAAAAAGATCATTTTGTTTCACCCTTCTTATTTCGTTTCAACCTTCATGCCAAATAAAAATCCATCTTGTATTTTCCATATATGAAGAGGAGCCTTGCAGCCATTTACAATGCAGAATCCTTGGGAGAAGGAAACAGAAGGGGCCTTTCTTTTTTTCTTTTTTTTTTCCTGGGGCTCCAGATTAGAACGGCGATATGAACACCTCCCTATCACTGTCTGGTAGTGGCTTCCTAATCACATCCCTGCAACTGATACCGGGGCAGACACAGAACGTGAGAAGGAGGGTGAGCAAGAAGAAGAGAAAGGGAAGAGAGAGAGAGAGAGAGAGAGAGGCAGCTAAAGGCACAATCTTGGAAATCAAATGCCACAATCCACCGCGTGCTTAGTATGGCAACAGATACAGGGACAATATTCAAAGGTGACATTGCAATCAGTGGACAATACTGGCGTGGGTTCCTGCACTCTCAGGCAGGTAGAACACCCAAAACTGCACTTCTGAGGAACTCTTGCTGGTGTTTCCTTTTCTCGTCTTTTGATTCTTTTTTTTTTTTTTTTAATTTACAGATACCTAACCGCTTCCAGTCGCCCATCTTCTCCTCGAACTCATTAGAATCATTAGAATTGCTGATGCCGGCAAGAAAACACATTTTGCTTCGGTCTGAAGAATATCTTTGTTCTGTTTCCAATACAAATAGAAGGAGATTTAAATATTGCTCCTCTGGAGTGTGCCTGTGTGGCTGTGTAAGAGAGAGAGAGGGAGCGAGAGTTTGAGTGTACTGTGTGCATCTGTGTGTCGAGCCGCGATTGGTTGCGCATACGAAAGGATGAGAATCTGTGTGTGCGTGTCTGTGTGCGTGTGTGTGTGGCACTATGTGTGTTCCCAGAGGGTATTTCTGTTCCTTGTGTGGAGTACAG
This sequence comes from Diplodus puntazzo, assembly GCA_963678695.2. NCBI lineage: Eukaryota > Metazoa > Chordata > Actinopteri > Spariformes > Sparidae > Diplodus > Diplodus puntazzo. The sequence continues at coordinate 9,471,346 of OZ023160.1, forward strand.
TTAAAGTGAACAATAGGCAGTGCTGCACTGCACCCTATGCAGCGTGATACTACAGAACATCAACAAAAGGCAGAATACAGCTTTGTTCAGGAATCTGGAATCTTACTTCAGTTTTGGAAAGGGTCCAACATTTTAGCCACAAGAGGGTCTTAAATATCAATGTAAACCCAGATGACGTCCTAGTCTCTGGATCAGAGTGGCCAATAGCTTCGGCCCTCTACTCAGAAAAGACAGCAGAGTACATTCAGTGTAACTGCACTGCAACAGGTGCATTGTGTAGTTTTACATATCAAGACAAATCAAGAGACAGGGACAAAACAACTACACGTAATTTAGTTAATAGAAAATACATCAGAAGTTGAGAAAAAGTAAGGATTACAGAAATAAAAAAAGAAAAACATAACCAAAGGAGTGAAAAATTAAAGTAGAACAGAAGTCAAATATTTAAAAAACCCAGCAGAAATTAAAAGGACACAATGGGAGTAAATAGTAGATGGAGAATTGAAAAGGGGAGGGAAGGCTGAAGCTAGCTAGCTTTCCTCATTAGCCATGCAGAGCATCTTGGCTCCTCTCCCACACCTCCCGGCTCATCATCGCCTGGGCCCTGGCTGCCAGCGCACCCCCACCTCCACGAACCATCCCTCTCTGCCTCATCCCTCCCTCCCTCCCTCCCCCTTCCAGCCCCTATAATCACACCCGCAATCGCAGCCCCTAATTAGGTTAATTAATTTGTATCAGCCCTTGTAGGGACTTGGCTGATGAGGCAGCCATAATAGCATCAGCGATTGTGCCCCCCCCCACCCCTTCACACCTCCCCTCCCTTGCAAAAAAGAAAAGGAGCAAAAAAAAAAAAAGAAAGATCTGATGCGAGCCTCTCTGTGACAAGACAGGACTATAAACCACGGGGTCATATTTACCTCCCCACCCCCAACCTTTCTCCCAACTGCGTCTTTTCTCCCCTCTAACCCCAACACATCCCTTCCCCCCTGCTCTTGTTATTCAATAGGGGTGACACTGACACCTAAATAGTGATATATAACCCGGTCAGCGCTTCATTGTGTCCACTGGAATGAAAACATCCCGCGTTATAATAATTGAGTCGGTGACATACTTGCATGCATATAGAAGTGTGGTGTGTTTTGCTTGTTTGTTTACACTGTCGTGGTGTTCCAAAAGTCGGCAGGGGAAAAAAGTGCACGGCATGATAATGATTCTCTTGGCGGTTTGTCTCTGTAGTCGTCAGAGGGACCGATTGAAGCATCGCATTACAATCAGCGGCCCTCATCGCCCCTCATCAGGCCACTGACGAACAAACTCTGATTAACACCCCCATCTGATTACTGCAATCACCCGGGCGAACCACGCACAAGCACTGTCCCCTACCAGCACACATGCGCGTACACACACACACACACACACACACACACACACACACACACACACACACACACACACACACACACACACACGTGTACACTGATTCTAACAGTGATCTGAGGCGCACCAGTACACAAAAAAAAAGTAGCTCTCATCACGCAGTTGCATCAGAGAGGTAGGCATTAGAGAAACAACACACGTGCATGACGGGAGCAGAGTGTTTGTGTGACAGATAGGAGCACAGATTAAGATACAGAGGATATTATAATGAAGTGAGAAGGAGCTCGACAGAAGAGGAAACTAATATCATGAGTAATTTTCGAAAAAACGTACACACCTACAGTACCAAAAACCCAGGTGTCCGGAGTGTGTAATCGCCAGAATATTGCTCAGTTCCAAAACACACACAAACACCGCCCCCCTCCCCTCTCGCCCCGCCGCCATACACAAGAAGTGGGTGCATTCAATTGTGATGCAAGCAGACACATGCATAAATATACACACACACACACGCAATCTCAGGCAGACAATGACACGGGGAGGCTTCGAGACAAGGACAGATCCGGTAGTTAAAGCGTAATGAACACGTCCCCGAGGCGCGCGCCTGGCATTCCCCTGAATGATGGACTGACAGTAATACTGGGGCAGATGGGGTGCCCTCCACGCCCCGTTCAACACCACACACACATGTACACACACCCTCCCCCTGTTCTCTCCTGTCCCTCTCTCCTGCAGAGAGTTACCCCCTGTAGGTCTGATGTGGAGGTGGTGGTGGTGGTGGGGGGGACCAGAGGTGCTGCGTATGTATGTGTGTGTGTGTGCACCTAGAGGTGGGGGGCACAAGTATCAGGCCCCCGTCATGATTTAGGCTCCCATGCAAATTTAATCAATTCGAGTACCTCTCGCCAGCCAGGGCTCATTAGCGGCAATTTAAAAAGGGGGCTCTGTGATCCCCACCTCATTGCATGAGCCAGACATTCAACTCAGGCACACACACACACGCACACACACACACACACACACGCATAAACATGCTAAGATATACACACGTATCCAAATACTCACACACAAGTACACAAAAGCACACACACGTCAGGGGCACTGTCAAGGCTGTAAAGATTTTCCTTCAGACGTCTTCCCCCTGGCATGGAGAGAGACCCTGCCTGCACGCCAGCCCAGACCCCCCCACCACCACCACTACCACCACCTCTCCTCCCCCTTCTCTGTCCCCTCCTCTCTATCCACTACTTCAAAAGCCCCATGACACCCAGCTTCAAGTTAAAGGAGAGAGGGATCCGAAGATAAAGACTACCTCTCATCCCCCCACCCCTCGCATTCTGAGACACCCTCCCAACGCTCAATCCCCAGGCTACCTCTCTCTTCTCCCCACCTCTCGCTCTCCAGCTCTCCGTAATTGGGGGATCGATTAGTATTGTCCTTAACCATCCTTAACCTCGGCTCTGTGCACGAAGCTTTGGAGCGGGGCAGAGCTGTGTTGCTGGAACAAGGCGGCTGGAGGTGCAGCACTTGTGGTTTGCACGGATCAAGTGCCAGGTTAAAGCCATGCGGAGAGGTGATGGTGGTTTGGGGACTCATTTGCATTCTGTGTCATCTAATGGGAGAGAGAAAATGTGACAGCAAAAATCAGCTGTTATTGCTTTAAAAATACGAGTTTCTTTTCCCCCCGAAATTACAATTAAACATTCTGTAGGATTTCTGAGACTTCTGCTTCCACCTGAATCCAAATGAGGCAAGCAGTGAAATAATACATTTTGAAAATGTAAAAGCTCACTTTCACATGTATCATACATCACATAGTGTCAACAGTTTTGATGCGGTTGTTTCTCCAGAAGAAAGTCGCTCTCATAAAAACATGTTCAAAGTGAGGTCTGTAATGTTTGCGAGTAGGTCTGAGGAGGGACGGTAGAGCAGCTTAAATCTCAAACCCAGAGCAAATAGAAACAAATCTATGTTTGGGTAAATAGCATGCACAGTAAATAATGTGTGTGAACTGAGCCATTAAAGGTCCAATGTGTCGGATTTAGGAGGCTAAAATAATCCCATTTATATCTATTGAGGGTGTGGGGACTCTTCCAAGGGGTCCACCATTTTTCTAGAGTAGCCCAGAATGGACAAACCAAACACCAGCTCGAGCGAAGGCTTTTTTGATGTCTTTAGCGACCACTGCTAGGGAGGGAGATGTGAGGGATATTAAGTTGGTTGCAATCTTCAACCTTGCTGCTAGATGCCATTTAATCCTACACACTGAACCTTTAAATTGGTTATAAAACAGCCACAGTTTAGTACTACTGCCTCGATATGACTTGCATGAGCAAGAGGATTGGCTACTTCTGAGTAATTAAAATAGTTATTATTAATAGCTGTCATCAGGTAATTAAAACTATTTTGTGTCGCAGTGCTGAGGATGAATTGTGGAGTCTTGCAGCCTGAGGAAAAAGAAGCTGCTCTGTTGTCTGGTGGTAGAGTAGGACACTAATAAAGGTTGACCTTGTTTCACTGCCGTCACCTCTTCTCCACAGAGGCCACCATAATCAACAAAAAATGAAAGTCCCTTGAGCTAGTCTTAAAATAAAATAGATAAATACTCCCATATCTTCCACACGTCCAATTGAAAAATCACTGGTCTCTAAGGTTTTTTTTTAAAAACAGTAAAAAAATGTTTAAAATGCAGACTTTATAAGCACAAAATAACCGATCACATAATCTCCCCCTCATTTAAAGGAGAAGGTTTTGCCATAATACGTTTCATAACTAAACTTGCAGAACAAAGATCCATTGTGTTGTACCCCTTCTTAACCAGGCTACACTTTCACTCTCAAACAGTTACTATAAATTGGGGTCAATGTCATACCCTGCAGCTGTGTGACTACCACATGGCACTCCACTTCTAACCCCCTCATTCCAAAACATGACTATTGGTTAGCGAACCTCCAGGGTCATTAACTTTCAGGGGGAGCAGGATGGCCTGTGCGAGTCGTCAAATGAATTACGAGGCTTTTGACAATAGAGAAATGCCTGTCTATATCTTTAAAATCAGAAGGTCGCCCGCTGCCCACCCATGAGCCCTGCCATGCCACTGCACCCCGGCATAAGAGTCCCGTTGCTGGGGGGGAAATGAAAGGAGAGCTTTAGGAGGAACAGTGGCTCATCTGTGCTCGGGTCGCGCAGCCACATAGGGGTCCCGGAACTGCGCACATAGTGTTTTGACCCCTGGGCTCTCCTCTACGACCTCCACCCCCTCCGCTTATGGATGCTGGGCCCGAGGGTCCCGGTGCACGCACGCTCTCCCAGCGGTGTGACGCAGTAGCGGAGGGCAGGGAGGGTGGGAGGAAGGCATGAGGAAGGAGGGAAGGAGAGTTGGCGGAGGACGTCAATCACTCTTTTTACTGGGCACAGCACAACTCTGACATGAATGGTCAACACTGAAATGCCACCGAAGGACCTTGCCGGATCTTGTGCGTTCTTGTGTGGAGCACAAATTCAACAAATGCCTCCAGAAACTGTTTGCCACATTTGTTTCATTTTAATATTCCTCATCAACATTTCTACAGCAATTAGGCCGCAGTTAAATGAGATCAACCTTTCCGATCGTACACCCGCCATCACTCTTCTCTCCGTTCTGGCCCATCCTGGGGTGTTGGCTCACCTTTGCTCTGGTCAGCAGTGTTTGGGCCAAAGGCTCTGGTCCTCTCTCCTCCAGCCCCTCTACCTCTCACTGGGCCCGGTGACATTTCTGCCTGGCTCCCTCTCTCCCCTCTTCCCCTCTAGTGGCTCCCAGGAGAGGCTGATGGATGGGGCCTGTTTATGAAGCTGCTGCCACCACAGTGATCAATCAAACCCGGGTCACTGTGATCTGCTGCCTAGCGCCCGGTCCTCAGTCTATTTCACACCGCCGGCTGGAGGAGCCGCACATACAGTTTGTTAGTCCCCTCTACATGCACATACGTGGCCAGAGAGAGCTTGATGGAGAAAGACAGCGCTGTAAAGAACTAGAGAAGGATCCTGAAATATGGTGCTTCAGAACATTTCACAGCGTCATGACTATGATTGTCAGGACAGGAGACTTGGTGAGGGATGATGGCAGGAGGATCAGGAGAAGAGTTGGCCTTGGTGGAAGTCAAACCAGGTATCTTACAGCGAGGTATCTGAGCTAATCCCTGCTCCACCACGGCACCCAAAATGATCAGCACACCTTCCTGAGAAGCCTAATTAGCCAAAGACCATAAACCTGTGTGAGCTGGAGAGAACTGTGAAAGCAGATAAGATTAGAGGAAGACACGTGAGGTGACAGTCCTCATGGGCCTTTCTCATGGAAGACATTTTGACATGTCACGGTAGGAAAAGCACAGGTGTTAATTAATTAAAATGAAGGATGGCTTGATTCTATTCAGCTGCTTCAGTTTCTGGGTCATGGTATTGAACACCTGAACAGAGCGAGTCACTGTTAATGTGCTGCTTTGGTTTGCGTTTCCTACTATGAAAAGTCCAAATGTTTCTGTAAAACAGGCTGATAACAATATTGTGAACTTGATCATGGGCATTGACTTGGTTAATAAGTAATGGGATATCTTGGTGTTTCTCAGATAGGGATATGTGCCCCCAAGTTTGACTTTGGAGTACATCTGCGGAGTGAAATTTGTCTTAAGATGTTACTTTTAAACAACCTGTCATTAAGCTAAAAAGCCAAAAATAATTGTACTATAATACGTTTATAAAACATGTAAATATAAGTGCAATACACCACATTTTATATTCAGTATTCCAAATGCAATCGAGAATTGTTATTTTGAATTCATTCTAAAAAAAAAAGGGTGGTGGCATATCACAAGAATAACTGCTGCTAACTGTAGCTCAGTTAGCCTTGCAGTTAGCGGCCAAGGCTGGGAGCTCGGACCTTTGGGCTGGTTGAGGCTAGCATGCTAACTTCAGGAGATATCTGTGCAACACAATACATGGGCATTAAATCAAACTGTTATTTCTTCACATTCTGTTGATAAGTGAATGTATGAAAACCTCACAGAAGAAGAACGAGGGGAGGAAGAAGAAGATGAAGAGGGAGAAAGCAACAAACGCAGTTACATTTTCACAATTCTGTTTGTTCACCGTGAGCAGGAAGCTAGTTTTATTAATGAATGAAATTTAGGAAGATGGATTTGTGGTTGAAACGTAGCAGCAGTACAGCTAAAAATCAGGGAGACGGTGAAAAAGAAAGCGAGCAACTTGCAGCTCAGCGCAACTTCATCTTAGCGTTAATGCGTGACGACAAAAATTGCGCAGCCGTGAATTTAGTGTTTTTTCATTTATAAGGTTGTTTAATGAATCGTACACTGATGGCGTAGTGCTGCATTGTACCTCTTTGTACAGGTGGGGCACTTTTTCATATGTAAAGATGTTTTCCTTTTAGTCAAAGGGTAATTGAAAAATTATTCCAAAAAGGGTGCATTATTGACAAAAAGAGATTTCAGATGACCTGTGACAAAGTCCCAGGCAGCATCACATCAGCGACATAACTCGGTGAATTAGATTAGGCTGTGGAGAGGGACGTGGCTATAACAATTGTTACATTTGCCTCTCAAGGGAGCCTTTTAACAAGGCATACGCACAGCTGCAGCTAATAAAATTAATAATGGGTAATTTTGATTAAAGTGAGCTAATGAGCGAGCATCGACAATACTATTGTTATTGCCAATGCTTGTTAATTGACACCTAGATTAATTTTATTAGCTGCAGCTGTGTCTACCCTGCTGTGAAACAGTGTGTTGGGAGGTTTACGCCGCATCCAAAGTCAAGGGGCTGCAACAAAAGGTGTGTGTCCTTCACGGGCTCTGAAGACTCTGAACCTGCAACTCCGCTGCACAAGATGGTTCTAGACTCAGAGATCTGCACTGACAGCGTGTCTTCATCATCTCATCCTCAGTCAGGAATTTCCAAGTTTATCACCAGGAAGTTGCCTTCAAATGACCAACAGACTGGTAACCTGTGTTGCCTGACTTCTGTTGTGTGACTGATAAACCACGTGGATGCAAATTTTATACCTAACATGGCTCTGACGCGATAGATTATTTGAGTTGACGAGAACAACCTGAATATTATGGACGCACTCGCCACAGAGCTGCAGGACACTGAGGGTATGAGGGCGTCCTTCAAATTCTGGCAGAAGAAGAATGCATTTCTTAGCCGCTTTTTGGAGAAGCCTTTGAAGGAGGACCGGCAGTGGTGGAATGTAACTAAGTGCATAAAAGGCTGACAGCTCTAGTTACTAGTTACTTTAGGAATAAATAAGATTTTTGCACACTAAACATAAAACAAGCTTATAAAATAGGTTGTGTTACAAATTAAACCACCCAACAGTGTTGACAAGTACAGCTGAAATGATCTGAAACCCTTCTGTTATTTTTAATGCGAAAACATTTTATTTCCAGCTCCTACAATGTGATTTCCTTCTTTTCCTTTAAATGGCTTTTTGAACACTTTAATGGTTTTAAGTGAGAAGGTGTCATTATTTTCAGCAGAATAATTCAAAAATGAAATTACTCATTAGTTGTAGCTCTAGATAGTTCAACACGAGCTCTGCCTCAGCCTGCTGCAACAGTAATATCCTGCTTTTACATGAATGCATGAGCAATAATAATCTAATGACAGAATATATAATGATACAACAGTAAGGGTGTCATTTTTTCTTACACTTTTAATTTTCCCGGTTCTCCTGACATGCTGTGACTTGTGTAATGGTTTCAATGCTAGACTTTTACTTGTAACGAAATGTTTTTTTTACAGCATGGCATCAATACTTTAAGTAAAGGAGATGAACATTTCCTCCAACACTGACAACAGGCTTGAAATGTGAATGTTCAACTCCTCAGTTCCGAGCACAACCACACTTAACTCAACACTGGAGTAGATGTTGGTTTATACTTATAACTGACTTACAGTTTTGTCTTCTCAATATGCATGTTTATGGGACTTCAGCTACCAACTGATTTTTTCCCCCCAAACATTGAGATAAGGAACACTAATGCCACCTACTGGTACAACACCAAAATACACTCTACTGGCAGCCCAGCTGACCGGGGCGCAAACCACCACTTGAAATTCAGCCTGAGGCTTCTTTCAGTAGTCGTTGTCTCTTAATACCATTTATTAAGTCTCTCTATTGGCAATTAATACGCAGAATTACTCATTTTAAATCAGTCTCAGAAAGGGGTCAGCCACAAGTTATGATTTGAATGTTCTTCTGGATTTTATTTGAAAGAAACTAAAAAGATAAATATATACAAAACTGCAACAATATCTCAGGGATGGAAAGTGATCTCGTGTGAGATCATGGATTGATGCAGAAGTCCATTATTTCACCGGTTCGGTGATTTCTCCCCTCTCAGCGTTTCCTTTTTGGCTCAAACTTGTAGATAGCTGCAGCGTTGGGTGTCTCCTTTTTTACCTTCACTTTCTTGTTCTTATCCTGATGCACGGGGTAGAAAAGAAAGATCTTAAAATGTGACAGTTCATATGAGCAAAACAACAACTGCGAGTCATTTAGAAATATAACCAACATGCTTATTGTGATTAAAACATCTCCTCACCTGCAGGTCCTTGCGGGTCTGAATCTTCTGGCTGATTACAAACATTTTCTTTTCTCTGTCGATCCTCTGGGAGAGGATCCTATACTGGTGTTTCCGCTGCTTGGCCATTTTCTACAGTTCAAAGTGAGGAGAAAACAAAAAAACAAAACACCAGTGAGTGTCACCACAATATGAATGAGACACATTTTTCATTTTGAGACTTTAGATTTTTAGAGGCTTTGGATGGTCATTTAACAAATGATAGTGATCGACATGCATTACACTGACTGACCATCATACTGTGAGGCTCTACAGTTCCCTGGATGGTCTTGGTCTCCAGGGTTTCCAGAGTTGGCCTGTTGTACACTCGGTCCACCAGCTCAGGAGCTGTTTTCAGGTGGCTCGCCAGGTCAAATGAATGCACTGAAGGGACCGAGGAAAGCGTAACCATAAGCTTCACAAGTCACATATCAACCTTTAAAGCTCACAAAGACGTCTTTATAACCATCTGCTGTACGTTATATTTACCTTCTTTCTTGGAGTCCACAAAAAATGTATGCTTGTTTTTTTGTTTGCTGTCTGCATCCAGAAGATGGAGCTCTCCTTTCAGCCTCTCAATTTTCTGAAAGTTAATGATGAGCACACAAAGATCACTGAAGACATCGACAGAGGCTTTGTTTAGAAAGGATTCATTTCACTGTGGGAAGTCAGGTTATCATTACAGCTTTGATCAATTCCCCGTACGAATAAAAAAACTCATGTAAAACTTATTCTGTCTTATTTCCTCTGGGGAAACTACTTATACATTAATGATTTGATCATCAAACACGAGTGCACACAAGTCATATCAGCAAATGATGATTCAGAATTTATTTTAGATTATTGTTGCTTCCCTTGAGTCTTTGAGCCTTGTTGTGTTGTTGCTGTTTGGAAAATCCAAGCTCAATTTGAGAATTTGTGCATGTTGTGAATAGTGAATTTTTGGTGTGATACAGCTCTTCAGACGATTAATTGTTTAGGTATTACTTTTAGACCCACAGCCAACTATTTTAATATCAATTAATATGTCTGAGTAATTTCCTATGAAAAAAAGTGTAACTTCTCTGGTTCCAGCTTCTCACATAAGAATTTTCAAACATATCTTTGGGTTTTGGACAAAACAACACGTTTCAGGGCGTCATCTTGGGTTTTAGGAAGAAATAAAGATCCACATTTTTTAACATTTTCTGACAGTTTACAGACCAAACAACTAAGAATATACCGATTATCGAGGCTGATTTTCAGGTATCCGTGATTTTCTGTCAGATGTTGTGTCGTGAATTATCCAGCTCTCGGTGAGAATAAAGCCCTTTCTCTGTCTTAAATTAAGACCGTCGGCACCAGAGTTCCGGTGCATGATCTGTCACAGGGAAAATAAACTCACCTTTGCCTCTGCGACTCTTTTCATCTCCACATATCTGATATCCTGCGTCCTCATCACTTTCTTCTGCTCCTCTGTCATCTCCACCTCCTGGTTGCCCTTTTTCGGTATGTGAACTCCATCCTGTCAACATACAGTATTGTATATTGTAGTATTATAATATGTATTTAGATCGTATTTAGAGCTTTGTTGACTCCATTTTCTTTACTCTGATAACGTCGACAATCTCACCTCCAGCTTAGAGTTGATCATTTTAAAGTAGAACTCATCCGGGTTCTTCTCCAGAGCTTTCTTTCGCAGGGCAGCGAGAGTGTTTTGTTTCTTATGGTAGTCACTGAGAAACAAAACACACAAAAAACAGAAATGGTAAACTCAATACAAGACTTATTCCTCAACCTGTTTGACATGTTATGATTTTGGATCCACATGTCTTCAACTCACTCTGCACGAAGTTTGTAGTCTTTCTTCTTCTCCAGCAATCCCAAATGTTTCCTGAAAACAGGCTGTTGGAACAAAATAAGACAGGTAAGAAAACCTATACACATTAAATGTTTTTTTTTATTATTGTCACAAGAACATAACATGCAACTTAATGAGTTGGTGATAGTATGTAAACATCTCCTAAGTGTCACTGTACAGGAGGAACTCTCAACAGGATAGCAAGCTAACAGGCTAGCTAGCACAACACTGACATGCTCACCTGAGATCGTTCATGGTGGTTTCTCTGTTTGGATTTCAACGCTTTCCTGAACGAAGACATTTTGGAAGATTTTCCCAAGCGTAATGAAGCAAAAGCAGGTTTACGTTGAGGTTTTCTAAGCTGTAGAGACACTGAGACCTCCCTGCTAGCTGCTTCAGGTCTTGCTCTTCCCCAGTACACGTTAAACACATGGGTTCCTGCCGGCGTCACAGCGTGGGTTTCATTTCCGGTCCGCAGATTCGCAACTCACTCTGCAAACATCATGAAGTCATACAATAATGAGTTTCCGGGCATTTTTATTAACAGTACAAAAACTTTAAATTAAACTTTGTTGTTTTAAGGGAAGTAGAAACAGAATTATTTATTTTTTATTGATGTTATAAAGTCATTTGAACTTCATGTTACGAGTTGTAGAAGCGCGTAGCAGACAGCAGGTGGTGCTGTTGCACACATTTTAAACCCTGTTGCACATTCCTGCTGATTCTGGACAGTGACTACAGTAGTGACTACAGTAACAATAACATTTACTTGTACTGTACTTGAATGTTTCCATGTTATGGTACTTTATCCTCACAGTGCACATTTCACAAGGAAAAGCTGGACTGTTTATAAACATTTCTCTAAATAAGTTATGGATATTCTATTGTTTCACTTGGTTGTTTATTCTGTGATACATCTGAATTTTTATTTTGTGTTTTGTGAATATTTTTTTTTGTCCCTAAAAATAATGTGACACATCGCATTTAACTTTTATTGCATATTCATGAATATATGCACCCTAATCCCAATATCCCAAACTAAATTTGAGCGTGTACATCCTTCCTTCAACCAGGTAAAAACCTCACTGAAATCTCCTTTTTAACAGTGGCCGGGCCAAAATGGCAGCAAAAACATTATTTCAACATTAAACACAATACAAACTTACAAATGCAACAGTCACACACTGCAAATGAGTGAACACAATATACAGTGAGAGACAAAAGCACTAAATGCATATTCAACAACATTTTATTTGACTGAGAACATTTTTATTTACATGGCGACACAGTCGTGCCTCCTCACAGCCAGAAGGTCCGAGGTTCAACACCCGCTGGGGCAGGACCTTTCTGTGCAGTTTGCATGTTCCCCCCGTGCTTGCGTTGGTTTCCTCCAGGTACTCACACCATCAAAACATACACAAATAGGTTGATTCTCCAATCCGTACCCTTGACCAAAGGCACTGGCTAAGATCTGGAGTTGGTTCCCAGCTGCGAGGGTTAAGCCATGCCCACTGTTCCCTCAGGATGGGTTAAATGCATGTTGTACATTGTATGATATGTGGTCACATAAAGATTCTTCTTCTTCATCTCACCCCACTACATTGACAGTATTAAGATCTTTACAAACAAATCATATGGTCAGCTCATGTCAGGCCCATAAATCACTAGCAAAGATTTAACTACCCCACAATAAAGATATAAGTTAAGATTTGTTCCATGTACACCAGATACAACATTAAAATACTACTCTTGTGTATCCATAACTTGCAAAACTATAATTTTATTACATTCACAAAGGCTTGACCAATGCAAGACCTTTGTTGTACCTTTACTCTGAGTATTTTTGAACTGTTCCGTGCTTCTTTGATCTAAGTTAATGGTCTGAAAATCTCTTCTGCTGCTGGTAGTATGTGAATAAATCATTTAGAATGAATAAATGGATGGAAATTCAATAACATTGAAACAACCTAATCATCCACTTTTCTTAATAGTGTCTATCATTTATTGACCTCATGTCATTTAGCTTCAAAGCACTGCGATATATCATTCAAGTAATCACAGCCACAAAGTTGCGTCATTGGACTTACAAAGGGAAATGAGTTTAAATATATTTATCCAAGCAGAAGACCGATGCGACTGGTATCTGCCAGTTTCAAGTTGTGTACAAGCCTGCTTGGCACAGTTACCACTTAAAACAAGCGAGGGTTATCACAGTGCTGCTGACTTAATATGTTTTGGCTTCACTGTTCATCCACGAAATGATTTTGGTCATTATAATGAGGGCTTGCATTTGCCAGAGCGCACAGTTAACACTAATTGGTAACAAGTTTATGTTTTTCCAACATGGACATTTATTGCATGTTTCCGTTCGGGTTCCAGACTCCTGTTGTGATTTATGTCCAGGCCAATAGGCCTAAAAGAGATTACGCAGAAAACATTCACACACTCTCAAACCGGAATGGCGTCCACCATGTCATTTAGACTCAAACATTTTGTTATTTGTATCCTATAGGTTTAACTACCAGCGATCATGCGAAAGACAGTTACACAATCAGCAGCTTTTCCTCTCCGTTTTTTAAGAGGGGAAAAAGAGCTGCAGGAACTTGATGACGGGGTCATCACTCTACTCTGGGGGAAAAGACGATCCACTTCATGATATGATGATATTTTTGGGTAGAGGGTAGACAAAGACAAAGCCGCAACGGCACCAGTCGGCTAATCTCACCCAGACTCTCAACTCTCTGTGGATGTGAGAAGAGGCCTGAAGGACAGAGACTGATATTCCACTAAACAGCCATTTTTCCCCCCCTGGCGGCTCACTATCCCCCCTCGAACCGCAAGGAATTTGTTTTATATGTGTGAGATTTGCACGGCATGCAGGATGTTTTTTGCGGGTGATTAGACCTATGAATGGGATGAGTGTTTCCACATTATGTCACAGGGATGTTTATCAGTCTGGTGCCTAATGACCTCGATTCCTGTGAAGCTTCAGCCCAAGGCCCGACTGATCCACTCACCCACTAACATGTTTAACTAGGCAGGCGAAGAAGACGACCGGGATTTACGGGTTAAACGTCTGCGATCTGAATTGGTTGGCTCCTCGCTGTTTAATTCATGGGAGTATTTATCATTACAAGTGAAATGCCTGGTGAGCCGCGGCAGGGGTAAATGCTACTTTGGAAATCGGGGGCTTGTAACAAGCTGATGCAAGAGCAGGAGGACAAGGGGTTGTGGGTTTGCTCAGGGTCAGCAATAGAGGAATGCCCTTGTGGGGCAGATGCAGATCCGTTTGGTTTTCTAATATGACCCTGTAAAAATAACACTGCTGACATATTGTAAGACTGCTTCACTTGGGCTGAGCTCAGGGCTTTGGTATGTCTCCCCTGACCATGGTTGGTCCTCGTCTGCAGCGCGCCGCCAGGCCAACCCAGTTGAAAAATGCATGAGCCAGAAGTTCCTCCTGTGGGATTCTTTTGTTGCATCTCTTAATTCTCACGAGGCAGAAAAACAACATCAGAGAGATTCAGAGGTCAGCTCGTTAAAGAAGTCATTATTAACATGGTGGGATGAAAGTACAGTTACTTAAGTACTGTATTTACTGTACTGTATTTAAAAGCAGTTTTGAGATACTGATCCTTCACTCTATTTTCTGCTACTTTGGACTTGTGCTCCACTACAGTTCAGAGGGAAATAGTACATTTACTATTTATTCAACAGCATTACTTTTCAGATAAAGAACTGACATAAGAAAACAAACAGTAAACTGACAAAGTATAATGAGTTTTAAAAGATTACACCAGGGATTCACAACCTTTTTGGCTTGTGACTTCACCAGCACCTCTCAGATATGTATACATATTTAATATTTCACAAAAGAACAAGGAGGAGAGAACAATCCTAAAACATCTTGACATTAATTTGAATAGTAGAACTTATTATGGGACAGCTTTGAGATATTGGAATCTCTTGTTTCCGGAGCCACTGGACTAAACACACAAAAATTATAAAAGTAGTAAAAACTAGTTATACCTCGACCAAATACAGTAATGTTACATATTGATGCTTCAGTATTAAAAATCTAATATACAACCATAACATTCACAGGTGCTATTTTTCTGTCAAACAAGCACTTTTGATTATTTTTACCTTTAAAAAACACACCAGTTTTCTCATACTGTCCAGTGCTGCAGCTCTGTATTCCCCTTCTGTCTGAAATGCTCTGTTTTAGCTCCTGTCTCTTTAAGGCCCGCCCTCCCAAATACTCGGTCTGCTCTGATTGGTCAGCTCACACAGGCCTGAGCCAGCACCAATTACTGTGTCTGTGGTTGGCTCTGTCATGTTTTCAGCTTCCACTTAGCTTAATTTCTGCTGTGAATTTAGGCACAAATTATGCGAATGTGTGACATGGTGAGGTATAGTGATGTCAGGACATCACGGAAAACTACGGATGGGGTGTTTCCTGGGCAGTGTTTTCTGTGGGACAGAGGAGCTCCTGCTGGCATAGACTTTGGGCTTTTTAAGTTTCAAGACCTTTTAAATACACAGGAACACTGAAGGAAAGGGAAAAAAACAAAGGTCTCCTTTAAGTAAATATCAGAATACTTCTTTCATCCCCCTCTACTTCTCAGTGCCCAACAGTAGGTGCACTCCTGGGTGGGATTCTCATCATAGTCCCATAGCCACAAACTCTTGTAAAACAGAAATTGTCTACAATTAAGTGCCAATACGGTGCTTATTTTCCCTGCTTGAGTTATGAAGTGTATATTGCAGCACGACCTGTTTTATACTCTAGACAATCACAGCGGTGAAGTGGGCGAGAAGTGGACGGGTTTCAGATGAGGCAAAGTGGACCTCAAGTGCTCTGTGAGGAAGTTATCACCACCGATATTATCAGAAGGCTCTTTCACTTGATGGCCTTTTTTTTTATATAGTTCTGGAGCTTAAAGCCAGCGCATGATTCCACACGTCCCTCGTAAATGTGTTTTTCTGTATTCCTGCCCCCTTTGATAATGTGACGTTTGCTGCATCACACCACCTCAGAACAACAATGTTTTTGTTACATTACAGCACATATAACCATTTCCACTCATCGTCCCATCGTGTGTGTGTGGTGAGAACAGACAGATACTGTTGCGAGTCATACCTACGCATTATCTAAGTGGGAATTTGAACAGTTTAATTGCCTCATTAGTCTGGTGCTCAGGGCCATGATGCTCATTAGAGTTAATTTCACTCAGGTGTTTCAAAACCACACATCCAAGAAAAGAGTTTAAGTGTGGCACCAATTTTGATTTCATCCAGCGGAGCATGACAGTCACCTGAGACGTCACCTTCACTGTTCACAAGCTGCTTCAAAAAGGTAAAATATGTTTCAACTATTGTAGAAAACATGCTTTTTTCATTTAATGTGTCCTCTTTAGTGTAAATTCTCATGCTTATTGATCTGTTAACCCCATTAACCCTCATTATTTTTCAACCTGAAACAGAAAGATGTTCTGTGCATTAGGTAAAACAAGTTACACTTTTAACCTTTTAACGATGAAACAAACCGTGAGGGAGCCCTGACGATGAATTGACAGGAATCTCTCCTCTAATTTGTTGCACACAGTCGGGCGGGACCCAGCTTAGAGTGTAAAATTAGAATTTATAATTAGGGGGTTTTGGGAAATACAGGGGTCAGACCAGAACTCTTTGAGTTGTCACAGGATCATGAAAGATAAGAGTCACATGTTCAGTCAGCTATGTGGAAAAAATAGGGGGCACTACGTGATTTTTGGAGATGAAATTCAAACTCAGACTTTTACTATTTACACTATTAATGAGGTAATAATACACACTCATATTTCTTTATTTTTTATAACTGAATTAACAAGCTGTTTTCAGAGGGAAATAATGTCCCCAGAACACTGTTTGAGGCTAGAAAGGTGGCAGGGTCCTCCACACAAAGTAAAACAGTATGAAATTGCAAAAGTAACGAATGGCCAGGTCGAGCGGTGAACATTTCTGTCTGTGTCACAACAGATGGATTTTCATTGTTAGGGGTGGTTGTTTACCAATAAAGACAACAACTCCCATGATCCAGTGCCACTTGACGACGTCATCAAACAGCTTTCTATCTTTTGCTTATATTGTTTTGATAGAGGTTCCTCTGGTCTCAGAAATTAACAGCCAGATTGGTCTTAAACATGTTACTCGTTACTCCTTCATGAACACAGTTATTTGTGAAACCCTGAATTCTTGTAATTTCCTTGCGAGGACCACAACATATTTCCACTGGGTGAATACAATCTTGGTCTCGGCCTATGAAATCTCATATCAGTTCCGACACGCTCTGTTTGAGTTAGAGCAGACAAGGCTGAAAACACTGAACACATAAGGCACATGGTGCCCGCTCAGCTGGTTGCTTTCAACCGCTCTTGAACTCTTAATGTCATGGGAAGCAGTAAAACAATGCTATCTATCACACAGGGTGGAGCTGCCGACGGTAGGGCACAGACTGATTAAGGGTAATGACTCAACTGATCAGATGTAGGTGATACCATGTATGACAAAACGGCAGACAACTGCATCCAGGATAAAAGCCACTCCCACTCGTTGAGTCATGAAAAAAAAATGAAATGTTAGGACGGGAGAAAGGACTCACACATAAAATTTGGGAAGTGAAATTTAACAGTTGTCTTGGTAGTTGATCTTTTACCCTGTTTGGTAATGTCAGCGCGTACAGGACAGTCAACAAAGGTCATTTAAGAGCAAAGTAGTACAGAATGCAGAAAAAGGTTGATGTGGTAGTTTGAATGCTAAAATGTCTCTCTTCATAGTAAAAACATATATTGGAGGTTTTCCTGAGAATATTTATTTTGTATGAAACAGAATTCAAACTGAAGGACATTAAAGAAACCAGGGGTCATAGTTATGGTCAAACTATTGAGCAACAACAAAGAAAAAAACAATATCCTGTCTGATTCTCTAGAAAATATGTCATCACACCACCATGCAACATTTTTTGTGAAAAAAGGAAATTGTGAAGGTTTGGTTTTCTTTTGACATTTTACTGATATTCAGTGGTCACTTGACAGGAAAAGATTCAGACTTTCCAAGCAAAGTGTGGCCAAAACCCATTGTAATTACAGTTTTATTTATTTATTTATTTATTTTTTAAAAAAGACTATTTTTAAAGACTATTTTTGGGGCTTATTAACCTTTTACTTGACAGGAAGGCCTACAGAGTGACAGGAAACAGTGGGGAGAGAGAGAGAGTTGGCTCGAACCTAAGCTGCTACATGGGACCAGCTGAGCTATCAGGGCGGCCAGTAAATACATTGTTATCAGTGATTAGTAGCTCCAAGACCAGTCATCCACCATCCCTGATTCACAGGTGAACTCCAGGATGTGTTTTCAATTGTAAAATAATAATTTGGCCTGTCACGATATTTGCGTTATTGAGTTATCATATGCATCTTATTTTATCTTATCTTATCTTATCACGGCTAACCAATCGGAGGCAGAGTAGAGCGGGTCATGCCATGGTAGTGTGATCTAAAATAACGGCACCACAGCAGTAGCAACTGTATGTCTGCTGACTGACTGGAGTGTATATATTTTACAATAAATATATGAATACATACATATTTATGTAACGCCTGTTACAAAGTGAAGCACATAAGTTATGTAAGTAAAAGCAAAAACCCAAATGACATATGACCTCTATCAGAATTGAAAGAATTGTTGTTTGTTGAAATTATTAACGAGAGAATATACTGATATATTGAGAATATGAGTGCGCTCCATCAGGAGCATCTATGATGGAATTACATAAATATAATGCGTTTTATTTTGAAATCTAGCCTTTTAGTGAAAACACATTACTTCAGATGATTTAACTGAGGTGTTCATGTCACTCAACACGCATCACTATGACAAGCACTTCAGTTATTCCCTGTCTGTCCTGTAGAGGAGTGATTAATCCTGATGATTCATTGATTGACTGACTACAAAAAAGAAGCACATACTGTATGTACCTAGTTGCTAACACTTCCTCATTCAGCTTGGTCCATCCAGAAAAATACATGATTCTGTCAGAACAAGCAGCCGCAGCGGAGCCCAGAGACAGAAGGCCCAGCTGGGAGCTCCCATCACACCCTCCACTGCCTGGACTCCTCTCGTTTGAAGTCGCTGGAAGAGGGAGGGAGGAATGGCTTCTTTTTTTTTTTTTTTCTTTTTTTTCGGGGGGAGAGGCGGGATCTTGTGACTCACAGGCAACTTCCTCAGTAGTAGGACAAATGTAGCCGGCAAGCTGCATCAGTCTCCGCCGCAGAGATTTGACTACTGTCAGAAGAAACACAAAAAAAGTTTGTTCCCTGCTGGAGGGCGACGCTCCTGAGCCGCCGGAGTAGCGACCTGCGAACTGATCCCAGGCCTGATCTGAGCGAGTGTCCGCTGACAGAGGCGGGGAGGCGGGTTACCACTGTTGTTGCAAGAAGGTGCCTCCAGACTCCAGACATTACTCCTGGTACGACTTTTTTTTTTGTTTTGTGTTTTTGTTTTCATACCTTTCTTTGACTTTTATGAACGTTTTCACTGTTCAACACTTCGACACCAGTTAGGAAATGACTTTTGTTAAAGTGTTTCATTTGTCGCAAATGACTTTTAAAAGAGGCTCTGGCTGAGATTTTCAAATTAAAATGAATGACTTAAAGAGCCACTTGAGTCTTTTTAACTTTGTGATTACCAGCCATAGTAAAAAAAAAAAGAAAAAAAAATCAGACACATTTAAATCTGTAGTTTATTGACATAAAAGTGGGAGGAAGTTGTTTCTATAGGTTAAACTCAAAATAAAAGTTTAAAAGCAATAACATCATTTTAATGCTGATTAGTATAATTGATTAGTAGCATGCTTAGCTGCACAGTCACTGTGATCTACAAGTGTATCATTTAACACCTTAAAGTCACTCCTACTCCCTACTTTTTTGTGTTTTTAAGAGTTTTTGGCTGTTTTAGTTAAAATCTGTGAGTGTGAAGATTAAAGCAGGCGTGGGCTTGACATCATGACAAGCCTCAATACTTCACACCTTAGTCAAACATGCTGCCTGGGGAGAAGCCCTGTAAAGTAAAAACCCTGACAAAAGATGCACCACTTCCTGTGACAACTTGGGGAGGGGTTGGGGGGTTATCCGGGCATTTTTTCTGTCTGCTTGCGTGTTTTTTCTGCTTTTCTTGTTTATGCCTTTCTTTTTTTCTTTTCTTTCTCTAATCGCAGTCTCACACCTGCACTCATGTGCCTCTCTGTCATATAATGCGCAAAAAAGCAAACCGACAGCATGGAGACATCATGGTCAGTGGAGCGACAGACTGTACTGGACTGTGTGACCCACTGAACTGTGTGGAGGGAGGATTAAGGAACAACTGTTGTGTCACAGAGGCTCCCAGCTGAGCGGTGTGTGAAGGCCCTCAGAGAGCAAAGTCCCTCCAGGCTAAACTTGTCTTTTTCTCCAGCAGCAGGAAGTGGGATATGGCAGCGTGTGTCTGGGAAGGGTGTGTCCGTGCTGCAGCCTCTAGGTTTGTTATGGGCGTACATCATCACATCACAGCGTTGTAGTAGTGGTGTCACCCCCTCATGACGACTGCTTGGCGGTTCACCTGTTGCGTCATGTGGGTGCAGCGGGCACTGTGGGAAAGTAAAGTGTCGAAGCTTTCCTCTAGGGGAAATTTTAATCAAGATCTTACATGTTTTTCAGTACTTCTAGTGAAAGATGCTTGCCTCGTATATAGTTCACTGAATGACTGCAGTGTTTTGTCTTGGTCCAAGTATGACGAACCGTTTAATGTCATTAAACCTCAACCACACAAACAGGATATTTTGTCAGAAGGATTTATTCTTTTATTAACCTTCACAGCTCGTTTTAAAGGATTTGATACCAATTTGCTGACGGTATATTAACATTTAAGGTCTGACAAATTGGACTTAACTGAGCTATTCTACTAGAATTTGAGCTACTACTGTTAGAAAGAACATCCTGATAACATAACATTGACATTTCACTGTATTTCACAATTTTGAGGTGCTTGAGTATTTCCTTTTTCTGCTACTTCTTCCACTCCACTAGATTTTGGAAGCACATATAATAGTTTTTATTCCATTATGTTTATTTGTTAAGTAACTAGATACCTTGCATGCTGCATTAGCAAAAGTTGAAAGTATTTTATCAGCAATTGGATTAAATTATGTTCAGAATAATCAGAAAAATGTGGATCTGATAATTGGCCAGGCTGAGAATCAGTTGACCCATAGTATACAGTATATTATGTACATGTAAATATGTGCCTAATTAACTTATTAAAGTACATTTAATATCAGATGCTTTAACACTGTTGATCAAGCACTATTTCTATGGTTGACTTTCACTTTTACCAAAGTAACATTTCAACACGATATCTTTTTTTCACTCAAATATGACTTGGATGGATATGGAAAACATTTATTTGAATGTTTCGGGGCACCTGGTCGATGTAAGTCTGATATAGTCACTACTTTTAGCTCTGTTTTTGGTCTCCACCAACTCATGAGGAAACGATCTGGCTCTGTAGCCTTTAATTGCTCCACTACATTAACCAGCTAGTTGTTCATTTTGTCTGCTGAGTGTTTGGTTTCTTGTCTGGCAGTGTTGGGTGAATTCATTAGAGCATTTTTTGTTGTAAACTGTTGCGTGAAATGAGGTCGACAAGGACTCTGGGATCAAACTCTGAAACCAAAACAATTACATGAGAGATGCTAAAAGAGAGGGGGAGGGGGGAAAGGCAAAGTCATGTGATCATTCTCTGTGGGTTTGTCACTATAAGCAACTCGTTTAAAATTACATGTAGTCATGAAGACGTAGACAGTTTATTTTAGAATGACTTAATAGGACTCTTCCAACATACTGTAGAACCACTCAGTTTCTTAAACTGTATGTCAGAGCCATTCTGCAGATCTGAAGTCATGAAGGCTGCAAATTCTCAGCAGAGTTTGCACCCACACATTTCTCACACATCTTACACACCTCGTACACCTTGGAGGAATTTGGTTTCCCAGGCATCACGCTGTGCTTTCACCACTGACAGGTTGTATTCACACAAACTGTTTGTAACGAGCAGAAATAATCCCCTATAGCGGCCAAAAGCCAGTGATTCTGTCCCATTTAGCATCTGGGAAGCTTGCCGTGACAGAGCCCACAGGCTATATAATGTATTTGTTTGCTTTTTTTCCTTTTCCTTGCCCTCCCTGTCTGTTTCATTGACCATGGTCACATTCTTCGGAGGTCTCAGTGTTTTCCAAAGGTTAGCCCCGCGTGGTGGTTGGACCCCGGCCAGCTCCAGACTGCAGCTAAATGACTCGGACTGGCTGTGGCTGCTTTTATGGGTTGGCATCGTTTGAAACAAGGCCAACGATAATGATGGAGAATCGGCGGTCAAGTGGTTGCAGGTGGTTAGGGAGCAGAATTTAGATTTGTGTTGAAGCTGTTCCTTTTTTGACATTCTGCAGCTGTCTGTCCCTCCATGGCGTCTCAGGGGACTCCGGACACAGTTTGTGTTATTACTCTCTGTCACATTATGTGTGAGGCTGCGTTCAGTCAGGAGGTTTCGACCTGCTGGTTATATCTGATGATTTTTACCCGAGACTGTAACCCTTCTTGTGTGTATTTCAAACACATTTATCGAGCCATTTGTCCTAATCCAAAAGTTATGGGCTCTCTCTCTCTCTCTCTCTAATCATCCACTGCTTGTTCACTTATGTTTTTTTTGTTGTGTCTTGGCATCCTCTTTTTTGCTTAGATTTGACAATCTGATCATTCCAGCAGAGCTATTAGGGTGCATACCTTGTTTTCAACCTCTTATTCATGTGGTTCCAGCCAGAATTAAACATTGCAACCCAATCCAGCTTTTAGCTGTTCTGACTGATTAAAAAAACACATCTGTCTTACATGTAAGACCAAAAAAGGGGAAATCAAAACCATTTCTGCTTTCGTCTTGACAGAACCTGAGTGGCACAGAACTGTATTTGTGAAAATACGTCTTTCTTATAATTCAGAGCTTTCTTCAGTTTGTTGTATGTATGTCAGGGCGCCCTCGCTGCCTCTTCAATAGGCTGTGGGGGCGCGTGGCTGGCAGCAGGAGTGTGTCTGAATTCCCTGAAAGGGGGGAAGTGACCTCAGGTTTCCTGTGTGGGGATGGCCAGGTGCTGTGGTGTTATTGTGAGGGGCGCAAGACTTCCTCCATGGATGCTTTGTTGGTAAACGGCTGAAACTTGATCCTTTGAGCCAGGGCCCCTGTGGGAGGTAATATGCCCCCCTCACATCGCAGCCATCCTGCCTTCGCTCTCTTTCTGTCTCTTCTTCGTCACCACGCTGTCTTCCTCAGTTTTCACTCCATGTGGGAATTTCTGTAAGGAGGACATAAACTTTATATAGGCAGCGAAGGGGTGTAAAAAGGTAACGGACTTTGTGCTAATGGGGTAATTACACTCTTCTAGGCGTACAATTACAGGCCCATACCTAGCACTTACCTGCTACTCTCAAAGGAAGTGCTGTTTTCAAAGGAAATACCAAATTGTAAGATGCCTCATAACTACACACTTACTAGTTTAATACAAACTAATTATATGTTATGGAAGAAAAGGGATTAGCTTTGCCTCTCTCTACCTTTCACTGGCCTATTCTGTCTGTTATGTTTATTACACACTCAATTAAAGGTACCCTGTCTACCTTATCAGTGTTTCCTTTGCACGTCTCGCATAAAAACAGATGTCGCTTGGCTGCAGGAAGCCTGTCGATTCACCGCTACATCATCACATTCTAACATTTATAAACGCGCGGCAAGAGGACGTGTGAGTCAGCCTGACTGTTTCCCTGCACCCTCGCCTAAAGGTAGGAGGGTGGGTTCATGCGCGAACACAAGTGGATGGCACGTACAAATTCACATGCATCACATCGCTATGAAGCAAATTGTGCGACGGTTACCAGCTCTCCCACCGTGTGCCTTACCTGCCTGGGTTTGCTCTTGGGAATTAGATGCCAGATAAACCTGTTTGTGTTTCCTTGGAACTCCCTCACCTCTGGTGTGGGCTGTAGGAGGCTCTGCCAACAAGATGTGCAAATAGATGAAGAGTTGCTTGATGCGACTGGTTATTCAAATTGGCTGCCATTGAAGACGTCACCCTGGGAAATTAGTACATTTCTACACAGGGAATAAATGTCGCAAAAGTCCATAAATAAGCGTGACAGCTGGATATATTTTGTCTGCAAACTCGCCTCCAAAACCAACTAAGCGAGTCAGATCAAGCGGCAGGGAGAAGGGAAGCACAAATTTGAAGTCTGCAGACAAATTGCAGTGGTTTTGAAACAACTGGTAATGTAATATGTATTATGAATTCGCATAACTAATGGTTACGTTGGGCTGTGGCTAATGGCTAAATCATAGGATAACCTATGGTTAATGGAGACACTTAGGAAGAAGAATGTTGGGTGAGGGGAATTTCTCCAGCACACGAGGCAGTAGGATGTTATTTCACCCTGATGGATCTCTGCTAAGAGAGATGACAAAGTACAGTAAAGAGCCGTGGCTTTACACTTCATACTGTAATACCACATCGTCATACCTGGCCCTCTTCTGGATAATATTGTTATTGAGGGGACTCACTGGCCTGCAATTATAATGTGGGCTTTGCTTTCGTAGAACCAGTAAAGAATGACCAAATCTCAATGACAAATAGTGAGCCGTACTGTGAGCAATGTCCAAAATAATCAGTCAGACTAACAGAAAGCATTCGCCTACATAACTGACAGAGCGGTTTTATTTCTATGGGAGTAGCGATGTCGTCATCCTTCCCATTGGATGTTCTTGCACACGGGCTTAATTGGGCAATAATTTGAGACCATGTGGCAAGCAGTCCTTAACCACGCAGTGATACACAGCAGGCCTAAAACAAGGCAACAATGCCCGAGGCTCAAAATGTCACCTTTCAAAAACACTGTAAACCCGGAGAGAGTAGGCCGTTAACAAAGTATTTCTTCTACATGCTAGCGGGACCCTGTTCTCATAACAGATGTCTTGGAGAGGTAATTTAGCCTTGGCACCGCATACGTGTGGTGTTTGTTCCACCATTCCACTACCGTATCCCCACACTCGCCCCCTGCCGCTGTGGTAGTTGTGTCTTTATATGGCTAGTAACTTCAGTTTGCCACAATGCCAACTGCGTTAGTGTTGATTGCTTCCCAAACACTTAATGGGCTCGAAACATCTGCAAAGAATGAGCCCAGACTGTGAGATCATGGCAGAGGAAGTGCAGTCATAAGAGTGTGGGTGTATGGCAAGGTGTCTCTGTTCAGCATGTGCACATATTTATTCAGAAGTGTGCTCGAATGTTCCCCGTGTTGCACAACCGTCTTCCAGGGGTGAACCAGAAGACCCAGACTTGTTGGGACGGCGTGAAGAGCTGTTACTTGTTCAGATTAGATGTGTATTATCTTGTCTCTGATAAATACAAGACTGTTTATTTAGAGTGCAGCTGTGAGCGAGAGCATTCCCCTCGCTGAAAGTAAACACTGTGAAAATGCCTGCTCTGCATGATGAAACTAGCGAGCGATCAAGAATGTGTTATGTCTTACGCCATCTCTCTCCCCTCGTGGTTTTTTTTTTCCTCTATATGTCCTTTGCCCACGCAGGCACTCACACATGCACACGTTGTCCCGACCTCTCACTTTTCGTCTCCGTGGTTCTGCTGGAGAGACAATACTGTCTACAGGGGAGACA
Source organism: Diplodus puntazzo (assembly GCA_963678695.2). NCBI lineage: Eukaryota > Metazoa > Chordata > Actinopteri > Spariformes > Sparidae > Diplodus > Diplodus puntazzo. Next base: position 9,496,966 of record OZ023160.1, read on the forward strand.
GGCTGAGACAAGCCAGACTTGCTACATGCGCTGAGGTGTGGATTTATGTCAGTCACAGAGAAGAGTGCACTTGGCACTGCTCGGGCACACTTTGGCACTAATTTGTAAAAGCTGTCAGAGTTGCATTGAATAGGAGTAGGAAGCGGGAAGGATGTTTCTTGGCCCTCCTTTGCTTCCCTGTGTTCTCTCACCTTCGTACTAACCGGCCCTCGTACGGTGCCATAAATGGCAGAAAGTGTCCTTGGTGTGGCTATAAAAGGACGTCAGCTACTCGACGAGAAGATGAAGGTGATTTACGACAGCGACAAGTAACGGAGAGCTGAGGGGGGATTTCTTGGCTTCTTGAGTTGAAGTTAAGAGGGAGGACAGACGAATGGGATGGAGAGAGGAGTGGCCCGAGCACACTATTCCTCCCTGTGGGCGCCTCTGTCAACGGTCTGTCACATAGGAGTGTAATAGAAGACAAATGAAGTCCCTACTGTGTATAGTTAACTCGGCATGTACCACCTCTCCATCTCAGAAAAGTTTCTATTAGTGCGCGGGAGCTATTTACCCTTATCACAGCGAATGTACACAAGAGAACGAACATGTTGTGACTCCTTCCGAGGCATTCGGCGTCAGCGCTCATCCACCGTGCAGTTGAAGTTCTTGAACGTGGTGCAGTGAGATCACCACAGTGAAGCACTGCTTTGTTTGACAGCGTGTTCACAACCAGAAGATCATATTGAGCGCAGGATGTTTGTAGTCATCGGGATATAACTCAGTCCAGAGGGAGATCAGAGCTGTTACGTTCAACTCAATTAGCAAATGATTCACAGACCTCCAGTACCAGAGAAAGACTGATGTTTGCTGTTTTGCTTTGATGGTTATTGAGTGTTATCATCTGGTGTTGGTAGAATCCCCAAGATACAAAAGCCACTGGGGCATTGCTTTTTAAACTTTATCCCTTAGATTTCTCTGGTATATTTTGCATCTGAGATACATGAAGCGCTTTATACACTTTTATAATCTCATTGTTTTGTCATAAAACACGTACAGAAACCTCTATTCTATGGAATTTTCCAGGGCTATAAGGTCACCTAAATGCAGAAACCAATGAAGAATTTTAACATGTTTATAATCACAGTTTTAAAAATAAGCAGTCCTTGGATTTATAGATTACAAAAACACATATGCATAATCATAAATATACTTTATTATAAACCATATCCTCCCGTCTCTCTTCCACAGCTGGAAAAGCGTAGATGGGTACACACAAGAATATATGCATGTATATCATTTACACAGATGGTACAGGGAAGTAGATGAACAGTCACATGGTGTGCTTTTGTAGTAATTTTCTTTCATTTGATGGAGAAAAATTACAGATGTCTGGACCTCATCGTCGACAATGCCAGGGTTAGTCTATGTCATTTTAAATTCTATGGAAAAGTCTTTCAGTCCCTGCCATTAAAAAATCTTTTTATCGTCTGGAACATCGCTAAATAAACAGACACTCTACACTTAATAAAGTCGTCAGTCAGGTGTGGATTTAACTTCTTGAAGGTAACGATAATACGGTGTATTTTGTCATATCTGACCATTAGGAGATTCCTGTACTTTGTGGCTATGCCCAGAAATGAAGCCGTCTCTGTGATGCTGGACGACTTATGTGACAGATACAGACCCCCATTACAACTGGCAGCTTGATGTAGCGTTAGTGTCTCGGGCATTGAGCCAAACCACCTACAGAGATGGGGGCTTGACCACATTAGCAGCAGCAAAGTGCAAATGTAACACATCTCTGCTACCAATCTACATATAGGTGATATAAATGCTGACCCCACAAGAAGCACAAGCAGTCCTGCACTGAGATACAATCAAGATTTCCGGATGGACCAGATGAACTCTCACTTTTGAATGTAATTACAAGAGGTGATATTTGCTTTTGTTACGTTTTGATGCCAAACATAAATTAAAACCAGCTCAGAGGTAGGATGCGAGAAGCTCGTTAACACCCGGCGTAAATACGATCATGGAATTTCCCACCTTGCTGGACGGCGCTCAAAACTGTACGTTCTGTTTACTGAAATGCTCTCGAAAGTCTGGCAAACATCACCGGGTTGTTTTCCTCTTTACTTTTCCTTAGGTCCACCATACGTTTGCAATTCTGTCAGTGCTTTAATGGGCCTAAACATTCAGCTTCAAACAGAACCACATCCAATGTTGGCAATGGAAATGAGATCAATGGGTAAAATGGGGGCCAGACGGTGAGCAAAGCACAGCAGTGGGCCAATGACACAAGCACCATGACTTCACTGTGGAAGTATTCAACCCCCCTTAAAAAAAAAACCCCATCCCTCATCCCATCGCACGCTTTCTCAACAGTGGTGAGTGGAAACTGTTTAAGGTTTAATGATTGCTGGAGGAAAAAGTGTCTTATATTATGAGAAGTCATGCGGGATGACGGCCATCGGTCACGTCGTGTCACGCTCGCAGTGATCCGTCAGAGCAGTATTACAGTGCCACTGCGCAGCACCGAGTGTAAATTAGGCCGTTGTGCTTTTAACATCCATCTGGATTCCGCTTGCCCAATAATCAAGGCATCCATATATCCTGTTAATTTACACGACGCGAGACACGCATTTACACGCCGCTTGATCGATGGCGAGGCTGTGGAGCCGTGACGAGAGCCTCGTGCCTCCAACAAGCTTTTCACTTTGTTTGTGTCTGTTTTGTGTTCAGCACTATTCCCGCACCCCTCGAAGCCAAGAATACTCCTATATAGAAAAAGAGAAGCAGGCAGAATGAGGTCGGACGAGAGTCGGACGAGCGTCGTGGTTAATAGATTGAAAGAGATAGACAGGTCTGCTCGGGAAGCAACATAATTCAACCACGTTATCAGTGTTTACCAAAGCACCTGTTTTCACGTCGTCTCTCCATTTAACAACTGCAGCCGCGACTTTGCATTTTATCACTGATAATGAATTAGGTGGGGAAGATGAATGGTGTTTTGCATGGCTGCATGATAAAGAGATCTCCGTGCGTGACACCGGGAGATAAGGACCTGACGGATTGCCGCTCTGTTCTGGCAAAGTCGAGCAACTAGCTATAGGATGTCTGAACTTGCGGCTCTTCTCGAGACTTGAATGGACCTCGGATAAATCCATTGTCTCCCAAAGAGAGTATTGCTTTTTGATGCCAGTGCTAATCGGTTTTAAGCACATGATTACATCTGCCAACTGCCACCCCAACGCTCCCCATGTTCTCCTGTTATGATTGATTTCTACGCTGGGATTTTTTAACCAGGTTACCACACAAACAAATTCACCTTTTGCTGGCAATGTGGGTCTTTCCCAAAAGAAAATGCATGTGATTGTTGCTGTTGCTCTGGTGAGTGAGGCACCCGATAATCAAAGCCCTGTAAATGGTGAATTTATCACAAAATGTTGCGGTCATAGAGCAAAAACAAATCAAATTTTCCAACAGCAGCAGATGCAGCAATCACAGGCATTTCCAGAAACAAACGTGTGATTGCTCGATCGTGGTTTTGGTTGGTGTTTCGTACGATAATGAAAGTTCTGCGGACGGTAAATTTATCGCAAATATCTGTGGTCACAGAGCACAGTCAGATTCAACTTTCCTGGCAGTGTGGGTGGACGCAAAAGCAATCGATGGTAATTGAATCGTGTTAAAGAGATACGGCTGCATTTTATTAATGGCCACAATGAGACACACATGTTGAAAACTGGAATGATGTGTCAACCTGCAGAATCCTGCGAGTAGAAGCGATCCAGAAAAAATGCTCGGAAGAAGAAAAAGAAGTATATGAAATGAAGAGCGAGGATAACGGTGCAAGCAATCATACGACTAGAAATGCACAAAGGCAAAAGGTCTGAACCGAGAGTGGAGGACAGCAGAGAAAAAGAGAAAAGGGTAGGTGGGTGAGTGACTGGGGGACGTGGAGGGTGGAGGCGGTCCTGGGATGCATGGCAGCATGATTTATGGACACCTTTGAAGTGAGCTCATTCCAGCCACACGGCCTGCCTGCTGCATTTTAGAGCAGGGACATTCTCCCGGCGCTACGGCAAAGGGGGATAAATGACCCTGAGGTCACTAACCTCCACTAGTGTACCAATCACATATGCACTTCCTGATTATGTGGCAATTCATCAGCGTGTGTTTGGTTTCCAGCGAGCAGAAACGAGCTGCCAGGGCATCCGACGGACACGTGACTCACTCCTCGGTAACCTACTTAGAGGTCAAAGCAAACGGGGAGAGTGACAAAGAGGAAAAGGAGGTGGTCCCTCTCCAGGATCATAAAAATTGGGTCAAGTGAGATATGTTCCTACAGAGTCCTGCTAGTTCTTTTTTTGCTGCAGTGTGCAGAATTATCAGGGGAAATTTATAGTATCTCCATAGGAGTCTGAATGGAAACGGATTTTTATCATCCTTTGCAGCTTAAATCTCTCTCTCTCCAGTAGTCTCACCAGTGGTGACATCATTGTTTGACTGAGTAAAGCTTCCATCTTATGTTCTGCTGGTGAGCACTGAGGAGTAAGCAGGGTGGCTTGGCAGTAGTCAGTCCCAGTGCGCCAGTTTGCTTTGAATCCATCACATATTCGATGTGTTTGGATTGCTATAACCGATATCTTCCCACTTTGTTTGAAACTCATTTCCTAAATACATCAAATTGTTTGATCGTATCTCCTTCATTTATGTGAGCCGAAAAGCCGGGGATTGTGAATGTGAGCGGTAATTACGCCCGACGGGAAGTCCCCACAAAGAGACTTAAACAAACTGCTCACTGTGTCTGCACTTCCTGCACAAGTCACCCATTGTGCCCCAGTTTGGCTGCTGTGTTTATTTTCTTGTTTGATCCATCTGACTTCCCTCAGCTTAGGTGTGTGAAGACTCATGTATGCACGTGCAGGGTTCGGTCGGATTACTGAGAAATGTAGCCAGTTTGGATTAAGAAATGACATGGCAATTTTTGTAATTAGCAAAAGTAATATAATCATTCGATTACAAAAAAACTGAGAAAACAAAAAAACAATCTTATCATGGATAACTTCTAAATCAAACATTGGAAATATTTCAGCTTTGTCTAAAAATGGACGCAGCTATAAAAAAAATAAAAATCTACCTCTACCCATCCTCAGTTTTTTGCCTTTTAAGGTCTCATTTTCAATCAAGATATAAAAGCGTTGTGCATTGTTGGGCAGTGTTGATCTAAAGGTTATAGTAGTGAGCTTGTGACTGGAGGGTTGTCAGTTCAGTTCCGTGGACCAACAGGATAAATCTGGTTGGAAGCAGCAATCACACGAAAGGCGGTGCTTGCCCCTGCCTCATTAACATCAATGAACAAGCTGCTTTACCTCAACTACTTGAGTGGAGCTGCTTGGTGGCCATCAGATCAGACTGTGGTTGTACTGTGCCAGGTAATGGTACAATTGTTTGCATCTGATCCTGAAAGTGAAACATCCCAAACATTAAGTCAAATAAGATCCTCTTACTACAGGCGAACTGTGTGTTTTCTACAACATTTCGGATACGCCTTATTTTAATGACAAAATCAAAAACATAATCCGGCATGTAATCTGTTGCTACTGCGCACGTGGCAGCAGGTGTATCTGCCCCTCTGCGACCTTGTCCTTCTGCAGGACTGTGTCAGTGTGTTTAGACATAACACGCCTGTTTTTCATTGTTCGAACGTGTGTGACCGTCCTTCTGAGAAGTCCCAGAGATGTCTCTGTTTAGGGGAACAGGAGGAAGCACAGTGTGTGTCTAGATACTGCCTTGGACTCCTCATTGTCGTCAATTCCACACTGGTGAAAAGGGGGTCGTTGCCCAGAAGGAAATGAAGCCCCGTTTGGTCCTGACAGCATATACCAGAGTGAATGAAGAAGACGTTATATTTTTATGACAGGAAAATGTTGCCCAGTCAGGTCAACCCACATTATCACATCTATTTTTAGCTCTTTGGTTTTATGCTGTGTGGTGATTTAAAACAGATATAATAGTATGGATTTAACTGTACGCACTTGTCAGGTTTATTTTAGGCCAGTTTGACCTGACTCTCTAACATCTGCTTTACAGGCTTCGCTGGAGAAATACTTAGGAAGTCTAAAAATCTCCCTGGAAGTACCTAAATTTGGGGTGTATTAATATAGTATCTGTGTTCCCTGATGGGTTCGGTATTTTTTTTATGGCACAACACATTTATTTTCACATTGCCGCAGCATCCCTAATAAAACGCTGGGTTGCGCCCTCAGTCGGCGCTGCGCAGGATGAAACGAGAGCTAAATGTCACTGCCAAGAGGTTTATGGTCCCGGGGTATGAGGGCACTGTTTACACGTTGCCAGGGAGATGTGCCTGAGAAGGGAAAAAATGGCTGCATGTACTGGAAATGACTCTGTAGATATTCATCCTGGTCGTTTCACATTTGGCAGGGGCCCCTCAGTTTTCTGAGCTAACGTAATGCTTTTTTTTTTTTTTTTGTCCTCCTTCATGTGAACCCATCTTGTCAGGGTTACAGAGCCCAACAGCGGGAGAGGTGAGTATTTTTGGTCTGTTGCGGTTTGGGGGAGATAATTCATGCAGCTGTTGTCAAGAATGTAGATTGTTTCTTAATGCTTATAATGTGTAACACCCACGAAAAGCCCTCTGAACCCAGTTGATTGGAAACATCCACCTGCTTATAACAACATGCTGAATATTCATGTCCGGGGATGTTGGGATGCATGCTTGAAAAACCCCCTTCTTGTCTGGGCATTAACCTCAGGGTCAGGTGCCATCGCTGGTAGCCACGAGCCACGAGTCTGAATGAGTTATAAATAATTGCTAGCAGTTGTGGGTGTGTACCGCGCAGTTGTGTGTGTGGCATGCTTAGATTGCTGCTGAGTGTGCGGCCTGTGAAACCTTAGCTGAGCTTCCTTGAAGTCCTGGGCTAGTTGTGCTGACTCAGCAACATTAGGAGACCAGCTGGGAATGACCAGTCTGCGGGAGCCATTTTGGGTCTTTTGGTTCACAGTTAACCTTGGTGTTCAGTCCCTGTGGGTTACTTAAGAGTCATGGGAGCTAGAGTGCAAGCGCCAGTGGTTAGGACATGTTTAAGTCAAAATGATGATGCAGTCATTATTGTAGTGGTTACTGGGCTCAGCTTTTTAGTTTTGTCTAACCAGTGGATTTTAAATTAAACAGACATACACAACAAGGGCTTAACAATTTATTGACATGTTATAGAAATCACAATATGGCCAAGTGCAATATCCAAATTTCAAAGGTTGCAATTTCTTAAAGGTAAAAGGTGTGAAAAACAGCGTTATAACGACTGACAGTATTTGGGTTTATATCAAGGCCACAGAACTTGATGGGCAACACACCCCCACCAACAATAAAGACTTTTAGCCTGAGCGGAAAGGCAGGAAAAGGAGAAACGTTTAGGACAGATTTCTCATCATATCAGAAGCGAAGACAACAAAGTCAAACCATATGAATCTCCTCTCCACAGCTCAAAGGCACGTGCCTCAAATCCATATAAGGACGTGTGTAAATCAAATGAGGCCAATTTGGCCCCTAAATCTCTCGGCTCTGCCAGTTTAAAGAAGTTTGTTTTATTTATATCCACGGTCCAGAGGTAATTTTCCATTGTGGTGACATGCGAGACATTTGCAGTGTCGGCCTGGACTGTAGCAAAGACACAAACGGCAAAAGTTGATATTTCTGTCCTGCCGCTGATGAAGTTGCATCAGACGGGCTCTTTCTGTTCCCCCTCTGGAGGTTAGTCTTGTGAAAATGACATCCTCTCCTGGGGCCCACAAACCAGTAACTGAATCACAAAGCTGCCAAGTCAAAGTACCCTGACTTTTTTGAGATTTGAATGGAGACTAGGCTGTGTTACGCATTGGGCTGGGCGATATGGCCTTCAAATGACGTTGCAATATTCTTTTGACTATTTTTAGCTAAGATTATATGTTTTATATATTTTTACCAAATACCTCAATAGCAAAATTGCAACAATACTGTAGAGATGACAATGGCTCTGTGACTTTAGGATCTCGGGAATGCAAAAGATCTTGAAAGTTAAAAATGTCAAAGTCTACACCAACAGTAACTCCTCTGTCCCACAGAAAACACTGTTCCTGAAACGCCTCGTCATTAGTCTGTGACTTGTTGCATCACATTACAACATGGAGTCCCACATTTGCCTAATGAATAGCTAGCAGCTAGTTTGGTATGTAAACAGTGATTTAGCACAGCTGCTATGTTGTCGTTAGTGGTGCTGGATCAGGCGTGTGTGAGCTGACCAATCAGAGCAGACTGGGTATTGAGGAGGCAGGGCCTTAAAGAGACAGGAGCTAAAACAGGGTGTTTCAGACAGAGGGGGAATACAGAGCTGACGCACTGGGCAGCATGAGAAAGCTGATTTGTTTATCTGAACATTAAAGCATGTAAGTCTATTCTAGTAGTAACCCAAAATAACATTATGAACTTAAAAATGAGCACATTATGTCTCCATTATACACTGAGATTTTTATACTTATGCCATATCACAATATAATAATATTTAAATTTTAAGACGATATCTAGTCTCATATCAGTATAATGAAATAACATCTAAATATGGCCCAGTGCATGTGAGGGACAGTATGTGTGTTGTTTAAAAGAATGAGACACACAAGAAACATTGTGCAGGTCGACACTCCTCAGCAAAAACAAAGCAGGTGTCCAAACTGAGATGGGTCTCCGTTAAACGGCAGAGGTTTTAGATTTCAAAGGGATTCCCTGTCCCTTGGATCACAGGGTAGAGAATGACAGGGAGATGTGAAGATATCAGGACAGGGACTAAGATAGCCATTTTTGGTCACAGATCTGCCCTGGGAAACGTTGGAGTAAAGGGGGATTGGAGTAGGATTAATGACTTTGTTTGTTCAAAGAGAAATACTACTCTTCATATTCTCAACATATTTATTCTAAAACCTGCAGCCACACCAAAGAGATGTTTGAGACCCCCAAAAACCATTACTGTTACCCTGAGACCTTTTCAGCACCTTTCTCAGTTAGTCCTTCCTATATCCAGTGCCTTTGTCTGTGTGATGGAACAGTTTTGTTCAGAGGGCATTAGTGTTTGATTCTTTTTGTTGAATTATTGTTTATCACACATTCTCTTTAACTGCATTCCTTACCTTTCCTCTCGCCACACTGTTTACCACCTCAAAGTGCATCCAAAGATCAGCAAGGAGACTGTCAAGATGTTTTTTTTTTTTCTTTCAAGATTTGCTCTCTCTTTTCTCACTCCCGCTCCAGCTTTCCTTCTGCCATCCAAACATTTACCGGCAAATACCGGCACAGAGAGAAAGAGAGGAGGGAGAAGAGAGAGAGAGAAAAAAAAAGACAAACTTTCTTGCATTCTCCAGGCAGTGACTCTCCAAAAAACCTCCACTGGCACACAGGAGTTGACTGCATAGTTTCCCCAATGCAAACCAGATGTGAAGCACTAATGTATGGCAGCGTTTTTTTTCTTCAAAGGAAGACAAATGTAGGCCAAAAATGTAGTCTTTTGGCCATCCGCGCACAGTGATATAAAAATAAATTCAGATTCATTCCTGAGTTCCAAACTTTCCCTCATGGCGGTTGGGACGGTACTGTATGATTTAGAGTAATTGCGATGTTATTGTTTGGTGTTGGTAGAGTATTGTGGAACATTGGGATTGAGACCGGCTTGTGGAAAGCGCGGATGAGATGTGACAATTGCATTTTCAGCTGCGCCTTCCTTTCAGAAAGCTTTTCATCTGTATGCACGAGGAATCCTCCTCGCGAGCACGTCCTCAAGCCTCCGCGCTCCAAGCGCCTGTCAGATTATGACAAATTTATGTTTGAAGTATAACTAAACATACGTCAGCGCAAGCTTGAGCTGTGCTTTTTGTTTATCTTTTGTACGTATTTAAATCTCCATATCAAATCCTTTTAATAATTGAGCCCAGAAGCTTTGACATACAGCCCTTTCAGGCCAGCTGCTGTACAGCTTTCCTCTAATGCTGCAGTGTAGAATAAAGGCTAATATTAAAAGACATCAAGTCGTATCCCTACACTTGCATGGTCATTAAAAGTTGCCAAGAAAGGACAAATTACAAAGGCCGTGGTGACATTTTCTCCTGCAGGTAGTCATTTCCCTCCTTTATGTTTATGATGTTGGCTCTCATTTGAGCCCTCAGTCGCCTCCCACTGCACACCAGGCGGTGTTTAAACGCTCAGGGACAATAACAGGTTTGCGCTCCAGTGTCTGGTCCTGCAGCCTGTACTCTGTCGTCAAGTCTGACCCGGGCTCCCACAGAGGAGCAGTCTCAGGTGCCCCCACACCACCGCACCAACCCCCATCCTGTAAACTTTGATGACCGCAGATTGCTTCAAGTCTTGAATGTCATGATGATGATTGCAGTTTTGGTTCTCTGGCTTTGAATCAGTGTCACAGCTACACCAAACAGCACAATGCTGTGACACTAAACTGTAGTCACTTTTTATTACCTTTGAGTGAGCAAAATTATTTTGTACTACAAGGCGTTTTTAAGTGGTTTTGAATGGTGAACTCGAAGCAAACAAGACCATCAGTGAGAAGACTGGCTATCTCTCTGTAGTTATTATAGTTTTTCTTAAAGGGGGCAATAGGTCAGAATTTAAGTTTAAAGAATTACTGGATTATTACAAACAGAATGTGAATAAATAAGAGTTTTGACTTTATGCCAAATACATCTATGTATTGTGTTAAAAGAGACAACTACTGAAGTTAGCATGATAACCAGTTAGCCCACTCTGTCTTGTAATATCACTCCGAGTTCCCTGTCCGGACCGCTAGCTGCACGGCTACTTGAGCTAACTTGCTCACAGCAGCTACAGTTTGCATGGTTGGCAGTTACTTGGCTGATGTGCCCATCCATTTGATTGTAGCATGTATTCAAGACCCGGTTGGAAAAGCCAGCATAGACCAACACCAAAACCAGCACCAAAACACATACATATTGTGGTTTGCTGGTCTATGCTGTCTTTTTCCAGCAGGGAAAGCACCTTTTTAGAGGGTAACTCCACCCATTTTACTCATTAATGTGTGTTTACAGATCTTAGAGTGCTACTGCATATGTTAGAGGTATAAAGCATTTGTCGGTTCAGAGGAAGCTGTATGTAATCGGATATTGCCTTCAGTGATGTCACTCTGGCTAAGTTGCATTGTGGGTAATGTACAATCCAGGTTTTGAAAAGCAGTCCACTGGTTTGCAATGCTCACCTATAACACTGTTGGACTCATTATGGACTATTAAAAAACAGATGATCATATCCAGGTAACAGAACCAGAGTTGCGGATGAATTAATGGGTTTTATAACCTGAATATAAGAATCTGCTCTGTGAGGTGGTACGGCACTCAAACAAAATGTACTTTCTTTACAGATAGATACATTATGTTATCACCATGCATCCTGCAAACAGCTGTTTTAAAAAACGAGAAATACTGTCAAAATAAAGTTGTATCCTCACTTGATCATAATAAATACACTCGCTAGCCTGATCAAGATCTTTATACACAACTCGGTGGTGCTCATCCCGCTTTTGTCCACAGGGGCCACAGGAATCAACAAAACATTACAGTTCCTCGCAGCTTTAACATAAGAATTAAAATGTTTTTGTATTCCCGTAACCAGCACTTGTGAGCTTGTTTAAATAAGCACATCTGTTTATGAATGGGGCCGCAGCATTATCTCTCCTTCATGAGCAATTTCCTCTTCTTCCTGTGATAAGATTCATTGCCTCAGCGTGTCCTTTCGATTACTGGCCTTCATTTATCTGATGCAGCGAAAGCCAGCAGGAGCAGCTTACCACGCTGATGTATAACAAACATATTTCAGCGTCCAGGCTCTTGTGTTGTGTTATGGTGACCTAAATGCTTGTGACCACTTTAGATGGAGTTCATGCACACAATTAGTCACGTTGATGTCATTTGGCTTGCCGAGTGACTAGTATCTCGGAATATGTGGATATGGAAGGAGTTGACCTCGGTTTCCCTTGAAAAAAAAAAACAAAACATGAATGTAATCCCTCTGACATTGTGTCATAAACATAAGTTGTGAACCATAAAAAAAAAAAAAGTCTTGTGCAATTCATGCCTTTGCCGTGTCGCATTAATCAGGAAATAGAAATTCTTCCATGGTCATGAGGCGCTGGAATAAATAAGATCTGACATCTCCATCGGACTCCTTTCAAGTGGCCACTGCACTGAGATACAAATGATCTTTTCTGAAGTGTGTTTTTGACATTGTGTTTTATTTTTGATACGCTCAACCAGGCCCTCAAATGATATACTTAAGTGTCCAGTGCTGTACTTTTTCCTCATCTCAAAGCGGGCCAAGGAGCTTTACTGTGTCTGGAAGATGTCCAGGCAGCAGACAGAGGGCAGTGTGATTGTATGTGTTTATCCAAACGTAGCCGTTTCACTTTTCCCGTAATTTGATTTAGGAGTTGTCATAGGTTTAAGTTCCTGCTCCAGCATTCATTCGCCTCCAAATGTCACCTTCCTCTCTCTTCGTCCTCTTTTTTTCTTGTCTCGCTGTTTGATTTCTCCTCTGTTCCTTCATTGCTCTCTCTGGAACCTGGATGAAAGGAAACAGAGTCATGTGTGATAACCTGCCTGACAACACACTCCTTCCTCTGGTGCGCGAGGTCGTTTGCTGCCAAAAGATCCGACAGTTAGAGGTGACTGAGAGGCTTTTGTAGCCACTGCTTTTTAAAAGTAAATCAGACCTCACTATGCACAGTAAAATCCACACTTCTTAAAGTATCCACTTGGACATAAAAGGCCACTCGCCAGAAAGGATCTATAAACACAGGCCTAGCAAATGGAGCCGTTGCCCCGGTACTAAATACTTTCTTCTTAACTGCTTCATTCTACAGCGTAGCCTCCACTTGGCAATAAACTGAAACTTTTCAAATTTGCAGACGCTGATGCTATTTCCACCAGTGGTCATGCTGTCTTATCAGGGTGGATACAGTCGCACCACTTCCACACTGTGACTATTTTATGTTGGAGATATGTCATTTCCACATTGGCCCTGCTTATCATAGCCACAATGTGTGTGTTGGTTGTAAAGAAGAAAGAAAAAAACAGACTTAGCTATTGTGCGTTGTTGACACGCTGCCTTTAAGGACTCCTGAACACAAAATAGGACATTGTTCAGTTTCATCATATACAAAGCAATGTCCAAAATGTTGAAAAAACACTCTTTGTATCACTGGGTTTTATTCCCTGGGAATAGTTTGTGTTTTTCTGTTTAACTTTTGGGAACCAATTCATTTAATGTGAATGGAGCTGTTGCTAGATGTTTAAGTAACACCGTTAGCGTCAGTATGTCATAGAATCACACTTACACTTCTAGAAAAAACTGAGGGTGTTACCTTTCCAATGGCACCAAGCACATCCTTGAGTCTCAAACTATGTGGGAGCTGTCATGCTTTTAATTTCGGTATGTCGTTTTGGACAAAGAACCTTAAAATGCGGGCGTTCATTAAGTGGTTACCAGGGATCCAGGGTGTGATTATTTTGTTTGCCCAAGCGCCCAACAAAAATCAGTAAAGTGAGATTAAACACCGTCAGTGTTTGCATCAGTGTGGCTGATATATAGCAGGTCAGATATAAAAATCAACTCTTTCTGACTTTATATTTATCAGTTTGAGCATATCACAATTTATTTGTCTATGTGATGTGATTTAAACTGAGAGGAACATTCAGGCACAAGCCCCTAAATTATATTGTGGTGCACCCAAATGAAAATGTTAGGCAAACCAGTGCAACCAGTGTAAAAAGTCAGATCGTAGATCATTAGAATTCTTTCCTCAGCAATACGTGTGTTTTTGAATGCACCATGATAGTTAGACACTTGGACTTTGTATTTATACCGTGCATAATCAATTGCCATTATTTTTGTCTTGTTAATGTGTAAGCAATGAACACCTGTTGACTAATGTATGTGATGGGTGTGATTTCACTAGATAAGCTTCAGTCTCAAGGCCATGTTTTTCGCAGCCGCTCTGACTCATGCAAACACACACTGATCCGCAGCAGGTGTCTTGAACTGGACAATACGAGATAATGCAGCTTCCAAGGTAAGCCTGTTTTTCATGACATACAGTGACAATTCATGAGCTTCATTTTAAAAATACATGCTCTATAATGAGCCTACACACAGTGGTGTAATCTTTTTGTCCTCTTCTGTAAGGTAACAGTAGGTATATCGCCCTCTCCAAAGCCACCAGACTACTAGGACAAAAACAGTAATTTTACCTTGCAGAACATCTCAGTTGCCGGTCTACCGCTGCCTCAATTGTTTGGTTTGTTTGTTTTAATGTGCGCCTTTGGTGAATCTGAACTAACCCCTTAAATCACCAAAGTCTCACAACGACACAAACAAACTGACCAGTAGACCAACAAGTCTTGTGTTCTGCAAGGTAAAATTAGTGTTTGTTTTTTTTTTGTCAAAGGACTCTGGTAGGTCTTAAGAAAGCTTACAGTACATGCTTGTAGCTGGGTCAGTTTTCCATCTGAAAGGGCTGTCAGACGGCAAAGCAAAGTGGAGAAAATACTTTAAATATAGCGTACCCTTAACCTGATATCAGAGCTGACAGCCATCTACTGCATTCAATCCACTGACTATGGATAAAAAAAAAATCATACACCCCCACTTCAAAAACCCCAAACTATATTTTAAAGGCAGTGAGAGACATTAGAAAAGAAGAATTTGTATTAATGTTGTCATTATTTCTTGTCCGGTACACCGCGGTCAGGATGATCTCCCCTTCTCTGTTGTTGTAGCATGATGTCAAGTGCTTTGTCTAGCCTTAGTAAAACAGATATTTTACAAGCAGATTCTTCTAACGCGCTGCAGAGAAGGGAGGGGAAGAGCTGGCAGGCTCGTTCCCAGCGGGCTGTGAGGACTGTTCATTTGGAACCAACCAGAGCGTGAGCAAAGTTTGGGCTGGGGGATTAATGGGCCTGCCTGTGGGACCTGACTGGATGGGGTGTCTGCTAGCCCTTCAGTAACCAACCATGACTATGTTGCCCGGTAACAGCATACAGTCCGCTTGCTTGCATTGGCCTGTCGCTGTGTGGTGTCTGAGAGTCGGCCCTGAACTTCACCCCCTTATGCCAATCAGGGAGGGTTGTGATGACTAATGGAACGTGTCCTTGGCATTCCTCCGTTATCTTACAGCCGGATGTGTGAAAACACATACAGAAACCAAATGCCTGTTTGCAGCTGCCATCAGATGCAGAGTTCATCACACCCGACTATGTTAGTTGAGGAGATAAGTTCTGTGTCTAATGATTGTAATGGATGACGCAGTATTATCCTCCTTATACCAAGGCCAGTTGGTAACAAAATGCCAAATGTAATCAAAGCGAAAACGTTTTTGTTTTTTTTGCTTAATTTTGATTGGTTTCCATGTTTTAACCAATTAAATGGTTACTCTTAACCACAAAAACAACTTGGGTAGCGTTTGGAAAAAAAAAATCATGTTTTGGCTAACCTGGTTCTGTGACCACAAGGATAGAAAATGTCCCGACAGCTTATCAAAATATTCAATATTACTGGTGTAAACGTGGCTATAAAATGGCCATATGTCAAGCCGAAATGTCCAGTATTTCTGCTATAAACGTGGCTGGAATACATCCCAACGTCTCATCAGAATATCTGGTATTATTGCTACAAACGTGGCTGGAAAATTCTCCCAAAGTCTTGTCACAATATTTGGTATTGTTGCCAGAAACATGGCTGGAAAATATCATAACGTCTCGTCAAAATATTCCCTGTTATTGCTACAAACATGGCTGAAAAAATGTCCCGACATCCCCCTTAAAAATATCCGGTGGTTTCCGCTTACTAATGTAAAAACTGTTGTGAATAGTGGTCTCTGACTTGGTAGCTGTCTCGCTCAACAGCCGTCTTGTCTGTCGCGTCACCACCGACCACTCCGCCTCCAAACGTGACAGCTCAGTCAGTTTGTAGAAAGCCCGTTATGATACATATGACGTTTTATTTTATTTTATTTTATGCATTTCATTCTGGCAGCTGGGCCGTCTTGAGCATGTGACTGTCTGATGTTTTGTTTCACTCACCTTAACTCTCCTCTTCCCACCTTTTTATTCTCTTACTGGGTTTGCCGGCATTTTGAAGCCACCAACTCCTTTTTTTTCCCTCCTCCGATCGTTTGTACAAGTCCAGATCCATGCAGATATCACACTGAGAAGCTGTGTGTCCTATTTTGCAGTTTCTGTTGGCAGCTACACAAGGGTTAAGAAAACCAGATAGAGTCATTTCTACTGACCCATATAGCTGCATTTGATATATATTTTGTTCTCTCTCTCTCTGATGGATCATTATAGAGAATGGAATGCACTGTTGCTTGTATTAAACAGAGATCCTAGCTTTGCGCTGATGTACTATAATTGAACTCAGTAAAATAGTCCTGGACGATTGTCCTGTGTGGAGGCAGCGGTGATTTCCTTGAAGCCCACACTTTTCCCAGGGGGCTGAATTCAGTCACAGCTCTGGTATTTGGGAATGTTATTAACCCAGAGTGGGGTTCTTAGTCACTGGGCCCTGGACATGAAGGAGATGGACCTTTGCTGGGAAGTCAGCATACACAGTAGTAAATACAAAGCCCTGTGAGAACTGGCCACAGGACTGGAGCTCATTGTGATACTGGTCCAACTTCTCTTCTCTTCTCTTTGGGAAAGTTGGGTTTTTGGGTCAGCAGTTTCTGCATGCAGTCACGTCTCAGTCCATCGCCCTCAGGGGTCACTGTGCTGACGTCACGCCCCCTTCTCTGTGAGAGAGCCTGTGCCGTCAGGAGTTCATATCAGGCTCAGCGATGGCCACTCAAACACAGACACTCAAAGTGGATCTCTCTGAAGTGGAAACGCGACAATACCTGGAGGTCAAAACAAGCCCTTCTTCTGACTTCTCAAGTAATATATATTTATATCAGGCTTTCGGAATTCTTGCAATCGAGTGTAATGTTCCCATCTGTGCTTTAGCGAGTTCTCCATTACTTAATATTAACCTGATTGCTGGCAAACTAGCTATTCTGGCTCAAGAACACATCTCTCTTGAGACCATAAAAACACTTGTATAGAGGGAGACTAGCCAAGGCTGCATGGGACAAGTGGGGAAATCACGTAACCATGAACGCCCTGAGTGATCCATCTCAGGTATTGAATATTTGTCATTTTGTCAGAAAACATTTACATTTCTACCTATCTGAAAAAGTTTCATGACCTACTTCTCCGCAGCCTTTTTAGTAGCGGATGAGGCATATGAATCCAGGGAGGGCAATAGGCAGCTGCCTGATTTGCCTTGGAAATTAAAGCTGACATCAGACGTCATAGCTCTGGCTTCTCGGCTTTGTGAATCATGCCTCGTCTCGTTCTCTCACCTGGCAAGCGAAGGCAGCGCATACCTACCTGGCACTGCAGATAACATTAAAGCCATAGTGCCTCGTTTTTAGCCTAATACCCTGCTGATCTAATCTTGACGTTGCGGTTACGTGGGCTGATGACAGGCTCGCTGGAAATTCTCTGACAAATCTACAGAGATTGATGTTAAAAGTCACAAGTTCAGCACTTTGCCGTACGCTACATACGCAGGCCGACCACAGCTGTTTGTTCTGATATTTTGCCATGAACTCCAGATGGATACTATGATACAAGACATGAGATACTAAAGAAGTATCCATTCAGCGATCAGCTGGAGAGATATGGCAGCCATGGCGGCAGGGCTGCTGAACATTTACACCTTATAATTTACGCCTTAAGGTCATCAAAGGGGGCTGAGAGTGTCTCCCCAGTTTGATGAAGTGGTGTTTTGTTAGCAAAAAGCCTGTCACTGGGTTAAATATGAGGACTGCGAGCAGGTGAAGTCTGTCGGATCTTGACTTTCTCACCCCGACTCATTAAGGGCTTTTGTCTGGCAGAGGGCTGAGACGGATGAAACATGAGAGTCTGGGACTGGTGTTTTCTTTGATGATGGATCTTGTGTGATTTGGCTTTTGGGTTTTGTTCCTTTTTTACGATGTCACCCGGTGTTTTACTGTGTGTTTGCGTGCCTCCTCCACGCTTGTTTGTGTGCGTGGGTGTAAGACAGGCAGCGGCGGGGCCAACTTGAAGCTTGATTGATTATTGTATCAGAGGTGATTATTATTGCTGGATGGTGGGAATGAATAGCCAGCAGTGCGCTGTGCCAGAGGGCTGTATCACTTATCGCTGGGCTGTCCTCCAGCCATGCTGTAATGCTTTGGCAACCTGATATTGTTGCCATAATGCTCTCACAATATTATTCTGTCACTTTGTTGTGTGCTCAGTTGTGATCAAGGGGCCTGTCGCTCAGTGAAAACCATGCACTCGGACCTCCTGTGTCAGTGTATGTTGCTGTAGTGACGTCTTTATGCGGAAGCAACTTGTTAGGCTTCAAGTGTCCGTACGCACACAAACTCGCTTGAAGGGGTGTCCGCATCCGTTGGTGGTCCGTGCTCCACTCTACAAATAGATTACTTACTCCAGTGCATCTTAGGCACAAGAGAGGATGCTCACTTTGCATTGGAGCTTTAATCTTTGGGCTGCAGATTTTGAGCGCTCGACGGCAACAGGAAGGTAGTTACCAAGAGAAAGTGCAGTGACAGCTCCCGCTCTCGTCACCCTCCCTGTGCATCCACCAGCACTTCCATCACACAGCAATAAAAGTTAATAGGCATCTTGTGCTGCCTCTCTTGTCGCAATCTCCCTCTCTCCCCCTCTCTCTCTCCCTTTTTCTACTTGCTCCCACTTGCTCTGCGTGTTTTGTTTGAGCTCGGCTTCGTCGCCGGTACAAGCCGAAGTATTTACAGCATAAATATTGGCAGCGAAGGTCTATGCTGATGTCCAAGTGCCGTGCCAGAAAAGGTGACAGAATCGTTGCTCAAGACTTCTCCACCCTTATTGTCTCAGCCCTCTGCGCTTGTCCTGGAATTTTCTTGTTTCATTTCAATGTTGCTGATTCCGAGTCTCTCCTCTTCTATGTTCCAGGCTTACAGAATATTACAATGGCCGACCGCTTTGACTGTGACAACTGCAAGGAGTCCCTGTATGGCCGCAAGTACATCCAGTCAGATGACAGTCCCTACTGCATCCCCTGTTACGACAGCCTGTTCTCCAACACGTGTGACGAGTGCAAAGAGCTTATCGGCCACGACGCGAGGGTGAGGCATCTGTTTTTTACATGATCGGGCACGCAATCAGCTATCTGCTGCACAATAGAAACGTAGTGCACCTTTTTAGATTTCATTAAAAGTGAAAAACAATGGCAGCGTTCCTTTTCTGTGCCGCACACATGACTTTCCACACCACGAGCCACGTACTAGCAGTTCAAACAAAACAAAACAAAGCACATCAAACATTGGCCTTAATTAGCTTTAAAGCATTTTTCTACCATGTTTTGACACAGCTTTGAACAGCTAAACCAAAGGTTATGTCACGCTAATGATGCATAATTCAGGCTAAATGAGGCGTGTTCTATATATTTGGTGCGGCAATAACATAGTAAAGGCTAATTTAACATGCAATTATACACGCAATTTTCCACTAAGTCCACATAAGCCAACAGGCTAATTTCGTCTGAGATTGTAAAAGTGCGCCATGAGGGAACGTCTCCCTCTTCCCCCACAATCAAGTTAAAATTTAATCTCCTCTTAATGGAAAACACTAACATGCAGTGGATCATTTGAGATTGACATGTGCTACTCAGTGGAGTTTACAGAGCGGCGCATGCCACGGCACTCAGTAGTTTGCTAAGCTGAGAAGGCCAGCGAGTTATCAACGCCTTCGCGGGCAGTGAACGATAAATAAAGCCAGCATTTTCTTGGCTCGGTGCCCTTTAAACACTCAATTCAACATACTTGGGAGACCTTTCTTAAACAAGAGTGTGCACACAAGAACACGTACACAGAGTAACCGCATACTCCTGACTGCCGACCAGATCTTCCATGTGTCCGTTTGACCCACTCTGCTCCTGTTGTAACCAGAAACCTTTGCTGATGTTCAGTCTTGCAGTCTTTTCCTCATTTGCCTCCTGTAGATTGCTGCAACAACTTGAAAAACAAAATTTGGAAGAGCCTCGTAACAATTAATTTAATTTCTGTGTTGTATTTCCTCTTGTTCCGCTGCCAGGAGCTCTTCTACGAGGACCGGCACTATCACGAGCACTGCTTCCGCTGTTTCCGCTGCGATCGCTCGTTGGCAGATGAGCCTTTCACCAGCCAGGATGACGCGTTGCTCTGCAATGACTGCTACTGTAATGAGTTCTCCTCCAAGTGTGTCGCCTGCGACAAGATCGTCATGCCAGGTAAAGGTGCAGGGCCCGTCCATTTTTCTCTCTCAATGACTCTTTTCCCAACATATGTTCTTTTTAATGCGCAGAGAAGACTGCATTCCGACAGTTGAGGTTGGCGAAGTAGGATTCGCATTTTTGACCCATGAATTAGCTTAACTAGCTTAGCTTAAAATCTTAAAAAAGCTTAAAAAAGAGACAGTTGATTAAAATGAAACAAAACACAAGAAGTAGTGACCTGTGAAATATCTTGCACATAATAAACTGACAGGACCGTATTTTATGGCGCCTCGCTCACCCACCAAGCATCCGTCTCATTGCCCTACATTTTATTTTCCATGTAGTACACAAATTCAAGTTTCAAGACAGATAGGCAGATGACTTTGGAAAATGATGACATGGCACACTCCAGGAGGCAGAGACACATGAAAAGTATAAAATAACAGATCAAGCAGATATAGAAAGGAAAGAGGTTTTCAGAAAAAGAAAAAAGGAAGGAGGCGAGGAACACACGGAGGCGAGGGTCCACGATTGAGCGGCAGCCAGGGTTGAATGTGACACAGTAATTGCCAGTCTGCTTGACTTGTTGTCTGTAAGCCAGCTCCCCAGGGCTGGTGGGCTGCCAGCAGTCTGATGATATGAAGAGATAAGCGAGTCAGTTATTCCAGCGTCCCTCTAGCAGCTTACACAGCGCTCGTACAGCAGAAAAAAAGATTACAGGAAGAGCACAACATCCCCCTTTATTTCTCCTGTAGATAATCTTGTGTCTTCTTGTGAAGAGCGCACGTTTAACAGTGTTAGGTTTGTGCTCAGGTGAGTCACCTTGAGAAGGAGAGTGATGATCAGAGGAATGATATCTTACCTATGAAAGCTCCTGGGATTTTTACACAAGACTGAAATCTCCAAACAACCGGCTCTGTGTCATCAAAAATCCAGATGCTCTTTTGAAAAGCGTCAACTCTCTGCCAAACAAATGACCCAACAGCCACATCCACTCACTTACACACACTTATCTTTGTTTAACAACTGGATGCTTGGCTGAAAAGGTTTATGTTGTGTGAAACGAAGGACAGAAGAAACTTAATACCAACACCAGTGGAATGGATTTCTCTGGAGATGTGTTGGTTAAAACTCTCGCGCTCTCTGATTAAACTGTACCGACGCTCCCGTTGCCAGAGATGGTTACGTAGGATGTTGTATTGTCGAGCTCTACTTTTTTTGTGTCTCTGTTTGAAAATCCTCTGACATAGACAGCGTTGTGAATACATATAGGGAAATTCACTGAGGAAAAGATAAACATAGTAGCATGTAGAGCAAGGAAATGTGGACCTGTAGGGCGAAGAAACAGTTCAGGATTGCGGTACCTAAACATACTACAAGGAACTTTTAGCCAGTTATAAAACAGTCCCAGTTTCAAACCGTTGCCTCTACACGACCTACATAACATTGGCTTTTTCTATATATGTAGTTATTCATCAGGCCTGTCAGCAGGTCAGATTCTGAATAATCAGGGTTGGAAAACCTCATAAAAACTAAAACAATTTGCTGAGGATGAATCGAGGGGGTTTCACAGCCCGAGGAAAGAAGCTTTCACCATCGTGATATTATAGTTATTAATCCACAAATAGAGGCACAAATAGATGTATGACCTCATCGCCTCGCATCCGGTAAAAGGCTGTGTTCAAAAAATAAATATGGTACTAATAATAGCCGGACCAAGATTGACTGCGGGATGTGGTGGTGCGTGTACTGCTTTTGTCCACAGGGGGCGCCAGAATCGACTGAAAAAAATAAAGTGCCTTGTAGCTGCTTTAAATTGAGAAGATGACAAAATGTAAGATCTGTCAGACTAAGTGTTGGCAACCAACTGCATCCTACAGCTATCTAATAAATTCAAATTGCTTTAAAAACCTCACAACTTGCTGGAATTAATGTGAAATCCCCCCTAAAAGTTATACATACTCTAAAGAATTTCAGCTCGTTCGATTTTATTAGTTTATTAGTCGTATACTCATAACTCAGTGCTACTATTGTCCTCCCTGACTGCTGTAATTCCTGTAAACTTATAACAGAGAATGTTTCTGCAGCAGATTTTTTGCAGTTTTTGATTAGCGGGCACCGCAGAACACAGCCTGAAGCAGTGAAACGTTAGCAATTCGCAGACGGCACTAGTACAAAATGTCGGCCACACATAAACCACCGCGTCACCATAGAGTAAACCAACCAGCGTCATAAAAAGCTCAACAGCCAAGGCATAGAAGATGGATTGGTTGGGGACATGGGGAGGGGGGGGTGGCATTTTCCCGTCCTGTAAGGCCCACCGCCAGTTTCCAGCGGCAGGAACGAAGTGTGGGCCTTGTGGTATTATGATTTAAAATGAAATAAATCTCAGTGAAACAAAATGAGTTTTATATGCCTTCATGTAATTCGAGTGTTTTATTTCATAGTTTAATAAAATTACCACCAAAAAAAAATACCGAAATGGCCATAACGATCCTTCGAAAGACGGCAAAAGATTCACACGAAACAACTTGAGTCTCTCTCTGCTCGTTTGTCCCTCTTCCCACCCTTCTTCCTTTCTTTTCCTTTCCCTGCCTCCCATCATCTCTCTTTTTACTCTTTGCTAGGCACGAGGAAATTGGAGTACGCAGGCTCTACATGGCACGAGGGCTGCTTCATCTGTCACAGCTGCGAGCAGCCCATAGGCTCCAAGTCCTTCATCCCCGACAAGGATGAACACTACTGCGTGACCTGCTACGAGGACAAGTTCGCTCCACGCTGCACGCGCTGTAAAAAGGTCAGTTAAATTAACAAACGACTGCCGGAGTCGCCAGTCAAATAAACCTTGCAAGGATATTATAAGGAACTTACCTAATGACCGTCAACTTGTCTCTGTGTCAGACCCTGGCTAAAGGCGGCGTGACCTATCGGGAGGAGCCGTGGCATAAGGAGTGTTTTGTGTGCACCAACTGTAAGACACAGCTGGCAGGGCAACACTTCACCTCTCGAGACGACAGCCCTTACTGTCTCAAGTGCTTCGGAAGCCTCTACGCCAAGAAGTGCGAGGCCTGCAGCAAACCAATCACAGGCAAGATCACGTCGCTAGTTTCTGCACGATAATATTGATGTGCGCTGCTAACACTGCAGACAAAATCTGAACCTGAGATCGGCGGACAGTTTATGCATTTTGCAGTCCGTGCCATCTGGTAAAATTCCGTCAAACCCTTCCAGATTTAAAGCGTCAATATTCACAACGCTGCTGATTGGGAAACACTTCTGACCCACACACCAAACAAACAAGAGAAAACACACCTCAAAGCCACACACCCTTTTTCACCATGGAAACTGTTGCAAAATGTTCATAAATCTGATCAAGCCACACCCACGCAGATCTGATGAAGCAGATTTATGAGTAATACTTAGATTGTTTTACCCAGATTATATCTTATTTTAGCTATGACTATAAATTATACCAGGAATTAATTTAAAGCCACATTTTCAGGAGCTTTGTAAACTTGAAGCTTACATGAGTTCACAACAGCCCTTTAATGCTTGACATAAAATGTCTTCTTCTTCTTCTTCTTCTTCTTCTACTTCTTCTACTACTACTACTACTACTACTACTACTACTACTACTACTACTACTATTACTATCCCTGTCCCAGGTTTTGGAGGAGGAAAGTACATCTCATTTGAGGATCGCCAGTGGCATCAGCCCTGCTTCACCTGCTCCCAGTGCTCTGTTTCCCTGGTGGGCGCTGGCTTTTTCCCTAACGGTGATAAGATCTTGTGCCGCGACTGCAACACCAACCTATAGAGCAGCCGCTCGCCATATCCCCCCCCTTTCCCTTGACTTACCTTCCACCCTTTTCGTCACAGCATTTCAAGAACCCAGAGTCATTACCGAGGAAGGTAACACAGGCTAATTGCCTCTCAGGTTGTTTATGTTAAGATAGCAGTTCCTCGCAGCCCACGGATTTCAAATTTCAAATTTTCATCAAGGAGTGCGCAAAAAAAATCCTTCTTTCGATGCTGCGTCGTCTGAATAAACGACCACAAAGATTTTTCACTTTAACCAAAAAGTTAATGGAGTGCCTTAAAAGTAACAGTACTTATATGTTATGTACTATTTAACCAAAGAAATGCAAAATGCTAGTCACTTTGCTCAAAAAATTCCTTTGTATTTTATATATAAAAGTTGCCACTTCAGGTAGAGGTCCGACTCTGAAGAGAAGACACAGAACACTGATACAGTATGTGTACCTTACAGTGTGTGTTTCAAAGTGTGGTGGAGGTACTGTTGTAATGCTCTTAGAACTGCAGTTTTAAGCATTTCAATTACAATATGTCAGAAAGTAAAAAAAGAAACGAGAAGAAGAACTGAGGTAGTTGATGGTAGTAATGATCAATAAAGTCGATTGCACTTTGGATTAGATATTCTCTGGCTACCAAGTTATGTGCACATAAGAACACGATTTAAAAAAAAAACATGGCACACAGACCACTTTTTTATGTCATGTATCTGCTTTTGATGAACTCTGCAATGACACTTATTTTTACATAAAACTTCTTCTATTTTCACTTTTTTTCATTTGTTGTAATGAATCTGTTATTGTTTTTTTTTTTGTTTTTTTCATCACTGTTGCTCTAAGAGCCAGCATTTATAACCCAAGAGAAGCTGAAATGAAATTGCAGGAGTATGCATGTATCTGCCATGATTCGCCTCAATGATGATTTTTTTTTTTTGTCGCTTATACTGTAACGCTGTTACTGTCCTTTTGTTCTGCATTGTTAGTTTGTTACATGTATGTGGGAAAAAAAAGATTAAAAATTACCTATATTTCATTATTTCAGCTTTGATGCTGGTGAGTCAGAGTTGGCAAATATGCATTTAGAGATGGAAAATGCTCCACTGAGGCGATGACAGTATGAACTTACTGTGTAAAGGAAAAATAAAGATGATAGATGATATGGCTAAATGCTACATGTTTAGTTTTTATTTGTGAAGGCTTATTAAATAAATTTACACTGACTTGGTCTTGGCTGGGCAGTTTTTGTTTTTTTTATATCCTGTGTGAAACCTCCTTTACTTATTTATGAGGTCATAGCTTTCTGTGGATTTGTGTTTACTGTCTAAGCCAGAGAAATCCCTTCTGGTGTGTTTAAAAAAGAGTCTTTCTAGGAAAGGATCTGTGTGTGGGTGTGCATGTGTGTGTGTGTGTGAGAGTGAGAGAGTGCTCGGGGGGGGGAAGGGCATGAAAGTGTGTGAGTGTGAGAAAGTGGTGAAGAGAGAAGCTGTGTGTGTAATAAAAGAGTAAAAAGTTTTGTGTGTGTGTGAGAGAGTTAAAGAATGAGTGAACCTGTGTGTGTGTGTGTATGAATGTGTATTTATATACTGTATATACACTGTTGTTTATGCTGAGTCGACTGTTTCACGGCCTTGATGAAGCACACGTACACAGACTGCCAAATGCACTCTCCTGTCGGCATTGGTGAAATGTCCTCCTCCCTGCCTCCGTTTGAGATTTTTTCACCAAAAAAGGAAATGGAAAACTCGTAGCTGCGTGGGGGAGGGCGTGAGGGAGGGAGGGAGGGAGAGGGGGTGACTAGTGGTGGAAGTGGGAGAGAAAAGAGTGTGGGACAGAGAGAGAGAGACAGAGAGAAAGGGAGAGGATGTTCACATCTGGAGTTGCTCCACGGCACTTTCACTGGGGGGTCAGCTCCACACATGGACCCCTTTGGATTTATAGGAAGGAGGAGGTGGGTGGGGAGGCGACGGCTAGCAGGAAGGGTCAGAGGGAGAGCTGCGGAGATGTTAACTGTATCATGTGGTACATGCACTCTGTGGACGGGTTCAACTTCAACAGCTATTCCTGGGGATTATTGATTTGAGAAGCTGCCTCCCGTATGAGTTTCACCCTTTCTCCTTGAATTCGTCCCTCTGTAAAGTTTACCCGACAGAACTCCTTGAAAACTGGGACATGTCTGAGAGAGTTTGCCCTTTCACTGGGCTTCAAGTGTGCAAACAGCTGCACAGCTCGCTTTCAAGAGGTCGGTCACTTCTCACAAAAGATACGAGGCTCACAGTTTTGTTGCCAGGCCGAACATTTCCCCCTAAAACGCCAACACTCTCTGCACAGACAAACAGTGTGACTTGTATTCAGGCTCTGAACATGACAAGACTTAACGCAAGTGGACCCAGCAGGATGCGGAGGGCTGTCACAGTTTCAATAAAAAGAGGCCGCGGTGGAGTTCACACACTAAACACAGCTCAGTTTAATCAAAGTTGCACATTTAAAATTAAAGTTGTATTACCAGGACAAAGCTCAGACTTGCTGAAGAGCACTTCACTGGACATTTTTGCAAAATACAGTAACAAGTTAGCGCAACATATGGTCCAATAAAACTGTTTTTCAAAAGAACTTTCTCAAACAGCTGCGTTGAAAAAACTATTCCAATTTATATTTTAGTATCCGTCATACTGTGCGGAGCCCATAATGATAGACCTGTGTGATATTAGAAAGTCGTTTGCTCAATCCATGTCATTCATTTTCTTGATTGTGTAATTGAATTTAAACTGAATCCATGTGTACATGGACAGATTCACCAGAGCGTAATATAGATTATGTCAACTTCCCTCAGTTTGGCAGGAACACATGAGGTTTGTCACTTCCAAACTGAACATTTCAAACCAGCTGGGACATAATATGCAGCGAGAAATCTGCTAATTCTAACTCTCCATGTGGCCGATCCTCGAGGAGAATATGTACAGGTATGCTGACAAATGAGTCAAAGTGAAGGCTTGACAGAATGTAGGGATGCACCAATAATTAGGCTGATCATAGGTATCAGCCAGGCGGCAAATGACATTATATTCACAGAAGGCAGTGGCCTTGTTTATCTGTTATGTTGAGACATAAGCGAGCTTCTCTTTATTGAGAAGATATTTGCATTACAGGCTAAAAGGATCCTGAAGCAGTTCATTTTCAAACAAATGAGAGATTTACCTGAAAACAACAGTCAGAAATGTAACTGTTTCCATTTTCCTTCACATGTTGGGACACCTTTGTGATTCTTATCAATTCATAAAGTTTTGTAACCTCAGTTAATTCCCAGCAGAGCTTTGCCCAATCGACATCTGAGCAGAAGCTTAATGAGTAAGTGAAAACACCTGTGTGGGTGTGTAGGGCTTAAAAAAAATGGAACTACCTTTTGTTAGAACAAGGTATCATCCACAATTGCACCACATTCACGGTTACATAACTACATCACTGCCTCAAAAAGTCAGATGTCACAGAATATACATTAAAGGGACGCTATGTAGTTTTGGAGAAGAAATTCAAACTCAGAACTTTTAAATATTTACAACATTTGTGAGGTAATAATACAATTAATTGAATATTTATTTCCATCGTAACTGAAGAAACAAGCTGTTCTCAGAGGGAAAAAAGGTCCCAATATCACTGCTTAAAGCTAGAAGAGTGGCAGGATCCAGCCACATACGAACATAGTAAATCAGTAAGGAATTTTGGTGTCCTTTTTGTTTATTCAGTCAAAACAAGTTATTTCTCTTCTGATTAAAGTGTAGGGATCATGGGGGTGTTTCAATGTGTAATGTACATTAAACTACATCTTGATTTTGTTTGATAGATATGTATGTATGTGCTGCATCAGCATTGACCAAGTATTGTATGATTATGGGGTATCTGCCTGATAGAGCAGTGATTATAAAGAAAGCCTGTCATACTTTCATAAATAAGAAAGGAGAGAATCTAAGTGACAGTGTCAGCTCTGACACTTGTCATGGAGCTCATCACTATAAACTTTGTCCTCTAAATGACTTGATTTTGGATGTTCCCACTGATACAATTATGAATGAATAGCCAACCTTCCTGTTTTTTTGTTTTCCAAACATCAAGGCATGCATGATCAAGGAAACTTGATCAGGCCTGAACCAGCAGTGGGTGAGTGTTGCAGCAACTTGAGATCACGTCCTGTCTGATGTCTAGACAAGCACAATATAAAATGAGTCAGTTATACAATGTTGCTGTTCACACCACAGCCTGCTGTATTCCCACGTGTCCGACATACCGCGGGCAAAACACCTCATCAGTTTAGTTTATCGGCATGAGGAGAGGAGGGAAGAACTTGGTAAGATCCCTCGTAGCATTATGGCAAAATTAAGCACTTAAAATGCTGTCTCCTGTACTCGGCCCCACTGTCTGTCTTATGGCTGATTTTATAGCTACCGACACACCTGGTGGGAGCAGTAATTCTGTCGAGTGCCTCACCTGTTAACTACTGATTGGCAAACACACCTGTGTGAGTGATATGGTCTGTGTATGTAGTGAGGCGTGCCCTTTGTTCTGTTTTGCTGCTTAAAGTGAAGACATCCAGCTGAATCAAAGTGCGGCTGTGAGTACGTTATTTTCGGAACAAACAGTATTTTAAGCTGCTCCTGTCCTTGATGTGGTTCTGACAGCGGGGTTTGGGGAATTTCCTCCGCTGGGAAACATCTCAAACTTGTGGTGTGTCACCAGAACTTTTGAAATTTGGATTCCTCTCGCAAGATTTGATCTGCAGTGTGTTGTCGACATTCTCTGTCATAATTTGACTATTAAATCATCACTGAAAGCGTAATAATGTCCGAAATATGTAATTTCACTCAAACGATGCATGTGGGATAATGATTTCGCCTTTTATGCGACTTTCCAACGTTGAGTGACGTTCTGGACGCTCTTTTTCTGAGGAGGTATGAAAGCACTATGAAGCACTGAGTGAGCATTCAGATAATCAGTGAAGATGAGTCAAAGACGTACCTCACAAGTCATTCTGACTCCCATAAATTAGGTCTACCCTGGAAGTTCCATCAGCTGGAGTTTCATATAAAACCTTTATTAATCCGACAACCACAGAGGGTATAACTGGAAGTGTGTGAGCTCAGTCATCAGCAGTGACGCAAAACACAAGCACAAAAGCTGAAAAACAGGCAGCAAAGGGGTTATGAGCTCTCCTCTCACACCAGACACATCGCTTGGTTTCTGTTTTGTGAATGAGTCATTTGACAAGTGAGTGCAAAAAAAAAGAAAAAAAAAAGTCCAGGAGCGTTGTAGAGACAAGTTTGATTCATGTGGGAAACAGATTTGTGGTCATTTGTTACAGGGATCATCTTCAATGCTACAGTAACATGCTGGAATTTTGTGGGATTTTCATTGATTGAAAAACTCTTGAGAGAATCAGATAACGGGAGGAAGCCTGTTGACCTTTAGTACCTAAATTACTGAATATGGCAATTGATCAATGACTCCCAGGATGTCAGATATGCTGTCTTGTAAAAAGCACCTAAAAATCAGACTTGTGTAAAAGTGAAGATAAAAAAAGTGTTGAAATATAACTTCTTTAAAAGTTACATTCACTCATATGTATAGTAGTCTTACAGTATCTGAAATTAAATGTATTTAAGTGTTAACAGTACAAGTCAAAGCAAATTACACATATATTTACATGTATTTATATACTATGGGCCAACTGATTATTGGCAAATCTAATCTTCATGAAATGTTTGATCATCAGAATAAGTGACTTTTTCTTTATCAGCTGCTTTGGCTCCGACAAAGTAACTAGTAAGTCATTAGTATATCATAGTGTATATATATATCATTATAGTGGAGTGGAAGTTTAAAGTAGCAGAAATGCAAATACTGAGTAAATGTACTTAGTTACATTTCCTCACAGCATTCCAGAACTTTGTCATCACTTGGTTAACGTTGTGAAACAGTTCCTGCTTGGTTAGGTTTAGGCACTAAAACAGTGTTAGTGGGTTAAAAAAAAACTTCTTTGGGTTCAGGAAAATATCGCAGTTTTGGTTAAAATAAGTAATTTACTTGCCTAAAAGTTACGCTGCATACACGTCTTAAGTTATGTATGTTATGTAAGTTTGAATAACTAGCCAACAGTGGTCTTCTGAGCAAATGAAAGTCCTGTGTTTGTTTGAAATATCGTTCAACCCCATTTTCCTCCATCTTCATCTGTGCGTTGATGTGGCATTGTAATTTTCTGAATATGGTTGTTCCTAAAAGAAATTTACATGAGGTAGTCAGAGGTAGATTTTTAGTTGCCAAGTTGATGTTTACATGACGCTGAAACATGGCGGACAACAGTAAACATTGGAACTTTTACCAAAAGTCCTGTATTGTACAATCAATGTATTGTTTCCTTTGTACTTGCTTGTCATTCAAATACTGGAAACAACTGTCAACATGTTGTTTAAACACTAAGTCATAAAATGCAAAACTAGTTATTTCTGGTGTCCATGTTGCTCCCACTCTCCCGCAACATGATGCAAATTAACGCACAGAAATCAGAATATTGACTTCCCAACTCAGGAAATGGGACCATCTGAGAAGCACGTCAATATAATGTGTCACCTGATGTTCTCTCTTGCTCCCGTAGTAATTACTACAACCACTAGAGGTCACCACTGCACAACAAAGTCGATTTAACCGAAGCTGCTTGCACAGACGACCTATAAAGCCGTTTTTCTCATGAGGACAGGATTCATGTTAATTCATCAGAAAACCATAATATTTAGGGTTTACTGTACTAAGTTTGAGAACCAAAAGAGTCAGGCTGTGAAAGAAAATGTTCCATAGTGGAACACTGAGGCTGCCATAGCTGTCACAAGACATTTAAAGCAGGGCCATACGTCTCCTGCTCTGTGTCATTACTCCGCTCAGCGTTAGGTGTTCACTTGACAAAGTGCATTGGTCCACCGCAGTCACGTCTGTAGTATGTAACCTCAGCAGACATAGGTTAACCTCAAATGTCTGAGAGATTACACTCTCATTGGCAATTCAGCATACCTCAGTGACTACTTAACTGCATGTTTGCTACTGGAGAAGCTGCAGGATGGAGTGATGCAGAGTCAGAGTCGAAATTAAGTCATAAAGCTTGTCGGTTTACATTTTAACTCAAATACTCAAACGTTTCCATTTAATAACCATGGAGACACCGGGAAGGAGTGCACAACCTTACATTTAAATAAATACATTGAAAGGTTTGTTTTATAATAAATAATGTGCGGCTGTCACAGTTATATCTCCATGATGTCTGAAAGTCATGGTCTGTTTTTTTGTTAAATATCTTCCCTTTTTTGGTGTTTTTAAACTGTTTTTGTTGATAGTTTTATCCATAGCATTTCAATATAAGGTATTTACACTGTAAGGTATGTATACTGTATAATTTTAGTTGTAAAATGACTGTTAAGCTGCCTAAAATCCTTGCGTAGGTGTAAAGTACAACAATACCGATAACTGCTAATAGAGAAAAGCAAACTGGTATTTTCGTATTAAGTTACATGAATTATTATGTATTTTCAAGCTTGGTTAAGGAGTATCACAACATCATGATATTCTTAATAATGCTAATCTAAAGTATTAAGTGTTAATAAAACACACACAATAATATCGTCTGAATAATCCAGCAAAGATGTTTTTTTTGGGTTAGGGTTAGACTGGCTCGAGTCTGACTCGAGTCAAGTCATGTGACTCGAGTCCCCCACCTCTGCAAATGAAGAGACAAAACACACAAAAAACAAAGTTGAAGACAGATCTGATTGCTGGCATTCTTTGCTTTTCTATAGATGTCCTGATGATAATATCGTTTCCATGAATGAGTTTGATCACCATAATCATGTGGTGAAGTTCTGATGATGAGCCCTCGCTTGTTTTTTTTTTTAATATTTGTGAGATGTAGGTTTTTTTTCTCTTGCTTTTAGAGATAACCTATTGCTTCAAAAGTAAGCTCTGTTCATTGGTTGTTCAAAATTCATTTATTTGGTTTGGACATCCATGTCCCGCTCAAGATGCACTTAAATGATGTGATGATCCCTTGACTAGAGTGTGTAGATTCACACTCAGATCACCACCTGAAGGTTTGCAGACACACAACAATGTCTCTCTTCCACTTTCCGCTGAGCACTCAAGAGACACTCTGCATAGTACCACTTCTACTTTTCATCTAAATTTGTCACATTCCTTCAGCTAAAACACAGCACCACAACATAAAGTGAGACCCCACAGCAGAGCAGCTGTAGGGCCGCTCAGTGTGCTGAAGGCCTATCTGCTGTGGATGGAGAAGAGGAAAAAAAACAACATCCATCTGTGTCCCAAGCTGACACTCACGGAGCTGCCGCTTGTTGGCGAGGTTTGGAGTCTGCCTCTGCGGCTTGGCTTGAGCTCTCGTCCTCTCCATTCACTCCCATGTGAGGTCAAGGAGTTGTGCTCGCTTGTGGGAAGCTCTTACACTGTCTTGTAATGAGCGCTCTCAGCAGGAAAACAAGGCCTTGTTTTTCCAGAGTTCAGGGTCCGATGCGTCCACCGCTCTGATCCAACCTCTGTTATATGCCCTCCTTTCCTGAGGATGACTGTTGACAACTGCAACTCTGAACGACATGTGTACTGTTTAATATCCCTTTATAAGGGATAACTGACACCTCCGCTGTACAAAGCTATAAAAGCTTGAATTCAATAATCACCTCATGATGATAAATGTGTCTAAATGTTCTGTATATAGACACAGTATGTATTGTACTTTGAACATGGGATTTCTCACCCACACTGTATTTCACACATTCTACAGTGAAAAATGTGTTAGCACACAGTTTGTTTGATCTGTCGCCATTTTCTCCCTCCCCATACATTTTTTCTATTTTTTTGTATTTTACACTTTTAAGAGTTTGATGTGGTTTTGGAACCAAAACAGTTTATAAATGTGGGTGCGTAGGAATGTGACGAATTCCTATAAAGCAATTTAGACTTATGGCATCTGAGGGACACAAGAATATTAGTCACATCTATTGTCTGACTGCGGTGTTGAGCTTTGCCCTTCTGGATAATCGCTCTGGTGAAAGAAATATAAAATAGAAATGCCTGAAATGTGTAGTATGCAGTAAAAGCTTCTTCTGAAGAGGAAAGCAGTTTGTGTCAGCAGATTATCTGCTAGAGTGTGTATTTGTTTACTTGTTATGTTTGAAAAGTCTGAAATGAAGTGGCTGATGCTGATTTTGAAGCACTAAAGCTTGGCGACTTAAAACCAAACTTTGGCAGCAGTTAAAGGAGAGACATTAAGCTCATTTTCAGATTCTTGATTTTATTTTCGGGTACTACTAGAATAGGTTTGCATACTTTAATGGACAAAAAACGCATCAGTTTTCTCATACAGTTCAGTGCCGCAGCTCTGTATACACCGTCTGTCTGAACGTTCTGTTTTAGCTCCTGTCTTTAAGGCCCCGCCTCCTGAGTGTACCCAGTTTCCTCTGATTGGTCAGCTCACACACACCTGAGCCAGCACCGCTAATAACAATGGAGCAACTGTGTTAAATTAATTCTTACATGGGAAACTAGCTGCCACCCATGAATAATGCAAATATGTACATGGTGATGTCACTAAGTCATGGAATTAAAGGCGGGACTACTGACAGGGCGTTTCAGGCACTTCAGGAACAGTGCTTTCTGTGGGAGAGAGGAGCTCCTGATGGTGCAGGCTTTAGGCTTTTTTACGATAACACCTTTTAACATGCACATGAACATTTATAAAACACTGAAGAAAAGAAAAAAGCATATCATGTGGCCCTTAAGACAATATTCAAAGAGTGAAACAACCCTGACATAAACTTGTAATTTTGTTTCCCTTTTAACCTCACTGTATGGTTGAGTGGTGCACGTGTTGGATGATTCACCCTGTCAGTGGTTTGAAAGAAGGTCATATGAGGGTTTAAACTGCTGAGCGTGGTTCCCGGTTCAGTGATTCTCCTGTGATTGTTCGGAGAGAATACAGCAGTCACAATTGGGCCAACAGTCAGGCGGATGAAAGACAGATCAAATGAGGCAAAGCTGTTGACGGGAAACGAGAAACGTCTTGATTACTTCTCCGCTTCAATGGGATTTATGGTTGTCAACGAAAACATTTCTGACGCAAGATGTGACGATCTGAATTTGCAGACCGTGCATGCTTCGATCTCAAATGTTCCTGCAGTTGCTTTGCTTTCCAACTTTGAGCAGCAGCAGTGTAACTGCAGTCCTCTACTGCTGGCAGCTGGGCAGCTCCACTGGAACAGTTGTTTGGAGATAAGATTTTTGGAATGCAAAAATTCTGAGGGGTGGATTGACCATGATTGACTATATAATTCAAAACGTCAGGAAGATTTAGCATTGAAAAAAAGCAGTGCAGCTCTCCAGCTCTTTGTCAAGGAGTGATCTGATTCCTGTCTCAGTTCAGTTTAAAAAGAGAATGGGATAAGTGTTGGATTTTGATGGAACAACAGAAAAAGCAGGTAGACAGAGCTCGGGTGTCTAGTGATTATCCTTTTGATATCAGTCATTTAAAGGATTTACTCAGACTTGCAAACTATGACGATGATGAATGAGAAGTCCTGAGGCCAGTTTACTGATGTTTAAAACTGATTGGATAAAATTTAAACATTTTGACATCATCTTCATCAGCTCATTTAGACATAAAACACACCCAAAGAGCTCTGTGCGGAACGATGTGTCAGGGAAGGAACTAGAAGTCACGCGTCATCATCGAAAAGTTCAACAAGGACGCCGGTACAAGC
Source organism: Diplodus puntazzo (assembly GCA_963678695.2). Lineage (NCBI taxonomy): Eukaryota > Metazoa > Chordata > Actinopteri > Spariformes > Sparidae > Diplodus > Diplodus puntazzo. The sequence continues at coordinate 9,531,960 of OZ023160.1, forward strand.
CAACTGTCATGAATGGAAAAACATGTAGGCGTAAAAAAGCTTTTTGTGACTGATTTTCTTTGGATATAACGGAAAAGTGAAAAAAAAAGTGATTCTTCATGAAATATCAACAGATTAATCATAAAAAATGGCACTACAATACAGTGATGGGCTGTAACAAGGTCGATTATGGTTGAGGTCATTATAATCCCCTCTTTTGTTGTTTTCTTTTGGCTTTGTGGCTCTCTGTCCTTGTCCAAAATTGTTTCAAACTCTTTCGACAAGCCTCTGGAAATGAAAAGAGAGTATTTATTACATGTATGCATTGCCAAAATTTACATGACCTCTTACTATGATCTCATGAATAATGTGGATTTCAGGAGATTATGCCTGTCTCCCCATGTCTTAATAAGAAGCTCATTTGTACAATGATTATTTTGTGTGTTTGTGGCCCCCTCTTGTGGTTGTTTCTTTCATTGCAGTTGCATTTGTGCACCATAAAACCACAATCAGCAAGATGTTATTGTGTAAATAAAATGAAATATATGACATGAAATGTTAGCCTGCGGGCTAAACCTCCACCACAACATTGTTCATCCTCAACATGAAGTAATACTGTCATAACATTGTTGATTTAAAGTCCTGATTCATGAGATTGGATCCAAAGACCTGTATGCAGGTTTTCATTATAAGGACATCTATTATGCTGTTTTGGTTTTTACCCATCACTTCATTGTGTTATTGGTTCTTGTGCATGAAAAAGGTCTTGAAAGTAAAAAAAATAAAATAAAATTAGCAAAGCACTGGTCCTGAAACGCCTCATCAGTGGTCCCACCTTTAACTTTTACTAACTGGAAGCTGAAAAGGAGACACAGCTGACAGGAGACACGTGAGCTGTGATGGCTCAGGCGTGTGTGAGCTGACCAGTCAGAGCAGACTGGGTATTTGGGAGGGTGGGGGCAAGGCCCTTAAAGAGACAGGAGCTAAAACAGAAGACCATATGCGAAATCCGATGCATTTTTTGCAAATTAAAGCATGTAAAGCTATTCCAGTTATAACCCAAAATATAATTATGAACCTGGAAATGATCATTATATCTCTCCATTAAATTAAATATAAGAAATGTTTTGGTTTTTGACATTATATCGGGTTTCTTCTAGGTCTGCAGCCAGGTTAGATCTATATAACAGACAAAAAGCCCTCCACAGGGATGAACTTCATTACTGCACCAACAATTAGACCAAATACATAAATATTACATTTTGATATATTGCATGTATATACTCTTTGTGCTGAAATCAAAGCAGTACCTCATTTTACAAGCAAGGACTTAAAACAACTCCATAAAAGAATGATGCGATTATTGTAACAACAACAAACTAAACCTTTAAACACACATCCTTAATATCTATCAAACATTCTAAAGATGTTCTAGTTTTCTTCCCATGCAGTACTGATTGATTCCAAAAGGTGGCGGTACATGCTAACGCTCACATCTACAATTCTCCTACCATCTTTTTTAACTTTCTTTTCTTGTATCAGGAGTTTCTGACCCTTTCCTCAGCCTGAGACACATTTGGATTAAATTAGCTTTGTAAATAGCAACCAAACCTCATTAGCAGTGCTGCTTGTCCCATGCATACCTCGGGTTTTCCACTTGCTTGCTACAAAGAATGGCTCGCTACGTCATTGTTTCTCTGGGAAACCCTACAGTTCCTTGCTTCATTCAGCATAGATTCAGCTGCTGACCTTACAGATAACACCGTATAAGCTTGGTGAATCGCTCAGTGTTAATTGAACATCTGGCACTGATGATGACCGTTGAACTCACGACACCGTACACTTCTGCCATAGTTATGACTTGGTGACTTATGTCTCTTAATAACAGTCAGATGTAGATTTGTCCTTCTCACAAAGGGTGTTGGCTTTCTGAAAACACGAAATATTTCTGTTATTTTGATTTAGCAGCCCTATTTTTATAGATATCTGTTGCTGATCAAACATGTCAGGCTGTCAGTGTTGATGTACAATTTTTGGAATATTTTCGAATCGAAGAGGACATTTTCTCTTTGTAGATTTCCAGATTCGACCTCTCAGATCTTGAGCCATAGAAAGAGGACGGTTGTGGAGCGTTAGAGATGGAAATTATCATGGATCAGTAGAATTGCTGACAGGACGTCTCCGAAGGCTAATCTTAAAAGAGCTGGAAGCCACTATACTGGGAGGGAAGAGTCCAATAGATGCTGCTGGCAGTCACTGGTGACTCCATTGTAGGCTCCTATGGCCTCATGTGCCCTGGACCTCTCATCCACACCGCCTGATGACAGGACATCTGTGGAGAGAGATCTGTGCAAGAATTATGTCACCGATATTGTGCATAATTCAACTGAAGAACACGGCCAAGGAAATGTTTTCTCCGCTGAAATAATGAATAGCAAGCAGAGTGAGAGTCAGGCCACCTTTACAGAGATTTTGACACGTTCACTGGTCTCCCAATACAGATTAACTGAGGTGAATGATGTCATATTTTTTTTACAAAAAGAGTTTAGATCACATTTAAAAGGAAATTGTTTCTTGTGAAATCTTAGCGAGACGTCTGTGGATTATCCTGAGGTTATTTCTGGAAATTGATGTTGCCATTTTAAGTGTACTTTGCTTATCAAAATAAGAATTTGATTTGATTTTTTTAAATGACCACAATTGACGATATTCTTTGAATGTTTTCCGTTTTTCAAATCATTACTGGTACAACCAAACTATTCACAAAGCATGGAGGTTTAGTCTTGACTCGGTAGTGTTTGTGGGACAAGATTGGATAATGGCCCCACTCTGCTGACAACATTGAAGAGGGGGTGCCTTTTTTATTAGTTGAATTTTGCTAATCTTTTTGTCCCACATCACTATCAATTTCCAGACCTTTCAACTGCATCTATATGCTCCACATGATAGCACCTGAGCTCCATTTGGTAATGGAGACTGTAAATAGCAGTGGAGAACTCTGAGAAATCTACCTTTGACTTCATTATTTTGTCTCCCAAAACATAACCAGCATTAGAAAACATTGATCAGTTAGATTCAGACTACAAGTCTTTGTCCAGGTTTGTATTTAAAGACCTGTCGGTCAATGTGAGAGTGATGTCAGGCTCTGGTTTTGAGTTTTTGTATAGCGGTGGGTGGTGCCCTGTTATTTACATTTGGATCAGGGTTTGTACATTTAGGTCAAGCAGACATGGACTTGATGCTCTCTGTTGAAGTGATGCACTCCCTGGGGGTCTGTCTTAAAGGCCAAACTAAAGTAATGAAAATCACTCAGTGTTATGGATCTTGGCAAATCAAGGGCACCCATATACTCTCAAGATTTACCATTCATTTCTCTTGGAAAACATGGGAGTGGGGAACGAGAGAGTGAAAAAGAGAGAGTGGGAGGTGAGGGAGAGCTCCGTCCAATGGAGCCAGGGTAAGAATTTATGGTCAGGAAGAGCGATGAATGTGTAATTTACGGTGCATATGCTACCATTCCCCCTGCCCTCCCTTTTGGTAATGAGAAACGGCTGTTTTGTTGTAAAGCCAAGGCATGGTATACCCCCTCCCTCCTGGCTATGACACACCATTAGTTTTTATTTCTGTCTCGACCCCTGCCCAGGCGCCAGCATTTGGCCGGTGATCGGGACCATCACAACTTCTAAGCTCATCCACCTCCCAAGATGGCCTCCTGTAGCCTGAGGAGGGTCAGACCATAACTATGGAGGACTCCTGAATGATCGAACCTCACCTACCTAGTCGTGTGTTTACTTAAGTCTATTATGATAACTGATAACTAATTCTTTTTAAATGATGTCAAAAATCAATACCAAAAAAACAAGTTCAGCCAGATTTAACACTTTATCTGGAAGTAAAACCATTTAATACTTTTGTTTTTGTCTCTATGTAGCCTATTTTAAAGCATTTAGTTTTTTACTGATCTTGTATCGGAATCCATAACAAACTAACAAGCCAACTGACTGACTGACTGACCATTTACCTACTTGATTAAACTAAACTAGCCGAACTAGCCAATAACCCAGTGGCTAAATTCTCAACTAACGAAATAACTGTCGGTCGGTCGGGCCAGTTTACTATCTGACTGAGTGGTTGACTATCGATCCTGACTACCGTAATAACTAACTACCTGGCTGGCTAACCAGCTAAGCAAAAAATCACTAGCCTAACTAGCTGGCTAACTAACAGGCGGGCAGACTAACTAATTACCTTTCATTGTTTGTTTATTTCATTTATTTTTCTCTGGCTTTCTAGCTAAACGTGGTTTTTGTTTAAAACCTGTTTGATTGTGTAGGCAAACACCTTCTTTCTTGCACCGTCGCGGATTGTCCTTATTTAAGCAATCACTTTGGCCAACTTCCTGTCTGTTTCACAGACAGCAATCCCCTCCCCTCCTCGCCACACCACCACACTTTCACCTCTCCTTTCTTTTTTTCGAGACAGCCGTTTTTGCCATCTTTCCTTTCTTGAAGCCCCTTTTCTCCAGTTACTTGGTGTGTTTTGGTAATGTTAGCTGTCACGCTGGAATTGGTCGCAGACAAGATCGCCCCATTGTGGAGTTTTCTGTCCTGGAGAGACATGCGTTATAATAGTGATTACAGTTGGAATTCAGAGCTAATTAACACTTATTTTAATAAGATAATACGACAATAACAATGACACTTACAGCAGCTTTAAGTTAGCAGCTGCAGTGAGAAGATCGAGACTACCATAAGATAATTTTGTTTAAACAAAATGGTGGATATCAGGAAAGCAGCTAAAATCAAACAAACTAATATCAAAGTCAGTGTATGACTGAAGTTTCATCAGCTTCATCTGAACTTTATTTAGGATTTCACAGAATAAGCTATACATGATGATACTAATGCTTCTTATGTTTGATGATAAACACAGTTTGACACATTCAGTATCACAATCCATAGTATGAATGAATAATGCAGCGTGTAACTTCTCCTGAAACTAATATCTTGTGTAAAGCAAACAGACCCATGGAAAAACATTCCCGGACAAAAAAAACAAAACAAAAACATTTCTCTGTATCTGTAAATGTCATGAAGCCAGCTTTTGGAGTATAAATGTGTAAAATGCTATGATTGTTTTGAAACTTGAGCAGTAGGAAACATTATAGTTGTGCAAAATCTTCAGACCCTGTTGCAAAAAACAGACATGATTACTGAGCAGCTGATGATTTGATGGCTTATATGATAATCAGTGGCTTGTAATTACTGCATATTTGATATATCACTGTGCATTTACATTTCCTTTCCTCGTGTTTTTCCAGACCCTATCGTTCCATCAACCTATGAGACCAATATTAACACACATGTGCAAACGTAAACACACATGTACAAACATCTAAGTTTCCGTCTACAAACAACTTGATTCCGTGCAGATATGCATACAGAGTACACACATTTACACCCACACTTTAGGTAGAGACAAAGACACACTCACACACACACACACACACACGTTTGCATGCACGAAGGCACACACATGCAACCTTGTACACATGCAACTACTGGTGTTTTTATACCCTTCATTTTCTGATACAAAACACCAACATTAATTTCCGAAACAAACAACTAAGCAACTATCAAATGGCAAGAGTTTGTGTCGAGACAACAGAGAAGGATGTGAGCCAGGACTGCGCCAGCCACCCTCCTCTACCTCTTCTCTTAGGCTTGTTTTTTTTATTTTGTAACAGATTCCTTCCTCGAAATAATATATCAAGAACCTTCTGTCCGTAACAACCACAAATGATTTCCAGTGCCTTTCTTTTTTGTGTCATCTCACAACAGGGAACTAAAGGTACAAAGACATACTATTCATTGTCTTTACATCACGTACAGCGGCTGTTGAGAAAATCCATCTGCCACCTCTCACGAAAACAACATGAAAAACAAATGAAGAACAGACTGTGATTAAAATCAGGCTGGAACAAAATACATCATAGACCAGAGGAGACTGAAAAAAAGAGTTCCTTCATTCGTAATCAGACTTCCAGATTGACCGCTGCTTTCAAAAAAAACACAGGAATCTGTTCTTACTTCGAGAAGTGACATAGGTCGGTTCACGGCACGAGCCAAGTCGGGCCACAATCTTCAACGTGGCCTTGCAGTCCTACGGTGATCCCTCACAGGGGAATGAAAATCAAACAGTCTTTCTGAATATCTCTAGGACACCAGTATCTTCCAGATATGTCCATCTATTCAAAAAGCTCTGAGAAGCCTTTGTGTTGCAGCAATCCTCCAGTTCTCTTTGCATCGTCAACAATGCATAGCAGCATTAATCCGTTTCTTCATCACTTTTGATCTTTGTCTATGGCTGGTGCTGCTGGCTGAGGCAGGGTCTTTACTTTTATATCAGCCCCCTCCAGCAGGCACTGGGGTTTAGGAGACAGAGCTGGTTGTGATGGTGGGAACAGTGGTGGTCCTGCTCTGGCCTTTTCTCCTCTTACCCCCTCCTCCTCCTCCACCGCCTCCTCCTCCTCCTCCTCCTCCTCCTCCACCACCACCACCACCACCTCCTCCTCCTCCTCCTCCACCAGCACCACCACCAGCACCACCACCTCCTCCTCCTCTACTGCCATCGTGTACGCGGCCCCCTGCATTCCGTGTATCATCCTGTCGGTCTCCCTTCCCCTTCCTCTCTGAAATGAGAACGCACAGGAAGTATGATTAATAGTTTACGCTATTTCTCAAATAAACTCTTTGTCAGATATCTGTCATCGTCGGATGGTGTGTGAAGAAGTGCCTCCACTTGGCTGAAGAAAATGAAAAACATGGATTCCTGAATGATAAGGGATGTGTGGTGGATCTGGACTTGTGGGTTGTGGCTGTGTGGTTTTTAATACAGGCAATGCAAGTGACAGCTACACACATCCAGTCCAGAGTTACAACAACAGCAGCAATCAGTGGCTGACGAATAATAATCAAACCCTTTTAGGACAAAGCAAAACATCCAAACATTTGTTTTTCATCAGATTAATCAGTTTGTGAATCTGTCTGTTGGTCTACCACTTTGGTCTGGACAACTGATCAATTGGCATGACATTTAGCCGAGACAATGATGGTCTTGGAGTGAAATATCTTGGCAACTATTGGACAGATTACCCTGAGATTTGGTCCAAATATTCATGTTCCCCAAAGTATGAATTATAAAGACTTTTGCGATCCTTCAAAGGTATACTAGGAAAGATTTTCCTGGAAAAACAATATTCTTTGTGATCCACTAGAAGTGTGTAATGGCCTCTGTGTCTGAGGAGTCCCTGTGCTTTGCCTGTATTCTCTTATCTACTTATTATTTTACTGTGTTCAAACTGTTTCTGGGTGTCAGTGATTCTGGAGAAAGAAAGTTGATTGTTGGGTCTGCTGTTTCAATGTATTACGGTACTTGTTTTTATAACAAGCATAAAAACAATTGCGACTATTTTGCTTATGTCTCGTTATATCGGTAGGCCCATATTATCGGCTGGTATTAGCGTACCAGAGATGTCAGTATGGGCGTGTATGTTGTTGATATCGGCCTGAATTGAAACTTTTTATAATACACAGTGTAGAAAAAACAAGGCTTTGAGTATTTCATAATTCTAAAATTTCGAGCGCAGTTTACTGTTTCAGTTCTGATATCAGTTTTTTTTTTTTTTTTAAAGTGTTGCAAAAACTTTGTTCAAAAAGCTGCATATTAGTCCAGAACAGGTCCAGCAGCGAAGTTTTCTGCAGTTGGCACCGTTCCTATAATAACAGTGCAGACTGGCAGTGTACGAGCACTGGTTGTTAACGTTAGCTTATATCCACTAACGTTCGTGGCCAGGCAATGAAGCAGTGTTCTTTATACGATGAACTGATTGAAAGGGGGAAGTTGTGAGCTAAATGCTTTTCTACCTCCATGTGAAAAGTGGTCAGTAGCATTGTGATGATACCAGGATGGTCACAGCAGCACAAGAGAAGAGCCGCAGCAGCTGAGGGCCCTGATCTGTCTCGCCAATAAACGCCAAAAAATACTTAATTCTATTTGACCAGCTCCTCACTTACGTATCCCACTAAACACACACAGAGGGCTCCTTCCACCTCCTCTCTGTGGGTTCTCTTTTAATTAGCATTCTCACCTGCCACACATTTAAGAGCATAATTGCTCTCTAAATACAAACATCCACCACAGTGTGGTTAATGACCACATGTAACACGTCCAGGAGAGGAGACAGCTGAGCTCTGCTGCTGATTTAAAATGCAGCACATGCACGGACTTTACGAGCACTCAGGACAGTCAAGTGACAGGATTTTCTGTCTCATTAATCACTTTGAAATCACTTCTGGCATAATGAGTTAAACATTTTCAAGGGCCCAATAATGGCCCACAAGGGCGTGAAGAGCTGTCGCAAAGTGGAAATGGCTATTGTGTGTAGTGTCACATGGCTAGTGTTTAGGCAGCACTCGAAAAGTATTTGGTTTTGTATATCTGACGGAGTATAGTTACGGTGAAAGGATGTTTGTTATGAACTTGTGCGTTGAGAGTCTCTGCACATCCTGGAAACTGAGTGAACGCATGCCAAGGGCTGGACAGTGTTCACTACGCAGTTGACAACAGCAGGGCTTATGGCGCCACCATGTTTGTCTACTGCTGTGCAGTAATAACTGTAGGTCTGTGTTTATTTCCCTACCAGCAATTTTAAACTTGTTGTACAAACAGTTATGATTCTTTGGTTTAAGTTAAAGTGAAAATCTAAAAACTCCGGGGGGGACACTATTTCTCAGATTTCACCAGTTTATACACCCGCCAGTGAAAATCATTATACGGTGATAAAGTAGATTCGATGTAGTTGAATCTGGACAGGCCTAGCACAAAAACATTTACTCACCGCAGACCCATGCAGAGTCGCAATTGCTTTGCTCTCGACTGAAAGGCCCAGTCCCGCACAGTAGTATACAAAGAGGAGCAACTCATTTTTTTTTTTTTAGAAAGCCATTAGTGCCAAAATCATGAAAACAAGACTGCTGACATCATTTGGTGAGATGGCTCGGATCATGTGAGACAATCCCATCTCCAACATGTTCATCGTTTACGCGTTCTCCTGAATTAATAAACATATTTCCGAGCTTTTATGACCACCATTCAAACAAGCACCTCAAATCGAGCAGTAATAGTTCCAATTTCTATCAATGAGGCACAATGAATGAGAGTGAAGCCTGAGCGAAGTGAAGGGTCCTCACGCACACTCTGCAGCATCTGAGCTGGTGTGCTTCCTGTGTAAGGACTTAATTACTTCTCTAACAAATCACTAATGGAGCCAAAAGAGGGGGACTCCATCAGTTTATGACAGCCCTGATTGTGCCTCCTCTCCATCCAAGCTAAACAGTTTTGCCTGACAAATGCAATAACACATCCAGAAAATTCTGTTTTCGCGTGAGACCCTTTTGTGGAGCTTCAGGAAAAGGGGGAAAAAAATTGCAGCCAGATCAACACAAAGCGTGAGATCCGCAGACCACTAAATCACCTAATGTTATACAAGGTCTGCCCCCTGAGTTTTATATAGCTGGTCTGCCAGCCAACTCTCACAGATGAATCGACAGCTGTGCTCTCTTTGCACAGTTTACCCACATGAACCGGTCCACAGGAGTCACGGTACCATCACCTACTAAATAACCTCACGGAGGAAAATTCAGTCCTCTGCACTGCAGCGAGCGTCTCTTTTCATTTAGCAGACGAAAACTAAACAAAAATTCTTCTTGTCACAATCCACGAGGCTCCAACCCATCAATTAATAAGTTGATACCTCCGCTTGTCATCCCTGCCTTTCTGATGTGACCGACGTGCGCTCCAAGTTTAGAAATTTGGCACGTTGGCTTTTTTTGTTCGTTTATTTTATTTCACAGATACTTATTCTTCTTCAGGCACCCAAGACTGAAATTCTTTCCAGGATGCTGGCGTCACACGGAATAAATTCGCTTCTCATTTCTCAAATTATGCTGTCGCTGCCTCGCTGAGCGAGGCCGCAACAAACTTCCTCCCTCTCCACATGACCACAGATCTATATGGGACAATGTCAGATCGCGTTCTGTCCTATGGACTCACAGCACTAAAGGAAGCGTTGTCAGTGTCGAGGACGGTGCTTGAATCTGAAAGCCTCCTCCACGTTTGCTCACATATATCCAGTCACATAATCCGGTACATGTTGCAACATCTGTACAGTTGCCAACATCGTGCAAATATTGTTACGCAATGTTGCCTAAGCGTGCCACCGTCCAATAAGGGCTTTAAAAGCTGCTCGTTTGCAGTTCTCTAAATCCTTGTAAATAAGAGAAAGTTTCCAACTTTGGTTAAAATTGGCACACTTTGCAAAACAGATTAGTATATGGTTACATCTGGAGAAAAAAATATTTGCGTGTGAGTCCTCATTAGCAATAATCTATTGCAGCTCAATAGAGTCACTGCTGCAGCTCGAATTGTCTGTTAAACAACAGCTTTATCAACAGGTTTATCGTCCCAGCACCACAGCTGGTAAATATTTGCTTTATTTGCCTCACTACTAAGGACAAAATATTTAAGAGAAAAAACGGGATCTCGGGTGTTTTGTTGCTATATTTATTCAATAAACTCTGGACTAATCGGCAAGACTTGCCATTTATTATCCTTACCTGCAAGTGAGGCCAAGAGTGACTAATAAGCTGTTAAGAAGGTTCATAATGGCCATTGAGTGGCGAGAATGACTGTTAACCTGCAGGAGAGCAAGCTGCTGTGTGGACGATAAGAGCCCAAGCAAACATGCCATGGACGTGTAAACCTCACGCTTCGATGGTCTTCAGAACAAATAGCTCTCTCTAGCTCTGATCCCTGTCCAGCTTTGCCGTGCGTAATGCCCGCCCTTCATCTGCTTGGCTCGTAGACGGAGTTTATTGTTTACATGCAGAGAAGTCAAGAGATTCTGTATCCTTCTGTGAGCTCAGCCAAACCAAACCCAATCAACACGCTGTGGGTCACAGACACACTGGCGGGGATACAGGCTTTCGGATGTTGAGTAATGGTTCCATCAGTCATCATATTAACTAGTGGAGGCATTTCGTAAAGCACAGGGACCTTATTGCATGTTAATTTGAATTTTGAGCACTGTCATCTGATCGAGTCCCAACTGTGTGTGACTTTCGCCTAAATGTGTTTGTTTCGCGTGCTTTATTCGTGTTTACCTCTCGAACAGGGCGTCTTGGTCACAGCGCATTTCCTTCTCTCTGTCTGTGGAGTGCAGCTCTGTGACGGTATGAAGGCCGGGGAAGTGTCGGGGCTGTGAATCTGCGGAAGGGGCACGCGGACCCGAGACTGCGAGCCTTTCTTAAATCCGCATGTTTTGTTCTTCTTCATGCAGGGACCCCATTGGCTCCACTCGCCAAATTCGCACTCCGCAGGACGCTGACCTGGGTGGCAAAAATAAAACAAAAGGAAAATCCGACACAGACTGAGGTAGTGAGTGAACAGTTCACAGCTCCAACATCTCACATTTGTTTCACAGCCTTCCTGTCTGCTTTTTACAGCTCAGCAGTTTTAGCTCTGAATAATGAGTTTAAGCGATTTCCGAATCTGAAAGCAATTTTATCTCACTTGTTTTTTTGACTACAGAGGGAGAGACACATGGAGAAGGTTGCTATGAACCTGAAAATGGACCAAAGCTTATGGCCGTTAAGACAAAGGCAAGTTTAGGGGTCGTGTTAAATTAGTCTCCATGGATCAGCGGAGTCAAGTTAGAACAACAACAGCTGATGCCAAAAAGTCAGCTCGAGGCTCCGTGTCTTGGGCTGCTTGGGTTTCACTCCTGCTGCAGTTTCTAACTTATGACAGAAATGTTTTTCTATAAGTAAAACAGAAGAAAAATAACTTAAGATCAAGAAATGATTGATGATTTTTCTCAACAGCTCACTTGAACATGGTCGGCCAGATTAAAATGCTTGCTTCTACATTTCTGCAAAAACCACGGACATATGTGTCGCATCAACATTTCTACTTTATGTGTCCAACCCAATCATCAGAATAAATCTTTGCCGAGTACTTTTCCGCAAAAACCACAGATAAGTTAAAACTGCATGTTTCTTTAATGTCGCGACTTTAGGTTTGTTTCGGTCGAATTTTCTATTTCTCTTTTGTCACGACGCTCTGCTTCTGCTCTGGTTAAGTTCAGGCACATGAGCCACGTGGTTAGGGTGAGGAAAGCATCATGGTTTGGCTTCAAATGCCTGTTTTGGTTGCCACCATCACAGATTGAGATGGTCTGACCTACACAACTTAACACAACAGCCGCGGTAAATCTTCTCAGAAAAACCTGGCTCTGACATAACAATATTAGAGGGAAATGTCTGTGTCACCATGAAAATGGCTGAAAATATCTTGAGGTGTCCTGAAGTCCTGGCGTCTGGACGAATAGCAGGTAGCTTGTTAGCTTGTTATAGCACCACCGCCTTTACCCTCCACCTCCTGCTGCAGGTGACTAATAAGCATATGATGTGAACGCGATATGCCACGTTCAGTACATACGTCAACCTTGGACTTTACTGTGCTTTGCAGACAAATTAACTTGTAACAAAATTTAATGGCAACGGAGTATGAGTTGAACTTCACGTAAGGAGGTGGAGGGGACTGTGGTGGTGTGACATCTACGCGATACAGCTGCTGAGCGAGAGTCTTCTGTTGGAAGCAGTGTTCAACATTTTGTCAAAGTGAAACCGCTGGATATTTTATTTTCTACGCGAAACATTGGGACATTTTCCAGTCGTGTTAGCCGGGATAGAAAAAGTTGAACATAGTGTTGTTTTGTGCCTAAACCTAACCAGACCGTAGGAAACATGGTTACAACATAAAGAAAGGATTCATATCCAAGCTTTGAAGAAACGTCCATTGCCAACATTTATTCTTGTGATTGGGTAAAGAATGAATTGACATGTGGCTGACACCTATGAGCTGCACAAGTGAGTGAAAGGCACAGAAATCTACTTTCTGGTTCATTACAGGAGCTCGAAGAGATGTAATGGCTTAGGGTTGCTGAGGTCAAAGGTTAAAGGTCACTCACCGACACACTCCATGGTTTCGTTGGAGGTGCGCTGGTCTGGAGGGCAGCTGACATAACATCGCCCACTGTGTGAATACAAGCCCTCCTTACATTTTGTGCAAAAATTGCGATTGAAACACGCTTCACAATTGTCTATTTTACATTCTGGAAGACACAGGGGAGACAAAAAGAGAGGATCACATGAAAGGAACAGATCAGTTAAAGTCACATTCAGTCTGCTGATTGTGTAAGTGTTCATTGTTCACAAACTTCGAGTTGAAACACAGATCTGTATTCTTTTAATGGAATATTCATTGGATCCTTGGCTGACCAGAGCTAATGGTTCTCCAGAGAGAGGACAAGAGGAATTTTATTTCCTCTGAGAGATTTATTAGAGATTAAACAACAAGGGGTCTATTTAGGGGGAGTAACACTCTTCTCTTAAAAACACATGCACCACAGGCCTTGTTTTTTTGGAAAGCGGGTGTGAATGAGTGCAGCCAGGACTGTACTGCTCCAGTCGGTTTCTCAAGAGTGGGTTTCTCCACAACTAAGACTCATTAAAATCTTTCACTTTCCAGTCAAATAAACAACTTCTTGAATTTTGGATAATTAAAAACACGGGAGGATAAAAAACAGGCTCCAAAAAAAGGCTTTGGTTTAATCTTAGAAGGCACTTCCTAATTGTAATCAGAAACAGTGAATGATCCATCTATGACGCTATATTGGAAATGCATTCAGATCCAGACTCGCCGCATTCGTGTGTACTTAACTTAAGAATGTCTACTCTGCAGCTGGGCCAGTGCCAAGGTCAGAAATGATCTAACACTGAATTCTCAGTGGGATCTTAATGTTCTTGCCTCCTGCTCCCAATTACTATTTTTAAGCCCCTGACAGCTACATTTGACAGTACTGACATTTGTAGCCATATAATGCAAGACAAATGTTGCTAACAAGACATTCTGGGATGACATGTATAAAGTCGGATGATTGGATAATAACCCAGGTTAGCCACTGAGGGCCTCTAACAAGAATTTGCTGAGAAAATTCTGCTCTCTATGCAACAAACCAGAGCAGTGAAAAAATGCTGCAGCACATGGGGGTTGAACATGAGTCAATATTATGATTTGAAAAAGTAAAAAATCTGATCATTTTGTCATTTTAATATCTCCATATCTGTACTGCAATTACCTTCGACAATGGAGTTGTTGGTTCGTTGTGGGCAAGATAACACGAAAACCACTAAACAGATTTCTAGAGGCTCGGCTCAGAATATAGACCCCATTATCTTTGGGTGCAGATCCAGATAGAGGGACGGATCCAAGATTTTGTTCTCACTTTCTTTAAATGTGCAATATGAAGTAGTATTATTAATAATATTTTGGTTGAAAATGTTCAAAACTAAAATCATCAACAGAATGTGGAGGGATAAAAGCTTTCAGTGGCGTGGATGTCTATACAGTGTTTATCATGCTAACCTGCTAGCGCTGGTCCTTCCAGGTTCAAAACTCCTGTGCTAGCGGTTTAAACACCAAGCTCCCTGTCTGGACTGCTAGCTGCACGGCTAACTGAGCTAGCTAGCACACGGCAGCTACAGTTGACTGCAGTTAGTGGGTACTCTGGTGATACACTGCCCCCTATTTGTTACGAGTGGTCAATTCCTACAAATCGCACCTTTAGCATTGCGAAATAATGCATTTTTTCCACATTTTCGTTAACTTCTCAGGGAATAATGCATGGAAACTGATGAAAAACATCAGGCGAATCTAAGTGGCTGGAATCTATGAGTGAGCACAATCTGATGTGGCTCTAAGTAAACTCTCTGGTGAGATCAAATTGTGGTTGAGCAGTTGTGGTTGGTTTGAAATTTAAAATGATACAGTGCTATAAAGTTTGATATTGGATGAGGTTTGACTGAATTAAAGGGGACTGCTGATGGAGGTATGCACTCTACTGAGTGTGATCCTCAAACAAGAAATGTGACAGCAGGAGCACAAAATTACAGCTCCAGTTTTTCACTTCTAAATGGCATCACCCTGACGAGACATGTATGTTTTTATAATATTTTTTGTAAGAACGTCTGATATACGGAATTGGAAATCAAGAAAAAAAAAAGAAGAATAGTACGAATTTTTCTTCCTGTATCAGAAACCCCAACACAGGATGTGGTTGTTGCCACAAAATCTTAAGAATATTTGTCTCATTTATAGTCAAAATACCTAATTACACTGAGATCTAGGGACTTTTTGAGATAATTTCACTTATTACAAGCAAGAACCACAGTGTTTCATTGTTTTTTACTTGCATTTGAAATAGCCTTTTTTCTTTTTTTCGCCGTGCGTAATTGAAGTAATAAATATTTTACCTCTGCAAAGAATCATCAGTAGTCATTTAGCCCCGCTGGAATTCAAATAAACCTTTTCTGACTATATATGACAGTTAATAAGGGTGTATCGGACTAAAAATATGTATAAAAAGTGAAAGCATAACAAACACGGATTGTGGCCTGGCATGAACCCCGCACATGAGGGCCAAATAAAAAGCGCAGACATTCTCTCGCAAAAACAGACAAACAACAATGTATTAGAAATGTTTTTGTTGGGATTTTGTTGCAATCCTGTCTTCTGCCCACACATAAGGGGAAACAGACGACAGACGGCGGTGCTGGCACTCCCCGGCTAAAAGTACGGGAACCCGTGTCACCAGGACCGAACCGAGTAGGTTTGGTAAGTATCTTGAGTGGCTCAACCCTTTCACCCGCCTTCCAAAAACAAGCCAAACCTGCCTGCAACTATAACGGCGACCAATTCAATTTAAGAAATCTCCTGACCGTGCCATTTCCACAGGCATAAGTAGCGACAGAAGGATTTCATCAAGTGGTCACTTGTGTTTACTTATTATTGGACACTTGTGTCTTGTTAGTGTGCATTCAGTAATACTGGGTACCTCTTATCCACTCACAAATATGAAAGATAGTACTTAGCATGAAGGTAGGATCCCTATTCGCTATTAATATTTAGGTCTTCGTCGAGACACAAAGTGGAAATCTACATATACAAGACAAAGAGACTAGCAGGATATCCCTTTGCTCCTCCAAATACCCTCATATTGTAGATAAACAGAAGATGATGGGCCAAAGATAAACAGATCGTTTACACTTCTGCAGGCTTGATTTGACATCAGCTGTGCAATGTTTGCCAGTGAGTTAACTCGAGCCTGGAAGATTCCAGATGTGTATCTACAAATCTAATGGTGCCGACCAACTCGCAGCGAGACTCACGGGTGCATCTGTTGTTGCCTTCTGGGTTCCTCATGCCAAAGTATCCCATGGGGCAGGAGGCGAGGCACACGCCTATCTGACGGATGTCATTGCGCTCCAGGAAGATGAAGAGCTTGGGCTTACATTTAATGCAGCCGTTATACTCAGAGCATCGTTCACAGCCTTTGGGGCAAGATGGTGGCCCCTCGGTACTAACTGTGGGAACATAAACAGAGAGCAGTATGCAGTCAGGTTGAGACAGGCAACAGAACAGCATGGTGTGCCATCACATAAAAAGATAAATTGTTTCCAGCTAGATATGATTTTTAATATGGAAATAAAAAGAGAATTTGTCAACAATTTACCCATGAGAAAAACAACAGGGAACTTCAATATTTAGTTGGCATCCCCACAGATCCAGCCATAAACCTGCCCCCACTTTATCACTCCAACAAGGAGGGGTTAATGCTCGCAGCTTAATCTAACCAGGGCCAGGCCAAACATCTTTGTTTGAACAGTTACTCACTGTTTACCTCAAACCACTTGCCGGAGATCCTTAACAGATTTTCATTTGGAGAAACCTGGGGAATTGGGGCTGACAGCCGACCAAGGGCCAGTCACAATCAGTCAACTAACATCATACAAGGCTTCCACTGGGGTCAGTCAGGGCTGTGATCATAATATATATATTCAAATATGGTTAAAATCATCCCAAAGCTCCCCATAAATTATGGAAATAAAAATGTAAAATGAAACATTTTTGCTATGCTACGACAGGCAATAAAACATCACCGTCCAAAACACATATATTTGACTTGGGCAGCCCACCCAGGTGTGTTATACGGCTGCCCAGCTATATTTGGCGACCAATTTTACTATTTAATATTCTTCAAATCCATCTGAGAGAACAACGGCATCCATGATCAATTAAGTAGTTGATGATCTGCACTTGCTCTTCCCCTCCTTTGTACTGTCAAACACACACACTGTGCAGAGACACACTCTCAGGTATTACATCCCTCCTGTAAACATGCATGATCATGATAGGCCTACTTATGCTGTTGTTAAGTGCAGCTGGTTGTTGCGATGTCTTTCAGTGCAGTGTCGGTTTGACAACGGAATTGAGTCACAACCCCCACAAAGTCAGAGTTTGAGCCATTTGGTCCAATAACAATTTGAAAGTCTAGAAAAGCCGAGTCACCAGATTAAATCATTTGATCCGTATTCAAGCTAGCCGCGGGCTGAACCGGAAGTTAGCCGGTTATTCAGAGTTCCCTTCTCAGATCCATGCTGTGGGTAGGTAAACACTGTACTGCCTCTCCATTTCATTAACTGTAAATTTATTCAAAAACTGTAAACTAGAATGTTATAGATGTATGCTGTTATTATGATCATTTTTGTAAAATTTTAACCAGTCAGAATGTTAGCTAACTAGCTTACATTTCGTGCATTAGCTAGCTAGCAGCCCCGTCTTTGAGAACGGTCTCCCGCTAGCTTAAAGCATAAATTAGGATATGTTAAAGGTCCAATTTGTAAGAAAGTTGACTTCAACTCTTCAAACATTGCGTTGACTCTTTAGGTTGGTGGCCAACCCCACCTACCAACCTGAAGCATCTGTATTTGACGAGTTGGGAATGAGACTCAAAAATTTGAACTTAAGGATACTTATGGTCACACTGTCACAATAAAAACACTTTACTTGAGCCATGTAGAATGGTCCCCCAATCCCCCCAGTAGTGATGGCTGAGAATCAAGTAACATCCAGTGACTTCCTATTGAGGTATCAAACAATCTTGTTGTAAATCTGGAAACTCTTCATTTCTTTGTAAACCCTGACTCAGAAATAAATCCAATTCCGTCATCTTTTAAAAAAGGAAAACGCACGCAACCAGTGATCTAAATCATTTCTGGGTAAAGTGTGTCAAAGTGCACATCGTTTTTCTAGGAGCCATCCGGAGACACAAGCCCAGTCGCCTGAGTTGATTTAAGTTCCTGTACTGTATCGTCTCTAAATATACATCCTCTCACACAGCAATCCATCCGCCGTGCTGCCTCCCAGAGATAAGTTGGATGGTAAAAGCGTTAAAAGGGTTTCTCCCATGAACAGATTACTTTCTGTGTTAGTCACCTCAACCTATTACAGACAGGTCTTATTGCCCTCTATTGACATTGATGAAAGAAGTAATAATGGCTCTTGGGAGTAAAAATCGAGGGAGGGTATGAATCTGAGATTACGGTGCTGTAAACTGTTTTTGACACGTGGTGGATATAAAAAGAGAGTTTGCTCAGTCTGCATGACAAGCAATACGAGCTTTCCTCCTCTGACGAGCTCGGAGTGACATTTAATTCAACCCCGACTGGGAAAACCTCAGGTCCCTCTGTCGTAGAAGGGATGGTTGAAGAAAACACAGAATCTGGTGACATCAAAGACATAAACGTTGTGAATCAGAGGGAAACTTGCAAAAAAAAAAAAAAAAAAACCCTTCCGTATCCGCAGGGCAGAAACCTCAAGTGATTGTGACGCTGTAGAGGGCGCTCATGTATATGGTGAGTGACCTAAATCCTTCCGCCCTCATTACAACGGCACACGACAAACTGCGGCAGCATTTAAGGTCATCGTGTGTGTGTGTGTGTGTGTGTGTGTGTGTGTGTGTGTGTGTGTGTGTAAAAAATGATATTTTTACGACGCAAACAACAGTCACTAACAGCTCTTCCTTTTTCACTATGTGTGAAGTCAACAACACCACATCTGTTACTGTGGCCAGTTGTGGTATTATATGAATTCTGGTTCACTGAGTCTGGGGTTGAGGCTGGCATTGGCTGAAAGCTCCTCGTGTGTAAAGAAAGAATTATTCCAAAGCTGACAGTAACACCAGCGCTGAGGCTCCGAGGCCAGAGATATACTGCGTGTCGGCCTGAGCACCATCTTCGTGGTTGCGTGAGGTCAGAAAAATGCTTACAACAACACCGGCAGCACGGTCCAATTGAGAGCTTAGAACTGTCAGGTACTCATTCCATTATGTGCCCACGGAGCCAGACACAAAAAGAGTGATGGCTTTGAGGGCGAATCCATCAAAACTCCTTTTATAAACAGTCCTAATACCCATAAAAGTTTTACATAAACTGAGAGAGGCATCTTAAAAGGAGGAAGAAAGAGGAGCCATTCGGGGGGGAAACGCTGAACCTAACATAACCTGCCCAGCTAAAACAAACAAGAATGATAAGAAAATAAACAAAATGTTATCTTTGCTTTGCTTGTTAAATGTTTAGAAGACGGTCACCACTGTGACTCAGACCGCAGAAACGAAAGGCGGCAGTGCTGAAGAGGAAGGAAAATACGAGGTAAAAAAACAAGCTGAGAAAGAGAGAACTCACCACGTCTCTGCCTTCTCGCCTTGGAGAGCTTGAGAACATCGCTGTGACCCATGGAGCTGAGGAAGACCATTGCCAGCGCCACCAGTCCCAGCTGCATAGTCCCTGTTGCCTTCGCGGCCACGCAGGGTCCCCCCCTGCGACCAGATGGATCAGGTTGGGGGGGGGGGCCCTTCCTCCGTGGGACAGGTGAATCCCTCTTCTGCTGGGACGGATGATCCCCCCTCTCTCCTGTCGCACTGCTCTCTCCCTCTGTCTGACTCTCCCTTTCCCCCCCTCTGTCTCTCCGTCTCTTTCACTCTAGTGGCTGCTGCGTAGTGGAGGGTGATGCTGCGGTTGCAAGTCCAAACAAGCCCGAGGCACAACAAGCCATCACGCTGGTGGTAGTACTGGCAAATGGGAGCAGGCAGAGCAGGGTTGTCGGATGGATGGAGCGGGGGTTGAGGAGTTGTTTGGAGGATAAAGAGGAGGAGAGAATGGAGAGGAGATTGACGAACTTCTGGTGGTTCAACCCATGAAGCTTGGGATGGGCTGGCAGGGAAGCAGGGAACCTGCCGTTGAAAGAGAGTTTGCTGTGAGTGAGTGCCTGCCTTCACAAGTATGTGTCTTTGGAAGATGCTCTAAAACAAGGCAGATTGAATAGAGTTGGATTCTTGCCTATGGCTGAAAACACATCTACCTCAAAAAGAGAAGACAGGAAGATGGTGAACAGGCTTCGAAGAAAGGTTAAACTATAAAAGCATTACGAGGAACTTGAACTGGTTTTAAAACCTTCTCAATTTAATACTAATGCCTCAATATATGTCCAACTAAGAAAACGAAGCACTGTAGTCGGCAGCTGATACGTCTGTGTTGCCAGATGGCAGGTTATTGTACTGCTTTTATCCACAGGGGGCGCCAGAATCAACAGAAAACGAAAAGTTCCATGTAGCTGCTTTAAGGAATACTACAACAGTCTGGCTAATATGCGTCTTTGCTGTCTTGCTGAGAGTCAAAAGTGATGCTCGATACGTCCGTCGTGCCTGTATGAGGTATATGAGGCTACAGACAACAGCCAATTAGCTTAGCTTAGCATACAGACTGGAAACGGTGGGAAACTGCTAGCCTGGCTCTGTTCAAAGTAGAGTTTCACTGATTGCAATTTTCGTGACCGATCCTAATTACAGTCCTTTCAGACCTATTACTTTTGCATAGTTTAAAATTGTATCCAGGACTCTTATTGTGAAAGGTAAAAATGGAAGGAGTTTGTCTAATGTAGTGCAGTTAGAAGTCTGCAGCCAGATTCAGACAGCGAAGCCTGCGTTGTACAAAATCAGCACGAAATCAGAAATATCTGACACTGATCAGGCGGTCCTGAAGCCTAAAACCATCTGATTCTGGTCCCTGGCCGGTCCATCAGTGCATCTCTAGTCTAAAGGTGATGAAATCAGGCTACCAGCAACACTTCAGCTATAACTCATTAATACATATCTTGTTTAGACAGAACAAAATTGAGCAATTCTTCGTGGGGTGGTGCGTCAAAAGATTCCTTGGCCATGGGCAATGAGTTCCTAAAAACTCTGCTGATTGCCGTACATCCTCATGATTACCACAACGCTCCAGAAATCACTGCAGCTGGCCAAGAAACAGAATTAAGCTACAACTTATTTATATTAATGTATATTTAGCTACAAAGGTCCTGGTAGACACAGAGCACAGCATGGCTCAGCATTTCCCCCCATTCTGTTACTCTTTATGCCGAGCTAACCTAACGTAACCAGCTGCTGGCTGTAGCGTCATATTTCTTATACAGATGCGAAGGTGATATCAATCTTCTAGAATTACATCTGACATACCTGCACACTCAAACAATTCTAACCCAATGAAACAAGGATATATCATTTGGCTTGCATTATTCAACCTTTGACTGGCAGTGGTGAAATGAGGCAACTAAATACCTCAAACAGTTTGGGACCGTGGCCTTTCTCGCTGCAGTCGCATGATGAATTGAACATGTGTGTCTTTTCGAGAACGCCGTTTACTCGTCTTGGAAATGCAACAAACATTCGGACTGAAGGCCTTTGTCGTACTCACTGCTGAGATCTTTTTTAGATAGTGTCAAAGCTGCCTTTATTTACAGCTCTTGTGTGAAGAGGACACACAGAACATGTTAGGAGCCGAGCAATGGGAGGTCCTCCCTCGCAGCTCAATAAAGAAAAATAGGACCATATTTGGCTGTCAAATCGGTTGTGCCTCTGAATCACACTAAGGACAATGCCATTTGGTGTGTCTAAACATTCCAGCAGGCAACATTACGTCCTTTGTTAAAGTATAAATCAAAAAGGGACGAAATCGTCTCAGATTTCACCATTTTTCCTTTTTAGCATGACTGACCCGTAATACTTCGAGCGGCGAGAACAGGAGCTCTGCCTGATGCCAGAAATAACACACAATCCTTTAAATTGTAAAAATCCCCTTTTATTTGATTTCTAACTGATATGAATGAGTGCAAGTGAGTCTTTTATGATTTCCAGCCCCCTCTGACAACGACTACATACCTTGTCTTAAAGCTGTGCTCGATTTCAGCCTTAAAATGGAGCCACACAGTCCCTGAGAACCACCGTGTCTGAACATTGTAAAACATTAATGTGACATGACTTAACTTCCTGAGCTAAATGGAGTTTGTCATTTGTGGGCATCTGTTGAAGCCTGCTTGGGGCTAAAAAGCAAAATAACACAAACACACAGACAGACAACAACACAGAATTTCCCAATCGTAGAGTCTCATTTTCAGACCAAAAGGGGAAGTTCCTTTTCAAATCATTACAATCCCAAAAGCATTGCCTCACACCTAACAGTGCACGAGGGTACTTGTATCCTAATCAGGAAACACTTTAGACTCTCTTCCCCAGAAGTTTATTTACTCCTTAACAATTAATGAGTATCGATGTCACTAACACCTCTCGGATAAAGTCATATTTACAGGATAGAGCCAAATAGTGGTGCAGCCAGTCGTCTGCAGCACCTGTTGGATACTTGAGAGAGTGATGATTAGAGAATGGGACATGCTAAGTCTCTGGATCACTCAGAACACAACCTTTCCAGCACTGAGTAACTCAAGACATGTGCCAGAGACTCTTTCATAACACAGCGCTCCCACGACTTTGTGCAACCTGCCAAAAGCCCACCTCGGCCCATCTATATCTGCTCTCGCACAGCACGGAGATGGGAGACGGGATCTGGCTGTTAACTTACAGAGTCACACAGATTGTCTCAACCCGTCTGCAGCACGCAAGCATCTCACGGGCAGGTAGAGCTCTTCTGTGGTACCTGTGTGTTTTGAAGGTCTTCTGTCTGGGCTCCCTCATCCATTTAACCGAGCGCCTTTCCTCACCGTCGGCCCCATTCAGCTGAGCCCAATGAAACCAAGCCCCCGCTCATCAAATAGTCAGGAGATTAAATTGCCTCCTTTGTAAGTCTTAACTTTGATCTATCAATTATTCAAGCCCTGAAAGGGAGCTCCCACACTGGGAATTTATCGAACTCGAGAAGGTGCCACAAACTCTGAGCTCAGAGTTACAAATGCAACCTGTCGATGAACTTTACGTCTGTGACTGAACCTACGAGGCTTTTTGAAGCGCGTTGAAGAGCTGAGCAGAGATGATTAACATGTGTGACGAGTCTCAAAATGCCTCAAACGCACACAAAGGGTGGATTTTTATGGGTAAAAGTGGCACTCGCAATGGCAACGAGACGGAAACCCAAAGGGCAGACAAAGGATAAAAAGGCACAACCTTTAGAGAAGTCGTAACGACTTTTTTTCCCCCTCACATTGGAATGATCAAAATGTCGTTGCCAGAGTTTCCCTGTTCCGCTGCAACATGTGGCCGCGTACTAACCTCGCAATGAAATTATTTTTAAGTTGCGTCTGCAGCGGGGACTCCAGAAGTAGAACTTAGCAGTAAATTCTTGCGTGGACGAACACACTTTGTTCCCTGACTTTGGCAACGGGAACTTGTGGCTGATTTCGCCCAGTGAAAGTGACCCTTAATGTTAGAAAGTTATTTTGATTCGTTAAAAGTTTTTTTTCAAAGATTTTTCACATCCGAGCCATGAGTTCCGGCCGTGCGAGCACAACCGAGCCCACAGCAACAAAACAGAAGGAAAAAAACAAGAGGAGATGATGCAACGGAGACGAAGGACTGGGGGAATGAGGTGTTGACTGGTATGTTAAGAAAAACAAGCCAAACTCATCATCCTCCTCGTGCATGCAACTGTGCTTTTAACACCTTTAAATCTGCAGATAAGTAGCCTGTCCAGCTCGGTGTGGAGAAACACCTGGCAACCGCAGAAGCCTGAACCATTTCGTTAATGACTTCCTCCGCTCGAAAGAGTTCAGGCGGTCGAAACACACTTAACGCTCAAAAGCGAGAAAAGCATCATCAAACCCGAAATCAAACCCGCACCAGACCCTTTATTTTTTAAGTGTTTTTCATGTAGGACTAAATCCTGCACAGCTCCAGCAGACTGAGGATTGATCTTCTACAGCTCGGTTGAGCAGGGTTCAGCTTTGTCCCGCAGACTCGCACACCATGCTGGATTACAGCTGTTTGTGCTGCACTGCTTTTCAGGGAGAAGGGGAAATCAGATGCAGATCAGACCCTCCACCTGTCCCCGGTCCAGCATCTCTGCTGTCACGTCACTGGCCTGTTGTTTTTCTAAATCCCCTCCCTGCTGGACATTTTGAAGCCGGGGTTTTGCTGACATTTATGCAGGCTGGAGTAACTAGTGTAGCTGTGTATATATGTAGTCCCAGTGAGTGAAAAACTGTATGTTCACTCTAAAGTTCAGTTTAGGCATCCTATGATTTGCTCAAATAAATATTCAGTGTTTATACGTATTTAGTTTAAGTATTTGGGTAAAAAGAGAAAGTGACCTCATGATGACTACAATGGATTTAGAGTCTCAAGATTGACTCTTCTTACAAGGGAAGTGTTACTGATTTCAAAATAAAATTAATAATGGTCGCCACAGGCATAATCATAATAATAATCATAATATTATTATGATTATGATTATTATTATTATTATTATTAAGAAGAGGAAGAAGAAGAATTGTATTAATAATAATAATAACATATTAAAACAACGACATAAACAGTCTTCTATTTGTTTAAAGTACAATAAAGTAACTTCAAGGTTGCCTAGATTCGTTAAAACAAAGTTTAATCCGAAACCAAGTTACTAAATTATAAGAGTCTAATGTGAGTCTTAATCCAACCAAAGCCTCGAATCAGATAATAAAGACAGAAGGCTAAAATTTGAAATCAGAATCAACCCACCTGTGCGTCGGAGTCCCCGAGTAACGCTGTTCATTGAGCGGTCCGGACTCAATTTCCTTTTTTATAAGGGAAATTCCGTTACTTGTTTGGTCACAAAGAACTCCTCCTCCAGGATACCCCCATGCAACCTTTCTCTGTCATCATTTAAAAAGACATATGATTTCATTTCTCTCGCATCTGTCACGATTTCGAGGCACAACTTTCTCTGCGGGGCTGCGGAGAGGATGCGCAAAGACAGACAGACAGACAGACAGACAGACAAACGGACAGACAGAAACAATGTGCACTGGATTAAAACAAAAAAAGGAAAAAATAATTCCTCCAGTGAACGATTATATGCATGAAAAAGACATATTCCGATTACTTCACTCTGAGTTTTCTTTCTTTTTTATGTTTTTTTTTTGTTGTTGTTGCTGTTTTTGTTTTAATTATTTCGTCTTCATCAGTTCAGGACGCGTGTTTGCACTCGAGCTCCTGCGAGTCGCGCTTTTAAAAAAAAAAAAAAAAAAAAAAAAAAGAAAGTCCACTTCGGAGCGTCGAACTGCATCAAACTCGGGCAAGTAGTTACAAAGCCGGGATGTTTGCATCCAAAGCCCAGCTCTGCCAGCGGGCACTACAGGCCCCACCCCTCAGATCCTCACTGCGAGATGAAAAACCTGCGGTGGACTTGTGTCCAAGTGTTGCTGTGAGGCAGCTAATGGTGTGAGCGAGTTCACGTTTATTTCCCAATTTGATGCGTTTTGACCGAGACTGTTGTTCCCCTGTGAGCCTGGAGGACAAACAGGAGCTGAACATAAAGTGAAGCCACAACACAGATGAGCCTTTTTAAATGACCTCCAGCACCTGTAAGTGGCCAAAACAGGCTAGATCTCATTTTTAATCTGCAGTGGAAGCATTACCCATATTTGTTTAATATAGATGCAACTTGTGTTGAACCTGGTACATCCAAATGAGCTTGAAAATGCAGATAAAATCAACAAAAAATAGGATAAAAAATACTTTTATAATTGTATAAAATATATAATATATAATATAATTGTATAATATAAGCACGTGATAAAAGAGACAAGGAGGTTTTGATATCACAAGTTATAAAATCAATGTTTTTTAAAATGATTTTTGCAAATTTACCTCAACTCTTTAATATCCTTGAATGTTTTTATTTATGTATTTATTTTAAGGAGGGACAATTCTACATTAACTAACATGAGCACCAAAGTCTATCATGTAAACGTGCCAGATTTAGCCATACAGGCTCATTTTGAACCCTGGCAGGTTGATGGCATTGAATAAAAACAGACATAAAACACAACACCTGAGCACAGACAAGTAAAGCAAGGCAACCACTACTCCAAGCCATGACAGCTGACGCCTGGCAGGTTGATTGCATACAATAACATAACGCGTATGATGACAATTAATCACGTAGCATATAAACACAAAGGAAACATCACATCAGCACCTAAGCACATTAAAACACATCAGCATTTGAACACAGGCAAAACAGAACAAGTGCAGACAACAGCACATGGACACAGGACATTAGTAAAGACAAAGACAAAATCCCAGGTTGTTACTGCACATTTGATGTTTTTGTCCACATAACTCTGAGACGCCAAAATAATAAAAAATAATCAATAAAATGTTTTAATACATTCACACATTGAACGAAAAGGTGAACATTCTGCTGATTTAGCTCTCTAAAATAAATGAACACAAAAAAAAAAATAATGAAACAAAAAAACCAACAGAACAAAAATCCCAATCCCTTAGAGCTGTTGCTCATGTTGACATATAATTAGTGTTTATTTGCAGAGACATCAAATGTGCACAATGTAGTTTTTGGGGAACATGTTTTAATCAGAAGAGAAAAGATCCTCATTGACATGAAATTTTATGCCTAAACAAACTCTCTTTGTTTTCATGACTGATTAAACTGAATAAACAAACTGACCTTCGAGGGCAACACAGTTTCGCACTGTTCGTCTTTGTTTATATGTGGCGGCCCCTGCCACCTTTCTAGCTTCAAACAGCGCTCCGGGGGACCTTATTTTTCTCTGAGGACAGCTTGTTTTAGTCACTCACTAAATATTTCTGAGTTTGTATTATTACCTCAGTAATATTGGAGTCAGTATTTATTCTCCAAAACTACACAGTGGCCCCTTTAACGAGTAAATATCAGAAAAAGGTCTCGATTTCTCTGTTAGGGGTCCATAAACAAACTATTCTTGGAGATTGTGCAGACCGGCATTCTTTTGTTTTGCGACCGTGACATTTATCAACGATGTTACGATGAGAGGGACTACTGGATAAACACCAGCCACATTCAGCTACACTTATCCCGCTGAAGGATTTATCATGAGAATTAAGTTACAGAGCAGGCTGTTTGTTTTTGTGTCTGGTGGCCAAGAAATAAACAGAGCCAGAACCCTGAAAATAGCACATCATCACTTCATCTTTATGATGGCCCGCGATGGAGTTTGACATCTGCCATCAAAGAAAAGCTTAAATGTGAACTGGGCTCGTCAAAGGGAAGTTTGATGTACGTTTTGTTTGCTCCTTTTTGTGGGGTGTAAAAAGGCGAGATATACCTGGCTGTGCTGGTACATTCTGACCTAAATATTTATCTAGGGTTGGATAACTCACACTGTTTTATTTGAATTCTGAAAGTGATTCATGCGAAGACGGGAGCGACATAGAATAATCTCACCGTACCTGACATGTAGGGCAACTATTTTTACATTGAAAAGGTAAAATGTCAAGTGGTACTTCTGAACCGGTCAGTTGGATTTTATTCTTAAAAACTTTTAGAGTCACTTTGACAGCCCCGTTAAGTCCTGAAGACATCCACGGCCTGCCAAGAGACGGCACAGGGGAGCCCTAAAACAGAGCCAGACAGTCTTTTTCTATCAGCTGTAAGATGCTTATGCATGCAAATATTGCAAAGTCGACTTTATTAAGGTCATAATTTCTGTCGTGGCCTTAAAGCCAAGGGTAGTTATGGGCAATCTAATACCTCCAGGGTAGACTGCAGAGCAGCCAGTTTAAAGAGAGACTCTGGGATTAATGATGAGTAATGATAGGTTTATGACTCCAACATTGTGACTGTGCAGAACAAGGAGAATGTCAGAAAAAGATATACAGATGTTCATCATATCTATCATCCAAAAATGAAAATAATACCACTGTCCCCTGAAAAAAAAAAAACACAAGATAAATGAAAAAGAGCAGATTTAAAAACCAGTAACATATTGCAGTCGTTCATCATTTGAACCACACATCATACAGGGTTTAAACTAAACAAAATACATGACAAGTTTGGATTTCCCTTTCCCAGCCTACACATGTGGAAACAAATCTTGGGCTTCAGAAAAGATCATTGTTCATCTCGTCCCCCTTAGATGTAGAAGAGATAGGTAATGGCGTAATAATTCATACACGAGACATGTTAATTTGCTCCTGAAACACCGACATTCTCACTATAATGGACTGAAGCACTCAGCAAGATCTTTCATCTCATCTGCTGCTCTCCATGAATGTCTTTCAGATTATAATGTTTCTGCAAGGAACACGTTGCTAAATAGCTTCATGTCAAAACCTTTTATGAACTTCAGCAGTGAATACACAAAGCTATCGTGTGGGTTACAGATAGTTTTGGGGGTGAAATAGAGAATAAACAGAGAAGACGATACAAGTTATTACAACCATATTCACATTAGGAATTAACTGTCCGTAATATCTGTGCAAAAAAACACTGCCGGGCCAAAAAAAATCACTCTCAACCAAATATTCCATGTTGTTTTAAATGTTTTTTTGTGTTGTGGTAACCTGGCTTGATTGCCATTGTTCTTTTCTTCTGACACATATTTTCATACCCTGTAAAAAGTACTTGGCAGTCCTCGCAAGATGTGTCAGATATAAACGGTTTAGTAAAACCGGGTTTTTAACATATTTAGTGCATGAGGGATACTGTGCTGTAACGTGTCACAAACTCCCCGTCCAAAAGCTCTTTACCACACTCAGTTCCCTCCTAATGCCTGACAAAACCACAGCCGAGACTCACTCCAAAGTCAATTATCTTCCCAGTCATCTGTGCAGAAATCCTCATGACCCGGGGCTATTATGTCCAGAGTACACACAAACTGTAGCTCAGTAACAACAGTCATCAGAGGCTTGAAGATTTGAAAACTGGAAGAAACTTTTCGAACGAGGCACTGGTAATGACAACTTCAAGTATCGCAAAAATAAGATAATAAATGATGTGTTAGGAAAAGAAAAAACAAGGAGGAAACTGACTGGCAGATGTATCGATAATAGCAAAGCCCAGCCTTTCATTATCAATTTATCCTCTTGGACGATGAAATGTGGCACATTGTTACATAGATCTACGAGTTCTTTTTCATCTAATCAATAAATCAGTCAAGATAAAATCAAAATGTGTTCTTCATTTTTCCAAGAATTCAACCAAATAAGCACATATTTGGAAGTACGAGCCCCGGCACCCAGCGTTTTAACACAAAGCTTTAACACTCCGCGTTATTTTCACAAACGATCATACTGCAGCCTTTTGCTTATAGCAATGGTGAACGTTTAACTTTAACTGCTGAACAATAACGCTACTACATGACTACCAACTGGATCTTAACATTTTTTTTTTTACACATGAGACTATATTATATATATAAAAAAAATCAAAAAATCAAAAAAGTATGGATCTTAAAGGTACACGCTACCATTCAAAGTTGGCCGCTCTCTGGCTCAACTGGTGAGAAAAAGAGTGATCTGATTTTATGGGTTCCAGTTAATGTGCAGAAAAAGAAATAAATGTTCGGACGGACCTCGATGTCACAGGTTTGAAATGAAATCCTTTTCCCGTTTTTCAACTGATGTCCCAGTCAAAATGGGAGAAAACGTTATCAATTTGGTCTCACAGCATCCAACTCTGTACGACAACCTCAACATCGAGTCGAGGACAATACATCGCATAACCGTAACCCAGCTGGTGGGATAGAATGAAGGTGGTAGTGTAGCTAATATTCAATTGATTATATTACATGTTGGTCATGGCGAACAGGGATGAAAATAGAGGGCAGCGGACATTTTGAGTTGTCATGTGGAAATATTGCATGCAGATTTTCGCGTCAAACTGATGGGAAGTGACTTTAAACTGCACAACCCTCGAGATTTTGTGTGAATCCACCCAAAGTGCGGGCTTCATCCTGACCCATAGACCTGCAGTTCTTTACAGAGAGAGACAATCATTTAAACTGGCCACTATGCTTTTATGGGGTGCTGACCTCAAACCCTACTGTGGGGCTCGTACCACTGCTCGTAAGACGACGGTCACAAATGTCCCAAACACAGCAAAATAACTAAATGAGAGCAGAGAGCAGGGACTTTGTAGATACATCACTTCTGAAATGTCACAAGTGATTATTAAGAGGGATTGTTTTTGTGTTTCTTTTAAAGAGTGACAAATAGTATACATTTAAAGTCAAAACTGACTAATTTAATTAAACCAGTAGATGAGTTTTTTCACTGAAGGGGCTATTCAGAGCCTGAGAAAACAGTAACAGGATACAGACAAAGCAGTTTGACAAAAGAAGAAAAATTGTGTTTAGAGCTGTAATCTGTCTCTCTGTCTAGGTCTCCAGGCGAGTATGACCACTTTATTGGCCTGTCAGAAGCACTAAAATGATCACAGGGTTCAGAATTTTCGGTGTTTGACCAACAGCAGAATGCAAGAAACTTTGATCATGGGATTTTATAATAAGGGGGGGTAATTACTGCTATGTAGCCCCATTGTAGCGTTATAAGTAAACAAAGAAAGATATCCTGAACTGTTTTCATCTTGTTGTTTATTGCAGCACCAGTCTTTTCGTCTGCTCCGTCTTGGTGGAGTGCAGACACAATAATCCACCCCAGGAGAACGCAAACCATTTCTGCCAAGGTGTTGATAGATCGATGGTTCCACGTTGTAACCCTAGCTCTATGAACACAGTTAGAGGCTGCTAACAGGACTTCAACAGGGATGGTAGGCTTAACTCAATATTTTTGTGTTCACTTACAATACATGTGTTGTGACTCCGTCTTAAGTCTTTGTTATTTTATATAACATGTACATGATACTACAACACCAAACGGTCTTCTTCAGGTAATGTTAAGGGTGTGAACACGCCTTTGTATATAGTTGAGATGTGAACCAGCTGCCATCATCTTTTCAGTGGATATTTGATGAGACAGAATGCCAACATTGTCAACACTGACACAGATGGGAACAAAGTACAAATAGAAGTATAAACAGCGATGAAGTCCTCAGCTTTTTCACAGGAGGACTGGGTTTGTTTACTGCCTGAAACTAATAGTCCCTGTTATTCAAGGAAGTACTTATTTTTAACCCAAACCAAGATCTTTTTCTAAACCTAACCGAGTAGTTGTGTAGGCTAAACCTGACCTAATGGATACAGTCACCTGAAATGCTTGTCAGCGATCTTTATTTTTAAAGTCTAACCCCTTGATTCCACTGGACATGTCTTACGTATTCACCAAAGAGCAGAGTAGAGATCCGCTTCTGAGGTGTTGCATATCTATTATAGCTAACTTGAGCACAGAATGCGAGAATGTACTTTTCTGCCTAGAGGGAGGTGAAATGTGACAGTCACACGGTGGACTTGTGGATTTATTACATGTGTGATACTTGGTTGGCATAAGGAGGGCTGATTCAGTCATTACTTGGAATGGTCAGACAATATACATGTAAATACTGCATCAAAGTGACATTAAAGGTATTAAAAGTTCATACTTTTGCGTAGAAATAATTGACTTCACCGCAGCACATCTGTGTTCACACATCTGTGGATTCACACCCTTAACTATATAAAGGTAAAAATCATCATTATAGATGTAGGGTTACCAAGCGCCCACCTGGTAACTGCCCATTTTTAAGAATGCAAAAATAGCCGGTGAAGAGAAGTTTCTACTTTGAGAAAGCATTAACTCACTTGGTATTTACACACAGCACATATGAGATGAGTAACTTTGGTGGAGAGGGAGAAGTACTCTTCAAAGAAGGGAAAAGTCTTCTCCGTGACTAGCTTTTCCAGACTGGTGCGAGTGGTTGTGGAGCAGTGGTTGGTGTGGGGGCGTAAATGTTTTTTACTTAGGATTGGCTCGGTGGGGTGACTGCATAATTTGTTTGGAGACAAAAATGTTTACTTAGTGTATCTTTCAACTGATGACTGACCCCAAGTTGAATTTAAGATATGTGTAAATATTGTATTTGTAAAATTTGGTATTTTGTGTATGGTTAGGGATTTGGTTTCAGAAATAATTCTCCAGTTGAGCCTCAGTCTTTACTGTAACTGTGCTACTTCTGAAAACCCCATCAAAGCCGTGTTTACTAAAGAAGCCAACTCTTCCACTCTACGACCGGCGATACATTCATGGCCATCTGAAAAGTCCTAAACATCATGTGCGCAGCAATTTATCACACCAATTTATTCAACATCAACGTTATGACTGAGGCCACTTAAATAAAAGCTATCCCGTCAAGCGAATCAAAGATGTATGTGGAGCACAAATGTTATGGGAAGCATTTTCTTTGAAACCTTTCCCACTATTTGAAAATAAAGATAGATCACATTTGAAACAACGTGCCCAGACAGTTAGCTGCTGCCAACATGTGTTTGCCATATTGGTGCTCAAATGAACAACCGGAATATCACCTTTTTTTTATACACGCGAGGCATGTGGTCACTCTGAAAAAGGATGTGCAGTGCCAAATACTGTTTGCCCTTTAAACGATACATACTGTACATACCAACATCAATCTTGAAATGATCAAACTGCAAATAGATTACATTTTTACTCTTACCTCAGTGAGTAAATGTCAAATTAATAGAATATGATTTTGACCTATGAGTCAGTCTCCACAGCTCAATATGCAGTATTTGTCAATAGTCAATTTTACCATGGAAAACACCACAGATGTTTTATTCAGGAAAAAATAAGTCTAGAAAGTAAAAACCCTTTTATTTCGGAGCAGAAATCGGGTTCATTTATTTTAAATTCCCCTGTGGAACGCCTTCTTGGATGACACATAAACATTTCGTGTTATTCTCAGACAATCTGAAACAGGTGAGCTGCATGCTCTAAGATTTCAACCTAGAGAGAAGTTCCAGAGTAAACACATTCAATTTACTCACTACAAAGGATTCTGAATACTCATCTGCAATTTGATCGTGCTCCGTGTGATTTGAATTACGGTAAAGATAAGTTTTACTTTCGGCCAACGTTGAAACCAGGTGAAAGACGGTCTCATGTCATGAAGATTTGAGGCATAACATCATCAAGCCAGAGAGTTTAAGAGGCAAATAGCTCGACTGCAACAGATGTTTGGAGGATCCCGATGTGAAACGTAGACGTTCAGAACCGCTCAGAGTGTCCTTGTTTATGTACTGTTGCTGGAAACTCATACGCCTCAAGTCATGAAAGATTTTTACGATATCCGGCCCTTCTGCAGTAACTGAACAATGTATTTGTGTTGTGCAACTGCGGACCCGTGCACCAAGCATTCACAGATCCCTGAAATTCTTTCTTTTTTAAACAACATGAAGCGATGAGTCCTCTCAGACCACAGTTTGTGTGGGTGCACTGTAAACAGACCTATGTGGCCACTTAAAGAGTAACTTAATACCAGGTGGAAAAAGCAGTCTTTCACTGCCCCTCGCTGAAAGTTTCACGTCCGTTTCACCCCTTGACGACGCAACTGATGGATGTGATTGGGTGTGGTCAGGAGCGTATTGTTCTGCTCCTGTAAACAGTGATGTCACGGTGTGCTGGCCGAAGTCTAACCACTGGAGGTGAGCAAAAACAAGATATTTGGGCCGTGTTAAGTTACTTTAAGGTTTGTTCGTTTACTCACACAGCCAAGTGTCCCCTTAAAAAGGAGCTGTGGGATATGTGTCATTAAAACACACTTGGCATCATCACCAGAAAACCACATATAAAGCCAAATCAATCAGGACTGAAATATTCATGGTAACTTTGAATCTACAGGTGAAATTAAAAACAGCAAAAAAAAAACGAGGGCTGCTGCACAAAGAATCATCACCCAGCTTTGTGTTCCATCGTGTCTTTCAGCTCATAGTTTTGGCTTCACAACCCAAAAGTTAATCACTCAACGTGCACATGTTTTTGGTGAACGGCGAAGGTAATGTCTCATAGCAGCAGTATCACCAATCCCACTGTTTTTCTGGAAATGACCCGCCCCACACAGCCTCTGATTCCAAGACATCATAGGATTCCTAGTTGACAGCTAACAGTTGTGCTAATGCCCCCCCCCCCAAAATGATTAAATAAATAAAATCACAGTTTATCCAATCAAGTGCATTCATCATTATGGATTTATTTAACACAGCCTCAAAAAAAGACACTGCAATTCAAGGCTGGATTAGAAAGCTGCGGAGAGAAAGAGAGACACGAGCCCTCACTTGCACATCAGTATCCTTCTAGGCAAAAAGAAAAGTAATGCCGTCACATGCAGCTTTCCAGAGACGTTCAGTACGTCGTATGAAACATATTTTGATGTCATTTACGACATTTCTTCGAGGAGGAGCGCGTCGGTTATAATGTTCCCTGTCTGCTGCAGGTATAAATTGGCAACTGTTTGTGAACACATTTACCAGTTTAACAGTCGTATGCTTTATTAGGTGATAATATGCCAAAGTTGCGTTTACAGCTTGTTTTGGAGCTACCAAGCAGTCAAAAATAAATACACAAGTTTGCAATAACAGCGACCACGCACACGCATGCACTCACACACACACAGCCTCACTTTCAACCTCGTAGAAAGCTGGTTGGCCCGGCTTTTGTGGACCTATAAACTAATGGACCAACAGAGATACAGAGCTGGTTTGTAATGTCATAGCTTGTTGTCACGGGGGTAAAGACTGGAAAAATACACACATGGGAGAAGTTATCCTTTCATACTTGTGATTAACATTGTGAAATTGTCTATTTCAACCAGAACCACGTTTTCCTGAGACTAATCAAGTATTTTTGTCGTCTAAACTTACGTGTCCTATACTCGACGTGCTAACCAGAGGCAGCAATACAGCAATACCAGATACACTCGTAAGATCATGTGCACTTTTGGCCAGTTGACATGAACATACACATGCACATACACTCACGCACACACACACACACACACACACACACACACACACACACCTTCACGCACACTCAGTGGCAAATTTCAGTCTAGTCTGGGCGTAAAATGTGGCAGCCAAAGGGTGGGAAAATATCCTTACACCCAACGGCCAACCAACTGACAGAGCGAGCTATAGAGCTGTTGGTCGTAGGTAATAAATAAGTAAAGCAGCTTTAGGGAAGGAACCCAAGGAACCCAAAAGAATGTCGTATTTGTCTTCACACAGACCTTTTCCTCAAAGCAGTCCTACTTGGATTTATAACAGCAAGTACGGAGTGGAATAGCATGAGCTAGCACTTTTATTTGACTGACACATCCAAAGCAAAGGCAAAGGTATTTTAGGGTGAGCGCGGTCATTGAGGTCAGTGCCATAAACCTGCAGTTGTGCTCTGGCAGGTGCACATGGAGATGATCTATATTAGCCAGTGGAACATAAAACAATGGCTCTCAGGGATTTTATGCAAAATTGATGAAGGCACAGCTAATCGCCAGTTAACATTTACTCCATTGATCATAAAAATAAACATGTGAGCGGACAAGTTGGCTGCTGGCTGTTGCAGAGATTCCAGACAGTCTCATATCACTAAATCTTCTTTTAATTTTCATACCCTTAAGCTCAAGAAACCAGCTTGAGACAAACCTCCGAGGCACTTTTTAATGAACATGTTTATTTTATTTTATCCTTTCCCAATACTCCTCTGACTCTACTGAAAAGGAAATGTACGATATCACGTTTGCTTGTATCAATATGTGGCCTACAAGTGACGGAGAACTGCTTCAAATCAAATTTTACAATCCAGTCCGCCTTAAACTTAAAACAAATATGTACAATGAAATTTGAGCCGGTAATAACCATACTGGATGTGGTTTTGATATCAGTTCAGTGGCAACAATTGCTCGTGCAGCCTTCTTCCATTTTTTCATTTTTTTCATTTTTTTTTCTACAGCAGATCAAAGTGGGAATGCTAACATCTGTTGGGTCTGTCGTAAGAAATGACTGATTTGATCCAATAATATTTAGTTAGATGTTGGTCCAGTTTGATTTGCAGACAGAACCAGAAAATGGTTTTCCCTTATCTGTGCTGTTAGAAATGTGCTTATGCTTGATATGACAATAAATAAAAGACATTCAAGGGGGAAAATGGCAATGGCTGGTAATTGATTGTAGATGTGATGATTTAGAGCAGTTCATAAATGACCCATGTTTTACATTCTTTGTATCGTGTTCTCAGTTCACAAATGTATTGGTTCTCCAACTCAGAGACAATTAGGGGCATTGTGTAGTTTTCTGAAAAGTATGTAAATTAAAACTGATATATATAACTAAGAAATATTTACATAACTGAATAAACAAGCTGTTCTCAGAGGAAAATAAGGTCTGCAAAACACTGTTTGAAGCTAGAAAGGTGGCAGGGTCTGCCACATACAAACACAGTACAACAGTATGAAATTGTGTTGTCCTTTAAGGTCACTTTGTTTATCCATTAATGCAAACAAAAAGAGTTTGTTTATTTAGTTTGTTTAGGCATAAAATGTAAGTTTATGGCTCAAAGCTAATGACATCTGTAGTTATATTGAGTTGTTTCATCGAAAATATTAAGATACAGCAACATAAATAAAGATAAAAATTGGAATGACTAAAAACGAGCCTAAAGCAAATTGTTTTATGAACACACACGATAATTCCAACAAAATTACATATTAGATCAAACAAATATATGCAGATTTAGTGCATGTTACTTCGTCTTAAATCGTGATAAGCATAATAACAATGTAATTTGTATCAATAACCACTTTCATAACTCACTGAACAAGAACTGGTTTTCATAGAAAATGTGATAAATAATGTCTTTGCCAGACAAACTGCTGGCTCCAATGAGAATTGTTGGATGGAGGTCATGCCAAACAACATTGTTTCTTGATGTACCAGAAGTGGTGTGTCATGGCAAACAGGTTGCCTGTTCAATATTCCCCAGTATTTTTCCCAGGAAAGAAAAAGAAAGAAATTAATCGGTTGATTGCACTCAATGATGGATGGACTCCAGTGGATATGAACCCTCCAGCTGAGAGGGATTTGTAATGACATAAATTAATTTACAGTTCAAATCCAGATGCTGTGCAAGAAGACAACAACATGATTGTTTTATTTAAATGTTTGCATGAAAATAATCATTATATCTACTAAGTGGTGCACTAAAAAACTGAAACAATTTAAGAGCCGCTAGGAGAAAACAAGGCTACATATCTCAATTCTTGCAAGACCTCAACTTAATTTTCACACCACATTTTCTGCTTTTGCTCTGCTGTGCTCCCACTTCCCTTCTCCCTGCATGGTGCATGGACTACACAGCTCCAGCCATGCTTCTTCCCTCTGACCGATATTGTTTATGTTTCACTCGACCGTATTTCGCCTCCCACAGATGTTCTGGAACTGTCCAGGGTGTTAATCACAAGTACCGTCCTCTGTGGTGTAAAAGAGCCTGGCGTTATTTCAACCTTCCCCAAACGTCTCTATAAGGCCGGTGTGTTTTTCTCATCCAGAGGCTAATGAGTTCATTAACACTTGAAGCTGAAAGGGGCCCCTTAAAAGTGTCTAAACCTGCTGGACAAAAGACAGAGCAATGTGTGTAAGTACTGGAATCACTCACCACTGTATAACACATTATTTCCCTGCAATATTTTAGGTGTAAAAAAACTAAGACTTGCCAGTGCGAATGACTGGGATTTCTGTTCACACTTGCCATTTCAGTCTCTTAGTAATGTAAGGTGATTAGCTGAGTTTAGTCTCTTATTGCCATTTCAAAAATAAGGTCTGCTCATTTTGATTTTGCTTACCAGATAAAATTCATTTCAAATTCTAGTCAGAATCCACATATTTTCAAAAATGCCAATTGTGTGCTTCTTTAAAGGAGCAATTTGTAAGATATGGCCAGAAATTTAGTTTAAAACATAACTAACATTATCGACAGTGTAAAGAAACAACCGTGTTTACATTATGTCACAAGATGTCAATGTCTAGTATAAGCCCCCAGGAAGAGCGCCAGACTTTGGTCAAAACGTCTAATTACATCATCAAGTGACGCACTCGGGGCCCAAAAATACTTCTCCCATAAACTAACATTGTGAAAGAAGCGGGTAATTGTTTTTCAGAGTCACAACCCACACAAAATGACTCGTTTTACCATCATAACTTAAGCCATTTGTTCCAGTAAAAATTGTGGAGGATTAGAAGAGCTGCAAAATGAAATCAATTTATCTCTATTCAAGTTAGTTGGGCACTTAACCGGAAGTTAGCCAGCTTGGTGGACTTAAGTCCTGGGTGCCTCACAGAACACAGAACATCTGGCTGATCTTACAGCTGGGATGTTGAGCCATTTTCGCTTCATGCACCACTGAGCAGCTTTCATAGCTTTCATTCATTGTTACCACAATCTAAATAAAACTCACCAACAATCTTGGTGTAATTTTCCCCAGTCACCTCTGTTATGGTCGAAATACACTCCCAGTCAAACGTTTGGACACACCTTCTCATTTAATGGTTTTTCTTTATTTTCATTACGTTGTAGATTCGTATTGAAGGCATCAAAACTATGCAGGATGCTGTGGTAGCCATGCTGGTTCAGTGTGCCTTCAATTTTGAATAAATCCCCAACAGTGGAACCATGCATGTAGAGACCATCCGTTCACCTTTTCTGCGTCACACGAAGACACAGCGGGTGGAACCAAAGATCTCAAATTTGGACTCATCGGACCAAAGCACAGATTTCAACTGGTCTAATGTCCATTCCTTGTGTTTCTTGGCCCAAGCAAATCTCTTCTGCTTGTTGCTTTTCTTTAATAGTGTTTTTTTAACCATAAAGGCTTGATTTGTGCAGTCTCCTCTAAACAGTTGATGTAGAGATGTGTCTGCTACTAGAACTCTGTGTGGCATTCATCTGGACTCTAATTTGAGGTGCTGTTAACTTGCGATTTCTGAAGCTGGTGACACGGGTGAACTTTTCCTCAGCAGCAGAGGTGACTCTTGGTCTTCCTTTCCTGGGGCGGTCCTCATGGGAGCCAGTTTCGTCGTAGCGCTTGGTGGTTTTTGCGACTGCACTTGGTTTGCAGCGCTGTCAACAAAGCAAAGGGTGGCTACTTTGAGGAAACATATTTAGAGTTATTTCACACTTTTTTGTTTACTACATAATTCCGTGTATTCATTCATAGTTTTGATGCCTTCAGTGAGAATCTACGCTGTAAATAGTCATGAAAATAAAGACAAAACATGAAATGAGAAGGTGTGTCCAAACTTTTGGCTGGTAGTGTAAATCCTCAATTCACTGACTAGGATGTGAAAATATAGCAGCTCTACACTCTCTTTCCAGCCCCTGCTGATGTCGGACTCTCTGTAGCTCCTCACCCGCTTGCACGACTCTCCCGGCCCTGCTTGCCGTGTCTGGCTGTTCCTGAAGTCAAAGTCTTGGTCAGAGCCACGGTACACCTCTGTAATGTATCCTCTGTTGTGAAAATGAACTCAGTCAGTCTAAGAGGCTGTGTTCAGTCGAGTTAACTCTCACGTTAGGATGCCAAATTCCTTTCCGTTAGCTTATTAGCTAACGATAGCTAGCTATAGTCAAAGATAGACAGAGAGGAGCAGCAGTTGTTTGTTACTCTGATGATGCTACCCTCTGTTTTTTGACCTTCGTTCGAATTCTGGTCATATTCTACATATTATAGCAATCATTATGAGAGACTTACTAGAATATTTCCCTTTGCTATAAAGAGATCTGAAGCTTTCTGGAGCACAATGTCTATAAAAAAACATGTCATAGTTTAGATGAGAAGATGAACAATGCTGTAAGACTTAAGGCTAGGCCATGCTGTACTGTTTTACTGTTGTGCCAATCATCAAAGAGCATTTGGCCTCTAGCTCTGACAAGAAACATCCAAATAAATGATCTTCGTTTCCATGTTTAGAACTCGATAATTGGCTTGTAGACTTAGCCAGTTGAAAGACCCGAGCAGCTGTGAGATTTA
This sequence comes from Diplodus puntazzo, assembly GCA_963678695.2. Taxonomy (NCBI): domain Eukaryota; kingdom Metazoa; phylum Chordata; class Actinopteri; order Spariformes; family Sparidae; genus Diplodus; species Diplodus puntazzo. The sequence goes on from OZ023160.1 coordinate 9,572,189, forward strand.
TGTGGAACTGCAGCTACACAATACTGCTTGACTAGTAACAGACAAGAACAGAACCAAAGACCGGAGTTAAAAGGTTTTATACAAAATCTCTAATGGCTTGGCCTGATGGAGTCAGCACGAGGACATCGGATTGCCTTGCGTGACTTTGCAAAATTGCAGTCAGTTATGTAACAACCAACCCCTCCGTCAGCTCCAACGACAACCAGAAGCCACAGGTCTGATGCTCACCACCGGTCTGTGAGCCATGCCTGGAAAGCTGTTCTCATTAGAGTTGAGCTCTGATTTAGGGAACATTGAGGACAGACGTCATGGCAGTTGGAAATGTGGTCATACCCCAACTCACTGTGCAGGCAACAGAGGGCTAAACAGATCTGCAGAGAGAGTTCCATGTGAAGCAGTGTTTCTCCTATAAATTGCCACTAGATGTTGTTCTAAAGTTGGCATCTGACCACACGACTATCACAAAGCGGGCAGTGCCGATCAAGTTTGAATCAAGATACTGTTACTGCGCCGCACATTTGTCCCCCAAATGTTCACAGAAGCATATTTTAGAGTGTGTTTAGCTATTATATAACAAAGCTATACCATGTTGAAAACTAATGGGAGGGAGGACAGTGAATGATTTACTCACGTACAGGTACACATGCAGTATGACATCATTCTCTTCTTACTTAAATGCATTACTATATCTCTACATAGCAAACAGGGTAGCAGCGGAGCACAAAACCCACGGTCAGTATCGTGGTTTTGAGGAATGGATTGGATGATTCTTCGGATCAGCAAAAAGTAAAAATATGCTACTTTGGCATTCATGTATCCTCTTAAAGATCTGTCGTCACCACGACCATAACCCAACCGTAGGGGGCAATCACTTCCAATCAATTCCATTTTTACCAATTAAGCGTTTGCTGCTATTCTAATGTCCAAAATTCCCTATATTTAACCTGTAACTATATATGTACACTGATCGACCAACACCATCTTCTGTACCAGCTGCAGCACACAGACATTTTCACCTTTTACAATGCATTTGCTAGGTGTTAACTACTCACATTATGGACGCGCTCAGATTTTTATGTGACAGTTTAGTTGCAAGTGAAAATGAGTTGTGCTCTTTTTCAACTGCGACTGCAGTTTATTGCCCACAAGATAAATCACAGCAGCATGCATCCGCTTGAAGTCTGCTGTGGTGCATGTCTTGCACATTTCCTGCCCATCATCAAACTGTTGAAGCTATCAACGCTCAATAACTCTTTTTATAAGAGAGCATGTAGATGGATCAAATGCATCTGTAGATATTTAAAAAGCTTAAACTTGTCAATATGTTGTCATCGTCCACTGACAGAACGCGCAGGGTGCCCTGAGATGCACGCAGTCAGAAGAAAGAATACAGGTGTTGGGATAACTGCATCAAGCTCATTTAAGCCTTGGCAGGAGACACTGTTGGTGTTTCCTACTGAAGTTGAGGCTTATAGTCATCTTTGAATGACACATTTTTCACCATGAACAACATCTTGAGCCCTCTCTTCGGTCCCAGTTATACGATTTCTCCCTCAATTTACAGGAGCGTCTACATATTTATAGCTAATTTTAATATAAGTGTACTTTTTGATTTTCAGATGTTCCTTTTGGACTCGGAGTAGAGTAACAAATGCCTATTGCAATCCCAAAGGTCACACATTAACAACAGCACAATGTGACTCACAGAGATAAACACAGCAATAAAACATGGGTAATGTCATCTTTTTAGTTGTTTATTAAAGCTGACACAGGATGATTAGTGAGCGGGTAGCTTTCGCCAGAGCACAATGTGTTCCTTCGCCATCTGGTATAAAACAACTCTCGGGAAAAACATTTTGGTTTGATCTGTTATCTTTATTTCTCAAGGGGACATACAGTAATATTGAAAATGAAAATGTTAACTACCCAGGGGTTGTGGGGATGGGCTGTTGGCCTGTTAATCAGCAACTTTAGCTCAAGCCATGAATTTTTGTCCAGATTTTCATGAACCCCAAAGGATAAATGCCAATGACTCTGATGATCTCCTGATTTTTTTATGTAGCAGGGCAAAGTTTTCTCTCCCAGTGATGGATCTCAATGCGTAAGACATATTGGCACCACATTTTGCACGGACATCGACAGTTCCCAGATGATGTAATGCTCTGACGTTTCTTCTCCTGCCACCATGTTGACATATCTGGTTTAAAGTGAAACCAACATTTCAACACAAACTGGATGAACTACCCTGTAATTTGGTACGAACATTCATGTCCCATTTTTCCGTAAATTGAAATAACTTTGGCGAGCCCAAGACTTTTTTTATTCAGCTGCATCATCTGGTTGAAATTTTAATTTCTCCTCCACATTTGGTGATAACTCAAACCAACAACCCCATATGACAACAGTTTGTGAAATAGGGGTGACATTTAATTCATGATATTCGTGTACATGATCACAAATCCTTAAGATTGCATTTTCATTGGTATTTCACAAACTGATTTTTATTCATATACAAGCAATATCAGATCTTTGCCTAACTTTAACCAAAGTGAATCCGATAGATGCAATTTACTGAGTGAGAATACACTTGCTCTAACCTAAATTTGTAAGAAATGACAGGAATTCAAAGGTAGCTCCAAGACTATAGGGGGCAGCTGGACTGGAGATTCTTTTGGGGCCATCATTGGCTGTAGTGGCTAGCTGTGGGTAGCAAGTAGCCTAATTAGCCATGAAGCTAAGTGACCCTAGTACCACCACCAGTAGTCACTACGGGAGGCGGGGATCAGTGAACCGGCCTCCAGGTGAACACAGCTGTACACCATAATGGGACAGAACACAGCCTCTGAGATCGACGGAGGTGCGGCGGTGGTTTACAGCTTCTCTGACAGGGATTATGACTCTGTGGATCAGAAGGCGTGGCAGGCGGAGCCAGGAGAGGCATAAAACGGCAGAGGGTCGAGCATTAGCAGCAGGCGAAAACAGATGCAGAGCAGGAGTATTTTTATGTTTTACTCTGTGATGATTTATTAAGACGAAACTAGATGCGATTGTGGAAAGACAAACGACCGCTTCTTTCATAATGGGTGTTTTGTCTTCTGTTACAACTGTTTCTGGCAGATTGGTGGGATGCCTTGCCTGTGGGAAATGGGAACGGGTTGATAGGCGACTTTGAGCGGGTAAAAAAATTAATAAATTAGACCCTGTAAGTTTTGCCATTATCAGCATTTGGTCCTAGGATTTAGCTGAACAAACCCCTAAACCCCTAAACACAGTCTCATGGCAGTAGACTCAATGGCTGGGACATCCATGTGGCCGAGAAGGTCGGTGTAGCCTGAATTCCATCGCCTGTCTGTGAAGGTGTAGCGCCATCAGTGTGCACTCTGTTCCGTTCTGTACACACAGACTCCCGCTGACCACATGTTCGGGTCCGCACTGAACAAAGCTTTACGGCACCAATCACTCACTTATTCTTCGTGTAAAAGCTAACATTTGAAATAGCTTTTAGGCATTGTATTTTTACGTAGAAGCATTTAGATGAAAAATGCTCCTTTGTCAAGTCGTAGGATCCTCTGAGAAAGGCTTTGGGGGCTGAAGGAAACAGTTTGATATTTCTTCATTTCTAAACTCAGCTGTTAATCATAGCAAACACTTCCCAAATTCACGCTTTGTTGATAATGTAGTGATAAGAGATGAATAATGGTGATGCGGAAACGACCCTGCTCGTGTTGACTGCAGCTGTGACTCACGCTCATTCATTTCTCAGATGTGGGATGTAAACTATTTTGGGGTAATTTAACCCTTCCTGTGTATTCATTTGTTTCCTGTGCCCACTGATCATCACTGATAACTTGAGTTCTGTCCGTCAAACTGCTTCAAGATTCTTTTGAATGGGACTGAGACCTGATGGCTATTCTACAGCTCAGCAGTGGTCCTGCTTTGTCGAGCCAAACCTTTTAAAAATGCTTCTCAAAATCACAAAGTTACAATTATTTATACCAAATAGCACAAATGCCTTTTAAACCAGTACAGGATTCTTAATACACCATGAAATTGTATTGTTCTTTCTTGTATTAACATAATGCAGTGAGTTCCATGTCCTGGAAAACCGTTTCCAATCCCGTGTTTTCTTTCTGCGGTGGAGCAATTCATTTTAGGACCTCTAATTCACAACAAAATGTCTTCGAAAGTACTTTTGTCTCGGTTTGCAATCCAAGTGGGAACAAGTTCTTGCTCTCTGCTTGAAATAGCGATCACGTCTTCGAGAAGGTCTCCATGCAATTTACCTGCCTGTTGCATATACTTGACAACTTGTTAGGATTGGAAGGGCCATTGAAAACACATTCCAAAGTAAACACATTTTTGTTAAGTTAAATCCTTTTTCCTAGTTGAGCCAGGAACAGATGTCCAATCTGGCTGATGAATCGGAACCATCTGAAACAACCCTTTTAGTCTCGGTTCAATAAATATACCTTTCAACACATTTACAGGGGAAACACGTGAAGTCACAACAAAGGCTTTGCTTTTTGTGGTACCTGTAACCTGTAGAGTTATTATGGGATATAGTTATCACCTATTTGTAAATATTTCTTCTTCTTCTAATGTGTATATCATCCTTTTAAAACTTTTGCTCAGCTCTATAGAAACACCTTCTATCATGTGTTCAGAATAGTGAGAGACATTTTCGACGATCTCCAGTGACACCGCTACAGAAAACATGCTTGTAATGGCCTCATAACAGGATTTTCTCGCCAAATGTTAAGCAAGAACAGAACTTCGGGAGTGGTGGTGGTGGTGGTGGTGTCTCCTCGGGCGATGGAAGGAGACAAGAGTTCTGTCTCTTATTTGACACGGTTCTCCCTCTCCATGTCCGATCCGTCAGGCAGACATTTTTTGTTCACGCTGTACGTTCTGCGTTAGAGATTTACATCAATCAAATCCAATCGGATCAAATCAATTATCAATTAATGCAATTAAGATTTATGTAGCCCAAAATCACAATCACATTGTTTCAGTGGGCTTTACAATCTGGGCAGTTAACGTCATCGACCCTCGAATATATATAAAGTGCTTGGATCCAGGAGGATGACTGAGCGGGCCGAAGCATCGCCAAGTGGCGCCCGAGCCACACGACCTCCTCGTCACCGTGGTGACCTGGAAGAGAGCACCACATTAAAAAAACTAATAATAACCTACAGCTTCTCCCAACAGTTGGAGAGGAGTAAACGCATGTCTCTAAGCAGTCATTTATTTTCTCTTTATTAGGCAATCTTAATAAAGCAGATGGGTCAAATGCGATAAGACAGAAAGATTTATTTCATTTGAACTTTTACCAGCTGCACATTTGAGAGTGTCAGCATGTACATGTGCGTGGTTTGATGAAAGAGAAATCATCCGTACGCCGCAGACTCTCTTTGAACATTGCACGTGTCTCCCGCTCAAAAGACCCTTTAGTAGCAGGAGTCATTAATGGGACTTGTTTCCCATCTGTACAAGCAAAACATAAGTGGAGCTGCGTGTTGGAAGGCTGAATGTGCTAGTAATTTAGTGTGTCACTGTGCAGTAAACACCGTGATTCAAAGCCATATGACCCCCAACTGCTCAGAAATCAGAACCGATCACACATCTAGTGCAGACATATGCACCCCAATGGCCCTGTAATAAACACGCCACATTTGTCCTAACAACTTCTAATTGACCCTCAAAGAATGACTTTGATTTGATTTATATGTGAGTTTGTTAAGTACGCGGGAAGTAAAAGAAAAAGAGGAAAAATCTCTGACAAGATTCGGTTTCCCCCAAAGGGCTTAAGAGTCAGTTAAACTCTACAAATTGCTCACAGCCCAATAATTGAGCTCGAGTCCTGCAGTAGCAGACAGACCCTATGGAGGATCAAATAACTGATTACTCAGGAAAAGAAAGAGAGGGTGCCAGCGAAGACTTGTTGAGGACCCAAAAGATCAGCTTGTATCAAAAGATATGGCACAGAGTGGAATTTCCTCTAAATCAAATTTCTTCTTTGTGTGTGTGTGTGTGAGATGGCAGTTTGGGAGAAGTTATGCAGGAAAGGGGGCCATCGCTGTGGTTTAAAACCCAGTTGCACAACTTCGGTAGAACGCTGCAGAGCACAGAACTGTCCTTGCTCCTCTGGACAAACATCTTTTTCTACAGAAACCGTGTGAATCGTGAGCGGGGACAGTCAAACCTAATTAGATATTAAGCAACAGAGATTGTCATCACTATGTGCAACCCTGCAGAGCGATGTCAATCGGCGATAATAATGACTGCAAGTATTTGTGAAAAAGCAACTCCCACAATGTAATTTTGTGGCGTAAGATTTCCCAATAGAGAAGTCTTGTTCTGATGATATGACTGAGCAAGATCAATCTGGGCAGACACTCAGCGAGAGGGCACACAGTGATACATCGGTGAAAAACCCAGACTAGCACACAGAAGAACAACAGAAAAATAGGACACTAATCTTGGTTTCTGCCAAATTCATCCCAGCTGTCTCAAATGGAACCACTATTTTGTTGCTAAAGACAACACTTAATATCCTGTTATGTGGGTTTGATCGACTGCAAAAGCATTCTTACATGCCACACATGCAGACCCTTTGACCCTGAGCTTCCTTCAGCATACATGTGGACTGATGTTTTCTGTTTGGATGGTCAGTTCGGGTCAACGTGACAGACTTTTTGCTGTGATCACTGAAGTCTCCCCCATTAGTTTTCCTGAGTGAAACAGATTTGTATGGACACCTTGTAATTGAAAAAAAACTATAAGTATACACTAGTAACAGGCCCAATAATGACAAAAATATATATTTAATAATGCTGCCATAAGTGTATACAAAGATGGACACCAACAAAGACGAGTGTTTCTGGGGGCTGCGCCTTATGGATTACCTCACTGTGACACAATTTATTTTGATTTAGATTTTTAACAACAAATAACATTATTTATTTTTAAGAAAGATTTTTCATTCTCTAAGTGTCAGAACTCACATTTCCAAAGTATTTCCATATTATCAAATGCTTTCCTAGTAAAATTGTCAGAAAAAGCTACTATTACTTGTTGAAATGTTGAACTAATTCACAAATAAGACACAGATAATAATCCAAGGCATTGGCTCGTTCATCCCAAAATCTGATGTTTTTGTTGGACAGGATTCAAGCCGAGCCGACCCAATCGGCAGTATAAATGTACTACAAACTATGCACATGTTCTAACTTTACATTTCGTAATGTTGCATCTTTACGTCACTTTAGGTTAAACTTTGGATTTCATGGTATGTCGACGCTTTGCATATGGTCTTGTTAGGTTTAAGCACAGAAACACAAACATATTCCTTTTTTGTTGCCACAAACACGACTGAAACTTGTCCCGAGGCAAAAATATCCAGTGGCGTCACATGATTTGAAAGTCATGTCAATTGTAGAAATGTCAATGAGATATGAAGTACCAATTTCATGGCATGGGTGGTTTGCAGAAATGTCAACTGCCAACATTTTATTTTAGTGAGGATTGAATTTGATGTAAGTTTTGATGTAAAAATGTTTCCGTAAAATCTTTGACAATATTGGCCCATTAAAAAAAAAAAAAAAAATCAGAAGACTGCGCCCAGGACAACGAGCACATGGAAACAGCATTTTTTAAATGAAACATCGTGACTGCGTAGTCGAACAAACCCATAAAGGAGCGCAAGGAACGGAGAGAGGGAGAGGAAACGAGGGATGCGTGTTCTACAGATTCTCCAGCTCCACATTCCTGCAGTGCAAGGAGGTGTACTTCGCACATCCTATCTGCTCGCTCAATTTAAATATTTCGCTGCGTTTTAAGTGCTTCTTAATTTTTCATGGTCTCCAGCCCCTCCAGCTGATCCCTTCCAGATGTGGCTCAAGCGGGAGATCAGTGCAGAAAGCAGCGGCAAAGATACTCCACCCTACACACACACATGGGCACACACACACACACACGGTGAAAAACTCATCCTTTTGTATGCTCATGTAAAACAACTTCCCCTCTTTTCTTTCTCCCTCAGTTTCAGGTCAGAAGGATATATTAAACAAAGGCAAGGGTATGGGAGTCATGTCCAATGTTTCCCCCTCGAATTTCCATGGGAATCACGGATAAACGTACTTTGAAAGAAATCACAGAAATGGAAGGAGAAAAAACGATTCCTGTGGCAGTGACTGACCACAAACTCCGCCGCTGGACCAATCACTGTCAAAATAAATGTAGACATGCCATATCTTGATCAATCACAGAGAACCTCCAGGCTTACTTCGCTGCAGGGTTCGAAAACATAAAACATTGTGTTTCATTTTCTAAAGGTCCTGGAACAATTGAATGGCGGCATGATCAACTCCAAAATGTTTTTTTGGAGGAGCTCGTGCCCACGTAGCCACAAACATAGGGGAATGTCCCCACGCATGAGAACACATGTTTTTGCTGCCATTTTTTTGGGGGGGGGTGGAGGGTTGACAATCAGAACCAGTCAGGTCAAATGTCATATATGCTGTCAGCTGTCACACTCAGAGAAATGGGCTTCTTCAAGATACCACAATTCAACACAAACAGCACAACGGCACAGCATGTCATTATCAGATTTTCCTCCTTTCTGTTTTCTTCATTAACTACCAATTGTATTTACAGAATATGAATACTGTTTTCAAACCACACCAAATGTTTAATGTCCCGCTTTCGAGGCAGCGTTTATTTCAGTCCAGAATAAAAATCAGCCAGCACTGGCAATCTATTGCGGTCAACAATTTCTGTCAAATTTAATTTATTCTTCTGTCGCATTAAGATACAGTCTGTTTTAGCTTTTTTCTTCAATTGGAGTTTTAATGAAAAGTGAAAGAGATGAACTGGTCAGCTGCTAAATACATTCTAAATGCTTAATACTTAACATCATCCTTTTCTTTCAGAACAGTCAGTCTCACGATCTCATTGCAAGGTTTTCACAAACAAAGAGTAAAGTGGCTAAAGTTTTCTGTGATTTATTATCAGTAAGTCAGACTTTGTTGAATTAAAACCAGGACCTGCATGGAAGGTATCAAATGATTTAAAATATATTTTTCCCTTTTTTAGTGTTAACTGTTTGTCATTTAACATCATTGTCATTTTAACATCGTCTACAATTAAATCCCCTTAAACGTTTGAGCTATAAAGCACAATTTACCCAGTGATCAATACACATTTTTGAGATGTTAATTTTTGGTTTCCAGTTTCTTTAAGTCCCTATTTTAAAACGTGTTAAGCTTTTGGGCTGAATGATCTGTTTCACAAATTGCATGAAGCAACAGGAATGTTCAACAGGAATTAGTTGTTTTTATTCCCCCTTTATCATGAGTAATGAACTTATAGGCCAAATAACATAGTCAAGGTTAAGTCTTTCACAAGGCATGAAAACACACTGAGTTTTAAAGCTGAACAAAGGAGACAGGTACTCGGAAAGTATGATGCACTTTATATTGTAATATGTATTATGGAATATGCATGCCTTTTAACTTAATCCTCCCTCTCTCCTGAAAATGCCATCATCTTTGTCCTTGTATCACCTAAAAATGTGCCGTAAAGGCAGTCGATGGACCTATATCAGCCACGTACTGTCGATAAACGTGTTCACCAAACTTTCTGTCGATCATATATTTGCCCGTTAACATACATGACCAAAAGGAAGAAATGCAGTCACAAACGTGTCAAAATTGCATCCAAGATTGGGAGTCTGGAAAGAGTGATCTAAGGAATCTCACATCCATCTACACCAAACTTAATGGTGCACAAATGATGGAATGTTTTTGAAAGTAGGTGAGGCATGAAAGAGCCCATAAATAGGCTACCAGGCCCAGGGTTTGGGAGCGGTTCAATGCAACATTACCCCAGTGCAAAACAACACAAGAGTGAGCTGAGTGTCTTCATCTCTCCTCATCCTCCAGACAGACACAGAGTGAGGGGGAAAAGGCAGACCGACCTCAGTAACACCGAAACTCAAAATTTATGGGACCCTGCACAGCGAGACAGACGGGGTGATGCCAAATCCACCGTTTTCGCCTGCCCAGTTAGAAAACACCATTAGATTGCTTTAGTCAATTCATCAAAAAACTGGGGATTTGGGGGAGCTTGTCTAATTTACAGGTCCTCAGGCCCACCATGGAGAGAGTGTTGTGGTTGGCTATGAATGCCTCGGCGCCAAAACCGCAGCCAATGGCAAATTGTTCGTTTCTCTTGAGGTCAGGTCAAACTGAAACCATTAGAGAGGAAGGGCAAGGTAGTAAAAGAACTGAGGTCAAAAGTGTTCTCGAGAAATGGGGCACTAACGAGCGTCTGCAGGCCAGCGTCATGGAAACAGGTTTTTTTTTTTGTTTTTTTGTTTAACCGATGCCGAAACATCAAACCAACACTACAAATGCGGAGTCAAATAGTTATTGGACATGAATCTTTAAAGATCAGAACCTAATTTTCTCAGCTCAGTGGACCCGGGGAGTAGAGTCAGGCACAAAGACGAGTGCAGAGACGGTAAAGGGGGGGTTAGAGAGCATAAGGACTACATGGGAACTAATAATCCCTTCACAATAGTCTGCACGTCTGGGTTCTGATCTGCACCACAGAAACTCTCTATGGTCTGGAACATTCCTTCAGACTCAGGTTTAGTTCCTCCTGGAGACAGACGCAGGTTGGCTCTTTATCCTAACTCCCCTGTCGAAGCCAATATTTCAGATCTCATATAGCTCATGGCAGGGGGCCGGCAGTTTAACTGCTTATCATTTTTAGAACAATTTTAGACCACTATTATAAAGGAGTTCAACGTGGTGACCAAAGCAGGCCATTCAAATTCAAGTGAAGTTTTCTCGCCATATGTAAAGCAAGAATTAATCTCCCCCACAGGACCTTTACTCAAAAGACTGTCTTGCTAATCTGTCTGGGTGCCAAAAAGTTCTTTTTTGGCCTGCAGGTACAGAGGCCTTGGCTCTGTAAATCATTGTTTTTGCATATTTGTGGACAATACTCTAAGCTCCAGCCAAGCATGTCAAGAATTTGTTTATGATGTTTTAGATTGCATGTAATTCCTGACTTATTCTGTCAAGACGAGAGTTGTGGCCTCTGAAGGCTGAGCTGAAAAATAAACTCAAGCCAGTCCTGCAGCTTTAGTGCCACTCAGCACTCATACATAGAAGTCAAGTCGATTTTGTTTATTTAGCCGGAAATCACAACTTGCCACTAGGCAAACAATACAGTCTGATGTCCTTCGACCGTCAAAAGACTCCCCCAAAACTATTTTAACAGGGAAAACAAATGGAAGAAACCTCAAGAAGAGCTACAGAGGAAGGATCCCTCTCCCAGGATGAACAACAGATGTCTTGTGTACAGACTATAGATTTGCAACAGAATATCACAGCATGTACAAGTTTGATGACAAAATGTAGATTAAAGTGAAGAGGATTTATCAAGGGGGACAAAGCTAAGTAGAATCTGAGTCACACGAACTCCTCTCCAACACATAGACCACAGAGAACAGGCCACTAAGGTTCTCGGACGTTTTGACTGACTTTTTCAATATCGCATGTTTAAAACAATATGATCTCTGTCAATTAGACATCAATCTTCTCGAAAGTACAAAAGCTATTAAAAACACATCTATAATCAGATTTTCAAGCCAAGGCTGGACAGATGTTATTACATGTGTTGGTATGTGCTCGGTGAGTGTGTCTGTACCAGCGCTGTGTGCAGGGTTTTCATATGCTATGTTGTGCGCCCTGGGCATTTTTTTTTTCTTTTTGCCGCGGTATCAAAAGACGTATTGAGTATTTTTTTTATGCTGCTATTATATAGAAGTCTAAGGCCCAACTCCAATACACCCCTCTGTTTTGTGTGTTCATGCCTGGGGGCAGGTTGTCCCAGTTCTTGTTGGGACAGGGCTTTAAGTGTGAAGGCTACATGGCCCTTTAAACTGAGGTTTTTCAGAGGCAACGTTGATGAACAGTCATGAAAACTCTGTCGTTTCAATGTAATATGGTCCTTTTTATTTGATTTGTTTGTGACAGTCCCAATTGTTTCCGTGCAGACAGCTGATGTGAACTTAGAACTGCTAACGTTAGTACCAGGTTATGAGGCAGTGTCCTTTTTTTTAATCGATGACTTGAAGTTGTGAACGAATTGTGAGCGTCCATGCTTTTCGATCTCTGTCAGAAAAATGGCAAGTGGTGTTGTGAACAGCAACAGCAGGAGAAACCAAAGCAGCTGAAGACAGCAAATTGGAAATGTTCAGTCGCGTCTGTTTACATAACTGCCAGTGACAACAACTGATGGCGTCTGAGGGTCTTAAAGGGTTGTTTGATTTTATAGGGGGGAGATTCCAACCACTACCACTTGTCACTCTCTTCTGAGGGTCAGGGGGGGAACTCGAGGAGTAGTTGTAAACGTTGGAAATGGGATTGAGCCTAAAATTCTGGTCTTGTGACCTTACAGGCCACGAAATAACAGAGGAGCGCAATACCACGGACAAAGAGGAGATACAAACAGAGAACACCGTGATAACATGCAAACTATAAAAAGAAATGCAGAAAAAGGGGAAGAGGCTGAATCTCCTCTGGGGCGAGGACCAAGATCGATGACTGGACGAGCCACTGACAGCCAGGTGAGAGAGGGATCCAAGAAAGGCCGACAGCACAGGAAAACCTGAGAAGAGAGGAGATGGAGGAGAGGCTGGGGAGAGAAGGGGGAAGAGGAGGGAAGGAAGAGAGGGAGAGGAAGAGGTATTCACAGCTTAGCAGCTTTAAGGGCACAGAAACAAAAGCAGCATGTTGTTGGATGCATTCGATATCAAGAACTCTTTGGTCTGTCAGTTGAGTTCTCATTGGCAGGATGAACACTGATGTTAAAAGAGTCAGTGAGACTGAGACCGACCAGCAGGGAGGAAAGTGATAACAGGTACAAGGCCTGAAGAATAATTGAAAAGTTAAAGCTAAAAGCTTACTTTTCAGCTTGGATTTACAGGCCTCAGACTGTCTTATGTCAGCAGGGAGAACATTCCCAGAGAAAAGGGCTAACGGCAGGAAAAGGCCACACGGCCAGCTGACTGGAAGCCCTGTTTTTTAACAGCTTAATGCACGAGATGGGGCTTCAGTTTTAATGAGATCAGAAAGATGAGTAGGAGCTAGCCCCTTGACAATTTTACATTATCATCAGAAGCACCTTGAAGTCTGATCCGTCATGGATCCGGGGGCCCTTAAAGTCTGGAGTTGGTGAAATATGGTCAAATTTTCTGGTTTCAGTTAAGATCCTAGCTCTAGCGTTCTGAACCATTTGAAGACATTTTATACAAATTCCTTTGTGGCAAAGTGTAAAATTCAATTTACAACAATGTCTCTGTGAGTGAATTAATTCCTTGTGGATTCAGAAAGCAAAACACTCACGTATTTCTACTGAGACAGCCTTGTCAGCCTTACACAAGATGCAATGCCTCCCATTGTTCATAGTTCCGAAAGACAAACTGGACCAGCTTCACTGCTTATCAACAGACCTCGGTGCCTTTGGATCTTTTAGACGTCAGTCCAAATTTGGTCTTCAGTTTGTTACCCAGCCCATAAAGTGATATGTGCTCAGCGGACATGTGGCCAAGCGGACCAGGAGGAGGTCAAAGAGTCCCGAGTACTTTGGGGGTGCCGGAGGGGGAACAAGTCCCTCTCCAATGAATCTTGTTATTTGATCGGCTGTAAGAAGAGTCACAAGAGAAAACACAAACATGGAGTTTGAGTGTATAATCCTGTTTCTATGAACACCTTTGAAGCCAGAACAACAGCATCATGGTTAGCAGGATCATGACAGCACTTTGGTAAACATGTCTTAGAGCTATGTAAAAGGGCGCCAATAAAGTCTTGCTGCTTTTTCTTGTCTTGTCTCATTCTAAACTCTCTCCTTAAAAGGTAGCATTTGAACCGTAGTGACACTGTATTGTTTGCCAAGGACACATGGTTGGGAAACAATCACATCTAGGAATAACGTGGGACACAGATCATTTAAAACCCGAGCTGGTGGAAACAAACATTCCAAGTCTTTTTCCATCGGTATCTCGTGATGATATTAAGCATTTATGGGTGTTTAGTTACTGAAACCTAGTTCGCTATCTGCTGCAATGTCACGGATGAACGCAATGGAAACCGGAGCAAGCAAGATCATTAGATCTGCTCAATCCCACTTTTATTTGGCGTTTGTGGAGACTGACTTCTTACAGGGTCCAAGCGAACGCTTTTATAAATCACCAGAGGTGGCAAAAGTCCACACGTTCTGTATCGAAGTAGAAGTACACATACCTGTGTGAAATAAATGACGCTGGTAAAAGTAGAAGTACTGATTCAACTTCTTTACTCAGGTCAAAGCAAGAAAGCACAGGCTTGGAAATGAACTCAAAGTATAAAAGTTTCCCTTGTGTCATATTAATATAATTAAAAGACTATTAAAGGTAGAGTCAGTAGGAATTGTCCAAGCTGTTTGTAAATGCCCCAGGAAGATAGCATTTGTTGATTTGCATTTCTAAGGCCATCAAATTCTGACAATTTGGCTTTGTAAAGTGTCCCAAGCACAGCAAGAATCCGAGAGAATAAGAAAATCCAGGCAGAAGACGAAGAAAATACGTCTTTTTCTACCCATTTGAGTTTCCCTTTACGTCTGTTTCCGTCTTGTTACGTCATTTTATCTCACTAGTTCTGCCATGCGTGATATGCACTGATAGGCTTAAAATCGGTCTTGAGATGTTGGGAAGGTGGCTTGAGATTGTGTAAAATAAAAAAAATAAAAAAGCGAAACTCAAGTGAAGTGCAGATACCTGAAAGTATTTGCACTTCATTACTTCCCACCTCTGTAGATCACTGAACCCGCCACCAACGCTTTTTATTGACTTGCACGGAAAAATGCTGAGCAGAGAAAGCATCAAAACCGCAACACAATGCAATCAGTGTGTTGTTTAACTGTTTGGTATGACCTTAATAAAGCGCTCAAAATGGATTCTTCATGGCCATGTAAAGACTATGTACGCCGCTGACATATGTACAAAATATTGCCAGTGCGAATGGAATATCAATTTGTGTGTAGACATATTTTCAGACCGCTAGGAACACTTTTTGTATCCCGTTCCCATTCTTTCTCCCCCACCCCCAATGTGCAGACTTGTATGTGAAGGGTTGAACACAGCCATTTACACAGTTCCGTCCTGCGATTCTCTTGCTCTGAGTACACATTTGGGTGTGTTTGTCATAGGGTAGAAAGAGGGGTAATGTGTCCGCCAAACCACACTACTGGCCCATAGATAGGAATTTAGGAGCTAAAGGGTCCAACATTTTACTTACTCTTGTTACGTCCCTCTGTGATTTGCAGTATTTTTCCATACTTCTTCGCTTTCACAGCATGTAATGCACTTAGGCCAAATTGCTTGAGTGCAGAAATATTGAAATGCAATTATTCTTTATGTAATTTGATTAAAGTGGATGGACATTTGTAATATTGGTGTGATCTGTGGGCTGAATATGTACTGAAACTGTTGTTGCTTAACATGAAAAATACAAAAAAAAGACATTTGAGAAGAAAGCCAATCTTGTTTTAATTATTACATCAGACATCTTTGAGCTTTTGGACGTTGGTGTAATATATGGTTGCAATTTGTCTTGTGCCCTTTCTGTGCCAGGTCCAAACTAATGTATCCAGCTTTCACGGGGGTCCAGGAAGACCTACCAGGACGCTAAGGCCAAAGAGATCAATTGTTTGTCGATGGCGACCCACCCATTCAGCCCAGACTGAAGCCAAGGATATATTATATTTGAATGTGAAGCTTCTCATTGGAAGCAAAGGAGGTTCCTCACTCAAAGAGCCTGTGTTCTCACGAAGATCAGGATGGGAACGAGAGGCACAGTCCTTCTGCGCCTTTTCCCAGAGCCTCTCATCCTTCCACAGGCCAAGTCTACTGCCAAGAGAAGTTCCAGGTGGTCCCCAGGCTGTCTTTGATCCTCACCAACCACGGTTTCTTGGACAGATCGGTCGGTGTAATCACTAGTGTTTCGGAGTGCTCAGGGGAAACAGTAGTGCTCCATTTCCCTTTCATGGCATGACCTCAGCAGTGGCAACCAAAGCCTTGAGGTGACACAGACCTCCGTCCAACTAGGCTTCTCTGTTGTCCTTATCTAATTGAAAGGGCAGCAGATAAATGTTAGAGACAAGCTGCCTTGATGAGGCACAGAAAAACAAGCAGAGAGAGGAGAGTGGGGTGTTGGTGCCCACCTCCGGTGAACACTATTTCGATTGAAGTGGAGAAAATTGTTGGCAAGGAGCAGTATGGCACACAGCCCCCCTGAAACTTGCCATGCAACTCCTACTTTTTAGCTGACCCTTCAAGTTTACATCAAGGGCGAACACACGGTCCAGTTACTGACACTCAAAGTGTAGCAGAGGTCCAATCTTTGTTTGCACGAACACCCTGCGTTGGCAGGGGGAAGCTGGTGCTGTGGACCAGATGCACAGACGTGGTGCAATGAGGGGCCTGAACTCTATTTCAGCTCGTCTTTAGTATTTGGAGTGAGAGGAGTGTGTTTGTCTTGGATGAACTAGAGACAGACCTGCTGCCAGCTTCTTTGAGCAAGTGATCGAATGGCAACCAAACAGGTCTGATACATCAAGATTGCTGGTGGGGGAGCATTTTTGCATTTCACTTAAGATTAGTGTTTAGTACCAGAGAAGCTGTTGACACATCATTTTCCTATCAGAAGATAATAATTTTATTGTCCGGAGAGACAGCATGCGATAACGTGCATCCATGCCTTTAACAGTGTATTTTATTTGACATTTCAGGCCACAAGAAAAAGACAAGATGATTTTAGACACCACAAAGACAGACAGGCTTCATTTTCTCTTGTCTAACAGTGTGGGAGAACTCTTCTTTGATGCTCTGCCATGAAAAACATTAAGACGTTGTTCCATGAAAATCCCTTGAAATAGTGGTTATTTAGGCCTTTTGGGCCTATTTCCTAGTTTTCCTGTAATAGTTTCCACATGTTTCTCAAGAGATATCCATCTTATCAAGCAAAATACTAAACAAAAGTGAAAAAAAATGTTTCAGGTAACCAAATGACTTCTTGTAAAACCACACATTTCCATAAACCCCGTTCAGTTATTGCCCTCTCCTGGAGGTCTAGCAGTGGGGTTGGCAGGGCAGCGTCTTTTTTGCTTCTTACTAACATCAGAGTTGTGTTTTAATGATGACTAATGAAGTGATTATGCATTAATTCCCACCAAGTGTGAAAATTTCCACTTGAAAAATGGTAAATAAATTGTAAAAAAAAATGTCTCAGTGACACAGTAAATATTTTGGCCTAATTTATACGACTCAAACTAAAGGTCACTGATTATACAAGTGGAAACTGACCTGTGAGCCAAGGTTAGTGAGTGTGCAGGCCGAAGGTAAATTCTCACCTTATTGTGGCTTATCTCAACCACAAATGGTGGTTTACATGCCACAGATTAGTACTCATAAACACTGTTCATTAGAGGGCTCCGAGAACGCCTTCCAGAGGTCCTTGCCAACAGATTATCCTATAATTTATGTGGTGTGAAACTTGTGGCCATGACGAGCTGTGAACGAAATAAGTGGAAGATTTAGCTTTGGTGAAAATAAACACAGAAGATATTACGCATTAGCGAAACATATTCTCTCGAAAAACAACATAATCCATCACTTCATCTCCAGCTGGGTTTTTCCACGATTGGTTTTTCATTTGCTTCATGATTCATGCCTCTCTCTTCTCATCATTCCCTCTTTTGCCTCTCTGTAGTTTCAAATCTGTCTAATCCCCTCTTGAAACTGGCAATAATATCTCTATATATAAATGAGGTGCGGCTCTATTTGAAGACAGGAGCTCCTGGCTTGAGTTCGTCGCTCTCTTCAGTGCTTAGAGATTCAAGAAAGTGGCGTCATGGACCCAAGAGATGTGTAAAAAGGACATTCATATTTCAAAATGTCTTCAGATCCTCAATTCAAAAATGAAATAATTACTTTAAAATAAATAAAATCAAATTTGGAGCATTTAATGTTGGAAACTTCCACTGGGATGTTGTGAGATGGTTTATATATTATCCATAGATACTGCATACAGCTTTTTCATCTTTAGTCTCTGATGGTCTCTAATCTTTCAGAATTGTTTATTTCACTATAAGATGGATTTTCATGTAATTTTGAAAAGAGCACAGGTCTCCTAAGGCTTTTAGTAAGACGTGGCCACATTGAGGACTATTAGATGGATTTCCATGACATTTGGTACAGACCTTCTGTCTCCTCAGGATGAATTGTAGCCTTTGTTTAGTGCCTTTTTTTGATGACATCCTCTCGTGAGGAAACTGTGTGCTTCAACCGAGTCGGGGCTATGTTGGATAGTTAACAGCAGGCGCAGGAAGAGTTCCAGCGTTTCTGCTGGTCATGTTTTGCACCGCGAGCAAAATAAAATCACAAAAGAAAACAAAATGTTCCTCCATCAGTCATCTGATCCACTGATTAACGTGGCTGAATATGTTACCTTTCCAGAGCCACGGCTCTGAACCATAGTCACGAGATGCCTGGTTTTACATTATGCATGACAGCAAGCTCAGTCGTAGCTTCTCACAATGCAGACCAACTCGCTGCATACTATTTAATAATAAGGCTCTTCATTTTTTTTTTCTTTCTGTGGCAGCAAAAACAACAGACAGCCTCTCAGTAACTATAATTAATCCTCTGAAAACTGAGTCTATCTAATCTTACACACTTTAGAGCAGACTTAAGTAATATGTGCATTAACTTTTCAGTGACTGCTGGTTCTTCTCTCCCTCTAGTTGTCCCCCAATATTCCCCTGCCAGTGTCATCAGATCAAAATTTGTGCTTGGCCAATAATTCGCATTACGACTGAACACTTGCAAAACTAATGGCACTTCTATCAGCCTGGCCTGTGCTTTGTGTTAAGTGCTAATTAGCAAATGTTAGAATTGATCATTCGCACAATGGTAAAGTTGACTTTACTTGGCAATTAATTGGCTTCCTGATTTTTTTTTTAAAGTAAACTATTATATTTAAGCTGTATGAGCTTAAAAAGTTTGAACAACTTAAATGCATTAGTCTTTACTTGGTCATTTTGTGAAGTAAAGTCACAGATTTCACAGTTTAAGAGCAGCTTCACAAAGCTCCTATCATGTGGCTGTAAATTTATGTTTCCACCTGGGACGAAAACTCATGATGGTATTCTGCATTATCACGCCCTTCTTACATCGGTGCCTCCTGTCTCATCACAGGAAAACTTGATGTAACGGCTAATGACAGAGCAGAGACCGTCAGCCCTTCGGTAGCCCTCCAGATAAGTCACGAAGTGCTCTCTGTAGAAATGTTGGCTCTCTGTTGCCAACGCCGTCGACAGCGGGGCTATAAGGAGGAGCGACCTTCGGGCCCTCGTCAATTTTTCTCTTTTTGTTTAGTCAGGCCGGCTGGAGGCTGTGCTCCGTCATCTAGCCGGTGTTCCAAATTTGACTCAAAGCAGAGACTCGGCAAGCGAGCCAGGCTGAAATATTATCCACAAATGCACACATTCACATGAACAGTTATGAGGAGCTTCAATGCTGGGGGACCGTCTGGAGAAGAAAGCATCCGTCACACTAACCCCATTTTACTTATTCCCATCCCAGTGTGTATGGTAGATAACAAAAGAGAAAGCTTGAGTACCTTTACCCACTGAAATCCTCTGCATCTGGTATTTATCACCACATGGACGTGGGATGTGGGGGTGCAAAAAAAGCAAATGTTTATAATTCCTGCCTCAGTGTATCATAGCCTTTCCGAGCAGAGGAAGTAATAGCTTAATTGTATTGTTTATGATGACGCTGTGGTTTTTACAGGTCATTCCAAATTTGTTTCTGTTGTCACCTTGTTAGATTCTCACTGTTTTCCATTAAACAAATCCCTTTTTAAGCCCACTTCATTGTTTTGTGTATTTTTTTATTCCCTCCTCCTAATTCTTGCGGAGCGTTTTACAAGAATTGTTTTATATTAGGCGAACAGTATTAAAGCAACAAATATTCTTAGGAGAATCTTAGGAGGAAAATCATTCAATAAATCTACTTCTTATTTTGATAACACACTGTTCAACAGGTGTTATTGTAGTTTATATCCCCTTGACGCCTGAATTTATATGCAATTATGTTAAAAAATTAATTATATGTATTTTGGCTTTCAAGCAGAGACTAAATTAAGGTTTGATAATTAATTTGACTGTAACACATAGAATAGTTATAAATTTGGGTATGATGCAAATTAGCGACAACAGGCATTAAAGGAATAAAAAGCAATAAAGTAGTAATTACAACACATTTCCCATCTGAGGCATGAAATTGATTTTATTAATGCCAACATACTATTCAAATTTAAATTGTAATCTGGTTTCATGACAGACATTCAAAACTTCATGACAATGATAACAAAACAACAATAAAAAAAAATATGTGCATGTATGTGTGTGTACTAGATTAATTATTCTGTTCTGATAGCAGCTGCTCTTGCAGGAGTAGCTGCGCTAGGAAGTGCATCATTCTCTTCTTCAGTGCTGCTGTCATCATTGCTGCTGCTGCGGTCACCTGGTGTTAAAAAAAACACTATTGAAAAGTGCACACGTTTTTATTTTGTATACACAACATGCTCTCACGGTGACATGGATGCATGCATATCCTCCTGAGTAAAAATAAACAGCAAAAATTGCATTCACATAACAACATGCTAATTCTATGATGATTACAAAGAGTTACAAGAATTGTATTTGCTATAGAAATTGTGTGTGACTGCTGAAAGCCATATAAATATAGTATAGTTTATATGTAGCCGCTATGGCCAATATGGACGAACGTCGCGAATTCGCGACGAACCGCTATGGCCTATATGGACGAATGTCGCGAATTCGCGACGAACAGAAAACTTCAAATATCTTCAAAAATATCGGTCAAAAATACTCTATTTTGCTTTTGCTAGCTCCACAGACAAACAAATAAGCAGACATGTATTTTTATTTTACTATACCTTACCTCAAATAAGACAATCCATCCGCGTTTGCGGCTTCGACTCGCTATCGCAAAATCGGAAGTGACCACGATCGTCAACCGGATGTGGCTCCCACTTTGAGTGGTCCTACGAGAAACCAGTGATTGCAAAACGTTCCTAGGTCCGTATCGAAGAGGAATGAACCGACATTGGGTGAACATATGCACTATCTTAGCTGCATTCTGAATAGAAGCGGTTTGAGGCGAATTCGCGACAACAGGCGTTAAGGGGATATTCCCGTTTTTAAACTTAGAACATCTTCTCTCCCTTTGATGCTTTTTATGCCATTATTCACTTTGAAAGAATGTGTCAGTTTTTCAAGCGGCAGGCGTCTCATCATTTATTTTACTTTGGAATGAGTCTCTTTAGCTGAATTCGTGAAATCTCATGCTGTGACTGAAGTATCAATCTGTGCGAGGTTCTGTCATAACCTTATTAAACGCAGGTGTTCTGGTGCTCACTGCTGAAGCCCCACTCCCTACAACTCCTGAGCTGTCAGTCACAAACTGTGGAGACTGATTAGCTGAATGAATATCTGCCTGAGAGATGGATGCTGTGACTCCAGCGGTTGGCACTCCATATAGTTCGACAGAAATAAACAAGCTCTACCTGCCATGCTCCACAGCTAGAAGACCAAAGAGTAGAGGCACCGGGGGGAAATTTTCACATCATCTGTCAAGTGTTCTCGCTCTAGCACCCTGATGGGAGGCCAAAGAAAATGGAGCTGCTCTTTTTTTCACCCATTTTCCTGTTATATGGGTCTGTAAAATCTAGCATATAACAAAATAGTGTGCAGTAATATAAAACTGCTCTGCTCGTGGTTTAATTTAAAGCTGTTTTTTTATGTCCGTATGAGAAGCGACAGAGTAGCTGACTGCTGATGCCCGATGAATAAACCTACAAGAGTGGTACAGAAGTATCATTGCTCGAGCAGGCGATGCAATGTTGCCAAAATAACTGGATTTTCTATATTCTGGCATTCAAGTTAGTTAGTTTTTCTTTTGGTGAAAGCAGCTAATGTACCCTGTCATGAGTTTTATTGGTTTAAAATTGCTTGTAAGCCTTGCTTAACTCTGGTGTTTTTCCTACGTCTGCTGAGGGCATCAATCATAAATTGTGGTCATCTGTCACAGATGGCAGACGGATGGTATATCCTCGTCTTGTTGCATTCCTGCATGCAAATTTTGATTAATGCTTGTCAAATCAATTAGTTTTTCTTCTTGCCTAACTAAACGCTTTCATGCAAATCAAGGTCACATGAAGTTCAGCCAACCTGTTGGTTCAGCAGCTGCAAAACGCACAACCACCGAATAGAGCAGTGAGGACAGACAAAATATACCCCACATTCATGCCGATGACAGAATAACTGAGACTACATATTGTAAACTATGTTTAGTGCTTCTTCTAATTGAAGAGGTTAACTGGTGGCTTTTTTTATGAGGGGAAAGTATCTTTTGTTCAGGGCAACAGTAACCTCATCTTCTTGCCGAACTTGAAGGTTGTGTTTAGGCATGAGATTGAAAATGGCCACATTTAATGGTAAAGATGACGAAGACTTGGGAGGAACCACAACCTCCGTCTGTAAATACAACTGTAGCAATTTGGGTTTAAATGAATTTGATTTAATGTAAAAAGGGACACGGGAGCATTGCATAAATATGCTTTGTAAGACGGTCTTTTATATTGTAGATCTGGATTCTTAAAATGGAAGAAATGCCTAGGTTAAACCTGAACCGCTTCTTTTTGTTTCCTCTGCTTGGATTTCTCCTTAAAGAAAAAAAAATTAAAATCTACTTTCTGATTTTAAAAAAATCATTTATCGCTGTGGATTGCTGATGCAGTCAGTTCCAATTTCATCCGTATGAAAATGAACAGAGAACATTCCTCGGTCTCCCTGCTGTATAAACTGAATACTGGATGGCGCCTCTCCAAACCGGAGTCTCTACGAACTTGCCTACCTTGGCACTGGGCCACACTTGTGTAACATACCATACACACTGTGAAGGCAGCATCATCACAACCAGCCAAACTTGGCCTGTCATACATGTCAGTGTCAAATAGCCCTTCTGAAGGCCTGTATCAGTTCTCTGTTAATGAAAATCACATTGTCTTGGTAGTATTTTTTCTTTCTTTTACACATCACCTCAGTGATGAATCTCTCAGAATCCTTTAAAAATGAATATAAAACAACAGCATTAAACTGCTTGCACCTCTTTAATAATGCCAGCATGTATTTGTATCTTTGATCAGACTATATTTCATTTTTAAAAGAGCATGGCTGTAGCCACCGTTCAAAACACTGAGTCCATGACCTCAGTGGTTTTAGGACATCACAAAAGAAAAGATTCAGTATTTGCCCACTACGATTGTATTACTTGAAGTGTGGTGTTTTGAATCAGCATTTATAGCTTCATGTTTGGATATTTTTGTTTTGAGAAAACATATAATTGAACAGCCAAGTGAACAAATTTAAAAAAAAACCCTAACGATGAAAAACATTCTAGAGACTTTTTGGTGAACTGGGGAAACTTGAACTCATGACCTCAGTATTGCTTAAGTCCCCGCCACAGCCCTGAATTCCATTTCTTTATTTTAGTCTAAACACATTCATTCACCCACCAGGCCTCCTTTAACATGCAAAACACATTTTCCTTTCAAGCCGTATGCCTCCTCTGAACCTTATTATTCACTTGAAATTGCAGACAGGAGCTAGTCAGGTAATGATGGGCTGTGGCAGAGCCTGGATATTCAGCAGGGCATGTTGGCATATGGCAAAACCTGATAGAAACTGTGTTGCACCCTCTTCTGGGAAAAAAACAGTATAGCAATTAAACATTTTTGTAAAGAATTGAGCTTGAGAGTCTGCTGAATAATTTCTCCCAACTCCAGTGTGACAGCTGCTTGATTTATTACCTTTTTCTGAAACTACTTTTACACACCAAGGCCTGTTTTTAGGCTAATTAATACATTTACTGTACATATAGTGTTAATTTCAGAATGAAAACCAAGCATAGCCCTTCTAAAATGTAAATACTTTAATTTCACATTCATTTATATAAAGATACCTAAACAGATTTATAAACTTATCATATATGTCATACATCTGCAATTATTACAAACCCAGTACCAGTGCGCCCACAGGAGCTCTCTGATTGGCTCACGTCGCTGTCGCTCCTTCGATGACGTCCTTCCTGCTTCACCGTGTCTACACGTGCGCGGTGTACAGTATCGAGCTGAAGGGGAAAACAGCAACTAAACTTCAGCTTTCAGACTACTTCGTGTGGTCTTGATTTTTTATTTCTCCGGGGAAGGCTTTGCCGACTAAGCGGTCAAAATGGTGAAGCCACGGTTCAAGGGGAAAATGTCGATAAACCCCTCGGCGTCCAGCAGCAACCCTGGTGAGCTAACCCTCCATTAGCCATACTGGTTGTTTACAGCTAATGCTAATTGTTGCTAGCTTGGTGATTTAAAGCTGTGGAAAAGACACGTCAGGGCTATTTTATTCTGCTGCTGAGTTATACTGGTTATACTAGTTATTAACATTAAGAGTGTAGTGTGCCAAAATAAAACATAAAACCATGGGTTACATATCTTTAATAGAAATTTGCCAGCGAAACTGCTTTAAGAGTGCCTTTAAGCAGCAGGCCTTTTACATTTGAAATTGTAGTATTTAACTTTTATGGGAAGAGCCTGAGCCTTTTGGCAGTGTTTATACTAAATGTTCCTAATGTCGTGAAACAGCTGCCACCTTAAATTGGGTGTGCAATGTTTATTAAAACAGCTTTAAAAGTTGCCTCATACATAGAGAACTGGTTTGATATCATTCATGAAATTTCTGTAATGGAAAGAATAAAGGAACATAAATGTAAAGAATCACAACACAAACAAAAAATAATAACAATTGCTTAGAATGCAATAATATCACTTTGTTTAGAATATCTTTGGTATTTTAAAATGACAAATTACATTTTTATACATACATACATACATCGGTTAAATTCTTAATGCCGATTAATGAATAATCATTTACATCCCTACACCCCATATTGTATGTTTATTTTTATTTCTTCATTGTTAAAGAAAAACTCTGTAAAAGTATCTAAAGATGATTGTGTGACTGTCGCTATGATGTGAAAATAAAGGAATAAATGTGAAGAATAAAAAAAAATTAACCGCTTTTGAAAAGCTGTGTGTTGTTTTACAGATTAATCAGTTAAGTAGCTGTACATGTATTTCACAGATCGGCCAAAAGGTGCTGGTGGCTCCAACATGAGGGACCGAGCCACTATCAACCGTCTGAATATGTACAGACAGAAGCAGAGATGGTAATCCATGATCAACATTGACATTATTCTTGTGCACCACCGATTTTTCGAAGAGGCACTGAAATATAACAAATTGTGACACTGATCTTCTGTTCCCAGTAATAACCGTGGAAAAGTCATCAAACCTTTACAGTACCAGTCCACAGTGGCTCCAGGGACGGTAGCCAGAGTTGAACCCAACATCAAATGGTTTGGTGAGTACACTTCCTGTGCTTGTACATGTCGTCTATGTTATAGTCTACTGTGATAGCTGCCAGTATATTGTCTGTCTTTCTAGAGGGACACTACATTACTCAGAAGGTGTCTTAATGCTCAGAAAAACAGGAACATTGACTTTAAGAGGCTGGCACTTTTGGGGACATTGCAGGTCATTTGTGAAGAACTTGCTGCTGCTCTTTCTTTGTGAATGATAGATGAAGGCTTTAAGTTTGATGATGTGTGAGACGTGGATTAACTTAATTTTGTTTGGGTTTTTATCACTCCTGCCACCTTCATTAAAATGTTGGCACATTAAAACTTGGACAAAAAATACAAAATATATTTGGCATTGGCCAGTAAAGCAGAAAACAACAACATTATTACATGACTAATGAGAATTCAGAGAGAGTGCAGAACAACCACTGCCAAAATAAGGGGTTGATTGTGGATAGGAGGGGTGCCACCTCTCAAAAAAATATTAAATGAACAAATGAAAACTAACATGCAATTGTTTTTATTATTCTAGATGCTGCTCACATGGCCTAATCCTGAAATTCGCTGTTGAATTTTTACATTGTTTTTATTCAGTCGTGTTGCCAGTCCTCCCTAATTGAGTGAGAAGCCCATGACAGTGTATGGCAGTTTAATTTGACAAAGCCATCAAACACCTCTAACTTTATCCATGATTTGCCTACGTATGGTGTCAAATCCATAGATGTGCACTTATCAGATATTTACTATCAAGACTGTCTACATGACTCAGTAGTTTATATGATTTATTTTAACAAAGGGAGCCTTTAAACTTGAAAATTAAATATGTTTTTTTTGCCCACATACGGACAGTAGTTTGAATCTTGAATAAAATGTGAAAACCTTATGGGAGAGTCAAACTCAAGTGAAATCAACTTTTATTTTTACATGCACAATCATACACAGCACAACGCATAGCCAAAGTCTAACAAGTAGTTATACTTTTAAAAAACGCTGAATCTAGCAATAACAACAATGAGGACTTATTACAAGTGTTTATAAATGATCAAAAATGTGAAATATAAATTAAACCAGTCACACTTTGCATCTACATATTTTGCCTTTCAGCAAATACCCGTGTGATCAAGCAGTCGTCCCTCCAGAAGTTTCAAGAAGAGATGGGAGCAGTACAAAAGGATCCATATCGTGTGGTGATGAAACAAAGCAAACTCCCCATGTCCCTCTTGCATGATAGAGTCAAAGCCCATGTGAGTATCAACCTCTTTTCACTGTACTTGGTCCTGTGTTGTCTATATGATGGCCCTTAGGTCCTCTCCTTGCTCGAGGGAATGTTTATTGTTTATTACCATATATAAAAAATGTTTTGAGTATATTAACCTTTTAGCCTTATAAAGCGATTGAAGTTTTTTCCTGGTTTTATATCATGCTGTGCAGATGGATATCATGCATCTGGTATCCTCACTATCTTGTTTCTAGAGATTTTATGAGCTGAGATGGAACATGATACCTTACTTTAATCCTCATTCAATTCTCAATCAGCCCCAGTGTGACCTTGGGTGTACCTGCCCTGTGTTTGGCATGGGAGAGTTGTAATCTGCCAGGCTTTTCTACCCATAGCCAATATAATTCCTAATAACATCCAACTCTTTTCATACTCCTCCAACATATTACTGGGTCTGTTTCAGTTGCTTCTTTTTTAAAATCTAAAATAGTTGGGATGCTGTGTAGGACATGAATAAAACAGAATGTGATAATCTGCTAATCCTTTTCGACTCAGTTGACTCAACTGAAAACAGTA
Source organism: Diplodus puntazzo (assembly GCA_963678695.2). NCBI lineage: Eukaryota > Metazoa > Chordata > Actinopteri > Spariformes > Sparidae > Diplodus > Diplodus puntazzo. The sequence continues at coordinate 9,599,596 of OZ023160.1, forward strand.
CAAAGACAATATATTCAAAAGTGGCATTTACATGAATGCCAGGACCCAAGGTTTTCCAGCATAAAATTGCATTGTAAAGAGATGATCAGTGTTTTTCAATCACCTGGCTTTGGTTTTACTGTTGTGGCTGATCTGTGTACTGTTTAGGAAAACACAAGTTCAGTGAAAACCTGACTCAAAGAACTATAGAAATCACTTGTCAGAGCTGCAGGTCTAATGTTTTTTCCTTCTGTTTCCTACACTGGCAGAACTCCAAGGTGCATATTCTAGACACGGAGGGTTTTGAGACCACGTTTGGGCCCAAGGCTCAGCGGAAGAGGCCCAGTCTCATGGTGGGGGATATGAAAGACCTCGTAGAACAGGCTGAAGCCTCAGCTGAGAGCTACAATGCAGACAACGACAGAGACCTGATGACTGAGGACACCGGGGTCAGGTAAGACCTGCAGAAGATACTATCAGCAATCTACATTCCTGGCTGTACTGGCTACTAGAGCTGGGCAGGAGGTTGCTAAATTTCTATATTTCTACATTTCCATGTTTAAAGGTTCTTATTTAATTCGCATTTGCAACAGGGTGGAAGTCCGTGAGGAAATCTTCAAAAAGGGCCAGTCGAAGAGGATCTGGGGGGAACTTTACAAGGTATCATTTTCAACCGCTGCTTAGTCTTGTGCATTATGCTAACCAAGAGTTGTTACCACTAAACTTTATAGGGTCATGCTACATTCTTGACTGTTTTGTTGTAATAGGTGATTGACTCATCTGATGTCATCATCCAAGTGCTGGATGCTCGTGATCCCATGGGAACGCGCTCTAAGAGCATAGAGTCGTATCTGAAAAAAGAGAAATCCTGGAAACATCTGATCTTTGTTCTTAATAAGTGTGACCTCATCCCTGCCTGGGTCACGGTAAGACATTTACAGCATGTTTATCTTCAGTTCAGCGTCTCATAGTATTGAATAATGTGACTGACTCTTTGTCTTCACACAATTTTAAACCAGAAACGGTGGGTAGCTGTTTTGTCGCAAGAGTACCCCACTCTGGCTTTCCATGCCAGCCTCACCAACTCGTTTGGTAAAGGCTCCCTCATCCAACTGCTCAGGCAGTTTGGCAAGGTAAGACCTCACCTCAAATTCAATATGTTTTATTTGTCTTGAGCCTAAATCATTTACTGAACAATTACCAATGCCACAGCTGTTTGCCTTTATTTCCTCTAGCTTATTATCCAGTCTTTTATATGGAACAGAGCTATTTTTTGCTTTATAAATTGGATTTTAGAATAGCACACGCTCTTATTTATGAGTGTACTATTTACTCACATAAAATATTTATAGATTTATGTATGAAAATCAAAAGTACCAGATATAGTTTAGGGTGTTGGTGTTTGGGGTTCAGTTTCCTTTAGTCTTCATTATTTTTGCCCTGTTCAAAACCAAACCATAGAGTCTATGGATTTAGATAATTTAGTGCAGTTTCGATAGTTTATACATTGTTTTTAATTATATAGATTATAACATATCACAATGAACTTTGTTTTGGAAACCAGGACATTTTTAAGATAGGAAAACCGCCTGTTAGTAAAAGTAGTGTTTATATCAAAACTGCTTGTTTTACATATAGATCTTTGAGTGATTAAATAAAACAAAGGATGAGAAATACATATACATGTCAGACATGATTTGTCAGATATTCTCTCGATTAGTCAAACAACTCTTATAACAAGAGTTCTTTAATCATATTTCAGAAAATAATCACCATATTATTACAAATAACTCTCAGCCCACATAAAGTTACCTTAACCATGATAAAAGGATTTGTCTTGATCACCCACCCAGACCTGCAATAACATGCAATGTTACGTAGTGGCTGTGGAATAGTGCGTGTTTGCGAAAGCACGGGACTTGAACGATCTGATATGTCAAGAAATCAAAGGGGTTTGATAATAAAATGGAATGTTCTTGTTAGATTTAATATTATGATTTAAAGAGGCTTTTATGAGAAAGACACAGAAATGCTTCCCTGTTATTTTCCTTGTAAATGTTTTCGCTGTTGGACCACATTCGTCCAAAAGTCTGGAGATAACTAGATGGAAATCCTGATCCAAAACAGCCTTCAGAGTTTACCTCCTGGGACACAAATAAATGATAGACATATCTCTTTTTTTAAAAGGTCCTAGATCTTCTTGATTGTCTTGTTTACATAAAATAAACCTTTTTAAGACATCCTTTGGTATGTGTTTTGAACAACTACATTATTGTTCTGGATTGATGACAACTTGACTTTTTCTTATTGCTAATGGCAACAAGAGACCCATCTAAAATTACTTCCATGAACTGATGACAGACTGAGACTGTTGTTTAGGAAACATAATGGTCTGACTTTATTTTTTGTTTCCCACAGCTTCACACAGACAAGAAACAGATAAGTGTTGGTTTTATTGGCTACCCTAATGTGGGAAAAAGCTCAGTCATTAACACCCTGCGGTCCAAGAAGGTCTGCAATGTGGCCCCCCTCGCTGGGGAAACAAAGGTAAGGTTCAAGTGTCTTTACAACGATGCAAATAAATAAAATGGAACCTTAAATTAATAATCTGAACTCGTATACATACATGATGATAGACATTTACAGTGTAAAAGACTATAATATTAAATGTGAAAAGAAAAGATCTGGCTACTTACAGACAAACACTATGCTTTGGTGGAGTGAGGAGGTGAGCTGAGGTGAAAACAGGCCTTGTCCTCTTCTTAAGTTGGTAATTGCTGATAGCTGCAACAACAGAAGTAGTCAGCTTTGTGTTCTTAACGATATAAATGAAAATCTAAGTGGAGACTGGGTCAAGAGAAAGAACAACAACCAATTTTATCTTTAATTTCCTCTCTGTGCGGCTGTTTATCCTGTTTGGAAAAGAATAAGTGTTTGAAAACCCCAATGTCCACAGCAGGGTCAAGGGGAAAGAAAGGGAAAATATCTTTCCCTTTTCCGTGCTTGCCAAAGCTGTGAACTTGGATGGCAATAGACGGAAGGTTTTTTATTTTTATGCACACCTATCAAATGAATCAGATGGGCCTGTATCCAGCACTCCTTTATTTCTCACCTTGTCTTTGATTCCACGACAGACTCAACAGTCTTTGATGATTGCCAGATAAACTCTTGATCCACAGCACTGCCGTGAACCTCGCTCCTCCTTTTGTTAGAATGGATGTGCAGTTATGTTGGTGTGAAAATTTACATTACAACGCCTCTGAACCAGTCATGGCAAGCGGAAGTTATTTGAAACAGGGCTTTGCACTGTGATATTTTGTTATTTGTGTATATATATATATATATATATATATATATATATATATATATATATATATATATATATATATAATATATATATATATATATATATATATATATATCACACACACACACACCGCAATATGGAATCTCCTTCAGATAACTTGAATAGCTATTGTGATGAGGTTGATTTGTAGGGGAGAGCATTTTATCAAACAAACAAAGAACACTAGGCCAGCCTTTTTATTTAGCACCAATTACAGGGGCATAAAATCGAACATCACAAATACTTTATAATTTATTTTAAAGGACAATAAAATAGCAGAAATAAGCAAGAAGTTACATATATGCATTTGTGAGACAATAACAAACAAAAACAAGATTAAATTATGTAATAAGTGTCTCTTGTTGATTATTCATGGGAAATGAGAACGAGTGGAATTTTTGTTTTTTATCAAGCAGAAAAAAGTTGTAACGGGAAAATAAAGTAAACTGTCATCACAGTTCTTGCCTAGATTCATCATGGTACGGTTAAATACTATACAAGATTTAACGTTTTATGTCGAACTTAGATAATTGGACCAAACGGTCTGTTACAATCTCTTTACTTTTTCAGGTGTGGCAGTACATCACTCTGATGAGGCGCATCTTCCTCATCGACTGTCCTGGTGTCGTCTACCCTTCAGAAGACAGTGAGTCTGATATCGTCTTGAAAGGAGTGGTAAGAAGCTCTAAGATTTTTTTCTTTTGTGTACAAAGGATGTGTGATATCTGACCTCATACTTCTTGTACCATCCCATATATAACTCACGATTCAGGAAGTGAATGAAAATACATTTGTGCTCCTCAAAGCTATGAAAAACAGGAGCACCTGAAGCAACAATGTGTCTTTCCAGAAACAATCTCCCGGTTACTCAAGATAATCCACCAACTGTTAATGTGGCATTTTTGACAGCTCAATTACCTGCAGTTCGACAAACAAAGAATTGGATGTAGATTCCTGTTAATAATGCCCAAGTGTTTAAAAATGCCTTGATCAGCTCTAATTCTAATCCTTCAGATCACTTTCCCAGATCGGTGGCTTAACATTTAGGCCCATGCAAGTCCCCGTAACTGAACAGTTCCAGGTTTGTATTTTAAATTGCACGCCTTTTTCTTGCCCTTCCTCACAAAGGTTCAAGTGGAGAAGATCAAGAACCCAGAGGAGCACATTGGGGCCGTGCTGGAGCGGGCCAAGCCTGAATACATTCAGAAGACCTACCGCATTCCCACTTGGAACTCTGCTGAAGACTTTCTTGAGAAGCTGGCGATGCGCACTGGGAAACTTCTGAAGGTCCTCAATGTTCCTCTTTCCTTTTCTTGCTTGTTTTTATCCCGGTTACTTATTTCATAACAAGCTGAGAATATGGTCAACAAACACATAATTATCAGATTTAATCATTTCAGTTAAAGCGTTTGTTGGTTTTTCTGCACATGCTCCATACTCAAACCACAGCATGTTAATTGTCCATTTTATATAGCACAGAATAGCAAAATATTTGTAGGTTTGTTAATGCACATTAGTTAACATTAGCAGCAGACTCTATCATGCAAATGTGCCAGATTTAGCCATACAGGCGGGTTTTCAACTGCAGTCTGTGGCAGGTTGATTACATGACAAAAAACACATGAGCACAGACGAGTAAAATTACACGACCCCTACTCTCATTTGCACAACTTGAAATGAAGACCACAGGCCAGCAAAATCAGACCTAAAAACTCCCCCAGTCTGTCCTCTGCAGTTGCAGCCAGATATTTAATGTACTTTAACATTTTGGTACAGAGATCGTTATCAGGTTCCAACCAGGAAAAATTAATGCAATGTCTCTGACCGCATTTGAAGAGGGTGGTGTGCGGCAGTCTTTCTGTTCTGACATGGTCAAAGAGCAAATCCATATGTAATACACCTAGTCACAATGGGTTTCAGTTAAATAGCTTGTATAAGTGTATGTCAGGTAGTAGTTTTAAATATGATTTGAGCATTATATTCTTGGTATTGTGCAGGGCGGCGAGCCAGATCTCTCCACTGTCTCCAAAATGGTGTTGAATGACTGGCAGAGAGGACGTATTCCCTTCTTTGTGAAACCCCCTGGACCTGAGGGGGATCGTGAGGTGCGACTTTACTGAATTTTCCACCTGTGTTTTGTCAGTAAATTACTTCTTTTCTACAGCAACTTCTGTGTTTTGTTTCTGTAACTTTTCTAGGACAAGAAGCCATTGGCAGTTGAAGGACCCTCAGAGGTAGTTGCGAAAGAGGAACAGCCAGAGAATCCGGATGCAGTCTCAGAGGAACATGGGGAGCAGCAACAGCAGCAGCAGAGACAGAAAGAGCAGGTCCAGAAGATTCTGGCTAATGTGCGACAGAACTTTGGCAAGATCTATGTGGCACCCGAGTTCAACGAGGAAGACTTGGTGCCTGTGGAGATGCCTGACCTGGATATGTCTGACTTCTCTGGCTCTGATAACGAAGAAGACAGTGAGGAAGAGGAGGGTGGAGAGGAGGACGAGACCAAAGTTGAACCAGCCGATGGAGAGGCTGTGGAATCCGAGCCCGCAGACGCTCAGACTGGCAAGGAGAAAGGCAGCAAGAGTTCACGCGAGGTGATTCGTGCGCTGGATGAGAAGATCTCCAAGTACAAGCAGTTCCTGGACCGGGCCAAATCCAAACGCTTCTCTGCAATCCGGTCCGTCTTCTCTCACCCAAACCTCACTCACATATTTTCTTTGTTTTGTGTATTGCCCTCATTTCTTTTATCCAATAAAGTAACATGAAGTTGTCAGGCAGAGAGAGATGCCATGCATTTTAGGTGGTCCATGCTAACCAGCCTTTAAGCCCCTGAGACGAGCAGTCATCTGTTTGGCCGTCTGATCAGAAGCCCGCTTCCATAACTTTTGCATGTCATTGTGTTATTTAATCTGTATCTCCTCTTGCCCAATTTGAGCCAGTATTAGAGTTACTTTAAGCCTCATTTAATAAATTGTTCGCTGCAGAAGATCCAAACAGAAGGGAACTTTTTGCTCTGTTGGTTAATAATGTTCATTCTTTCTTCTTTGGACAGGATACCTAAGTCTCTTTCTGACAAAGCGTTCACAGACATCAAGACTAAACAAGAGGCGGCAGCAGCTAAGCAAGCACAGGAAAAAGGTAGTCGATCAGCATGATACTCTCATGACTTTTTATGGTGCTGAATGTCAAACGTATTTCACCTGTAGCCACACAAAATGGGTAGGTCACGTTGACCTTGAGATCCAGCCAGGAGCTGACATCAGATTTGTTCGTCTTTGTTTGAATTAAGCTGCGAACCAGAGGAGCAAGAAGAGGAAAGCTGAAGACGAGGAATCTGCACAGCCGCGCCGGCTGACGTCTAAACAGGTATGCAGTGTTTGTTCTCTCTGACGTCAAACAGATATCTCTTGGTAGGAAAGTCTAACTGATTTAACAGGAGTGGAGATAAAAAAATGTTTTTTTAAAAAAGCTGTAGTCTTTTTTTATCGGAAGATTTCATAATTTTTTTCTCTGTTCCTCTCTATCTGTCTCTACAGAGAAGAGCGATGGACCGTGCTCACAGGGTGAAGAAAGTTGGTGCGCGCTATTACGAAACACACAATGTGAAAAACAAGAACAAGAACAGAAAGGCCCCAGCACCCGCCACAGAAGGCAAAAAGGCCAAACGTCCAAAGCACTAGACTGGAGTCATAAAACCATCGACATATGTAATAAAACTTTATTTAAATTTGCCAGAAAGGCCACATTTTTTTTTTTCCAGAAAATGTGGAGTTGATTAAAGATGGAATCTAAATAATGGTTAAAGGGTCTTTATGGAATGGCCACCTGATGCCTTAACACTCACTTTGACTGTTTGCATCTTGCCTTTTAAACCGTCTTTTCCCTTCAACCCAGAACTGAATGACGTTTCATTCATCATTTACAGGTGTAATGAGCTCTTGATGTTCAAGAGAAATGTACAGTAATTGTTTGTACTGTACGTGTCATGTCATGCTGTTAGAAAAACAATAAAATATTTGCTAATTACACTCTCATGCAGTTTATATTACTTTATATCATTTGGAAACAAAAGACAAATTTAGTAGTATTCTGCAGTGGGAAATTGGCGACTCAGTTACTTCTTTGGCATAATGATCCCTTCGAGCTGGGTCTGAAAAAGGAAGAAAAAATAAAATGTTAAGACGGCACCACAGCTGTAATTGGTGCTGCATCTAACGAAGACATTTGTCTTTGGTCTGTTGTTACAAACGACACCTTGAGCTGCTGGTTAGTTCTCTTCAGGAACTGAATCTCTTCGGCATGCTTCTTTTCCTCCACCTGTCGCTTTTCCTTTTCTCTCTTTTCAATAGCATCGCATCTCGCTCTCTGTTCGTTCAGTTGCTTCTTTAGCTCTTGTATTTCATCCTCCAGATCAGAAATCTACATAAGTAAGAACACACAATTGTAAGTTTGTCTTAGATGCGGAATCGGTTATGAAGAGCTCTACAGGTCCTTATTTTACTGTAACTCTTGAAGAGAAATGGTGCTCTCTGCTGGATACTGAACTGAAAAACAGTCTGCAACCGTACAACCGATAGCGTTAGATGGGGGGACAAATGAAATCTCTCCGCTCTGATTTTTGGGTGCATGTGTCAAAAAAAAATAAAATCCTTACATGTTTCTCCATGTCAGCCTTGCCCTGCTCGGCCTGCAGTGCCTTCCTCATGCCGAAAGCCACGCTGCTTTCATACAGTGTCTGGTAGGCAGCAATAGTCATTTGAATCTCATCTCTGACCCGCAACAGCAGCAGACCCCTCTCAGCGCAGTTGATGGTCACCTGTCGGATCAGCTCATCTTAAAGAAATAGAGGATTAGGAGGATGTGGATTAGAAAATATGGCTTCAATGGAATATAGGATAAAAATCTTGCTGTATTTATCAAAAAAATAGCTTAACAGTCCTCAGTGAGCACCAGCCTCCTCCTTACCAAAGCACTGGGAGTAGAGCTCCCTGCGGACGGGGCAGATTCCTGTGACCCTGGCCTGCCTCTGCTGTAGCTTCGTGTCCAGCAGCTCCTCTAGGTGAATCACATCAGCTCTGGTGCAAGGTGCACTGGACACTTGTTGCACCCACAGCTGGTCGTCCTCCGTCCATGTCCTTTTAACGGCAGACGTTGAGTTAAACGAAAGTGTGGTTTAACAATGTTTCGTAGATGGGAAGACGCATACCTGGGCGGAAGGATGGCATTCAGGATGTCCTCGTTCTCCTGCTTGCTGGCCTCGGCAGAAGGGGATTTTGATTTAGGAGATGGCGGGATGGGGCTAGAGTCAGTCAGCTGCTGAGGGTTCACTCTCAGAGGGCGCCCCTGTGGAGAAAAGTATTTATGTACTTGATGTTATGACCCTAATTAACAGCTATTTCCCCCATTTGCTCACCTCATGGAACTGCAGTGTAAACTTGGCAGTGTGTTGGCAGACTTGTTAAACACATAAACTGTGCTGTGTCTATAAGAAAGGACAGTGATAAAAATAGAAGTCCAGTCTCACAGAGTACAGAGTGTTACAATTTAAAGGGTAATGCCACCAATTTTACACATAAAGCGTGTTTGCAGGTCTTGGGGGAGATCTAATATGTATGTGAATAAGGTTTTGTGGCCCCAGAGGAAGCCACATGTACCTCTGCACCTACAGAAGGCTTAATACTACATTTCACTACTACATAATAGCACTGTGTTAGACCTGCAAACATACTGTAATTTATCAAATTAGTGGAGATATCCTTTAAGTTTTTATTGTCTGTTGTAACATTGTATATTGTCTTTGTCTAAGTGTCTTTAGAGTTCACATTCAAGTCAAACAGGCACATATGAAAATGGTTGAGGCATTGTAAGCACTAGAAATAACATTTTGAGGGGTTTTCGGTCACCAAAAATCAGTAACTCAAGTTTAACATGGTGCTTTTTTCCACCAATTTTTTTTTGTGGCAACCAGACAGTTGTTGTCCAGAGCTCACAATCAGCTTCATGTCCAGTAAGAGCACACTGTATGTGTCCAGGATTTCATCAGCAAAAGTAAATGATGAAGTGTGAACTGTCATGCATAAAATACAGGGTCCAGGAAACTCTTTGGAGCCTTAAAATCTGAATTTTTAGGGGGAAACACACAGCAGCCATTTGAAAAAGTAGCTTTTCTAAAATAAACTTGAGTAAATTATATTAAGTGTGATTATTTTTCGTCTTTTGTGTTAGCTTCCTGTATCTCTCCTCTCCGCCTGTTGTCACTTCAGTCCTCCACCTGACGTTACTTTGGCCAGGTAACGCTGATCCAGCTCCGATGGCGTTACTTTGTACACTCACCTTTCGTGATTTTCCGTCTGTGCTCTTTGTGATCGACACCGGGTTGTCGTATTTCAGGAGAGATTCGGCCGGTGGAATCATTCTGGATTATTTTCCCTACAAAAAAACGATAAAGCTATCGGTTTGGGCTTCAGTTTCAGAGTTACTTCGGATCGCACTTGTTTGTGTCGTCATGGCAACAACGACCTGGTGTTCACTCTTAGTTTTCCCGGGTCGGTTCACAAATGTGTGTTGCCGTTGCGGTCTTCATGAATATATTTTAATTAGCTTAACAGTAAACAGACGAGACACTGCTCATTTTTTCATTCAATATGATTTTAATCTTTACGCCTTTAGATATGATTTGGGTGATTTAAGGGAAATATTTGTTTTCGACGAAAAAGAAAGATTATCGTTCCAAACTTTATTCAATGTGCAGTAAATAAGAAAAGCAATCATGATTGTTTTATTTCAAACTTGCTTTCGCAACATAAACGCATGTTCCCCGTGCGTTTGAATAGAATAGAGTCGGTTCCGGCTTCAATCAACTCAGTTTAACTTTATTTTCTCATTGCAGATGGACAAATTATTTTATTTTATTTTTTATTTTATTTTATTTTGTTGATTTCTCAGGGAATAATGCATGGATCTTAATTAAAATAATCAGGTGTATTTAGATGGCTGATAATTATCCCCCCCAGTGCAGAACTGAGATGTTTTCATTCTGGTGTCACCTATCTCAGCACTTTTTAACTTTGTTTTAAGAACTGCTGTATGAATAAAGTTTATCATAATTATCAGTACATGTCAGACGACAACATGCCACTGAAATAGTAACCTGTCCTCGAACCACTTTTCGATCTCTGTCCTGCGTTTGACGATTGAAATCAGTTGATTGAAGCCGGAACCAAATTGCAAACTATTTAGGGACCGTACCGGGACAAATTCTCGGCGCACCACCGGAAACGGATGTGCGCAATTCTAACATAACAGCCGAAGTTTGTGGTTGCTACAATTTTTGAGTTTGCCTTTGTTTTTTTTAGTCTAGTTTTGTCAGGAAGACGATGCACTTTTGGTCACACGGCGGTTAAAATAGTTTCAGAATGACCAAAGAAAAGCGACACAGGAGGAGAGAATCTCCGGAACGGGAGTCCAAAGTGAAGATAAAGCAGGAGAAACTGAGCCCAGTTAGGCCACAGACATCACGCCGCTCGCGGTCCAGATCCAGCGGCACCTCAAGTCCACAGAGGAGGAGAACGAGCAGGTATTTTTGATCTATCACCTCGTTTTTGTCATCTGTTTTTAGCTTTTCACCATAACAGAGGCAGCATAGGCCTTTGGCTAGCTAGTCATATTAACGTTAGCTAAATATGTTGTTAATCTGCTAGCTCTAAACAAGCCTAGCTACAGTCCATGTTATTTTAACAATAAATAATTAAATTGACCGTTTGTTAATGTGTTTTCAAAGTCTTTTTTGTCTGTCTTTCGTGTAGATCACCGGCCAGGACGAGGGACCGCTCACCAGGCAGAAGGGAGACCTCTCCAGCCAGGCGAAGCAGCAGATCGCCCAGGAACAGGAGAAGTCCCCATCGTGGAGCTGATAACAGAATAAAGCGGGTGATTAACGTTAGGTTTTACATTATTAACAAGATGCCGTTAAGATTTTCATCGTCAAACGCAGGACATAGATCGAAAAGTGGTTCAAGGACAGGTTACTCTTTCAGTGGCATGTTGTCATCTGACATACTGATAATTATGATAAACTTTATTCATACAGCAATTCTTAAAACAAAGTTAAAAAGTGCTGAGGTAGGTGACACCAGAATGAAAACATCTCAGTTCTGCACTGGGGGGGGAAAGAGTTATCAACCATCTAAATACACCTGATTGTTTTAATTAAGATCCATACATTATTCCCTGAGAAGTTAACAAAATAAAATAAAAAAAATTAAAAAAAATTGTCCATCTGCAATGAGAAAATAAAGTTAATGGGGTCTGTTCTGAGCCAAAACCCATTTTCTAATCAATCCAATCTGTTGAAGCAATATTCCGGTGTAAGTTTAATCCATGGTCTAACACAGCGTGACACCGAGTAAGACACACCCCCCCCCCCAGATATCAAGTTTTTGGACCGCTAGACCGCTGGTGCTGTTCTGAGTATTATTTGTGGCTATGAGTGGCTTTTTGATGGCGGTTTCCTGGTTGGAGGCATAGACTGCAATATCCCTTTAAGCAGTTTTTATTTAATCCTGCTAACAAACCAACCAATCAAAAAAAATAACGTGAAAAATAACTTCCGTGATATATAAAAAGATACAAGAAAAATTCTCAGTGAAAATGATCTACAATTCCCATTCATCCCACTGAAATTATACTTTTGAGGCGATTGTGACTTCTATTAAGCACAGTGAGATATTTTTGACAGGAAATAAGACAAATATACTTGGTAAGATTATTTTTTTTGCTGTACAAAATTGTTCCTTGAACGCTTCTTTCCTTAACTGTCTTCCTACCAATTTTCTCCCAGGAGCGAGAGGAGCATCGGGGTATTGGAGACGAGCGAAGGAGACGAAACGACCAGCCAGAGGAGAGGCGGAGCAGGTGGGAATCAGACAGACCTCGGGAGAGGGACCGCGGCGGGGAAAGACACAGAGAGCGAGAGGCCCTGTCCTCCCAACAAGCTGAGAGACAGCAGCACGATGAACGGCGCCGGGAAAATCGCCAGCGTCGCGAAGAAACCCAAGACCAGGATTTCGGGCGGTCTGACGGAGGGGCCAACGTAGACGCGTCCCCGCCCGTCAACAAGGAGAAACCCAACTTCGAACTGTCGGGGGCTCTGACAGAAGACACAAACACATTCCGGGGGGTGGTGATCAAGTACAACGAGCCGCCCGAGGCACGCATTCCCAAGCGCAGATGGCGACTGTACCCTTTTAAGAATGACGAACCCCTTCCAGTCATGTACATTCACAGACAGAGTGCCTATTTGTTGGGGCGGCAGAGAAAAATCGCTGATATCCCCATTGACCACCCATCCTGCTCCAAGCAACATGCAGTATTCCAGTACAGGTAAGAATACCGACCATCGGCTTCAGTGTTTCACTCTACATCACACTTGGATGATTCACACATGTCTACCTGTCTGTATCTCTGTAGACTGGTGGAGTTTACGCGTGCTGACGGCACCCCTGGCCGCAGGGTAAGACCGTACATCATCGACCTGGGTTCCGGCAACGGCACCTACCTGAACAACAAGCGCATAGACGCCCAGCGCTATTACGAGCTCAAAGAGAAAGACGTGATCAAGTTTGGCTTCAGCAGCCGCGAGTACGTCCTCCTGCACGAGTTCTCAGACACGACCGAGGTGGACGCCAAGCCCGAAGAAGGGGAAGAGGAAGAGGACGAGGGTCTCGATGAGTAAATTGAGGCCCATAAACCGTATTGCCCAAATTCATTCAGGTTAGATTACATCCTTATCATCAGTGTCTCTGCAGGGAGTGGAACAATTTACAGAACAGGTCAGTGTGGGATTTTACTAAAATAATGGAACACGTCTGGTTTGTATATTCTGTGATTACCGGACTATTGCTTAAACCTGCCACAACTGTCTCAAAGAAGACCTCCTATTCTCAGGTTGTTTGTGTAATGTCTGTGTGATGCATGACTGATCTCACATCTGACGGTTTTTCACAATAAAACGTGCGCGATGCCAGGCGGATACCTCGCGTCAGTACAATAGTACATTCTATATTTTTTAGATCACAGCACTCAGTACAAAGTTTAGCTGAAGGCTGATCTCTTGTCAATGTCCAGGCTATATGTGTGTCACTGTACATCATACGTGGAATGTGATCTCTTGATCCATGTTTATTGAGTTAAACATTACATACAAGACGTATTACTTGTAACGATATTGCCTTTTTTTGCTTTGTAGTGCAGGGAACAATAGATGGTGCCGTCGTGCGTTTCCTTTGCACCAACGCTGTGTGTATTTAGAGACTTCCCCTGTCTTATTTTTATCTGTTTGGAAGCCCGCAGCATTCATAGTGAATTTCCATTCATGTACTGTAAATAAAGACAGTGAAGATTTGGACATGTCTCAGGATGTTTGTTTTTTATGTTGCCTCCTCATCAGAGCTGCGTACATGTTTCAGTGTGTCATTCTTTTCTGTTGTTCTACTGCAAATTTAAAGAAGCATATGTGAATTGAAAATCATTATTTATGCATAATGAGCTTTTTTCTTGGCATGAATTATTCATTGAATCTCCTGCACGACGACAGTATTACAAAGGGTATATTAAGTGGCTTTACAAGGTGCAACACAAACAGCCACTGCAATTCAGTTTGCTGTTGAAGCCAATTGTCCAAGTTATGAGATGTGAACTTTTTAATCTCATAATTTAGATTTTTTTTTTATACCTATTTCACTTATTTCAATTCAGTTATATAATTATGATTTATATCTCATAATTTGAATTTCCAAATTTGGACTTTTTGGCTCTTAATGTTGACTTTATCTGAAATTTGATTAATATAATTTTTGACTTTTATATCATAAATATGAGTATTTAATCATGTTTGACTTGAGGTCATGACTTTAATACTCTAGATTTTTCCCCTCACATTTTCGAGCTTATTTAATAATTTTGACTTTTAATCTCATCATTTCGATTTTGTTATGTCATGATTTAATCTCTAGTTTTTATCTGACTTTTAACGTATTATCGTGTAATTATCACTGTCATCTCCTAATTTGAACTTTTTTTTTTTTAACTGACTGAAAGGGACTTAAAGTTTTCTTATCTGAACTTTATCATAAAACAGTTTCTCACAGCAGAGGTCATGAGAGAGTCGGTGCTGGGTGGCATCCAGTTTCAGTCTCAAAATGTCAGCGGGCGGAGCGGTGGAGGGAGGAGAGGAGGAGGAGAAGGAGGAGAAGGGCGGGTCGAGTGGAGAGGAGTACCGGGAATGGTAGTGGATATGTGAGCAGAGGCGTCAACGCACCTGGGGAATTACAAGAACAAGCAACAGCCCTGTTCCGTTTCACATGGAGGCTGTCCGGTGTGAGGACATGCACTGACTGTCGGCTGCAGGGAACATGTACACGACGGAGCGCAGGCGGATGAGCCTGCACGAGCTGAGGAGGAAGGATCCAGTGCGGGTGTCAGCTGGAAGTTTTTGGCAGGACTCTCTGGCCATGGAGCTGAGCGGCAGCGGCTCCGGGAAACAGGTCGTGTCCCCGCGGAGCCGCACCAGAGCCGTGTCCGTGGCGTACCTGGTGAACGAGGACGCGTCGGTGCCGCAGACCGAGGAGAACTTGTCCCTAAAGTGTGTGAAGGAAGCCTGCGCGGACGCGCACGCCGTTTTCAAAACCATCTCGTTTGAGAGAATATCCCTGGGCACTACAGACATCCTGGATAGTTTCTACAACGCAGGCAAGTGCAGGCATGCTGGCTGCGGGGCAGCGTGGATGACACGCATACGCGCAGCAACTACGCCAATTACGCAAACTGACCCGCCCTTTTAAAATTTCCTCCGCAGACGTAGCAGTGGTGGAGATGAGCGACTCTTTCTGCCAGCCCTCCCTCTTCTATCACCTCGGAGTCCGAGAAAGTTTCAGCATGACCAATAACATCATCCTGTACTGTTACAAGCAAGACAGTGACCTGCAGGCGGTCAAGGTAACTTAAAGAGACACAAGCCCCCGATTAATATCATTATTATTATTATGACAGTACAATTGAAAGCAAGTATTAAAAGCTTTATTTATGTTGCACTTTTTACAACAAGTGCTTTATATCAACATCAGCACAGAAGAGAATACATGATAACAGAAATGGCCGGCACAGAGCAGAGAGAAGAGAAACATAGTCCCAAAGCAAACACACACAAAGCAAGAAGCAAGTCATCACACAGAGCAACCAGGGCTGCAGCTAATGATTATTTTATGTTATTTTATTATCTGTCGAGTAATCGATTGTTTGGCCTGTGAAAGTATCAGAAAACAGTTTTTAAAAAGTGTCAGTCTGAGAATCCCAAAGTCCAAGATGGTTCTCAAACATCTTCTATGTCCACGACCAAAACATCTTCAGTTTACAGTCACAGAGGAGAAAATATTCAATATATATTCAAACAGCTGGAATCAGGAATCAGTCGATACATTCATCGTCAGCTATTTTGATAGCAACCCCTCGAAATCATAGACGAGCCAATTTAAAGAAGTCAAAATGATTTAACTTGGGCCAAAACTAAACCGCCCTGGACCCCAAACACCAGGTGCATTGTGTAGACGTGGAGTAATCCAACATTTCTGTCAGAATTTGCACCAGTGAAATAAAATGAACTGACGTAAAGAGTCCTGCAGTGTTGAATCATCGGGTGGTCCTATCTTGAAGAGGGGCCATACTTTAGTTTTGAGACATTTCACAGCAAAACCCGGACTTGCCAACACAGGGTTACATATACCCACGTTAACTTGTGTTCCACATTGGTACACAACTCGGTGAGATTAAAAAAGAGACAGTTCGTCTGCGACAGATTGTTATTTTCATTGTCCATTAATCTGAATGATTATTATCTAATTATTATTATTAATTAATTATCTAATTGATTATTTTCACGAATAATCGATTAGTTGTTTGGTCTATAAAATGTCAGAGTTTGGTGAAAAAGTATCTGTTTTTGTTTCTCAAAGCCCAAAACATCATCCTCAAATCTTTTTGCTTTGCCCGCAACACATGGAGGAGTAAAGAAAGAAGCTGGAATCAGAGAGCTTTATCTCAAACCAATTAATCAATTCTAAAAAAAAATGGTGATTAGATTATGAGGTGATTAATTTATTAATAGATTGGGGCCCAAACAGGATTTGCCTGTTTATGCTATGAGGGCTGCAGCTAAATATAATTTTCATCTGCTGATTATTTTCTTAACTGAACAATAATGGTGTAATCCATCAAAAGTCAGAAAATATTGAAAAATGTGCATCACTGCTTTCCAGACGGGAAGGTGACGTCTTCTAAACCCATACAAGTTCCATATAAGAGAGATTAGACAAAGTGGTTTAGCTGAAATGAACATTAAGTATTAAAAAGCAGAACCGCTGACAGCTGGCAGGCGAAGCCTCGGCTTCACTGGTGCCAGGCGCGTCCTCGTGTCATCGGTGCATTGTCTTCCTTTTCAGGAGCAGTGTGGGACGTACACATTCATCCCCTACGTGGTGTCGCCTCAGGGCAAAGTGTTTGCCTGTGATGCCACAATGATGACGGGTATCAAAGACCTGATGCAGCCCAGCTTCCAGCTGGAGCCCCTGCTGACCCCGCTGGTGGAGAGACTGGTGCATCTGCTGAACAACGTGCACGTTCAGTCCAGGTCAGCACAAACTGCAGGGCTGCGTGCTTTGCCAAAGACATTATCGTCTCAGATTACACATGCATTTGCTTATGCGGCAGCTCACTGCTGCTCACTCACATATTTCACTTCACTCTGCTGATTCACTGAATATTGCTGTGACCCCTCTGCTCATGCCGAAAGCGAGTACTTCCGGGAGTCAATCAGACATGAGATCCGGATGGCCCGGGAGCGTTTCAGCGGTCAAGACCTGAGCCAGGAACTGAGCCGCATCCAGCAACGCCTTGACAGTGTGGACCTGCTCACCCCGGATATAGTCATGAACCTGCTGCTGTCCTACAGGGACATTCAGGTGTGTATTTATCTGTGAATGGGAGTAAATGCCTAAAATAATGATAAACAAAGGGTCTAAACAAGGGACACTCAACTCAGTAACAGGAGGCAGGAGGGCAGTTAGTAAACAAACATTAGTCATATTTATTAGATGCAATAAATAAATATTAAAGGGCCCATAAGGCCCATGATTCTTTGAAATCCAGTATTTACAAATAAACTGACTGACTAAGTTAACAAGTTGACCAATTTAAAATAAAGGATGGATCAGATATTTAAGGTAATATAAGTAACTGCCTTTTTGGTTACATTTGAAATAGTTAATACAACATCGAACACAGCTAGAAGCACTTCTATCAAACAATCAGTCAAATGTTGAAATGCTTCATCGACATATATCAGAAACATGCTTCTACCAGTAACGGAATAAATAGCACATGTATGGACTTTCAGTGTGAAATACACATTCAAAGGATCAGAATCTTCCTCATGTCTGTACAACTTTTTAATTTTCTCCAGCCAACAGTTGTTTTCCCCTGGATAGTGCTTCTCTTCTTACCAAAAAGCCACATTTATGCCATCATACAAAACACTGCTCACCCTCTGTCTCTTCTGTCTCTGTAAGGCCCCCCCCCTCCTGAATACCCAGTCTGCTCTGATTGGTCAGCTCACACACGCTTGAGCCAGTACAGAGCAGCTGTGCTTAATCAGTGTTGACGTGCCAAATTAGCTGCTAGGTATAAATTATGCAAATGTATGACAGGCGATTTAGTGCGATGACACTAAGTCACAGAATTGAAGGCGAGACTACTGACGAGGCCTTTCAGGAACAGTGTTTTCTGTGGGAGAGAGGAGCTCTCGTTGATACAGGCTTTTGAACTTTTCAACTCTCAAGAGGAAGAAAAAAAAACTGAAAAAGCATCGTAGGTCTCTGTTAACTCTGAGGGAACCAAAAAATGTTTGGCATTTCTCTTCTGTTTTTTTTTTTTTTCATTTTAAACAGCCTATTGATTAACTAATTGATTGACTTACTTTGCTGCACTAATTATGTGCATGTTATGAAAGCATTAATGTTGATGATGAGCATTACATTTTTTTGAGCCTGCCGGAGTCATGATGAACCAAATCCCAGGATCAGATCTAATGTCAAGTGTGCCTGTAACAAAAACAGCCATTATGAATTTTAGTTATAAATGTTTTAATGACACACAGTATTAAATGTTGTTGTCCGATGAGAGCGCGATTAATAATACATCGTAATCCTGCACCTTCTCTCCTCAGGACTACGATTCCATAATCAAACTGGTGGAGACGCTGAACAACCTGCCCATGTGTCTGGTGGCGGGACATCAGAACATCAAGTTTCATTATATATTTGCTCTAAACAGGTACCCACACAGCTCTCACTGCATTCCTGTTTGGTTTTTACAGGCAATCTTAATCGAGCTATTGTCATCTCTTCTCTGGTTTCAGCTCCGTCCTTTGTGTGCCACTCTCAGCCTGAAGCCTTTGTTTGCCTTGTGTCATCGAGATAAAAGAGCTCCTTGTGTGCTCATCACCGCTAATATCATGTAATCTTCCCTAATCAGGAGGAATCGCCCTGGAGATCGCAACAAGGCTTTGGAGTTAATTCTGCCTATTGTGGAGTCGGGAGGGAAGGTGGCGTCAGACGTCTTCTGTCTGTGCGGTCGGATCTACAAAGACATGTTCATGAGCTCCGGGTTCACCGATGAGCGCAGCAGGGACCAGGCCTGTTACTGGTACAAATACCTCGTGTTCATGTGAAAGGGTGCAGTTTGTTTGTCACTACAGAGCCTCCCTATTAGCTGCTGTCATTTTCGATTGCTGCTGCTCGAAGGTGTTTGCAGTTTGCATTGCCTCGCCTCATTACTCTGATGTTACCTCTGTCATCTACCCGTCAGTTTAATTCACCTGCGCTGTTTCTCTGTCGTCCGTCAGGTATGGAAAAGCTTTTGAGACGGAGCCGACTCTTCACTCGGGCATCAACAACGTGGTGCTCCTGATGGCAGCCGGCCACGAGTTTGAAACTTCCATCGAGCTGCGCAAAATTGGTGCTTGATGCTTTCAGATTCCTTCCCATTCAGTGTGTCGTAAAGGTCCACAACACAAACTCCTCTCATTAGGCGGTTGAAATGAATCGCTTTCACCACTATTTGCTTTTAGTGCAAAAAAACAGCGCTGCGTATCACTGGTAGTTCCACTTCCCCTCGTTTACCCTCAGCCCTCAGTATTACGTAACGGCGTATGTCACCCGAGGCCACTCGGAGAGCAGAGGGAAAGTCAGCGGGGGAGGAGCGGGGTGGATTTAAATGGAATGCACATGCCCTTGTACACGTTCAGAATGAATTATCAGGAATCGGCGGCCAGTTGTAGACTCATCATGGATACCAGCAGACGTATTTCAATGTGGCGAAAGCGTCTTCTGCGAAACAATTGCAATACGGCGCTTAGTTACATTAGTATCCGACATTGTCTTTGTGACCATCATGATGCAGATGGTCACAAAGAAAACATATACTGCAGACAAAGTTGGGAATCAAGAAATCACAAGCTTAGTTCAACAGAGTATTCAGCTAATCAATGAGATTTTCGTAACAGGTAACATTTAATAATAATCTTCATTAAGTAAACTTTAGTTAACAGTTATTTGACTCTTGACAGGATTAAATTGTTTATAAAGAATTTATTAAGCAATTGTAAATGTTTATAAACATCAGGTGACGCTTCCTAATGGTCATCTATATACTATTTACACATAAACTACACAGTATTTGTTAATACTTACAAACCTCTGTTGCAGCTTTACAATAAACAGGTGTTTAATACATATTTTAATGAGCATTTCTGCAGTGTAATTAACTATATATTTACCGTTAATTAGAGATTAGTATAAAGTGTCACCGCTAATGAAACAATCTGCTAACTAGGCGAGTGAACGTGAAAGCCGACCTAAGACCTGTAAGACCTGTAAGATTTGTTGGACAAACTGAAACTGAAAAGTTATGTAATCTGCAAGTTCCATATGGATGAAAATGAGCTCATGAGCTAACTTTCACTGAGTTTTGCATGTGTTACCTGCACAAACTGCATTATTGCAGTACTTTGTGGGCGCTACACACCTCTGTAAAGACCATCATTGATGACTCGCTCTGGCGGGTGAGCCTACCCAAGTCGACTTCAGTGTTTTCAGAGAAATGAAGCGACAGTTAAGATGTGGCGGGGAATCCCCCAGGAGCAAGTGCGGAGGGGAAGTCAACGGGGGCATGTTCGATGACTAATGAAACACAGCCTGGTACATGTAGGAGAGTGTTTTTCTACATATATTACGTGAGCTTCATGTCACAATGCGCATCAGGACATGTTCTTTGGACTGACACACACAAGATAGTCTGTTGAATTGATTTCTCGAACAGAATCAATGAGTGTTGAAGCACATGTGGCCTATTTAATACCAGTAATGTACAAAGTGTGTGTGTGCAGATAATAATAATGCACTCTATTGCTACTGTTCTGGACCCTGCAAGATGAATAAGCTCAAAACTATGTACAATATATTGATGCACATGTTAGTCTATTAGCTTGGAAACATGAGTGTGTTGGTTTTTTTTGTCTCATGAATATGTGTTGTTCTCTGTTGGTGTCCAGGTGTGACTCTGAGCACCCTGCTGGGTAGAAAGGGCAGTCTGGAGAAGATGAAGGCCTACTGGGATGTCGGCTTCTACCTCGGAGCGAACATCCTCGCCAACGAGCACAGGAAAGTCATCGAGGCCTCTGAGAAACTCTACAGGCTCAAAGCTCCTATCTGGTGAGGCTCAAGCACCATATCTTGATTAACAGTAATCATGCAGATCAGGGTGTTTTAATCATCGTCATCATTATCATCGCTTTAGTCTCATTTGATTGGTTTGAATAATAAATCAGAAACCCCTGT
The DNA here is from genome assembly GCA_963678695.2 of Diplodus puntazzo. Classification (NCBI taxonomy): domain Eukaryota; kingdom Metazoa; phylum Chordata; class Actinopteri; order Spariformes; family Sparidae; genus Diplodus; species Diplodus puntazzo. The sequence continues at coordinate 9,620,866 of OZ023160.1, forward strand.
TGATTTAAGAAAGCATTTGATGGGTTCTGGTCTTATTTCCATATTCATTTGTTGCAAATTAATGAGTTGAGTGTGTTTCCTTTCAGGTATGTGGCATCCATTATGGAGACGTTCATCCTGTACCGTCAGTTTGCCAAGCCTCCCGAGGTGAGAGCTCCTAAGCAGGACTCCGTGGACTTCTGGATGGAGCTGCTCCTGCAGGCCTGTAAACCCACCGATTCCACAGCCCGCTGCCCAGTAAGCAACGCTGACACCCTTCACAGTAAAGCTAACGATAAAAAGCTGAAGTAGTTAGGGGGGGAAAAAATCCCTATTAATTGGCTCAATACAGCTCCTTTATGACAGTTAATTAAATATCTCAGACCTAATGCCCACTACTGTATGTGATAAGATACTTTCAGGAAATTTTAATTTTCTGTTGCTGCTTTCCAGGTTCTCGTTCTGGAGCCCAGTAAACTCCTCCAACCAGCTATCGTGTGTGTGAGCGAGGAGGATGAAAGTCGCACTGTCCAGTTGAAACATGTCACCAACTTTAAGGTATGCAGACCCTCCAGCCCCCCCCCCCCCCCCACACAACCCCAGAGCAGCTTGTTATCTCGGCACATGTTTACGAGTTACCTGCCTTTCACACATAATGCACAATAAGTTGCGTAATAACCGGAAGAACTGACGTTTCGCGCACTTTATGATCCAGTGAATGTTTAATCAGGTGAGTACGTGGGTGTGTTCTTTGACTGACTTTCATACCTGTTGACTTTCTCTCTCTCCCTCAGGTTGTATGTACATGCAAATAAAAGCTGCTCTGTCATGTGTAACGTGCCGACTGTCAGCAGTCAGACTGTGTTTGTCCTGTGCTTATAACTTCATCCTTGATTTTACAGAAAGGCTTACACCAGTGGACTTTCCCAGCCTCTGCAATCCGGGGAGTGAGGTAAAGTGGAGTACAGCGTGTGCTAACATCTCAAATATCTGCTCTCGGTTCAGGGTGTGGTCAGGCCTGCAGCCAGACGCCCCAAAACATACGGGTTGTCCGGGAAACCTTGGCCATCAGTCAGATTTCTGTTCTGTCAATATAGATTCAGGCTTTGCTGCTTTTTTTGGTGTCGGTTCCTCCCAGGATGACGATCAGGGCTGCTGAATACTTTAGACTTTATGTTTTGTCTGCCGATAAGCCACTCGGGCAATTTTCCACAAATACCCAAAAACAGTGAGCTGCTCTGTAACTTCAAAAACCTCAAACAAACTCTATCAGATTGCACTGTGTTTAAGGAAAGATAAGAAACGCCTTTTAATCATTGATGAACGCCTTCCCTGAGCTAATCAATTTTCCCTGACACCCTTTGTGATTCAAACATTAACCGTTTGTTCCCTGGAACAAAAAGAAAAAAAGAGGGGGTGGATGGATACAGTCTGTTTTTAAACATTTCAACATTGCCGTGCTGAGCATTTTCAGAACAAATAAATGAGGGATAGTGATTATTTGAAGAGTAAAAATCCATTCCAAATATGCTTTTATTCCCCCTCTGAAGCGCTTCAAAGATCGATGAGCGGAGCTGCTTCCTGTACGTCCTCTACAACTCCGATGACTTCCAGCTCTGCTTCCCCTCCGAGCTCCACTGTAAAGGGTGAGTGCCTAATAAAATGTAAAGATAAAGCCGGCCGAGTGTGCTGATGACTCAATCACTCACCAACTGACTGGCGAGATAAAGATGAACGGTCCATCATAACGAGGTGATAATCAGAGAACGACAGACAAACGGGCAGATGTGTTTTTCTGTCGTCTGCGTCCTGGTGAAATGAGTGCGTGTGAGTCATATTTCCTTTATTGCCTTCCAGGAAATCACCCTAGGAGAGATTTTTTTTTTCCACACTCAAAACAGTCAGTTCACCCAAATCCCTGACCTCAAATAAATCCATCGAAGTCTCACCTCAATATAGTGCAAGTGAAAAGTTTTTAGTTTTTTTTTTAGAGGTGGAAAATAGGAGTAAAAGCCTTCATCTGCCTGTGTGCATAACGGTTGTAAGTGTCGGTTTGCATCCTGCTGCCACTTTCGACAGGTTGCTATGCTATGAAGCGTAGCAGCAAGATACACAGGACGATTGCATGCTTGCACCCATTCATTTGCATCTTCCTGTGCGCTAAATCATATATAAAGGTAAATAAATGCTCCATAGCGCTAATGGCAGTTAACTAAACTGAACTTCATCTTCAAAAACATTTAAGCTAAATGAAATCTAAAAACAAAAGCTTAATGCAACAATACGACCAACAATTAAATCAAACTATACAGGAAACGTCTCAAGTTTTATTCTTTTTGGTGAAATCTGCCAACACAAGTGTGCTACATCTGTATCTGTCATACAGACAGTGTGTTTTACTGACACTCTGATGTCTACGTGACTGTGAGTCACTTGCATTCACAAAGTGTTGTGTTCATATTGTGAAACCTATTCTGAACTTTTGAAACATTCCCCCTCCCGACCAGTGTTATAAAACAACAGAAACTGAAACTGTCAAACTAAAGATGTTTTTAAATAAAGCAAAAACTGAACTGAAAAGAGTGAACCCGCTCTGAATACCAAGTTAAACTAAACTGAACTCAAAACGAAAATTTAAAAATGAAATGAAACAACAAATATGGAAAAACACAGGACTAGATCTAGTGGTTATCACATTACTTTAACTGATATTCTCTAAATCTTCATTTGACCATTGTTAACAGCATGTTGTCATGTCACACCGTTCTCTCTCTAGGTTCTGCGAGCTGGTCAACTCTCTGCTCCAGCAGGCCAAAGAGCCGGCTCCAGACCTGGACCATCTGTCCGGGGGAATCCTAGAGGTCAGTCCCGTTCCTTCATTCCTCTGATGCAGAGCGGCTCTATTTTAGCCCTCACCTGCCTCAACATGTGAAAACCACAACTGCAATCGCTGCGTGAAAATCAGAAGAGCAGAAACATTCCCTTCATATTCTCCTCATGATTTGGCCGTGTGTGTAGCATCTGTTTGTGCAAACACATAAAAAAAACATTTATATTTGTTTTTGTATTCGTTGTGCGAATTTGGAACTTGAATGAATGAAACTTCTGTCCTCTCACTCCTCAACACTTCTCACTTCTGCTACTTGCGGTTGCTTGTGAAATTCCTCAGCGCTCCTCTGGTGCTCTTACTCTCAGTCACTGCCCTCTCATTCATGCAGGCCTGCGTTTCCTTTTTTTATCACAGTACATCTACGAGACCAATGAGAACGGCGACAAGGTGGTTCTGGGTAAAGGGACGTACGGCGTGGTGTACGCTGGGAGGGACCTGAGCAACCAAGTCCGCATCGCCATCAAGGAAATCCCAGAGAAGGACAGCACGTATGAGAACACTCCCACTGTTTTTTTTTTCCACTCAGAGTCGTCCCTTACTGGGAAACAGAGCTACACTGTTTTTCACAAGAATGTCTTTTTCCAAAATAACCCTACCGGGAATGGATTTGGCAGAGGGGACTCTCACTGGCGTGCTCTGGATCCCCAGTGCTCTTTAGGAACCTTTGGGGAGACAGATGAGTGTTTACACACTCACGCTCTTTGCTTGTTACTCTGTAATCTACACAAAGAGCTGAAGCTTTAAATAAAAGATTCGGTTGAAGGGAAACATGATATTTAAATCACTTTTTAAGCATTTGCCCGACCTCTCTGTTTTAAAGAAGCAGCACGGTATTTATCTTCATCTGTCAGTCATCTGATGTTGTAATCATCGAGATGTACTCATTAATTAGTCAAACTGAGAAGTAATGTGTCAAATTAGTCTTTGTGTAGCAATGATCCAGATTTAAAGAGACAAAATAGAAAAGATCCTGTAAACTGAACTGAGTGAGTGAGAATGAGTAAAAAAAAAACAAAAGAACACTTTAGTGTGGTGCAATAGCAGCTGTCATGTGTAAGCCTTTTTTTAAAGCTTTTTAAAGCTTAAGCAACCTCTTGACCAATTCATTTATTTACTTGCAACGCAAAGTTAATCATTGTTCCACCTTGTTTATTCTTTCTGCTAACACAGTATAAACTGCATGTATCAGAGAGGATGTGTCGTCAGTAATGCACAGTCAGCAGACTTACAGGAACAGTTCACCAAAAAAAAATAAAGACTCAGTCATGATCTGCTCATCTTCGCAGTGATGGAATGTCAGGGGAAGTTTCAAAGTCCACGAAACATTTTCTGGAGCCTCGCAGCAAAACGCCGTTGCAGCATTCTCCTGAATGTCTGACGCAGACGGGGAATTGTTTTGAAATAAGAAAAAAAAAAAAGAATTAAAGAATCACTTTAAATGGCTCCATACAGCTTGTCAAGTAATCCAGGTCTCTAGATCCCCTTTAGATTCCAACTAGTTTTGAAAAGACGTTAATTACGCTCTTTTTAAAGCCAAATTCGTCACTTTAGCTGCTGAGCTGAAAGCCTTAGCATCATGCTTCGAGGGTGTAAATAACACCTTTTCAAATCCATTTGGGATCTTGGGGCTTCCAGTTGTCTAGAAGAATGCTACAATGCTGTTCTGCTGTGGACTTAAACAGAAACTTCACCTGACTTTCCCTGACTTCACAGGATCATATGTGATGTTGTATTGTTGGCCAAAACACTCCCAGTCACACTTGTGTATCTCTCTGTGTCCCCCAGGTACTCGCAGCCCCTCCATGAGGAAATCGCTCTGCACAAGAGGCTTAAACACAGAAATATTGTCCAGTACCTGGGCTCCGTCAGTCAGGATGGCTTCATCAAGATCTTCATGGAGGAAGTACCCGGAGGTATGAACCCCTGACATCTTAAACTTCTAATATGTTTAGTTTCAAACAATAGGAGAGGGTGCTTTAGCTAAATCTACAAAACACACACTGATGTAAAAACATTGAAGAGAGATAGTGAAACTTCTCAAACATGACACCTTGCACGTACCCTTGGCGGTGTGAAACTTAAAAAAACATTGCAAATGAAAACAGGAAACTGTCTGTCTAGAACCGCCTGAGGATGTCTCAAAACAAGTTGGCATCATTAATTCAGAAAACCTGAAGATCAGCAATTCTCCTCCATCTGCATATACTGATGTCCTTTCAATTTTATTTTACACAGAGAAACACTGTACTCAGTGTTTTCAAGGTATCTACAAATCCAGTATCATGCAGTGGAATGAAAATGATAAGTCACGAAACGTTCTTTGAAATTTCACTGGAATTAAAACAGTCTGTGTCTTGCGAGGAATCTCGGTTCCTTGGAGGTGCCAACATAAGGAAGCCCTGCCCCTGCTTTCGACTCAGCATTTCCTCAGCGGCTGCAGGGCTTTGTTACAGGATGATGACTTTATTAAGAATCAAGGAAGTCTGCTCCGACTCGTGTTCAGATGTGTAAGGGCGATTGTGTAACATCTACTGGAAGCCAGTTTTTAAAGAAAGTGGGTGGGTGCCAAAGTCCTTCTGCTCACTGCGGGAAAAACCTCCTCAGACAATGGCGTGATGGTAGGATAAACACCTGAAGATATGTAAACAATCGCTCCAGAGCTGGGTCCGATGGTGCCAGATGTAGCTGAGACACGTTTGAGAAATCGTTTAATCGTGTTTTCCAATGTAACGTGAATCAGCAAATATTGTTTTTTTGCGTTCCTGCTCGTAGGAAGTTTGTCGTCCCTCCTGCGCTCCAAATGGGGTCCTCTGAAAGACAACGAGGCCACCATCACCTTCTACACCAAACAGATCCTCGAGGGGCTCAAATACCTGCACGAAAATCAGATCGTCCACAGAGACATTAAGGTGAGAGGTCATCCTAGCTTTTGAGTATTCACCAGTCACGTTTGGGAAACATCACAGCATGGCTCATTTCTCTGCTCTGCAGGGTGACAATGTATTGATCAACACCTACAGCGGAGTGCTGAAGATCTCCGACTTTGGGACCTCCAAGCGATTAGCAGGAATCAACCCCTGCACCGAGACGTTCGCTGGTAAAACGCTGCTGGTTTCACACACTTTGATTTAAATACGTTATCTGTGTCGGCTGCAGTCGTTTCATTTTAACTACTTTTTCCTATGATTTTTTTCCCCCAATAGGAACGCTGCAGTACATGGCCCCGGAGATCATAGACCAGGGGCCTCGGGGTTATGGGAAGCCGGCTGATATCTGGTCTCTTGGGTGCACGATTATAGAAATGGCAACGGGCAAAACACCCTTCCACGAGCTGGGAAGTCCGCAGGCAGCTATGTTCAAGGTAGAAATAAGGGACAGCTGTGTGTTTAGTAAATACTGTACATGCAGGTGTCATGGTAGCATCATGAAAGGATCGTTCTGAATTTGGCGCTGTTCATGTTTGTGGTGGACACAAGCAAGGCTTTAAAATAAAAATCGTAAAAAGTCGCTCTTGATTTTTCCTCTAGCGCCACCATGAGGTTCACACTTGAAAAGCTGGATAGAGGCTATGCACATGATGCCACGCAAATATATATTATATACTGTGCAGCACTAGAATAGACAACATATCCGTTTAAATCTGTGTTTGTGACATTGAATAATGGTCCTTAATGCAGCTTTAAACTCTATTTGAAAAAAAAAAAAACAGCAACTTTGTCTTTTGTCTTTATTTCTGACGGTCAATGCTTCAATCCCTCCAGGTGGGCATGTTCAAGATCCACCCCAAGGTTCCCGAGTGCATGTCCGACGCGGCGAAGTGCTTCATCATGAACTGCTTCACGCCGAACCCGGACGACAGAGCCACGGCGGCGGAGCTGCTGGGGGACTCCTTCCTCAGGTCGTCCCCCAGGAAGAAGGCCAGGGCTCAGCAGGAAACTGAATCTAAAGACTTCCTTAATGCAGGTGAGGCTTTTAGTACACATCAAAATCTGCCTACTGCTGTTTTGTCTCATATACATTGTTTTAATCGGCCAGTTTATCAAGATTAGTTACGCAATCTTCTTTTTGTTATTGCAACCGCTATGATCCATGAAAGGTCAGTGCTGTTATGAGACCTGGTACCTGGGATTTCTAATCCTCACGCACCAAAACCACAATCTTTTGCAGCCGACTATCAGCGCAGCCTGTCCGTACCCATCTCCATCCTCGTGGAGGACACCGATTCCTACTCGGGCTCGATCGACCTGTCCTGTTCCCTGGACCTCAGGAGGCCGCAGTCAGCCTTCCGAGCAGACGAAATCTCCGAGAGCCCACCCAGCACCAGCTTCCTGCCGTAAGTTGTAGTATCAGGCAGCAAAAGATGAAAGCCTGATGAGATGTGCATTAGCCGTGGTTATGCAGGATCTTGCGTCGGTGGCAAACCACAGAGGTTTCAGTTAAAGCGTCTGGTGAGGCGACATCCTGTGTTGGTATAGAAATGAGGTCAAAGTGCCACTTTATCATCGCCACGGTCTTCAGATAAGCACGTGTTCACCCATAAATGGCACATTCATCATCCTTATCTTCATTTCTTTATCTTGGGGGTTTTTTCATTTCAACAGATACAGTATTTGTTTAGTTTTTTAATAACTTTATCTGATGATCCGTTTTGATTTATCTTCTCGTTGTCCAGATTACCAGAGGACTCGCCGTCAGAGATGTGCAGCCCAGCCTCAACAGAGGAGAATATTGGTCTCTTTATGCTGAGGAAGGACAGTGAAAGGAGGGCGACGCTGCACCGAGTCCTCACTGACTACATCAGTCTCGTCGTGTTCAATATACAGGAATCTGTACCTCTGGTGGGTGAAGAAAAAATGTCGCAGCTCAAAGTATTGTGCAATCTCATAACATGCACATCTTCCATCATAACAAGTACTTTTATTTATTTGTACTTTTAACCGGGACATGTTGACAGATAAATCAGGATTGGCAGAGTCTTTGCTAATAGTCAAAGACATCATGTGCAAATTTCCCCATTATAATCCCTGAACGTCTGGATTCCATTTTAGTTTGATATTACACAGATGTGTCCAAACATGTTGCGCCGGCTTTGCAAAAAACCGCCATGCGATCCAACAGCCACACGGCATGACTGTCTACGATGCAGCGAGGGCAAAACTAATATTAAAGTTGGCCTCGTAGTTAATAACTGTGTGCCTAGAGGCAGTTTTGTCAACTTATTTAAACTGAGTCCGGCTTTTGTTTTCCCACTTAAAAGCTGTCATGCATGCACAAGAGCAGGGAAGCACATTCCCCCGAAAAAAGGACTTTTAGACTTTGACGGTTTTCTCCCCAGTTCAGTTTTTTGCCAGGGTCCACTTGGACATAAAAGCCTCACTAGTCACAAAGGGACCTATCAAAACAGGCCTAACAAATAGAGCAACGTTTCCTACTTGGCAATAAACTAAACCTTTTTGAAAATGTCTGCCAAGGCATCATTATCATACTCTGACTCTGCAGGTAACATTCAAGTCCTAGTGCTTTATTTTTAGCCTGATATCCTGCTGATCTGTTTACCCGTTGTGGTCAAATTGGCTTGCTGAAAGGCTGCTAGAGTAATCTGATGGACAGTGTTTCAAATGCACAGAAATAGATGTTAAATCTCACACGATCAGCACCTTACTGTATGTTTCATACACCGGCCAGCTGCCGACTTGTGCAACACTTGTTTGATGCAATATTTAAATGAAGATTGAGAAATAAAAGCTGGGTTTTGTTGCACATATTTAAATATCAAAATGATCAAAATTTCAGAATGCGCACAGAATGTTTGACTTATCTCTTAAGTGTTTGGATCAAAGATTAATCTTTACAAACATGAGACTAAGCTGTTGTTTTCAGTGCAGCACCACAGCTGTGACTCCAGAGGCTTAACGTAGAGCACGGCTGCCCAAAGTGAAGTTAGCCGGCCAGATGTTTTCTAGCAACAAAATAATAATTGTCGCAATTGATATGATATGAATCGCTGTGTGCTCTTTTAGTTTTTTGGTAACATGAGAATGCTCTCTAAATATGTAGCATCACCGATTATTGTTACTTTTTCATCATCGAGTGACACTTTGTGCAGGAAGCCAGTCAATAAAAGTTACTGAAGGATCCTGGAACTACGGAAGCCTTGAGAAGCAAGTGGAAAAAAAATCAGGAACATTACAAATTTCAAGTATTTTTCACCTGTTCATAAGTCATAAACACAGGAGAGAAAACTGCTCAGATCAGATTTAGAAAATGTATCACCAGAATTTTTTAAATCACGTTGCCTCTCCAGGCTTCCCTACAGCGCCATTTTGTGTCTTAACGCAACACAATGGTTGCTTTTGGCCCGTGGCTCACTATTATGGTTCAGTTCTGACCCTCCAAGGCCCCTCCTGATAAAGGGGAACAAAGGTGACTGGAAAATTGTAAGTAAGAACAATAGAAGGGTTGTATCCCACTACATTCTGTTCTGTTAGCAGCATGGCGAGGGATCATCACTAACTGCAGACCACATCAATGAGCTCATTAGCTGCTTGAGAGAAAACATCCGCTCCCCGGACAGGAAGCAGCTGACCAGTAGCCTGCTGGAGCTCCGAGCCAAACTTGTCGCCGCCACAGTATCACCGAACAGCCTGCAGGTGGTGCTGTTCAGCTTCCAAGATGCGGTAAGTCACTTCAGAGTCAGCACAGACATTCTCCTCATAGTCATCACAATCATGTTAAACTCTCTGCTCTGTGCACAGGTGAAAAAGGTGTTGAGGCAACAACAGGTGAAGCCTCACTGGATGTTTGCTCTGGACAACCTGCTGAGACAGGCAGTCCAGGACGCCCTCACGGTGCTTTTACCAGGTAGAGCTTAATCTGATCCAAGTTCAGAAGTTTGGGTTAAATCCCTGTGGAGAGTGCACACGTTTTCTTTTGCTTTTTTGCACGTTTTGGGATTCCTGTCGTTCAATTCATTCACCGTCTTGCTCCCATCCATGCCACTCCTCCCCTCTCCTCCCCTCAGAGCTCAAACTCCAGCTGCAGTCCTCGTTTGAGATGGAGGACAGCACCCCTGAGGAGCAGTGCGCCGACCCCGACACTCCTGACACTCCCGTGGGTCTCCTACTCTGCGACCAGCAGGCGGCGTCAGAAGACGCGCTGGACAAAACGCCCATAAACGAGATCCCGTTTGCACCCAGCCCCAACCTCCCTGCAGACCTCGTCCTCAACCCCAACTGCCACCTCAGTGAAAAGCTAAGAGAACTACGACTGCAAACCAGAGGGTGATTGTTTCATTTTGTTAGTTTTTCGTGATGAGCAGCAGTTTGGATTATTTGCTCGTCCCTAAAGGATTCAGATTTAAACGCTTCATGAACTTACATTTGGAATTTAAATGAAAAACTTCTGATGTGGGGGAAAAAATCCCCACTAAGCCCTGGAACACTAGACATTAATTACACAGCGATTAATCTGAATTTATAAGCTGCACTGCTTTCTGCTGAGTGATGATGGCTGTTTGGGTTTCAGACTGCTGAGTCAGCTGAACGAGAAGGAGAAAGAGTACCAGGAGCTGCTGAGGAGCTCTGTCCAGAGGAAACAGGAACAGATAGATGCGCTGAGGAAGGCGGCAGTCGCTGAAGGTAAAGCTGTTAACCACACAGTAGAACTGGCTGATTCCCCGCTGCTTGTAATATCTGATAAAAGAAAATGCACCAAATTCGACATTTTGATCTGTATTTCTACCACTAGGAGTCTCTTGAACTCAAACTATGTTGTTTAAGACGTTGCTAAGTAGCGTAGGATCACCTTTGCTGATGAAAATCTGTCTGACCTGAGTCGAGCATAAATGTCTCCTGGATGAGGCAATATTTAAAAGATTTAGTCACGTTACATTTAGTCATATTCGCTGACTTTGTTCCTGATATTCTTGACGTATCATGTGATGTTCCTCCTGAGGTTAAAGCGACAGGCAACTACACGAAATGCACTGTAGCTGTGAGGTTTAAACACTGTTGGAAACAACTCAGCAAAATGCATAACAAAGGCCTAATCTTTTAATGCTCATGTTACAAGTATGTCTTTTAAAATGGAGGATATTTATTACATTATCTAAAGTCGTTTGCCAAAAATGCGACTATCTAAGTCAGAGTTGTTTAGAGTTCAGCCTGATGAGCAACCACGCAAGCTGCGGCATGACCAGTGTTGCATCAACGGACCAAGCCCTCTTCGGATTATCAATTCAGTGACTGTCATTACTGTTTCTTAACAATCGCACCAGTCACTCTCCACCACGCCTCAGCTCCAGGCTCTGGATTTCTGCCTGACTGGTTTGTGTCTGAGGCGTAGACCGCGGGCTCGTCGGCTAATGTACTCAAACTTGACTCATTCGTTTGCATAATGATTTTGCAGCGTGCCTTTGGAATAGGCTCGGAGTTTCTGTTATGTGTAACGTCTACAAGGTGAGACACAGCACGCGCGATGCCGTCTGAGCGGTTGTGATCTCTGTGCATTATAGATGGCGGATTGACTTCGCAGACAAACTCTAATCCAGAGGTGAAGGCTTTGGTCCGCTGGCTGAAGTCTGTCCTCGTAGATCAAGACACTATCAATAAGGTAAACTCAACCAAAGCTCTGCCTTTTCTTTTTTTTTCTACTCCGGAGGCTGTTGGCATTACTCACCCCTGCACGCTGTTAATCCTCACCTGTGTGATCCTGTTTTCTAGCTGCTCTCTCACGAGTTCACCTTGGACTGTCTCCTCCGCATGGCCTCCAGGGATGACTTGATGTACTGTGGAATAAGGTGAGCCGTCTCCACACATCAGCCCCTCACACCATCTGTCTGTGCAGGAGTGTAAGAGGGGATTACCCCCGGAGCTGGTAGTGCAGAAAACACGCCGTGTACCTCGTTAGATTGAGTTTCATCAAAAAAGCCCCGGTGGTGTTTGAGACTGCACTGACATCTGTTAAAAATCTGTCCCAATATTGCTGTTTCAGAGGCGGCATGCTGTGTCGACTCTGGGCGGCCATCAAAGCTCGAAGGAAGACCCAGCTCAGCACGCACAACGAGGACAGTGAGGACACTCTTCTTTAATGGCTGCTGATGTTGTAGATCAGAGGACAGATTCATTGACAGGCTGGTCCTGTGTTATCTGGAGGAGGTGAGGCAACGGCGAATGTGACTGACTTATCAGAGAAGTCTTTTTTTTAAAAAAAAGATACTGACCGCGTCTTCCAGTTTATGTGCCTGTTCATTTTAATGCAAAAAGCTGAATCTTGCCAGCGTTTTACATTTTCTCAGGGCTTCTGTGGCAAGTGGGACTTTAATTATGCCTTCATAAAAAAAAAACTAAAAAAAAACTGCCATGTGGAGAATTGATACGTCTGCAAACTAACACATTTAATGCTGTTTTATGATGACGCTGTTTTACAGAAAGCTTAGCAGGACCTAAGTTATTAAAGACATACTGTATTTAAGATGAACGTCTCTGCATTCTGGTTATTTGTACAATAATATCTCATTCAGATAATAAACAGGAACCTTATCTCCCAGACTGACTCCTTATCTGCGCTCAGCCACATGTTTGTAACAGGGAGGAACTTTTTATAAAGGGAGTGACGTGGAGTGGAAGAGGTGATGAGCAGTCTGAAGATTCCACACGTGTTCCCTCATCTGTTTTTACAATGTTGACATCTCCTTAGAAACAGTGACATGGGCTTTGTGTGTGTGTGTGTGTGTGCGTGTATGTGAGTCGAGGGTATGTGTGTGTGTGTTTCATGCTTCTGCGGAGGTCTACTGTTCGCGTTTTAGACGTCAGACCTTTTGTCTGATAAATAATAATGATAATAGTCTTGTCCAAGTGTTAAAACTTGGCTTGGCTAAAAAGACATTTGTTCATGTATTCTCTGCTTTGTTTCTTTTTCCAGTGTGTCATTGTTGCCTGGTAGTCTCAGTGGTCCTGTGTGAGATCAGAGGATGTTCTTTATTTTGGTAACCTCAACAGTGGCTTGTTAAATGACATATGCATGTCAGCTCTGTGCTCTGCAGTATGACCCCATTGAGACACTGGGCCTGGCCCCTAAAAACCACGGCACTCACAAAAGATATTAGTATGCCATATTCATAACTGTTTTTTTTTAACCACTGGCTGTAACAGTCATCTTAAAGGAGCAGTATGTAGTTTTGGAAAACTCAGAATTTTGATATTTATAATGTTATTGAGGTGATAATACAACCTCAGAAATATTTATTGTATCTGTAAGTGAAAAAACAAGCTGTTCTCAGAAGGAAATAAGGTCCCCAGGCATGCTTATTTGAATGCAAAAGGGACAAAACAGGTGCTTGGAATATTATAAAACGGCAACCGCCACAACTAAATGTTTGTGTATATATATTCAGTTACTCTTGCACTTGATTCTGCTGCAGTGTGTTACAGCCTTTATACAACAGCAGCTACTGTCATTTTAAAACTGGCATTTCCCCTTTCTCTGCTGTTCCTCATAGATTCATGACATTTTTTCAGTCAGCATTATAACATCCAAAAAGAACCTCCAAACTCTCCATCCACCTCAGCCAAAAATACTGAATAGGCCTCTCACTGCAGAGATGACAATCTTTGATTTACCTCCACAATAATTCTGAATGCTGATCAGATTAGAAGGTAGTGGGACAATAAATAAAGCGAGGCATGTTCCTGCCATGTCCTTGGATGGTGTCAGAGAGGAAATTAATCTGAGGCTGATGCCAAATTGAATTTAGCTGATAAAATCTGCCTCCTCACCCGACTCCCACTCCCAGTGTTGTTTGTGCAATGAATTAATCTCGTGATAAATATAATTCTCGTGATGCGTGACTTTAAAAACACTGTTTCACTGAAGGATTTCTGCGATTCACACAGCAAAAAGGCGTTAATATTCATCTTGAATTTTAAAGCCTTTTCATGGTGAACTCAAGGATTTTTTTTCCCTCACTAAAATGAATACTAAGCTGTGCTGCGTCACTGAGCGCTTCATGCTCGCAGGTTTTTGGTCAAACCTACAGCAGCCGATGCAGCTGATTACTTCCTCTTCCCTCGTTAAATCCGCTCGTAAGTGCTCGGTGGAAAAGAAAACTTATAATTCACACATCTCTCTGTTGCACATGGTTGAGAGCTCACACCGCTGTGCTTTTTGGTCATGATCAAGAAATAAGGAAAAAGTACCGTTTTGGCTTATTTGCTTTAGCCTCACAGCTACAATGCGGGCAGCAGCTGTCACCTCAGACTCATTTCCTATTACAGATAATTGAATGTAATGTGAGTGCAACCCCCTGAGTCTCCCTTACTCTAATAAGCTTTATAACACAATAGCATTAGGCTTGTCCGGCTAATAGGATGCAAACTGCTTGCTTTGATCAGACATAATGGTGCAACGAGTCGTTCGGCATCTGATGGCTCTCGAGTGGACAGTCAAGGTTCTCATTGTTCTCACTGATGATGTAAGTTCTGTCTTAAAGGTCACATTTATCCTCTTGTCATCATCAGGACCAATTTATTAGTTTCAAGTCACATTCTTTGTTTTTTCCAAAGGAGACGCAGAGGGAACACAATGAAAGATCTGTTCATCTTCTCTTCCTCATATACAGTAAATCCCTCCATCTCTGTTATGTCTGGGGGGTGGAGCTGAGCCACTGATAGGCAAATAATGAGGAATGCTGTCAGTGGGGATTTTAGCAGGGTCTTGGGGGGGGATTGAGGGCGCCACACTGTGAGGCCCACAACCTCGGGGATTACTGAGCTCACCCTCTTCCTCGCCCAGCTCCCGTAAGACAGGCCGCCCTGCCGTCCTGGACTCAACCTCTGCCAACGTGCACGTGGAAAAGCTAAATTTGTCCATTTCTTGCAGGATTTGATAAAAAATGCAGCAGTGCAAGTTGCAGTTGAATCAGATTCCGCTCTGAATGTTAAAACGTGTCTGTGGTTCTCAGTTCACCATCACTTCAAGGGCCTGTTAATTTTCAGCTCATCATTTGTTTTTATAATGTATGTAGAGTCCACTAACTAGCCGGCTCCTATCACCGAGCTTTATATAACATGTGTGCGCTCACATGCGTACATGCCTGCAGGTGCTTTTTGTTTCATTTACAACATGCACACACACACAGAGAGATGAGGTCAGGGCCGTCCTCCTCATTATTTCCTTGCTAAACTGGCACACCTCTGTCCACACAGTACAGCAGAAGCGTGCAACACGATCACATGACAGCAGATTAAAAGCACATTCTTCGCGTCGGTGTCACTCCCAGCCGACGACACTTTACTGCGTCGAAATGTTTGACTCGCATATAAATAGTGTCGTTTAGATTTGGATCACCGCTCAGAGAAACTCGAGACTTGTCAGTATTTTGATCGCCCGCCCTAATTTGCATTCACGGATGTGATTGTGGGAAATATTTTCACCACGTGCAACATGTTAATTGCTGCCGCGGTATTCGTGTCCCTCAGGAGCGTTTGGTGGGAATTTTATCTTGTTAACTTCACAACTCCTCAGGACGAGGTGGGGGAATAGTCTTACAAGCAATTAAGTGGAAGCCAGCAGCATCAT
Organism: Diplodus puntazzo; assembly: GCA_963678695.2. Taxonomy (NCBI): domain Eukaryota; kingdom Metazoa; phylum Chordata; class Actinopteri; order Spariformes; family Sparidae; genus Diplodus; species Diplodus puntazzo. The sequence goes on from OZ023160.1 coordinate 9,636,311, forward strand.
GTTATCTCTTCTGTTACACCCCGGCTCATTTTGGAGTAGAATAGCCTGTAAGTAGAAGCTGGTAGTAGAGAAGGGCCAGACAAACTGACACCGTTAATGAACAGCTATGGCGGTTACAGCTGGAGAGAAACAGTCCCTCACCAGTTGTGAGCATATAGAATTAATCCTGGCTGTAATCCAGCGAGTTGAATTAAAACTACTAATCTTTTGTGTGTGTATGTGTGTGTGTGTGTATGTGTGTGTGCATGACAAAGCTTCACTAGGGCTTGACCTCGAGACCTTTCACCCTTTGTTTATCCCCGTTGTGTTGGTATCACTCTTGATGCCACACATCCATACGACACAGAATCAATGATATCTGTCACTGATGTCTGACCTCGTGACTTTTTAGTGTCAATGAGACCTCTCCAAAGGTGACAAAGGTAACACATTAACTTGCTTTAATGTTTTGACAAAGTAGTAAGTACATAATATTCTTACACGCACATGAAACAATATATGAAAATGAAACCAAAACAAATCATTGCACCAAAGCCGTCCTTGTCCTCTCTGTCTTTATCTTGATTTTTTAACTTTATATTCTGTGCCTTGTCTTCAGCTACCCATTTGTAGCCACGCGAGCCGCTAAAGAAACGGTGCAGACCCGAGGTTTCATTTACAATGTCGACGCCAGGGACATGTCCAAGTCCCCTAATTTTAACTGACCAATTTTATCCACATCGCTTTTTAAACTCAGTGGGTTACGATGATGTTCTGGACGATTTTAATCCGCTGCTGTTGAGACTTCCTGTCCTCGTGCCGTGCATGAACCATACCAGGTTGTCATGTTCCCACTCAGGATGTTTTCTTTTGCTGTCAATTCTAATTTAGCTCTGGAAATGTAGCCGTCTTTAGTTTCCCTAGGAAGTAGAGCCTCTTCTGTGCTTTCTTTTCAAGATTCTTTTGCCAGGGTGGTGACCATTATAGGTTCTCTGTGATGTTAAGCAAGTTTTGGTTTTGAGTAACATTTCTCAACAAGTATCGGATGGTCTGGTGGAGACATTCATGTCCCCTTCAGAGTCAACTGTGATGACACTGGTAAAAGAAAAAAAAAAAAAAGACTTTTTGTTTTCTTGTCTGCCTCTTTTTTTTTTCAAAACAGACTTTGTAAAGTCTGTTTTGAAAGGCAGTACAACAAAATTAAGTTAACTTGCTTGCTCAAGAGGCACCTTGCGTGGTGACTGAGCGGCACTGCTGCTGCTGGTGCTGCTGCTCTCTTGATTGGCCAGTTTAACCTCGCTGAAACTCGGGCTGTTGTAGTGAAGGTTTCCCTCCTTACAAATGGCACCGGGGGTCAAGGGAAGGCACTCCTACCCTCTCATTCACGTTTTTTCCTGCCTCGGCTGTTTTCCTCCGTCTCTCTCTCTCTCTCTCCTCATTGTGGGTTGTCATGGAAATGAAAGCACGGGGGGGGGGAGCTTCTATTATAGACGCAGTTGTGGGATTGGTAGTGGGCTGGGAGTTGGGTATAGTGAAATGGAGCGATTCATGCACTCATAAACAGAGTGCGCTGGAGCAGAAGGGAGGTGGAGGGGCTGGGGGTGAGGTAGAGAGAGAGAGAGAGAGAGAGAGAGAGAGAGAGAGAGAGACGAGGAAAAGGAGAATAGAGAGGGGCCCCCGGGGGTGAGCGGAGAGAGGAGCCAACTCCACGTGTTTTGGCCCTGCTTCTAACCGATAGCACGTTTTTTCGACCATTACATCATGGTCTGCCAGGCTCTCCCTGCTGTTTGAGACATACTGCTGTGGAGCCACATTCCTCGTGGAAGAAGGCGAAGTGAGCCCCTGGTGATGCCACCTGTTGTTCGAGAGGTCAGGGAAAGCTGCTCGAGGAAGATCAGCGCAGGAGGCGTTTATGAGGAGTGGTGTGCTGTGTTAACTAGCGTCTGTACGCCATATGGAGAACAGTTTAAAAGTAAATCAACTTGAAAATAGACTTCACAAATCCACGGAAAAAAAAACAGACTGGCTGTGTTATTTATTGGTTAACCAGGAACACTTTTATGTTTAGGTTCTTGTTATAAGTACATGATAAGACTATATAATCCTAGAATCATGAACGTGTTTATTGTAAGAATTTAAGACAAAATTGTAAACAGTTAACAGATTACTTTAACTGGCAATGGACAGCTTATTTCTTCTTACTTATAATTAAGTGAATACTGATTGCAAAGTGTAATGGCTGTAGGAAAATGTCACAATCCTCATAGAAATCGGCCTCCCTTATAAACCTCGATCTCGATATGCTATTTAACGAATTGCAGCCCAAAGGAAGCCATTACTGCCATTACGCAACCAAAAAAGACAGGTAGGCCAGGTTTCCCGATGTAGCAGTGGAACAGCTGGAATAACTTTAGAAACTGTACACTGCAAAAAGAAAAGAAATCTGCTCCAATCTCAGAACTGATGGGTTTTTTTGGGGGCTCTGGACAGCAGCGTTAGCCATGTTGCTAACGTCTGTTTCAACCTAAAGAATGTTAATAATAACTTTGACTTTCTTCTAATTGTTTATGGCAACATTACACTGTGTTTATTTAACTTTCATAATATGTCAATTTAAAACCTTTATTATTATTTTTTGGTTTCTTTATTGAAATATATACATACCTTATTATGCATTTATTATCAGTTAACTCTGCTTTTTGCAACTTATTAAGTTTAACAGATATTTTATAATGCACCTAAAACAGTTTTATTTAAATGTTTTATTCTGACCTAACAGTAATCATCTGTATTATGGTATTATTAACACTTTGAAGCATTGTTGGTAAAGCATTGTTGGTTGAGCTTGGACATGACAAATGCTTGCTGCTGTTTAGTTAGCAGTATTGGATCTGTCAAAAGTGTACACACTGTTCCCTTAACGCTGATGAACAAAGGGGAACCATTTGTACTCATGAATGTCAGTCACCAAACTTCTATTTAGCTATGAAAACATTATTTAATATAATGTCTCCTTTGGCTCTGTCGGGGGTTCTGCAGTGTTTGAAAAGAAGCCCTGATGATGTCACCACAGTTATTATCATTACATCACTGAAATGAAAGATCTAGTGTTTTTGGAGCTTGACCCATACTAGAGATGGGTCAAGTACAACAAGTAAGTTGAATACATCAAGACCTCCCGGCTCAAGTCAAGATCCCAGCCCACAATGAGCCACAGACTAAACTGAGATGATTCAGACGGAGGAGTGCTCTTTTTCCCAGCACCCTGAAGAGAAACACAAAGAAACAGGGAACTCTCCCACACTATCTCTGCTCGGCGTACACACACACTTATCCGGTATGACGTGTGATGTAGTGCCTGATTAAATCACACAACAGGAAACAAAAGACAACACGGTCGTAAATTATTTGAATCTACGGGACCCCTACAGGTGCAGCCGCCCTTTGACCCTGCAGAGCGGAGACAGAGATGAGGTAACCACAATAGTGATGCTTTGTGAAACCTGACGGCAAACCGAGCCAGCAATAAGTAACCACAGCTCCGGTGGCATCATCATCCGAATGTTTTGTGCAAAGCCCGTCTTTTGCTGAACATCTCAGCTAGGAATAGATGAAGCGCCTGCAAACAAACACATTTCAGCATTAAATCCATCATAGTTAATTAGCCTCGTATCCACCCTTCCCTTATGCTCCCCCACCCCCTCTGCTTACATGCTACCTAGCATTTGCCAAAGGCAGAGATAGTGTATTCAGTAGTCTATAACATAGGCTGGGTCTATGTTCTCTGGGGACATTCTGAACATTCCTGCTATTGTTGTTTCATTACCAGGCTGAGGGTTACCCTTGCCATTCACAGTGGCTGACCTCCAGACTGACTGGCGGTGCTGGTGGTGACCATGTTCCTTAGAATATGAACGATAGGACCGCTTTCTTTTTGCATGGTTCAAGTGATGGTGCAAAACATGCCGTTGTTAGAGCAGTTTATATATGTTGTACATTCAGAGAGGAGAGGATCAGAGAGAGATTCTGTGCGGAGCCCATGAAGGTTCAACACGGGAGGTGTTTCTGAACGACTTTCTGCATTGTGCTGGTCTTTCCCCAAAACTCGTAGTTGTGGGAAATGCTCTGTAGATATTACAAAAAATGACGGATGAAGTGATACTTTTCTTCACTCCTTTCAAAATTGCAGAGCTCTGACAGCATACTGTCATTGGCTGTCAGCACAGTTGCAGCTGCTCTGCCTGGTTGAAGCTGTGGCTGCACTGTGAATTTAAAAAGTTGTTTCTACTTTATAATAATAAATCAGGAAACCAATCATCTTAGAATTAAAACGTGAAGCAGACTATAAAATGTAAGCTGCACGAGCTAAAACGTTTGAACAACTTGAGATTATGGGTCTACTTTACATGGTATTTTTTAAGTAATTGGCTTCCGCGATTGATTTACAGTAAAGTCGTATTTTAGAAGACGTGCTTGGCTTTGGATATGGCTACAGTAACTGCACTGTAACTACTCATTCCTGCTCTCATTGACATTAGCTGAGAAAGCACAGTGAAGCTGAACAGTATTTGAATTTTGTTTTCTGCTGTGGCAAAGTGAATGTGTCTACTTTTGTCCTTTTGTAAAGGAAGTAAGCTTTCTTTTGGGATTTTTAAAGGGGCACTGTAGATTTGGAGAAGACATTTTAATATTTACAATATTAATGGGGTAATAATACAAAATCAGAAATATTGGTCTTTTCCATACCTGAATAAACAAGCTGTTCTCAGAGGAAAGTAAGGTCTCCAGGATAATGTTTGAAGCTAGAAAGGTGGCAGGGTCCGCCACATATAAACAAAGTGAAACAGTAGGAAGATTTCTTCCCCAAATTTACACACTGCAGTTTTAAATCAAGTTACATTACTTCAACTTGAGCAGGATGTGGTGCTCTTCCCACCCCTGATCACCTAAGCATCAACTGTTGTTTGTTCGGTTAATTTTGTTTCTTCCTGTCCTCGCTACAAGCTCAAACAGCACAACAATCAAAAAGGTGCAAAAGAAAGGGAGACATCAGGCTTCAGAGTGCAATCTTTACACAGATAAGCCCTCATCAGCGGCTCCCTCTTCCTCTGTGGTATCAGTTGTCCCGTAGAGTGTGTTACTTTCAACTCCCTCTTCCTTTTCTTTTCATTTGTTTACTCGGGGTCCCTGTCTCTTCCATTGGTTCCTCTTGTTTCTGGGATGTGTATTTACTGATGCAAGCGAGTCGTCTCTGCAGTAATGATTTTTGTTTACCCATTTATTCCCAGTGTTCTCTGTTTACTGCCGTTTTTCAAGGGCACAAAATGCTCACGGCGATCAGTGGCAGTTTAATGAGGTGTGTGTGTGTGTGTGTGCGTGCGTGCGTGCGTGTGTGTGTGTGTGTGTGTGTCAAGCGAGAAGTGCAGCTGCAGCTCCAACATCAACTCCTTTCTTGAGCACTGAGGGATGGATGGATGGAGGAGGAGGAGGAGGGGGCACCTCCACTTCCTGTGTGCAGTGAGGTCACACAAGTGGTTCACAAATGGAGCCGACGCAGGTTCACAGGTTTACGTAGACGACCTGGCACGATTTCAAAAGCAATAAACGGAAAGGGAGTAGAAAGACAGCGCAAAATGCACTTACGTGTTTTCATCAGTCTGCAGAAAAGACACGCAACATTTCATCCGACATGCAGATAATGGACGCCAACTGTGCTATTTTCTCCTATCTGCATCTACCTTACTTTGAATGGCTCATTAGCACAGCAGGGTACGTGATGTGTGATAAATGGACACACGCCTCCTGACTTTGAGCTATGCTTTAATCCCGAGCCCTTTCATTTTCCTATCAGATTGCTGGCTCATGCACCTGGCCTACTATCTAGTGTGCAAGGCTGAATCGTAATGGTTTATTTGTAACACTGAAACAAGTTCCTCAAAAACTCAAGGTTACCTTGTTTTGGTCGGATATAAAGAAATAGGAAACTCAGAAACTCATGAAGATACATGTTCTGAACTTAATAGACAACTGTACAAAACACATGCAACGTTTTTATTTGTCATATTCACTCACAAAAATGTTAAATCCATTCCATTTTTCATAGTAAACAAAACTGTGACAAGAAGATCAGATCAGTATTTTTTTTTTGCTACTCATGCACACAATAAATGTATTCATGTGTTTCTTGTCCAATTTTGAAGGTCACTGTGTCTCTTTATAGTACGAAAAAGTTATTAATAAGCTCGCTAACATCAGTATTACATGTGTTGTTCAAAATACTTTCTCAGAAAACAGTTTTTTTTTGTGTGAACAGGTGTTCGAGTGCAAGTGTGTGGATGTGCTGGCTCAAGAGCTGGTAAAGAGAAAAGACTGAAAGCATGAAAGGATTGAAGGGTTTCAATACGTTGGCAAGAGAAGCAGCACAAAAGATCTATAAAGGTGCATCTGCAGAGCACTCGAAAATAAATAATTCATTTTTATGACTCTCTGAAGCACTTTGTTTACTTCCCAAAATTCTTGTGGCATTTGCTTCATGTTTGCGCATTATAAAGACGAGATAATGAGGTTCAACTGAGCTTAATACATTTCCTCTCCACTGTTTTTTTGTTTACTCCACTGACGAATACTCCACCGATGTTCTAGAGTTTATACAATACCAGAAAAGATGCATTTATTTATCCAAAATATCACAATTTATTCTGTTATGACGCAGATAATTGAGTTTGTACTATACAGGAAATAGTTTAATAAAGGCTCAATAATCTTTAATATAATGATACAATAATCTAGCTCTTGGTAACTAATAGCAAAGGTGGTCTAAGAAAGAAATGCGTCTTCTCTCTGTAAACCCTGAGTTTTGGCTGATGTATGAAGTCACTGATTCTCCATTAGTACTCAAGGATGCTTCCTACTCTCCTTCAAAAGTTCCTTGACTTGAAAGACATGTAAACTTAACTCCCAATTGCTCCTTTGTCTAGTAAATGAACTAACATACTTATCTGTGATTCAATTACAGATAATTCTAAAGTCATCCAGCTGTAATGACTTTAGGGGGACTGGGATCTTTGACAAACTGGCGTGAATTCATCAAGGGCAATTCGGAAGCAGACTTTGAGACATGCGGTCAAATCACAGCCAATCTTTTCAGCTTTAATTCTGCATAACCTATCAACCACAGACTCCAAAGCACACCCAACCCCCACCTCCTTCAACACCCCCCAACTTTCCAGTTGCAGCGACAGGTGGCTCTTGGGGGTTTGGGGGTGAACACGACTCAACAGCTGCACAAAAGAGCCCCACTGGGGTCCTTTTGACGGGGTGTCCCCTCTCAAGCGTGCCGATCAGCCCCTGGCCCAGCCCCCACCTCGGCAGATGCTCTGAGGGATCCACAGGTGGTAGACGGGAAGACACTCAGAAGAACCTAAAAACTGTTACGTAACAAACGTCCTTTTTGAATATAATGTGTTGAATGCGGTTGTGCTCACTCTGATGTTCTAAAAATCTAAATATATAACAGTCGCTCTATCATGGGTGGAGTTACTTGTTTAACGCATCAAATCCATCATTCAAAACAAAAACCAGGCTGACAGGAAAACCTAGTCTTCTCTTCAGACTGAAATGACTAGCTTGTACCACCACAAATTATTAACATTGCATATGGTTGTGCCTCAGTTGTAGACATTGAGAGGGCCGCCCTAGTTTAATCTGAACCCATGTTGAAATACACCTTTAAAGGCACACTATGTAGTTTGGGGAGGAAAGTTGGATCAGAAGAGAAAGATCTTCATTGACTGCACAGTTTGTGGACTACCTCTCCTTTTTCATGTTATACTGCCTCCGTCCAGCAGACTCGGAGCTGGATATGCGGTTGGACAAACATGAATGTTGGACGCACAGATTTCTGAAGAAGAGCTTTTGCTGGAAACGTCTGGATGTGCTAACAGATTGCATTTAAGGGAGCTACAATGTGCTGACTCTTAAAAAAGTGTTTTGTCTTTTCAAAAAATACACACAGCACAACAGTTACAGCAATCTCAGCGTTTTGTTCAATAAACTAACTTTTTTTTTTTTTACTATGTCTACATTTTGATCAGATGTTAAAGAGTACTTTTAAAACCCGAAAACAACAGTGCAGAAAATATAACAAGCATGCTCGTCAAAGTCTTTCCAAGGAAGAGGTTTATATTGAATCTGAACTGTGACCTGGCTGTGAGAGCATTGTAGTTTCGTGGGTGGAGGAGCCACTAAAAACGAAGGTGGGGTAAGAATTTTCTTCAGATAAAAAAAAGAGTTCCAAACAGTATAGGTTGCTTGAACGGTATAACATAGATGTATTTCATTGAGCTGTTACTGTATTAGTCTTTCATAACGTTAAATCTAGCGAGTATCCAACGAATAAAACAATACGTATTTACCGCCTCCCCCCTTTTAGTAATGGTACAGTCCGATCCGGAGGCCAGTGAGGAACCATCCACACGAGCCCAGCATCAGCTGTGGCGTGTCGGAGAGTGAGAAACTTCCCTCACTCCTCCTCCTCCTCCTCCCTGCGTACTCGCTCTCCCAAATTCCCCCAGACACCTCGTTTTTATATTAAACTCCTACCAGCGGCAGTAGCCCGTACCTCCACCCACATGCAGGTACTGGCTGGTGTTTAATAGTTTTTCATTTTCGGTGTTTCTGGACTCAACTCGGGGGAGGCGCTTTTATTTTCCCTGGCTCCGGTTCGCTCAGGACATCGGGTGCAACTGGAGTGACTCGACCAAGTTTCCCCCCTCGTTCTGCCCGAGGAATGAGCCCGGGGAGGAAGAGCCGTAACTCGCATGTTTGAATGAACAAAGGAGCAGAAAGCGAGGGTACTGCCGCCGGAATGGAGGAAAACACTCTACCAGGAGCAACATGTAAGTGTTTACCTGAGAGCTGAATCTGTGCTGTTGTAAAAAAAAAGAAAAAAAGAAACACTGCACTTGTGCTTTGTCATTCACGTCCTCTCTCACGTTTTAACAGCGCGAGTCGGAACAATGTCTTGAGGGTGTTGACTTCATAGTTGCATGGCTCATTCACTGTTGCAAAAGAGAAATAAAGGGTAAAGCAACAGAGAGAGAGAGAGAGAGAGTGTGTCTCAGGGATGAATTATGAATGATCCATTAGGAGGTGCGCATGCAGACAGTCCTCATGTCATTAAGCGAGCTCAACTCGTTTGCTGCTGCTGCTTGTCCACAAGATTAACACCTAAACCCCAAAATGGATTTTATTTATTTATTTATTTTTAAATCTGAGCGACAATAAAAAAAGATGATTTGCCCCTCTGATGACGAAAACAAAACACCGGTGTGATCATCAGCTGATTCCTGATGGCTTGACATTTAATAGCTAACACAGTGCGGTGCCAGTTCCTTTTTGCGCACAGCTCAGCCAACGGGGTTATAATAACACAATTTGCGCTAGATGAGGTAATCTGACTAGTCCCATCCCATCCCGTCCCATCCCCCTCCGTATGTTATGTTTAGCTCAATACTAACATGATGCAGTCACAGGCGGGCTGGCATCCTTTCCTTTTTCTCCTCCGTGCTGCGGATCCACCACAGGATGTTTTTTTTTTTTTTTTTTTCCTAAACGGATAGTTGACAGGTGCAGTCGTGCTCATGTTGTGCTGGTGCAGAGATGCATCAGTAAAGTCCTGAAATCAAGAACATGTTTGATGAGAGGTCTCAGCTCAGAGGGGGGCAAAGTGCAGGGTATAGAGTCTCACCTCACGCTCTGGCCAGATCCGGCTTACTTACTGCTTTTTTTTTTTTTATATGTGCAATTACAAACTATGTGGTCCTGTGATCAGGCAGTTCAAGGACAATGTCACGTCTGTGCACTCAGGTGTAACAAACCTCTCGGTTTAAGACCTGCCTGTGTGATACGAGTCTTTGCAATCAGCAAACATTTGAATCTTCATGCCAAAGCATTGTGCACTGACAATGTCGCCTGTTTTCTGGAACTAGAAGGGGACACACACACACAATGTGACCTCCTCCTTCTGACAACAGAAAACTTCCTTCCTGCCGACAGGGGGGGACTTTCGCGGAGGGAGGTCAGCTTGTCTTGGCGCTGCATCAAGCAGGAGGAGAGACGTGCTCCACCCCGATCGTGGGAGTCTGACTGACATAATGTCCATATGACCATGAAGCCAGGAGGGATCGTCGACATATGTGTTGTGACTCATCGTGGCAGAAGCATTTCATGTGGCACGCAGTATGTCAGCCGTGCTGTTATGCTTCACACACGTGCGTGAATTACCAAAAGCTGTTTTTTCCAGTTGGTAATCTGTCATCGTTGGTAAAACGGTTGCAGAGCTCCAACGCGTAACTCTCCAGCTTGCAGCTCGGTGTTACTTTGTGATGGATGGGCGATCTGTCGGCTTCGAGTCATGATCAATCTTGACGGCGTCCGCCAGATTCTAGATTCAAGGCGAATCGTAGAGATGTTGGTCTTTAATGTCGCCTTGCTTCTGTTTCCAAACTTCACATAACCTCATTGACTAGCAGCAGCGTTTCAGCCCGCAGTATGGTGGAGGGAGAACTATCTTTTAATGCAATCTGGTGTTCTAATAGTGCCAATGAAGACATTCATGGGCTTCATTTCAAGACAAAATTGAGATAAAAGAACACAGACTGTGGATTGTGATTCTGTCTTTTTGGCCAGATTGCACAGCTTTACTCTGTGATCATTGTTTTTTTTCAGATAAGGATGAACTTCTGTATATTACATAATCTCCTGATTTTGCTCTTGAGGCAGTTTTTACCTTAATGACGTTCTCCTATGAAGAAGGAGAGATAGAGTATGCCAATAACTAAAAATACCCCTGATAAAAAAGACATGTATTCGATCCTACGGATGTGTGTTTCCCATGTAAAACATCCGGGAGCACGATATTCAAACAACACCTGGAAGCAGAAGGGCAATTGGAAAAGCCTCCTTCTTTTGTTGAAGTACAGGCACTAAAGCGAGCTGACTTGATCTGACCTGCTTGAAAACTAGTCCTTGGACTAGAGCTGTTGAAAGCTGGGCCCAGCATTGTGAAAATCTGCTGTCAGGAGTTTTGGAGAAGATCTTCTAATCCCTCTTTTCTTCGTGCAGGCTTTCTCCTCTCGGTGCTCTCCACTCTGCCACTCTTTGACAATCAGCTCTGTTTGGTCGTTCTCTTTAATCGCCGTACCTGAACAGCTAAGCTGTGACCAGCTGGGATGAATAGAAACTTTTTTCCTTGAAGATTTGCCTTTTATAGCACATTCACAGCCAGATGAATGTGGCTGCTCATATCTCTAAATTCTTACAGTAGGTACACAATGCATAAGATACTGAGGCGGTGTTTTAAATTGTTAATGAGCGATTATGCAAACTTTGTTTTAAGCAGAAAGCCAAGCTGCTTCACCGCAGGCACACTGAGGATAAAGAGCCTCAGCAGACTAACAGGCAGTCGGATCATAGTGTAGTCCTTGTCTATTGTGTAATATGGGAGAATCCACCAGCTTTGGCTGTCAAGCCTGTAGTGTTGTGAACAGGATCAGTCAGCTACACATCTTCAGCCGCAGGAGTTGTTATGTAATCAGGGGAATACGTGCGACCGTGTTCCATTTTTGGAGAGGTTGCTGCTTTCGTGTCTTTGTAAATTAGCAGTGGGCAGAATCCCATGGGGCCTCTTGGATTCACAGCCTAATAATGGAGCCAGATAACGGCAGGAGCCGGCATTGTTTTTGTGCAGGAATAATTGTGAGCAGTGCAGTGGTGAAGCGTGTGTCATAACGAGGTGTTTTCGTGCTCCGCATGAGATGTGTTTGACAGGTTATCCACACGTGAATCCAGTCAAATGTATCATCCAAATCAGGGATGGACAGATTGCTGGCCGATTATCAGGGCCAATATTCATAATTTTTCCGAATTATCTGTTGTTGTGTTGTTGTTTTTTTGTGTCAGATTGCAGATAAAAGTAGAGGATGCAGCATCAGATGCAGCATCCTCCCTCTGTCTGTAAGCATCTATGATCTCACTCAGAGTCCCACCCACAACAAAGAATAACCTGAATCTGCAAAGTAACTTGTAACTGAAGTTAGGAAATGCATGTAGAGGTATTAAGTAGCTGAAGATAGAAATACTGAAGTAATGTGCTTCTAAGTTGTACTTGAAATATGGAGACCTGTGGGCATAAAGTGTTGGAGCTTCAAGTTCATAATGCTTTGAAATTAAAAATCTGAATATATGTGTGTCAAAGGGAGTAAATAATGTCACAATATAACATTCATCCCACTGCTCCACCTGTTTTTTAATGTTATTTATATCACTGGGTGGTAATCACAATGGAGACCAACCTATGTCTGTACTCCAACCTGCATAATCCATTTAATTCAGTATGTGGCTGCAATCACAGATTACTTTGTCAATCAAATGGCTTTTTCCAGGCATGCGTGGCTGAAAGGATTAAAGCTGATTATTATTAGAATTTACCACACTCTCCCACAGGGTAGAACTTTTCTTTTGGTGTAAAGATTATTTGATTATTCCTTTACAGCCACTTCAGATGGCAGTGATGTTGGTTCAGGAGGCTGGAGGCTTCCCAGTTCCTGCATGTTCAGATATGTTCAAAGCCCAAATTCAGCCTTTTTTTTTAATAGAAGGCACTCAGCCCCTGTCCCATTGAAGTCAGGAGAGAGGGAAGGGAGAAGAACAGAAACATCTGAGTCCCAGAGAACCGACTGAAGTCATGCCAGCAATGTGGCGTTGAGGTCTGCTTTAGAAACTGCAGTGCAGTTTTTAGACAGTGACACTTTTATTTTTGTAATTTTTGGCTCCCCTGTCCTCCCACATATTGGATTTAAAATGAAACACTGTCTAGGGTTCAAGAGCAGAGTTACAACTTTAAGGGTGTTTGAGGGTCCTCACAGCATACTGGTTTGAACAGTGCTGTTTTTTAGATGTGGTCCCTGCATTTTGAAAAACTCAGCGTGACGGTGCTTGGGTTGCAGTTCAACTACTTTCCTCACAGTGCGTGCAGAGCTGCAACAATAAGTCGATTAATTGATTGAAATGAAATGAAATGCCAACTACTTTGATAATCTATTAATCATTTTAGTCATTTTTCAAGCAAATATGTGAAACATTTGCTGCTTCTAGCTGCTGAAATGTAAGCATTTGTTGCTTTTCGTTGTCAGTTATGATTTGGAAATGAAGAGTTTGGGTTTTGGACTGTGGGTTGGACAAAATAAGCAATTTGAAGTTTTGGTTCTGGGAAATTTTGATGATTATTTCTTCACCATTATTTGCCATTTTGACTAAATGATTCATCGGGAAAATAATTAACCATGAAAAATATTTTTTATTTGCGACCGTAACTGATCTACAGAGCCAAAAACTGTGTCATTGGGCAATTATGCAGTTGTGCTCATAATAACTCTGTATATACAGTAGAAGCTCTTAATGGATCATCCATACATTTGCAAGCCTTTGTATGTATGTTTGTGCCTATGCAGAAGATGCAGGATGTGAGGTCAGTCCAAAGTACATCCCACAGAGTCCAGTTTTATTACATACAGAGACCAAAAAGAGAGAGAAAAAAGCATTTAAGTGAGGAAAAGCAGAGACCAGAGGAAGCAGAGATGTGCAATAATGTGGAAAAGGCGAAGAAAAAAAAATGATTGACCTGCCTTCTCCAGATTTCAGCTCCCTACATAGAGGAAGCATCACGTCAGTGTCGGTCCACTCTGTAGCACCAATATGGTGTAAATCACACCACCCAGACACTGACCTCTCATAAGGGAATGGAGGTGGATCTCTAACCCAGCAAGGCAAATAAATGCAGGAAGCCTTCCCATTAACCAGCACTCAAAGTGTGTCAGCTGTCTGCCTCTGCAGTATTCTACCAGGAAATGGTTACTGAAACGGTCAATAGTGCGTGCAGGCAAAGTTCATGTTTGTTTTTTGAGAAAGTGGTTGACAGACAGAACCTCACTGAGCTTCTGTGTGTGTGGGTGAGTGCCTTTAATTTTGGACCACCCCGTTTTAAAAATATATTGGTAGAAAGCTCAGTGTTTACCCTAAAAACATGGATTAAGGTAGGATTAGATAGGATTAGATCCGAACTTGCTTACCCTTGCACCACCTGTAACCGATTAAAACAAAAGGTAGCTCAAGTATGACAAAGCATGTCTGTGTGGTCTCACCTTGTAAATAATGAGTCCAACCATATGTCCTAGATAATGTCAATCAAATGCAGTGATGTGACAAATAATTGATACACAGCTCAAGTTTCTTGTGCATAATGGGTTGTGACGATGACTTTTCGTAGCCCCATTACATGTGTTATTAGTCACACTTAAAATGACCCCGGGCTGCTGTTTCGGTAGATTAAAATGAGCTTCACATTTTGCCCCAAGAACTCATCTGGCTTGTAGAGAGTGTGTTTGAAGAATGACTTTATGATGTACGACCTGTACTCACCCTTTCAGCTCCTTTGGTCTTCTCCTTATAAGAAGACCCTTTGATATGTAATACAGGTGATCATTAGGAGAGCTAGGACTTGTCAAGGACCACCCGAGATTACTTTGAGTTGCAGGTTGAAAGACTCATTAGGTGATGAGTAGTGTGTTAAGAAATGTGTGTGTGTTACGGTATACCAGGGAATTACTTGATGTGACATAACTCCTCGGTTAAAACTGTCAGTTAATCTACATGATGTTGATAATAAGTTGTTTGTGAGCTCTAGAGGTAATGGTTGGCGGATTTTGTTACCTTTCGGCAGCACAAGGCTAGCTCAGAAGACTTGATTCCAGTTTTTATTCAGAGCTAAACTAACTTGTTTCACATCCAACTCTCAGCAAATAAGCAAATAAACACACCATTGGGTTTACTGTGGCTGTCGGTGTTCCGGTGTTACATGGTTGTCAGGAATTGCCGGATTACATTACTTGCCCTCTGCCCGCAGCATCAGGTTTAAAAAAATCAATAGTCAGATGATAGATGCAGCAATTACAAACTGTTTGCAAACTGTAGAAGCAGTGGGGCCAGCAGCAGAGTCGCAGCACAGAGTATCAGGAGTCACATTTAATCTTGTGACATGACAAGATAAAGTATTATTGACTGACAAGACTTTTGAAGTGAAAAGCTTTGGGATTTAAACCAAACAATAATAGAGAACCTGATAACCTTATAATATTAATAGGTGAAAATGAATTGGTTACTTTACCAAGAAGTGCAGCCTGTCACTTACAGCTCTTCATCTAACAGCCCCTTATTGTTCCATTATTCCAACAGAATGATTTTAAAATTGAATCAACTTGTGTTTCATGAGTTATATGCTTTTAATGTGAAGCTGCAGCTGTAGGAAATGTTCAATTTCCATTAGCAAAGAAGTTAATACTGCACTCTACAAACAGTGATCGTCTTTTCCTGTACTGACTGCACCAGAGCGTAATAAAGCCAAACAATGGTGCAGAGTTTGTTCTTATGCAAGTTCCTTTTTTTTTACACACGAAATGCATAACGGCAGTTGAATATGTTCTACACATTTGATTTACATAACCATAACAAAAACAGACAACAAGACAAAATTAGAAGGATGGAATCTTTGCCTGTTAGATGCTGCACAGCTGCAGCAGCTGGGTAGTTGGGACTGAATGCCAAAGAAACATGCTGTTCTCACTACTAAAACCCTTCACTTTAAAAGCACGACAACACCGTGAAACGTACACATGTGCTGTTTGGATAGCATCAGCTTTTCCTAACCCCTTCATGTCTCAGCTGTGACATACAGCAAGAAGGCCGACGCTGCAGAGCTGTTTCCTAAATTTTAAATACTCCCTGGGAGCCTGGAGGAAGGACGAGGGGAGGGAAGTCTTGATTTGGATTGTGTCGCTTGTTCCTTCCACCTCCAACAAGTCTGAAAATATCCCAGACGGGCTGCTCTTTGCTCTCTGGTCGTCTGAAAGTTCCAGTCACCAGACCCATCCGCTAATATTAGACCGGCCCGTGTTCAGCTGAAGAGCATGCTTCTTTTACTATAAACACATCTTGATCTCCCGACACATTCCCTGGCAGGTGTAGTGTGTGTCACGCGGAGCCTTTTTATTGACTCATTTACACAGTTATTTAAATTCTTGTGCTGGCTTTTTAGGAAGTGATAAGACCATTGCAGTCTCATGAGTTTTACTGATGGATTTGAAACCTTGTCACCTAGAGGTAGAGTCAACATTTGGCATTGTCATAGTTACCTGTGATCAAGAAAACTCTATCGCAAGCAGAAAAGATTTGTGTCTTCTTGTGGGGAGACAAAAATCCAGTTAATGATAACTGTCGGGTGTAATTGTATGTTGAACAGGCACAAGATTACTGCCCGTGCCTGACTTTAGCTTTAGGTAATGTTTACGGAAATAACCATATTGGTAAAAAGTGACAAACAATAGTTTCTTGAGATGCCTTCAAGACAAGGACACACACAGTCATTGTTGTTTTTTTTATGCGTTTATTCTGTGTAATGTGACCTTGGGTGCCTTGAAAGGCGCCATCAAATGAAATGTATTATTATTATTAGTCACAGCTCTTTCAAAATGTCAACTGAGCTGATGAATAAAATCACTTGTTATGCCTGTAGCTACTGATTGATCCCCGTGATGCTTAGCGGTGGGGATCTCCTCACAAATCAATGCAATTCAGAGGGCTTTAATGCGATTTGTAAAACAGTGATTGATTAACATTGAAGCATCAGCACTTTTGAGTTGTCTACATGGTTTATTTTTTCTCACTGTGAAAATACGTACTTCTTTTAAAACAGTATATTTGTAACGATCCATTCTCAAAATAAACGGACAACTTTTCCTCTATTCTGTGCTCATGCTCAGCCATCCTCAACAAAACTTGAGAAATAGCCTCGTTTAGAGTGTAAACATGACACAAAGTTTACGTCCATTATGTTTGACGTCCACTTGGTTTAGCCATAAGGAACATACAGCCCGGTTTTACAAAATGGTTACAGGTGATCATAATGTCAAGAATAAGGTTTAAAATTTCTGATTGTTGACTTTTTCTTTCAGGAGATAATTGCAGTGCATTAAAGAATCAAGGATTGACTGAAACGCTCACTCCTTTTGCACCGGATCTCATTTCCAGTAATATTTCCAACAAAGCTTGGCATTAATGACCGTACAGGACAAATGTACCTGGATAACCATTATATGCATTTCAGACCTAGTATGAGCATTTCAGTGCAAGATTCCTAAAGTCATAGCTATAGATCCTTCTCACTGAACCATGGAGCTAAACATTAGGAGGTTCAGAGATAAATCTGTTTCTCCTAAAGGCTCATGTGAAGCATTGTTCTTCTGAGTGTTTGAGGGCATTACAAACTAAATTGACTGACTAAAAATTTAACTCTTGTAAAATTAGTACAAATAGTTTCAATCCTAGTTCGACTGAAAGTGGTTTCGACTGGGAGAGGGGACCTGAACTCCCCGTCACTGAAACTAGGGAGAATTGGATCATGCTGTCACTTCCCAACCCCCCAAACGGGATGTGGAGCGGGTTGCTAAGAGCGACTGGCTGGCATGCCAATATACTGCTTCCAGTTATGAATGGCAGCTTGTGCGGCCCACAAATCCCTCCTCGTCCTCTGATGTCATTGAGGAAAAGACTCAAGTTTGGCAGATCGTGGCACACTTCCCCCACCGCCGGTCAGACTCTCTAGGTTACTTATCCGTTTTTTTCTGCTGGCGGCAGCAGCACATGCAGCGTCCCCGGGGGGCTGCTGCTAGTTCAGATAAGCGGTGCCTTTCATCAGCGCGGTGGCTTTGGCGCATACGCTGGTGCAGGAGAGAGCAGCAACGGCTAAATACCAGGCATTGTCCTCCGCTAGGGCCAGGTGATGGGATGAAAGCTGTTGCAGTCAGTGACGGAGACATTAGTATTCACTGACCGACGGACGCGCCGTGAGGGAGCGCTGTCTTGTCTTCAACTTTCTTGATTGGTATGCAGGACCACTTTTGACCTTAGTAGGCAGACACAAGCCTGATGAGTGGTTTCACCAGCCTGCATCAGATAAACCTGACCTGTTCTTTTTATTGTCAGTCTAGAACGCAAACAATTAGGTGATTCATTGATTAATTATTTGAAAGGAAACTAGTCAGCAGCTTCTGTGATGACTAATTAATCATTTAGTGTAAGTCATTTTACATGCAAACATGTCAAGCATTCTTAAGTTACAGTCTCCTTACTGTGATCATTTGTTGTTATTTATTTTTCTCATGCAATAGTTGATTAAAATCTTTAGATTTTGGACTGTTGCTCGAATGAAACAAGATTTTTATAGATATTTCCTGGCATCTGCAACAGAAGACAGGTAAAAGTTAGGCTGCCTGCCCAACAGCTAATTTGGGCAGCTGCATCACATATAGGATAAATGATTAAAGATCAATCAAGTAAATAAGTCGGCCAATGGATCGATAATGAAAGTAGCGGATAGTTGCACGTCTTACTCAGTCCTTGTGTCAGATATATCGTGATCACAACCAATCAACAAAATAATGAGCACATAAAGACTTTAAAGTTTTTCAAAAACTTTCAAATCTGGAGAAAAATACCCACATTTCTGTCTTTCCAACCTCTTATATGTGAATATTTTCCACATTATCCTTGTTAAAACATTTTGGACACTAAAAGATAGATTTTTAGAATTAATAATAGCCCCCTAATTAAACATAGACAAGTATGCTAGTGGTATTTTAAAGTCCATCCTGTGTGCAGGATTTGGTGAGGTTTTTAAAATTATAGTCCCCAGCTGTTATCACATCTAATGAAAACTTTGGTCTCTAAACACACACGCAGCGCCTCGCTTGGCATGGAGTCAGTGCTCGTTGTTTACTCTGCGCTTCCTGTGTGTCTGGGCCCCCTTGCCCTCTTACATCACCCTATTCGGTGCTGGAGGGACACAACAGGGTGAAGGGGCCGACGGGTTAGGGGGGTAAGCGATGAGGTAGTTCATTAGTCCCCTGGCCCGTCCCAAATGAGATGCAGATCCATTCTCTCTGTGTTTCCCCGAGTTCCCCTTTTCTTTTTTCCTTTTTTTTTTTTTTTTAAGTTTGCCGCCCTTCTCCCTTTCCAGTCTTTTGATTTCACACTCCTGGTCTCATACTGTTTCCTCGTCTCTTGCTTTTCCTCATTTGCATTTTTCAAGAGAATGCATTTCCACCCTGTTTTTTTTTTTTAGAGGGTTAAGATTTGCCGATGTTGAACCTTGTTGGTGTTCTGACAGTGCGGCCACTCCTCGACTTATCTGTATGCCAGGAGACAGAGAACTCTGTGCTTAAGAGTGAAGCTCTTCTTGGCTTCATAAATATTCCATGCCTTGCCCTATATTCTTACACTGCACAATGTCTTGGCAAGACACTGGAGCTTCTCTTGATGTTGCATTAGGAATGAGCAGCAGTTGTAAGTTGTATTAATTATTACCAGTCACTATCATTTAAGAAGGATCATTTGAAAGCATGCCATCACTTCTTTGTACATATATCACAGCGGAAGTGTAGGCTTGTTTTCGCAGCAGGCCGTTTCGCTTTGAGATTGCTTTTTTTTACTGCTCTTCTGCACCGAAAGTCTCCCTCCCTAAGCTGTTAATGAGAAAACACAGTCATAAGAATGCGCTGTCATAGTTTGCCGATTCCGTCATACAGTGAGTCATGTGTTTTGCTGCGCTGTGGAGGACACAGGTTTTTCTTACCCTGACTTACGGGTCCCCTGCGAGGTTGATGAACAAGTAGAAAAATAGCAGTGCAGTGTACTGTCAGAGACCTGTGCTTAGTGTCCTGTGGAGACAAGAGTTTCCATTCAAGGTCACACGGACTCATTCTCTCCCGTCTTATGTTTTTGTTTTTATTGTGACATTCTTATTGCTTCAATATATTCATACTCTTGTTATAATTGAATGAATAAAACTAAAGGGCTCTTGTGCCCTGCAGTTTAGGAGGTGACTAAGTATTTAAGTGGCACCGGGGCAGCATTACATGAGGAATCTGGCTTTGCAGTGTGGGTATTTATAACCTGCTCCCACAAAATAATATGCTGTGAAATTGGATTTTTGCTAAATCACATTTTGTGTGGCAGCGTTACCAGTTGTCCCAGTTTTAACGCCGCTCCTTGCTCCCAATGTCATCAGCCAAACTGTAAAGGGCTGAATTCCTTTGTGATTGCACTTTGGGAGTGAATCTAAAATGAGCTTTGTAGAGCCTGTGCTACATTTTTCCAAAGCGACATTTGAAGTTGCACATATATTCTGTCCAACCTGACGTGCCTCTGACTGGGAAATGGCACTGAGTCTGTGCTAATTACCTGCTGATTCCCAACCTGCCACTCTGCTCCCACACTGTGCTCTTGCATGCATGCATACACCCGCTCCTGCAGGGGTTCCTTTACCATTTCCGCTGACTTTTTCAGATATCTTATTCCATTGTATTGCGTTTGCATGTAAATGGGTTCAGCTAAGTGCTTGAGGCTTTGTTTGACACCTACAGCTTGAGAGGCCCCTTGGGGAGACCCCACGGGGCCAGCTGAGCAGTGGTGCAAGGTGACGATGCAGTGTTCAACCAGTGATCACGCACAGCATGCCGCAGATTTCTGAACCTCCTCTGACCCACTTTGTAGGGTCTCATAGTTGTCGAATAGCCATTTGATACCCAGTTGGGGGGTAATGCACATAGCGACCATGCCATGACATCACTGCTTCAACACCAGATCATGTCAAGCCCTTAAAACTTTATTTAAACTTATTTACAGCACTTCTCTATAACATTTTGCCACCACCAGCATACACTACCATCCAACGTCTATTGATATTCTAATTATTAATTTGTAGAATGATGACTGGAACATGGATCCTTGCCAAACTTGAGACCAGCGTGAAGAGGACAAATAAAACACAAAGTCAGAAATCAAAATCGCGTTGGACATCTATAGAAAGACCGTGCTCACCAAATCCTTCAACATGTCTGAGATTTTGTCAAGCATTTGAAATGCTGACCAGATGTTTGGTGACCTGTGTATCTTTCTTCCTTGCCATCCAATTATAAGTACAACCAAAGTGTTTTTCCGTGTTCAGGGCTCGATGGAGGCTCGAGCATCTCAGGGGAAGTTGGTGTGCATTGATTTATGAATATGAATAATGTAAGTGATGTCACAAGGGGGTGGGTCTAATGGATTTTCGTTGGTGTCGTCCACTGGGTGCAGTGCCTCAGGGAAGCTGGAGTGTAAATATTGTAAAGAGGCAGTTACTCATTGTTGTGCTCCATTGATAGACCCCCTGCGTTGTGCTGTATGGGTTGTATAAACATGATAATAGAATTAGGCTGATCTTTCTATTTCTGTAATGATCTCACAAATGAATGCGCCACACGAGGACACACTGTTACATAAGAACGTGATAATTTGATTAGCGTGGTTGAAGTCATATTTTTGTCTGTCAGTGACAGCAGCTAGAACACAGAGTTCACGGATTGCTGAACACATTTGGTCATCGCATTCAGTACATCTGTGCAAACATTACTAAAGAATTCTCCTCAAAGCGTATGTCCCAATCGTGTTTGCTGTCAGGGGTCAGAGTGTGCAGCTTTCCAAATGCACTTGTTCCTGTAAGTGTGTCAGCTCAGGACGGGCAAATGTCCCTGAATCAAAATCAGACTTCTCTCATGTCCTTCCAGAGAAAACATTTTTAAAACCTTTTTTTGTGCGTCGCTGCTGCCAATCAGTGGATGGACACCCACTTTTAGAAACACTAACCTTTAGCACTTCTAATGATCAGGAACTTCCTGTGATATCTTATTAAAGTATGCATTTGAAAAGGAGTTGCAGTAGTAACTTCTGAAATGATTTGTTGACTATTTTCAACTATTAACTACTGTCAACTATTTTGATTATCAATTAAATTCTACGTACTTTATCTAGCAGCAATACCATCCACTATTCACGATAACATTCTCAGAATCGAAAAGGTTTTGGTTTGTTGCTTTTCTTAGTTTAATGTCACGGATTAAATTCTAAGTCCTGAAGAAGTCCATCTGGAAAGTTATGATGACAATTTATATATAATTTTTTTCATTGATAGTATCGAGCCATATTGGTACAGATACTGTATATCGGTATATGTTGTCCGATATGAGAACTTTCCTTTTAGAGATTAAATTGCAGAAAAAGATGCTTGGGTAACGATGAATTAGTGAATTCCCAGTGAACATACTTAAACACATTGTTAAAATATATCTTTATTGGGCTTCAGCTGATACTAGATGTGATCGAATATGGTGATATTTGCAATAATTATCATAATATTGAACGTTGAACAGCTGTTATGGCATCTTCAGGCATTTGTTTAGAGACCAGGCTGGTGGAGTTAACTACAGGTTAATTGGCCTGATGTGACGGCATGCACGCAGCGCTTTAACATACAGACATGGAGGACGGGGAAGAGGAGCTGATATATATACATTTTTGGAATATTAAAATATGTAATATTTGGCCCCAAAAATCGAGTATCGGTTGGGCTCATTTAACTAATAAAAAAAAAATTGTAACCACCTCAATCAGCCATAGTTCAGACTTTTTCTTACATTCTGTGGAGTTTTGTTTTACCTATCATTTTCAGCTATCTATCGTACACTCTGTTCTCCCAGCAGTCTTGTTGCCAGACAGTCAGAGTGCTGCATCAATCAGCCCTTGTTTCAGTCCCTTGCCACACAGCAGTACTCCTCTCTCTCAGCTCCCATCCCATTTTCCTCCGGAGAGCTTCAGGTTTCATTGGTATTCATTGTCAGTGCCGTCAACATACCAGAGTGTGTTACATTCTCATTCTCTTCATCATTGACAATATAGATCTCAGTGATTGTCTGACCAGTCGCCCACAGTCCTTTCAGTCAGCCAACTCTTTGTGGCTCCAGTTCTCAGGTGCATGGGGAACTTCTACAGGATATGAAGGAACACAATACTCCTCTGTCAGAGCTACACTTGCTCCTATCGCCTTAGTTGTCTTATATGCCCTTAGGGATATGTAAGAAATTTAGAAGCGAGGGTTTTTACGATTCGTCATCTGAGAAGTCGTAACTGAAGGCCTTGGGGTTGTGTGTAGCATCGTTTGTTTGCAAAAATGTGCAGGGATTTGGATGATGATTGCAGCTCTGTAAGTATTTTCCCTCACTGCAATGACGTAGATGATTGGAGTGTTTATATGTCACTGCATTTTTTTTTCATTTTAAATTAATCTCTGAGCCCATCTCTGGCTCTCAGCTGTTTTTCTCCCACAAAGTTGCATTTTGTTGCAAAATTGCACTGAACCGATCCTAGTGTTCATCTTCTCCTCTATGTTTATCTCACTCCCAGTCCCCCCCACCTTCCTCCTTCCTTTCTGCCCTCACTGTCATTGCAGTGTTTTGGCTGCAGTCCCGTTGCCATGAAGAGTCCACAACAATGGCCCCTCTCTGTCAGAGCACATCGCTGCCCGAGGAATGCTTATTTAATAGTGGCATGCTTCGACAGGGGAAACACAATGTCTTGTCTCCCAGCTGGACTCTTTCATAGACTGCTGTTCTCTCAGGCTATCAGACTTCATCCAGCTCAGGGTCATCAGTAACCGCCTCCGTTTCCCAGACTGATGACATCGCTTTTCCATGAGCCGATCTGAGCTCAGACAATCTTTGCCATGAGGCCTGATATCTCGCTGAACGCTACTAGAATCTGTAGTTGCAGTAGTGAGAAGTTGTTTATTTGGCCAACAGCTATTCATGCAGATTTTTGTCCAGCAGTGTGTTTGGGAAAAAAAAACAAGTTATAAGGCTTGTTTTAGAAGCACAATGTACAGTTGCACACTCTATAGAAAGCTAATCAATTCTCTTTAAAGCTGCACAGCATTGGTCTCGCTGCTCATTGGTGCTCTTCTATGCAAACTTTTGAATAGCACAGCATTTGTGGAGTAAATCAGTGCATTCACTGTCTCAATGTGACACCCTCCCCCTGCGGTCCGTGTTGTTTTTAGCCAAAGTCTGAATAATTTACAGCATGTTGCCCCAGTGTTTACCTTCAGAGACTATGCAGAAGTAACTGCGCTCCGACATGGTTCCACAGGGAGCGCAGGGGTACAGTGCTGAGCGGACAAAGCCAAGTGTCCCTCCCATGAGGGTCTTTGTTCGGCCATCAAAGCCTGGGCAAACTAATGTTTGAGTAGGAGATTCAAGCAGCAGCCTGCCAAATGTGAGTCATGGTGCTGTGAGTGAAGCTGCTGTCCCAACAAACAGGACCAGCTATTCACTTATCAAAAAAACATTATAATCTCAGACTGGTGGTGACTCATGAGCCTGAACAGGCTCCTGTCTAGTAGTTTTTATCAAAAAAGAAGTTTGACTACGTCTGGGAAGATGGTCGCTATGATTCTGTTTTGCTAAGTAATTCATTTCACCTCAATAGAATCATCAGGATGCCAAAAAGCAATTACTGTGTTTTGTTCTGCCAGGGAGCAGGGCCATTTGCTCCGGCCGGCCTGTCGATAAATCAGTTGCGCAGAGTAGAAATGGTATTAGCCGTAGAGTCAGAAGGGGCAAGCTTAAGACCTATTATCTTGTGCTTCTGAACAAAAGCTGTAATCTCTGCAGCAGATGATGTTGCTCAACAATCAAAGAAACACTGTACAGAAACAGAGGAGCTTAGATTGTTTCTTTGGAAGTTGTTCTGTTATATTATGTTGTCACAGTGCTGATATTAAAGAAAAGAGCCATCGACTCCACCCCTTAGACTCGATACATGAAGCTCTTTCTCGAGGAAGTTTACGTCATCCACAATAAACCACTTCAGAGGCCCGGCAGTGACAGGAATGAAGACCGACTGGTTGAGTTCCATCTCTGCGCTCGTCTTACCTTTTACCTTGCCATTTACTCGCTTGTTTTTATTCTTTGTCTATCTCTTCGACCAGCTCCTGACTCGGATCTGAACACAAACCCGACAAGGCCTGACCCAGAGGGGGAGAGCAGTCCACCGAAGATGGACAGCACCCCAAGAATGGAGTCTCCTGCTAAGAAAGATGCCGACCGGAGATTAAATACCCCAACAAAACCTGACGCCATCGCTCGATCACCTGGGTCACCTGCATCACCTGCACAAAGATCGAAACGGAAGGAAGGTAAAGGAAAAGAGATATTTCACCTGTAATGTACCGTGCTTATCTGCCAATCATTCTGTGGTTTAGTCAATTAGTTGTTTGGTCTATAGAATGTCATAAACTGCTGGAAAATGTTGATCAGTCTGCTTCCCGAAGATGACGTCAAATGTCTTGTTTTGTTATATGATATGATACGTAGTTCACTGTCACAGAGGATTACAGAAAATAGAAACTGTTCACATCCTCTTCAGTCAAGATTAAACTGTCCAATATCTCTGAATACAGCTTCTTAAATGTGAATATTTACTTTTTCAATTGTCCTCTCTGACACTAAACTAAATATCTTTGGAGTTGTGGACAAAACAAGACGATTCATGACGTCATCTTGTGACCAACTTCCACAAATGTAAAACAGTACAGACCAACAACTAATTGACTTCAGGGCGGCAATATCTGTCACCGCAGCTCAATAACATCTCAGTGGAAACGGACTTAAACTGTCATTAGAATAATATTCATGACATCAAAATACTGAGTGAAGTTTAGAAAGAATGAAGGACACAGACATCAGTCACTATCAATCTGCTCCCTTCAGCCCAGGTGATTCACAATTACTCAAATCAATGAATTGGTTATCAAAATAGTTGGTAATTCATTTCATAGTCATTGCTTGCAGCTCTTAACAACCTTGATCAAAGGTAAAACTTCTAATGGAAGCTATATTTGGCCTGACATGAAGCAGCTCTTCCAGTAGTGCAGCTACATCTGCAGTCTGCTGGAGTTTGGTCAGCTCTCCTGAGGAAAGTTAATGCTTCAGTGTCTTGAGTTACAGTGACCACATGCTTCAGACGTGAAGTTAAATCCAATAGAGCTGCTACAGTTTGTCTTCCAGTGTTGGAACAAGAGTGGAACAGAAGCTTCTGTGTGAGAACATCTCAGCTTTAGGCTCAGAGGTTTTAAGCACAATTGAATTAGTAAAGAAAAGTAGCCCAGTAAAAATATGGACAATGAGCTTTCTTGGTAAGTTGAGAGCTAATGCTGACCAGTACCATGCACTGCGCCCTAATGAAAGGTGGGTGAAGGAAACGTGAATAGGAATCCCATTTCAGTGAGCGATGCCAAGAAGGCATTTAGTTTGACCTCATGGCACCATCTCTATTTTCATAATGCCACCGCTTGAACTGCTTGCAGACACCGGCTAACAGCACATGCAGACTCTAAGGAACATGTTTGAGGGTTTTGGGAGCGTAAGCCTCTTTTCTCTCTCCCCTTTATTCGTTATCCATTAATCCATTCACTGTGGTCATGGTCTTTATTTCCTTAGCGCGAAGTGACGCGGATAAACCCCCACAGAGCCTCAAACTGCTCCCAAAACTGTAACAATGCGTCCAGTTTTGATACCTTGTTGTGACCTGAGCCACTTGAATTGTACCAACACATTTTGTGGTTATTCACCAGCGTTTGGTCTATTTTAGAGAAATATGAAGCTGAGTCTTCAGTCTCCTAATTCCAAAAATGACCCACACTTCCTTTTTGTCCTTCAAGTTCCTTTTCCGCTGGGTTTGCAAAGCTCATTACTTGTGAGCATGTGCACCACCCAGAGGGGTATAATGAAGATGAAAAGCACTCTCCAGCTCCTTAATTAGTTAAATGAAATGGTGAAGCTTGTAGTTCAGTTGGGAGCGGTTGCTCCTGGTAATGCCCAGTTATATTTTGTTACATCTCAAAACAGTTTCCTCTGAAAGCAGTGATTTGCTTCTGTTTAAATCCCCTTTCACACCAGACAAAAAACCCACCAACATCTGGATTTTGTCTTCAGCAGGAGAAGGGTACAATTGGCATACACTCCTCCCACGTCAAATGACGCTGCAGCAGTTTTGGGTGCTTGTCTGATCACTGTGATAGAAACATGACACCCAGGTCGACAAGCTAATTTTCGCCCCTCTTCCAACGCGATACTGTGACACACGAAATACTTTTCCATCCTTCTCCGTTCAAGCAGTGCTTAAACATACTTCAGTCAGTGTCAAGTTTTAAAAAGAGACTGAAGTTAAAGGTTAAAACCGATGCAACCACTGTAAACACTGTCACTGTAAATCACTGGCCTCCATGCTGCTTTTCCACCTGCTCACTGTTTTCTGCCACGTTTGTGATACACCAGAAAAAAAGAAAAAAAAAAGGAAAGGCAGTCTCTTGTTATGGAAATGTAAAAGGGTTAACCATCTTAACCATGCACATGTGTGCTATTTTGGTGTAAACATTGTCTAAGAAAACCTTGTAGGTGGCGTCAAGGGCGTTTCCACTGTAATGACGTTGAAAATGGCATACTCGATGCCATTTTCAACTCTATGTGGAAAATTTGACACAAATAAGCATGACATTTCAAATATTTAGTAAAAGAAAATCTAATAAGATTATAACATGACAATGAAATACAGTTTATCTTCTAACCCAGAAAGATCGTAGTAAACAGCACATATGACAACAAACAAACACGTTTATAGACATTGTTTTTTGTCTCTTTAGAACGGAACTTTAAAATAATGTTTGTGTCAACTCATTATCAGACAGAAGGCAGATTAGGGAAATGCAGCTGGCTTTTCATCGACAGTGCACAAAAAACGAGTATTGAAATGGTTTAGAATATTCTGTACCTATGTACCGATAGTTTTGACAACACAACTAAGCAATATATCCTGCAGTGCTGTTATTATACCACAATTTAGAAGCAAACGAAACAATACGGAGGCGACATTTTGAGAAAGTGCCAGAATGTGTGTGTACAGTCTGGAGCCCCAAACGCTGCACCTAGCAGCGTTTTCTAGGCCATTCTGTTTTTGTCTCGGCAGCTTTGTGCATGTGACGTTATGATTAACACGGTGCTGAGTTGGTAACAGCAGCACATCACACTGACCAAGGCCGTGCACATGGGCCTTCCATAGTCCTATAAATATCAAAGTGGGTCAGGGGTGGTTCTTAGGGGAGACTGCATGGCAGATTGTTTTTCGTGTTTATGATTCACGCCTCTGCCTATTAGACACTGGAAGGATGAGTTCCTTTGTGCTTGACGTTGAACATCTGGTCTGTGAAGATGAGGGAGGTGATGTGGTGTGAAGACTTCAGAAAGAGCCAGACTGCATCCTGTACCATTGTTTCCCTTTGGTGAACAAGTTATTGGCAATACACTAAGAATGTGTGTGTGTGTATATATATATATATATATATATATATATATATATATATATATATATATATATATATGATTTCACATGGGAGCTGTTTTGATTAATAGACCTTACAAGCTATTTATTTGGGTGGGCTGCAAAACTAGATTAAGTGAAATACTGTCATAAAAACATCCTTCTCTAATAAAGCACACGCTCACTGTAGGATTGGAATTAAAATGTGAGGATTATGTTATCTAGCTGCAATTCTGTTTTCTAAAATAATAATAAGTGACTGCATAATACAGCACAGCTTTTCTGAGTGCGGCAAATCAGCCTTCTCTGTAAGAGCAAACAATTTTTGGAACTCAGTACCAAGTGATATATAAAGCCGAGCCCACACATACACGGGTATTTCTGTTAACTGGGTGTTAGAAAACAAATCTCAGTGCACACGAGCGCTTTAGCTCAGTTTGAGAAGTAATTTCCAATCAACACACCTTGAATCGCATAGCTCATGGCCATGCAGGTACACTGGACATGTGCGTGGTGTTGTAAACAGGAAGCAGATTGTATACTCCGGTCGGTTGCAATTCTATGAGCGAGGCAAACGTGACTTGCTGACTAATTATCCAAGAAGATTCTGTGACGACATCCTTGCATTTTCAATGTCAGTTTGTGTCTAAATATAACGTTACACAATATAACATCCTTTCTAGGGTACAAAGTGAAATACTCATAATATAATAACATGGAACTCAGAGTTCACATTTGCTAATGATGCTACAAACACTGATATACGTGTGCGTCTGCGTCATCATTTCCAAAAGTCTCAGTTTCCTTTCTGTCCAGGGCTGCAATTGATGATTACATAAATTAGTTTTTTTGTCCATGTTGAGGTCTTCAAATGTTTTTGACCAGTAGTTTAAAACCCGAACACATTCAGTTTTCAGCAAACTTCATATCTGAAAAGCTGTAACAAGTGAATTTTTGCCATTATTGCTTAAAAAACAACTATTTATCATCATCAACCCATAGACTAATTGATGAAATACATAATTATTTCAGCTCTTAAGGTAAAATATTTGAACTGGTATAGTCTTTGGAGGACATTCATAAGCAAAGGGTGTCCAGGAAGTAGAACCAGCTATCATCAAAGTCTGAATTCTTGAAATGGCTCACTTCAGTGTTGGCTTGCACTGCCGTTCCTCTCGCCTATTTTTTTCTTCTTCTTTTCACTGAGTGGTTCCTCTGAGGTATTTGAAAGGAATGTTGTGTGTGAGAGAGACATCGGAGACGTCACAGGGAGAAGACTCGTATGTAAGTGCTCCCCTGTATTCATAACATATCACAGTCAAACATGCACCCACGACCAGATGGCACAGGAGATTTATTGAGCCTGCCACATGCTGCAGCTTTGATGTGGAGAAGATTGGCTTCTATGAGGATTTTTTCTTCACATGTTCGTTCTCTGTGTTGGAGAATATAGGACACATCAGCCTCATCCATTTGTTGAGCATCGGCGTCAAAATGTTGACGCTGCCAGCTTCCTGTCATTGTCTTGTGGCATGCATTTCCTTGTGGTGACATTTTTTCTTTTTAAAGTTTTAAGCGTCTGCTGTGTTGCAGCAGTGAAGAAAACATTTACTCAGATATTTCTGTTTATCAGACGGGCTGTGCGTCATCGTTGCCCCGAGACAGTTTTGGGTTGAGGAAGGTCGGACGGGCAGCTGTTATGGCACTGTGAATGGTACAAAACATGTGGCTAATAGAACATCTGACTTTAGTGCTTTGTTAACAAAATACTATTTTTAGATATACTGAATTATAAAACACACAGTAAGCTCTTTTCACCCCATAGTGGATACGTAGCATTGAATTATGTATTCCGTGCATAACAAGTGGCCCTCAAGGATTCTAGCTACGGTTAGCCTGACTAACCAGCTTTAATTACGTCCTTAGTAGCAGTATTTCAGCCCTAATTGTCCATTATGGAAGTGTGTCATGAATTTCATTTGGTGAGATACCAAGCTAAAAATTCCCAGATATTGAATTTCTCTCAGGCTGTGCTGGTTTGTTTCGGCTCGCAAGGAAACATGAAGAAATGTCAAGTTTTATTAACTTGTTCAAAAACAAGTACTGCGTCACCGAGGTCTCTCATGGCTGAATGGTTTGGACTTGATGTAAGTTTACTATGTGACACCTCTCACTTACACAGCATCTCCTTCTTCTCCCTCTACTCTCATCCCAGACATCATAAAGTCAGAGGAGAGGCAGAAGCTCGCCAAGGAGCGGAGAGAGGAAAAGGCCAAATATCTCGGTAAGTGGAAAGGAAGGGTTGGGAGCACGAGCTAGTTACATATGAAGAAGGCTCCCTCTAGTGTTGGGGTGAAAAAGTGTCGCTGCTGAGCTGGCAGGCTGCAGATGGCTTGCACATGCAGCACAGGGAGGTTAAAAGGGGGAGTTTGAATAGTTTGGGCTTTTGTACAAAAGTGACTTAAATGAGCAAAAGCCAAGCAGCCACCATTTTAACCAAAGACGCGTGATCGCTCATTTTCCACATGCATGCTGAAATGAGCATTTGCTCATCGTGTTATTTTATTGTTTGACTCATTAGCGCTTTAACTCACCTCTGCACCAAAATGTGCTTTTGAGTTAAGTAGGGATATTCTTCACACAAAAATGACGAAAAAGAAACACTGTATTTTTTTCTTTATCCACATGTGTTAACAAAGTTAACTGTTCGCAGCTTTTTGCAGTGTGATGAATATCTCTTTCGCAACTTCACTGAGTCATCAAAGCACCCAAATCCAAATTGGAGCGAAATGTTCTCCTTTCATTGGGCGTCATATGAATCGACACATCCGTGACTGCCGATGCATCTCTCTGCCAAGTCTTTTATTTTTCTCACAAACACGCGGCTGTCACGTTGTCGCTCGGCTACACGCTGCTCAGAAACACTGCTTTGCATGATTGACAGTTGCCTCTGTCTTCTCTCTCACCCCTTCCCCCCCTGCAGAAGAGCTCAGCATGCTACAAGGTAAGCCACTCACCTATGTGTATGTGGTGGTGGTGGTGGTGGTGGTGATGGTGGTGTCCTGATTCATTCTGTTACATCTGGGTGTCTCAAACGTGTTCAGTAGTTTTATCTAGAGTTGGGCAATCAACCAAACACTCACCAACATACAGACACCAGGAGTCGCTGAACAAGCTTGCTCATGTTGGTATGTTTGTTAAAAACTCATCGCATATGGCTTCAAATTGCATGCTTCATTTCACCTCTTACTTAATAACAAAGCAGCATCTGAAATAATCAGCACCAACGTCAATCTTTCTTTAAAGTCTGTTTGAGTCTGTTTTAAATATGAGCGTTTTGTAGACATTTTGCAGTCATTATCTATCTATGTTTTAAAGAACGCACATAAAGGAGTTACAATATTGAATTTTGGCCGTATTGCCCAGCCCTAGAGCTCTTTCATTCATTTAATCCTCATGGTGTTTCTTAATTTAAAATCATGGTTGTTTTATTTTTTTTCTTCATCGCAGGAATTTCAACTAATTATAAACTTTTTCTCTCCCTGAACATCATCAGTGTGTCTTTTTTTTGTTGCTAAATTCATGTAGGCATAGACTGACCTCTTAACCAATCATATATCCCTGCATCAAAGCTTGCCGTTTCTCAGTTCAGATATATGAAGATGTGACGTGCTCTGAGTTTGAACTCATGTTCATCCACATTTTCCAACTGCAGAAACCACTATGATATATATGGCTATATATATATAAAGACAACATGTTTGAACCACATGCCACAAAACTACTATAATTACCATCTTGCTGGAGAAATTGGAGGTTTTAAGAAGAGCTTGCAGCCAGATTTCTCTTGGCTGTGAATTCACATCCAAACAACTTTTACATTGCCAGACACAAAATCACACAGTGCAGAATGTTCCGAAAAAGAAGAATATGTAAAGTAGTTTTCGCTTGGGTCGATATAGAGCTGCATCGTTATGTATTGGAGACATTTTTCTCCTTTTAGCTTTTGTCATCTTGCAGGGTTTTGTCAGCTTGGTACTAGACAGAAAATTTAGAGTAGTTGAATAGTTGGTGTTGTTTATTCCATCATAGTTAGAGAGAAATTGGTAAAATAGCGTTGAAACATGCTTTTGTTTCTCTTAAAACCTTTTTGGACATAGAATACAGAATAAATTCATAATCATGCCGTATATCCTCCAGACACTGATTTCTTTAAACTGTCACACTCGTACTTTCAGTCGTACCCCCTCGTCTAATCCCGGTGTGTGTTCGACAGCAGTAAGATGACTTTGACACACTTTGGAGCGTGGATCAGTCTAATTGGGCGATCACCGGGCGTGCCAGATGGTACGGGGTCTGATTTAATACTCTCAGTCAGACCTGGATAAAAGATAAGATCCTGCCAATGCATGTGTTTACAAGACCAGCTTAAAAGAGATCTTATCAACCATCACCCGTAGTATCACTAGGCTAGTAGTATAAGGGGCACTGCTCCCTAAAGAAAAAATCCCAAACACATCCTATCTCGTATCTTATCGTTTTCTTGTCACGTTTAAATGAATCTTTGAAAGACTTGCGTCAGGAAATCATCCGGGACTGCACAGAAGCTTTCCTCTTGTCTTATCTGTCTTTGGTGGGACCGTATGAATTCTTCATGTGCCAGAGCTGGAGCCGCGTGCCGTTTATGATTATTTAATGGTCTTACTGTAGTAGGTCCCGAAGCTACTTGTCAGCGCTGATCACTGTCAGGAGAGAGCTGAGGAACGCATTTTAAAGCAATGTCAACTTAAGATATTCAGAACTGGACGTCTATTTATCAGAACTCCTGGTATAGATGCACGAATGACCGATGGTAAAGGTGACTCTGATGCTTGTGAGCTGAAATAATTCAGGCTCTCATCATAGTTTGGTGTCACCATCAATCACCCAACAATTTTCAGGTCATTTTCCCCTCCTGCAACCTGCACCTGTAGTCTGGAAAACTACCAAAATACGTCCAATATTCAGCTAGACTTGATTTGTTTGGAAAAAAGTGGATGCAGTCTTTCTGCATATAAGTTTGTGACCTTAAAGGTTTTCCATGGAGGAGAGAGGAAATGTTATGGATGTGGGAAACTGTAGTCTATCCCAGCAAGCCCTGAACATTGCATTTGAGGGCAGTTGAAGCAGTTCCCTCCCTCCCTGGTTCTCATCGCAGCTCAACGAGTGAATTATGGAGCAGTTTCCACTCTACTACATATTTTTAAAGATGTGTCCTCTCTCAAATTGAGGCCATTGAGCTGCGAGGAGCTGAGATACGCACTGCAGCAGATATTCTCCTCTGCCTCAAGGTGCTTCTGTGCAGCACCTCGGTATTACTCAGCTTTCCTTTCCCTTCTCAGATAAAAGCATAACTGTGTGCCTCCCCAATAAATTGTAACCTCTCTAGACTTCAGCATCTCTGCAGTGATCCGTCACCGTAATCTGAAATCCACAATCCACAACCAGTTGCTTTTGTTGCATCGAGTGCTCTTGAAAAGCTAAGCCTAGGACGATTCTTCATGGAGGTTTTACTTTTGCAGTTTAAAAGAAATATGGCGATTTGTGTACACAGAGAGGCGGCTGCAGAAGGCTTCTTAACACCCTCTTTAAATGGCACTGGGACAAGGAGACGATTTCCATATCAAAGTGTTTGGTTTATTGAAGCTGACGCGGAGGCTTGATGCGATTAGCGTGGTGTAAAAGTGTCACTTCAGAAGCTCTGTAGCTGTATAACCCGGCATTATGCAGGATTCTGTCGAGAAGTCAAGTAATTGAATTTATTTTTCCAAACACAAAGAACGATTGAAGTGGAAGGGCAACATATTTATTTCAAAGGTGGCTTTTAACATCAGAGGCTTGACTTTTTTGGGGATATTTCCTTCAAGCTTCAAACAGGATTTTTTCTAAAATATCCCAACCTATCAAAAGATGTGTCTCAACAGATTTCACATAACGCTTTTAAGCCCAAACTGATGAAAGTCATGCATACCCGTACCTACAGTATTCTGAAAGGACAGGGAAGAGAGAGCGGGCTCCTTTGTCCTTTGTGTTCTTTAGGTCAAATCTCACCTTCTTCACCGTGTTTTTTCTGTCCTATCTTAGCTGCTAAAAAGACCCAGTGGCTGGAGAAGGAGGAGAAGGCGCGGCAGCTGAGGGAGCAGCAGCTGGAGGGCCGCCGCAGGAAGCTCGAGGAACAGCGGATCAAGGCGGAAAAGCGACGATCCGCCCTGGAGGAGAGGCAGAAACAGAAACTGGAGAAGAATAAAGTACGTTCTGGCAACAACACAGTCACCATCTATTATGTATGTGATGGTGTTCTACTTTTGCACTGATATCCAGAGGTGAAATGTTATAACGCCCTCCCTCACCGGAATGGCAACAGAACAGGGTCAGTTGCAGAAGAGAAGATTCAGCTCGGCATGGTGCTCGACCCACTGTGCCAGCAGTTCTGCATGTTCACTTTTGGTGCATTTAAATAACTACTTTCTGTCCTATTCTGTTATTCTCTTCAGGAGCGCTATGAGGCTGCCATCCACAGGTCAACCAAGAAGACGTGGGCAGAAATCCGCCAGCAGAGATGGTCCTGGGCCGGCGCGCTGAGCCAGAACTCCAGCCAGAAAGAAGGTGAGCACATGGATCCAGTCTGGATGGGACTCGCTTGAGATCAGATCCATATCACTTGTGTGAAGCAGCTGATGCAAGTTATCGATGCTTTTATTGATCACAGATTCTGTCTGTTAAGGTTTTTATTCGTCATTATTGGCTTTTGAGGTTCTGTGCCATTAACCTTTTACCACTAAGTCCATTAGAGTAAAATTATTTCAGCATCCGTCAGCCATCATGCAGCTCCTTTACGCTGTTTTTACTGAAGATCATTAGTACATTACTCTTTACTACGTCCTTGCAGAGGAGACCTTAGACTTGTTCATCAACTGTGCTGTTAAAGATGGATTTATAATTATTTTTAATCATGAATTCATCTTTTTTCTTAAATGCGATTATCTTCAAATTGCTTGTTTTATCCGAAGTTGTTATACACAACAACAAAAAACTGAGAAAAGTCTAAAATCTTTTTTTCTTGAAAAGCTGGAACCAGGAAATGTTTGGCCTTTTTGCAAGATAATTGCCTTAGAAAAAAAGATAGCTATCATAATTTTTGTTGAACTGAACAGTGTAGGTACTGCAGTGGTGGCTTGTGTCTCAACAAATTGGACAAGAGGAAAAAAAAACCTCACTCAGCCATTTTTTTTGTTATTATTCTTTAGTCGTAGTGATGTTTTATTCCAACCAAGTACTATTTTATCTCTCTTCCCCTCATTAATAGTGGAGGAGCAGCCTCCCTGATAAAGCTATGAAGCATTGCAGCCTGACGTTGGTGCATTATTAGCTCCATCAGGTGAAAAATACTTGTGTTATCTACTTCTCCAGCTGGCTCAGTCATGCGTACAGTGTTTTATGCTGTCCTGGCTTTGGCATAAGATGTGGGCAGGTGCACCGCCAGGAACGCTGCCCAGACATATTTGGGCAGCAGTGAAGGTTTTGTTTTGTCATATTTGAATCTTCTGTCACGCTTCCTCCACCTTATTTCACCTTTTCCTCCGATGTGTTAGTTACTGCAGCTCTGTCCTAGCAGGCTGTTTGCCTCTCAAACATTACTTCGCCCTGATCATGACCAGCCCATATCGATCGCACAAGTGAAAATTTATTCTGCTGCTTCACTGCAGCAGGCAGGGATTTATGGACTTAGCAGCAAACTTTATTATGCCTATTTTGAATTGATAAATGTCCCGACAGTCCTACAGCAGCTGAGATCAGTCTGCATTGACTGCGGAGGCTGGATGATACTGTAGAAGTGATGTTGTAACAATGCTGCTCCTGTCCGTATGTGCCATCTACCAGACTTAAAGCTATAAATCTAAAGAGACCCGACTTTTATCTCATGTCATGTAATCGCCTCTGCCATATGCCAGGGGAATTATTGACTCTCTAATCAATCTCTCGCTTCCCTCCTCCCTCACCAGCCTGCTGCCTGTCAGATGGTGGAAGTAAACAAGCATAAACTGACTGCAGTGGAATGACGCAGAGTTCAGAATGTTATTTAGGAAATGCTCCAGAATCTTGGCCACTGTCAAAAGAGCGAACTGCCTCATTCATTGCTTTATTAGACAAGGCCTGCTTTAATACTGTGCCTCCATTACACTAATGTTCTGTGAATCATGCCTGACGACATCTGGGTGAAGCAGAGTGTTTATATTCCTTTAATACGCTGCAATCAAATAGAGTTGGGATGGATGTAAGTTTTGCACATGAATTGCACAAATTTTGCCCTTTTCTGAAGCCAGTTCACATCGTCAACTTTGCAATGAGGTGATATTTCCCCGCAGCCTCGTTCCATCACTCGTTTGGTTGTTATGGTTGTGTTGAGGTGTCTCTTCTGGGTCATCGTTTGCATTGGTAGCTTTCAGGGTTCTTCATGAGTGTGGTTGACATGCTTTTTCGGAATTGGTATCGTTGTAAAGTCGGCACAAACCTTCAATCTTTCATCTGGAGTTTTGAGAAGAATCTTAAAGGGTCATTTCAACCAGGTCCCCTCAAAGAGTCAACATATCTTCTCACTTACCTCAGTAGAATAGAATTGAGTTTGTCGTGCTAACAGCATTACAAATGGCCTTTTTAAAATAATCATAAGCAACTAAAGATGTCCCAGGTTACACTGAATTATCCACTCGTGTCACTGCCAGCAGTTTTCACTGCTTCTCTGGTAAAGAAATAATACAAGTGAAAAGTGTTAACAGTGCATTGTTTGGATTATCCAGATTAACAACAACACTACAATAATTGTTGCCAATAAACGTTTTCAAAAGCCATTTTTCTTTGTATTGTTAACCGGCTGCCTTGACAATCGATTTTCTTGTTAATCAGTAATAATATATGAAATAGACTCAGGCCAATATTGTTTTCTTGTGCTGTATAAATACAATCTGTAATTTATTATAGTATATTTTAAAAACCTCGGGTAATAAAACTATCTGCAATGCTAAATATCACAAGAGGTAGGCGCTTTGGATGAACTGACCCTTTAAAGACTGTAGCATTTATGGAATTCAGAAACATTAAACATCATTTTTGACACATGTTTTGTGCCATGGATGCCCGCCTACACACCTAAAGGCGGGCTGAAGTGAACATATGGTGCGCTGTGTGCGTGCATGCACCGTAACAGAGTGGATATTATTATAGACGCGTTCAGCGCGCAGGAATCCGCCTTAATGGCGGTTGCTCACATTACCGATTGGTTGCTTCACAGTGTGTGGGTGTATGTTTGTGGAGGCATCATTCGAGCACAACGCATTACGCCCCAGAAGTTCCCATTCTTCCTCTCAACCATGTGACCTGTGTGAACATCTGTGTGGCGCTCTCTTGGCTTCTTAGGCAGATGCTCTGTGTCAACGGTCAACCTGCCCAAACACGTGGACACTGTTATAAACAAGCGACTGTCCAAGTCCTCCGCCACGCTCTGGAACTCCCCCAGCAGAAGTAAGGCAACATCTGGAATGCCCCTCCCCCCCTCCTGTGTAATTGTCCATCACTCTGCCACCGTCTCTGAAACCCGTCCGTCATTGTCTTCTATTTTTTTTTTCAGTTCCTCTCTCTGATTTCAGTCCCTCTCTTGTGCTTGATGGTTGACAGCTGACTCATTTCCATCTTCCAAAACCACTATGAGTTCTGTTTTCGTTGATTTTTTTCTCCTCAGAGGTTGGGTCAGGTTTTTGTTTGACATGCTCTGCACGCTCGTGTTTTAATGTGTGTAATGTCCAGTGTTCATATTTCGTTTTGCCATCTTTTATATATATATCCTTTTGGTTGGTTCATTGTGTGGTGGTCATGTCATGTGTTTGCACAATCCAATTGATCCTTTTGTTCTCATTTTCATCACAACACACTGGATATGGGATGTCTTTTTATGCTGATGGAATGCTTCATTGATTGATTTATATGGAGGTGGTTGTTGTTCGTAATTGACAAATACTCCTGTGAATCAAACTTTCTTCACGCTTCGGATGAGCGCCTTTTAAAAATTAAACCGGGTCACGATGTACTCCTGCAGAGAAGGAGAAACTTCTCAAAGTAAAGTTAGTGACGGAGTGAGTCAGCATTTTTCAGGAGATAATGTATTCTGAAAAACTCCCCCGGAGCAGGTACTGCTCCTGTGTGACGCTGGAACAAATAACAGATAGGTGACTTCTCTGTCCCTCATTTCGCTCTCCTCCTCAATCTCAACACAACAAAAAGAAAGGTGTCTTCCCCCATTAAATACCGATGAGTCCACATTCTTCTACTTCTCTGCTTGTATGCTTAAGGCTGTGGTTATAAATAACCAGCTCACAGTCTAGACAAGTTTTTCAAATAACTCTCTCTCTCCTGGGTGGGACCACTACAGCCCAAGGTTATAGTAGACACATTCACTGAGCTCATTTTCTTCCTCTTGTAATCTGTTTGGGTGGCACTGAGGTGTGTTAATTAGGGCTTTTGTGTATTTTTGATCAGGTCTTTATGGCTCGTGGGCATATTACTACATGTGACCCATAACCTCAAGTACTGTTTCTTTTCATTTCCTGTTGGTGACAAATTTAAGACTTAATTTTAAGTGTCGGTGTCTGGGTAATGAAGGTCTCTGCAAAGAATGATTCTGAATGGGTCCATGTTGCTCTGATGCTACAACCTCTGGAGGACATCAATCGAAGACTCATCATTTGGAGTTAGTGGAGAAACATACGTTCATCAATCTGTTCCTCCTCCCTGCAGCCCGTGGCCTTGCACTGAGTCCATGGGAGAGCAGTATAGTCGACCGGCTGATGACGCCGACGCTGTCATTCCTCGCCAGGAGCCGCAGTGCTGCGAGTGTCCTCAACAATGGCAAAGATGGTCGTAAGTTGGCAAAAACAATAGGCTAACATTGGTTTCTTCCTCGCAGTTAATTACGCTGGCGTATAGATTTTTTTGCTAAGTTTAATTAAACTTGTATTTTCTCCTCAGACTCTCCTCTCTGCCCCCGTTCAGCCTCAGCCAGTCCCCTCACCTTGTGTGCCCACCAGCCCCACCACCGCTGCTCCGACCGCTGGAGAGTGACGTCCAGCACGCCCGATATCACCCAGCGCCAGCACAGACGGAGCTCCACACCTGTAAGTCGGCCAATTAGCTTTTTGTCCTTGCGGCTGTCCTCTCTGACAGATACATATTTAAGCTGTGTATGACTCATTAGTTGGACTACTCATTGTATTTATAGTAGTAGTAGTGTTACTTCTTCCTTCTCCATTTTGGGTGTTATGTATATGTTATATATACAACAGGACTAGACTCTATCAAGAGCGATAAGTAAGCTGTTTCCCAGAATAAAAGCGCAGCTAAAAAGGCATGGAATTAATAACAGCTGATTTTTTTTCTACATTCGGGGTTTACAGTCCACCGGAATCTGACTGACGGTTTAACAGTGCTATTGTTGGATTGAACTGTTGCCAAGAGAGTAAAACATGTTTCCTGTCCAGACTTCCTCTCTTCCTGTGTTTTATGTATAACAAAGCGAATCTTGTCATATTTTGTGTTTTCATGACAATAGGAAAGCTGTCTTTGGAGTGCACGTGAGAAGACTGATACATGTGTGCCCTTTTTCATCCTTTTGTCATACAGATGGATAAAAACAAGAAAGAAAAGAAAGACAAGGAGCGGGAGAACGAGAAGGAGAGAATCGCCCTCACTAAAGAGAAGGTGCTCAAGAAGAGACAGTCTCTACCCAGCATGAGACACAGACCCGACCCGAGGTAACGCATTGTTTATTTCTTCTTCTTTCTTATTTGTTTGTTCATAATTTTCTACTCTCAGTTTAATTTAGTTTGAAATCTGTGAGTTTATTTGGATTTTATTTATAATTTAAAAAATTGGAAAAAGCCAACAAACTTTGCTGTCACATTTTTCCGTACACATGTCATATTTACCACCAACCTGGTTCCTGATTTCATCTACAGGACCTCGTAATTATCATAATAAAGCATCTGTAACAAACCCTATGAACCATGACCACTGAGGCTGGCACCCAGCCATTTACCTCCTGACACAAACTGCAGTCATCTTCCTCAAGTTGCCCTCAATTTCCTAATAATTTACGTAATTTAGCAATTATGATTTCAATGAAGCAGTTAATAATTTACTATACAAAGCATCATATAATATGAAGTGTCCCTGCACCACAGGCCTGTCATTTTACAATAATAAACAGGGACCTTTTATTGTCAGACTAAAACTGTAACGTAAACAAGGATAACCTTACATCCCCCTGACCCACTGCTCGTCTCTGGTCATCGGCTGGGCCAGATCGACCGTGTTTACGTCTGCGTGATAATGGCCGTGTCTTTCATGCTCTGTTTGAGCCGAGGCAGATCCCAGGACGAGTGGTCACTTCCTCTTGTATCCCCAGGCCACTGAAATAAGTGACTGAAGGGATGAAATAGGAGAAGAAAGTTCTTCTGACTCAACAAAAAGGCAACAAAGAGCTTAGCTGTTAGCTGTCAGTGCCATCAGTGCCAGAGGATATAAAAGAAAAAAACGTTGTCTTCAGCATAATGGCCGTTTCTACTTAAAGTGTTGCGTTGCTTGTAAATCTGGGCTCTGATAATGCACTGTAGGGCTGATGCAATGTTTGAGTGCTTTGTCTGCTGTGAACCTGTTTGAAGAAGTCAGGTTTCTTCAAGACGTGTGTCATTTTAAACAAACATTCCAGCCCTGATCTTGGTCCAAATACATTACAGCATCAGAAATATATTCCCTTTTTTTTTAGTCCCAGTCCTTTATCAAGACAACGGCCATCATCCCCAGCCACGCCGAAGGGCAGGACTGCCTCACCCAGCCCCGCTGCCTCCCCCAAGCCTCCATCCACACGTGGAAGCCCGTCGACTCCTAAAGCTCGGCCTAAAAGAGCCAGGACCCCTGCCAGGATAGACCACCGTACCTCCTCCCCCGCCCCAATCGGAAGAGTGAAGGAGCCTCGCAGGCCTGCCACCCCAGAGGAGAGAAAGGGTGAGTACAAACAACGGTTTTGATACGGATTAATTCTGAGTAGATGGAACAGAAGTAAGTAGAAGTATCCTCCTAGACTTAATGTTTCGTAGGACGTTTCAATTCCAGAAAATGCCCTTGACTCAATAACTGAACCTGCAGGTAGCAGGGAAGCAGAGGGGACAAAATGTAGTTCCTGTCTGGTAGTTTCAGGTGAAAAATAATAAAGAAACTGTGGATGGATCGGTTGGAACTGTGATGGACCACATGTTATCAATTGATAGAAGTCCCATGATTTAATCACGCTGTATCTGCAGATGCAGACTATAAAAACAAGCTGTGGAGCAAGCCAGAACGTAGGCCTTGAGTAAAGATTATTATTATTATTAACAACACAACAATTTGCATTTGCCTGCAGTTTCTCATCCCATT
Source organism: Diplodus puntazzo (assembly GCA_963678695.2). NCBI lineage: Eukaryota > Metazoa > Chordata > Actinopteri > Spariformes > Sparidae > Diplodus > Diplodus puntazzo. The sequence goes on from OZ023160.1 coordinate 9,678,149, forward strand.
GATCTACTGTCAGATTTGCACAGACCAGCAACATCTGGATATTTGGTAGCTTCCCTCCACAGCGGAGTCATCCTTTTATTTTTTAAGTATTTTTTAATTTATTCCCAAGGAGTTCATCACTGTCTGGCTCGGTCTCTTCCTGGCCAGCAGAGTGGATCTACTGGAAACAGTGAACAGGCCTCTGGAAAGTCTGTATTTCTTTCAAGAAGAAATAGGCGAAGATTACCATCAGGCTTAATTGGCCGTGAAAACAAAGGGAATGCATTCAGAGAGCCACACACAGCTCTGTGGACTGTGTCAGCTCACACGCAGCACTAAGAGGCTGCGCTAATCAGTCTTAATTATGTAATTACAGAGTTCCTAGGCTTGAAGCAGCTACGGCTGTTGACAATTTCCAGTTGCTGAGGACAGTATGTTTCACAGTGTGATGTGAAGAGAAAGGACTGCAGTTTCATGCCTTATTAGTAATGACAGATATTCACCACTTTACAGGGAAGCTTCAATAATTGTTAAGCTACACAAGATCTGTAACTCTAGTTTTCCTTGTTTCAGGCTCCCCTGCTCCTGCCGTATCCTCAGCTGCTGCCTCACCTCATGTGTCGACGAGCACTGCTAAATCCCCCTCACCTGAGCCGGCCCACGCAGCCTCGTCTGTCCCAGCGTCGTCACCTGCACCCTCTCCTTCACCCAAGCCCATGGCGGGCACCAACAACCCAGAGGAGGCGGCTCGCATCCTCGCGGAGAAACGCCGACAGGCCCGTGAGCAGAGAGACAGGGAAGAGCAGGAGCGCCGCGAACAGGAGGAGAAGGAGAGGTCAGAGGGTTTAATGTGCCTCACAGTGTTGACCTTGCAAGATCTGTCAAGTTTTTTCGCCGTGCAAGAGCCAAAAGAAAATTTAAACACGTTTATGTCCATGCTGGAAGACAATAATTCCAAAGCTGTGTTCCCACTTGGAGTTTGGACCTTTAACCACCAGTTTGTTTTTCCTATCGGCATTCTCAAGACTTGCACAGAAGGTCACGGGGGACAAGTGGAACCACTGTATATATAACATTTGAACTGAAGCTGAAGTATTGTATGGCTGGTGTAGAATACGATGCCATAGCTGCTTTTATGCTCCAAAACAAAGCTCAGCGCTGACATCAAACCATACATAAAATCAAAACAAAGATCAGTTCAACCGAACAGGAAGGCTCCAGCACATTCATGTCTGTGTGAGACCTCATTCAGCGCTGGACGTGCTGTGTGTTGCCATTGAGAGTTTAATAGCCTGTTAGCTGATTCTAACCACAGCAAGTCGCTTCAGAGCCCACGTTGGCACTCATACTTCTGATTGTTTCCATTTCCTTTAATAGTTTGGTTTGTAGTTGCTTGTGCTCGTGTGTAAACTAAAGAGGAAATCTCCTGTCAATAGAGTAATTTGAAATTGTTTACCACGTGGATTTAGCGGGAAATGCTTATCCCTCAGCTTTATGCCCAAATCTCTTTAGGATCCTGAGAGAGGAGCGGATAGCGAGGGAGGCCGAGGAGAGGCGACGCAGGGAAGAGGAGGCCCGTGCCATGGCCGAGGAGCAGAAGAAGAGGGACGAAGCCCAGCGCCTGCAGGAGGAGAAGGAGGCTCAGGAGAGAGCCAAAGCCGAGGAGGAGGAGAACCTACGGCTGCAGAAACAGGTATGATCATCGCGAGCCCACGGCATGTCGGGAAAACGGCTTGTTTGTGCAGTGCAGTGGGCAGGAACTCACTCAAAGCTCAAACACAGGCATGCACACTCCACTGCATCCTCGCATCATTCACAGGCACTTTTCCCATCACACCACAAGCTGAAACACCCCCCGTCCTATCTCCTGCAATGTTTTTCAATGTCTCTTGTTTACTGTTTCAACTGAGCTGCTCACCTCATACTGACCTTTTAAAAAACAGAGTCCAGAATTTCTCTTTTACGTCAGAGGGGATGGTTGTTGTCCTTGAAGGCAAATATTTAATCCGAGCTGGTAGCTACAATGAATGTGCTCTTTTTTTTTATTCTTCAGTTTGTCAAAAAACCATTAGGAGGAATATTGACTCGTCCAGTATTTGCCAGGGAGAAGCAGAGGCGATTGACTGATAGAAACACATTACCAATTGGAACAGGAAATGTGGCTTTTCATCGCAGTATTTGTTTATCCCGCAGACCTGTAACATGATCAGCCCTGGCACGGTCTTATCTCTGTGACTGGTCTGTTTTCCAGCTCTTGCGCTTTGCCACCCCCTTGTGGTCTCTCACAGAAGTGGCATTTGTGGTTTAAACACGATCCAATGTAATTATACAAAGGCTCAAGTATTGCGTTTCGCTTTGATTGGGCCTCACAAGGCTATAAATGTTGAAAATAGATCTTTTTTGGCTCATAGGTACAGGAAAATATCCCTTTTGTGGCTGTAAACAATAATTGAAGTGAGCAACCACACCCTTGTTACGTAAAAGGCATGTTATTTTGGCTGGGGTTTTTTTTTTCCCTCCTTCTGCCGGCATTAAAGTTGCGGTTGGATTCTCGCCTGTGTGTGTTTCAGAAAGAAGAGGCTGAGGCTAAAGCCCGGGAGGAGGCGGAGAAGCAGCGTCTTGAGAGGGAGAAGCACTTCCAGAAGGAGGAGCAGGAGAGGCTGGAGAGGAAAAGGGTAGGGCAATGCATCCGTCCTCGCATCATTGTTCTTTCAGCCAGGTTTTAAAGCAATTTCACAATTGATTTCACAAAGGGAATGTCTTTTCTAATAGACTCTGAAGAAGTTCAAAAATCCTTTGTCCCAGCTCTGCTCTCAGAGTAACACAACATTAATCGGGAGTAAACTTACTATAAGCTCTCCTCCCTCACTTGAGGTATTATATTCTGGGGTACATTCATCCTCCTTATGACATGCCAAACACAGGCTTGAAAGTCGACTCCCTGAAACCAAGATGGATGATGTTTTTGGCTTATCCACGATCGGCTGTCTGCATGCCATGATTAAATGGGAGTTAGACCCGTGTGAGTGTGAAGCTATATATAAACACCAATAATGGTGATCTTGCTGTGCCAGTCATCTCCGTGGATTGTGCAGATCTTTGAATGTATGTGTGTTCCTGTAACAATAGTCTCCCACCCACATCTACAGTAAGCCTCTGTACGCTAGCTAAGCCTTTCTTTCCCTCTCCTCATCTATCTTTCCATGTGTGAAAGACTCTTATCTAGGCGTGCCAGGCCCGGCTGAGCCAATCCAGGCTCCTTGCTGGAATTAGCTCGCAAGTACAGCATGTCCTCTGCCCCAAAGACTTGCCTAACTTCTACCCAAACCGACAAGCTGGCTGTTGTTAACGCCTCAACAAAGAGGAGTATGTGGTCAGCAGGCACAGGTGGTTTAAAGTATCCAGAGGAGCGACACAGAAACTCATTAGACAAGCAAGAATCTTTCGTCCCGAGGCAGGAGTTTTGCAGCCACACTAGATGCCAAAGCCATGAGTGTGTAAGCTGTCTATGAATAATCTTGGATCACAAAAACTCCTCACTTTTATGAGTGGCAGCTGCAGCTACGGTCCCGGGCTAGCTGTGTCCTCAGACGAGGGTCGGATCTTGTATCTTCTGCCTTCAGTGAATACAAATGAGTCACAGAGAATGTTGCACATTGGTCTTGCCTTTATCCTGCTGTTCTCTGTCCGACCATCCTACGCTGGCGTTCCAGCTGAACACACAACTGCTGCCTCATCATTTTTGACACCTGGAGACACAAGGGTGCATTCACTTTGAGCAGAACTAGATACAGGAGACAGGAAATCCCTGCGATGAACAACAAAATGTGCAACCCTCAGTTTTTCAGAAAACAGTCTGACCTGGTGTTTGGATTCAGGCTTGCCCAATAAACTTAAACCCATTTTTAACTAAGTTACATGGACTTATTTTCTTGTGAATGCTGTGTTAATAACTTTCTGATTAGTGTTATGAAAACCAAAACCTTTATTTGTTAACTTCATAAACACATCTGCCCTGATGGCTCACTGTGTCAACACGCTGCATTTTGTTTGTTTGTTTGTTTTGGTCTCATTCCTTTTTTTTTTCTTTTATCAGCGTCTGGATGAGATCATGAAGAGGACACGCAAGACAGATGGAGGCGAGAAGGTACATTTGGATATTTAATCAAAACAACATGCTAAAACCTTAACTCTGCAATGGAAAGTGACTGTTAACGTCTCCCATCTCCACAGAAAGAGACAAAGTCCTCCCCTATTGCAAATGACAAAGAGGCAGAGAGCAGCAAAGGTAAGCAGAACATCCATCTGAGCGAGGCTGCCTTTTACAAGACATCCGCAAGTGATGCAATAAAACCTTTTACACAAGACAAGCCTTTAATCTGCAGGAATTGTTTCGGGGAATTGTCTTTATGGATGTCCTATTAATGTGTTATCTGTGGAGGGATTTCAAACAAAGCTGGCTTCAGGAATCCACTCAGAAGTGGATTTCTAACTCTTACTGCTTTGTAGGTCATGCAGATTTGCTAATCATAGTACATTTTTATAGTGTCTGACTCATACGTATCCCACCTTTTAGGGTGATGTTTGATGACACAGCATCTCTCCCTCTGCCTTCTTTACCTCTTCCATATGTTAGAATAAAACAAAATTACAGGTATTCCTTGTGCTTCTGCTCTCATTTCCCATGTGAGTCAGCTTCACATCGGAGGCTTTGTATAAAATGGTTATTAGATTATATTTCAGCCTCATATCCTGCACAGCTGTAGTTGGGAGTTCTTCTTCTTTGTAAAATAGGACCCATGTGTGTTGCTTGTTGTCCAAACTGTGGGACTGCGCGAGTCTGAGAGAGGAAGAGTGATAACTGTTGCCGGCTGTTGTCATGAGCCCAGACATTTACATCTGACACAAGCAATGACTCTTGATGTTGCAAAGGCCTTACCCATACCCACTTTTCTGCTACTTTAGAAATGGAAAAAGTCTGTTCCTAACCCTTTACCAGTCACTATGAACTAAAAATTAGTTATTGGAAAAAAGGGTTCCTTTGTCTACTTTTAGCTTATTCCTTTTCTTTTTTGTATTCTAGTCATGAACTAACAAGTATCATGCACCAATAAAAGCATCTCTCCTTCATTTCTGTGGCTCAAGGTTAGAGTAAGAGTAGAATATGTTAAACATCACCCATTTTTCTTTTTGTAAAATTGCTATCTATGTGATTTTAAATGTATTATATATATATTATATTCAATACAAGACATCTAAAGATAAAATCTGATGAAATATATCAAAAATATACTTTAGTATTCTATAAAAGAATTGGAAATCAATAGAAATAAAATATAATCAAAATATTAAAATGCATCTACAAATACATCTGTTTAAAATGTCATGTAAAAGGTGAACAGTCAATGTAATGTCATAGAAGTATTAATGAAATGTAATCAATACAATTTTGGCACAGTGTTTATGCTAAGCTAGGGCGTCAGGTTCAGCCGAACACACTTCACACACATCTCAACTTCTTGTGTCACTTGAAGTCAGTATATGAAAAGCAGCTTCACGCCAATCAGCTTCTGTGTTTTTTGTCAGCGGTCTCTTCACAATGTCTTTTAAAGAGCTAACACAACTAAATTAAGAAGCACACACAGCTTCCACACCCTCCTTGTCTAAACTTCCACGTCGCTTACAGTCTATGACTCAGATGAAGGGGATCAATGCGGTGTGGGAGATCTGCTGTTTGTGGCAGACTTCCTCAATGCAGGAATACATTACCCAGCCACTGATGTGGTCGCAGGCCCTGGCAGGCGTGCCTCCGCTCTAGTCAGGGGGAGTTGAGATCTGTCTCAACAACAGCCATGTCTTCATCAGAGCTGAGCTGGGGAGATATGAACTTGGAAAGTTGCCTCGGGAAAAAATTGAAAACCTTTTTTAATTTAGCTTGACACACTTTATAATGATCATTAATGGTTTTTATCACACTGTGTTTGATCATGTTGATGTGCAGAGTTTACACTGGTTAAAAAGCTGTTTTACTTTGTCTCCTCTAGCTTCTGCTGAATATCAGCCAAAGCCCGACGTCAAGCTGCCCAACAACATGACAGAAAACGGACAGACCAACGTCAGAGAAAGGTAAAACTATCGCTCCTTTTGTTCAAAGAGCATTGAAAAGTTTCTCTGGTGCTCATACTGACGCAAGACCACCGTGCACGGTGTAAAACTTGTGTGCCAGAAAAGAAAGCCAGGAGTTGACTGTTGTTGTTCTAAACCTCAACGGAAAACACAAGGAGCCGCAGGACTTGGGCCCACAGTTAACAATCGCCGTACTGAAGAAATGGTTTGGTTTCTAGAAATGTTTACTCTTCATATGCGAACACATTTCTCAGGGTAGATTTTAAGAGACTCCCGTAATTGGGCAGCGGTGGAATGACTCATTTGTTGCATGAGTCACTCCGACCCGTCATAAGTACAACCATATTCTTCTCTGTGTCTCCATCTCTGCAGCAGCCCCTCGGTCCAAGTGGTCAACGGGGTCCAGCCCGCGAGACATGAGAACGGTCTGCCCACAAAAGGAGACACTGACCACTTCGGAGATATCATCCATCTCACGAATCACGGCAACACCACCAACGGAGCGCGGGAGAAGTCTGAGAGCAGCATGGCCAGCGAGCCGATCCTCGCGTTCGAGAGCGAGGACTCATTCATGAAAAAGGCCGGCCCCATGAAGCCTCAGCATGTTGCAGGTACAGCGCACGAGAGGGACCACAATACAAACACGTTCAGACTCGACATTAACACTGAATATTTATAAAGAGAGTGAAAGCAAGAAAGGATTATGGAAAAAATGGCTAGTTTGAGGATTTCAAACAGGGTCTGTAAGCATATGAAGCTGAAAACTGGTTCTAAAACTCAAAGCCAGAGAAACAAGAATAGTTGTAATATGCCCTCATCTCTTATTAGTTAGTTATTGCAGGAGAGAAATATTAGCTTCATACTGAGCTGTGCTATAAAGTGCTTTTAGTAGTCTCAAAGGAAATGAAGGCGTGACTGTTTCAAAGTTTAGAAAGGGCCTAATCTTGTCAATAAGTCTTTTATTGATCCCGAGAGGGAAACAAAATAATAAAAGCATGTTCACTAGCCTATAAAATAAATATTTAATTTAAGATAACACTGATTACAGTCGGTATCCTAAATATTTGTTGCCACAGAGTAGTAACTGAAGTAACCCACTGTGGGCTCGTTTGTCATGTCACCATCTACGTCTTGATCCTCTATGGACAAAAATGATTTTTGTGCATCATAACCCAATTTAGATAAAACGCCAGTTATCAGTGCACTCTGTGTGACCAGCTCTCCCACAAACACACGTGTGCTAAACATATTGAACTAATTTAATTGTAATACTCTCTACAAACAATCTCTTTTGTCCTCTTCTTGTGGCTGCTGGCTCTTCCTCCTGCAGCACAGTCAGTTTTTTTTTGCTAATTTTTTATCATTTGTCTGTTGGCCTCAGCTGAGTCATTCAGGGATTCTCAGTTGGAATTGAATGTTATTTTTTCAAGGTCTGGTTTGTGCTAACAGTTTATTTTTGGCAAAAATTGTTAGTGAGCCATGGAGAATGATGTGATTTTGTTTATATAATACAATTTTAAGCTTTGATTTGGTTATTTTTCGTGATTCAAGGACTGTAAACGATGATAATTTCTGTTTCGGCAGGTTCTGGCTAAGATGAACGTTGTAATTTCGGCTCAGAGGATCTGGTTTACGCATCACCAGTATCAGTGTTCCAATTTGGTTTGTCTTCCCATCTGTTCCAAATAAAAAGTAACAGCAGACAGAACCACGATTCACTTACAACAAGCGCGTGTGCTTATTTGCGCTGATCTGGTTTTACACTTGGCCAAGTTCACATTACCCAATAAAGCCTGCAGTATGAGGTCCATAGTTAGTGCTGTTGTCCTTGGCACGGAGTGACCAGGAACCTTAATTTGCACCCTAGCTAACGCGCAGGTCATCACTCCAGAGAGTGTGTAGCCCCCTGAGGAGAGGATGGTGTGACATGGAGACTCCCTTTACACTCACACAGGGGTAGAGATGGGACGTGGAAGAAATAGTGTAAGGAAGGGTGAAGAGAAGCAGAGTATCTTTATACTGATGACAGCTTTTATTCAGCAGCCCCACTGACTTGGCCTGCACCCAGTTAGGAATTCCTGGAATGGCTTGAATGGATGTGGAGACCCTATCCACAAGTGTTTCCCTGCCAGGGGTTAGAAACAAGACTCCGAAAGTCATTAAGCACCGTATCACCCGTCACACCACCCCCCTCTTTGCGACGTCAGCAGCACCCTACTCTCTCCTTCCAGTGAGATTTTAACCTTCACCTGATAGCCTGAAGACAAGCCAGCGGTCATAAATAATGCGCAAAGCAAACACAGGACGATTTTCCTCTGATTGCCCTCTCACATCTTTCCTGAAATCACTTTTATAGAGAACTTGACCTCCCTCGTCTTCCCTCAACCTCTCTGTCATGTAAAGGGTGAATATTATATATCTCCCCGTTTTCACTCCTGTAAAGCCGGACACTTGAGACGCCTTCCACTTGGCAGGACTTTTAGGAAGAGGGCCACAATCGGGAATATTGATATGCGAGACCGATTGAATGTTACAATGTAATTTTATAGGAGGCCAATGTATTTTGAGGCTTCACTTCCACAGTTCATTTGCATGTTCATACTTGTTGAGAGCACAGCGCTCTCTTCGCCTCGCATGTGCCGTTGTCAGTCAGATAATTCAGTGTTACATCAATTACCAACTTGTTTCACATGTTGGCTGCATTCGACTATAAATAGTCTCCGAGGCCAGGCCGTTGCGTTAAATCCTCAGACACAAGATAGTAAAGGTTTATAGGTTCATGCCTCCTGCGGCATGTTCAGCATCTTTTGCATTTAGTATTGTCACCAGGTCAGAGGTTTCCAGACAGTGTCGTTACTCAGGTTAAAGAGGGGAGCCCCGGGCCTTTTTCAAACTAGACCCTGCCGACTGTCACATGCAACTGAATGAAGCGTATGTGGGGCAGCAGCAGGTTCTGGGACAGACCTCCCCCTCTCTGACAGAAACTGTCTTACCTTTTCATAACTATGGTTTCAAATCAGAATCTTTAGGATACGGTATTTCTTTTTTGTAAACATCTTGTCAGATTTTTAAAAAACTGCTTGGTTTTATGAGTACTTCTTTTACAATCAATCAAAATACATATATGGTTTTCTACACTAGAGAAGTTTAGACTAGAGAGACCAGAGACACTAGAGAAGCCGACCTACCTACCTCACCCCGAATACAGAACTTTTTTAGTCCTTGTCATTGTTTTTCAGGAAAAAAAAATCAGATTAAAAAAAGAATATTGTTAAAATTAGGGGTTTTTTTGTTTTTAAAAATAACGCATTTTTGGATAAAATACTTTGTTTGGAAAAAAAGCTTTTATTGAAAAACAGATTTTTTGAAAAAAAAGAATAAATTGTTTGAAAAATAACTGATTTTAATTTGATTTATTTTTTAAAATACAGTAATAATACAATGTTCGATAAAAACACTTTTTTGAAACAAAAAATTGATTTTTGGGGAAAAAATACATTGTTTGGAAAAGAAAATCTTATAACATTGTATTCTTTTTTTTTTTTTTTTTTTAAAAGACATTATTAGAAAAATTCAATCCATCTTTTTTCTATATAGTATTAATATAGGTATATCACATTTAAAAGTTATTTGGTCCCGTATAAAAAGTATTACATGCTACAGATCTTGATTAATATATCTTCGGAGCTTAAAAACCCACGTTAAGATATTTCGACTGTTGATTTTCTCCAAGAAGGAATTTTAAAAAAAAAGGGAAATTCTTCTATGTAAAACTGTTCATATTAAATTTAAGAAGAAAATGTTATCATTATTTTTTAAAACAAGTTAATTTTCGTAGTCTTTGCTGGCTGTAATATTACGTTTAATGTTGGCTGGGAAGCAAGGTGACCCGTGTGTACAGCACGTCTTCCATGACGAACACTACACAGCATTGCATGTAGACAGTAAATCAGCATTGCTGAAGACTCGCTGTGGCAGGGTTTTCAAACTCCCTTCCACTCCATTTGATTTGTGATGGAACTTAATTTAGCGGCTCGACAGAATGGAAGTTGGTCGGGAGATGGTGCAAAAAGCAGCTTGAGAAAGAGCCCTTGTTTTTACTACAAACTAGACTCTGTTAGCGTGTGTTGATCATTCCTCACTGGCTGCCGACCTTTAACCCCTCTGCTCTCTGGCTTCCTCACAGAGGTCCTGTGACACGTCCCAGTGTTAAAGTGCCCGTCGCCTTAGGCCACTGACCTTTTCCCGGCCCTGCCAACGCTCGCATGGGGAGCCCTTTGACGTGTGCCAATCAACAACCTTTCTCTAAGCCCCTGACAGCAAACATGCTTCACTCTGAAAAAGAAGCGGGCCACAGAAGATGTCAACCAAGCAACAGGACACAAGCAAAAGACAAAAACGGGATGAAAAGGTGTTGCTGCATGCAACACGGGTGCATCAGTGTTGGCATTTGTAAAGATCTTTTGTGGCACCGATTCCACGCACCTTAATACTCGACAGTATCATCCTCTGTACATTGCAGCGCAGCTTCCAACGAGCTGAAGTGTTTGTTTTATTTGTTCTTTAGTTATTTAACTGAAAGAGAAATATAAAAGACTGGGTACATTCTTGTGAATAATGTAAATTAACTGTGTGTGACGGACAAAGGAGGGATGGGTCTGTGGGTTAAAGTTGTGTGAAAGGGAGAAATGTTATGCCACTTTGCTCTGAGTAGACCTTCGAAGTGAAAACCCAGGTATGGCGCGTCCTGGTCTGTATAAAGCTACCTGTAACAGTTTTTTGTAAAGAGAAATCTGGAAAGAGATTTTGAAATGTAAGTTCACATGCAAACAGCTTCTTACTGTGTGCAAACACATTGTCTGTCTCAGCTTTTGATTGATTGTATGCAGAACTGGATGTAATAATGAGCGTGCAACCTTGACGATTAAGAAAACCAGAAGTGATCTAAGGTCAAATCTCTATGAATGAGGGATTTACGCCACTATTTAACAGTTAAAGCTGTTTTTTTTTAATTTTTATTTCACATGTGCAAGCATGACTCAGTTTCCTCTCATTTGCATTGAGATGGCATGGACTCATCTGTGTTTGAACTGCTGGTGCGTGTATATGCTATAATTATTTTGATGTGCGTTACAAGGTCAGTGGGAGTATCTAAAGTCTTATTAAAGACGAGCTGTCCAGTCCGTGGTCTCTTTCTCTTTTTGTTGGGGGAAAACTGTGGATGTGGGGGATTATTTGTGTAAAAAATGATGCAGATGTTTTGAATTTAACGCTTAAGATTTTCAGGTTCATTGATCTAAAACAGGCAGAAAAATTGATCACCATTTGTTGTTAATTTGAATGTTTATGAACGTTTTGTGCTTGCTTTCGGCTTGTTTACTCCCGAGGCTCAACAATATTGTGACTTTGGAGGGGAAATGCCGATTTCCCACCAAAGGTTGTGAAAGACCGAGTGCACGCTAGCCACGGGAAAACAGATTTAGAGATAGCACCAGAGGGCCTTACAGTTGATATGTACAAGGCATGCAAGTTGGCTCAGCTGTCCATTTCAGTTTGGGTCTCCTTTTACAAAATCCCCACAGGGGGTACATGCCGCTCCATCTGCTGCCCCCCGCCCTCCTCTTTCACTATATTCAGGTGGCCACTTGGAGGCTTGGCTCACCGTTTCCAGACTTCTAGGCAGCTGAAGTGTGTTGCAAAATAGAATTTATGTCCCCTTCTATCAAACACCAAGACGTGCCACACAGATCATCATCTAGAACTTATGTGATTTAATGACTTATTGCTGTTCGTGAAATGCAACTGTAGTGCAGCCCAGTAGAACGCGGGACAGCAGTTTGTTAACTTCAACCTGCGATGATCGCAGATGGCCTTCGTACCTCCCGGGGGGGCGTGGGGTGTGTAACATTTGATCAGCATGCAGTGGAAAGCTCTCAGCAATGCATCCAGACACGACAAAGTGTCATTTAGAGGGATCAAACAGAAACCCAAATAAGAACATTCATGTAAGTGTAAGTGACTCAAAAAACATGATGAATCACAGTTTTTGTTCTAAATGTTATTCTTGCTAGGGACACACTAAATATCAAACTGATTTTGGGAAATCTAGATTCAGTATTGGTGAAATCATAGCAATAAATAGACCCATGTTATGAATCCAGCTTGATTTCATTGACTTGACATTGCATTTACAAACTTTGATGACAATAGATGGCTTTGGGGCACTTCGAAAGCTGGTTTTCGATCCACCAATAAAACACGAAGAAGCCAGGAACCAGTTGTGCTCATGACATCAAACTGGTGCACCTGATCACAGCCGGGTGTAGAGAACCAGACACGCTCAGAAAGGAGGGGAAACGCAACAAATCTAACAAAGTGATGAATTATTAAATCATCCATCACCATCAAATGTGGGCAAACCTAAGCTTGCAGCTGCATTGGGGTTGTTCCAAAACCGATACCAGTATTGGAAATGCCTCCAATACTGCTAATAAATCCTGGAATCAGTATCGGTGAACCCAGTCTATACACTGATCCAATAACACACTTTAAAAGAAAGACGTTTTTTAGAAACTTCTTCCCAGCAGCAATTAGCCGACATCCAGAGGGAAAACAAGAATATCAATGTAACCGTGATTATGATCAAAAAAGGTACGTCACAGAAAAAGATAAGTAATTAGATTACAGATACAGCCAGTAACAAAGAGGACTACTAACAGGATTTAGGATCTAAAATCAAATTTTTTCGTTTGAGTGAAAGCTGGATAGGGTTTAAAAAAAAGTCATCTTATAAATATCTGGTTTCTCTAGTCTTTATTTGCATATGTTTGACATTAAGGTAATCTAAAAGCAAAGGAACACGATCGAGTTCAGTTACTTTAATATTGTGACGCTTGGGTTATGTTACTGGCTACATTTTTTACCAGGTAATAAGTAATTGTATTAGATACATTTTCAAAGTAACCCTCCAAACTCTGCCAATGTCCATGAACAGCAAGGCCTTATCTGTAGGGATCACAATCAGTATCTGGAAGGAAATAAATGCTGTTGGTGCGTCACTGCCCTGACAGCTCATACAGCTCACAGTTTGAATCTGCAACAGCCGGCTGGCTTCCCAAGCTTTCTTGAGAAAGATGTAAACACCTGCCGACAGCGAAGCGTGTACGTTTCGACAACATGACCTCAGTGGTCCGACATGTTTCTGCTGCAGTTGTCCACCTGAGTCTGCTCTTAAAAGCTGTATTCATCAACCCCACCAGAGGGTGCAGCACTGCAGCGTGGAGGTAATGGACGGCATATTACATTTCTCTGGACTCATGCCGACTCATTAGTCTGATACAGCAGCTGACGTTGCTCATATGCAATCCTTAGATTTCCATATATTTTTATTTTCATTTCTGTAAAAATTCATGATCTCTGGGGAGGTTCTGGAAGCACTCGATCTGTTGGTCGGTAATGTGTGATGTTTCTCAGTAGGGACTCGAGGATTAGTGGGCACTATTTTTAGGGGAGGTGTCAGCAAGGCAGTGCACAGTTACAGCCCGAGTAGTGCCAAGTCTCTGAATAAATTCACACGGAATGAGGAGTAAAAAAAAAATTAATAAATAATTAAAAATGAAGGGAGTAGAATTTGTGGACGCAGAGGTTGATCCAAAAGCCATGAATGGTCAGTGAATTAAAAGGGGCCTCCTTGCTCGTTCAGGTTAGTGAGTTGGAGAGTCCTGGAATAGCCTGGCTAAGATGGCGTGACTTTGATTGATGGGTACATTATCTCCCTCAGCCTGCAAGTGTGCTGAAGGGTGCCGCTGAGGCGACACCATCCATGACTGTATTTTTATTCTCCTCCTCGCTTGTAATAAAAAAAAAAAAAAATCAAATAACAAGAACCCGCCACATCCCGTCGTGTGCGAGGACTTTACGGGCATGTTGTCAAACCTCTGTGTCAAAGCAGCTGGGCCTCTTTTGGACACGAGCTCACTGTTGTTTCAGACGTGAATCTCTGCGCTTGAGTACTGCGAGGAATCTTGTAAATGTTTTCAGAATGGCAAGTGTGCCCGCTCGGCCTCCAATTTAAACGAGACAGCGAGGGGGCGGGGGAGGGGTCAGCACTGGGTCACACCACTCCAGATAAGACCACCAGTGCTGCGGTTATTCATACATCCCAACCATCAAAGCCAGTAGCCCAATCTTTGTTCAGTGTTTATGCTCACGCACCCCCCCCACCCCCTACGCTGAACCGTCTTTATCTGCTCAGCAACAGGTTCTCTTCACACAGCTGCTCTCGGATGGCAGTGCATTAACGAAAGGCCACGGAGCGGCCGGCACTCACAAGGGAGCCTGTTTCTTGATCCCCTTCTCCTCGGAGCTGTCAGAGCAGGGCAACCTCTCAGCTATTCCGAAGAGAGAGGGGGCACGATTTAAGAGCGACCCCCACCCCCCATTGCAACCCCCTTGCAGGGCCTCGATAACCACGGATCTGCCCTCAGATGCTGCACAAAGAAAACCCAAGGCCCTCACATCCTATCAGGGGTGTCCGATGCGGACAGGCAGCAGCTGAGTCTAAATAGGCAGCTGCTGAATCATTGTCACAACCTGTCGGATATGGACGCTCTTTGATGAGGTCCCTTCCGAGTGTGAGATGTCCCACCAAACCTCAAGTATTCAAGGAGTCTGACCTCAGTGGTGCTGTCTGCATTGCGCGTTATTGTGAGCTGAGGGCATGCAGTAATTCCTTCAGCTACAGGCGAATAAAAAGAAAGTGGGAACAGATTTATTGGACATGTAGGCATCTGCTTTATGGGTGCATCTGCTTGGCAGTTGATTGGCATTGAGATTCCTTTGTTAACGGCGATAGCAACGGGCCAGGATTACTGTGTCGCTGACATCAACGTTTGATGTGCACCGGTACAAATATTTTATGATCGCATTAAATAAAACGAATGATATCCTGAAACACTGCTAATTACACCTTGTTACCAAACTCTTAAATCACCTCATGTTATGGACGGAATAAATAGAAAGCAACGCAATCTCTGTAAAAAGATTACGAGGTCCAGGAAATTTGCCAACAGATCAGGTGCCAAAACATGACGATACAACGCCAAGCTAGCAGCTCTATGAGGCGGAACTGGAGCGTAAGGGTACTTTATGGCAAATTCCTGACATCCATGTGCTAACAACTCTCAACGATCATGCTACCATGCTTGTGTTTGGCTGGTATCACACATACCATGTACAACATCTTAGTTTGCAGTGTTATCATGCTAACATTTGATAATTAGCATTAAACACTAAAAATGGGAGTCAAGAACTGGTTCCAAATACTTCTATCTATGCCAGTAATGACGGGAAACTCATGCGTCTACGCTGCTATGAAACTTGCATCAAGGAGTCATGCGAGTGCAAAAAAAAAAAAAAAGAAAATGCAAAAGCATCAATGTGCTAATAAGATCTCAGTGATAATGATACCATGCTAGTGTTGGGCTGTTATTACGCTTACCATGTTCAAAATCTTAGTTTGCTGCGTTAGCATGCCAACATTCGATAATTGTGCAAAACACACATGATGGGAATCAAGAACCAGTTCCAAATTGTCCAGTCCATTGGAAAATGTGTCACCATGCTTTTCATGTCCTTTATCGATGCCGGCAAAGACAAAAAAGTCAAGAACAGTAAAAAAAAAAAAACCCCGCCAATATCCATATGCCAACAAGTTCTCAATTTTAATGCTACCAGACTAGTTTTTGTCAATTAAACATGTTCACCAAATTATTTCTTGTGTTAGGTTTTTTTTTTTGGGGGGGGGGGGATAGGGTTGGGATTAGCAAACCAAGATGGTGCTACATGAGTGAAGAAAGATTTGAAACTTATCAGCAAGGCCAGCTCCATTCTGGGATGAGCTCCTGAACCAGTGCAGGGAGAGAGCAGGATGATGGATAGGCTGTCATCACTGCTCGGTGAAGGAGTCCCAACCCCCTGCCGGACACCATCACAGCACTGGGCACCTCCTTCAGTGACAGATTGATAAGGAGAGGTATCACAGGTCCTTCCTTCCAGCTGCTGTCAGACTTTACAACCAGCTCTGCTCCCAGTAGACCTCGATGTGCACTGTGCAATAAAAACTCTATACATGACCCATTTCTCATTTTGGTTTGCACTTATTGGGCGATTTTCCACTGCTCACACTGTTTATAATTGTACATATTATGTATATATGAGTCTGTTTCCATTTCTTACCTTTTTATTAAATTGTTTATTTTTCACTATTATCATTGTTTATTGTAATATTACTGTCCTTTGGCTGCTGTGACGCACAAACTTCCCCGTCTGCGGGATTAATAGAGGTGATGACGATTAGCACTAAACACTCGGGATGGGAATCGAGACCTGGTGCCAAAATTTTCCAGTGCATCAGAAATCAGATGCCAGTAACAACATCAAGCTCACGCGACTATAAAACTTGCATCCAGAAGTCATGAGAGAGGAAGACACAATACAAAATGCAAACATTAACGTGCTAACGAGCTCTCAATGATAATGCCATCACGCTAGTGTTCTGCTAGTATCATGTTTACCATGTCCAAAATCTTAGTTTAGGGTTTTAGCATGCTAACATTTGATCATTTGTATGAAATTCTACGGATGAGAATCAAAATCCTATTCCAGTCCAATGGAATCTAGTTTTTCCATTTCCTTTTATTGATGCTAGGGTTCATGGCAGAGAGGAAGAAACAGTCCAAAGCATGGCTTCATTTCACCAAGATCTAGATGGCAGCAGTGCCCGCTGTAATGTCTGCGAAATGATCATTTCAAGTATATCCTAAAAAAACAAAAATATGTATATCCTAAAAAATCTTTCTGCGCAAGATGGGCTTAAATTACAGGAATGCCATGTGTTTGACACTCTTCTTAGAAGTGTCACTACCTCCCAGTCGAGCAGCACATTCCGTTACAGAAGGTAAATGTTCTGTTATAACATCCGGGCCACGCAGGCAGGCTTAGCTGATCCGTTCTTTGACTAGGAAAAAAAAAAAAAAAAAAAAAAAACATAATTGAAAACGAATGCTGTACAAATATTTTCCCATTTCATCCATTTCAGATGAGGACAGACAGACAGTGCTTAACTTGCACATCAGTGCATTCAGACTCAGAGATATAAAAACAGCCGTAAAACCTTAGTAGGCAAACTTTAATCAATCACTAAAGAATGGAACTGATAAGCAGAATCAATAATGGCACTGGCATCAATAAAATGTAATGAATTGCATCCCTAATAAACACAAAGAACAAAGGGTTGATGCCCTTAGTTTTGCAATAACTTACTTACACTTACTAAATTTTGACCTGATGATAGCATTATTGATCCCAGTTCATACTGAGGAGAACATGAATGTCTGTATTTTATAGCAATTGATCTGACAGATGTTGAGATACTCTGATTAAAACCACATTGCCATTATGATACATTGTCTAGAAAGGGAACCGTGAATTTCTGCACCAACGTTTGTACCAATGGATTGTTGGAGATGTTGGCAGATTTAACTGGATAAGTAAAAAAAAAGTGCCTGTCATTTTCTCCAGTGCTTGTGGCACTGGAGAAAATGACATCAGGGGGTTTCCAAAATTAGTTCATCTTCTGCACACCGTGAATGTACAACATTTCATGGCGGTTAATCTGATAGTCACAGTGACGTTAAACCTCAAGGTGATGCTAGAGGAAAAAGTCAAGGGAACAGCAATGTTCCTGGGCTCCATCCTCTGGGGACCATGAATGTGTGTACTAAATGTGTCAGGGCCGTCCATCCTCAAGCCACGGGGATATTTCAGTCTGGACCAAACTGGACCAACCAACTGACCAACTGACATTGTCGCCCAAGAGCCAAACCGCTGCAATGTCGTGTAGCAAAATAGCGGTACAAACAAACACACCACGCCCGAGAGGCTTCACATTTAGACAGCGACACAGTTTCAATTCCAAAGATCTGTTGTCTCTTCTTCTTGGGGCTGATACTTGAACAGCATCGTCGCCCAATCAGCGCACAGAAGGAGCAGCAGCTTCAATTTTGCTAGCTTGCAAGGCTTGGTTATTTTCAGTTCATGGGATAACTGAGCATTAATCCCTGTTGCACGCTTGGTGCCAGCCACGGCGAGGCCTTTTGGATCACTCAGTTTTTTCTTTTTGGTCCATTTGGAAGGAAAACTCTAAAACGGGGAGTAAACAGAAGCCAAGAAAGGGGATCCTCTCCGGTATCGGCCTGTGTTGGTGTTGGCTCAGTTTAGTAGAACCCCAATAGATAGTTTTCTCTTGCTGTTGGACCGGCACCACCTGTAGTGTCTAGTGTCTCTACGCGGTGTCTCTTCACTCCAATAATATGTTGTGTCTTGGTTGCTGTGAAACTGTGGAACATCACAACCTCAGAAGTAACTAGATGAAGCAAACACTCAGTCACTTTTTTTTTCCCATCGGGAATTTCTATCCTTCTGATTTAATGCTGGGGAATTTTCTCAGATTTGAAGTAGCTTTGGAATAAGACTGTGTTTTCTCACATTTTCTGCTCCGCAAAAGTTAAATGATGAGTTTCAATTTAGTTCAACGACAAAAACCTTGTTGTTCTTTATTTTGCTCCGTGTGGGGAAAACCGACAGGGAGGGCCTGCTATTTTAAGACTGCATTAATTTATCGTCAAGGGGTTAATAAGGTGTTGCAAGCAGATGTCTGTTTGTGTGGTTGTGTGTGAGTGTGTGTGTGTGTGTGTGTGTGTGTGTGTGTGTGTGTGTGTGTGTGTGTGTGTGTGTGTGTGTGTGTGTGAGTGTGAGAGAGAGAGAGAGAGAGAGAGAGAGAGAGAGAGAGAGAGAGAGAGAGAGAGAGAGAGAGAAAAACATACAGAGTGAGAATGTGTGTGAATTTGTGTTTGCATTCCCACAATTCTGTTTGCATGCGGATTTATGTGTACGTGCACATGCTGACAGTGTAAGTGTGTGTGTGTGTGTGTGTGTGTGTGTGTGTGTGTGTGTGTGTGTGTGTGTGTGTGTGTGACACATGAGAGCAGCCATCTGCGACCCTGGAGCGCAAAGAGAGCAGAGGAAAAAGGGGGGCTGAAACTACCGTCCACACAGCAACAGTGGCCCTGAGTTGTCAGCGCTGTCAGAGCGAAAGCATTCAGGTAGCTGGAAGGAAAGTTTAAAAAAACAAAAAAAAACAATGCGACACATTTCTGTTTCACACCACGCTCAGACAAAGATCGACACTGCGCACACACAAGCGTGATGAGTGTGAAAAAGAGACTGAAATTCTAAAGAAATTTACATAAACTGCCATAAAACAGCAGGTGGGCAGTGACTGATGTTGAGGGGAAAAACAAACTAACACCTGCATTTGACTTTTGAATGGAAACAAACTCTTGAGCCAATATAATCAAATTCTTAATGTAAATTTTACTAATGGCCTTCTGCAGAAGCACTGGGTGTGTTTAAAAGTGGGAGTGAGCTGCACAGTGGTGGTTTTTCCCACTAAAGGTAAGGTTAAATTATCAAAATATATTATTGACTGTGGAAAAAAAGCTGCTTTCCCGAAACACACAAGTGTATCTTCATATTGTTTCATATTATCAGGTTCTAAACATTTCTCCCCCAAATGTATAAATGATGATTTATCAATTAGTTGATGATTTTAAGGTACACAATATCAAAGTACATACAGTACATTTCTGAAAAAACTAAATAAAGTAGAAATCCGTAGGAAGCAGAGCCTAACTAAATTCTAGAGCTAGATTCTGGTCAACTTTTACAGAGGAGCAATAGAAAGCATCCTGACATGAAACATCACAAACTGCCATGGTTTCACACACGGTCCAGGGCAGGAAGGCTCTACAGCGTGTGATTGGTATCCATCTACAGAGCATCAGTGATGTCGTAGAAGTGAGATGTCTGCACGAAACCGAGGGGATACTGAAAGACCACCCCCAACCCAGTCACAGTCTGTTCGCCCTACTGCCATCTGGTGAAAGATGCAGAAGTATCCACTGCTGTACCGACAGACATAGAGCAGCTTCATCCCCCAGGCTGTGAGACTCCTCGGTTCAATATCAACACTCCATTTTATAAAATATTTTTATTTTTCTATAAATGTGGCACAAAGGGCTCGAACATAGTTTTGTTTTGTAAAAAAAAAAAAAGTTAAAGCACCTACAAGGAACTTCTATTTTATGTTGATTAGGGTGACCCGTGTGGCCAAATGTGTTATGAGCTCAACATCTCCTGTCTAATGATCTTGATCTGGCTGGACGCAACGCATTTGTAAAACTTTCTAACTTTTTTAATGCAGCTACGTAGCTTTGAGGAAATGTAAGCTAAAGTTATTAAGCCTTGAGACAGATGAATTCATCCTCAGCAAAATTAGTATTGAATAGTATTGATTAATAATGAATTCAAAATCCAACCTAGTGACAGGCATTAGGAATAACTACATTGAAATAGTCAGTCTTGGTCTGGTTTGCTTATGTAGGTCATATTGAAGCATCAGAGTGAGACTGTTTCGTAACCAGTTAAAAGGTCCTTATACGTTTAAATAGAATCAATATTAATCTTTTGTTTTGGGGGTTAAGCTCAGCATCAGAGATTTGAGATTTACTTCATAAACTCAACTGGGAGAGAAGATTTACGACCTTGGGCCTAGGAAGGAGGTTATTGATATTTTCCTTCATCCGTCAAACTAAGCCCTCTGCAAAACACAGGAAACTGTAACCAGCTGTGTTTCAGTGGGCCTAATAAAAAAAATGTCTGTACCTGTGTGTATAATTCAACTGCAGCAATTGAATGCTAACATGATCCACTGTGGTCCAGTTAATGTGCACACGTTCATGACAATCACTAAATCCTCTAATTCTTGTGATCCAATGCATTCTGCTGCTCGCAAGACATTGAGACCGACTTGGCATCAGCCTTTCTGTTCCACTGATTTGTGTAGAAACTGATCATTGTCCTGATTTACTCTGTTCCCACTGGGGACATCAGGCACAGCTGGTTCTCACTCTCAGAAGTGGAAAGTCCCCCTTTGTGCATCATCATGTGCATCCCTTTTACAGTTTCTTGCTCTTTTCGTCTTCACATGTGAGAGGAAGCTGATTTGCTCGCAGTGTCAGCTGTCTGGCTTTTTGGTCTGGTGTGATGTGGCTCGGCTGTTTTCTGCAAATTTGTCACTGTGCAGATAACAGAAGACGAATGATGGCTTCTGATGGTGCCTGCCAAAGACCCACGTGGTCTCTTAAAGAAGTCAAAGGCTGCTCTCAGAGGGACTGAAAATTGGGAAATGGTTTGTTAAACTGTGATGTTTACATCTGTTTACATCTTGGATGTAAACCCATTATGATGATTTCAGATAGAAAACAGATGCAATATGCATCCTCCGTGCCCTGAGTGCCTTCTCTCTGCAAGTTCTATCAGAGGGTGTCTTTGGGTTTAGGAAGGAAAAAAAGGGAGGAAATCCCGATAAGATGCTCAGTTTGAAGCCTCATCTGAAACATCTTTGAACTTGGAAACAGCAGTAATATCAAAACTCTGCCTGCCTCAAACATATTGTGAACATATTCCACAGACGGACACAATATATAAAGTTACCACAGCCACATGGAGACGATCAGAGTATCATGTCAGAAACATATACAGTAGGCTGTAATGTTGTCTCCCATGTATTTTTATTCCAGCTGTATGTACTCTTCACATATAATAAGGATATACGGCCACGCTAGCAGTTTGGTAAGGCTGTATTTAGGCACAGCGGTGCTTTGAGCTAAATGTTAGTGTCAGCATGCTAACAGGTATAGTGTTTACCTTCCTCACCAATGTTAAAAAAAGTCAGGTAATTTATTTAAGTTACAGAACTAATACCACACTAGGTAAACACTTTGTTACAAGTCCTGCATGAAAATGTTAAGTAAAAGTATGCAGGTATGATCAAGAAAATGTCAAGGACTTGGTTGAGATGGAGCTCATTTTGAAGTAGTGTGTGCTGGACTGTATCAAATGATTATTTTCATTATGGATTAATTGTAAATAAAAAGCTAGTGAGAAGTGTCATCACGATTACCTTAACTGACACCTTCACATTTTCTTTTTCTGACCAACAGTCCAAACCTCAACATTTAAGTACATTCAAATTATTCAAATTGCCCATACAAAACATTCTGGTAATGTGGGAGGATTACAGATTCAGTCTTAAGCCTGAAACACACCGGGCCAACTGTTGACCATCTAAAGCGTTTGGGGAGACTCAGACAAGTTCGAGAACAAATCTGTTTGGTGTGGTGCGTTGGAAGCTGGGACCGCGTGGACAGCGTCTGCTCCGATCAACTTGCGAAGTCTGAGAACGTTGGCTGTTGGCGGTCTGAGCCATTGGATACTCTGATTGGTTGTGTGCTAGCTGTATGACCATTCTGATTGGCGGTGTGCTAGTGAAGCAGCGCGGTGTGTGGGAGGGGCAGAATTCTGCATGCGCCGCTGAACTCTACGGTGTGCGCTTTGTTTTTCTATGCACTCTGTTGGTCATTTCCTGTTTTCATGTTTTGGATTACTGGCACAAGACTAGCGCCACCTGATCTCGCGCAAGCGTAGAACGTACACACTACTGTGTAATTGGCAGCCGTCGAGGCGATATGTTTCAATGCAACTCATTGGTGCCGCCTTGATAATATCAAAACATGTTTGATTATGTACATACTTTCCAAATTGGACCACAACAACCAATAAGAGAGCCAACCCAGAGCAGCTAATGGTGCTGCTAAGCAACTGTTGACATAATGGCCCGTGAGGCTAAAGTAAGCTAGCATATTGATGTTGACAGACACTTAAAATAACACCTCCAGGTTTCACTTAAGAATAGAAAACCTGTATTGATCGCGCATCTCCACTTGTTCTATCCTGACTTGTTTAAACTTCTGCTTTTTTCAATCACTGCAAGTTATCGCATCACGTTAATGTCCATTCTGTTTACGTCTGCTTCCCCCGTGAGATCACCTGAGAAGGACAATGAGTGGGTCCAGCTTAACACTGAGCATACAGCATGTCCAAATTAATACTGCACTTTCCTGGGGTCGGGGCGGCTGTAGCTCATTGGGTTGAGCTGGTGGACTAGTGATCAGGAGGTCGCTGGTTTGAATCCCGGCTCCCTGGGGTGGAACTGAGCTACATGTCCAAGTATCCTTGAACAAGATGCTGAACCGCAAAATTGCTCCTGATGTGCAGTTGGCACCTTGTCTGGCAGCCTCCGCCATTAGTAAGGGTCCTGCGATGAGCTGGCGACTCATCCAGGGTGTGTCCTGGCCTTCGACCATAAGTAACTGTATTTGGCCCAAGTAACCCCCCTGAAACAGTGGGGATTAAAACATCCCCGTGACCCTCACGGAAAAAGCGGAAGCAAACGGAACTTTCCTGGGTACTCAGCAACAAACCTGGCAAGTGTGAGGTCAATCTGATGAATGATTCTCTAGATGTGTGAATAAGACCTATATAGACAAAGACACCTTGGGTTATAGCTAACCACAGGAGCATTGGATACTCTGGAAAAGAAGAAAAAGGAAGCAAATCCTCACATTTGTGAAGTTTGAACCAAATGTTGTGCAAAAAAATCAGAATTTGTAAAGTCATTGACTGTACATAGCAATACTTGCCACTGAGAGGTAGAGGAATAAATAACTAATTTGATTATAAAACACAAGAGAGCAAGTCAGGATATCAACGGGATTCATCGCCTGGCAACCGTGTACGAAATCTCCTGGCAATCCACCAACTGACTGGCCAACTTTGCCATCCCTGCAGCCATGCTGCCAGTAAAGCTAAAGAAATGCCTGATATAGCCAGCCAGAGCAGTGCAGACAAAGCTCCTTTCTCAATGAAAGCTGAGGTAACTTTTGTCCTCCATCTTCTTAAACCAGCACTAATTAAAAATAAACAGCCAGCAGCTGTCTGCAGGACACCGACCAGGCTCACTGTTCTTGAGGCCGCGAGATCAGTTTCCAAACAGAATGCCTGCACCCTCACTTTGTATTTGAAAGTAATCTCGCAGAGGCCTATATTTTCATAGAAACATCCTGAGTAACCCCACAGCAGGTCTCTGACCTGGACTCATCTATCTGCTCTCTGCCTCTGTCAGCCCCCCATGTCCCGTGCTCTCAGATTCTCATTTTGTACGTGTTTGTTCATCAAAGTGGCAGCTGACCTAAAGTCTACAGAAGTCAACCCGTCCTGTTCC
This sequence comes from Diplodus puntazzo, assembly GCA_963678695.2. NCBI lineage: Eukaryota > Metazoa > Chordata > Actinopteri > Spariformes > Sparidae > Diplodus > Diplodus puntazzo. The sequence goes on from OZ023160.1 coordinate 9,702,498, forward strand.
ACCACATAAAAGCCATCAGGCTTCATTTTGCATAGTTAAGTAGTGTCAGGTTGCATATTAGCTTATAGCTCCAAGAGGCTCCAGACTGCTCGTGTTCAGAGTCCTGCAGAAGTTTTTTGTCCTCCCACTGATATTGCCAAACAAGGAAATAGTTGCCTATGGTTGGCATCAATAAAAACACTGAGGTTGGCATGGAGGAGAGTAAGCTGGTCCTGGTTACTTTAAAATTGCTTTGGACTTGATTTAATACATGACCTTGCATAACTCAGAAAACAAATGGTTCAGCCAAGACAGGCTGCAGCGAGCCAGAAGACTGGTGCTCGTAGACGTTGCCACACATACATACACTATATTTTACACATCCATTTTGCATTAAGCATTGGGTTTTACTTTGTTGAGCAGAACTGAAGGAAAGAATGTGGCGTGCAAAAGGTTTTGTCAACATTTTTTGTGTTGATGGTGCACATTGCAGTGAGTACTAGAGTGTGTTCCCATGTGTATCAGGAATCCCCCTAAAAAAAACAAAAAACACCCAACTGGCTTTTGGTACAAAAAGAAGCTGATTATAAGTTATGAAATTAGCATTGTTTCTGCATTTTTGGTGCAAAGAGGAGCGACAAAAATGTGCAAATATGAAGAGTATTTATTTTGAGCTGAGTCAACCGTTACTGACACACTCAGCTGTCATCATGCATCAGTGTCAGCGGGACTTCAAAATGACGCACGCATTTTATGCGTTCAAAATCGATGCTGGAATATCGTGCCCATTTGCACAAAAGAGAATTGTCCTCTGTATTTTTCCTTTCCAATAAAAAGCCATGGAAAGAGGAACATGAGGACCAAAAGTCCTCTACATGTGTTCTTCATCTGGTGTGAAATAAGCACTAAATCAACTTTCTGCACAATAGACAATCTTAGAAGGCTGTGGGAGCTGTGGGAGGATGAAAAAACTTGATGAGAACAGATTGATGGGAATTGACATCTGGAGGTCCGGTGCCAGGGTACTTCCTTATTGTTCTGTAGCGATTCTCCTGCTGAGCCAAGCATCTTTGCACAGAATGATCATAAAAAGACATTCTCCCAGAGACTGGTCATGCATACAGCCTTTATGGACACAGAGAAGATGTCCAACTTGTGCAACATCTTGGGTTTTATTGGGATGGAGGGAGATTACGTTCAAGTTTCATAACTGGAGGAAGACCAGAATCCTGTTGATCAGCATCTTTCACCGACTGACTGATAGTATAGCTGAGATGAACAGGGCCGATGGTCAGTGCATTCTTTGACGGCAAACACTCTTAAAAAATATAATAAAAACCAAAGTTTTCATGATTTTTTGCTTTTGAAATATTGCACGACTTGAGGATTTCAGCAATAGTTGCACTTAGGTGTTGCTCTGAGTCACAGGTTGAAAGAATATTTAATAGGTGCAGGGTTGAGACAATTTAAGAGGTAAAGTGTGTGCCCTTCCAGTGAACCTGATACAGTATGATTTCATCATTTAAAGCTTGAGGTTGTTTATGAGAGGAACAATTTCAGAGTGCCACTAGAGTTAACTAAGGTGCAGAATGTCGCCATTGCTATTCCTGAGAGCCCTTCTGAGCCCCTCAGCCTTGGATATAATGCTGACAGACAGCTCGCTCGCCCTCTTTCTGCCCACCAACAGCGGCTCTTCTCAGCTGCACGCCCTTGTTGTGCAAAATTAAAGTGTGTTTGTGAGCTCAAAGATGTTCCGTGTGTCAACATGAGTGATGGAACATCTGTGAAAATGTGGCTGCTCTTTGCATTATGTGTGAAAACCCCATGTATGTAAAGACTGTGCACATGTCTGCAGCACAGATCAGACAGCGAAGGGGAAAAGGGGGAAATACCGCTTAACTGAAAACTTGGAGCGGAACCAAGAGCCACAAGAGTAGCTCTGGATCCAGCATCTCTGAGCCCTGTAGAGCCGTCTAGCAGGACAGAACAGGAGGAGAACAGTGGTTCTATTCAAACCAAACCATTTTTCCCTGGCACCACTTTGAATGGGTATAAAATGAGATCACTCTTTTTTTGCCATCACAGAAGAGAAAAAAATTAAATAAAAGACAGAAGAAAGCATTTTTCCAACTTTCAAACGGCAGCAGGGCCGTGTCTGTGTTGTAGTCAGATACAACAAAGTTTCACTGTAAAGCTATTGGTGTAAGACAAGAAAATCAAAAATATGTTTGTGTGCTGGTGGGGCCTCATATTTTTTCCCTCATAGGGTTGTTTCTTTTCGGAAGTGGAGGGGACTGGAAATGTTTCCCTCACCGGAGTAAGAGCGGAAGAGTAAACTCACAGTATTCAAACCTCTTTACTCTGCCTCGCTTCTGTCACACCTGTTTTTTACATTTCTTTCCAACTAGAAGACTGTCACTTCAAATGTTTGTCTCTTTGAGAAAAAGCAGCTAGAACTCAAACATCTTAGGAAGCTAAACAAGCACATTTTCTTGATTAAACTGACCCTATGAGAGAAAACAGGTGGGCTGGCTCATCGCAGCCTTCACATACTCAGTCATCTCAGTCACAAGCTGGTTTGCCTTCCAGGTGTTCAAGCTAATTGTGATGCATTTGAAAAAGCATGAATCAGATGTTAATTAGGCTATTTTCCTCATGCCAAAATCTAATATGGCCCAGAAATGCATGCAAAAATAACAAATAGATCAGTGGATTGATGATAAACCACATACAACATCTAATTATACATATAAACACATTTCAAGTGTATTCTGTACATTCACTCAGATAACCTAAATAAAGTTCTTGGGTCAAGCATTCAGTGTCTCTATTTCAGCAACATTTCAACAGTTGCGCATTTTCATCAACAGGTGCCATAAAAAACAATGCTCATGGTATTAGTATCAGCGTTAGCGTCATACCACCCACTGTTTCATAACATCAACTCTTCGTCCATGTCTAGTAGAAGTCCGTCAGCAGCAGCACCAAAATGATTCACTGAAAATGACTCAACTGTGCAAAACTGGCTCATATGTTTCCCAGTTCAACTGTGATAAAAAAGACAATTGGCTTTGGGGGATAGGGAGAAGGATATGCGTCATTCCACCACCATCTCTGCCATTATGGACTTTCTATTCAAGGTGCTTGTCTCCTCTCTTACAATGTCTCTGGTTTTACTCTGCACACACAGCCATTCAAGTAATCATGGAGAAATGGATGAGTGACTTTGAAGCGAAAGAAGACCCCAAGAACTTTGAAAAGGTCATGAAAAATGGGCTTACCACATTCAGATAAATATAACAAAATGTCATCAGCATAACGATAGATGTATTGTAAAGATCTCCAGGGAAAGGGGAAGAAAAAATCTGACACACACACAAAACAATTATAGTTTATCTGATGCCAAAAAGCACTAAATTAAAACAGCGCAGTGAGCCAAACCTGTCTTAACAAGCCACAATCTGATTGAATAAGCGATTGAATTTCAAAAAACTGAAATGCAATGCATTATTTTGTTGTTGTTTTGTGTTTATATGTATTGTTCGCCAACACACTGTAGTATTTTCTGGACTTTCAAGGCTGTGGGAAACTCCTGGTCCTTTGATAATCAGAACAATATGCAGCAAAGGCTCAAACAGTGCTGGAGTAATATCGAAACTAAGAGTGCTTTCAGCAAAAACTAAAGCAGATGTTTAAACATGCTCATGGAAAGTCATCTGTATGCCCTCTTTTGTTTGAGAAAAAAACACACACAGTTGTCTTTTACCAAATTTTGGAAAAATTCAGAGTAAACATGGGGCACAAAATTAGCCTTTTTTTGGATAACATCAACATTGGTGAGAGAATAGGAAAATGGAAACACTTGGAAGACAGATTTCTGAAACACAAAGTTAAGAATGGTTTGTTGGGATTTGTTTGGGATTTTCTCTTGGAATTGCATTGAAAAAAATAATTACGGTATGACTCCAGGGTTTCAGTTATCAGGTAACTACTTTTTATTCCTTGTAAAATATGTTATATAACATATTCAAATCACTGAAATAGTGTATCAATGAGATATTTTGTAATTACTCGGAACTTTAATTCAACCAATTAAATACATTTTTGCTGACAATAACAGTGGTATGATTTTGTTGCCTACAGTTCAATCAGATTCTTTAAGCAGTGTGTCTCTCTCCTTCAAACTGCACCTAACTTCTTCTTTATATCTTTCCCTGTGGGATTCTCCACCAAGGTCAGATTTATTTTTCAACATAATGGTTGAACGAAGTCTGTTTGAACAATCCTGAAATTTGGCAGAGATGTTAAATTAGCCGTAACCCCTTTGGCCAACTTGCATGGAAAAAACTGACCTTTTGCACTCACACAATTATAATTCAGCCCATTTTCCGCGAGGACTCTGAAATGTAAAACAATTACAATTACAGCTAAACCTCCTCCTTTTACTCCTCTTTCAGTTGCAAACAACGGACGACTGTGTATACAGCCACTATAGACATCTATGTAATTTCTAGTTATGTTTCATAGGGATGTTTTTTTCCCCAACAGAGCAAATTTCCAGATGCTAAAATTAAATATGTTGATGAATCAAGCCAACCAAGCAAACAAATAAATAAGTAAAATTTGATAAACCAAATTTGCCCTAAAATCTATTGAGATTCAGGAGGTATACTAATCAACCTGACTGCCCACCAGTCATCTAGTGTTCCATCATTAGCTGCATAATTAAGTGTCGATTAGTCTCAAAACGATTTACTCCAGCCCAGGAAGGCATTGTATTGTAATTACACTGCGTCAGACGCAACTTGATCCCTTTTTTGTGCCATATCTATTTAGTCTCGGTAAGAAAGGCTGTGTGTCTCTGGGAAACAATAATTTTTAGTTAAGTAACACATTGTGAGAAAGAATCAAACCCAGATGGGACTCTGGCACATCACAGTGGATGGGAGCCACTCCAGGAAAAGAGCTGATCACCAAACTGGATATCTGGGTCGTTGTGTATCTCCCAGATGCCCTGCCTGCTCTCAATTAAAAAGAGCTTCCACCGTAATTGTTTATTAGTTAAAGGACTCGTTTGATTGTCACGGACATGTAAACGTGTAGAGACGGGAAACAAACCAAGCTCCTGTTGCTCTACTAATGTCTATCTACTCTGCTTTGTACTTCTTTGTTTTCACCAAAGTTCCTGCCCTGTTAGGTATTTTAAGAGCAGCTTTTGACCTTTTGGATAATGGTTCCATTTCACAGCGTCAGATAAATTTTGTCGATAGAGACAACTTCAAAGCACACGTTCGTCTTTAAAAAATAGAAGTCTGAAAATGTCTTTTCATCCGCCAGGCTCTGTTAATATATTGGCATGTGTCTGAAAATTAGTTTAATTTAGGACCCCCTCCTGTGAACAATACAACGTAATTGATTTAATGTGTTTCCTCAAGAGAAAAGCGATAAGGCAAAGTATTAAGTGGTGACTGCGGCTGAGAAAGCGTGGACTCTTTTCCCACATATTCATTACATAGACTTAAAGTTCATCATTGCTTTGGTGCCTATGTCCAAGTGAAGGTAATCAATGTTATATAAGGACAAAAAGCCATAGGGGAATTTTGGTGTTTCTTAGACTGGCCCTTCCTAAAGTACTTGTTTTTGCCATTGACAGGCTGAGATTGTTATTGTGAAGCCCAATACCAATATACCCCTCGCCCCTACCACTTAACCCTGCCAGAGTACAGTGTCCAGATTCTCGTTGGGATACAGGGGTAGGGTGAAGTGTTGGGGCTATATGGCTCCCCAAAGGAGACACTATTCAGAGGCACACTTGAATCTGAGGGTTATGAGAACTCGCAACCAGTTTGGTGATGCCTCAGTAGCTAACTAGCTAGCTCGATAACGGTAAATTGTTATTTCTGATTTGTGCATGACAGTCACACATTTTGACATATTGCATGTTGCATCCACCCCTTTTATGGCATTTAACGGCCGAAACTTAGCTTCAGTCCAGCAGTGAAGTTACCGCACTTGGTACCACTCCTGTAATATCAGTGCAGACTGGCAGGTTAAGAGCATGGGTTGCTAATCTTGGCCTTTAAAGCGTTGCTAATGTTAGGGGATGGGGTCGAAGCAGCATTCTTTTTAATTTGATGACTTGATTGATAGCATGAAGTTGTGAACAAATTGTGAGCATCCATTCTTTTCTATCTCCATCAGATGGTATTGTTATAATGCCAGGTTACCACAGTAAACACAAGAGGATTCACCACCATAACTTATGACATATGAGGGTCTTGAAGGGTTGTCCCATTACATAGATGGGGCTTTCAACCATTACCACTTGTAACTCTGTTCTGAGAATCAAGAGGTTCACTCGCAAATGACGGGTAGGGGTAAAAATCCTTTTTGTTTAACCAGAAACAGCCACTATGCCGCTCTCGCCAAAGCCACCAGACTCCATTTGCAGAGTCAGTAATTTTATTATTGCAAAACACACTTCATTCAATCTTGACAGATACAAACTGAAACTAACCAAAACCATCTTGGTTCATCTTTCCACTGTTCCAGCAATCATCAACTTTGGTTTGGGAACCTTTCTTTAATGTTGTCAGACATTTTGAATGACTATCAGACCATAGTCAGTGGCATAAAATAAGCACTTTAAGTGGTGTTTGTGTGACAGTGTAACACATTTACAGATATGATGATTTCCCCACGGACTTCACTCATTAACTGTGCTGCTCTCCTCTGGGGTTAAACACACTGAAAAACAATTACAGATCTGGTCATCTTATTTTAGCAACACGTCTGATACTTAGAAAACTCCCCTCAGCTGATGCTTTCATCTACGCCTTAATTTTTTGCATCTCGGAATTTTGTTTCCATTTCAAAAGCCCTGTTTGTTAAAATGATGTACAACACGACCAGACTTACCACAGCATTTTTTTTTTTTTTACATCTTTGAAGCCCCATCTGACTGCTCCTTGGAGAGCATGTGGGGTACTTGACTCATCATTATCTTAAATCACGGAGCTGATTTTTGGTCACATGCCCAGTCAACCATTTACCAGACCTTCCACCAAAACACTCAGCCATGTGTAATCAATTAAAACCACTGCTTTCCTTCTGTCTTAACAGACCACAGCTAGTGCCTTGTTAGGGATTTCTTTGATCAGAAGCCAATAAAAAAGGTCACACGAGGTATAGAGGAGTTTAAACAAATAAATCCTCCTTACTACAAAGTCAAATATCAACTTAAATATCAGCCAACTGACAAAAAAACATATAACCAACAGTTTTGAATTCAAATAAAAGAACAATTAGAGTACATCTTCCAAAGACATTATTCAAACCAGACTTTTGTCTCCCTGCTGACTACATGAATTCTTTGTAGATCATTAGTTTTGTTTACTTGTGTTAGTCTCCATCTACAGTTAGTTGCTATGTTGTCAGTCATGGAGGCACTTGACTTTTGTAACAGGCATTTTTTTATTCTACAAAACCCCAGTGTTACAGTTCACTCAAACTGTAGTTATTATTGTAGATGACTCACTGATAGTTGCGCAACTCTTCCAGCACACCAGAGAATCACTATCAAATCACTGAGGAGTATTTGTGCAATATTCTGTGGCTTTAAAGGGACAGAGATGGAGCACTGTCAGTTCTAGTCTTGCATAGCCAGACCGACCCACTGCTCCACAAAAAACAAAGGTAACAGCTGTTAGCTTTTAAGGATTGTATCGTTTGCAACCAGTTAGGGTAACTTGCCATACACCGTGTGAGTGTTTCTACTGGGCTCCAGACTAACTGGTGTCAAGGGTGCAAATAATTTTGGTTCAATCGCTGGGAGCCATTTTAATTTTTATTTCTTAACACATAATGTAAATGATTGTAAACAGGAACAGAGGTGCAATACATGTCTTTCTTCGTTTATATCATAGCACATGTAGAAACAAATCGCAATGACCTCAATTGTAAAGAAAATAGTTAGACAAAAGTGTTTTCCCCTATCTTACTGGGATATAGGCTGTGTAATACTTGTGGAAGTATTTCTGGATTTGCTTTGTGTATTATTGCTTTATTGGTATTTTTTAAAGCTACTGAATATCAGAAACACTGGTGCGACCAATGTAAATGTTAAGTCAGTGCAGATTCGAAAAAATGCTGCGAAAGTGCCCTCTTGGATGCCTCTATGGTAGATAAAACATGATAAAGTAACCTTTCGTGTGCACTTTCAGCACTGGTGCCCTTCTAATTTTTCTCAAACATCCTGAGTCCACCACTGGTTTAGTCGCACTTGACAGATCTTTGGGCACATGTGCGTCCGAAAGGGTTGTTGTTGTTTCCCTCAGAGACGGGGATTTTGAAAATGCAGATAAACAAAAGGGAGAAGAAAGCCGACTGAAATATTTTTCCCAATGGCTGGCTCATGCACACAGTCCACATCCAGTGAGTCAGACCACGTCAGCTGAAATCACAGTTTCTGTGGTTTGCAGTTGAAAGTTATGCTCTGACATATCCGTTGGAAATCACTCAGCATTATAGAAGCAGAGTTGTGGGTTTCTGGCACAACTTTTACTTCCAAGGTGCATGGAGAAGGAACAAAGTCTGAAGGGGTCAAACAGCTCCCAGAACACCTGTAGTATGTCTAGCAACTTGGTCTAATAATAAAGTTATTCATACTTCAAGGATTGTTGGAGCTTTCTGACCTACTCAAATCACTCAGCATCCCAAAGGAGACTCAGAGTTTGAGAAATTGGCTCATGACCAGCAGGTCACTGGCTTTATTATTGAAACTGGCTGCAAACATGTGTGCAATATGTGAATAAGTAAAATTTTCCGCTTCTTCAGCGGCTACTGTTGACACACCATTAGGAAAGGAGCTTTACTGTCCCGGTAGAGCCGCTCAGCAGGAAAAGGCTGGGTCTGTTGGACAGTCCTTGAATATGACTCTGTGTTATTGTATATTTAAAGGACGGCATGACTTGAAAGAAGCATGTGGGCAGAGCAAACTTGTCCTGACATGTTACAGATGCATGTAAAATCAATTAAACTTCTCTCTTACAAGAACAGATTTCAGTTGACTTTGTGGCACAGACATAATATACATTACGTGAGGTACAGGCTAATCTGGCACATACCTTCCTGTTCCTCCACTTTAGCTTGGCTGGGAAATGAGGTCTACACTTCTGAAACAAAAGTCACTTTTATCTTCAGGTGACAGTCTGTCCTCACTGAGTGGCCACATGCAACACTCACACAGCCAAAGTAAATGGAACAGCAAAACCAAAGACTATTAATAGGAGTGGAAAAAGTCTAAATGAGTTAAAGCTGAAATGCAGGATGCAGAGAGGGTAATCTTCTAGAAAGCCTCCGATTTATGATTTTCTGAAAGAGTAAGGGTAAAATTGAATGTCTAAAGAAAGCCAGAAGGAGTTTAAGATTATTACAATATGGGTTTGCACCACAAAGAGACAAGCTGACAGTCTGAATATTTGCATCTTGGAGCAACTTGGGCCTCAGTGTCTTATCCAAGGACACTTGTGGACCAAAATGTGGACAGCAGGAAGTCAAACCGCCAAACCAATGGACGACCCGCTCTGCCTCTCCCACAATTGCCACATATGCATCCTTCTGCATATGCAAAAAGTCCCCATAAAACCAATGCAGAAGAGCATCCAGAGGAATATTTGATCTTAGCCTGCTTAGATAAAACAAGTCTACAGTCATCAAATCCTTGGTAGGACCTTGGCAAACCATCAGTAGTTTAAATGTTCAATTGTTTAAGTAACGCCTTGTCACAGGTTGTAGGTCATGTGCGCACCAATGCACCTTCTGCCATCACTAGGATAAAATGTTGGGCGGTTGGGACATCTCCTGTCGTGTATGTGCCAACAGAGCCAGCTAATTTTGACCAAACCTTGGGACATCCTCAGCCATGTCTGTGGTGACCAAAATTAGTATTTTAAGCCAAAACATGACCTTCTCCTCACCCTAAACAAGTCGTTTTTGTACCTTAACTGAACAAAACCATAAGCACAGTGTAAAATGCACATATTAAAACATAAAGTTGCAAAATGTATGGGTTTACAGAAATGTATATTGTATATATTGTGCTCTTATTTTTTAACTAACTACAGTACAAATGGATTGAGAGTGTTGGTTGCTTCCAGACGGACACAATAGCGCAACACACTCTGCACAGAGGATCCTTAACACTGACAATGAAATTATAGTTATGAATCTATTTAATGTTATATTTCAATGCATGAGGACCACAAACACAATCCGATTCACTATGGAGGCAGAAACTTCAGAGACGATATAGGCCTATCAAAGTCTATAAGCCAATTAAACTAAAACCCATCTGTATGTGTAGATACCACTGGAGCTCGGTAAGAAAAAGTTTCCTGTAATTGGTTGAACCTTCGTCATGAGAGCACATTCTCCTACGTAGCTGCTGCTGGATTAACTGTCTGGTCTCTGTGACAAAGTAAGTGCTATCTGGATAATCTGAAGACCTCTTGAACCGAGACACAGCGTAAGCGAAGCTGACATAGACATGAATGAGTGAATGTGGAGACTTTCACTTTGACCCTCTTTCACCAACCCCTTCCATGTTGAGTGGTAAAAATTTAGCCCTTGTCAGCAGGCTGTAAAGGCCCACAGTTCACCACTCCGATAGCTGCAGGGGCCAATGAGAGGCATCTTGTGTCCAGACAGCGTAGGAGAGACACAGCGTGCCTTGTCAGGCGAGTCGGCGCGTCCTGGCCACAAGTATTATGACCATTTCTGCCACAAGCTAAATGGATCTACACGGCCGGACAATAGCAGCTCAGGACAACAGCCAGTGTGTCAAAGTCTCTGATGCCTTTATAGGTGCATGTGTAAAGAATACTTTCAACATGTACAAAAACAGTGCAGCATGCACCAGTGTGCCAAACTGACATTTTTCTGCCTCTACACAAGCAGTAGTGGCGGGGAGTTGTTCTTCTTACCAAATATGACTCACTGTGGTCTTCCCAAAGCATTCCTCTGTTGCCCTCCATTTCCTGAATGCCTTCTTTGGAGCTAGTTAAATGCAGCCGAATTTTTCTGCATTTGCCTCATTGTGTGGAATTTAGTGTTTTTTGTTTGAAAGAGTTTTTTACTTTTTAATGCTGTTTGCTGTCTGTTTTTTGAACTGTTTGTTCCTGTTTGTTGAAACAAATTGATATGTCGGTAGGGAACCCTGCAGCGGGCATCTGCTTCCACTTAATAAACCAAAGATTGAATTTAATTCAGTCCAAGCAGGCCGTTAATCTCAAACAGTCTATTGTGTAATTTTCAAAACAGAGGGCGTACAGTTCTTCAGCTTTGAATTACACGGTGAGCTAAAGTCTTCCCAAGTAAGAACTAACAAGCATAATAGATGTATTACTTCATAAAAATGGATAAAAACTCAAGACTCTTATAACTAAGATTTTACCATTGATCATCTAATCCAATGTCCTTAATAGTAGAACAAGTTTTACATTCTTTAGCATAATTGCATCTCTTCGAGTTAAATTGCATTTTCCATGAGTCCGCTGGGCTGCTCTGTGTGCTTGTCCCAGTCTAAGTAAGCTGTGATTCAGCTCCATAAATTTGACCTGCGGTGTCCCAGCTCACTATGTTACTCAGCTGGCAGAAGTGACCTCAGGGGTCTGGCGATACTCCTCGAGCCTCTACCTCTCCAAGACCTAAAATATGCCTTCCATTCACTGCTGCGATTAAGTTACATCTGAGGGGGGATGACCTTTGGAAAAAAAAAAAAGAAAAAAAAAAGAAAAGTACAGCCCCATAAATGCCAGGAGGAAAAGATCAACAAATAAAAATAATTTATATGATTTCAACCACCCCGTATATATTTCACAGTTGTAAAAACAATAATTCAAATGCTAACAAGAAGTGAGGATAAATGATCATAATGAACTGATACATATGCTTTTATTTGAACCCTCTGATTGCATAAGTCCTTGCTTAGGCTTCTGTTGTCTCCAAGGGTTTTATTACATGCTACATGTGTTTTTTTGTAGGGATAAAAATGCAGCACAACTCGGGTGAACATAAGGTGAAGGGAAAGCACTGAGCAGCCTCTCGTGTGTCAGGACACCATATGCACGTTTTATGACGGAATATGTTGCCTCTTTCTGCGCTGCCTGTCTCCTGATTATGTTCTCAGGTTACCACTGATCCATCGGAACGCTAACTGTAAGTGAAACCGATGACAGCCTGTAATACTGAGTGACAGCTCAGGAAAGACAGGGCTCCAAAAGTTGGGTGGATTTTCACAGGCACTAATTTTATCCATGGACGAGCACAGTTAAGAAGGTACGCAGCACGAGAGCGCACCTGTGTGACAGCAGGTCAGCTCTTCATTTTCTCACCTCACTCAAAAACAGCCCTGTTGACTGCAGCTGGGGAGAGAGGTCGAGCTTGTAATGTTTTTTATTGACGTAGCAGATCACAAACTGCCCTCGATGGGACTGAGCTCGGCGGAGAGTGGCGGCCTCAGCTGCTCCATCATGGAGACCATCCTCTGGGCATAAATGTAGCCCTTGGGGGAGCCTCCTTTGGGCTTGAGAAACTGCAGCTGTGATGGAAGCTTAGGTGTTTTTCTTTATGAACCATGGACTCCCCTGTGCATTTTGCATACACAAACAAATACGTGTGGTGTCAGATGGCTGCATGTACGTATAGACTTCAACATGAATTCTTACCTTGACAGGGGACTGCAGTTAAAGCTCAATTTGTTTTGTACCACTTTATTTGAAGGGGCATGCGTAAGACTGACATGAAAACAGCCATGAACATAAAGTCACGGTGTCTATTATCAGGAATTAAAGGGGCACTATGCAACAATATTAGCAAAATTTACCCTAACTATGCAGGCTGAAAGTCATTCTGAATGTTCTTTGACACTTTCTGGGTCGTTTGGTCATTGCTACGACTCCCCCTAGCGCTTCTGGGCGGAGAAACGGAACATGCAACTTGCTGCCACCGGTCCGAAGTCAATCCGGAAGTGAGCCGGCGGAAGTATCCCGCCGCCCCTCGAAAATGTAGTCAGATTGTAGTTTCGAAACTGCTTTACGGCAAACACACCCCCAAACATGGAACCGGGTAGATATAAACTGCCAGTTGCAAGGCAATTGTTGTATTCCTCATGTATCAGTCGACTATAAAGAGACCCAAGAAGCCACAGTCGGAGGAACAGAAGAAGAAGAAAAAGGAGCTTGACAAAAAAAAAGAGACCAGACACGAGTAAACATAGGACGAGCTTTTGAGGAGTCCAAAACAGGCGCCGACTTGGCCGTGTTGCTGTTGAAATTGTGAGTGGATGAACTTTGTCTTTGCAACGTGACTTGATAGTCTTTTGAACAACGTTATTGCTTGACTGTTTTACTGTGAGCCCTGCATGTGTTTAGCTTGGTTTCTTGATGGCTCGCTCGATAGTTAGCGGGTGTTTAGCGTAGCAGTCACTTGCTACCAAACACGTTTGTTTGCGTTCTGATTCCAGGTTCTTGTTGGTTTTTAGATATCTAGTTCGGTCTTTGAATGTCGCATGGTTTGTCGCCTGTATCTTGCGATATGTCCGGCTGAACACAGAGCACGAAGTGCATTAAGTGCCAGACGTGACTCGCTGTTTAGCCGGCCGGCTTCTTAGAAAACAGATGCACATGGTAACGTAGTAGCAGCTAGGTGGGCGGGGGAGGCTCGTCAACAAGTATTTTCGACAGTGTATCTGCGCCGAAGCTGTAGGGGGAGCCCTGCAGCGAAAAGCGTATGCACAAAACTGGTGCAAAGCTAGAAAACGGCGAAGGAATCTGGTCTGGAAACTGCTGTTGCATAGTCCGGCTTTAATGGACAACGTGTAATAATGGTTACACAAGTTGGTGCGTCCACAAGTCCATTCATTACATATTATATATATATATATATATATATATATATATATATATATATATATATATATATATATTATATATATATATATATATATATAATATATAGATATATATAATATATAGATATATATGTATTTTTTACATGCAAGAACTATTTTTTCCCTGGCAACACTTGAGAGTTTGACTAGCAGCTGGAACAATCATTACAGTCACATAAGGTTCTTACGTAAACGTTGTTCACTACTCCAGTATATAGGGTGGACCTTAGGTACCACTTAACAACAGGACATAAACTAGTCCGTTCGGCTAATAGAACTCTTCAGCTCAGCTGTTAGAAAGTGACTTAATGTTATGCTAGTGCCATTCAAAGTCAATAACAATGCGTATGGGGGACAAACACTGGTTAGCAGCTAATCAGCCATCTCAGTGCTTCCAAATCGATATCAAGATTTTCACAAATATATGATAGTGCCTGTATACTATAGGTATCTGTATATCAAAAGTGAATTGACACCCAGAAGCCATTCAGAATGGAATAGTCACCCAGACCATGTTATAAATCACTTTCAATGCAAAGCTGATGCTGAGATGTTTTTGTTAAGACAACTTGACATTAACCAAGACAATGTACACATGTAATAGCGGGCCTGAGTGTTCTTGGAGTTTGACCTGTTGCTTAAGTAAGCTGACTGCTGCTAGCTGCCGACAACTAGCTCTGTTAGCCTTGAAGCTAGCAGTCCTATTAGCTAACTCAGCCCGGGGGTGACAGTAGTCAAACTCTTGCTATTCCCTGCCTACGTCATTGTGGGATGCTGTGTTCGGTCCCCGAGTCATGTCACTGGGGAAATTACAGAGGTTGAGTGATGGATTAAGACACTAAAAACAGGACAAAAGACAGACAAAATGAAACAAATACACAGTAAAACAATAGAAATATAGGGATCAAAATACTACTGCCACTACTGCTAAAATACTACTGTCAATAAAGAATAAAGACTATATACATGGCGGGTGTCTTGGGAGTGTTTTGCACACAGTAAAATGTTACCACCTGTTTTAATTCACAGATTGTTGCCTTGTATCTCGCCATGAAGAAAAGGAAGTAACAGAATGAAGAGGCTCACGAAGAAACTGTTTGCCAGGAAACTTCCTTTTTTTCTGATCAGATTCTGACACTGACACTTCTGCACGTGCCTAATTGAATGCAAAGTATGATGCGCCTGCTAAATGTCTTTTCTCAGCAAAAGTGTAGATGGGAATGTAATGTGTCAGCTGCTGCGAGGGCTGAATCACACCACAACATCTGCTTCATAGTATCTCTGTGGCAAAATGTTCTCCGACTTGCCAACGTGTTGCCATAGCCACCTACACCTCGAGCATAATAAGCACCTCGGGTCCCAGACAGCCAGGCTCACTGCGCTATCCCTCAGTAGGCTTATAGAATATCAAACCCGAGAAGCTGTAAAGCAGCAGAGAGCAATCGACAAACAGGATCCAGTTCCTTAGTTTGCAAAATATTTGGGGAGATGCCACAAGAGGTGTCGTGTGGCCTTAGACCCCCAGCTTAGTTCACTTTCTGGTCATTTATTTGCCATCATTAGCTGCTAGTACGGCTGCCCCTTCCCTGCTGAGATAACATAACCATTGAAGCTGTCATTAATCTGATCGCATTAAAAAAAATTGCGCCATCGCAGTCTCTCCGCTTGCTCTGACAGTGGCTGGCAGCTCACACCGGCCATGTATTTGGCCTACACTTTAAGCACAACATTTTCCACGTCCCCCAGTTACTGATTCATCAAAACCTCATGCATGGAAACCTTGAGCCCCCCACCAACAATCCCCCACTTGACGCAGACCACTCTCAGCTGTAACTCCAACTGACCCAGCTGCCGGGCCGCGTGTGTGAGCAACATGCACATGGGAGAGTTCTTCTTTTATGAGACTGCTGTGCCGCATCATATGGGTAGTCTATTTAGGTCCATACTGCTGGCATGGAGCTTAAGTAGGGGCTTAAGAACCAAACTTAGTTGAAAGAGGAAGCCCTGCTGGGGGAAAACTGGTCTCTAGAGAAGGGAGTGTGGTGTTTTTTTTTTTTAAATCTGCATTGAGATAGTGGGAATCTAGGGAGGAGAAAGCGAAGATACAGGAGAGAATGTTCTGGTTGGTTCTGTTCTGACGCCAGGAGGGGTTTGGTTCCAGAAACCAAAGCATCAATCTCTTGAAAACAAAGAGAAATCATTGAGCTCTGTGATGTTGTTTTTTTAAATGACTGCTATTAAATTTGGATATACGCAACATTTACAGAAGTTGTCCCAAAATGTGGTTTTTCAATATGCTGTGATGAGTAGCTGGGAGAAAAAAGAACAATGAGTGACTCACAATGGGAAAGCTGAACAAATCCCAACTTTTTCTCAGCTCATCTCTAGTTGATTTGGTCATTGCATATGTCTAATGGTTCATAATGATGCTTAAGTTACATACAGTGTGTACTTTAGTCTGAGAGAACTAAGAAATGTGCAGTTTTCTCCTCACACAGAGAGCTGGAGTTTTGAAAAAGGGCTTTTTTCGTTGGATTCAGTGCCGGACATGTGCTTTCAATGCAACTGGTATCTTTGAAACACACTGGCCTCTTTGTTCCAAGACATATTTTTTCATGTTCTCATGTTTATTCCAGATCTAGTAGCCTTTTCGATGCCATAATACAAAACAGAAGTCTAATTGTCAATTTGATGTTTTTCATCTCGGTTAATAACATTAAATGTTACAGTATTTCTGCAGTATCTGGGCGCACAGCATGTTTCATCCTCCCTCTATCACATCGTACGTTATGACAATAATTGTAATTTTTTAAAGTAGCATCGAGTGCCATCATTTATGCTCTGGAGGATGGTGTGGATAGCGCCTGTGTTACATTACAGATAAATTAAAGGAGACACATGATGCTCATTTTGGGTTACTTCTTGGGTGTACATGCTTTAATGCACCAAAAATGCATTTTTTTCCCCCTTTGTCTGAAACAATCTGTTTTGGCTCCTGTCTCTTTAAGGACCCTCCCAAATACCCAGCTTGCTCTGATTGGTCAGCTCGCACATGCCTGACCCAGCATTGCTAACAACAGAGCAGCTGTGCTAAATCAATTCTTAGGTGCCAAACTAGCTGCTAGGCAAAAATTAGGAAAATGTTTGACATGGTGACCTAGTGTGATGTCACAAAGTCATTGAATTAAAGGCGTTACTACTAACGAGGTGTTTCAGGAGCAGTGTTTTCTGTGGGAGAGAGGAGCTCTTTATCAAACCTTTATCAAATACTAAGGGAGATGGCAAAAAAAAAAAAACATCCTTTAAATCCTTTAACTCCTTTAAAGCTACTTCAAGAAACCTTTGCTTATTGTTAATTCCGGCAGCCCGTGTATACAAAATATGATCATGGTGCCACCTGACTACAGATCAGCTTCTGCCCTCCGGCCATGAGACTCCTCAATTCATCGTCAGCACTCTGCAATAACAAGTGCTTTTCATTCAAGATTTATTAAAGATGTATAAGTGGGAATCTGATCAGGTGACAGGCATTAAAAACAACTATTTTAATTGTACAACAATTGCCTCACTGATGGTCTTTTTTTGCATATGTAGGTCATCTATTGAGCTTGTTTCGTAACCAGTTACGTAAAGTAATACAATACAAATACAAAAGGTCTCCATGTTAATTTGATGATGAGG
Organism: Diplodus puntazzo; assembly: GCA_963678695.2. Classification (NCBI taxonomy): domain Eukaryota; kingdom Metazoa; phylum Chordata; class Actinopteri; order Spariformes; family Sparidae; genus Diplodus; species Diplodus puntazzo. The sequence continues at coordinate 9,720,106 of OZ023160.1, forward strand.
AAGGAAGTGGGGACTTGCCCAGAGAGCATATTTCATGAACCCAAGTCTTTTGAGAGAAATAAACAAGCTAATACAGGAGGTGGCTCCACTTTAGTGGCCAATAAAGCTCAATAATTAAGTAAATAATAAAAGAAATGGAAAAATAAAGCTCTTTGCCCTTTCATTGCAACTATTAAAGTTTAAATGTAATTGTCTTAGAACAAGAGGGATGCTTAGTAACTAATGAAAGTCTGAATAAAGAAACGAGAAGGAGAAAAAGAAGCCATTACTTTACAGTCAACACAACATTTGAATGGACTAGATACAATAAAAACAGGATGTGCACAATGTAACGCATCATTTGCAACCCTCATAAAAAAAAAAAAAAACAGGACCGTTGTTATCACATCGTCATAGTGTGAACTGATTTTTGGCCCTCGGGCACGGCCGGAGGTGATATTCTTATTTCCCTTTCTTGTGCCTACAACTTTTTATTCAGCAGTTGTTTAAAAGGGATATTCTGGTGTAAGTTTCCAACCGCTAGCTTGGTAAGTTTTAGCAAACTTAAACAAGACCGCACGAGCATTATTTGTGGCTATGAGTGGCTTTTTGATGGAGGTTTCTTGCTGGAGGCATAGACTGCAGTGTATTGTTATCATGCAGTCTTTTCTGAGGTTGCTAAAACTACATAAGCTAGCGGTCGGAAAACTTGATCTCTCGAGGGGGGGTTCTTACTCGGTGTCACGGTGTGTTAGATCATGGATTAAATTTATACCGGAATATCCCTTTAAGTGAATGGGTTCATCGGTCACTCTTCCTCTCAGCAGTATGAATAAGTCCATAAGCACATCCAGTTTTATGCCAGTTTGCCAATATGCCAACTTTTAAATGATACGCTAGCATCTTTTCTCCTTGATGAAGGAAAAAAAAACCAGCTCATTATATTATCATGTTAGAGAGACAGGGATACGGGGACAGACTGTTCTCACTATCTGGTTTCAAAACCATTGCACACTTGGCTAAAGCTATGCACCATTTTTACGACTTTTTGGCTTCCCTTTATTTTGTCTACTAATCACATCAGACTCATAATCAGCTTCTTTTAAACCTCCCTCCCGAGCAACTTCCTCTCCTACCGCTGTGTAGGAGTGGGATTCAAGCCCCAGAGAAACGCCTAGAACGTGATAATAGGCTCTGGACAGGGGTCATGGAACCCTCTGAAGGCAGCTGTCTTGCTTACGTGTCCATCTTCTCTGACTCGCTGGGCCGGGTGTGTTGACAACAAAGAGGACAAGAGAGAGATCCATCGTGGGTTGGAAAGGTGTCAGATAACCTGATGCGTACAGTGACGGTAGAGGACGGTGCAGATGGTGAGAGCATATCGGGTGTCTTTTCACTTTCTGGCCAAATATGATCATTTATAGGGTGGGGAAGCTGGATCTGGATGGATGTTCCAAAATGAACTGGACATTTAAACCCTAAAATATAATGCTCGTAAACACTTGCAGTGTTCAACAGCGATGCGAGCCCTGAAGGATTTACAGCTGCTGTGCTGAAAAACAGCCAGAAGTTCCATGAACTGATTTTCCTGTGTATCACATTATTATATTCAACAGGTTGCCAAAGGAAGATCTGGTCTGCCTGAACCAGTGGTGCAATGAAACTGTTGTACAAGTACATGTACCTAAAGTTTTAGTAAAGTAATTTAATTTTCTGCTACTTTTTACTCCACTACATTAATTTGATAACTGAAGATTGCATTGCAGATTACATGCTGCATCACAGCCAAAGAAGGACTTTAAAAAAATATATTTATTTTATCAGCAATCAGATAAAAACTAATAATCAGTAAATATCAGACACGATAATTGACTCATAGTATACAGTATATACTGTATAAGGTCAAGGTAAACTTTATTATCCCACAAGTGGGAAAGTACATTAATTCCCAAAAAAATACTTTTGATATTTAAGTACATTTAAATGTATGTAATATTTTAACACAATATTTTTACTCAGGTAACACATTTGGGTACTTTTTTTTATACACACATTTTCTCAGGTACTGTAAGTCAACTTTTGAAGTACTGTACAACTCCTTAGTGCTGGTACTTCACTACATTTCTGAGACAAATAACTAGTTACAGGTAATATTTTAGATCAAGATTTCGGATAAGAGAATGTATGATAAATAATGTGTAAGTGTATAATAATTCACAGGGTTCAGAGCCCTCACAGTGACTGTGGTTAGTTATTATTAGCCTGATCTCGACCAGCTACATCCTTAAAATGGGACGGATGCAGTGATTCATCAGTAATACCAACACAGTGATGTAATATATAACGAGGGGTCAGCACTATTCAAAGAACAAGTACTTTTGTAACTTTAACTACATTTTGCTGATAATATGTTGGCACTTTAAATGCTTTTTACTTTTTGACACTGTAAAAGGATCTGAATATGTCTTCCACCACTCAATAAAATCAGAAAAAACAACTTGTGCAACTGGCTCTGTCTTTGTTTGCCAAAAACACAGTTAAGTATTATTTCCTCAAATCATCGTTTCTTCATTTCAGGTTAACCTTTGGCCCGTCAGTGACCCACAGAAAAGCGTTAAAAAAAGCAACCAGAGAGCAAATATCTGTGCTTTGTGAGAAGGAGAAAGAGCCAGGGGTTGTAGACTGTCCAAGGTAAGTTGACACTGAACTCGGACCTCATGTGGGATTTGACACAGACTCATTGTGTTGAGTCATACTGAAACTGGCCGCGCACTTTCACAAGCAGGGATGTTTAATGAGTGTGGACTGGAAAGGATTTGAGTAAAGGACAGAAGGAGTTTTTGTTTTAAGGACAATCAATGTTTTATTAAAAAAAAAAAAAGAACTAATTGGTGAAATTGCTACCACAGTGCCACTAAAGATGGAGTGTACAATCATTCGCCAGTAACAGCATTATTAGGGAAGAGTTTGGCTCTTAAGCGATGTAACCACAACCAGATGGACTGTATCAGAGTAACATTATGCAAAGGACTAGGCCTGACAACAAGCTGATTGCCAATATGTCTTTGTTCAGCTCAAAGTACTTCTGAGATTCAAATGATTTTCAAAAACACAACTCCATGCAATATTATATAAATATTTGTGAGTTGTTTTGGTTGGTATGTTTTAAAAAGCTCCAATAAAGCTTCACATCCTGCGAAATTGAGCGATACATCTGCAAAATAATTCTCTTGATTGTTCAACGGGAATACATTTTGGAAGGGTTATTTCATTTAATGGCAGCAGTAACATGTCGCTCAAGACCCTCCGCAGTCCATCATTCCCCGGGGGATTTTAGGTGCAGTAATTAGAAGTAATGTTCAAGCTCTGTGAGTTCAGGCATGTCAGCAAGGAGACGGACAGCTCCAACAGGTGGGGAGGATATAAAGTAGGGGGAGTATGAACCCTTTTATCCCGGCACAGAGGGAGAAAGTGGTGTCAGAGGGATTGCCCAAAATAACCTGCCTGGTGTCTGGACAGTGGCGATATGATGCACAGCTAACAGGCGAGAGAGAGATGGATGGGAAGGGAAGGGAGGCCCCAAAGGGCAAACTGTAGGCGCTAAAGCAGAGCCACCAGACGACTCGCTTTCAGCAAAGATAGAGTCAAGGATATAAACCAGCAGGCAGGAGTTTTATGGGAATGGTCAGCATAATAATCACTGAAAGCTCTGCGACTGCTTACGATACTGTACACACTGCACAACATGCAGCATGTAATAATGGAACAGCTTTAACCAGCTGAGAAAAAAATGGATTTGTTACTGAATTTATCAAATAAATAAAGTAAAAAGAATAATATTTGCTTCCAAAATGTTGTGGAGTAGAAGTGGAAAGAAACATAGAATTAAAAAAATACTCAAGTAAAAGGACAAATACCTCAAAAGTGTAAGTTTTTACCTTTTTTGATTTGACTCCCAAATGATCACTAGAAAAATATGCGCTATACTTTATATTGTACTGTATTGTTTTGAATAAATAACCACAGTCAAATGTTAGCTGCTTTGTCTCATTTGCTACAGCGCTGTATTGCTTGTTAACAGCTTTAAAAAGGGACATTGTAAAGAAATCTGCATTTTGTGCGATTTGGTGTGCCCCACTGTTTCTGAGTGCAATGCAACTGTCGTAAACACAAATCCCAGGTCTGTAACAGTTTGTCAGACGTAATGTAGGTGCTGACTACAAACAAAACTCATTACGTCATGAATGAATGAATGAATGAATAATTTTATTTCGAACATAAAAAAAGAGGAAAAAAAAAAGAAAAACATATAAAATAAATCTCACGTTGTTGTGTCCCAAAAAACAAAGCCAATATTCAAATTTGTCATAACAACGTTATGAGTTGAAAACTTGGATGTTGAAGTGAAAACGTATGTAACACGGTGATCCTGCCCTCTCACTGCAGTTACATAGTGCAGAAACACGTGATAGGAGGGGGAAGTGGGTGAGTTCTGTGAGAGACTACTAAAAAATACAAACACACCACTTCCTGCCCTAATGCGGCCCTCATCTTCAAAACCACTCCGATCTCTACTTTGCCTGCATTAGCTGACTTGTGCAGTCTGTTGTGTCAGTTTCCTGGTACTCATATTTTGAATTAATCAAATGAGCATTTCGGAGGCACCAACAGGATGCATCAGTGGCGCGTGCACAAGATACTGTAGCCATTTCTGGTTTCTTATATTTCCAATGCAAATACACACTGCTGAAGATTATTGCAACATGTTAAGCCTTTGTGGAGAGGGAGATTGGATAAAGAGATATGTTTCCCTGGACATCCAATTGTAGATAAAAAGTGCCGCATTCAAATAGATTCCTCGTGCGAATGGATCGGACGGCCAATTCACTGTCCCAGACTTAAACCGGACCTACCCCCATGCAGACCAGCAATCGTACAGATGATTGTAATGCCACTTAAGTTTCAAATTAAGCTTCTGTAAATCCAGTGGAGATGTTTTTTTCTTACTGCAGCTTTTAAGAATCTTATCACCCAGTAAATGTTGTCTGGTCCACATAAAGATTTATGGTAATAATTAACAGATCAAAAGGTCCAAATACAGGAGGATGTCTTGATTTTAAGTCCAGCATTCCCAAAGTATGTTGTTTCGGTAGACAGCGAGTGGGCTGTGTCTAGACAGAAATGATAGATGACACCCATGTTGTTGAAATTATATTCCCCATGTCAGGGTTTGATCAGTGCATATAAACATGTCAGGATATTTGATTTGTTTTTATCGGGATTATGCACAACAATTTTTGTTCCCAGTAGGGCTGTGAAAGACGATTTTCTCAGAGGAAGACCCCTTTTGTGTTGGCTACCGATTACGGCAGAAATGATGACATTAATATTTCTTTTATGCAGCGCATTCCAGGGAGGACAAATGGAGGACGCAGCAGTGTATGAATGCAGGACATATTGATACTGAAAACAAGCCAGGAAAAATCTAAGATCGTGCCATGCGGGACCCCCATCTGACAGACACCCTTTCTGACTTTTACAAAAACAGCCTCATTAAGGCCTTTTCTCTAAACAGTGGTAACAAGTAATTACAGGAATATCATTAAAAGAGACACTTTATAGAAGAAGCGACATCTCGCAATGTCTTGAAACTTGGAAAAACTCCTTTGCAAAACAGCACATTTTCTTATTTTTGAATATGACTACCGTCTACTATTCATTGCTCTGGCAGGCTTCAGTGAAAACATGAAAAAGCAGCAGTGCCTCAGTCACCTCATCAGCATTCCAACCAACATGTACCACTGATTAGCATCTGGAACGTTCAACACGTTCATGCCAAATGTTTAAAGACTGAGATTTTTTTTTCAGGAATCTATTCATGGCAGGGTAGGAAAGCTTATTTTACAGATCACGAGCCACTAAAACCCTCCACTGAAACCCGATCTGGTGAAATTATGTGTTGGAATAACACTGTGGCTTTTTTGGGGAGCCCCATTTTTTTTTGGAGGTTGGGGATTGGGAGTGTACTGTTCACATTCACCCTCAAACATGAATGTACCTGCCTACGTGCGAAAATGTAATCAGTACAGTTCTCTTCATTAAGTTCAGTAATGTTTAAATGACAGTAGATGCTATATCTGCCATTTATTGTATCAACCTCCAATTATTCGTAAACTGGCCATACATTTGTCCAAATTCAATAGAGCTGTTATTGGTGGGGATTTAAATGATAAGTTAGTTTTGAATCCACATAAGAATTCCCAAAAGAATAATACAATAGAAGATGTTAGAGAGGAACTAAAGACTGGAATTGGACTTAAAATGACCCTTTGGACTTGTGAGCCATTGAGACAGCATGTGACTTGGTACACATGAGTCTAATATTAGCTTTTACAATGATAAACATTTGAATTAAGAAAGAAATGACCCCGAAACAGCTATTACATATTCAAATCACAGTTGGTATTCATGTCCAAGAAGAGTAAAATACATTACTGAATCGTAAACACTTCTTTTAACTAGAGATGGAATCACACCAGCCACCCGTCAGTTAGTGCGTTTACATGACACTCGAGAAAAGCGAATTACTGGGTTAGTCCGACTATGATCGGATTTTTAAGATGCATGTATACACCTTAGTCTGACTAAAATCAGACCGGATCGGATTTCTCATAGTCGGATTATAACATCTAGATTATTCGATCGATAGTCGCATTAATCCTGCATGTATAGATCGGATCCAGATCGGATCGGATTTTTCGTTCTGCGCAGGCTCGAGATTTTTTTCCTGGCGCTGTGAGCCGGAAGTAGAAGGATGGCGGCAGCGGCGTCTTTCCTCTGAAATAACCGCAAGCAAGAGCGCCATTGTGCTTCTAGTTTGTGTAATTATCATGTACACCATATATGAAATGTACAAAGATATAGCTTCGTCTTGCTCTTCGTACGCCATCTTTCTCGAATGCCGAGGCAGACTCTGTTGTTGCTGGTGACGTAAAGAGGTCAGCCGGAGGTGGCTCTATTACCACTAGTTGAAATGGGTACAGCACCTATCATACCGGGGTATGACATGCTTCGGCCAGTAGTTCGATTTTCTCACCGGCATGTATACTCGGACAATTGCAGTTGTCTGATTCAGTAGCATAGTAGAACTATGGCTGTAATCCGACTAAGCTGTGCTGTGTAAGTATTCAGTAGTAGGATGGTGGAAAATAGTAACATGAGCACTGAGTACACATGGGTCGGACCACTCCCATCTTGGAACTCTTTGTTTGATCTAAACTTAACACCTTTAAATTATCACAGTTACATCAAAATGAACACAGGCTGAGGGCATAAAGTGAAAGGTGGCCACCCCTTCTAATTTTGGCTCCCTCGCTTTGACCACACCCAATCTTCAAATCTCGGCCCGTTCACTTGATCTGTAAAGTTTCCTGTCTGCATCTTGTGTAGCTGTGACTCTATCAGACAGGCAGATGGGCTTCTAAACACCTAGCAAAATACAAATAAAAACTGCTTCAGTGGTTGTTCCCACTACAAAAAGATGTTGCCAGGACCTTCTTTTTAGTTCTGATGACACACACCAGACTCAAAAACATCCGCGGTCATGTCTGGTAAATATGAGACAGATGATCTCCAGCTCATCAGTATTTCACTGGGTTCACAGGGATCTAGTGTCTTCTGCTGGCTTATTCATGAATACAACTGCAAGCTATGACAAGTTTTGCTTTTATTGCCAGTCAGCCTTACTTTTATTTGTCATGATGAAATTGTTGTAGTCATATTCCAAATAGGATTACTCAGTTGATTTCACAACAATCACATTGGGTAATGCCATATTTGCTAAACCCATTGTAAGCATTTGTATTTGACCCTTAAAAACACATCATGACACTTGATTAAATAGATTGACAGTTTACATTTATTGGCAGCGTGTGTTGAAATGGACCTCATCTTTTGCATACAAGGTCTTTACCTGCAAACTATCTGTGAGATACAGTGACTTTTTATGTCTAATCTATTTGCACTTATCATGCAGCGATCAATATCAGAGTACATTTCCATTTGAGATACGGTGTGGCCACTTTTTGAGGAACCCATGTACAATATGGTCCAATGCAATCTAATACAGCTGCTCTGCCAAGATATGTCTACCTTTTGACACCTATAAAGGTCACACCTAGAGGTGTTTTTAGGTAATATGATTTTGCATACTGAGGCCATGGTGTTGGGATTGGACTGGACTGCACTCAGAGCATGTAAATGGTAAGAAACAAAATGGAAAACACCTCTCGGTTAGGCTTTGCATGATATGAAAATTTTGTGGCACATTATCCTCTCCAAAATAATTAGCGATTTGCAAGATTGTCCCGCGAATGCTCAAAACTCTTTTGGCCCAAATTTTGAACCAAAGATTTGGATTTTTACAGCTAATGAAATATCGGTCCCTGATATTGCTTTCCAGTGACCTTGATTTCTAATAATTGGTATTAGGGGTGTGAATCTTTGGCAATCTCAAATGATTTCATTTGATTCGAGTGTTGATGTCCAGTGCAGTTCAGAATCAATGGGGGGGGGGGGGGGGGGGGGTCATTGCTGTTCAAGATGCTGAGCAGAAGCAGAGATTTTGAGGTAAAACACAATCGTGTGGCCTGCTTCATGTTGGTTTCGCAAAGGTAGTAAGTCTTTGTCGCAACACTGTCATTGACATGAAATAGACGGTAAACACAGGTTTAACTAATGAAGGTTTTCCGTTCTATTTAGTGCAGCAGAGACTCTCTAGAGAGCTGACGTGCACGACAGCAGCTCCCCGACTCTGTTTGACCTGAATGGCACAGAATCTTAATTAGTATCATTGGTAACACCTGTGTTCACCCTGCTGTTTGATGTCAAACGGGCTGCTGTGAAAAGGTCTACTATCCAGTCATTAAATAAAAGAAACACTTGCTACGGTATCAGCCCTGGAGAAACCATATCAGTCGACCCCTGACAGATATAATGTAGTCCAGTAAAACACAGTTTTTGATGTATTATAGTGACCACGAGGAAGGGTTTCATGATTCCTCTGATGATTATAAATGAAACGTAACGACAAATGAGACCACAAGCAAAAAAGACTGCTATTTTTATATAACTATTATTAATGGTTGTGCTCTGGTCTGATCACTTATATCACGTGTAAATACATCACCTCTTCGGGATCCGTCCTGCAGTCCCTCTGTCATTCGCTTCCAGAAGAAATGCATGCACCACCGGCACACGCTAGCAAAGACCTTTACCACAGCAGGCGCCGGTGTCGCTCTGCAAAAAGGGGTCGCTGGAATCAAGAAGAACGGAAAATTCAGCGTCTTGTTATCGGAAGGTCACTGGTTTGATTCAACAGGTCTGCATGTCGAGGTGTCCCCCAAACTGTCGACCCCAAACTGCTCCTGATGTGCTGGTTGGCACCTTGCATGGCAGCCACCGCCATCAGTGCATGAATGTATGTCTGTATGAATTACTGTAAGTTGCTTTGGACAAAAGCATCTGCTAAATGCTCTAAATGTAAATGTAATCATGTTAAAAAACTAATTATTGGATTTGCGCACCTCTGAATCAATGTCACCAAACTGAACATGAGTGAGGATACATGTTATTGACTGTCTCTGATTGCATCAAAACTGTCCATGAGTCCCTAATAAAGTGTCCCGCTGGTCGTAGGCAGCCTGTGAAGGCACAAATAAAAACTGGACTTTAGTACAATAAATGTGCTGTTCACTGATATCTGGTGGGGAGCCAGAAGGACCAAACCCACACTGCCACTATAATGAACATCACCTGACAGCACTGTGGAGGCAGACACAGTTACCACCTCCAGTGGCTGCTCCCTTTAGACCACAGCTACTACAGTGACTTTCACAGAATGATGTCATTATAGGGCGGCGGATTTATTCCCCCTTTTGTACTTGTAACAGAGCGATTGGTTTTCTGAAACTGCGCTTCTGTTGACTGCCGCGCAGCCAAGGTGTTACAGACAGGCGGCGGCGAGAAGGCGGAAGGAAATCTGAACCTCTGAGCCGCACGGAGCGGTCACACCCCCTCTTCTCTAAACACACCAGCCGGCTGACACACAGACACACATATACACACACAGACACACACACACTTGACATAAACAGGGCACAACTGCACACAGAGAGAGAGAGAGAGTGAGCAGGAGAAAGTGTCTTTAAGTCGTTTCTGCGGTATCACGCCGCGGTGCTTGAATGTGACGCGGCAGCGCTGAAGCTCAGAGCCGACCGGTGAGTAGTTCACTTTCTTATCATCCTCTTCATTTGTGGGCAATAACGCGATTGGAAAGCGGAGTGAAAATGAATAGAACCTGATGTGTTTTCAATGGAAAACGGAGCTGACCTTTTGTTTGAAATGAAAGTTGCGCAGCGGAAGGATCATTTATCGCCAGAAAGTGATTTTTTTCCTCCTCAAAGTGCGGCTATTTCTGGCCACATATACAGTCTGGAAAAAAGAGACAAGCTTTGGCCAATGAGCTGCTTGCTCAATGATATGCTACAATAGTATTGTGTGCTGTCCTGATGTGATAGATTTGTCATTTTCCGAATTGACTGATGCGTCATTACGCGCATGATGCACTCCGGCAGGATGCTCAGTCCAATCCACCCTGGACACCAACACCGGTTTTGATATATTTGGACGAAGTGGCTTTCTTTGGTGCCATATTTTGAGTGTAGTGGAAACATCTGTGAAGTGAGGGGTGACTCCTTTGCGGGAAGCTCACAGGCTTATAATAAGTCAGTTAGTCAACATTTGTATCATGAATATTGCTCAGCGCTTCACTGATTTCCATTGTGCAACCCCCCCGGACCACCGGAGGACTAAATGAGGACCTCAGTAGAATGACATGTTTGATTTCACCAGCTCTGTGACTGCTGCTTTTAGTGGTCAGCCCAATGATAGAATGACTGGTGTGATTGCAGGTTTCACCCAGTTGTCCCTCCACCTCGTGTAAACAGCCACAATCTTGAACCAAGCCTAAAAAAAGTCATATATAGCAACAAGAATCATCTCTGAGACGCACGTTTCCTGTGAACGCTTATCTAAATGGTGTTTTGTGGTTCAACGTCAGTCTATTTCTGGGGACCAGTTATGCGGAAAAAAAAGAAAAAAAAAACACTGTCATGCAATTTCCTGTTGGGCTGAGGGATCCTGGTTGAGGTTTAGCCCCTTTTACAAATACCAGCTGCTCAAAAGTACACATACCCACAATAGAAAAAAAAGGTGTGCCCACGATTAAGTTATGTGACTACAACGACTACAGCATCTTCAGTTTCTGTTTTCGCCCTGATCGACCTGCAGTGTGCACATGGCTTAAAATGGCTCGACGTGCCAGCTCACACTCCTCGAATTAATCCAATCAACTGTTGTTTCAGCGCAAAGGGAAAGTATTCTGGTTATGCAACATGCCACCCGTATTCAACAATAAACACCCAAGTGCCTCTCCAGCTTTCATGTAGAGACTCTAAGGCTCTGGAAAACACAAACAACCGTACGCATTCTGGAAACATAAAAGCTATAACTCATCATTTGCCAGGCTGTTACCAGCTGACCAAAATAGAGAGGACCTTGAGCCACTGAGTCCCCCCCCCCGCGTACGCAGCAGAGATGTGGTGATGACAGACAGCTGAGAAGCATGTCGGCGTGAGGATGCCGCGGCGACACTCTGCTGTAGGCCATTTTCCAGGAAAAAGTAGCCTCACATACACCGTAGGGTGTCAGACGCTGCTTTTTACAAACTGTTGACTGTTGTTGTCAGGCCTTTTTTTTTTCAGCAGGAATCTTTTTCCAAACATCCACAGAGATGAGAGTGATGTTAAACTGCCTGAGTTAGCAGAGAGTTTGCTTGAACTGGGATCATGTTGTCAACCAGCAAGTTCAACACTAAGCTGGAAGGTATTCTCATCCGTCACTGTAAGTGATTAGTGAAGGATAACGTTGCAGGGAAATCTGCATGACATCACCCATTTGTCTTTTATAGCGGTTACAGTAGCTCCCTAAAGACAAACAGATCAGTTAATACTCATTCAGACAACAGAGCGAGTGTCAGAAGTTTGTTTTCGTCCATTCAGTAACCTATGATGAAGGAAGCTGCGAGGTTTATCTCATCTCAAACAGAGGAGCTGGCAGCTTTGCTATCCATTAACCGCCTCAGCATGCGAAGAGTCTTGAGGGGATACTAAGAGGGACTGCAACATTTCAATAAGCGAAGATTGTGCCAGTGACAGTTGCTGTGGCTTTTCTGAAATAGCGAGCGGGGTGTCTCGGGGGCACATATAGATAGCAAATGTGATTCCAGCTGCCACTGTGGCATCCCAGTCTTAATGATAGGGCAGTTGATTGAGTGGAGTGTTTCTTCTCGTATGCTTTGAGCCGCGGATCGAGTTGCCGGGACCATTGTTGATCAGAGCTACTTTTGCCGTTACATGAAACAAACAGGTGACGAGGATTACACAGCTGTCGCTCTCCACTCTGAATCCTGTTCGTGTTTGCACGGTCCTGAACTTCTACCCATGCGAGAACCATTATCGGTTTATTAATATGTATTCCTCACACTCTTTTCGGTTCAGATCATTTTAGTTCTTTCCTGCAACTGTTTCCTATTGTACAAAGACCAGCTTTTCTAGTTTTACATGTTGTTCCTGTTGACACCGTGTTGTTCCTTTTTTTCCGAGGTGACCCAAGTTATCTTTGGTCAATCAATAATAAATACTCAAATTCTCTATTTTATGAGGACTCCATTATCCCAAACTCTTTAAGGTCCGGTGTGTTGGATTTAGTGGCATCTAGCAGCGTGGTTGCAGATTGCAACCAACTTAACACCCGTCTTCTCACCTTCCCTGATGGATGCCCAGAACCAGTGTTTGGTTGGCCCTTTGAGGTTGCTGCAGAATGTAGAGACCAAACTCTATGAGTTGGAAGATATAATTGGCCGATATTGGCGTATCGGCAGATATTTGGTCCAGTATGCGACGATATGAATTTTTTTTTGAGATTATAATGCAGAAACAGATGCTTAGAGTCATTTATAATTATTAAACTCCAACTTCTTCAGTGCGCTGATGCCACTTTACATTATAAATGTCAATGTTAAACTGTAAAATATACTGCCTCAGTTACATACTTTGGACTGCAGCTGGCACTTCAAGTGAAAATGCTTTTCGATAATCACAGTGACGATGATTTGGAGACTGACCTGGTACCTTGTGGTATTCGGCATAAGAGAAAGTATCTTTAAGACAAAACCATAGTTGCGTGAACTATTTAAATTTTGTAGTTAAACCAATATTCCAAAATCATGACCCATCCCTCTTTTGGACACAATAATATTTGATAACCAAATAAGAAGGATCACTGCTAAAGCTGTGTCTATATCAGCCGATTAATCGATATCAGAATTTATAATTCTGCATCACCCCCAAAAATTGATTATCGGTCAGATTCTGATGGAAACATGATATTGTAACATGGCGATTTTCATGGAAGTGGGCCCACTCCCTCTGTAATGAAAAATAAATAAATAAATAAATAAAAATAAAGTTAGTTTCCAGTGAAAATGCACTAATAAAAATATAACTATAATATATTATCCTTTTTTTTTTGGCACTGTGCTGCAGTATTCTGACTCCATCATCGAATGCAGGATTTGGTTCTTAGTGGACAAGTGTAATGGTATTAATAGGTAGGGGTGTTGTGAAAGTGAGAAAGCAGACATTGCAGTTAGTGCATTTGTGTGTCAGTAACTGTATTTGTTTGCACCCATGTCATAGTGAGTGATTTAAGAGAGGGCTTACTGCGGCCCTTTAGACAGGCTGAAATCTCAGTGATTAGGCTGCCGACCACACAGTGTGGAGCCGGGACAGCTGCAGCTGGTTATCAATCCAGCGCTCAGAGAGAGGCTATTGAAACTGATACCACTGTTCAATTGTCCCAAACAGTTTGTATTTTGTGTGCAGGAGGCAAGGACAAGAAACAACAAAAACAGGGGAAAACAGAAGCTAAATGAATATACATACAGTTCTACTAACTCACTTAGCCATGTAGCTAGTGGAATACCAGGGGCTAGCTGGTTAGCATGCTAACTTCAGTAGATATCTCTTCAACACAACACATTGAAGATTTTTGATGACAATTTGACGATTTAATGTTTTGAGCTAAAATTCTTACATATTGCGCCTCTAATCTAGAAATATCATGTTGAGCCGGTCCGCATTTAAAATAATGTTGAGTAACAGTATAAGATGATTTATAGGATTTTATAGCACATTCAAAAAAGTGAGCTGGGTAACTGTAGCTGTCTACAGTATAGGTGTTCTGCTTATAGTTTCTGCTGAAACCCTTTCGAAGGTTTCATGGAAACTATTTTCAGCCATATGAAAATGTCTTAAACACAGATGTGCCAGTTTGAAACTTTTTTATTACAGCTATTATAACAAACTGAGAACAAAACTTCTCCTCAAGATTTTTTCCCACAGGGCTAACTTGTCCGGGATAAAATGCAGAATTAAAAAGGTTGTGACAGCTTATTTATGTTGCTGTTTAGCTGCCTCGCGCTGGGTAGGGGCACATCTGAATGCCATTCTCCAAATGTGCACAGTAAGCTAAATTGTCAATCTGGCGTGGCCGGCCCTTCAGGAAATTATTCTCCAAAAGCCAAAAACAACAGGCCGCCAAGACTGAGGAGAGTGGGAAGTTCACAGAGCAGAGGGAGGAGGCGGGGGGATCCACTTCAATACCCTTTAAAATATTGGAAAGGAGACACACTTGGACCACCATGTGATAGCATGCACTGCTTTTTCAAAATCCCTGTCATGTGCAGTCTGTAATTTCCCCCTTCCAAAGTCCCTGAAGATGACTCTCTTAATGAAAGATCAATCATTTGATCCCTGGCATTTACTGTACTCCAAGGATCATATGTCACAGATAATGCCATGTGGACCTATTGAAAGAACTACTGTAGATGCCCCTACTGTAGAACTGTATCATAATGTGTGGAGTATACAAGTGAAGCAGTGGAGGAAGTCAAAACAGCTTTTTTAAGCTGAAGACACATTTGAGTGCAGAGAGCGTGAAGTCCCAATTGAAAATCTCTCTGGTAGCAGATCATTCACCACAAGCAAATATGGTGAAAAAAGCACCATTTGCTTATCGATCTACTGGGCCGATGGTGACTTTAACTGTTTAACTGAGGATTCGTCAGGTTTAAGTTTAACATTAACCAACGTTTTAATAACAAATGAAGAGACACATAAAAAAAAAAAACAACCAGGCAAAGACACGATACACACGTCTTCACTTTACTGTGCAGAATTCTGGATTTGTTTACGGTGGTTTAAATATACATTTTGCAGCTTTGCATTTATGGAGTCAAGCATCCAGTAAACATTAACTTTCATTACTTCCTCAAAATGATCATTTTTGATATATATTTTAAGGCCACAGCTGTTCACACCTGTAACTTTCTCTTGACAAGTTCTCAGCAGTCGTAGGTGGAGTTCACAAGTTTTCATGTAAATGGAAAGTTAACGATGAAAGGTGACACGTGTGTAATAGTGGTGGGGGGCTGGAGAAGATTGGGGAGATTTGTGGGTTAATCATTGAATCAAGTACAAGATAGAAGAAGACTGTCTTAGAAGAGAAATAGCGCTGAACATTCTGTTTTTTTGGTCTCATGAAGACAGTAACTACAAAACAAACATTGTTGTCACCAGCTTTTAATATAATCTTCATTAACTTACTGTGTAGCGTCTGCAAGAGGACATATAAAAGTTGTACAGTATCTTACAAATACCTGTATTTATCTGTAGTTTATAGAGGGCTACAGTAAAGTAGATGACTGACGTAAGACTGCCCTCTATGCAAATGACCAGTGACTAAATAAAACTGGTTGTGTTTGGATACCCAACACTTTCACAGATCGCGGCCTTACTTTTTCACAGCTGTTCTATTTCTTCACTCTGCTTTCGTGTTAAGTCTGCTTTTAAAGCACATCTTATCACCGTTGGATATTGTATTTCATGGATTTTTTGACTCTCGATTCTTTATTTTTCTTCCTTGGTAATGTTAATTTGGTTGTTGATTAGTATTGAATCTATGCAGCCAGTGCCTTGAAAAGGTGAATGAATAACCAGTCACTATTTTCTTCGGTTTCTTACGTTCTCCAAACCTCTAATTCGACTGTGCATCTCTTTTGTGTGTGTGACAGTTTGAGGTGGGCTGGCTGCAGCGATGTCCAGATCCACTAAATCTGCCTCGAGGTCTCGGAGCCGCTCCAGGTCCCGATCAAGATCCTGCTCCACTTCACGTTCCAGAAGTCGCTCCAGATCCCGGTCCAGGAAACGTCGCTACAGGTAAAGTCCGTTTTTAAGAAAAATTTTCCTTTCTAACCAATATTGACTTGTATTGTGATATATGGTCCTGATCAACTGCACTTAACTTGACTGTTGAAGATGCGCATGTTTTGCTTATCACAGTTTAATAACTGATTCTCTAGGAACTGAAAGATATTATACAGTACGTATAACGCTTGAAATAGGAATGACAATTCCATGTAAGTCAGTCGTCACAATGGAAACAAGCAGCAGGTGCAGCAAACAAAGTGCTGCCCGTTGCACAGACATCAGTACTGATCATTATGTTCCCTGCTCAGCTCTTTTTCCAGTAGAGTTCCTCCTATTATGTCTTCACCCGTCTTTAAGGACTGGCCATGTCATGTGCTGCTAAGGTTTGACATGTAAAATACGTTAAGATGGGCAAGTTGTTGTGACAGTAGGGAATGTCAACAAGCAGGGCTGTGTTAAGTTATAATCAACATTTCCTGTTAGCATCATATCTGTTGATTTCTATCTGCAAGGCGTCCTCTTGTGCTGGAGTTTATCATTTTTGGTGCTCATGTGAACTGACAAGAGCTGTCGGAGCGTTTAATGGATTTGGTTCTGAACCAAACTCTGTAGTCAGCTTCTGTATCCAGAGGAAATTGATGTTTGAGAAAGAGTTCAGCTGCCGGTTAGTGAACTTACTTAAGCTAGAGTGAATATTATTGTTGCAGTTTGCATTGCATGGAAAAACATTTCCATAAGAGTTTACCTCAGTAACCTATGAAAATATTTTAACAAGGGCAGCAATTGGTCTTGCTTTGCTTTAAGAAAAATCCCTTGGTTGGAGGGTTATCTGCTGGCTGTGGTGACATTTGGGAGAAAAAAGGGGAGGCTTCACTCTGATGCCTCTGCTGTTTCTGGCAGAATGACTGTGGCATGGCAATAAAATGGCAGGGCGACTCGTTTCCTGGCAGTGTGTCGCAGCACGTATTAAAATTAGCATAAAGAAGAGACATGGAAGGAATCTAATGGTTTGCTCTTCCTGAACCCACCTTGCACATGTGCAAAAGCGTCTGTGGTCATGCCTGAACTGCACAAACCTGATTGCACACATTTGCATGAGTTGTGTATGAACACAGACTCACTGAAAAAAAACCTGAGAACCACGCATAAACACAAAGAAATAACTTGAGACAGTATAAATTATGGGAGCTTTGTTTTGTTAACACTTAACACTATCACTACAGTAGTTAAATGGGCCACATATATAGGCCATGTCTAAACAAGTAGTATGTTTTAAGAGAAACTATAGTTCACTTTGCTGATAACACTAAGCCCACATAAAGATGTCAACATCTGCAGTATTTAGCTGTCAGAATAGTAAACAGTGTCTAAATGATCGTTTTTATAAAGCCTCAGTAAATTGGCTAAACGGCCCATGTAGTGCAGTCGAAGGATTCCACTAGACTTTTTTTTTCCCCCTCCTCATATGGTCCATGTGACTCTCTGCTCCACCAGAGCTGGCCAGAGGAGATGTAGTATCCGTAGCTCGCACTGTGAGTGTGCAGTGCTGCTCAGTGCGCTGCTTTCTTTCTAACCACGCTGTATTCCAATGAAAAAACACGATAGGTGAGTCCTATGGTTCTTTAAAGTTTTTATTTGGCTTTTTAACATGTTTGCATGCAGCGTGGCACTGCTTTGCTCTGTAAAAATATGAACATTGCTCAGCAATATATGGTCAGCTTCCTATGGAACTGCACATTTAAGTATACCTTTTACATTTCCGCATGATTACATTAAAGATTCCAATAAGGAAGCTTGCTGAACCTTTGCTTATAATTTACTTACCATAGAGAAGTTGCTTAAGATGAAGTTGCAGACAAAATACATGGTAAGACAGAACTGAACTAGTTAAAAGTCATAATCTCAAATATGTCAGTCGAAAGTTGTGGAAGTTGTGTTCACTTGCAGTTCGCTTAAAAAAAAGAGCATGCTGGGCTCATTCAATCAATGATTTGGTGGAGAGAACATATTGTATCACAGTTATAATGTTCACTGTGTTTAATGTTCAGGGTAGAAAGCCCCAAGGCTTTTAAATCAGAAGTGCAGCAGAGCCACCATGTGGACCAGTGAGGCCCTGCAGGCTGGCTGAACACTCCACTGAAATCTCCATGAAGTGGTCTTTTGTGGGCTACTATATTCTAGCCTGTGTTGCCAATTCCAAATGAGAAATGGTTGCTGGATGCAACTGCACATCTCTCTATATATCATGTGTTTTGTGTTATGTATGTCTTTTCCATATGTAATGCCAATGGTTAGCCTGACTTTGTTTTTATGTTTGGAGTCTTTTAAAGAAAGCCTGACGGATGGGTTTAAGTGGTTCTTTGTGTTTAGATTTCTGTGATCACCGCTGTGGTTTTTACTGCCCCAAAGATGTATTATTGAAACAGTTTGTGTTCCTGTAGTATTGGTAGTATTGTTGTCTATTATTGGTCCTCTACAGCGCTTTCTTGTTATTTATTCTAAGCAAAGCCAACAATAATACATTGAAATACTGACTAGGATGTAATGACATTTTTGTTATGTCAGTGGGTTACATGACAACACAGAAGGTTTGTATACGTATATTCCAGTGATGTTCCTTGGTAGGCTCCTTGGTAGGCATGAAGGGAGCTGAGTCGCACTTGGTGAGAGCTGTTCTTTTAATCTCTGTGCCCAAATTTTACATCCTGGCATGCCAGATGGCTTCTTAAACAGAACCATCTGAGAAGTCGTCCTTGGAAACTGTTCTGAAAAGGGCAGCACTTTCGAAAATATTTGGCAGATGATCGGATGAAACCTATGACGGGTTGCCAAAGTCAGTCAGGAGAAGAGTGAAAACGTCTTATTTCAATGAAGAAATATTCTCTAGTAACTGATGCTATTGCAAACTATATGCTAACCTCTTTAAGAGCTACAATTGATGTGTGTTTATTGCCAGTGGTCTGCATTTGTTTAAGATGCAGATCACTGACATTAGATCTTAGTAATCAAGTGCTGCTTAACCTAGTCCACACATGCCAAATTAAACGATATTGGTTGGATGTCTAAGTTTGAATCTGATCCAAATTTGAACAAATCATTATTCTAGTTATTATGTTACAGATAAACTTAATGTCCTAATTAAGAAGAAAATAATGATTAGCTGGCTCTAAGAAAGGACCTGAACCATAAGATCCAGCTCCCTTCAGAGAGCTGTGATTCCCATCTGTTTAGATTGCATCAGAGAGATGTTATCTGTATTAAATTAAAAGACTGTAATTTGGAGTTAAATTAAGTGTTATAATGGATTGCACTACTTATTTGGGTTGGGAATCCATTAAACAACATGTTGGCTACATATATCAATTAGTCTTTGGAAAATAAGTGATGATTATGTGCTTGTCTTTTTCCCCTTGCTTTTGTTCACAGCTCTAGGTCTCGGTCAAGGTCAAGATCTCATTCTCCACCTCACAACCGGGAGAAGAAATATCCGAGGGGATACCAGAACAATCGTGAGTACCGGGGCTACCACCGAGGCTTCCGGAGGCCGTACAACTTCAGGGGCCGAGGGCGGGGCTTCTTCCCACGTGGACGCTACCAGCGTGGTGGTGGTGGCTATAACAATAACAACAACTTCCGCCCCTGGAACTGGAAGAATTACAAGCAGAATCCTCAAAAACAGCAACAATATCAGCAGCAGCAGCAGCAGCAGCAGCAAAACTATTCACGAGGACGATCTCACAACTTCCAGAAACGCTCAGGAAGCCCCCCTCGTGGTCACTCTCACCACTCTGACCGATCCTCCTCGCCATTATCCAGACACTCGCAGCATTCTTCCTCCTCCTCACACTCCTCTCCCAAATGCAGGGAAACCTTATTTCAGACTAACCAAAACTCCAAAGATGTGAAAGAGGAGCTCTCAGCCTCCAAGGAGGTCCTAAAGGAAGCAGGGGGAGATGGGGAGCCAGTGGAGCTCACCAGGGTGTTGGCAGGGGATGCCAAGGAAGGCGCAGACAGTGGGAAAACTGAAGGGAACAGGCAGAGCCTGACAGACTGCAGCAGCAGTCCAAAGAGAACGAGTCCTGTTATTGTTGGTCAGAACAGCCAAACTACTAACCAGTCCAGTCCCTCCCCTAAAACCACCAACGACATTGGAAATGGTGCCCCCTCCTGGCAGAAGGTGTGTAGTTCATCCCCAACAAAAAAACCCTCACGTGAAGGTCTAAATCCAATGCTTTCCAGCTTTGACTTCTTCTCCAACGAGGAATATCTGGATGGAGATAAAACAGCAATCTCCATTGCCTTTGGAAAGTAAGACTGAATTTATTTACTCAAATGAACTGTGGCATTGTTTTAGAAAACTATGCAAGCTTTATAGACATAATAATAATAATAATAATAATATGTCTCAAATTCTTGCTTAAATGCCTTCACATTTTCATTGAAATTTCTTACGCTTATATGTCTTTATTGTGTAAATGTATGAAATACTTATCTCTAAGATGATACATTTTGTATGGATAACGTCAGATAATTAATTGGTTTTCTGTAAGTAAAATGTTTGCCGTTAGATGCCAAGTGAGATGCATTTCCTTATCTCTTTGTCATTCCTTTAGGTTTTTGGAGGAGCAAAATAAAAAAGCAAAATCTTGGGAAAATGGCAAGAACACAGAAGCCAATGATGTGGTTATGGAACAAGGGAAATTAAACGGCAACACAAAGATTATCTCTGACTCAGTGTCGAGAAAGTACAAAGAGGGTGGTGGAGTTTCTTTGAACAGCTTTTTGAAAGCTTCTCCTTTTCTGTCTGCTGACGGGGAGGAAGAGGATGAGATGATGGTCAAGTCTCATTCAAAGTCACTTCAGAAAGACTGGCACAATGAGGACGAGTCCTTTAAGTCAAAGATCAGGGTCACTCACTCAGCCCGGGAAATGTTTGGAGAATGCTTTAGCAAATGGCAGAATTCACAGGTAGCCAACAATGACCTTGAAGCCATGGCAGAGGACATATGTCTGAGTCGAAAGCAGGATAAAGCAGCGGCCATTGCTGCTGCTCTCAACAAAAGAGAGTTAGCTGGAAAATTTGAGGAACTGTCCCCAGACTTGGGCGGTAAAGCCAGGAAGCTGGCAAAATCTCCCTCCATCCCATCTCCTTCACCGCCACCAAGAAGGAACTCTGACAGAGAGATGTTTATGATCAGGAGTGAGGACTCACCTTTCACGTCCTCAAGAAAACAGGAGGCAAAAGTAAATGTCAGAATGGATTTCCTTGGAGAAAGTCTGATCAGGTAAGCATCATATAGTGGTTACTGGTCCCGTACCCGATCTTTCCAAATATCTTTAAATCCAGTTGTAGATTTTACAACAGTGGCAGCACTTTTCTCGGAAACTGATGATTGAAGAACACGGTTTTCATTTGTTTTTCAGCTCTTCTGATGATTTAGCTGAGGAGCGACAGTTGTCTCAGGATCTCGTGCAGTCCTCAAAAAAGGATCAGGAGTTCCGCTCCATCTTTCAACATGTTCAAAATGCTAATTTACAGAGGAGTCCGTCTGAGCTGTTTGCTCAACACATTGTCACCATCGTTCACCATATTAAAGGTGAGTTGTCACTTGGCTTGGGCGATGTTGACCAAACTGGCACATGACAATGTCCTCTGTGAGACATTGTTATATACGATGACGTTGTTTTGGGTGTGTGTTTGGGAGGTACTACGTGATTTCCAATTTAAGGTGTGTGTTCCCTCAGAGTTTCCATAAGGCAAAAGTGGCTCATTAGCACACCACTGTAACCATCACTGTTTTCCACTGTCGCTTTGACAGCAACCTCCAATTGTCTCACCCAGTCCACTGTCACTAGCATGCAGAGTGCACCACAAATCCTGAGGTGTGTTTGACCTCAGAATATTGAAACAAAGCTAGTCAGCTAACTATACTGAGGAAGCCAAGCGTCATCAAAGTTACCCAACGCATGACCACAGTTGCAGTTTTTCTGTAAAAAGCAGTATCATGTTTTTTAGGGGACTCTATAGTTCTGTAGTTGCCTTTTCCATTGTAGTGTACTCCTCTAGTGTCTTTCCAAGTGTGCTAATCTGTTCAATCGGTTGCCTTACAAACTTGCTGCAGGCTTCCATGTTTTCCAGAGCAGATGCAATGGGAATATTAGGCTGGAAGTCCAGAATACCAACTCTGAACTATCGACTTCCAACTTGCAATGGATTGCAGCATTTTGCCCATGGGAATACTGAATTCATGCAGCCTCACTGCTGGATGGAAAAACAAGAGACACTAGAAGCATTAACAACTTTAACAGCTGTCTCTACTGTCCCCCTGTACAGCTCAGCACTTTCCTTCTTGTGGAATGACTTTAAACGAGCGATTCACCATGTACCAAAGACGAGCTGCAGAGAGGGAAATGATGAAGCCAAGAAAAAGCCCAGAGATACACAGGTAGAGTCGCCTATTGAGTGACCCTCTCACCTTCAGTGTGCTGTGGCTTCACCTCCTCTTTTAACAGCTTTCAGGTATTTCTCTCACCTTTCCTACCTGAAAATCAACTATCTATCTTGGCTTATTTGTTCTCATGCTCTGTGGAGGTCAGTTTTATTTTCCCACCAATTTTCTTTGCTGTTTTCTGTTTTGTGTTGTCTTTGCAGTCCAGTTAAGCTAACGGTTGGTTGTTTTGGCACCTGCACCGTCGTTTCCTGTAAAATGTGCATTTAACTATCTTGTCTTAACTGTGTCTCTTTCTCGCAGGAGAATTGATGTTTCACCCAGAGCTTTTATGAAACACTCTCAACTTTTTGAGGCGATGAAAAGCTCAGAGGATGGCACTTACAAGGTGACTGAACATTTTGCTGTATGAAGTATGTTGGAAAGACAAACGACAGCAAACCAGTGTGCAAGCCAGATGCCTTTAGACTGCACTCCCTTAAAGCCTGTGGCTTTCCTTGAAGGGAGATGCACAGAGTCTGAGAGACGCGAATGTGAAATAAGGCACTTTGACTTGGTTGTTTGTTATATATCGCCTTCACACATGGTTAGACTGTGGGCACAGGCCTGACCAAGGCTAATGAAACGTATATGTTCATAAATGGAAGCCACTGTGCCAAAGGACTCGAAGCAATTGTCTTCGTAAGTATTCTTTAAAAAAATAAGGAACGGAAATAACCAACCACAAGCCCTTTATGCACCTGTGCTTAGATTTACATGTTTCTGAGTAAACCCTTACAATTATGATGAATGTGCATGGACAAACTTGGTCAAGCATTTTGTAAACATGAGGCAAATACTGCTGACATATAGAATTGAGTTCACGTAAATTACCATGAAAAGTCCTATCTTAATAGTGGTTTTACCAGTCATACAGATGCTCAAGAACTACGAATTATGTAGTCTTTACAGTAGGTAGCAGCAACTATTTCCCAAAGCATATGTCATAGATTTTATATTGGTTTCTGTCCTTCCAGGTAGCTATTGGATTCAGTTCTTGTCAGTACAGTAAGAGAATTAACTTGCAGAGACTTGAAACGTGTTTGAAATAAGAAATGCGTCACTGTGCACCTTCAGGGATGGTTTTGAAAACACTTGGTTAAAGATACCTGAAAGCACCATGTTGCTACGGCTCTGATGTTCAAAGTGTGGAAATCAGCTGCTGGAAGTCATGTTACACATGGAAGAGAAAAAGAGCAAGGATGAGGTGAAATATGCTGGTGCTGATTGGTCCCTTTTGTGCATCAGCTTCTTGAAGGCTTGAATACTGGACATCAAGCAACTTGAATGCACCAGGGAGGTTTTCAAAACACACTCCTCTGACAGTTGCAATAGCCTTGACACAAAAAAAGAAGCTGTTGAAGTGATGAATTACCTATCTGAAGCAGTTAGGGTTGATTTTCTTACCATATTTAAATAGCTGCAGCAAGGGCAGAAAATCTATCTAAAAACATATGCTTTGGAGAATGGTTCAACAGGGCACGTTTTGACCATTCAGTGCACTGGAAAATTAACTTGGTTTTACTAATGTCAGCTCGACACAGGTTTTCCCCCCTTTACCAGTGGACTTCACTATATAGTAGGGCTGTCCGGAATACCATTTTTGGGCCTTCAAAGCTTCTAGGACAATTAAGGGATGGTGGCTTCCTCGTGGACCACATTTGTGCTTGTAAATTCAATTGAACCATGGAATAAAGTCCAGTTTTACAGTTTTGTAGGTTGCTGCTGTTGCTTTTCAAATAATACTTCCCCAAATATTGATGCAGAGTTTCTGTGAAAACATAGACAAGACAGATGCGCGCTGTGTTTCTCTGAGGCACAATGATTGGCCAGGGCGACGGATTCAAAGGTCCAGTGTGAAGAATTTGGTGGTTTCCAGTGGTGGAGATTACAATCAACGAAGTACCGCACGACTCACCCTTTGCTAGTGGTGGCCAAAAACGAAAAAATCCTTCTCTAGAGCTCGTGTTTGGTTTGTCCAATCTGGATGACTGTAGAAACATGGCAGATTTGGAGGAAGAGGACCTGCTCCCTCTGTAAAAAGTAAAGGGCTCATTCTAAGGTATGAAAACACAACAATTCTTATTTTCAGGTGATTATACACCAACTTAAGGTAATTATGAATATCATATTCCATTTCTGCCTATAGATCATCCAAAATCCTACACACTGGACCCTTAAAAGCTATACCTTTTGCCTCCATTGAGTGAAAATCCTGTAGGCTATGACTCTGAGGGGCACTTTTAGTGGTGGGAAAGTAGGCAGAATTAAATAATATGATTGAAATGTTTATTGCAACTTAAGCAATATACGCTGGCTTCCCTTCAATACACAGCTTCTCTTGCTGACTTGAGCAGCTCAATTCGCTGTTACAGTAACCTTCAGCGTTCAACCAATCAGATCGTGCTTTGGATTGGCATTCAAATACTGATTTGAGTGCCGATTATCATGGCATGCTTCCAAGCTTCGAAGCATTCCGGTCAGCCCTACAAACCAGCTTGGCTCAGAGTAGACTGGTAGGATCTACATGCTAATCCAAAGTCTGTCCACGACGTTGTGCTCTGTTTTGATCTGCTCAGGACGGCGGGGAAAAAATGAAGGGTGACCCAATGGACCTTCGTTTGGATATTGAACGACGTAAAAAATATTCCACCCATGAAAGAGATTATAATCAGGATCGGGGAAGAGATACGGGAGATTCCCCAGATTCTAGTAAAGAGAGATCTGTGGAAAAGTCCTCCAAATGCCACAAGAAATCAAAGTATGTGAAACTGTCCTGTACTTTGTTTTGTTTTAAACCATCTAAAGTATATAGAATATTTGTGTTCATTTGCCCTGCATGATAAACAGTTGGGCATGAAGGATTTTGTATGCATCATTTCTCCTTTTTAGGAAAAGTAAGAAGAAGCGCTCTCGCTCGAGTTCATCCTCATCTTCCTCGTCCTCCAAGTCTCAAAAAGAGGATGTGCCCCATGGCAAGTCTGAGCCCAAAGATAAGGGCTTTAACAGAGCCCGACTGGGTCAGATGGAGTCACCAGAATCTGTTGAAAGAGGAAGGCCACGTGGAGGATTTGTAAGTTTGAAAAAAGGATGTTGGGTTGATGGAGGAGAATAATTTCGAGCAAGGATTCTGTCGAGTTCAAATGTACATGTTACTTCCATAGTTTGCTGTGTATCTATGACTTGCTGCTTTTTAATTCATTTTTTTCTGGAATTACAGCAAGTCCAAATTCGTGGAAGGGGCTGGAACAGAGGCAATTATCAGGGAAACTGTTCTCAAAGTAACAACATGCCGAACATGGCAGCACACCCAAAAAATGAAGACTGGGACCCAGAGTACACTCCCAAAAGCAGAAAATACTACTTGGTAGGGTTTATCTCTTTCCAACGCACGCCTCCCATCTAAGCACAATGTTGTGGTTGCTAATCAAGCCCAAATTTCTACTTCTGCAGCTGATGTCTTAACATCTCCATGCTTTTCCTTCTTTCTCTCAGCACGATGACAGAGATGGGGAGTTCAAGTGGGTGGACAATCGAGGGCGAGGACGGGGAAGCTTCTTGCGCAGTAGGGCACGTTTCATCATCCGCAAAGCCACTGGGGGCCCCAACACCATCAGCCCCAAATGGGCCCATGACAAGTTCCAGGTCAATGGGGAGCAAGGTGGCGAGCAGGAAGGGGAGACAGAACAGGACCATAAAGACGGAGAAATTGATGGAGAGCATACTTGAGCAGTGAAGCAATGTGCTGAAAATCTTAATTTTCTTCTTCTGTGTTGTTATGGGATCCGACTCAGCGATTTTATCCACCACAGTGGATTCATAAATGCAGATTAAAATGTTTTAAGACTCAGCTATCACTAGTAAAACTTTTGTGATTTCACCTCAGCATAGGATACTATCTCTGACATATTATGACCATTTGCCACATGAGGATACAACTCATAACTAGTAGAAGCACTGTTTCAGGGTGAACTGCTGTTCCTCAAAAGAATTTGGATCTATGTTAGATGTTTTTTGGTAAAAGTGAATGTTTTTGAGCAGAATTTTGGTAGTATTTACACTTCTCTTCTAGGAATGATTAAAAAATGACTCCCTAATGGCATTTGTATTTTTAAGTAGCGGGTGAAAATAGCAGGGTAGATCAGATCAGCTTGTGCCTTATTCTTGTGTAAGTGAAGTAATGTTTTGTGAGCGGGCTACAAGATACATAGTTGTACTGATAAATGCAGTAAAATTAACTCCAGTTGCCCATATGTGAGTTTTAAAAAAAGCACGCTTGTTGTTCTTAAGCTGCATCATGTCTGGTTTAGAATGACAGCAACACTGTAGTTCATGCTGACATTGAACACATCACCGTTTAGCCAATTTCGCACTCGACAAATGACCCTGATCTGACAATGGGACCAAACTGTATGGGGTCAAAGGTTACGCTCTGCAGTCTTTCATTACACAACCTCCACCAGATCTACAGCACTAGATAGCAGCAGGAGACTGTTATTAGAAGGGCAACTACCTGTACATTTAAAAGTTGTTCATTAAACATTTTGCTGACAAAGATTTCTATAATTTACAGTAGCTCTTTGACTGATCTTGGATGCCACTTATCAATGTATATTATTGATAGTGAATATATGTTTTCCTCTAAAGACACTCATTGTAGTTTTTTGACTTTGTCTGTAAAGCAGAATCTGTTCTTATTGCCATAGACTTTGATGTGTTTTCATTTGCTTTTCTCCAGCCAATGATGATTTAATCAGTGCTGTAAATTGTGTGGCACTGTGTTAACAATGTGATACAAGAGGTTTCAAAATTAGCATTTGTTTGGTCTGTAGTTTGAAAGACAAGGATTACAGTTTGTTTTATCCTAGAATAAGAATGTTGTTTCAGTACATATGAGGATTAGGCCTGTCTTTCTGGCAAACAATTGATTACATCATTTATGTGCCTTGCTGTTGGTGCACTGGTCTTACTTGTACAATACAGGTCTACAGATACACACATTTAACTGTTTAATGGTTACCTGCTTTGGGAAAACTGCTTTTTTTAAATAGGTGTTGTTACCGTTTTTTTTTCCTTAGAGACTGTAAATTAAAGAGACACTGATGACTTTAATGTTTGCCTTGATGTCTTTTATTGTTTATCTTAGGTTTGAGGGCAATTCAGTTTATTATTTGACTTTACGCCATCCTTGTAGTTTAATCATGGCAAACAAGCGGCTTGATGCATGTCCACTAGTTTGACACCAGAGGGACAATGAACATACAGTTCACACAGTATAGTTCATCAGGTGAATGATCATCTTGAGAGCAAAGGCCTCTGCTCAACTGCTTGTTGTAACTTTCACTTAACAACTTTGTTTACTCCAAGAAATTATGCAGCAAATTAATGTACACCCATTCATCAGTGTGATATACAACTCATTTCCCACTATCTATACCCGTAACAGTTGTTTCGCTTCTTACACAAGTGTATGCCCGAGCTAAAAGACAACTACAATTTCTCCATGTGCACCATTATATGTGTGTCATGTGTGATGTGGCCGGAATTTTTGTTCAAAACATTAAACAAATGAACTGACGTTGTCAGCAGAATCGAGAAACAGCCGGTCTGACGTGCTAAAGAGGCCCATGTGTACCGTTTTTCGAGATGTCTACTCAAGTGAGCATGCTAACCAGCTAGCACTGGTCCATCATGTCTGACAATACCACTTCATACTACAAGAGCCGATAGCCCCATAGTTTCAACTGGGATATGTAAGAGGGTGCCAGACAAGGGGTCTCCTTACTGTATCTCCAGACTTCAAACTGGCATCTGTCGGCCTCAGAGGCTATTTCCGGTCCGTGTCCGGTCTCCTGCCATGTTGACAACTCACAGGTTTAGCTGAACTGAAACAATTAGCTAACGTAAATTAGCTACAGCCAACGAGCAAAGAGTATAGCAAGCTCTAGTGAAGCGAGAGGAAATCCTCTCCGAGGCCTCCAGTCTGTAGCTCTTTAACCCGCTGTCGCTGTCTCCTCCAGGTTGTCTACATGTTATTATTGACAGTGAATTACTGACTTTATTTTAGATCGTCCTCAGTGTTGTCAAAGCCTTCAAAATGTTCCATGATTGTTCAAATTTCAGTCAGTGACAGTTAAATATTCAGCTAACACAACCTCTGGGATACATCACTGTATCAGTTCACGTAGCAAGGATCCACAGGGCAATGAGGTTATGTAACGTTTTGAAACAGAGGTAAGAGGACATTAAATACAGCAATCTCTTCATTTAACTTGCCACTTTCAGCATGTAGGTTGTGATTTCCTGTTGAGTCGGGTATTTTGAAAAAAAACACGCAAATAGTGGCAGGGAGGAGAACAATGCCTGAAATAGTCACCCAATGGCATTATTATACCTAAAGTTTACATCCTGTGAGTCAGACTGACTAACAATCAACAGAGGGGGGATGAGGAAGTACTTGACTGGAGGAGTTCTCCCCAGTCTGATGTATTAGCCTAATGACCTATATATCAACTTGAGCCAAGAAAAGGGAAGAAGCCTGAGTTACTAGAACAACTACAGCCCATGTAACAGAGAAGCCTACATTTATATCTTCCTATAATATGTTTTCTGTTACTCGTTCTTTGCCCCTTCTTATTTTAGTGTGTAAAATTCAGTCTTGCGTAGCCCGGTTCTGCTTTCTATAAATAGCCAGCCACTTTGCCTGAAGGGCCGTGCAACAGCATCGACATTAAAGACCCACACTAAAAACAAACTCCTCCCAAGGAACATAAAAAAAAGGCATTGAGTTGCAATTTTGTCCAGTGTGGGAATATATGAATCCGGGCAGCAGACGAGGACTGAAGTGCAATTGTGCTGCCTGTGAAAGCTGACTTTCAGTTCAGATATGTTCATGTCTGCGTATGAACAATGTTGTCATGCTCCACTTTAAGCAACACTTATCATGAGCTCTGTTCTTTCACTATAAACCTGTCTTACCTGTTCCTCTCTCCAATTCCCACCCTCCTCCTTCTCTCTCTCCCTCTCTTGCTCTCTCTCTCTCTCTCTACTGTATGACCAATCCTACTCCTTGCTGTTAACTTGTCATGACAAGCCTCAGGAAAACTTGCTCAGTGTTAATGTTTGACAAGTAGGAAGAAGGGGCCTTGGTTGCCATATCGCTCGGTCACAGACGAGACAACCGCACTGTCTCAGTTCTCCTTTCACTCAAAAGTTTGTTTGCTGCTTTGTGAAGGAATTACATATTTAAATCCGGAGGAGAAAGACAGACAGTCAGCATGGGTAAGTCAGCTTCATGGCCTGTTCTTAGGTACTGGTCGATTTTCTTGAAGTTTTAATCTTCTAAGCTGCCTCTTTGCTTGTAATCTGAACATCTGTGGGTTGTTTTGTGCCTGCACAAAATGCTGTTGATAGTATTTTTTATATGGCGTGCAAATAAACTAAAGCAGTGGGACATACCAGACACCTTTGCATAATACATACTGGATGCGTTTATGTTTTCGGGAAAATCTTATTTTTAGTTGGCAATTAATGATTACTTTCATGGTCGAAAAAATCTGCGGAATATTTCATCATTAATCGCTTAGTCTATAAAATGTGAAAAGAGCCCAAAATGGCATCTTCAAATTGCTTTTTTTGTCAAACCAATAGCTCAGGACCCAAAGAATCTTTGTTTACTATCACTAATGACAAAGAAAAGCAGCAAATCCTTACTTTTAAGAAGTTGGCAAATGTTTGACATTTTTGCTTCAAAACTGACTGCTATGTTTAGGCCTGCACCAAGAGAAGTCTTTATGTTAGTCAGTGCTGAAAGACCTACTAACACTGGCTCGCTCAAGGCTGAAGGAAAATACTGGCATGGAATATATGTTTTTCTTCTTGTGACAGAAGAGAACTGTACAGTATTAAGCGTAATAATCGACATTTGCGCAAAGCACATATCCTTGGCTGCCCTCCAATTCTTCGAGGTTTGTCTTGGTTCTGAAATGTCAGGACACATCACTTGTGAAGCAAGCACACCAGCCTCTGTGCAAAGAATCTAATTTTCTGCCCCATTTATGGCCGCACTGTAGAGGTGCTGGTGCTGATCGACTTCGAGGGCACCATGGGAGACGAGATCACAGTGAGGGCGGGGGATGTGGTCAAAAACGTTACCAAGGCCAGCGAGGAGGGATGGCTGGAGGGTGAGCTGAGAGGAAAGAGAGGCATCTTCCCTGCCAACTTCATCAAGGTCTGTTACCATCCCCACAGCGTAGTACTGTCACGGTGCTGTGTGTGTGTTCACAATTATCCAGCATGTTAAAATGTGCCCCGTTTTTTTTTTTTTCATCTCAGGAGGTGCCAGTCTATTTGATGGGTGACAGCAAGAGGGAACCACGAAGCATCAGAACAAGTACAATGCTCAGTCTAAATTTTCGACACTTTGTTTTTCTTCACTGTTAAATGTTTAGAAAGCAAATGCACACTTTGTCCAAATAGCATTCTCCCAGCGGTCCAAAGCTCCTGTGCTAGCCATGTAAATACCAACACTCCCCTGCTTGTCCAGCTAGCTACATGGCTAACTGAGCGAACAGTAGTTACAATCATGGATAAGGATTACAGCTAGCAACAGAATACTAGAATACGAACCCCTCATCTGTGCTCAAAATACACTATGAAAATAATTGACCATGCTATTTGAATCCAGGTTGGTGTGTCATGGTCTAAAAAACAACTGTTTGACATTACGGTCAGTGTGGTGCATGCACTCAGCAAGACAGTGCAGCGATTGAGCTAACTGTAAATATATGTTTACCACATCCTCGCCACAGAAAAAGCCTGATTATAATGTCTGAAAATGAAGCCGATAAGAACACACACTGCCTTAGAAATGGGATTAGACATGGTAGAAAGGTGAATGAGTGCCAAGTGCTTTGCAGTCTTGCTGAATGGACTACTCTGCCTTACACCAGTATTGAGCTGTAGTATCTCCAGCAGCAATACCAGCAGATACCGGATAGAAACTTTACATTGGTCTGTTGATGTGGCTGCTGATTCTTTGTCTCTCCAGCGAAGAAGACGAAACAGATGAGGAAATGTGAAGTGGCCTTTGCCTACAATCCTCTGAATTCAGATGAGCTGAAGCTGGAAGTTGGGGAGACTATAGAAATCATCAGAGAGGTAGAGTACTGTCTCTTACCGCTGCTCAAACACTTGAACTCATAACCACACAGTGCTGCAAACGAACTGTGATAGCTGTTTAGTTGCCTGAAGCAAGGCATTTGCCTCCTGCTTGCTTCAGCGGCTCAATAGCCAAAAGCTTGGCATTGTATGTAAATCAGGGCGTTGGTGAAATGTTTGCTCAGCCAATCTTCAATGTGTAAATAAGGTATTCATTGATTCTGTGGGTACTATAATCTCTTTGTATTTGACCCCCAGGGTTACAAAGCATGTCTGCATTACAGCTCTATGTAAATGTGAATTGATTGGAGTAGTTCTGAGAGTTATTGCCACCAAGTTGTCAGAGATCTTCAATAGACTGATGAATTGTATACATGTTTTTAATTGTTCTCTCACACACTTTCTTGCTATGCTCTCTCTTCTTGATATCATCTTCACAACAGATTGAAGATGGATGGTGGATGGGAGTGAAAGATGGCAAAGTTGGGGCATTTCCTTCCAACTTTGTCAATGAAATTTTTGTTTCACCTAAAGGTTGGTAAAGTCACTTCATTCCTTCTGCCTTTACATGTAATTCAAAGTAAAGCCAACTTAATAATTATTTTACAGATGTCAAGCACAATGAGGGCAAAGCGAGACCCAAGCTCACTGATGCAGTGTTCAATAAGGAGGTCTGTAATGCAGAAATAACTTTTCCTGAAAAAATATGAAATGCTTATCTTTGATTTAACAAACCCTGTTCTTGTTCTCATAAAGATTTCTCAAAGGGCCAGTGTGAGGAACAAGGGAAAAAATGGTAAGTTCAAATATTTTTTTTTTTTTAAATGTCATTATCAAAAGCTTCTTCTTCTTCATTCGCTAGTTCCCAAAATATTTGCACAATCATGGAATAAAGCCTCAGGGCATTTCCCAACTTTAGACACAGTTTCTATTTTTGAACACCATGTCAAAAGCAATAAGACAGGTCTATTTATACCTAGACGCAACAATAACATGTGACAAGTGGTAATTCCAGTACTTCTACCTGAATGGTTTACAGGTGCGGTCATTTGTAATCACTTGACGGTAATGTGGCTTGTTTAATTACTGAATCACTGAGTGTTACATCAGAGTGGAACATCCTTCAGGGATCAAGGTTTACACCTTTTATCTCGAGTTTATTGTAACCTCTTTCTGCTTATTCTCTGAGTTAGTTATGGAAGGATGATAAGGTTAGTCATCATTCATGGAAACTAGAGCCTGGCCGATACCAAAATGACATCAGTGCACTGGGACAGTAAACTTCACTGGAGAGTTAATAATTATGGATTACCCAAGTATCTTTTTCTACATTATAATCTATAAAAATAAAGTTTTCATTTTAGCCAACCCATACATTGTTCAGGCTCTAGCCAAAACCCTTCTATTCCTGTCAAACATAAACAAACGGTGATTCACAAAAATTTGGGACACTCTAAAGCATAAATAAAACAGAATGCTATAATTGCCTTCTGACAGCAAAACAGTAATAAAACCTTTGTTTAACCCAGTGTTTCCCAAACATATATTTTACTTGGAGGGGCCATTTAGGTATATTAACAGCCACCCAAGTATATCTGGCAACCCATCTTAGCATTTTTCATCTTTATTTGAAAGATGCCATCTGTGATTCATTATCTCGTGGACAATATGTTCTCGGTCTTTCCTTCCTGCCTACTGTCAATCACACATGCTCTGCAGAGAGAGACACTCCCCTGTATTACATCCCTCCAGTAAACACCAATTGTGAAATGACCTCTCCTATGTTGGCCTACTTATGCCATTGTTTTGTACAAACTTCTAAGTGCACCTGATTGCGGCAATCTTGTTCAGTGAACGCTTGGTGGTTTTGGTTTTTCCAAGACTATAGAAGCATTAGCGTAGTGAGCTATGCAAAAATAACAGTGTAATTAGTATTCACTCAATAAAGTTGCTAACCTAGATCTTCATGAATGAACAATGCACATTACCAATCACTCTAAGAGCGATGACTAGCGTCTTGTTACCATGGAAAATGCCAGTTCCCATAGCTGACAAGATGCACCAGATGTTGCGACAATAATTGGATATGCTTGTTCTTAATTTGATGCCAGCAAGACATTTCAAACAAGTTTGGACAGAAGCAAAATAAGGAAAGGGTTAAAAAAACAAAAAACAAAAAAACTGTTTGGGACATTCCACAGGTAAACAGATTAATTGGTTACAGATGATATTATCATGATTTGTATGAAATTGAAGGCTCAGGGTACCAACTTGTTTGGAATCGGGGATGTGCTATAATGTTCAGGTTCTATTGTATCATATTATTGCTTGTACCATGTCTCCTCAGTGGCAGAGTGTTGCCAAGTCATGTTCGACTACAAGGCCAAAACCGAGGATGAGCTGGATCTGAAAAAAGGAGATGTCGTTGCGATACTGACGAAGGTTCGAGCATGTGTTGTTATTTTCCCACATTGTTTAGAACATGATTTCCCATGATGTCACGCTTTGAAGCAGAATCACCTAACCTCCTCTGGGTGCATTTTCTTTTCTTACAAAAATACTTGCAGGGTTTTCAGATTGTTCATCCAGTCAAACCAGTTGTGTTCCTTTCAAGGAAATCAGCTGACACAGTGCACAAGATTCCACCCATTTGTTTTAAAGACACAAATATGGCAGTCGCCCAAATAAAATTAGAGCTAAAACATCTGGATAATTCCACTGCCAGTTATTTTCTCAATATGTTGCTCAGTTCAGTGTTTCCAAAAGCCCAAAGATGATGTCCTCAAATGTTATTCAAAAGATATACTGTCATGGAGGAGTTAAGAAACGGAAGATATTTACATTTAAAAAGTTGGAATCAGAGAATTTTGGCTTTTTTTAAATTACTCAAACCAATTAATCCATTATCAAAATAGTTGCCAATTAATTCAACAGTTGAAAGCTAATTGATCGATAAAAAACACTGCAACTCTAAACCAAACTGCATATTTTTTGAGATACCTTATTAGAACAAACGATAATAAGGCAGCAGTGTCTTGCTTGACCTTTTAGTAACCTCTTGTGCGGCAATCTAACATCCCAAAGGACTCTGTCGTGTTTGAACTACTGATGTGACTCTCTAATCTCCATGTGAAGGAAACAGAAGATGAAAGCTGGTGGGAGGGAGAGCTAAACGGACGCTGTGGCTTCTTTCCTGATAACTTTGTTATGGTGATACCACCGATGGACAGTCTGCAAGTAAGTAATACAGTCTCAAGAATATCCCTGTTGGAACTGGACTTTCTCCACATTCAGGATCTGACAACTGCGTTGTGCTACCATGAAGCCATGGACATGGTTTATAGTAATTCATATTTGCTATCCTTTTTTATCACTACTTTTGAAATGTTTCCTAATGTAATATGTAGCTGCCACTGGCTGGTATTTGTCTCACTTAGTAAGTCTGCAACCAGCATGCAGTGAGTCAGGCTTGTCCTTAACATCCTCTCTTTTGGAATTACTCACTGAAAACTCCCTTAGTGGAAAGAGTGTGTGAAATAGAGATGCTTTCAGTTCACAAGGGGACGTACTTGCCAACCTGTTTGAGTTTTCCGTTTCTCCTCCTCTAGTCTGGGACCACAAGCCAGCCGCCTGCGCGCAACGTTGACAAGAACCCCTCAGGTAAGAGAACAGCATGTGTGCTGCATTGATCAAACTCAGCAGCACAGAAACAAACACTGTTTGAAAGAGTGGGGAGCTACCAGGCTTCATGTTTTAGAGGTTCTCCTCTGACTCACGACGTCTGGCTGCAGTGGTGTTTAGCCTGGCAGTGTGCTGGCAGCCTGGACTGTGATGGAGTGTTGTTTAAGCAGATGGAGAAATTGGCAGTGATATTGGTTGGGTTCTGCATGTGGTATAAAAGCAGCCACAATGGCCTCCTGATCAATGTCGTTATTTTAATGTGCTGCTGAAGCAACTTGAAGCCTCTCAAGTATGTTTTTCCAAATGATTTCGCTAATTTAGCCAATACATCCATTTCCTCCATGTTCATCAATGTTCATTTACTCAGTGGTGGAGTACATTAACTCACAAGCTGCATTTAATGCAAGGCAGTATATCAATATCATAACATCATCGTTATGAGACTATATGTACTTGGTATATTTTGATGCAAATACTAATACAACTCTAATTTGTAGTATTTCTACACTATTTGCAAAGTGTTTTACCAGTACTGACAAGATGTTGTTTCCTGCACACGGTGACCTTGTGCTTAAATGAACCTTACACAATGGCGCGTCACCAACTGACACAGTTTGTTCAGATGTCTTGACAAGAAGTGTTTATCATCTCACAATCCAAAAGAAAAGCTAGACAGGCAGACCTGTTAAACTGGATCTGCATAAGTTTGGTGATCTCATTAATGCAGAACCCACCCACCCACACAACAAACACACATATCTTCTTGTATTGTGTGTGATATCCTATCTTGCACAGGAAGACAGTAACAATTTGTTATTGTGTTGCTGTAGGTTTTCTTAGGTTTGTGATCAACTTTGAATCAATGCAACAATTGCAGGAATTCTATGTTGTAGGTTTTTCTTGTAAAAGTTTTGATTATTCCAAAATTTCTTACATAGTGTCATTTCTGTGTTCTCACAGTAATGGAAGCCAAAATGATACTCTTTTTAGTATTGTGGTTTAAAAAAAGAGCAAAAGACTTAAGCCTTTGAAACAAGACGATGTTGAAATCAAATCTGCGAGTCACAGAGCAGGATGTGGCTTTTTGTCAAGGTTCAGCAGAGGAGTGTTGCATGTGGTGCAAGATGCAAATGTAGCAATTACTTCTACTAACACAACAACAAAAATGAAAACTTTACACTTCCGTACTCCAAATTAAATAATTTGTGGTCAAACAGGCAGGTGAAACAGTTTCATACAAAGTTCTCGGCTACTCAAAGGTGATACCTGAACTAGCTGTATATCAACACGGCCTAATTTTTTTGTACGTGCCACAACATTGCTCTCATCACAGCATTTTTTTTCCACACAGTATCACTCACAAGAATTGCACAGGAAGTCTCACACTCAGTTGGGGGATGGTTAGACTAGTCATGTGACACAGTTCAGGAGTCTTGGAGGAAACACAAGGGGTGGGGAGGGGGTGTGGAGGAGAGCTATGTCACAGAGATTTTCACAACCAGCACAAGAGGCAAGACTTGAGCTACTGCTGCTGTGCGGATGGTTTGCTTGAGAGGGAATGTTGCACAATGCTTTGAACACACAAGGTAGGCTTCCTGTGTTATCATTTGGTCTGTTATGCATCTCTGAGTCCTAAGTGTTATGCAAAGTATTGTACTTTTTTTTTTTTTTTTAGGGCTATGCATTAGTGCAGTTTTGTTGGTGGTTGTGTTTGTATTTACTTAGCAGGGCTGTTACCAGTGTTCCTGAACCTTGTCTGTTAAGAGATAAGCCCTTGACTTGCATGGCAAGAAGGAACCTCACTCACATTACATTCAGTTGACTGAGGCTGCCTAATTCAAGCATCTATTCTCTCAGTCTCCAAGGCAAAGTCCTCTCAGAGGCTGTATTATTCTATGAGCTGAGCCAGACTGCGACTGTCCCTGATGAACTAGTTGAGACCCTTGGGAACTGGTAACTGCAGTGCTATTGGATACAGCTGTGACTTGGTCTGCTCTAGTGATGTGCACAACTATGCCTTCCCATGCAACTGCTCATAAACTAGATTATAGTTTAATTAAAACACCAGAAGCATTTTTTATTCTCCACCACATTAAACAATAATGCTTTCCAGGGTAAACAAATCCAAATCCTCCTGGTAGACTAATACAATAAGCCAGTAGCTTTTTACTGTCAGTTCCCCTTAGTGAACTCAATGAGACAATAATACATTAACAATCAGAGCAGGCAATGGTTACAGTGCATTTGTTATAGCAGAAACCACATCTGCATCTGCATCTATACTGTATATTGGAGGCAGATCTGCTGAGCATGTATGCCCGCTCTATATTCATTTTGTTACACACAATAGCATCAAGGCTGCAACTAACAATTACCCTCATTATGATTTAATCTGATGATTATCTTCACAATTTATTTATTGTTCTTTTGCCTATAATATGCTGAAAGTTGCAAACTCCCACACATTGTCTAACTAACTAAAAAAACACTCTGATCTACTTGTCCCTCTCCTTCACACACGTCTTTTGAAATACATGTGACGTATTTTTCTATTTTGTCTTGTCAAAAAAAGAATGTGAAGTATGCTCATCACAATTTCCCAGAGCCCAAAGTGACATCTTCAAGTTACTGCTTTTGTCCAACTTACAGTCCAAAACCCAGAGAACAAAGGACAGCAGAAAATCCTCACATTTAAAGAGTTTGAACCAGCAAATGTTTTACATTTTTTTGCTATAAAAATGACCTAAATAATTTATCTATTAATCAAATGGTTGGCAACTAATTTTTTGTAACGACAGCTGGGAAATGACCCGCAGATTGAGAGCACCTTCAAAGTAGTTGCTGTGTGAAACTTTTTAAATTTAATCAATGGGTTATAAGCGACAATAGTTGTCTGCAGAAAGACCGATGTAGGATGTCACCGCTTCATTGAGCGCAGCAGCGTCCTCATTTCATTATAACCAAATAAAATCCTTGTAGCATTTAATCTAAAATGCAGCCATGCTTCTCACATACCCAATACATCTTTGTGGTAATGGTTTATTCACTGCTACTTTTTCAGTGAAGCCAGCGGTCTCAGCGATGGATAAAGGTGGTCCAGCAAAGACAAAAGGTATGGCTTTTATTATAATTGTAACATTATATGTCACACTAGGGCTGGGCGATATGGCCTCAAATCAACATCACGATATATTGAGCAACTCACCTCGATAACGATAAATTAACGATAAGTAAACCCCCCCCCGCACCTAAAAAAAAGGAAAAAAAATCCTGTGTATTTACAGAAATGCCACTTTAAAGGACTATTTATTTAGTAGTTAAGAACAACTGATAGGCACACGATTGAACAGCTGAAAAGCACAGATTACTTGAAATGACAACAACTGAACAAGTTTAAAAGTATAAAATATACAGTTCCTCATAAACAAATTCTAAACTTCTCGCTTCTCGCTTTTTTTATTTCTTCGAATTGAATCACGTGGTTGTGCTGCAGGTGGTGGAAGAGGTTGGATGTAAATAAACATTTTGAGGACTTCAGAATCAGAATCTAAGACATGAGACAAAATAGTGGAGAAGTTGACATTGCTGCTTAATAATATGTTAACCTCTTGAGCATTAGAGAACTTTTTTACCATTATTTTCTTTGTCATTATATATTTTTGATAGACACAGAATCTGTTTCAGAAGTCAGTGGGTCACATGACATGGAAACTATTGAGAAAAAAAATCAAGATTTCTGCATATTAATATTCATATATTTCTACTGCTCACACTGGGTGAACCTCAGTAACGTCGCGGCTGGACCCGAGTAGAGCTTAGAATCAAGCCCGACCCGAGCCCGTGCACGTTGCGTCCGAGCCCGGCCCGACACACTGAACGTAATTATGAGCCCGAGACCGATTTAAACCCGACAACTGTTTAATACGTGGGCTGTTATAACTGACGTTCTTGACTACAATTGCGAGTTGTTTGAACTACAGAAATCTTAATGAATAATGCAACAAGTGCCGCACTTAATGCACTCGACAAAGCCGACACATGTTATTATCACGGCCCACGACTTGTTTAAAATGGGTCCACACCTCCGACTTTCCTCCACACTTGCTCAAAGTAAATTCTACTGTTTTTCTTTTTTTATTTACATCTTCATGCTCCATGTTGCACTTAAGGTACACAATCAGTGATGCCAGTAACGCGTTACTAGTTTTGTCATTTTCCTTAGTAAAAATATATATTTTTGCTTTCTTCTTGCGTCTCGGGAAGTGACGTCACGTACGCGAGAAGTCACGTTTCTCAGCATGAGGTCACTCACGTGTCAGACCACGCAGAGACACAAATGCAAACAACAATGGAGGGAGGAGAGAGATGCGCGTTTTCTAGCTGGAAATACAGTCATTATTTTGAGTGAATAAAAAACAAAACACAGATGTTTGATCAATGGACCGGCCTGGCCGAAGACAGTGGCCTGTTGTAGCCTTTGAACGCAGCATTATTACACAAACTGTCCGCGACTCACAGCGAGAGTGGGTTCACTTGATTACTAACCTGGCATAATTGGTGTTGCATCGGCGGGCGGAGTTTGCCATCAAATTAATGTAAAATAAGCACATCGGTATACGCCGGGGTAGATTAATCAAGTGGACCTAACATGTCCCCCTGTCCCTAGTGGATGTTACGCCTATGACACCGAATATACCGACATGGCCAAAATGACGTCGGTTATCGTCGTAAATTTCGGTATCGGTAAATTTTCGGTTTATCACCCAGGCCTATGTCACACAGCCCTTCAATTATGTTATGGATTAAATTTATGGATCTGCTTTACAGATGATAAACCAGAGGTTAAGGACCTGAGAAGCAATCCTCCAACCAAAGTCAAGCTGCCAACTCTCCCCAGGCCCAGCCCGCCTCCAGTCAAGGACAAACCCAACAAGCTTTTAGCCAAGTGAGTGAAAGCATCTCTGCTGTTGTGTCTCAGAACTAATCTTAATGCAAAACCACTGAAGACTTATTAGAGAAAAGTCTTCCAACTCAGGGACATGAACTGTGATTCATATCCAACCTTTCCAAAGCAAAAAGGCCCTTAGGAAATGTCAGGAACACTTTCTCCTCTTTGGTCTGGCACCGGGAGCGGCGCCTTTAGATGTTAAAGGTTTTGGTTGCTGCCACCGGTTGCCATGGTGTCCTTAAAGAAGAATGCCAGGATGCCCGACCTTTAGCGGCTCAGTGGAAACTCTGGGATGAGTCAGATCGGACCTAAACAGACGAGAGCAGCCCATTTCCTGTTTCCTGAGCAAAACACACACACACACACACACACACACACACACACACACACACACACACACTGAGAAAACAAAAACAGCCCTGTCTTGAGGGGGCTGCTAATGGAAAAGGAGCTTTTTCTGAAGATTGTTTTCAAGCAAATGCATTTGGAAAGTACTTTTCCAGCTTCCATTCAAATACGTCGTAATGTTTAAAAATGTTATAGGCTTTCACCTCAAGGCTGATTCTTTACAAACCTCGTATCAGATCTAATAAATGCATAAAGGTTATTGAACATTTCTGCCACCATTGTATACGAGCTATAAAAGTGAAACCAATGCCATAGCAAGATAAAACAGAGACTACAAGACTGCAGCTGCCATGCTCTGCACCTGCACCCATTTAAGTTTCAGAAACTGGAAACCACATTTAAAGTGTTTTTTTTTTTCCATTTGAGAATGTGAACTACATCCTGTACATCTCCCATGATGCCACTGGGCTTGTCACAATAAGTACTTTTGTTAGCTGATACACTGTTCCAGAAATAATTGCAATAAACATTGCTATTATCACTAAAGTAATGATAAAATAATATAAAATAAAAGTACACTTTATAGTAGTGGTACACTTTCAAAGAGCAATGAACTTGTATTCATTATTATCTATCATTAATACTCAACGAACTATAAACATAAATAAGATAAAACCACACAACCAAAACAATGCATAAATTAGGCTCATGGGCTTGCTTACAAAAAAATGCAAATAAACAAGGCGGGCAATATTGAGGTCAACAAAAATGATTGAGGTCATGCACATAAGTCGACAATTCCACAAAATGTGTATAAGTTAAATGTAATTATTGTGACAGACCTAAATGCTATATTTTTTTTATAGGTTTCCCCCCCTTTTTCAAATTAAATTAAAGGTTGATATAAATAGATAATATATGCTATATTTATACTATACAAAAGTGTTACTCTTTGTTTCAGTAGAACCAACGGTGATGTGGCTCCTGTTTCAACAAAACAACCAGAGGAGAAAGAGGCTGATGATT
Source organism: Diplodus puntazzo (assembly GCA_963678695.2). NCBI lineage: Eukaryota > Metazoa > Chordata > Actinopteri > Spariformes > Sparidae > Diplodus > Diplodus puntazzo. The sequence goes on from OZ023160.1 coordinate 9,762,123, forward strand.
TTGATGGAGTAGATTTCCAGACCGAAAAGCTGAGTCATCCCACAGCAAACAGAGCCAAACCCCCGCAGAGGAGACCACCATCAGGCCTGGTCACAGCAATCCAGGTTAGCAACAGACTCGTACTGATTTATGCTTGAGGTGTTACCATTTTAGAGGTGAGAAGGCATGTAATGAAAATGAGGCAGGAACCACTGACAACTTGCCAAACCACATGAGTAGTGCTAACCACCATTTCTTTAGATGACCTTTGCAACTTGTGATTATGACTGCAACAATGAGGCAACTCCTTGCTTTATCTTGTGCATACTTTCCACATAACAGTGCAAACATTTTTGTCAATGGTTTAAACATATTTAGAGGTACCTTGCATTTCAAGCTCCATTTGATGCTTCAGTGGCATGTTTTCTGCACTCCAAATGTTGTCAGGTTATTTTCAGCACAAATCATATTTTATGAGTGATAAATGTGCGAAAAAGTTATTTTCTAGGCTCTGCTACTACCAAGGTACAGCATTCATGCAAGAGAAATCATTGTAAGAGAGGAAGACATAATAATTTCTGCACTTGTAATCTCAATAGATCAGAATGCAATGGAGCAAAAAGATCTGTTTGAACAAGAATAAAGCCTTTGTGATAAACACAAGTTTTCATGAGTCGCTCACATGCCAACTGTACAACCATAGCAACAAGTTCTGTCCTGATCTCTAGGGATGATCAAAAGTCATTCTGGGAAATTAAGAAGATAATTCCTTGAAATATCTTCCTGTGGTTTGTACATAGCTGCCCCAAAGACAGACATAACAACTTAAAATTGGCATAATATAGGCATCAAGTTCTTAAGGCAGGGTGTGAGGATTGACTGATTGTTAGAAATGTTAGCCTTTAAGGCATGACTTATGTCCCTTTGCAGGCCCAGAATGTAACCGACCAGACAGAGCCAGAATTGTCGTCAAAAAAGTTCCAGACAGAGAAATTGCCTGGCTTGCAAAAGGTTTGTGTTGTTGACTACTTCAGTAAGGAACCCCAGTGCATTACACATTTCACTTAGTCTTGTAAATAATTGAATCTTGAGGCCAGTGAAGTTCAGTGGTCTTTACAATGTCATGCAAAGTCATCTAATTCCTTGCAGAGTACAGAAAACCTTCTGCCAACACCTGCAAAGCCTGATCATCGGCCCAGGACGCCGCCTCCCGTTCGACCAACACCACCCAAAGTAGTTGTGGATGGCAGAACTGTGACGCATAAAGAAGAGCCAACGATGGAAAGCCTGCAGGCTGAGATTAAAGAGCTAAGGATGGCTCTAGAGCTGCTACAGACACGACATGAGTGAGTAGTACTTGTTTAACGTACCTGAGATCTGTCAAAAACGTAGTGTAACATTTATGTAACTAATGTACTTAATTACACAAACCATGATAAATTCCTAAACCCAACCAAGACGTTTTGACACTTAAACCAAGCTCAGAAGTTTTGGTAGCAAAACGTTACCAAGACATTTGGTGCCCAGATCTAACCATACTGCAACTGTGTCACAAAGTTTACAGCGTGACGACAAAGGCTGAGTACATCTGTTGCTGGTAGCCCTCTGGCCAATGGTCGATTATGTGTTTTTGGGTATTGTCATACATGTGGGGGGTTTGGGAGTCAGTTGACCTATTCAGTCATTTAGATATGACACAGCACTGCTTGAATCACACAGAGGAACTTCATAACACTCAAGTTTCCCATCCTACCTATCTGAGAACACGTAGGCGGACACTCTTATCCCTAATGAATTTCTGGGGTTGTTTAGGGAGACTAGCAGACACAGGAAGTGACTAATCAAAACCTGCAGCAATACAAGCTGTCTATTAAACATACGTGTTCCACTCAGGGAAGATAAAATAGATTTGATTTAATATGACACATCAACAGCATAACAGGCCATTGTAGACACAATTTCAATTACAGAAGTGCACTATCTGTCTGGAACAGCTGGCTTTAGGTTTTAGATAGCGTAACTGATCATGGTCAGCAGTCACAATATTTAAAAAATGTTCTATGACATTATCTGTAAGATAATCTTTCATTCCTGCTACCAGCCTGCATAACATTTGTTGTGATCCAACATTTTTATTCTCATGGCGACAGGAAAGTTTCTTATACTGTTCTGCCTAAAATTTACATCTTTGTATTTAAATCTGCAGTAACTGATTTTTTTGGCCACTTGGGGGCAGCAGAAACGAGTTGTAAACACAACTTTGACACAACTTTAGTTGCCATTTGTTTTTCGTTAGTGGCGTCAGTCTGTTGGTTGGTGCATATCAAGTAGTGTACAGAGAGTTTTTAGAGCTTTTCACTAAAAACAGCTGCATTCTGCGTATGAAGGCGTGAGAGCAAACAAAACAGTAAAGCTGTCGGCTGCACAACACAACTCTAAAGCTCTGTAAAGCTGAGGAGAGTGGCAGACCGACTCTGTCGGTTCATCAATACAAGCAACCTCGTTCCCATTGTTACATTGCCATTTGATACATTATTACAAAATTAGTAATTATAGCTGCTGTAAAGAAAGACATGTTCAAGACAAGCAAACCTCCAATAGAGTGATCATGACCTATTAGTATTATTCATTTGACTTGAACGTCTTGACCTACATACTCATGTCTGCAAACTCCTCTTTTTGTTTCTGTCTCTTTTGATCAGGCGAGACATGCAGGAAGTGAAAGAAGAACTGAGGGAGGAGAGAAGCAAACGAATGACACTGCAGGTCAGTGAGGCATGACTTGAGATTTGCATTCATTTGTACTGCCACTAGAAAGAATACAGAAGTTGCGGATCCCAAAATCATGATTTTTGGTATAACTGACTGTTAAATGTCTTTCCCACACAGGAGGAAATGCACAGTTTGAGGTTGAAGCATTAATCCCAACACAGACTGTGATTCGGCTGGCTGTCTGACACTGTGCCACGCAGACTACTGTACTGCAGATTAAAACAAGATGAGCATGTTTCTGACATGGAATGGGGATGGAGAAGACAAGCAAGCCCTCCCAGTGAAAAATTAGGAAGTCCGACTTTGGATCAAGCTACTCCTGCAGTGGACAAGATAAACTTGATCCTTCAAAAGACTTTAAAAACTGATGTACTGTTAAAATTTTATATTTGAATGCTGGAAATCACAAATATTTTAGACAAAAGTGGGTCACGCTTTGGTCCAAATTTTTATTTTACACTGTTCTGTCTCAAGAGTCACATCTATTACATTCATCAAAGGATTTACTGTACTTTTAACATTTAATGCCTGAGCATAAAATGTTATATATGCAGCTATACATAGGAGGAAATATTGTGATGTCTTTTGCAAAGACCTATTATATAGTTCTAAGTCATCCAAAGGGGAATTGTTACCTGAATGTTAATAACTAATATACTACTGTCAAAAACATGGGCTGACATGCAGAGGATTTTTTTTCACCAGATTGTAATACTGCATTAATCCACTGGGGGGCACTACATGATTACGATACATAAAGTGACATGCCAAGATTCCCAGTGAATGCTGGATTGGTGGAAGTGACCTGGCACCAGTGGCCTCACGTTAGAGAACCAATCATATATTTTATTCAGAGGAGTAAATGGCTGATGTTAATGAACCAAGCTTTCATGAAGCAAAATCCTAAAAAACTGTTGTTGAATCACTTCAGGCAATTTAGCAGAGCTTGTGGTCAACTGCATTCTTCTGCAGTTAAGTGGAAAAGCCATCCTGTGTCACTCAGAGAAAAACTGACTCACTCTGAAAACTCTGAACATAGTGACTCATCACGATGGATGCAGAGATCGTGGGAGAGAATTAATGAGAAAATCTTTGCACCCACCAGAGAGCTATTTAATTCTGTCATATCAGATCAGTCCAATTTTCAGAGGAAGGCGTATAGATTTGTTTTTTGGCTCCAAAAGGTGGCAGCGGTGGTGGTGGTGGTAGTAGTAGTGGTGGTGTGCTCCTGTCTAAGCCCTACTAGTGTTGCCCACTGGAGAGCACATCTGGACGACATCTGGAGCTCATCAGGGATCGGGGTGCTTCTGAAACTGCCATGGGAACATACTATTTTTAAATACTGTGTTGAATAATGGTCATTAAGGGCACATTCCCTTGTGGTCAAGGGGTGAAATGAATGAAAATAAACAAACAAAGGATTAGTTATATGGGGACAGTTCTGACTTTTTGAATGACATAAAAAATGGATGCCCTTTCTGCAAATACAAGGTTTTTCTTTTTGTTACCGAAGAAACTGTGCAACGATTAATCAATTAGTTGTCAACTACATACTAGAGTCTAAAGTCTCTGATTTCGGCTTCTTATATGTGAATATTCATTGGTTTCTTAACAGTAAACAAAATATATTTGGGTTGTATAAAAAAGCAATACATTTGAAGATGTCATCTTGGTCTTTGGAAAACTCTAATCAACATTTTTCACCATTTTCCATCATTTTATAGGAATAATAACTCGTAGATTAACTGAGAGACTGATTGGGAGATTAATTGACAAAGGAAAATAATCATTAGTTACAAGAATGTCAGTGATACAGGTGCTGCTTAACAGTTGGGAGTAGTGAAAAGTGAGTGTTGACAACTGAAGCAGTTTGGAGCTCAGAGGTCAAAAACCAAGAAAAGCCCCTCTGAGTTAAAATTAGAAACTGAACTGATGCAGAACAGTTCTCCTCTGTCAACAGAGAAAGGAGCTGGACGGATGCAGAAAGAAATCCTTTGAATGATTGCCTCATGGGAAATTAAATCTGCCACATATTAAAAACGCTGTTTCAATATGGAGACTTTTAATGCGAAGAATCGTGAGGCTGTCAAAAATTACTGCTTATACCCACGGAATTATGTTGTTTGTGCAATTTTAGACTCAAAAATATTTCTAATTTGGCCATCAAGATAAAAAGTACTGATTCCACAGTCCTAAGCGATGGTTAAATAGCTTGAATGTTATTGTCTGGTTATGGAGGGACCGTGAAAAACAGTCTGCAATATGTTGGTCTTTGTAGAGCTCTTTCCCACGCCGTGTTGTGGTTCAGATTTATGGCTTTCTTTAACTGGATTTCATGTTAATTTCACTGATTGTTTCATAACTGCATAATTACTATGAGGTTAAAATATGTTGGTTCTAATTACATGTGCTTTCTTGGTTACATCCCGTAAAATAGAAAAAAAAACACGCTATTCAAAATACTGAATGGTGGCTTTAGTAAAACACATTTTGAGTTGTATGATTTGGAAGTAGATGCCATTCACAAGAACTTTATACAAATGTAATTACACTTGTACTTCTTCAAAGAGTCCACACCATCAATGCCACTGATTTCTGAAAGCCTGTGACCACATGGGAGACTTTTCCAAGACCTCAACAGAGAAGACTCCAGTGTGGGCTCCCTCTAAAAACAGAGCGGGGCGACTCTAGTAGATGTCCTTGGCCTGACTCCATCTCCAACCAAGCCCCCTCTCCAAGCAACACCAGCCTCACAGCAGCTCTAGGTTGCTCGACTAAATGTGAACATATGCCATAAAAAAGTGATTATTTTGTACATTTTCCCCTTTGTGCTTCTTTATTGCCATGCCAAGAATTCACACTAGCCTTATTCATAAGTTGTAAATCACCAAACCACTAAAAATTGACTTGTGCTCGTGTCCAATACAAACATTCGCCCAGGGTGGGCAGTTCATCAATGTTCTGCAAGTCTTTGTTGGCAGCGAGGCAACGATTCAGTCAGTCGACTCAGGTGGAAGAGATTTATAATGTGAAAACAGAGTTGATATTGGCCATTTCACCTGGTCTTGCCCTGTGAGCACGCACCCAAGTCACAGCAGCAGAGTTTGGGGCCGATGTTAATACACTTCCCCCAAAACCACATCAGATGAAGAGCAAGGCATCAGCTATTAGGTCGACTCTACTACCACTACACTAACCTCAAATCCAGGATATCTCGCATGAAACTGTAACGAGGATCAGATTTGCATTACCGAAATTCAACATTTTACTTGAGTATTTCCATTTTCCGCCACTTATACATTTCCTCTCCACTACATTTATTGGATAAATACTAGATTATTCAGTGTTTATAGGCTATCATTGTAATGTGACATGTTACCCATCAGATATTGAATATTATGTGAGAGGACGTTGCACCGGATCCACGTAGCACATTTTAAAATCAGACATCTGACATAAAAATCACAGATACAGATAATTGGAAAATGCTGAATATCTGCCCACAATAATTTGCCCGGGCCAACAATCAGTCTACCCTAAAGTAAAAACGTTGTGTTAAAAAATTGCTTTGGCAAAGTATCATGTGAAAATCAAAACTACACGTTAAAGTAAATCATACATATATTTACATGTATGTATACTGTATACTATGGGTACATTTATTATCCAATATTCAGCATTTTTCTAATTGTCAATATCAGTTGTTTTATTATCTGATTGACAATAAATCTGTTAGTTTAAACATGCACTCATTTGGCTCTGATGCAGCATGACATCTGAAAAGTAACTAGTATCTTAAGTTACAACTAAATCAGTGTAAATTGTACAGTACGTGCCTCCAGAATGTGGTGGGGTGGAAGTATAAAGTAGCAGAAAATGAGTGAATGTACGTAGTTACATTCCATCACTGATACTGATACTTTAATATCAGATACTTTCAGACTAGATTTGGGTGACTTTCATTCTTTTCAAAGTATATCTTTACTTTTTACTCAAGCATGACTTTTGGCATCTTCTTAAAAACACTGGCAAGATGTTGTACTGTTTTGAATGTATAAGTGAAGAAATTAGACCTGCTAGTGGCTCAAACGAAAAGTCTTTAACGTCATTACAAAGTTATTCGAGGCAACACTGAATATCTGTGCTAAATGTCTTGGCCGAGCCTTCAAATAGTTGAGATATTTCAGTCGGGAGCAAAGTGCTGGACCGTTGAGCCTGGCTGCTAGCATGGCTAAAAACACTACCAGGCACATAGCATAGCTAAGCTAGCACTTAGCTCGGTCAGGTGGGGGAGCAGGGATGTTGCGGTCCAACAGCTGAGGACAGGTGGAGCGTAAACTCACCTCAGCTTGAGGTGGTTCGTGTTGAGGGGTGACGGAGGAGAAAATGCGCATTTCCAGTCCAATTTAACGAGGTTAGACCACTTTGTATTTAACAGAGGAGACAGTTGAAGAAGCTAACAAGTCAACAGGTGTGGAGTTAATTGCCGTTAGACAGAGGGTGCGCTTGATTTGCATCACCGTCGCTACCGGCCGGGCTGTCCACCTGAACTAGCTTCCAGACTTAGCTCCGTTGGCAAGTTTTTGTCTCTCTGTAAAGGCTACAGGAAATTAATATATATTCTTAGTTATCAGAACATCATCCTTTCACAGCACTAATGCCTGACTCCGCCAGGGCCCTTTTGTTTTGCCAGACATTTCACTTTATTTGACAAGTTCTAACCTTTTTGAGACATTGTGCAGAAATAACAAATGACAAAGAGTGACCTTTTCAGTCATTTTATTAGCAAAATTAGTCTCTGTTCTAATCTAGATTATAAATCTTGAGCCAAATGGTCAGCAGACAATGACGAAGACAAAACAACAGTAGATGGATTTTCACTGTAATACTTTAATTCTGTAATTTCCTTTTTGGTGCAATTATCCCTGAAAACACAGACACCAATTTAATGTACTCATAAATTAAAAACTCCAATTTTTTTTCATTTACTTTACATTATACTGTGTAATCTGACCCCTCCTAAATTGATTTATACGTGCTTGTTCAAACAATGTCATTTCCTGCTTTCCCCCGGAGGATAAACATCCTCGCTGCAAACAGGCAATCGCGACCTACAGTACATACGTGGTCCTTACATACGCTTTCATCTTTCACTTATTTCATACATAAGTTGTGTGCATTTTTGTCATAAGCGCCATATATTACAAAAGAAATTAAAAAAAAACAATGATTACTTTAAGTGTCCATCAGCTCCCACATCAGTCCTTAAGACACCGTTTGGTTTAATTTCATGTAGTCAGTCGACAAAAATATCATTGCTACATAGGAAGTGCAATATCACAAAGTTCAGTCAGAGCCACATATTTGGCATTTCAGTGTCCTGTTTCAATGATGTTGCCTTGAATCTAACACAGGCTCCGGGGACGCCAGGCCCACCCAAAGGTCCACGTCAGTCCTCGGAGCTCACAGTGTTTCCCCATAAAACCTCTCGTGTGTGTGTGTGTGTTAGTAGTAATGCACTCTTCCAATAGTCCCTGTCCCCGACCCGAGGATGTCAGGCTGGCCGTTCCTCCAGATCTCCCTGATGATCCGTTCCCTCTCCTCCAGCCGCTGCGCCCGCTCCAGCTCCTCGGCCGAAGTGAACACGTTCACGCTCAGCGTCCCATCCGACTGGCTGGTGTGGTTGCCGACGGGGATTTCCGTGCTGGGCAGCAGGACGGGCGTCTCTACGTCGTCCCCGTCTTCGTTGTCGTCGTCGTCCTCGCTCTCCTCGTCCTCCTCGCTGATGTCCTTCAAGTGTTTTTTCTCGGGCGTGGAGGGGGCGATGTTGGTGCGCGGCTTGCAGGAGATGCGGATGACCAGGAGGCAGAGCGTCAGCACCAGGCCGAAACACACCCCGAGCACGAAGTAAAGGCCGAAGCTCTCCGGGTTTGCTGAACAAACGAGCAGATGGAGTTCAGTGTTGTTACTTGTTCTTTTTTAGGATAGAGATCTTATTGTTCGGTGCCGCAGTGTGACTTACCTTTGATGTGTGCGTATGCGGCTATGCTGTTGCTCAGGAGGTCCATTTCTTTTTTCTTCACGTCCATGGTGATCCTGACTTTGCTTTCCACGCACCTGGAAAACAACAAACAAGACACATCATATAAATCTGTCTTAAGATGCAACTCGACACGACATTGATGCTCTTCCAGGTGCTGGAAGTCTTTTGAAAAACTTCCCAGGCACCCCTCCTCCAGTGTCAAGTTCTGTGCGGCGCCGGGATGTCAAACCCACCGAGCGCGGCGCTTTTGCATGCGCCATCGTGTGGGTGGGATGAGGCTTCCAAGTGTCAAACAAAAGCTCCTCTGTGTCCTCCTGAAGTGCTGCCTTCAGCTGGGATCATCATAACGCATTTGGCACATGGCACTCTGCCTCTGCCATTCTCTCTGAACCATGACAGCCCTCTATTAAGGAGGTCAAGAGTCAATTTTCCAAGTATCCACAAAGGACTCCTTCCAGGCTGATGGGACTCCCAGATCAATTTGTGGAGCTCAGGCTAAAAGGCCAGTGTTTTGTGGACTTATTTGGACTGTTTGGACTGAGTGTCCCTGACATTTTGACTGTCTGTCCTCCTCTTTTCCTGTTGATTTGAGGAGCTTTTGTGTTTTTAACCATTCCTGCGAGTCAAGTCACACTCCCAAGGAAGTAAAACATTTAAAGAGGACACACAAGAAAAGTTCATGTTCATTCTCCTCTGCAGTCTGGTTTTTGTTTCCAGCAATTATCCACATCCAGTCCTCTGTGTTACCTTCATTCTACCTCCTCCTCGCTCAGTAGCTTTTTTGCTCTACAGGAGGAACAAGTCTGTTTCTCATCTGAAAATATTGGATTTGCCTGCACGGAATACCAAATCAGGGTCGTGTCTTTGTGCATTTCCTCCCTCCCCGACTCTCCTCCTCCTCCTCCTCCACCCTGCTGCCCTTTCCTGCTGACTCTGGCTTTTCTCCCTCACTTTGAGAACAATTTCCACCTCCCCGGTGTGATGACGTCATGGTGTGGCACCATAACAGTGTTGACGGCAACAGATGAGAGACCGATTCAAAATAAAAGGAGGCGCCTTTAATCCTTCCAGTCACTGTAATGTTAGCGCCACGCTCCGACATGTGCTTCGTGTTGTGGCCGGGCTGTGGAAAAAAACACTCTGTCCATGTGAAGCGATGACGAGCTACGACGCCGCCCCCCCCCCCCCCTGCTCTAACCTGTGTGCGCTTGCTCTCTAAGTCAAACCACATGTCGCCGCGCCTACACGTGGATCATATGGATGTCCTCAAATTGCACAAACCGCATGTTTGTGTTTGCATTTACCTCTGAGTCGTACCCGTTGATAACCTCAGAGCCTGATGCATATCCTGATGCGAATACCTCGGTGATTTATGCAGCATTTGTGCTTGTTTGTTGACGCAGCTTCCAGTCAGTCTCAAACATGAAACCACACATGTGTAAACCATGTGTAATGTGGCCCGCAAATAAACTTTAAAACACCCCCAAACGTTCTTGTTTTAAAAGCCAAAGTAAAACAGAAAGTGGAGTAGGGATAGAGTTTAAAACTTACCACAAAAATGAAACTTCGGAGCACGTACTCACTCCCGGCTCATGGTGAAGCGAGAGGTTTGAGTTTGGATGCAGAAGCGATCACGGTCCTCTCTCTTTCTGCCCGTCGCTGCTGGATCAGGGCCCCGTGTGATCTTTGGTCCTCAGGCTAAACAGACAAGAGCAAACACACACACACACACACACACACACACACACACACACACACACACACACACACACACACACACACACACACACACACACACACACACACACACACACACACACACACACACACACACACAAACACACACACACACACACACACACACGTCAAGCTACATTAGATCCAAACGCACTGAGGCGTCTGCAATGCAAACAATGACAGTCCTGCAGCAGGATACACGGTCCAGCAGGAGACTAGAGGCAAGGCTTTTCAGTTTTTCACTGGTTTTCGACTGTACTGTAAAACGCACAGAGACTCAGAAAACAGAGGAATTCCCAGGCTGTAATAAATTTTTGTTCTCCAGAAGCCCTGCATTTTGTCTTTACTGCAGTTGTATTGGTTCAGTGTCCGTGTGGGTGGTAAGTGTAGTTAGTTGCATCATTTCATTGCCAACTGCCAGTGGCGGACTCAGGATGTCTGAGAGGAAGGGAAGGAAAACATAACAATGGCACCAGCTGTACACAGTGAGGCACTCTATCGTGTTTTATCTACCATAGGGGCATCTGAGAGAGCATTTCTGCAGCATTTTGTCGAGTGTCGAGGACCTAGCCCGCCACAGCCAGATCAGCTTGCCAATGCAAAGTAGTGACTTCTCCTTACGAAAGTTGGAACATGCTTTTAAGTTTGCCCTTGTAGGTGTGACGAGTAGAGATGTAGCAGCTAGATTGCTAATTTCTTGCCTTAATATTGGTTCAGGTGGACTGCTAGTGTAACGTCTTGCCTATTTGCTGCAACAAAACCCTAATTGGTTCACAGAACGTTGTATCAAACCACAGCCTGTATATGAAGTCAGTGTATCAAATTAGATATGTAATTATGATTAGGAAAATCTGGGAAATCTGTCCGAATGACGGCAGTACCAGTCTTCCAACCGCGACAAGTGGAATACAAACTTCACAGCATGATCGAACCTCGAAAAAGTTGAGTGTTGCAGAGGGGTAGATGGAGTCATGTGCACATTGCCAATCCGGTGCAGCTTTCTCTTCTTTTGAAAAACATACACAATACAATAGCTGCACGTCTCATTATATATTGTATTATATATAATGATATATTATTATCTTTGATTTTGAAACAGGACGGAGGCGGAATAAGGCGAAGTAAACTTTCAAACACATAATTAAATGTGACAAACATGAGGTATTCCTGCCACACTGCAATCTCTTAATGCAATGGCTCAAATCTAGAAAATCTTTCTAAAATCCTACAACAGGAGCCCCAGAATAACTCAATAAAAGCCCTGTAACTTGCACAGGGGGGGGTCAGTGCTTCACATGCCAGGTGGGGGGGATCAGGAGCTGTAGAAAATGCTGAGCTGCGAAGTTTTCTGACTCGTAGCCCTGTTTAGGAAAAAAAAAAACTCCTCTGCCAGCTGCCGTTGGTTTAGCAGAGCTGCTGTGCTTTTCCAGGGCAGATTCTGATCTTGCTGACTCTTGGCAGATCCAATGTACACTACAGAGCGGCTGACTGAGACAGCGATCGGGGGGGCTAAGTGACAGCGCGGTCACTATGGCAACGTGTTTTTCCAGGCCACCCCCTCGGTCCCCACGGGAGCCACAGCGACGGGCCCTTTTGTTTCTGCGAGGCACCGCGGGGATGGACCTACGCGTTGTCTTCCCGTCGAGCTTCCTTCCTTTCTTTTCAATTATGAACAAGTTCATCTCCTCCCCTCCCGCGGAGCCTAATCCCTCCCTGCTAATGGAATCTCCACATCATTATCCAGGAACACGGGCCCTCAATGAGATATTTTGTATTTGTCTCGAGGGTAATAAAGCGAGCGGCTCGAATGACTCAAGCCAAGGTCAAAGTTAATGACCGGACACCTCCAGTACAGTAACTGGCCTCCTCTCGCTCTGGAACGCAGCCAACCTTCATCAGGACCCAGGCATCCATTAACTGGTGGTTAATAACAACTGGAGACCTGTTTAAAGCCTGTCTAAACACTAATTACCGTGCCCTGTTGTTTTGTTGTGTTTTTGTTTTACCCCGAGAAGGAAATTATTAACAGACCTCCCTCCTTCCCAGCTATGTACGATCCCATGTTCTCAACTCTCAGTCATTTTCTCCAAGTGACCCATTTGGCTTTTTTCTTTTTGCAGATGTTGCCTTACCCTTACAGCCTTGAAAGCGGGACCTTAATTGTAACAAAGGCGTCATGCATTAGAGATTGGATGTATCATTTTGTCGCATCGTGTTTTACTCAAACTTAAGCCTGGTAAATGTTATGAATCCTCAAATTATAGCCCCTGACGTGATCAAACATTGCCAGTAACCACGATGGCTTAACTGGAAAACAGCGATTACAGTGGGGGGAAAACAAACTCCTAATGAAGTGCATCACTTTGGATAGGATTGTTATAGCTATGAACTTTGGCAAAAATCAGATAAACAAACAAACAAAGCTTGGCACTTCTCGCACTCGAAACTGCAACTTTCGGGGACTGCTGACTGGTGGGAGCGTTTCGCACCAACTGCTCTGCCACAGAAGTGAGAATATCTCGAGAATCAGGACACCATATGGTGTTATTATGTGGCAAAAAACTGCCTAAATTTTCAGCTATAAAATCCAATTTCCCTGCAGTTTTGTCAGGCTTTAAGACAAGCCTCCGTTATTTAGTCATTGAATAGCCATCAGACGTTTCCGAGAGTCAAACGTAGAAAACAAAAGCTATGACACGACTAAGATGTAATTTTCCAGTGATCTAAGCAAACCCTTGGCAGCACGTGTCTTTGTGCCACGCCTGAGCTCCCGTGACGTTAATGTTTGGTCCTATTTCTGGTCAGTCCTGGCTTATCATCTATCTACTCATATCCTGAGGTCAAACACTCCGGCATCCCTTTCCTGAGTCCCTCGCACGCTGCTGACTATTGAATAATCACTTCACCCGTCCTGACACGGTAACTGTGTGGGAAACTTGCGTCCACATCTCTTTATCTCACATTAAATCAAAACACGATAACATTATCCCAGTAACGAATGTTAAAGGTTGCAACTGGCTCGGCTAATTCTTCTTCTTAAAATCTGTCCGTCAGCGGCGAGTTATTTATGTAAGGTCGCAGCAGAAACCGTCTGAAGCCAGCACAAACACGGTCTGCCGTGGCCCGAGAAGAGGCCAAACACTATTTCTGACCGACCGTTGTTTGCTTTTTTCGTTCCGATGGAGGAGTCGAGTGGAAGCAAGAACTCCAAACTATCATGCGGTGTGATGTTTTTTGTTATCATCCACTTGCACATAAACACAATGGCGCTTCCTTCCCGCGACGTTTGTCCCCTTTCCGCAGGGACAACATCCAGGTCGAAGCCTTTCCTCCAGCATCATTGTTATTGTCTGAGATAAGTGTGTTGGGACAGAATGACTGAGCTGTCTGCTGTACACACACGTCAGCCGGGTGATTTATAGGCTGCAGACCTCCAAAGCGAAAGTTTGTCACAGAGCACAAACCCTTTTCCCTCGATACCTCACCAGTAATCCTTCGTTTCGTAAACCGTCCGACCTCAACGCTCCTCCTTTCCACAATGAAGAAATCATGTCAAAGTCAGAGCCCCTTCGGTGAAAATTATGCAGGGAGTCAGGCCACATTTGATTTACACAAAGAAGATGAAGAGGTCCGATTACACGAGGGAGCGCGTTGGTGTTCTCTGCTCATTGTAATGACACACGCCGGACCGCAGAAGGGAACAAATATTTTTAATGCCTCGAATTTCTGTGCAGCCGCAACAATTCCTGGCACCACAGCCAGCTTTTTCTGCGGTTTCGCCTGGGACAAAAGCCCCGCCGACTGAAAACTGCCAGATTTAAATCTAATCACATTTGTTATGAAAGTCCACACACATGCATGCGCTCTCTGGTGAGGGAGATCACAGGAGCTGCCAGAAGGATTTATAGCATCTTATAGTATTTTTATTTTCGCTCTTGATTATGTTCATTAAAAAGTCCCTGCTTTGTTTCTGTGGCTGCTACTGAAGAAAAAATCAGTCTTAATGATGCACAGCATCAAACAAGCCAGTCTGAGTCATTTATACACTATTTTGGGCTTTGCAAAGCACATTCTGAAACTATGCGTGTGCCCCTTAAATAAACATACTGAATCAAAGCCCGGGCCTGGCTCGAGTTGTTCTCAAGAAATTCTTCCAGTAGCTGATGAAAGGTTAACAGCAGCCTTCAAACTGCCAGAGAAACTGAAACTGTATCACAAAAGTCTGTCTACGAGCCATCCGTCACACACCTGTGATCAAGCCAGAAAACCGTCTCCAAGCACTAAAACATAATGGATCTTCAAGCGCTCCCCCAGAACAGCAGAGGTGCAGGCGATCACTTTCCGCACAGTAAACAGAAACATCGTCCAAACCGACATCGGTGTCTGTGAAAGCGCTCACGACGGTCCGCGGGGGTGAAGGTTAATTGTCTTGTGGGGGGTTGCGGAGGACATTTCTGGAGATGGCGAGGGTGCATTTCTTCCCAGTTCCTCCTGACATGAAGATCTTTGGTTTCAAGCTGTGTGAAATGTTAGTGCTGCTTCCCCTCGCGGTCGAGGCCTGCCAGAGGATCCGACCGAGAGGGAGAACTGTTACGTTTGGAGACAGGACAGGCATGTGGTTGCTATCAGGGCCGAGACATGGAGCACCAGGTGAAGGTGACCTCAAACAGACCTGGGTCACGGAGTGTTTGCAAATACTTTTATGGTTTGTTTTACTCTGTCTGCGAGCTGGATTACTGAAACGCAGTGTGTCACTGAGAATGCGATGGACTAAGATGTTTTGAAACGACCACATATGGGTTTGTAAAAGAAAAGGGCAGAACAAGGTCTGATGGAGACCGACTACACTCAGAGGAGGAGAAGCTAAACATCTCTAAGCCAAAGGGAGATTAGTGTTCGATGAGTTTAACAGGCCGCAGAGACGGAAACATTGCACTATTCCAGCATTTGTTTGCTTTAGCCGTGATTCCACCCAAGTGATCCCAAGCTTGTAGTCCTGGGAGCTCATTTTCAAGAAACTAAAACGTTCTTTCACTGTGTTTTTCCACTGCAGTTTAAAGACCCGCGAAGATTACGGGGCAAACTAGTCCACCGACGTATGAACGAGCAAAAGCTGTTTCTACACGTCATTTTTGTGTGCAACTCTACAACAACAAAAGCCTGGACGTCAACATTGTCATCTGTCATATGCTATCTTCTGTATAACCCCGTGTTTGGGCCTATGTGTAAGGCTGAGAGTACTCCCCCAGTCTGAAGTGTTCAGCAGCCCCCAACTCTAAAGTTCCTGTACTTTTTTAGAGCACTGCACCCAGAGCAGGGACTTGTTGGGGGTCAAAATAATGTCCCTGGAACTTATTTCAGATCCCGATCCCTGCGGGGGGAAGGACAACAAGTTCCTCCAAACTTTCCTATTCCCTGGTGATGGTTCCTGCAGTGGAGTTGTTAAAATTCATATTTTGTAACTTGGATGCCCAGTTTAGGTTTCTGGCTGGAGAGCTTTGCTGCATGTCATGCCGATCTGTCTTTCCTTCTCCAACTCCTGTTTGCTTCTTTACCTTGCACATTTCTGTCAGTTAAATATGATTTCTGCAAAAAAAAAAGTCAGGTTATTTCCATATTTAAAATATCTCTATATTTGAAATATGGACATATATCAAAATAGTTGGCGATTAGTTTTCTAACGACTGACTAATCATTGCAGCTCTGTCTAGTCCGTCAGTCTGTGCCGTGAAACTCTGACCAGATCTGCCAAATATTTTCAAGATCCTAATGCAGATTTCGGTTTGGCATCTCCTTTCTCTTTACCAAAGTTACAAAATCTGGGTGACGCAATTGGTTTCCATGGTGCTATTGTCCCTGTGTTTTCCTCACACCACCCCAAACAAAAGCTTTTCATCACTTTCAGATTGTCCTCAAAGCACCTCAGAGAAAGCGTTTAGACCGTGGCGTTACATCGCCGTGATAAACCACACCAATCTAACACAGTCTGTAGGTAAAATCAAACAACCCATGTTAAACCATATTTGACCCTCGTCTGAACCACAACGTGCAGCCAGCTGCAGAGACGGATGGCTCTAGTGAATGCACAGTCAGAACTTGCCCAACTTTTTTATTAAGTTTCCTCTTGAGTGGTTCTTAACTGGAAATAAATTGCGATCTGAACCTGTTTTGTTTGTGCAGCATTCAAACTTTTGACATTTTTGTTCCAGTAGAGGATTTTGATCTAATCCAAACGTCTTGAATATAGTTTACTGCTTGATACAGAGCTGAAAGAAAGCTTTGTGTTTCCCCACGTGTTGATGTATTCGGCTTTGGGCATGTGCTTTATTTGACGTACACTTGATGAACAACAGCTTTTGCTTTTTAAAGACAAAAACTTTTCCAGGAGCAAACACAGAAATCAGTCAGACATCGTCGGCCAGCCACTCGACTGAAGACACTGTGCTTTTCACCAGGGGGGCGGGAGGGGGGTTGTACATTTCAACATGACTCAGGATGCCAACGTGACGCCGGCCTGGCTCAAACTAACTGCAACCCTTGGCCCAATGAATCCCTGTGTATCCTTTCGTGTCATAAAAAGTGAACCACAGTGCACTGCTTGTCCTGTGAAGAGCATATTTTGTGGGCTATGGCAGGTAATAGGAGGGTAATGGAGATATCTGACTGAGCTGGGGGTTAGGGCAAGTGGATAATAGCACCCAGATGTGTTCCTGATGTGAGGCAAAGCCAGAATGCTTTACTATGTAAATCCAGAGGAGATATCCTGCGAGCCATCTTTGTACTGACGCTATCGCGGTACCAATCAAGCAAATCAAGCAGCGCTCCTGGCAGTAGTAAGCCACATTGGAACCACAGCTGTGTGTGTGTGTGTGTGTGTGTGTGTGTACAGTATGTGTCTGCATGCTGACAGATGCTGGTCGCCTGCGTATGTTTGTGTACGTTGAAAATTGATTTGAATGAACATTCCTCTATGATTCTCTAAAGTGCGGTGGGCTTTAAATCAGCCTTAACTCAGAGCTCCAAAAATAGAGCCATGATCTCACCCTTTTTCATCGATCTGGGCTGCCATCCAGCCCGCACGCCAACGCCACATACTGTATCAATTACATGGGCCCTACAGATTACTCTGTGACGCAAAACACGTGTTTGCCCTTTCAGTGATTGGGTCCACGGCATTTACTCTTTACCACTCGAGAACACGGTGCGGCTCCGTGAGATTTAAGAGGTTTTCCCTAAATTTTGTTGTGACAGGAACTGCTTTTGTTTAGCGAGAGCGGCGGCCGGTGTCTGTTTTCAGTGTTTTAAAAAGCCTTTGAGTGACTTTTACTGACCTTGATTAGTGACCAGCAGTAAAAAAGCAAAGACACCAGTAGTCTTATCATTTGTCATGGCCCCTTTGAACTACAGCAGCATCATATATTTCACTATAGAGGTGAGTAAAAATCAAGTTGCATCCTCCTTGGAGAAAAAGTGAAGCCAATGCAGAAGTGCTTAAAACTGCAGTTCCCCGAATCGCGACTTAATGACTGAATTTTACATTTTGGGTGAACTTATCCTTTAAAACTGCCTCCAGTCTGGGATTGTCTTAACTCTATTCTGCTAAAACAACAACGTTAAACAACAAACATGCCAGATCCATGAGGTTCTAGTCTGTCGCGTCCTGTTTGAGCAAATACCAACATGCAGTTTAACCACCTGTGTGCATGTTCTAGTTCTTTTATTGTGTGTCTGTCGGTTTTCTGTGCGGCCTCCCTTTGTATGCGTGTGTGTGCGTATCCGAGATAGCAGTGTGAGCTTAGGCAAACCCGCCGGACTTAGCATGTCAAACATCTGCCAGAGCCTCAGCAGGGGAGTGTCTTGACCAGTGAAGCTCCTACAAGACAGCAGTAAGCCCTGAGCCCTGCAAGACATCAGCGGTTGACAGGGGCTTTGCTAAACGCAGTTTGTGAGACGCGTCATTCATCAAACTCCCGTTTCTCAATTACTCTAAAATAGCCTCTCGGTTGCTTCATGTTAGTGAAGATTAGAGTTGTGGTTGGCAGAACAGGAGTTCCTGTCATTATCCTCATGAAGATATTTATGTGAAGCAATTTGAGATGTCGGTATGCAAAGCCCATTTACACTTTAAAGTGTAGACAGTTTTATAAAAACGATTAATGAACCTCTTACAATCAAAAGCATGAGGATGCGTTACAGTTTGTAGTGGATAGCAGGCACTGGCTAGAAAATAACAGCAGCAGCCAAGTGTTTGAATGGATCACTCTGTTAAGAAAGATCATCTGATGATCAGCTGATCTGTGAAACTGTAACGGCTCCATGTCATCGCCTTAATGCATACCATGAAAACATTTTCCACAGTGTTCGATGTATTCACAATACGACCGTCCTCGGTCAGCGCTAGAGGCCAATCAAAGTGGCAGGTCACTTCGGGTCAGTACTGACCTACATTGTTTTCACTTCTGAGGTAAACTGTGAGTGATGTTTAGCCTTGAAGGGTTTTTGGAAATGGAATTAAACACGACAGCAGAGCTGCTCCTGAAATCATAACTCATTTTAAAGGCTTTGCAGGTAAAGACAAAGATCGCTGGAGTTGGCTCGCCAATCCCAAAGCAACATATTGGACAACCTGCGAATGAGACTCAACAATCCAGCCATATTTCACTGTGAGAAGGATTACATTTGTTTGAGTTTTAGGAAAATCCTGCGTAGTATACCTTTAGTTTTGAAGCTTTTCCATTTAATCCGTTTTACTTTTCCTGTATCACCAGCTTTTACGCTACAATACAGAACCTGACCAACCAACAGTGAGCTGTTGATGCAGAACTTACTAATCAATTCAGTAATTCTGGGAAACAGGAGAACGCACGATGCTGTATGCATAAACTTTAGGACCTAAATCTCTGAACTTGAAAATTACCTCATCTTATTACTTTGGTCTAACACTCCAATTTAATGATTTTTTTTAATATGAGAGCATCCTCCTTAAGCTACAAACTAAATGAGGGAACTGAAAATTAATGAACATGTATCTTGGCGAACACGTACTGGGACTATTTAGTGATAACAATGCATTTTTAAAGTTCATATGTAAGAGTGCTAAATCAGCCAAATCCACAGTCTGTGGAGTTTCTATAATAATAATAATAATGGTACCATCACACGCTCTGATTTCTGCCTTTAAGCATATATTTCTCGCTCATTAATGGCATAAACATTAAAAACAATCATGAACAGCACATCTTCTGTTCTCTTGCAGGGGGTTGTGTTGTTTCTTGTGCAAAGCTGTCTACATGGGGCCGTTTTCTGTTCCCTTATCTCGGCTTTGATTGGCTGAAACTTTCTGTATCTCCCCCTGCAAACAGATTGGTACCCTGGGAGTTTAGACAAGCAGTTCAAATCAGCGTCTGACCTCTGGCATCTCGGTAAATAGAGTAAGTTAACAACCATCCTCGGGATGGATAAGACAGGCCCGACTGATAAGTGGGTCGGCGGGGGTTTTGGGGAAGAGGAACGTCTCCTGGCTTGATTTAGTTGGAGAGGTCACGCAGGAGTCAACTCTTCCCAGCTGGCCTCGAAGGGGTTACTTAACCAAGCATTCACACTCATCCTATGGAAGGCTATCTGATTGACTGCAGGAGGAGGCACAGTCAAAGTGCTGCCAGCCCACTCAGATAGTGTGAATTGAAGGAGACCCCTGAGAGCAGCCCAGCCCCTATCCAGCCTCCACCCATCACCTCCAGTCGGCTGATAAGAGGAGTTGACCACAGAGGATAAGGAGGGGGGCTTTGGGAGCTGAAGCATATGGTCAACTGCTGTTCTGCATGAATGTTCCTATGAACTCCGAGAATAACGGCAGAACAGCTGAAAAACAAAAGTCATATGCGCCATGTGTGTACGCCCTTCACGCCTCGTATCAGAGATCTTTCATGTCAGTTGTCTTTGATTATGCGACTAGCAAGAAAAATACAAAAAAAGCGACAGGATGTTTGCTTTGATTGTGGCAAGGTGACAACTAATTAATCACCCACAAGGTTAGCCAATAACGTGCAGCTGCACAGGAAAGCCAGGCTGAAGCTGCAAGTGCTGCATCAGCTGCTTTCTGGCAGCGGTTCATTGAAAACATGCAGAAAACATGAGACTGCTCCGATGGATTGATCTCCAGCTGGACCGATACTGACAAAAAACACACTATGTTCTAATAACATCATGCATAAAATGGCTTTATCAAGGTGTTTACTCTGCCGCTACCGAAACTCATTCACTTTTTCAGTCCTTTTTAACAAGTTGATCAAAACAAAAACAACCACATGAGGAACTCATATTTCATCTGAAGTAAAAAAAAAACTTACTAGTGCTGCTGTGATTGAAACCAGATACCAAACTTTACAGCACTTGTAAGTTTTCCCAAACACACTCACCTCTCAACAAGCCTGCCACACTAACATTTTACTCTAAATGAGATGCAGAGCAGCCACAGAAACACTTCAGCCATTGAAAAAGTTCAGTGACAGAAGAGCTGTGCTTCACTGCTGTTTCTATGGTGCTCCGCATACACTGAGTTAAACTGTCAAACTCACCGGTCTGTGATGACAAGAAATGTGCCTTCCGAAGCCGTTCAGTCCGCACAGAAAGCTTCAAGTTTCAGCCGGCTTTCCCTCCAAATTTTGAAAACAAAAGCAGCATTACAAGCAGTCCTGTTTCAGCCGAGTCCCTGTTGCTGCTGTGGTCAAGTCCTGAAGAGCATGTGTGTGTGTGTGTGTGTATCTGCCTGAGCGTGTGTGTGTGTGCACAGAGTCTGGGGAAGAGGTGGTAACTTCCTCCCAAAGTTGGAGACGGAGTGAGTAACAGAGTTTTCGCTCTCCTGGCTCCAATCTACGAGAAGCAGGAAAAGCTGTCATACTATCCCCCTTTTCAGATGGAAAAAAAAAGGAACAGCCTAAAAAGGGCAAGCTCTGGGAAGAAGGGGAGGAGGGAGGAAAGCAGTGGTGGTGGTGTGTGTGTGTGTGTCTGTGTGTGTGTGTGGTGGGGTGTGATGTGGTGTGGGCTTGCCCTCTGTTGTTAAGGGAACAAGCAGAAAGCGACTCCAGGCAAATTAGCTCAAGTTTTTCCATGCACGGTCCAATGAGACAGAAAAGCAACATCAACAAAGACACAATACTGTGAGTGTGTGTGTGTGTGTGTGTGTGTGTGTGTGTGTGTGTGTGTGTGTGTGTGTGTAGCTGGTGTGTTGCTGTGTGTGTTTTTCCAAGTTTCCTTTTTAAATCTTAATAGGAATAGCTCATCGTTATTGGAAATGTGCTGTGAGAGTTAGATGAGAAGATCGATAACAGTGTGCCAGGGGCCATTTCCAGTCTTCATGCTAAGCTAGGCTAACTGGTGGCTGGCTGTAACCAGCCAGCCACCTGGAGTAGTCCTGGAGTAGTCATGAAGAAGCGTGCTTCTCAAAATGTCAAAATATTTCTTTAAAGGTGCAGTACAGTGTGTAGGAACTGACCAGTGATTTTCTGTTATCCCTGTCTACTTTATCCAATCAGGACAGAGAACTCCATAAAGAGGCGGTCCTATTATGACTAGGGATAGCCAACTTCAAAACGGACAGGAGGTTAGCGTCAATGCTTACGGCAGCTTTGAAATAAATTGAAGTTGCATATCAACAGAGTGAAGGTTAACTGCTGCTAATTGTGTATGCGAGGGAAGCGTTTGCACCGCTAGCACAGGAGCTTTGGGTCGGGTGGGGCTGAGGCTAGCTGGACAGCTTGCTAACTCAGACATCTCTGCAACACAATGTGTAGATGTCGACACGTCGGCGCTCTTTCACATTCTGTTGATAATTTTGATATGTCCATTTCTAAAATTTCTAAAATTCTTACATATTGCCCCTTTAAATGCATGTTGTATTTACAGTTTTTACAGCATTTATACAGTTTGAAGTAGATTATTTCTGGTTCTGTTAGGCGCGGATGAAAAAGTCCTTTAAAGTGAGAGAACATTTATCATTGTGGTGATAGTTTTTCATAATACTATACACTCCATATGTTCAACATCCGGTGTTTTCATGCAGTGCAATGCGCAGACAGAAAATGTCGGAAGAGCTTCCTCAGAGTGTCTGAAGTTGCAAATGTGCCACTATACAGCGTGTCTCTGCAGTGGTCTTACGCCGCCACGATGCTTACAATACGATGAAAGAATCGCTTTCGCTTTACGTAACATTATCAGAGATGTTATGAGCATTTGCAGCTTATTACCAAGGTCACATTCCTCCCAGAGCTGCAGCGCGCGGCTATAATGAGAAGCCTATATAGCTCCGGTGAAGGCAGCCTCGCACAAAAAACATGGTAAACATGTAATCACAATAATATGTCGACTCCCATGCTGAAGGAGTTGACTTACTAATTGCTAGCAGCTGCAAGCTACATGAAAAAAATAAACAAACAACTCTCATGGTAGATTGCATCAGCGATCGACCATACAGCTGAAGTGACGCCGACAATAACGTTGTTCGATATGCCACAAATCTGAACCCCCACCACACACTCCGAACTCTGGCCCTCTCCATTATTTTACCACCAACATTTCCTCGGTCGTAAGAGCCGTATACCATCGTAGTGGGCTCAGCTGCAAATCTTCATGACCACCATGCTCCGTCTTATTGAAGCCATACGCTCATGAGGGCATGGTGGCGTTTTTCATTAGCGTTTACCCCTGTTATTCATGAGAAAACGGGAGAGAAGAACTTAAATCCGGAGTTCATTTATTCTTCCAAACGGTCAACACTGGAGCAGAGCTGTTATTGCGCTACACCCTGCTGGGATTTGAAAGAACATCTTGGTCTCTATCCCACATATTTCACTCATTAGCCAGCCTCGCTAACCTGAGCAGGCTGGGAATGAGTGGCCCACAAAATCTTATGATGAACTCGCTTCACTTGAAATTGCATCGGGTTCGGGGCCCATTGGGGCTTTCGGGCTCATCACTCCAAATCAAACATCCTCCCACCACTGCCTCTTTCTCAAATTTCAGCTTTTCCCTATACCCTCATTAAAACAACAACAACAAAAAATCCTAGATGCAAACAAAACAAAAGTGATAGCAGGAGGCACCTCTCCAATACCTCTTACTGTCAGCTCAATCAGTGCAGAGGAGGTGTATGTAGGGGCTGCAGCAGGGGCTTTTTCTTTTGATAAAAGTAGCGTTCCTTTAGTGCCAGGATTTAAACGTTTCTCTGAGCTGCATCAGTGATCACATTCCTGCCTGGATCTCCTCATGGCTGGCAGATGTCCACCTGTCCCTGGGGCTGATTTATACTCCAGCACTGGGCTGGTCTGAAGAGGTTGGATAAGTTAAGGGGTAGGGGAGTCAAGTAGAGAGACAGAGGAAGAAAGAAAACGCAAGCAAGCATAAGAGAGAGGAGGTGAAAATGAGGCTTAAAGAGAAATGAGAGCGGCCTAATTACAGGGCACCCATGGCTTTTTTTTTTTTTTTCCTGGATCATGTCAGACAAAACCCTGAGCCTGCCGGTGTGGCGTTCAGTGTAAACACACAGTATATCATGCTTATCTGTCGCAGAGGCGGAAACAGGCAGTGATATGTGCTCTGATGACCGGGGAGACTCTGTCTGCAGGTGGGAGAGGATGAAACGAGCAGCGAAGGTGTGTGGATGGAGACGGATGGGGGATGGGTGGGGAGATTTTAAACAAGATAGCACTCGTTTTTGTTTTTTTTGAAAGCTCGCTGCCGGGGTGAAGCGAGGCGATGCGCTCCCGTCGGGTCTCATAGGAACAAAAGCTAAACACAGTCTTCAGTCTAGATTAATATTTGCAGTGCGTTTCATGTGAGAGTGGCCTCACCCACTCATTTTTCCAAAGGTTGCCACACAGAGCCTTTGTTGGCGATCTGCGCTGTACTGAATAGATGGTGCACCTATGATGTAAGCCTGTGATTGGTTGGTAAGGGCGGATCACAAGGCAAGAGAAAAACCAAGAGGAGCAACACTTACGTTGTTTGCACTCCAGACAATGTGCAAACACGATCCACGTGAGGGAGGCGGTGATTTTTTTCTTTTTTTTTTCTCTCAAGAAAAGCCAGTAATCTGATAATTGACACTGAAGCATAATAATTAAAGCTTCGACTTCCTTGTGCAACCTCAAAGAAAAGGAAAAAAAAAAAACACCACCCATGGATGACTCATCTGCACTCTGCACACTGAAATTAATATCCTAGGAGGACGCCTCGAGAGAATTAGCATTGTTCTTTTTCTAATCAAAACCACATTGAGATATCAAACTGCAAACACGTGTTGCTCAGAACTCGCACCAAGTGACAAGGTTAATGAAAAACACGGAAAAGTAGACAGGACGAGTGAAGACAAAAAGAGGAGGGAGGAGATTTTCTGTCATTTTTTAATGGAGGTTATCATCAAGCTTGTCAGGGTGCACTTTGGCATTCACAAACTGCTCATTAGAGATTCTTCAAACTTGTAGATGGATCCAGTCTGGGTCCTTACCTTCAGGTACTCTCCACACCCTCTTTCCAGTGCATGAAAACACATGTCTTTGTCTTTGGCCCCCGGTGCCCCCCATAAAAGAGCAAAACTGGAGGCATCTGCCAGCAGTATCTTCTTTATGGGACAGATGGGATCCCAGAGCAGGAGCTCCTGTGCTCGGGGATTGTTTTGTGATCATGAGCCCGATCTCCTTCCTGCTGTGATTTTCCAATCCCTCCGCATGAATGAATAAGAAATCACATGCACATATGTAGGCACATAGAAACACACGTTTCGAGACATACAGGAGCATACTGCATACAGTATCTACTGACTGACTGATGCCTGCTGTGGTGTTAAATCCTCACATCAGTTCACTCAATTAACCAAAAAACAGTTAGTTTTGCTTTCTTTGCTCAAAGCACTGAAAACAAGAAACTTTCTCCATATGCCCCCTTTCGACCAAAGTGAACAAAGTGCTGGTTCTGGGCTGGTTCGCAGTTGGTTCAACATCCAAACCTTTTAAGAACCAGTCGGCTCTTCCTCAGGCATGAGAGCCACTGTAGTGTCAGTCACTGTATACTCTTCCAATTTCTCAGCATTGTTTGGAAAAACTATGTCAGACTACACTGACGCTTCACATTGTTGCTCCTGGCTTTGCGTTCTTATGTTGGCATCCAAACATGACTGGTCCTCGGACCACTGTCGGTAGCTACCTGCTTTGGTTTTTAAAAATGCAGCCATGGTTATAATTGGGCCTTGGTCATGATAATCCCAGACATGAGTTGTTCTTTATTCTAGACCGTTTTAGTTTTGGTGCCACTGTAGAACCAGTTTTTCCCGGCCTGGAGTTGGTTCTTTAGCTGTCACAAAAAACAAAGAACTGGTTCCAGAGTAGTTTCACTGACTCTGAACCAGAACCTGAACTGCCTTGGTCAAAAGGAGGTAATAAAGAAATGGTCAAACTAGGAACAGGATGTCGAAATTAATCTGTACTGCGAAATATTAGAAGCTTGGTGATGTAGGTACAGCTCATGGGTTTAGTTGCAGGGATGTATTAAGGAGAACTAGATACAGGCATGAAAGTTACTAAGTGAAAAAGAAGGCCAAAACCCAAAATGAATGCATACTGCTCATGCTCTGTGGGCTGCAGGGGCCCATATTGGGTGAATGGATCAAATTGTGATGTCCAACCTGGAAGCTAGAACAATTTTTTTGGCTAATGCAGCTGGCGAACAATTCTCATTGGACAGAAAAGGCGTTATCTTTGATTCATAATGGAGTTGTTTCTCAGATATACGGCAGTGAGTCATTTCATCGTTGTTGTAATGCTTGGCTTGGCTAACTGGTTTAGCGCTGTAGCTGGCAAGATATCTGGTTAAAAAGCTAACCAGCTAGAACATGCTCACCAATCACGGTAGGCTACCCTTCTGTCTAGTTTTGCTGTACGATGTCGTTTACTCTTCCAGACATTTTGTTCTTTGAGCTTAACATGAATTAATTCAATAAACCATTGACTCCTGTCTGGTAACTGCATGTGAACCACTGCTCTTTAATGGAGCAGTTTAAACATCCAGTGGATGAGGTTAAATAAAAGTGAATGGTTCATTACAGCTAATAAGTCACACTGGCTTCCTGTCCTGTCAAAGCTTGGAGTACAGTATATCATATTGTCAAACATCTACGTTTTTGGAACTGTGTCAAGAAAAAGGGCTTAATACCTCACTTCCGGCACACCCACACAGTGTTCTGAGTAGAGAGGAGATTGAGGGAGAGGTCTGTTTGGTATTAGGCGGGAAGCCCAGTACAGGAAATGGACCGGGGGTTTTGCATAGGCCGTCCATCCACGGGGCAGGCAGCTTTCGGACCACCATGTGGGTGAGGATAAGGCCCTAGTGTTCAACCCTCCCCCCGATCCAACTTTGTGTCACTCACCACAGAGGGGTTGACAGAGATTAAACTAATGTAGGAAGAATGAAGTGACTGCACAAACTGAGAAGTTAAGGTTTGACATTACATAAACATGTCAACATTGCAGCAACTCGTCATGGCTCTGCCCGCCTCCTCAGTTAGATAGCTTCTCTTCCTCCCTACCTCCTCTTCACTTCTTCAACTTAATTCTGCCTCGGTTCCTGACAGTGAGTTGCCAGTTACCACGAGGATCCAAGCACTTTAGCTGAACCTCTCACATTCCTCCTGCTCAGCTTATCATGATGATGGTCCTGGTGTCAAGTTAGGTGGTATTAAAAAGAGTGAGGTTTCCTTTTTTAAGAACTGGTGAACATTCCTTGTTAAATAGGAGACAGTGAGTCTGCAGGTTTGCACTCTTATACTTTTGCTTTTTTTTTTTACTTGTGGCACTGATAGTGTAGAAATGCAACCCTTATCTATGAGTGCATTTTTTTTGTTTATTTTTTTTTTAGCGATGCTAGCAGCTTAGCTTGTGTGGGTTGGGTTGTTCCATTTGTCAGGCCAACACTTTGATCCAGACTCAAATATGTTAACTATTGGACAGATGACTATGATTTTTTTCCAGGAACACCACCAGCTGGTTGAGATTTGTGATTTTACCATTGTCCATGATCGTAGTCAATTTTGGGGATCTTCAACTCAGTCGCCAGAATAAATGTTGGTAATTTCTGCAAACCATGTTGAAAATATGCATTTCTTTATGTTGCAACTTTCTGTTTCTTTAGTTTCCACCTTAATCTAGTGAGAATGTATGGTTTATGGTATAAAAAAACACTTTGTTAGGGTTAGGATGACATCATGTTTTGTATTAAGATACCTGTTTTAGTTGCTAACAATCACGGCTGGAAATTGTCCGGATGTCTCCTTAAAAATATCCAGTGGTGTCACACTTACAAATGTTGAAACACAGTCATGAACTGCAGTCATGTGCTTGGCAGCCTTCTCGTCTGTAATTCCACCAGTATCCCCTCCACTTCCTGATATGAAAGTCAGGTTATAAACACGTAATGTGAACGAGATATGACTTATCTTTTAGAAATGTGAATATGCTACGCAGCCTATGACACAAATATGAACATATCAACTTAAACTTAATACATTTCTATCCCGCCGACCGGGCTGTGATGCCTGAGTATGACCACATACCTTCACTATTGATGTAAAGGGCTGCATTTTAAGATAAATAAAATAAATTGTGTGTCTTTGAAGACCTGAAAGGGGCTCCAGCAAGACATCAGTGAAATAAGTTGCACCAGCCTTAAAGTTTCTATTTGTATTTTTGAGTCTCAACTGAACTGACGCTTTGGGATTGCAGGACGGGTCGGCCGCCAACCCAAATCATACATTTTGACGAGTTGGGACTGGGACTGAAAAATACATTTTCTTACAAACAGCACCTTTAACTTTGGATGTAACACAGAGCTACATCATCCAGCAACATGCCAGCACGCATTCTTGGTGGACTGAGTGCTGTATTCCTTCTGTTTCTTTCACAATCCTCCTGACGATAGATAAAATTGTAACTGCGCTGCGGTGATAACTCACAAGCCTGTCTGTGAGAATTATAAAGTGGGGATTTGGCACCTGATAAGCCTTTTAACTCATTAATCTGTTACTCAAACTGGACTTTGTGCTTGTATTTGATTGTCTCAGTTGTGCACGCCTCTTGCATTGTTCAGATACAAGGCTGTTTTCAGTCTTGTTAAATGTAGTGAAGCATAAATGCGACTTCAAAACATTACACATGGCCATATGTCGATTCAGAAGTGGACTGGCATATCACTCAAACAATGTTTCTATTATCGGAGCTGTGCACATCTGAACAGCATTACAAAGGCCTAGCAGGAGGCCACAACTGAAATGGCTCTTTTACAAACCGGTCTTCCTTTGCATATTTAAGAATAGCTCTTTGTGCGCACGCAAGTATGTACTACATGGAAACTATGTGACTGGCCAACTTCCTTTGACAGCCTTGAAGTGTTGGATACAGAGGATATAGTGGCAAAGCCCTGCAGTGAATTCCTCCATAAGCTTGGATTAAATCCCAAACAACAGGTTTATTACCAGGCAGTCACATTAATTCACTGTCAGGCCGCCTAGAGCACAGAGGGAGCCACATCGGAGCGGAGAGGAAAACCGGTCAGCTTGCAGGCCGAGATAATGAATAATTATTTCCACCTCTGGCCACAGCTGCCAGAAGCACCACTCCTAGCAACACCAAAAATCCCTTTCTGTTTACACATGAGGCATAATGATGGGCTTCTTTTACAGGGAACTGTAAAATGATGCTAAGTATATGCCCCAGAATAAACACCAAACAATGTCGCACTGTGTTTATGGCTTCCTTCGCAAAATTGCTGAATCTTTATCGGTGACGCTCGGTCGCTGAAACACTGGTTTCCATTTTGAGATGGAAGAGCATAGACGCTGGAACTGTTCAGATTTCATTAGCTGATACTTCAATTCTTGAACAAAACATGTGAAGAATATAAAACATTTTATAACAATGGAGCGTTATGTCCAAAAGAGATGAAAGAGTTTTTGCGGTTGCTTGTCCAGGCTGACGTGGTTAGAAAATGACTGGCAGCGATGATGTTGAAACACTTGAACTGAAAAGCGTGCACAACTTTTTTTTTTACAGAGCGTTGCATTTCATATGACACGCAACACTTTTCAGTAGCTCAATCGGACGTCACTGAAATAAAAAGTCGAGCCGCCGAGGCAGGAAAATTGCAGCCAGCATGTTTTCAGAGATTACAGCTGTTTTTACTGAACGGCGTAGAATATTATGGGGCATAACCGAGGCCACTAACACTTACACAGTATCAAATTTGAGGCTGACACTAAAAACAGCCAGACTAGTGATTATGGTTTGATAAAGGCATCAGTCCCAGAGCAAGCTGGAGCCAGTTCGCTTGTCTGTCCTGCACACACACGGATACACATGTACACACACACACACTAACAGATAGATAGAGAGACAGCGATGCAGAGGAAATGAAAGAGCAGCTGTTGACTGTCAGAACAACAATGTCGTTGTTTTGCCACATTCAGAATATGCAGCTCATTCGGCCCCCCCCCGGCCTACCATTCATAACCCTGCCACCACCCTCGACCTGGCCTCCAGTCCTGCGTCGCCTCCAGAATTACAAAACACACACTTTCCAAACACTCTGACGGATGGACTTTTAAGAAAAACAGAAATGCGGTGACAAATTTCTCGTTAAAACAACAAGAACTCAGATTTCTCTGCTGGCCTTTGACATCTTTGGTCTTAAATGGCTTAACTTCGCGTGACATCAGCTCACGCAGGGAGTTCATCATTAGCCTGACACACAGGCAAAGTCTTCTTTAAAGTATAACATTAACAGTATGTGGACAGACTGAGTATTGACGACTGACTTCTATTGACTGAATTCTCAGGGCCACTCTCTCCCACATGGAAAATCAAGATATCATTAAAGGTTTCTGTGGTCCTTCAAAAGTCTGAAATCCAATTGTCCGAATTTTAAGTCTTAAAAGTTCTTAAAATGTCTCAAATACCATTTTGACAGGTTTTAAGAATTTATCGGACTATGGTCTTAAAAAGTCTTAAATGTTAAGACAGAAGCTACTGTAGATTTTATATACAGCTTCACACAAATCACTGCATCTTCACTTCCCATAAGCCCCTCGCCCTCCCGTCCCCACTGCTGTCCAGGCCACAGAACCCTGTTTAACACCACACATGCTGCGAGTGGAAGCCTCAAACTGCCGTGCAGGTGCCGCGGGGCTTTTCCGAGGTACCAATTTGGTTTACGCATAAACAATTACGGCCAGCTCACAAGACTGCAATTGCAGCCTGTTTCAAAAACGTAACTGTTTCTGGTCGACAGTGGACAAAGAGGCTGGGAACACTTTTGATGAAGCACAGAATGAGTCCAAACAGTTCAGAACAGTTATGAACCTCTGATTTATTAATGTGGAAATGATTTGTTAGCAACAATACTCAACTGCTTTAAAGAATTCTTTCTGGATGTTTAACGTTTGCCCTGGACTGACCTGCACATGTTTCACCAATTTGTTATTAATGAGCTGTCAACGTATTTGGTACACATCTGCTGAACATTTGCACCAATAAAAACAGCCAATCCAACAGTTGCAAATGCATGTTGCACCAATAACAGGGTTGGTCTTAAAATTGACTATAGTTGTACACTTTACAGCCCAAGTCTGCAAATAAGCCCATACTGTACACACTATAAACGTCTCTAAACCATCTTAAATTTAAATGCATCCATTATCTACCTGTTGTTTTAGCGCAACTGAGATGCAAAGACAACATTGCCTTGTTTCAATTCATTAGTTAACTTATGTGACACCATGTACTCATTTCAACCTAAAGCTTGACATTTTTGTGAATCTATCCAACTAAACTAAACTGTAAAACGCAGCTTGGTTGAGTTTAGGAAGGACGACTTACCTTTGTCCCTCCTCAACTTATCCATGAAGCTGCGACCGTTCAACAACAGTAACCACACATGTTTATCATTCTTAACGTTGCGGGAAAGGTCACCTGACTGTGACGACGAAGGTCACGTAGCAAAAGTCACCTTACTTCATCCTTTTTTCCTGCACCTCCAAACCCCAAACATGAAACGCTGAAAAATTAGAAGACGCGACACACGATATACCCTGAAAAGTTGCGTGCAATTCGTACGAAAACTCCCATGAGATCACACTGGACGAGCATACTTTATCTAACA
The DNA here is from genome assembly GCA_963678695.2 of Diplodus puntazzo. NCBI lineage: Eukaryota > Metazoa > Chordata > Actinopteri > Spariformes > Sparidae > Diplodus > Diplodus puntazzo. The sequence continues at coordinate 9,793,852 of OZ023160.1, forward strand.
TTATGATCAAAGCCTTTCCATTTTTTATGGGACCTGTTGAAAGAAAAAGTGCCTCCCAGTGAACAAACTTCTTAGAAAAAAAAGGAAGAAAAAGTCGCCTGTCTTCACGATTAAAGAGGCGTTTGTTTGAGCGCATCGACCCTCCCCGAGGATCTGGCCTAAAAAGAAAAAATCATGTAAAGCTTGTCATCAATTCATTCTAGCAAACGTCTGTGAAGGTCTCATGATGATGCAGAACTAATGGCACAAACAGACTTCTAATGACTGATTCTTTTTTTCATGAAGACAGAAGGGTGGGAGGGTGGACATCGATTTTCTTTTCTTTTGTGCGCAAGGGGTCAATCGGTTCTTTCTGAGGCGAGCTGCAACAGGAGGATAAACGACGGCAGCGAGGGATATCTGACTATGAAAGCAGGCGATCTTTCTGCCCTCACTCACCCTGCCCGTTTCTATCTCCCTCTGGCCTGTAGTCACCCTCCTGGGAGTCAACCTGCCAATCAGATGCCAAATAAATCCACACTGCCCCTTCCCCTGTGAGCCTGCATGATATACATCCCTCTAGCATAGCCCCTCCTATCCTTGTATGCACTGTATAAACACACACACACAGACACTTTTCAGAACTGAGAACGAACTATCCCACAGACACAAACTAAAAATACAAGCCGTCACTGGTATTCATGACTCCTGAGAACGAGTCGAAGTGAAACATCGAGCAGAAATGTGAGGGGCAAGGCTGTAAAAAAACCACAAGCAATCGTACAGCCTTGGGAGCATTGCGCTCTTACATAATGATGACACAGGAACTGGCATTAATAACATGCCAACAAACAATCTGTTTCCATTCATGCCTTTCCCACCGCGAAGCGCTGCCACGGGTTTGAGAGGCTACCACACGCACCGACCGGGTTTGTGGGGCGCGCATATGCTTCGCGCAAAGAAGATGGGGAGGAAAAGAGTGAACGTGTCCGTCGATGCAGACCAGAGCCATTAGACGGCCTCTCTCTCTCTCTCTCTCTCTCTCTTTCTCTCTCTTTTTTCCTCCCTCTCATTAAGGTGGAGCCCGGAGGAGTGCGCCGGAGGAGTGTAATCGAGATAATAACACGGTTGCGCGCACAGCTGCCGATGGGGACGGCAGAGCTGCGCCAGGTTGGAAGTGAAAAGTCAAGAGTGCAGGTTTACTCTGACAGCCGCATTTCTGAGGACAGGACCCAACAGGCCGGGAGGAGACGGGAGAGAGCAGATGTAAAAGGTGGATGAAGCGCCGCCTCTGGATCAACCGAGGCCTCCGCCGAGGACGACACCTGTGGCGGACTTGAATTTGCAACAGTTACTGACCAAGAATCGCAGGAGAAGCACATGTTAAAGCTTCTCAAGGCATTCCTGCAGCATAAACCCTCTTCTGCACCATTCGTTTCTACCTGGTGGATGTTCCAAACATACTTTCCCTGCAGTGCAACTAATTACAGCCTCTGTGTCACGCTATCGCCTCCCCCTTGCACAGAAAGTCGCTCACTGCTCATTTTAACGCCAATGCAGAGCCTTATTTGGAGCGCACTGACCATTTCAGTCAACAGCAGAGAAGTGGATTACGCTGCAGAGGAGGTTTAAGTGACAGTTCAGACTTTATGAAGTGGGGTTGCATGAGGTACTTATCCATAGTCAGTAGTACTGGTGGTCAGCACATGTCCAGATAAGAGGCGCAGCTGGAATACTGAGTACCAAGTTAGAGAGAAGGACGATGAGAGAAAGAAGTAGAGAATTGAACCCAAACAAATGTAAAGCAATGTTAATGTTGAATTTATCTTTTGCAGAAATGCACTTGGCTAAATTCTGGCGTCTGGGTTGTTCTGCAAACCGCAGATAATCTTTGTATTTGCAACTTTTTAAACGTTTCTTTATGTTCAATTTTCACTTTCATGTTGCAAAAATGGTGTGGTGAGGTCTAGGCACAAAAACACTGAGCTAGGGTGAGGAAAAACAACTACATTTTGGTTTAAATAACCTGTTTTTTTGGCACCACAAACACGGCTGGAATTGGATTGTGCCTAGAATCCTAGTGCTAGGGACAAGACATCCCTAGTGTGAGTGGTAGGTAGAAACTACAAACATTTCATCCTTGCAGCTTGGCTGGCTGAAGTTCATTGAATTTTATGTTACCAGACTTCCTGTTAATAATTATGTAATGTATTTAAGTCGACTTGGAATGACAAACCTAAGTATCGTGAGTAAATGGCAAAAGATGAGTTGATTAAATGGACTTTAATATGAAATATCACAGTGATTGTTGAAATCCGGTGCAAAAGCAACAACATTTCAGAGCCACCTTTCAAACCTCCAGCCTGCGTATTTGATACTCCAAAAAAAATGTAATTGAGTTGAGTATTCCTTTAAGTGTAAATTGGAAGGAGCAGGCATAGTATGTGACTGCTGCCTGCACACCAGCAACATAATAATTAGAGCAGTCCACACCCACATCGGTTGGTGCACACTGCTTACTCCTATGCTTCTGACTCACTCGGACATCCACTTCCTGTTCAGCCCCCCCACCCCCACCCCCACCGCAGAAGCTTAAGCCCCATGTAATCGTTCAACACCATTGCACTTCCTTTCCTCTGTCCCTCCATCCTGCCATCCCCCCTCTGCTGGGTACTGTTGACTCATGGTTGACTAAATCAACAGTTTCGGGGTTGGAGGCATCCATCTGGACTGTTGTAACCGCCGTGGCCTGCTGGTCATTTACCTCTTCACCGGAACAAACCCCTGCAGCTACAGTCAACACACACTGACACTTGTGATAACAAGCTGAGCTGCTTTTCATTGGAAAACAAGCGCTTTTGACACCATCGCACAGCCGGTGGAGCAAAAAATGGTGTCAAAAAAGTGAACGAGGCAGCTTGAAATTGTGCCAGAAGAAGTTTGTCACAAGTTCGGTTTTCAGGACCCGAGGGGCTTTTTGGGAAGCAGCTGTCCTATCATGCGCTGTTCTCAGATAACTTCTTTTAGTGTGACCTTCCATTCTCCAGACAGAAATAAAAGAGCAGCGGGAAATGAATTTGGTCGCAAGCCAGTGGCTGCGTGTCGGAGCGGAGGGGCTCTGAGAACTTTATCAGCGTGTGGGGTTGATCTGCACTCTGTGAATTCACACCTTTTCAGGCTGGCAGCTAAAGCACTTAATGATTTACTCCCGCATGCGAGGAGCCGGAGCAAGAGCCGACATGCACGGGGCAAATCTAATCTTTTTGAGCACGGTCGACCCGTATCAAAGCACCCTCTTACCGTAAGATATCGCTTCCTTCAGGCGCAGCTGAGAATTTTATGACTGTCATTCCAAAATGTGGAGCTACTGGGTTCACGAACCACTTGTTATTAACGTGTCTGTAGCACGGAGAGGTCAGACGGAGTAAGATGATATATTTTTCGGGGGATGTCCCACGCAGAGACTCGTCTTCCAGGCTCAAATTTGAAGCCTCAGAGATTTACCAAATCTACAATTATGAAACCTCCCGGGGGGGGGTTAAAATCTCTGCAGACGCAGCGCCGCGCGACGAGCCAAAAAGAAATCCACCCATGACGATCTCTGCTTTTTTCACAGCCGTTATTTTTTTTGATAGAGGCTCTCCCTCAAGCACACTGAATACATCATCACCTGAGAGTTCAGGGAGTGTAGTGAGTGCCTGCGTGAGTATGTGTGTGTGTGTGTGTGTGTGTGTGTGTGTGCGGCTACACTGTATGTACGCTGCATTGCATTTGTCAGCTCTCCCGTGACAGGGGGAATGCAAAAACATGACTCCCTCGGCGTGGAAAGCCATCTGCCTTACTTGTAATCAGCTTGTGCAGTGTCAGGGTGTTTACACTGAGGCTGCATGCTTGGGAGAAAACAATCGGGCAGGGCTTCATAAATCAGTTTCCTGCTCGAACCCCCAGAGTTTATGCAGCCGCTGCGTGGTGAGATGCTTATCACCTGATGAAGCCATCCAAAACACTCTGCCCGCATGCGAACGCTGCTCAGTTTACTGGGTCTTTTTTTTTTTTATTGCAGTTGTTTCTCCCAGATGTTCGTGCACATAAAATGAGGTGTTTAACGCTCGTCGGCAGCTCATCCACTTTCGCTCCGTGGATATTTCGCTTTTTCCGATCCAGCGGTTGAAAAAAACCCTAACGAACATCTCCCTCCGAGAGAATGAAATTCCAGCGCTCGCAGCTGCGGCGTCCGACTACAAAGCGGAGCGGAGGAAAGGCTGCGCGATTCCTCCCCAGACGGTCCACCTCTCTCACAGTGTGAGGCCTCGAAAGCCCGCTCGCTTCCAGACCCCTCCTGGATCCAATCGGAGAGAGCCGTGGCATTAGCAGTAACATGAGGATGAAGCCGGGGGTATAAACGGGAAATTAAACGGACCGGGCGAAATGTGCCTTCGGCGTCCAAGAATAATGACCATACCTCTGGCATTCCTCTATATGATCTCCAAACCAAACAGCTTCCTCTGATTGGGTTTCTGCATCGAATGTTAATTTGCAAAGACCTCTCCATTTTCCTCACATGCTAGCTTTCCAAATATTCTCCTCACGGGCTCGAACATTTACGACACCGACTTGAAAAAACATCAGAACTCGCTCTTGGTCAGTACCGACGTGCATTTACAGCATTCTTAGATGGAGCTGACTCATCGCTGAGTCATTTTCGGGCATCCAGAAATAGAATCGACCTCTCTGTTTGGTTGGACAGTACAGTATAAGGGGGGTAGTGTTTAGCCCCGGAGGCTCAGCGAGGCCCGGACCTGCAATCTGGGAGCGCTCGACTGCCGAGTTCACCCCAGGACATATGAGTGGGGAAAATAAACTATTACGGGCTCCAAAAAGTATTCACCAGAAGCAATGGGGCAGTTTCTGTGTGTGTGTGTGTGTGTGTGTGTGTGTGTGTGTGTGTGTGTGTGTGTGTGTGTGTGTGTGTGTGTGTGTGTGTGTGGTGAGAGAGAGAGAGAGAGAGAGAGACGATGCATGAAAGTGTGTAGTGGGAACAATAAACACAGCTTGAGGCCTTGAACTCTAAGACCGCGGGCTGTTATACATATTGGAGTATAAACACAGCTGACACCTTGTCATAGTTGAAAGATTTTCCTGCTAATTTGACGCTGATTGAGGGAGGCACAAGTTAAGAGGATAAGATACAATATTTACGCCTAAGTGTGTACACCAGAAGAGAAACTGTTCATCCAATCTCCGCGGAGAGGGTTTGAGATCTTGCCGGTTCAGTAACCGAGCCTCCGCGACTCTCCACAATCTCCCTCCTTTCCCCCGTCTGCTTGTCTGAAGCCCCCGCTGCTCCTCCTGACGGGCCAGCCAGGTGTTTGGAAAAAAGTGCCTTTTTTCGACCTGCAGCCGAGGTGGCTGAGGTGAGCAGACGATGGTGGGGAGCGATCGGCTGGAGCGTAATAAATAACAGTCAGGCCCTCCTGAAGCCTATTTTTTTTTACAGTACAGGAGGATCATTTACAACCAGAGAGCTGCAGCAAAAATGTAATCCGGGCTTTGGTGCAAAGCATTTCTACAGATGGGAGAGAAGTTACTGTCGCAGTCAAAACAGGGGGTCCAGGTTTCATTATGACTGTGTAGACAGACTTCAGAGATTTCGGGTTTCTGTTTCATTTCTGCCTTCTAATTCTTCACCGAGGCCCCTCGTCTTTGGAAGCCTCATAACATCGAGGTATTCCAAGACATAAAAAAAAGGCATTAAAGCAAGATTTAAAAGAAACACAAGGCGATAAAAGAGACGTACATTTGAAAAGAGCAAACTAGAATAAAAGACAGATTTAAGCTGGAACGGACTGAAACTGATTACAGGTGTAATTTTTAAGAAATGGCCCAGTATTCGAAGGTAGCTCCAGAACTATACTTACTGTCGCTCATTATACTGGAATTGCTAGTCTTTGCTGTTGATATCTTTGGCTGTAGCGACTAGCTGAGGTTAGCAAGTAACTCAGTTATCCGTGGAGCTAAGTGGGAACGTACCAGCAGTGAGAAAGACTGTTTTGGTGAGTTTTATCTTGTTTAAGTGGAGTTTGAATAAAGGGTGTTCCATGATGGAACCAAACTTGTCTTAGTTTGGAGAAAGAGGGATTCTTAAATTCAGACGGTGTACGGTTGTGTTTTTCTTTTAAGTCAGGAAAACATTCATTTGACTGACATTTTGAGATTTTATTTTGTCTACTAATTAAACTATCTAGCAAACTCACACTCGCACAAATCTCCCGGCTTAAACTATGGACTGGTACAAAGTATTAGGGGACAGGATGGGCCAGGTCTAGCTGGTTAGCATGCTAACCTCATAAAACATCCCTCCAAGACAGTACACAGACATCTTGATGATGTCAACACTTTCATACCTTCACATTCTGTTGGTAATGTTAGTCCCTCATATTTCCTTTTGTGTTGTTGTTGTCTAACGAACATAGCAATGCTAACCGGCTAGCCCCTTCTAGTTTTGTGGTTTCTCCTGTGCTACTGGTGTAAACATTAACACTGGACGGCTAACTGAGCTAACTGGCTAAAGGCAGCTGGAGTTAGCATCAATTTGAGGTAGCTGGTAAATTGCTGCCCCCTGTTGGTTTGGAGTATAAATTGATAAGGTGCCCAATTCTTACATGTTGACCTTTAACTGCAAACAGAACATTTTCAGCCCCGTCAGACCTAAAGTTTTCTTGGAGTTCTGAGAGAAAATGAATGCTTTTCCACACTTCACAAATCTGACAAGAAATTTGTTTTGGCCCTAAGCTACCCAGTGCTTTATGACACAACAGTGGTATTAAAACAGCCATTATCTGACACACAGAGAGCCAGTGTGAAGTTCACGAGCTTGAATGATCCTCTTTCTTTTCTTTTATAGCAAAGACTCATGCAGCAACTGTCTGTTCAGCCAGACAGTCCTTTAATTCTCTACATATTCTCAAGATGATAGTAGACCTATTTTGTTTTTGTCTTAATGTGTAGGTTCAGGTCTGACTACACCTTTCTAGCTCTATTGAAGCAGAGCCCTGACTTTCTTATTTTGGTTCCACAAAGCGTTATTTCAGTTAAACCTGAGGACATTCTGGATATTCCTGATTTGTTTAATGCCTTTATTCAGTAAAATTAAAGAGCCAGAAGTAACTCGGTATTAACAGATTAATAATTACGACATAAAACTTGTTTGTGTGTAAATCAAACACATAACAATGGGCACTGCAGAGCTCCCAGTTTTCCCAGAGTCAAACTGGCTCTTTCAGTATCTGAATTCAATTAACACAGGAAGAGATGCTATCTGTGTGATATTCAGGCCTCTGAAACAGGCTCCTTTATCCTTGTTTTTTCAGTGTACTTCACTAAGAACACTGCGTCACTTCCAGAAGAAAATGAAATGATATAGCTCGGCTGCAGCGAGGTTTAAATACATTCAATTTCTCGGGGGGGAAATGATAGCCTGTCAGGGTGGGTTTTAGCCACTGCTGCCTTTTAAAGAGAGTGGTGTGCGAAAAGGCAGAACCCATTCTTAAAAGAGTCATGAAAGGAGCAGCGCCTCATTTTGTAAATCTAAACAGTGCCGATGTATACACACCCTGCGTGTGCTGTAATTCACGCTGTCATCTATTTCTGTCAAAATGTTAAATGCTTTTCAAACATTAGAAACAGTCGGCGCTTCTTATGAATAATACATGTGACGCAGCGTGATGCATGTAAGAGACGTGTTAACACACCTTTGATGTTGGCGAAGTTTGACAGGAAACACGTTTTATCACATCTTTAGACGGAGCAGCTGCAGAACACAAACAGAACATCAACACCAGCAGTGGAGAGGAACTGAGTACATTTACTCAAAGTACTGTACTTTAAGTGGAAATGGACTACTTTCCCGGCGGTATAATTTTTGGCGTCTCTGTCACAAAGATGACTGGATTGCTTTCTGTTTTTATTCAGAGTAGCAGCTACCACCAACAAAGTTTATTTACTCCTGTAGTCTGTAATATGGATGTAAAAGCAGACAGAAATAGTGTCTGGCTGCCAGTCAGACTTCATTTTGAGAGGATTCGTGCCCGTTGGCAGAGAATACTGCAAAGTGAAAGTGAGGTTTATAAAGGGAACCAACCTAAACAGAGATGTTGTCATTATTGTATATCCATTACATACATCATTTATTTCATAATGATATGAATATGACAAAAAAAAACAACATGTCTATCAACAGTTTGAGTATAAGTTTGTGGTAGTTGGACCTTAATGGGGATTTCTATTTTCTGGTACTTTACAGCTCTCCTCCACTGGCTGGACATAATGTTCTTCTTACGCTAGATGTAGCTACTTTTACTTTTCTGATTCACAAAAAACATCAGTTTATAAAGTACAACACACTGTTGAGGATTAACAACACAGTGTATGGCTCTGCAAATCACAGCTATGTTGAAAATGTATGTATCTTTATGTTGCAATTTTATGTTTCTTTATATTCAATGTTGAGACAGTGTTATGCTTATGATCGGCTAGGGTTAAGTTAAAAAATCACTTGGTTAGGGTTAATACCTGCTTCGGTTGCCATGTCCTGAGGTTGCGTCAGAAACACCCGGTTTATCACCAAAAACGTGGCTAGAAACTTTCCTGAGGTCGCCCTAAAAAACACCAGCGGTATCACACTTACAAAAGTTTAAATGTCGTAGTCTGTCGTCACAAAAATCCAGCGGTTTCACACATAAGAATGTTAAAACACAAGCTCGGACTGCAGTCACTGGTTTGTCAGCCTTCTCATCTATTACCTTAAATTTGGCTGGACCTTGCTATCTAGATGTATGCAACGTAGTCAAAACTCCACTTTTAGATTATGTTGATACTTCTACACCAGTAAAGGATCTGAATACTTATTTCACCATAATGAAAACACTTCTAACCGTTTGGAGCTTCAGTGACCTGCCGTGAAAGAGTCCAGACTGATCCTTAACTAACCAAACCTCCAAAATGGCTGCCAACAACCACATGACCAAAAACCCCAAAACAGTCTGCTGAGTAAGAAACCACCAGGTAGCAGGCAGTGCACCTCCAAACATGATCTGTGCTGACGACAGACCTCTGGAGGCTTCAGTCCCGTTCTCGACATCCTACTGTTGCTGCACCACACGAAAAAATACGGAACTGCAAAAAGCGAACCGGCGGCCTGGATGGAAGTGATCCCAAACCAAACCCCTGAGGAATTCACATCTGGGCCGCTATGAAACCAGAGTTTGGTCCAGACGTGTTTCTTCTCAGTGGGTGCCTGGCACCACTCGGGAAATCCTGGTTTGGTTTTGTTGAGTGGCACTCCACCCATGACACCACCGCAGGAATTACACCCTATATGAGTGTTTGTCACCCAGTGTCTACTATAAGAACCACCGAGCGCCCACTTCACCCCGACGGAGCGAGAATAGACCTGAGCAGTCAGTCAAGCGTAGCACTGGGAAGCCTGTAATGACTACCTCCGGCTCTATTTGGCTTTCTGTGGGAAGGGAGATGGCTCAGAGAGAAACTGAAACAACAGTGGGTAACAGAAAAGATCTTGAGAACTATTGTAGCTGGGTTTTTTGTTTTCCATTCTTGATTTTCACTTCTCTCAAGCAACTGAGCGCAACAATGTGACGCGGTTGTCAGTGCACATGGTCAGAATGGTCATCCAACAGCTGGAAATCAAAGTATGCAGACCCAACAAAGGAGAAATACGACCGACTGACACACTTTCAAAGGTTGAATTAAAAGACTGCAAAGTTGTATCTTCTGACAAACATGTACATTTTCAGTTACTGCCAAATTTATGCTGTAGAGTTTAAAATGTTTGCATGCGTTCCCTTTTTTGTACGATCATCAGGGAAATGCACTGCAGTTAAACTCATCGTCGACAGTGTAAATATATATATATATATATATATATACACACACACACACACTGCATGTATTGCTGATATTTTGAAATGGAAATGTAGTCACAATTTCAGATTGATTTCAAACACTTTACTGCTGATTGATTTTCATGACGTTGCCATTTGTGGAACACAAACAGCCAGAAGTGACCATACTTGGCTGAGAGGGTGGAGCTGGGAGGATATCCTGAATGGATCCAAGAACCCGGAGCTCGCTGTGGTACTGACTTGTTAATCACAAGGTCGCTACACCCTAAAGCAAAACTTATTTTATCAACAAAATGTTCAAACTAAACATCGTGGTGAATTGAAGAAAAACTTAAAACTAGGGATTGAGGCCATAAACTCATTAAGAAACTTTAAACTGAGGTGATAAATTGAGTGAAAATAGGGTCATTTTCTCATAGGCTTATATACAACTTGATTTCGTTTTGAAACCAGTAGTCAGCTCATGCTGGCCAATAGAAAGAGCCTCACTTCTCAGACCTTGAAGCTCTGTTCGTGGTTTATACAGTCAATAAATGAAATCAAGCTTCTGTATATGGCACTCAACCCCCAATGCCCATTTATTCCAAATGAATATGAAATTCCCAGCAGGTTAAAGTTCATGGTTTCTTGTTTTTTACGAGTATCTAGTTGTTCATAAACAGCTTGGCTCTGTTGTTTCTTTTGGAAACACCATGAAGACAAAGACAAAATAATGAATTCAGGAGCTACTCTCCAGTTGCACACATTCGGTGCACCCAGTGAGTATTTATAGTATGTTGGACTCACTCAAAACGAACCCGTATGCTCAGATTAATTATAATGAAGTGTTAAATCAGGGCGGACACACTCGTTAGCAGGGTCGCTTGATGCCGCTTTTGTTTGTTTTAGCTTTTATCAGCGACCGTGCGACATTGTCGCCGGCCAAGCTTGGCTGTTTCGTAATCGAATCGCTTGAAGTGTGAAGAGGAGACTCGCTGATGATAATAAAATATATTGTAACCCTATTTCTCTAAAAACCTTTAATATCTCAACATGGTTAGAATCCAAATCTGAGATTTTCAGGGCCCTGACACACCAGGCTGACTGTCGGTTGTCATCCACATGTCTCGGCAGTCGGTGAGCGTCTGTGCTGTGTGTTCCACACTCCTCGTCGCTGGCTTTTCAGCGATGGAGTCAGTCGACGAGAGAAATCACCATAATTGGCTGTTCAGCTAAGCGAATCTGTGCAGGAGAGTTATTTCCTCTCATGCAGGCACAGAACGTACAAGCTGTTTCGGCTGGAGTCTTTGCGGTGTGTTCAAGAGCAGCTTGTTGTCGGCTTTCATCGCGACTAGTTTTTTGATGTGCATTGGTATGTTTGACGTCTGGGCCCGCAGCTAAGCACCTTACATAATGTAAAAGGGCTGAAACGTGAGAAAACAATCATGACACGATGACTTTTCTCTGAGCGGAGGCCGGTGTGGTCCCAAGTGATAATTCCTAGATAATTCTCTGAATCCAGTTGCTTCAGGCGACCCGATGACCCACGAAATGGTGTAGTGGTTAAAAAATAAAGAATGTATTGAATTTACTAAAGGTTATCATGTTGTCTTACTTTATGATTTAAGCTTCTCATTGTAGGAGTGACAAACTGTGTTATTTCAGCCTTTAAAAGTCACAGTCTGGTTTTAAGGTGTTGTGGACGTGTGGGGTTACTTCATGCAATGTGGTGCAATCTTTGCTCGTCTTTTGAATCGCAGCAATTAAATCATGAAGCCCGTCTTCGTGCAAACACGACTCTAAGTGGAGGAGACGCGCACGAAACCCTCGCTCACTTAACCCATCTGCCTCATCCTGCGCTTTGATGTGCGTCTCTGAGATTAGACGGAGCTCTTGAAGCTCGACTCTTTGATTGGAGAAAATATTTACAGCACGCTCGCAGAGAAAAGAGACGTGTCTCAGCCGCCCACACCAAAGCTCGCGTTTGAAGGGGGCAGTGAGAGGAAATCCAGGGGCTGTTTGCCACCGACAGATACAGGATGAAGGGGTGGAAGACTCTCGAGAAGAGGAGGAGGAGGAGGAGGATGTGAGAGTCAGACTTTGTTCAACATTTTGGTAAATCTGGTATCTTTACTGGCATCACGATGTGGTTTCTCCGCACAGCGCCGGTGGGCTTTATTTTTTCCTCCACATTCTCGTTTGTCATGTATAAAAAAAAAAAAAAGAAAATCGCTTGATTTCTGTAAATGATTCAGCTGCTGAACGCCCACACGACTGACGCCAAAACTCACCAGCCTCCTCCTGAATGTGTTTAGCTGACTAAAAGTTGTGATACTGAAGTGAAAAGAGCAGTTCCACACTTTTTTTTAAGATGCTGAAATCAGTGGAGAAAGTCAGGCTAGAAAACTTGCAGGCAAGACCCACTTTATATCAGAATAAAGGCTCCACTGTGCTCTGGTCAACAGATGTCGGTGTCTAAATATGCCATTAATGTTTTAAAAAATGCAGTCAGCTGTTTTAAGACACTTTTTATTGTTCGCAGGAGTAAGGCCCCTGGAGATGTCTTTACTGGAAGGTCCTAACATGAAACTTCACAAGTTATTCTGTGATGCAGATGGTTCATGTACAAAGGGCAGAAGAAGTATTTGCTGCATGAGAGGAACACATTGTAATAACAACATTATCATGAAACTAAGATGTAGATATACTAAGACCGGCTGTGAGGATGCACTGACACAGAGCTGCTATATGCTAAACGCTAACGTCCGCAGAACTCTGAGAAGTACTCAGAGCTTGTACTTGTAAAAAAGTGCAGTACTTTAATAGGATCAAACGCGCCAAAAGTCAAACTCACCAGTAAGAATAGTACTTGTTTAAAAGTCTTTAAGTATCTGATAGTCACCATCTCAGTTTAGCGTGTTAGCATCCATTTGCCACTTAGCACTTAGCACACAGCACAGGCTGCTGGGAATTCAGGCATTTGGTCGTGAATGCAAATATTGGACAAAAGCTTTTAATATTGACCTGATGATGGCGGAATCACAAGAAGCGTTACAACATATGTAAACAGGCAACATGACTGTATGTAGAATTTAATGGAATTCTATCCAATAGTTGTTGCGATATTTCAGTCTGGACCAACGTGGAGGACAAACCGACTGCAGGACTGCATTTCCATCGCAAGAGCCACGTATTAGGCCAGGGATGAGGAAAATAAATGAGAGGAGAACATATTGAAAGTCGAAATGTTGAAATATAATTTTGCTTATAACGTCGAAGTGTCGAGGGATAAAGTCAACTCTTCTGGTCCATCGAACCCGGACCAGTTCATCTACACCAGGAATTTTGTTGAGGAACTCATACGCGCCGATTGATGCCGTCTCAAAAGCTCGACTTCAATCTTAAAATGTCAGCTTTATTCTTGACATTTCCAGAATTTCCAGTGCGTAATGAAAATAAAAAAACTTCCTCCTGACATTTTCCCCCCTCACCCCTGGCCCTAATACTCTTCCATACAGAATGACCCAAATGAGGTTATGGATTTTCTTTTTACATCTAATGGTAAATAACTCCAGTGACACTGAACCTTTGTTGTTTTAAACACCGTCTTCATGTCCGTCCAAGCCAAATAGAAACATCACTCTCAAACTTTTCTACACTTGCAGCAGCAGCAGCAGCTGCCGTGTGCAGAGTACAGTGTCTGATTTAATAATGTGTCTCAACTGTTTATGTCTCCGTGTCGGAGAGAGAATGTGATGTGAATGTGATGCGGGCCCAAACATCATTAGACACACGGAGGTGCCGACAGTTTCTTTGCCGAGGTTTTTTTTTCTCCACGGCGCAGATTAGCAGAGCTCCTGCAGCTTTTCCATCCACTGACTGTGCCGAGCGGGGCGCAGCTGCGAGAGTCGTAATCACCATCGATGGACGAGCGGCTCGCTTCCCATGCTGCCCACAACTGGTCAGTGTGGGATTGGCTTGAGTGTTGAGCGAAATTTCTCCTTAGTGTTTTTTTTTTTTTCATTTCAACAGAGATATCACACATGTTCCCACACGAGCGGTCTTAGAAGTCCGGATCTGATTCTGTCATTAGTCATATTTGTAATTTGGATAAAACCAAACAGCTCCATCAGTCACTCCATGTGAGACTCGATCTGTTATTCTCAGTTGACTTCCATCGAGTCTTGTTTTTCATTCAAATGTAAAAAGAATACATTATCTCATCAGCCTAAATCAGAGGAGGCATATCCATTTCACATGATGATGACCGAGAGTTTCGCTAATCACATTATGCTCTCTGGCAGCTCGCAGCACGGGGACTGACATATCCAAGATTTTATAAACCATTGTAACAGCGACAAACTGCTTGAGCAAATATTTTTCTTTACAACCTCCGCGTCTAACAGTTACAAAGAGAGGAAACTGAAACGTGGCACACGGGATTTAGAAAAAGCTCTTAGAAAATTCAATTTGGATTAATCATCCTCGGCATGCTTACCGTCAGACGTCAGTTGGCGTGCAGCAGGGGTGTGCTGTCACTCTTCTGCCAGCCAAATAGGTGTTCAAGTGACAAAAGGACCCCAAAGTGTGAAACACCGACTCAGCAACGCTAGCTGACTCACTGCAAGGAGCCTCAGCAACATGTACCAGTGCAGGGCCCGCTCCAGGCCGACCGAACAGACAGCAGTTCACGCGCAGGTGGCAGCAATAAATGAGCCCTGAATTCATTAGCCAACGAGACGCATCTGGCACGAAGACGAGCAACAGAATCAGGAGCAAATGAGAACAAAGGAGCGAGATCGCATCCTCACAGGCGGGAGAGAATGTGACTCTGCATCTGATCTTGTTTGTGTTAAATTACGGGAGCGATTAAAAACACAAACTTGGGCGACAAAAATGCGTTTTTTTTCCTGGCGAGAGCTAAAGTAACTTCAACATGAACTGTGTAGTTTCAAATCCATGGCCGCGGGTCGTCAGTATGACAGAACGTACGGGAAACGGAGATAAGCCGCTGCCTCGGGGGGAAATCTGTGGCTTGATTGGGACGGCACTTAAATGATAAGGGGGCAGGAGACAGTCAGGAAAAAAAGGGAGGGAACTGTCACTTTTATTTTGCCTGAGGGCAGGGTCTGTCTTTTTTGGGAGAGCAGAGTACGTAAGTTTATATAAAGATAATTATAGAAACAGGACACTTTTGGTTCTTTGTCCCTATGGGGTGTGTTTCATTGCATGGTGGCTCACATGAGAGTTTGCATCAGTGTGGCCAGATGTACAATAATTATCGTATTTGTGCAATAATTGATGAATGATGCCAACAAATGAGTAATGTATTAGAATTAAATATCATTTTTTTTGGTTGTGGTTTACGCTCTCTCATTTCAGTTTGTTTCCCGACATGATCAAAATAGCAAAGTGAAGATCCTGCGTCTCATCTGAACTTCAGCCAATCATGCTTAGTGTAAGTTTTGATGAGCTGGAATGATGAAGACAGCTGCTGCTCCCAGCTCGACACTCATCTAAAGACTCCTGCATGTGAAAAATTGAACTCTTTCACGAAGTCCAGTTTTTTTTTTTTTTATCGAATTAGCTTAGTTCAGAGCCTCAACAGTTTTCATGCAGCACAGGCACAGGCATCCAGATGTTCTGTCTTAATTTTGTGTTAGTGGGCTGTCATGTATAATTTGTAAAACAGCCTTCCATGCATCACAGCTGCCTTAGCCTGCTTTAAATAAACCCGGTGTGGGTAGATCTGCAAAGTTGTTTCGCTTTGCGTTCTGTGAAACTACACATTATGACTCAGGTTCCATCATTTTCCCCCCAAATACGATCGTCTCACGCCTCTGGTAAGATAGCTTAATGTTTTGAGGTTCCATTAAGATTACAAGTTTTACATTAGAGCACTCGATGAAACACTTTCATACTATTTTGATATGTTGGGGAGTAGCTGTTGCAGTTTTTCCATGTCAAGAAGAGGGCTTAAAGAAATGTTAATAACCGTTGGGAGAGCCTTGCTTGTCCTTTTATTCCGAAGACTTTATGCACATGAAGTTTTGTGCTTATTTCTGATGATCAATTGTGAAATCTTTCTCTGTACGTCCTGATTTTATTGTTGGCTGCTGCAGCAGACGTTTTAATTGATTCGGTGGCCTTTTATTGCTGCCTCCCGTGTGTGGGCTCACATCAAGCGTTCTGAGTAAGGGCTTGATCCGAGACATCAGCCTACATTCGATCATTTGAGTCTTTTCAGTTGCCTTTGTCTGTTTTGTACCTCTGTGTCACACCTAAAAAGGAGAGACGAGAGCATCGGTGCTGCTGTATTTGAGGGCAGACTGAAGAAAAATTCAAATAACAGTGGCTCCGTCCAAAGCTCTGCGAGTTGTAGCGGCGCCTGTTAAACGTCATTCCAGTAGGAACACTGTCGGTCCATAGACACACACACACACACACACACACACACACACACACACACACACACACACACACACACACACACACACACACATACATTTAAAAAACGCACACATGCCTCCTTGTTCACCTTGTGGCGTGGCTGTTGCTCGTGGCGTTGACGGGAAGGACAAGGGCTCCCATTGACGGGGTTGCACTCCTCCCCGTAGGACCAGATGTTCAGAGTTAGCGGGCAGTTTGAAAATGACACACTCGCTCTCTTGCGACATTTTGGATTTCCCTCTTCGCTCCTGATGGACGAGTTGAAGAGGTGAACAGAGGTTGAAGGAGAATAAGGTATACAGTCAGATGCAAGTTTGCTCGGAATGTAGTGGGAGAAGAAAAAGTGTAAGAAGGACATGGAACAAAAACTTGCATGTTCATTTATAACTAATACTTGACCATCATCTGGCCTGGATCTTCTCAGCGTCTTCCTCATTAGATTTACGCAGAAGCATGCTATTTCTCAACACCAAATAAAGGCATGTGTAGGCGAAATATGCCTGGACGGAGCATTGCAACCCTCCTGCATCGCGTCGAATGCAAAACGCGCTCAAGATTTATGACGGGATTCCCGAACGTCCCGAGATGTCACCTGAGAGAGACGAGAAACAGAGGTGTTTCATTCTCTCCCAGAAAACAGGACAAGGTCACCGCGAGACAGAGCAGCTGTAAACAATCTCCGGCTACTCACTGATGGGTTTCAGATGATTATGAGTAAGAGGGGTTATTCCCCGGGTCTGCATGAGGCTTCAGTACGAATACCTTCTGGTGAGGTTCATGCCCACATTATTTATCAGACAGTTGTTGAAAAGAGAATCATTTTCAGTCTGTACTTGGGAGCGGAGCAGCGGTAAAAATACAATGCAATACGTTTCAGGAAGCTAGATGCCTGTGTGGTAAGTATGGAGTCACGTCAGCCTCTGAGCGCTCAACTCCAAGTCGGACAGCTTGAGATATGGGAATTTCTGGCAAATCCGCCCGCTCTCACTCGGTGAGAAGAACTGCAGAAGTGGCAGCAAACTGATGGCAAAACTAATTCAGCTAATCTAAAGGGGAAATATGCAAAATTTGGTGTCGACAGAAACAGCCAGTTCGTTATTTATCTGCAGGCCCATTAGATCCGTTTTGTCCTGTGCCGTTCTCTGATGGCATCGCTGGAGGCCTCGCCATGTGTGCAGTGCCACAACAAAGTCACTGCTTTCTGCTGGCACCGGTTTTTACAACCACATTTAAAGTCACTGTCTGATACAGAATCAGGCTGCCGCTCTTTAATGTGGGGGAGGAACATGAGAAGCAGCGGTTTTGTTACCTCGTTTGTTTTATCCTCGCGAATGAAGGTATCACGTTAGGTTCGCTGGTTTCAAAGTCACACAGTATTAGGAAAAGAACACGGCGCCATGTGACTGTAATCAACTGAGCTGGGGAGTAAATAAAAACAAGGATAAAAGCAGGATATCGAGACACTTTGGAGGATTTATGTTTTAATGGTCGCACTAAGTGTTCGCTGCCTGGTTTATGACATTTTCAGATCTTCCGTTTTATCATCTGTTCTAAAATCACTTAAATATGAGGAGCGGGACCGAAGACGAAGTAGCTCTCAATGAGAAAGACCTTTAACAGATGTTTTCCCTCCTCGCTGCTCACATGGGTACCGTGTGCACCGTTCCGTTGTGAGGCCTGTTTTGTGGCCGTGACGGCTTGCCAAAAAAAATGAATGTAGTTCAGCGTGTATCTAAGTGCACATCATAATGCTGCTAATCTCATCTTTACTTTTCCAGTCCAACACTCCAAAGCAGGATATGTTTACAACCACTGGCAAAATTGAACATTTCAACGTAAAAAAATGTATTCTGAGTACTCATGGTCCCCACGGGATAAATCTCAACATTTTTGTTGACTCCCAAACCTTTTTCAATAAGGAAGGAATATCCAAATCTAAAAGACAGGGAGCTAATCACTGTGTATGTTCCTGCTCCTCTGAGGCTGAACCCTTTCTTCTTTGAAAAACAGTTTCCATCGAGAACTTTTTTCCGGCCAAAATGACTGCTTTGCATCTATAGTAGACATATTCTTAGAATCTAACAGGTTTGACTTTGTTGAGGACGTTCATGCTCTCTCGAGGATAAACTATCGTCATTATAATGACTATTATAAAAACAAGCTGCATGTTTGGTAACGCTCTATAAAAAAGCACATTTTCACTACCTTGTTTGGCACATCCAGCAGAATAATGATCATAAGGTTCTTCAGTACTCGAAAATAGGGAATGTTGACAACCACTGGTCAGGCTCACACAGGATTCATCCTAAATATTCACGGCCCCCGCAGGATAAATCTTTATAATTTTAATGATGTGCAAATATTTTCTGTAGCATCTCCATCAGGCAAAAGTTTAAATGTACACAGAAGAAACATCAAATGCTATAGAATATATGGCTTTTACCTTTGTCTATTCATGCTTCTCTGAGGTTGAACCCTTTCTACTTTGAGAAACCAATTTCCCTCAAGCACATTCTTGATGATGATGATTTGGACTGTGATCTGTGGACTATGGACTGACGTAATGAAGTGTATCGTATCTTATCGTATATTTACAAATCTAACTGTCATGACATATGTTGAGGGAATTCATGCCCTTTAGGGGACAAACTCTTTCAATATAATCACTATTGTAAAACATTAGCTACATGTTTGGAAAGGCTCTAGAAAAAAAGATACTAATCACTACTTTGTTAGGCACATCCAGCACTTTAATTTTGCAGAGTTTAATCTTTAGTGCAACCCCTCAGGGCATTTCCAAATTAAATTCTTTTGTCATTAAGAACAGGCATCCCTCTTGCTTTTGCTTATTTTTCCTCAAGCAACAATATGCAATGTTTTGGAAAGTTTGGGAAGAGAATGATAGTTGATTGTTGAGTCTCATCCCCGGATCATCAAATACTCTTTAATGGTGTAAAAGTAGATATTGCTAATGGATTGACACTGTATGATCATTATCCAACGGAGGCTCATGTCCAGAGGGGGAAACTCCCAACAGACACTAACCACTCAACCTCATGCAATCTGATGTTTAGCCCTCTGAAGCTTAGATCATGTGATTTCATGTGGCCTCATGGCCTATTGTGGATGTGAGAACACATCTGTTATTCAGTTTTGTAAAAGTTTTTTTTTTCTTTTTGTCCAATATAGTGTAAATTAGGTCTTGTGTCTTTGCTGGAGTATCTTGTCAGAAGAGGCCATAAAGCCTCAGCATGCTGGACACAGCTGGAGAACCACTTGCGAGGCTCTGACAGACATAAACACATAGAGTAATAATAACTACAAAGCAGAAGCAGCTGTTCACTTACATCTATTATATCTGATACATTTTGGACAATTAAATACACTGCTACCAGTAAAGTACACACGCACAAAGCTACGACAATACTGCTACGTACACACATCTGGAAATGTGGATCTCTGTTGTTTATCCGTTGTCATCCATGTCCAGCTGGATAAAGCCTGCTCTTCTCTGGTGAAACTGAATATGTAATGCTCTCCAAGGCAATTAAGCAAAGAACATTGCAGATGCCTGACGTAGTCTTTAAGCGAACAATCGTTTGGTTGAGACATACATGAATCCCGGATGGACCTCCTCGAGGCCAGCTGGTCGCAGTTAATGGGGACAAAGCATCTGTGGAACTTTGACCCCTGAGACTTTTCCACGCAGCTTGACATGTTGGGAGAGGGGTGTAGTGATCCAGAGGAGAGAGACCCAGTTGGGACAAAGTCTGTTGTAAGGGTGGGAACCGTTACTCTGAACTCTGCTTAAAGTGAGTCAGCACAGCATTTCCCACCGTTAGCGACTATTTATTGACTGAAAACTGATCTATAATCAGTAGGTCACATGTCTGTTCCCCTTATTTGTCTTTCAATACCACGCTGATTGTGGGCTTAGAGGATAAGTTCGCCATCATTATCTGCTCAGCCCAATGCTGATGGAAAGTCAGGTGAAGTCTTGTAATCCGCAAAACCTTGTTGGGGCTTCACCAGCAAAATGGTGTTGTAGCATTTTCCTGAACAACTAAAGTAGATAGAGACTTGTTTTAAAATGTATAAAAACAGATGAAACAAAAACCTGAAATGGCTGCCATTCTGCTTAATACGAATCTCTGGAAGCTGAAATACATCTGAAAAGACCCTTTTTAAAACAAGAATCTTCCCTGAAGCTGCTAAGCTAAAAGTGTTAGCACACACGCCGTCTGAAGTGAGAGCACGAGTTTAACCACACATCGAGGGTGTAAATAACATGTCTTAAAGCCCATTTTGAATCTCTCTGGAGACTTGGATGACACTGCATGGAACTAAAATGGCTCCATACAAACTGTCTAGCGTATCAATAAAGTCTCTTGAAGTCCCGAGATCCCAAATTGAATTGGTGCACGAGCTCGGCTGCGTGTTGAGAGTAAATAATGACTTTTCAAATCAGTTTTTGATTCCAAGGCTTCCAGGGATTTGGATTACGTCTGATGAGCTGTATGGAGCCATATATTTTTCTTCTTTTGGTTGGGTTTTCTTTTTACATTTTAAAATAAGTCCCCATCTACGTGGTTGTTTTGGAGAATGCTGTAGCTCTATTTTGCTGTCAAGGTCCAGAAGGGTTTCTTTGGACCTCACTCGACTTTCCATCTGCATGAGGGTGAGTAGATAATGACTGAATTTATCCTTCAAGACTGAATTCCCTTCAATGGGAGCCACTTTTGTGCTCCAAAAGTCATCACTGAGGAATAAAAAGAACCAAAAAGGTGTTCAGTGACTGTTCATGCAACATTTGCACATGCCATTATCACAGATTTAGTCCCATATGTCCCTCAGGTGTACTGATGAGATTTACATGTGTATTGTTTGGCAGCTAATACATGACGTCTAATGGGGGTGGTGGTGGGGGGTTGGCAGAGCAGCCCAGCGGGTCCAGCGGTGCTGTCAGTCGACAGGAGGCTTCCTGTTTGAGCACGTCTACCTCGCTCTGGTCCAAAACCCCACTCACCGCAAAGACTGAGGTGGTGTAGACGCACAGAGACTCAATTATTCTATGTTCTGTTCATTCTTCATACAGGTTTCACCCTCCGAGGTCTGAGACCACATCATGTAGAAGCACATGCAGACGGCTGGCACTGTACAGCTGAACATTTCTGTGGATGGCATTGTCCACATCTGGTAGAGAAACATGCAGACACCAAACAAAGAAGAACATTCAGTCTAATGTACCGGCGTTAAATCTCTGGCTCCTACTGCAGACCAGAGCTTCATTTTTTAAGAAAGTGCTCCACCTGCTGACTGTAAAAGGGAACAACAAAGACATGACAAAGTTGAACGTTTCCATATCAAAGTTTATTGCTGACATGCATGTAGAGATCTGATGAAGTAGAAAAATATGTTTTTTTTATACAAACGTGTTTTTCATCTGTACAAGTACGCAGTTTTCTGTATCTAGATGCCCATGACCGACCAAGCAGCTTACAACACATTGTCCCATTGGGTTTAACCCACACCACGTTTCATATCCTACACCGAGTTTCCAGTTGAAACAGTCAGCAATATATTGGTCATATACTGTAGACTTTAGAAGCAGGGGGGGAAAAAAATCCATTATAAAAATCAAACTGGGGAAAATAAATAACATTTGACTTCACGTCTAATTGAGGGGTATTTCTATTTTGGTTTGTAGTTTCCTGTAGGACCCAAAGGAGTACATTATCTTCAAATTCTCTATCAGTTGGCACACTTTTCAAGTTTAAAATCATGCAACACTCACATGTTTTACACAGAGTTTAACCTCACACTATTTCCATGCTTTTCAGTCCACATTGCAGTCTACCAATACAACTCTGTCAAACGAACATTGAACGTGGTACAATCCACTAGCTAGAGAGTGAAACACTTTTTGATTATGGGGGGTGGGGACGAAAAAACATCTGGAATGTTGTGGAAGATGGCTTAAGACACTTCCCACAGACGATCACTTAATGTCAGCAATGGCTACGGTGTTCGTGAAAACACCCTGTTCTGATGGTACGATCTAGACTACTACAATACTGCTGTATACCCATGGAAATTCACATTGAGGTGGGAGAAAGCAGACAGCTCTCAAGACATTAATTTAGCCTCCGGATGTGGTGGTTGATGGCCAACGTGGCCCATAATGCACGTCAATCGGCATGTGTTGAAACGGGGTTGGTGTCTCGCTGAGTGGAACTACATACATTATGACTGGCGCAGTCATGATGGTACATATATACATACTGACCGGAGAGTGCAGCCTTGTGCGGGGATTTCTGGGGGTTAATAATGGGAGAAAAAATAAAACACTACAAAAAAAATCCCCTCCTGTAAATCAAGATAATGTGCGAGTATCATTTTCTGTAAAAAATAGAACTATGCAAAAGTCAGTCTCGTTATTAGTGTAGCTTAAGTTGACCACAGACCTTGTGGCAAAAATGGCAAGAAAATAAAAGGATAACATAAAAACAGATGCTACACTTTTGATGAATGTGGCAGAAAAGGATCAGAATGAGAATCACTGTGAGCTCACACTTCTTAAAAGCTGAGAGAGCAGAGATTTTGGATATCTCCATTTCGAATAACAGTTTAGATAGGCTGTGATCAATGTCTGCGATGCAAGCCCCAGTGGTTTGGGGGTAGGGGGTGAGGGGGGGGGGCACACAAGTGAATAAATAAATCAACATAAAATTACAAGAAAATTAAAAAAAAGAAGCTGTAAAGACAATTGAAAATATTCCAGAGCCTATGTTCATGCAATCAGTTTGAATATAAATAGGAAGAAGTCTAGAGAGCCTAAAGCAGGTACCAATACGCAAAGGCAAGTTGCAGTGTACAGATGCCTAACAGTCACTGGTTAGTAGCTTTGCCATGGTTTGATAAAAGAAGAATGCATTAATAGCCAAGAAGACCCAGCAACTAAGCTTAAAAACCTGCGAGTCTGTATTTTCATTTCTCTACGAAATATTACAGTATCGATTACCAGCCACCAGCGAGCCTCTGTGTGAAGAGCCGACATGGTGAGATAATACAAAGCATGTACAAGTTGAGCTAGAGAGAGGGCTTGAGAATGGCAATAGATATGTGATATTTTCCAACCTTTTAAGAAAGCATTCACGGCAATCACGACAATCGCAATAACATTCGATCAAGCCCCGTCTCAGCAAAGCCCGCTCTGGTTTTCACAGTGTCTGCCACTGAGGCAGGCCAGATAACAGAACACAATGATTGGAGGATAGCTTAAAAAAAAGGGTCTGTGGCTGTCAGAGGTTAACAGCTCGACAGCCCTGCAGACTCTCATTTTGCCCGAAATAACACACGCGTACACACTCATGGATACTGCAGACGTAGCAAAGCGTAGGTGACAGTTCACATTCACACTGAAAAAGAAATCTTGTCCCATGATCTGTCTTGATAAAGAGAAACAGGGAAGTTGGAATACCTGGAAGCCATTTGATTCTGAATGAGGCTGTGGGTACCAGTTTCCTTGGCTAAGAGTAATTTTAAGACATGATTTTTGGCAATAGAAACATGACAGTGCCCGATCTTCACTATAATGGCACTGAGAAAGCGTTACCATCAATATGCCTTGGCAGGGAGGATCCAACAGGTTTTCCCATTCAGTTCTTGGCATTGTGACTTCCAGGTACCTCAGACTAGCTGCCTAGACGCTAAAAATAGATTTCCACAGGGATGAGCAAAAGCAGGAGACAATGCATTCTGCAAATATCAAAGGATGCACGTACGCATACTTTGATATTCACCATCTTCAATCAAAAGGTAGGGATAAAATGCTACTTATTAAGGTAAATATGATAAAAAGCTTATTCAGATTTTCCGAAACCACTGAAAGGGTTTCAAAGCATCATCGCTCTGACAGAAAACATTAATGCTTTATGTCACTGGTGGCATCAAGACTCCATTGTTACAATCCCTTGTCTCAGAACAGTGAGCATGGTTTACCAACAGAGAAGAGAGACAGAGAGGTAGATTGATTTGAAGTCAACAGACAGGACCAGTCTGGATCATTATCGGTACAGGAAAACAGAGAGGAAGAGGAAGGAGTGGGAGAGGGTGGAATGGAGGTATAGAGAAGTGACATCTGTGATCAGTTGATCTGACTTGAGGCAATACCATTAACCACTAGGGAAGAGAAGGGGTTGCTACATGATTCTGGTCCTGTATTGCTCAGGGGATCCAGAGTTGATGAGGAAGTGTTACAGTAGGGAGATCTCGGAGTAGGAGGAGGAGGAAGGGGTTAATCGTCTCTTCAACACTCCGGGCAGAGCCTTGTGTTAGCCCCCTGTGTGACTGTGCCGTCAGCTTGGTTACACAGTGAGATCTGACTGTGGGTGACCTGAGGGCAAGGAACCTTTGGTTCAGATCTTCCTCCTGGGCTTTCCGTGATTCACTAGAGGATCCGGACATGAGCAGTTTGTTCTGGTGCCCTCCTCACACAGGCTCCACATAGCTTGCCCAAAGCCCCACCTACGAATGGGTCTGTCTGTACCCTGGTTCAGGCTGGGCCTTCTGTATGCGAGTTCAGTTTTAGGGCTTGTCCTCCTCAGTCCTCTCTGGACTCCGCAGGACTGTACACCCTGGAGAGGTCAGACAGGCTGAGAAGGGTAGTTGGGGACTACTTCCGGAGGAAACGTTGTGCCAGGATGGCGGCATCTAGCGGGCTGACAGGCTGGGCGTCGTGGCCCAGACGCCTCACAGGTGGGATGCTGCCAAACTGGCGCTTGGTGAGAAAGCTCTTGGCCTCGTGGATAGTGTTCTTCTCTTCAGCCAACAGCAGCTGCTGGCGCATGTAGTTCTCAAACTCGTACTGCGAAGACTCTTCTATCACCTTGGCCTGAGGGAAGAAATTGTATTCTGTTCAATGTGCTGCGACATCTGAGGCGATTGAAATAAACATGTTCTCTGAGTGGATCTGAGAAGTAATAAAAAAGTGGCTAAAACACAGGAAAAAGATGAATTTGCATCACATGATTAAATCTAGGTAGCTCTCCATCTTGAATAGCTCTATTTTAGCTTCTCTGGATGTATCCAACTGGCTCCATATTCAGATCTGTGAT
Organism: Diplodus puntazzo; assembly: GCA_963678695.2. NCBI lineage: Eukaryota > Metazoa > Chordata > Actinopteri > Spariformes > Sparidae > Diplodus > Diplodus puntazzo. The sequence goes on from OZ023160.1 coordinate 9,819,299, forward strand.
GTCATGATTTTCTAATAATTTACCTCTTGCAGATTATCTGGGTGATTGACTTGATCGTCAATATCCGGGACCACCTGCAGGGGGCCACTCAACGATGAAACGGACTGCCTGCGATCATGGTAACAACAACAATGATTAACAACAGCGAGTGTGCCAGTTTGAAATGACCTGTGTGGAACCACCTATGTAATTTTTCAAACATCCAGCAGGGGGGAGGCAGTTACCATGAGGCAATGATGACACCGAGAGACTCCAGCACCTCTCCTGCAGTAAGCCTCTGCTGAGGGTCCAACACCAGCAGCTTTCGGATCAGGCACACTGTGTTCTCCGACACACGGCCGTCCCTGTGAGGAGGTGGATGAGAACAGAAGGAACAGTTTTATTTGAAAGTCTACAGAGCCACTACGACAAAGATTATACTGCCAGTTTAGTGAAAATGAAATGTGGTTATTTCTCAGGAAATTTTTAGTCCAGCTGAAGTATGCAAAAACATTTGGTCAAAAGATGCTTTGAATCTCCACCGAATGTCACATGTACAGGATGAGTACTCACTCTGGGATGGAGTACTCAGCAGCCTTGATCTTGCGGAAGAGCTCTTGAGGTATGCTGTCATAAAAGGGGAACTGGCCGTACAGCATGGTGAAGAGGACCACGCCAAGAGCCCACATGTCACTGGGTTTACCGCGGTATGGTCGACCTGGAGACAGGATGGAGAGGAGATAAAGATCAGTGAGATCCACAGATGTGGCGTTTGAAACCGTGACAGCCAAGGGCTTCCGCGTTTGTTTAGCATGATGACAGTTTATGCCCCGAGTGACTCAAGGGTGATCAGCCTTTTAACAAGCTCAATTCCTGTAGCATCACCAGGTCTAATGATTAACAAGATGTGCAAACAAACACGTGCAATGACTCCTGATCCATTATATTTCCTAGAAATTTCCAGCACACTATGAATATGGGAGAGCAGGTTTTTTTTAATTAACCCCCATCAGTCATGGATCTGTGATGAATAAACTTGGGCTGGTGAGGGTGGAGGATCGCGACTGTGCATGACCATAGGCAGTGTTGTCACAGCCAGGCAGGCAGGAGCAACAGCAGCAGGCAATTATGTTAAAGCTTGTGACACACATACACACACACACAGGCGGGGGATGGGAGGGGAAGGGGGTAGATGGGAGTAGTTTCCCTCAAGTGAGTCATCAGTGCGTGAGTCACCGAAGCTCTGTTTAATTGTGCGCCTGTCACGTTATGCTGATATACACGCCCGGATTATAGCTACAGTTTGAGTGGTTGGAGGTGAAACATTTCTGTTTGAAATGATCCTTCTTAATCTTGTACACTGTGCCGGACAATGTTATGGAAATCAGTGTATTAAATGGATGGAAGTACATGCTAAAGCATCAACCTGATAGGTGTGTGGCACCAGAAATGAGCATTGTGAAGCCATACAATAAAAAAAAAAATGGATTTCTGCTTTTGTCAGACAAAGGAAATGTTTCACACAAAGAGGAAAGTAACTTCCTCTGCAGACACATACTATGAGAAAATGCGACATCACCGTGACTACAAAAACAATGACAGAAAAAAGAAGCTATTCCGATCTTTTGCCAGTCCGAGATTGCAACATAACCGCTTCCTCGTTGCTAAATAACCGGAAAACCCAACGCGAGACTGAATGATTAATGTTGTGCAATGCTCTTTAAAAAGAATCCCAGGATCTTATCTGGACCCCGGTCCACAAAGGTTGTTCTTCTAACCAGAATTATCTGGTACGGCATTTTGGGAAGTACATTAAGAATGGTTTCATTTCCAGTTAAAGCACTTCAACCCCATTTCACATCTTACAGTGGACCGTGCTGAATCCAGGGCAGTGAGGAAGGTTTTTACACCTCTACGCGTCATCACACACACACTGCAAAAAAAAACAAAAAAAAAAACAGGTGCCACTTTTGGCAGGTGAACAGCATCCAGTTTTTCTCGCTTTCAAAAAAAGGGACATTCCCTGACTGACCGTCTCCAATGTATCTTTTAGTTGTCCTTTAAAGTGAGCATGCATTCAACATATCCGTTTTTCACTCACTGCTTAATACATCAGGGCTGATGTAAGCCGGACTTCCTCTCTGGTCTTTCAGCAGGTCGTCCTCGCTCACCAGGTGCTTTCCCAGGCAGAAGTTGGTGATGGTAATTCGGTGAGTCCTGTAATCAGTGAAAACACAACACTTAATAAGTACCTTTTAAATGTAATCAGAAATGAAACAAATATTCCCACTGCTTATGAATACCCCTCTCCCCCCAAGAAATCTTTTTAACTCGATCAAACCGTGGTGAACACTTTGCCAAACAGTGTTACTCATCCTGACAAAATGCAAGTTCAGAATGCGAAACACTGAACACTCACAGCATGAAGTAAACACAGGCTGATGGAGACACGGAGAACTTGTGAGTGTGTCTTGTTGTTTTAATAATCTCATGGATCGCCAAGCCTTAAAAATATATCAAGATCTGAAGACTACCAGATGCAAAACAGAGTGTGCACACCCTTATTAGAACAAAGTATATTTTTGTCATAAAGGGCCCTGAAACTCTAGACCACCCTACATTAGAGTTGATTTTAAATAATTCTCTTTTATCCATGTTCTTATTGCACCCCTGTGTGTTCTTGTTTTAGTACCTTCCCATTCTATATAAAGTCTAATGCTCTACACAAGGTTAATTTATGACATCACTGTTTAGCCGATGGCCATCTTCCTACATCAGGCCTGAGACATTTCGAGAACAAGACCAGTCCAGACACAGTGGCGCTTCAAAGTCTGAGACGACCCACTGCTGTTACAAGCAATGTTTGATTAATTTGGTTTCTGCGGAAACAATGTGGCACTATAGGATTTTTCTCTGAGTCATCAAGGTAAATTTAGTTTGCTTGTGGTGGAGTGAAACCCAACATTATTAAAGCCGAGGGACTACGGACTGTTCTATACCTCTGTTCTTTCGGCAGAGAAAGAGAGAATAAAAAAAGCCGCACTTTGACAAACATATGAGTCAACCTGTGGCTTGGGATAATTGTCTCGATGACTAAGCCTGCATGGTGATGGGCTGGCAACGAATATATAAAGCTCACGAAGATTTGAAATATGTACACAAACACGCAACTTCAAGGGCACCCACGCCATCACTCCCATGGTGAACACGCACACGTGAAAATGTACTCAAAAACACATGAGTGTGCACAAAAGCTACGGTCTAGAGCCCGGGTCCTCTCAGGATCACGCTCTTCGCCCACATCCGCTTTCTAAAAAGCCTGAGGTCAACAACAGCTTCCCCTATTCTCTCTCACTTTCACACTCTGCGCCATCACACACACACACACACACACACACTCATTGCTCCCATTACAGCATCTGGAGCCAATTTCTGTCAAACACTCAATTTTCAACAAATGCTCCAATCCCAATCTTCCCCTCAGAACATTCAAATCACGTTATTTCCAGTGACTTGTGTGATTCAACCCTTCAACAGCTTTTAGTGATCCAAGTCTATATAACCATACAGTGGCCTTGTGATCTGCACAAGGACGGACCAGAGGAACAGAGCGCAGTGCTTCAAGGACCCTCGACATAAAAGCTTCCTTTATGGAGGAGTCTGTCCTTTTGTCTGTGTGCATCACGACTCAGGGTTCTATTCTTGCACCGGAGATTGGGTAAATGAAATTGCATGTTTGCCTCGTGAGGCAAGGGTCCCTGAGGACTGAAGAGAGACCGCACGGTCTCTCGCTTCCTGGTCATGTGACCCCGGCTAAGTCAGGAAACCAGAAACCTAAACCGCCCCGTTGACTTCTCTTTCCCCCCCGCAACATTTTGCTGAAAATACCCCAGCTGACGAGAAAGGAGGTTAAGCGCAGGGCAACTTTTGCAGAGAGCAGCGAATTTCATTTCTCAGAACTGTTAGCGAATAATGATTTGGAGGGTTATACTAGGAAGACCAAAGCTTTACTGAAACAAATATTTTAACCTAATTTCTAAAAAAGGTTGCCATTATTGAATTATGGCTACTGCTAGTCCAATATTGTATTAAGCTTCAAAAACAGCAATTATTTAGATAAAAGATTATTTAGATTATTTAGCACAAAACAAACAAAAAACTACAACCTAAAAACATATAATTCAGTCAAAAGAAGTAATCCTTCCCTGAGATAATACAGTTACATAATTAATGAGAAACTACAGGAGCTCTCTGGAAGAAAAATAAACAAAAAAAACAAGACATGAATGTCCCTTTAGAAATATATAACAAATTTAGGAAGTCAAAACAGCTTAGACACAAATTGTCAATGTCCCTGCAGATTGATTTATGACATCCTGCTTTCATAACAGCTGGCTCTGCAAGAGGAAATCACATCATTCTTGCATAAACTGCTGAGCTTGTTGATGGCAGCGGTGCATGTCCCAGAGTGATGACAAGTGGCCGCGGAGGAGAGGGGATTTTGGGATCGGTCTGCATCTTAAATAACCATGTCCTTCCCTTACTGACTGTACATTCATACACATCCAGGGTGGAGTGACAGAGGAAATGTGCAAGCAGGCAAAGTGTCGTGCATAAAGGAGATGGGAAAAGTGAAACGAAAAAAAAGGGATGTGACACAGAGGATAAAACAGAAAGACAATGAGAGGAAAGGGCTGAGGTGTATTGGAAAAAGAGAAAAAGCAGTGTAGAGGGTGATAAATGATGACTATGTGTGTGCATGTGTATGTATGTGTGTGAGTGTGTGTGACGTGCATTGCTGTGTGAGTCAGCTCTGAGCTATGGGGCCTTTGGCAGGCCTCTCCTTTGTCTCCAGCTGGGACGGAGTGTTCCGCTTGTCTGCTCCTCGCCCTGCCACCCTCCTTCCCCTGGCCAAAACACTCTCCTGTTTCATCACCACCACCATCACTACCGCCGCTGCTGCTGCTGCTGCTGCTGCTGGTGGGGGCAACGGGCTCTGACGCCTGAGATGCAGAGTGTATTTGGTAAATAGATAAGCCAGCAGCCCAACATCTCAATGCACCTATTCAGACCAAGTGACTGAGCAGAGTGAGAGACAACACTGGGATTACACTCACTTGTGCGTGATGCAAGGGCTCTCGATGTTTAGATGTGAAGGTGTGTTTAAGCAAGCGTAGGAACAAAGAGTATGTGTGTGTGTATGTGTGTGTGTGAGTGTGTTAGTCATGTCTTTTCAAATCGCTCTGTGGGGTGATTATCAGAGTCTCCAAGAATTTGCGTGCAGACCTCTGCAACCTTCCAAAGGTTCTATGCAAAATCTGGCGGAATCATCTTAACTTAAAAAAGCAGGTAGTAGCTAAAATGCATACAGTGAGAGAGGGTGGCTTTTCACCCCCTGAATACACACACATACCATCTCCCTCATACACTCTGCATGTGTTGGGAGATGACTTTACAGATGAGTAGTTTTCCATTCTGTAGGGCCTATCTGAACTGCAGCACTCTGCGACCCATGGCGCACTCACCAAGGTCCTGTGTGCTGCCCACCCCAAACTCTCTCCGACAGAGAACAAAGCAGTGGCATATTCTCTACTCCCTGCTATGCACCGGAGTCCAGTCCCCCCGCGCTTCCCAACAAATCTGACGCTGGGGAATGAATCAGCCTTTACTCAACACACAGACACAGTCCAAGAGTCAGGCACAAGAGAGCAAAGCTTTAGGTCCCTACGACTGATCTCACTCCTAGTCTGAGAATGTGACCCCAGCTTGGGTTTACAGCCAAATGCACACTAGATACAGGCTGCCGGGGCCTCTCTCACACGTGAGCTGAGACGGAATGACTTACTGGCAGGCTAAAATGACTGACCCAGTAGAATGAGAGAGGGTTATTGGCCAGCCATCTGAGTGATGAGGTTGTATGAGTGAATACATTTCTCTTACCGTTTGTTCAGCACCATGTTTCCCAGTTTGAGGTCTCTGTGCACAATGTTTTTCTGCACACGGGAAAGAAAGAGAAGGGAAAGAAATGTTTGGTCAAATCAAGATTAGGGAATCACTGGTATCAAAACAATCAGTTTGTTTTTGAGAGTAGCATGCACGCACGGGAGATGAGTAATCAGAAGAGAATGTGGAATTAGCTAACAATAACAAAGAAACTGCTCCTACAGTGGACAAAAACAATGTAGTATCCAAGATTTCTCCATTGATGAAAATAGAAAAAGGCGCACCCATATTTTCTGTCATGCAGACTGTTGGGCAGTACAGCTGTAAGTAACGGTGATGATTAATTGATAAAATAAACAGATTAATCTTTGGGAGTGCATGCGTCACAATTCAGGCAGCCTGTTGATCATGCTCAGTCGCTTTCTTCTTTTTAACCATAATTTCTACCAATTTCCCCTCTGGGATCAGAAGTCTATAAAATGTCAGAGCATGGACAAAAATGTCTTCAGTGTTTCCCAAAGCCCAAGATGATGTCCTTAAATAAATTGTTTTGCCCCAAACAACCCAAAGATATTCAGTTTACAGTCTTAGGGTAGCAATCAAACGTGAAATTCTTCACTTTTAAAAAGCAAGATTCACAAAAGCAAAAAAATTACTTAATTACCAAGCATAGTTGCCATTTTATTTAATAGCTTTCAACTAATCGATTTGTCGTTGCATCTTTATTGGGCCATATAAAATCGGCATCACCTTTATACACTCACCTTATGAAGGGCCTCCACCACACGCACCACGTCGTAGAAGATGACGATGGCCTCGCGCTCGCTCAGTCGTTTCTCCTTTATGACGTAATGCTGGAGGTTTATTAGATCTGCCGTCTTGTCGCTGAAGTCGTGAGCACACAGGCAGTCGAGCACGAGGCAAATCCGCTTCTTCATCTTTCGCACTTTGTTGGCCTCCGTGTCCTCCACTATTTCGTAAGCTCGATCCTGGGGAGCAACAACAAAGACAAAGTGTGAGCAGCCATCTTCAGTAAGGTGCTTACTTTGAAAGTGGACAGAGCTGTTGATGTATGGTGGAGACACTTTCCAAAAGCAACCAATCAATACAAGTCGAGGCATCCATGGATGCATCAAACTGAATGGATTCTTGTGCCATACTGGCTGATCAAGCGGATTCATTCAGTTTAGAAAGACATTCAAGTAGGGTAGAGGCCATCAATCGCCATCCTGCATGCAGCCGATGCGAATAAGATACATCTACCCCTCCACAGCGGGTGGTGGAGGACGAATAACAAAAGGTCATTCCTCTTCTTCCAACTTCAGTCTTAGCAGAGTCCCCACCTCTCATCGATTTCTGTATCAGGTTGTCAGTTTTTTTTTTTAGATGCAATCAGCACCTCTGAAAGCATACATTATTAACTGGTTCTCTCACAGTGGCGATGCACAATAATAATCCAATCAATATTGCAGGCCTAAATGAATCAGAGTGCACAGCTCAATGCTGCTATTCTGAGAACACCGGCAGAGTGGAACAGACAGGATGTGAAAGAGAGACAAAGGAGGAAAACAGCAAGAGAGGGAGAGAAGGCAGATGGAACAATAACAAAGTTAAAGGAGGAGGCAGACGGGAAGACAGGTGAGGGAGGGGGCTCATTGTGAATGGATGGGGCTGTGAGTCGAGAATGACTGCAAATAAATATGGCTTACAATGGTGCTCCCACTTCTCTATCGAAACAACCCTGATAAGGAAAATGCAAGCAGCTGGCTGGACTAATGGCAAGCTCATCTCTGGTATTACTGAGCTTATACGAGCATGCTGTACTTGCATTGTGAACTGAGCGGTAAGTGACAAAAAAACTTCTCTGTGGTTATGTTGGCGTGTTTATCATGTTCAACTATACAGAACACTCGCCCACACGGTGCTGAGTAATACACCACAGACTATAAGAAACTCTTCTTTTTTGCCCATGATATAAATTACTATCTGCCAACAGAAATGTAGCTTTATTGCCAAAGTGTGCCGGTCTCTGTCTACCTGGAATAGGCCGTGGTGGTGGACGACCCCATCCTGGTTGTGCAGCAGAGAAAGAAGGGAGTACTCTGTGTGCAGCAGCATCTTCCCCTGTCTCTCCTCCTGAGTCTCTCCTGCAGAGTCCGACCGCTCCTCCAGCGTCAGGATCTGCCATAACCACAACACACACACACACACACACAGACACACACACACACACACACACACACACGACCAGAGCAAACATTAGAGGTCACGAGACAGGAGCTCGTACAGGATCAGACAGCGGAAAGAGAGATTTAACCGTTTAGTATGAAGCTAATCTTCAGCCCTGACACCAAAGCTTTTAAATGACTCAAGACATGACATTAAGCTACATCTGCTAAGCATTTAAACAACAAGGAGATGGTATAACATCACTGCAGTTTGAAACAGTGGCTCATATACTAATGTGAAGTAAGCAAGCTGTGCAGCAGACACCAAGGCGCTGAAGTCACGGGTATGAGGGGAGGGTCCCACACTGATTCAATACATGGTCGTGGGGGTTAAAAGTTGACATTCCAGGTGGGGCGCTAACCTTCTTCCCTTCTTCTATGGCCCCCCTCCCTTGTGTAACAGACACTGGATAGCCCCAATAAACAGATTGCCCGGCTGAGGTTTTGTTGTTTGTGCCAGACTTAAACAGGCAGCCATAAAATGAACACCAACAAAGGAAGGTCGAAGGTTCAGATCTCTACCGCGACATCATAGCTTTGTATTGAATGATATGACAATTTTTAATTGATATGTGCACTCAACTCATTCGGTTTGTGTGACAGGCAAACACATAAAACACGCCAACCCCGACAGACTTACTTTGAGCTGATAGAAGTCATCCGTGCCGTCCTTTCTGGCCAGACACTGCACTATGCTGGGCACTGGTGAGTTGCCCAGGCGAGGCCCTGCAAGGATAAGAAAAGGAACAGCTGCATGACCAAAAGGCAGGCTGCGTGCCGGAGTGTGTGCTCTCGCTGCAACTCATTAAAGGCTGCATGTGCACGTACCCATTAACACCCCAAGTGTAATGTTTTCCTTGGCACTCTGCATTGCAAATAGTTGGGGAGTTGTGGAGTAGAAAACATCCAAGTTTGAGTGTATGGGAGAGAAATACATTCTCCAGAGGGAGGAAATAACCTGGCTCCAACAGAGACTCAGACCTTTCTGGCCGATGTCATGGGGATCAGCAAAATTCTTCACATTCTTGTCTCAGGCGTGAATGCACACAGAGGATACCCCACAACTCACTTGTGCAGTCACACACAAACGCATATATATTTCCCCACATCCTGCACATGTACACAGGTTACACATGCTCACGAAAAATTACACACCAGATACAACCTTAGCCGCACATACACTTTCAACTATTATTTCTATACTTTTGGGGCTTTTGTAAACAGTAGTAGCTTCCTCACCAAGGATAAAGGGGCCGGCTCTCTTGGCGTTGCTGCCGGATATCCCAGGACATTGCAGCTTGCTGGCCCTGCCTGATGTCTCTCCAGCCCCCTTCTCCGACGAGCGCCGCTTGGACATACTGGAGCTCTGCAGGGGAATATATCTGATTAGTACACGGGATAAAGATAGTCAAGTTAGAGGGGCAAACATGTGACTGCAAGGACACAAAATGCTTAAGGAAAAACAACATCAGTTATCTGGAACACAACAATGTTTTATAAATAATTAGTCATCTTAAAAATAAAGATTTTACCCAGGGCTTTACCAGTGGTCCTGCAGGCTGGTTGAGAGTGCTCTGATTAGTGAACAGTAGTGAAAGGAGGTAAACTTCAGGGCAGCTCCACCCAGCCTATTTTAAATAACCCTCCCACACGTTTACCAACACCTCAGTGTGAATGTGAGGCCATTACGGCTCCATTCAGAGTGATGGCTGCTGGCGTTGAGGGTGACACCTCAGATTCAATCTCCCCAACAGGCAATGCGAATGTGCCACAATCTGCAATTTAAAATTAAAAGTGCTTTCATGCAAATAAGATGAATTGCACCAACACAATTTTTTTTCTTAAAGAAGCATCTTTTATTTATGTCTCAGCACGGAACCACATATCCATCTTTAGCTTTTCTTGCTGCAGTGGACATGGGTTTAGAAAATCCTTCTGCTCTTAATCTGCGTGTTTTATCTCAAAATCTGTACAGCCAGCTTATCTGTGCAGACGTTCCTCTGCAAGGACATGCGTGTTCAAACAAGGCTGAAAACAACAAAAAATAAAAGATACCAAGCCCTTACACTACGATAAGGAACTCTATTCACATGGCAGAAAAACCAGTGACACAATATGACACATCATCATTACACAAACTGCTTTAACTGCCGCAGCAGATCTCCCTCCCAGAATTCAGAGGTATGCTTTGTTTACTGATACTGAGTTCCAATGTGATGAAACCCCATCTGTTTCCTGTAACAGGGAAGTAGTGCCTTGAACCGAGAGGAATGACTCACCCTGCTGTCGTCCTGAGTTTCCATTGGACAAAAATGCTTAAATGTCTAGGTGATGACACCAATAAGAGCATGAAATGTGCCCCCAAGCCTCTGACATGTGCACTATATCAACTGAATAAAAAAAACCTCAGAAGTCCACGAGAAAGGCAACACAAAGTGACATATCTGAAGTAAAGAGATCGCTGCCTGACAGCAGTGGCATGCATATTTTAGTCAACTACTTGAGAGGTGATTCAGACTAGTAAAATTCAAAGCACCTCATAAACTGCAAACTAGGCACTGAGTGGAGAGCTGAAGAACAGTAAAAAACAAAACAAAACACACACAACTTAAAAATATGCAACCAGTCCTGCAAGTGGAACAAACTACAGAAAATGTACATTTTTACTGAATCAGGCCATCTCCCTGTTTCAAAACTAATCGTGCGCCACTCGCCAGTTGGCGATTTTGGACAGAGAGAGGAGGCAGGCCAGTTGGCAGTCAGTATGGGCTGATATGAATTCTCACTTCCATGAGGCTTTTTGTGATCCCAGACAGCAGACAGTGTCATCATCATGTCTCTCGCCCATCTGTCTCCATCTCCACTAGTCATCACCCACTGAGTCTGATGAGCTGAGGTTTTCTGACAGCATTTATGGCGCAAGTCAGAGTGACACCAAGTCACGCTGCCAATAGTAAGAGAACATCTTACTCTAGAGCACGCGAGGCAAAGCGATGGATAATCCAGCAGCCAGAGCGGTTGGCAGAATCGATAGAACTACACACTGCTTCCAGTGCTGCCAGATAAATATGTTTTAAATTGTTGGGTGAGTGCTAGATTAAATAAAATAAGCAGACCGTGTCAAAGCTAACAGGCATTTCATTTGAGGCAATTCACACATGTTAAACAAGGTTCTCAGCATGCATTTCTATTCTCTGCAGCTACATAATCAGAGTTAAAAAAAAAAACAACAAAAAAAACAACATACCAATCCATGCACCTTGGACTCATAACACTGAACTGACTCATGGGCACAAACTGCTCCACAACACACAGCAAACGGACCCACGGCTATTCATCTACCTACTAAACACCAGCTGTAGTGCTGTGGAGCCAACCCCTGACACATCTAAAAAAGCAAAGGTCAATGCAACCAACTAATGCACTGACCTAAATGACATCAGCGCGATGACAGCACACAGCTATCCTTTTCTGACACTGCTGAGCCTCTCTGCACAGCCAGTGATCTGGCAAGCAACGACTGCCTCTGCCTCTGACTGTACCAGGGGGAGGACGAGAACAGATACAGCCTCTGAATCATATCACACAAAAGGAGGAGAGACACGCTGCCGGTGCCCACGAGAAATGTGGGCTCCTTAAATAGTATCAGAACAAAACAACCACGTAGGTGTCTCAAGATCCACCCACCCAGACTCCATGCTACTTGTCTGGCTCTGCAGGAACAGCTTGACTGCTAAATCAAGGTAGTGTCAAGATGGACAGAGAAAGCATGAGGGGGGAACTTGGGCAGGTAGTAAACATGCAAGTGGATAAAGCCAGCTATAGATAGCAAAGATCAAAATCGATGATGCCATATATGAATCAAAAACAAAGAGATAAAAGCAACTCGAAGGTCACTAAGGCTTCAATGAAATGTCAATCAATCATGTCAGCGTACACACACACATCTACCTCATTGCAGTTGGCTATATTATTGCAACAACAAGTCTTGTGTACACAACCGTCAACGTTTAAATCCACGCACAATAATAAATACACATGCAGTCAGTGTCACACGTTGTTTGGTGCCATTTTGCGACCACAAGGTCTTGGACATAGTAGAGTCCTGGCAGCGGACAGTGTAAACGAGACGGGTCGCGGAGTGAAACGCTGACGTTATTGCCTTACAACTTGTGCAAAAAAAAAAGAAAAACACTCCACAGACAGCTCATGACTCGTGTAGCCGGGTGCCAATGTGTTTAACCCACAACAATGACTACCTGACCACCCGGAGACGCTTTAAAAACACACGCTGAAGCCGCATTTTGTACACGGCGTGCGTTCGTGTAGACTACGTCTCACTGAGGTGGCCGTTTAAATAAACAGAAACGTTTTTTTTTTTTTTTAACAATGTATGGGCAGCATAGAACAAAGCTCAAGTGCATAAATAAAACTTAGCATGACTAAAAACAAGCTGATTGAATACCTCGGTAAAAAAAGGACGCAGCCACAGCTACAGGCACACCGGCCACACAAAGGGGCACACACACACAACACAACAAGAGGAGTTGGGCTGTCGGTGCAAAACTACACCGAGCAGCCGTTAGCTTGGTTAGCTCCTTTAGCATGTACTCTTATATAAGCCAGAGAGTTTTCAGCGTGATTGCTGGCGAGCGACGTTGGCGCACACCAGAGCTGGAGGCTACAGAGCAGCCGGGAGGCCATTTAAACAAAGTAGGTAACATTACAGCTGGCTAGCGTTGCCAGTGAGCTAGATAGCCGTGTAGTCGCTGCCTCGCTTACCTCGAGCCAAAACCGCCGAGTAAAGTCTGCGCCGTCTGCTTACAACGTCGACATTTCTTGGGCAAACACGGTGGTGGATGCGCGGAGCTTCTCGCTTAAGCAGGAGAGACCACAGAGGGTTGGTTTCGGGTTGTTTAGCCTCTGTTACCGAAATGAGCAATTAAGGAAAAGCCTCCGCTCTCCGCTGATCGCATCTTTCCACAGCGACAGCGCCACCTGACAACGGAAATGACGCACATACTTATTTGATTGACAGCCGCGACGGACCAATGGCAGCAGCCGTTTGTGTGCGTGTGTGTGTGTGCGTGTGTGTGTGTGTGTGTTTTCCTCGTAAATAGTTGCGCACCGTGGTATGATGACGACATTTTTTGCATAATAAAAGTTGCAAAATGAAACACATTAGGTCATAGTTGTTTGTGTGGGAAAAGTTTGATAGAGTGATAATGAATCTAATAGAGAAACTGAATTTCATGCCGAAATAAAACGACCTGAACAAAGATGGGCCGGACCACTGCTCAAAACTTACAAAACTTGTCAGTATGCACATCAAAGTAGAGTTTTGCTTGATCTGGTGGTGTATTAGACCATCAGTGCTGCACAAAGTGTAGATGTAAAACTGTTTCTTTTCAACAGTTGAAATGGGTGTTTATATTGGGCCCCACTCAACTTGTCAAAAGGTGTATAATGTCTTCTGTAGTTTTAAAAGATGCTTTCAAGGGTCTGATAAATTAACCTGGATGTTGTCATAGTGATTGTGGCTCAGAGGAGAACAATTTGTCTGTGTTGCAAACTGCTGCCTTGGAGCTTAAAGGTGCAATATGTAGAATTTTTAATCAAAAGAGAAATGCCTTCATTGACTGTTTTTTCATGCTTCAACAAACCAAATAAACTCTCTTTCTTTTCATGGCTGAATAAACTGAATAAACAAACTGACCTGACTTTGTATATATTTGGCGGACCCTGCCAACTTTCTAAACTCAAACAGTGTTCTGGGGACCTTATTTTCCATTGAGTCCAGCCTGTTTATTCAGTTTTGGAAAAGCAAATAATATTCCCCTCATTAATATTGTAAATATTTCAAATCTGAGTTTGAATTTCTTCTCCAAAACTACACATTGCCCCTTAAAATAGTATAAAACATCACCACATGCAAATGTCAATGTGGATATACAATATTATAGGCACTTAAAATACCATTCTGGCGGTAAAACATTCAACAGACTGGATGTAATTTATTACAATGACAACTAAAAACTTTTCCCACTGTCCTTAACTCTACATGTAAAAGTTTTTATAATTGTCAAACCAAAGTGTAATGAGTTATGATATGAAGTAATAATACATAAACAGCATTTTCTCCTCATGGGAACAGCTAAAGGTAATGCAACTGTGCACATAGAGGTCAGACTCTGACACAGTTTTACCAGCTCTACACTTTAGTTGCTGTTTAATGAAACATTCTGACATTCTGCACCTCATTCACCACATGACTCAGCAAAATTGTGCATCACTGCACTCATCTGATAAAGCATTTTATTTACAGTATTTGGGACTCATTGTCCCACCATAGTATTTCTAGATCAATACCACGTGTGTGGAAATTGCAGTTAGACATGGCTTCAAAGCTAACAACACCACAAGTTGTTACTCATCTACTCAGCAGGCATATTTTTTTGAATGACATGCAGTGACATTTAGTAAAGCCCACCTATGTTGTCAATTTAGACTCCCTGATTAATCTCAAATACCACCCACGGCTACTAGTTTCAGAGCAGTGGGCAGGTGTGATAGACATAGAGAGGGTAAGCTAAAATGGCAAAGGGTTACTTGAGTTGCTCTAGACTTCCTGCCTTGACTCAGTAGAGCATATGCCCCCGGCCACATGAAACATTTGTCAAGCTGCGGCTTTACAGTGTCCTACCCACAGCTTTTAAAGGGGAAACTGAATCATATCTCAACATGCAGGGTCTATATATGAGAGACATGGTCTATTTGTGTAATGTTAAGAGAAACGATGGCCAGGACTTAGTAGATTCAAATGTTTGTAATATTACTTGTGACCCTAATGGAAAAAGCAGTGCAAGTTCTCCCTTACTGCATTTTAAAAAGTCGCATTTATGCTGTTTTTTAAACCACTAAATAGACCTGTTGATAAAATCGATTGGCAGTTTTGCAGGTTGAACCATGTTGCATCGTTTTACAGTGAGCTTAGTTGACTCCAGTCTTACAGGATGACTGGCATGAGCTCCAGTTTCTGTTTGTTTTCCAGGTAGGTTATAACCTCAGGGCACATAGTGTTTCTTGTCTCGCCTTTGCCATGACTATTGGGAAGACCTCACCAGAGAACTCCACCCCCAGATCAATTCAGAGAAATGTCTCAGCATGTTTTACCTGCATGGTATGCAGCGTGTGTGTGTTTGTGTGTGTGTGTGTCTGAGTGTGGTTGACTAGGGGAGTGCAGACTGAGTCTGATTTTTGAGACTGCACACAGATATCTTGGGCACATCAAGCAGTTCTAATTGTAGTGGTTTAATTGTGGATTGAATTGCTTTTAATGATCTGGTTAAATAAGGAAGTATAAATAAATATAAAATCATTCACATATTTGTTGTTTGACAATTTTAAGCGAATTCTACATTCACAGATATATATATATAAAAAAACAACAGCCTTGTTTTGAATACACCTGTATTAACCTGACTGAATAGTAACAGTGTGGTTGTCACTTTGAACAGACCACACACAGTACATGTTTATAAAGGCCAGACAGCGCCCCCTACCGTCACACCTTCTCAACTACAACAAGCTGTTACAAGGTTCATGCCATCATTAACACACTATTGCATCAGTACACAAGCGGATGACATGGTTCATATAATAATATGGGTGAAAATCATGTTTTTTTTCCTCCGCTGTTTATTAAAAATCCTACATTGGACATTCAACAATTTAACAAATGCAGCTATATGTATTTCTTTATACACAGAAAATGATACATTAAAATAAATAAAGTATGCAATAAACATATTTACATATCAGACAATTCCTTATATTGCATTTCTCTATATTAAAATAATATGCTGATCAGTGAGCACATTTCTGGGTCATAGCTCTAACAAGTTGATGCAAGATAAACACAATTATTACCAAAATAAAGATTTCAGGGGATCTGAATCACATTAGAAAGAGCACTTGGGTTTCCTCCGATTCCCCCAAAATCAAATGTAATTACTTGTTCATAAGAATACAGAGGAAATTAACAAACTCCCTCTTTACACTGGTTAATAAAACATATATGGAATTATGGAGTACATGCCAGTAGAGCATCTAAAACTGTGATGTGTTATTCTAATTTAAGATACACGACATTGTGTGTAAATAAAGGAATGTGTTTGTGTGTGTACCGCAGTGCAGCATGAATTTAAAACTTCTTGACATTAAAAGATGTTTTGCCATTACCACATACACATGATCAACACATTGGTACATACCTACTGTATGTTTTGATGCACTGAAACTCTTCTCAGTTTGCAGCAAACATGCTATTACAGTGCACTGCAGCTTAAAACTCGGCTCACCACATCCTTAATTATTTAACTATGCAAATTTGCAGTTCATCATTTCACAACCAATGGAAACACCTGCTCACATCTGCATTTTTAGGCAGCCGAACAAGAAGGTTTTCTGGCTGCATTGTGAGCACGCTGCAGTGCATTTGCCGGTACAGACAGCATACTGGTCTACAGTAGAACAGGCTGGTGATGATGCATTGTGCCCCGACCACTGGGGGATTTCCATCAGGATGTCACAGGCCGTCCATCATGGCCAGAAGGTCGTCTCCTTTGCTGCTGGCGCTGGGAGATGGATCCCCAGACTCTGTGAACTCCCCCATGATCTTGGCCAGCTCTGCGTTGGCCTGCTGGTCCTGGAAGACAATGTTATCCACCAATCACAGTGGTCATCACAGGGACTTACACCTCGTTACAGTAAATCTTGTTAGTCTGGTAAAGCTAGTCTCTGATTATTGACTTTTTATCCTTAAGCCTGTCATTGTGATCAGTAAAATTCAGAGTCCAATGATAAGGGGTTGCTTATCAAGTGTAGAAGACAACCATAGTTGTCAAAGGTTGGGGGAGTGCAGACTATGCCAAAAATTAGCTTTTTAGTTAAAGGGGTGCAAGACAACATTGACCACACTGAGAGCTGTCCCAGACACTACATTAGTTTTGATTCATGATTACCAAAAACAAGAAGCGCTTGTTGGGGCACCCTTGAGACAAGTCTCAGATGGGAGGAGAAGATTATCCAATAGGAGCGTCTGTGGAAGACGGCGGCGCCAAAAAGCCGAAAAAACAGAGCAAACAAGGCTACAAAGAGGGTAAAAATAGGAACTAAAGCTCGTAAGATAGAGCGGACACTGACATCTTACTTTTGTTTTTGTCAACTATTGTGAACATTAGTTCATGTTGCAGATCTCTCCAACTGTAGTAAACTCGTTGTCAATACATTTCACCTGGGATCAGCTGTGTAGTTTGTGCACCCTGACGTCACATGACAACAGTCAGTGGCAAAATAATGTCTTGTGGTTTGAGCAAAACAGCAACTCTGACATTTTCAATGTCTTGTAGTCTGCACCTGTCCTTAGATGACACACAGATGCACAGTCAGACCATTTGTCACTAAGTGTGCAGTTAATTTTTGGCTTTCCATTAAAGAAATACCGGGACATCCAGTTCCGACTGAAAAAAAACACTTTGAGAAGACGGATAACAAAGATTTACCTTTGTTGCTTGGATTTTTATGACTCCATATGAAAGCTCGTCTGGTCTTGATATGAGTGCCTCTCTATGGTAAAGGAAGTTGCAATGTTAGCTTTGAGTAATCACCACAAATTAAATGTTTTTTTCTAACACCATGTATGCAGCAGTTTCATTTGATCAAGTGCTGCACAAACACAAACAAGGTGACTCACTCTTCTTCCTCATCAGTGGCAAAGAGGTTGACTCTGAAGCCGCTGTCTGCATTCCCCCCTGGTTTCTGAACCTCCAGCCCTCCCATTAACTTGGCCAACAGATTCAGCTCCTCTTTAGCCAGAGGGTTGGGAGCAGCGTTGACCTGTTGACACACAATGGCTCATTAACATTTGGACCAGGGTCACTCTGCCAGATTCCTGTGCATGCGTTATTTACTGTGGAAACAGAGTCTCCAACATCTTGCTTCAGTGCATGACATTTTCTGTGCAAGTAAAATCATAAATATTTGCAGTGCTGAGAGTGAAGCTGTTTCACCTTAGTGTGCTGAGCAGAATTCTTAGACGTTCCAGACATGTGGGTTTCCACAGGCCGGCTTACACTGTACCTGAATTAAGAGATTTTTTAAAAAAGAAGAAAGAGAATAAATACTTACAACCATGCAACATAGTGCCAGAGATATCCTGCACAAGTCAAGTTTTATTTATAATTTACATGTGTGATTTGTTGCAGTAGGTCAGACATACTGACACACCATCATGGCATAAAGTCAGATGACATAATGAGGTTTACGGGCTTTCTGGTTCAGTCTGATGTTATACTTTTTTAGTAACGGGTGGAAAGTCCCTGTCCCAGTGCTCACAGTGTAATCTAATGAAACCATTTGACATCAAACAACTTAAGTTTAAATACCTATGATTCCCCAAAAGTCACTTGAACTCATCTGTCATCTTTTCTAAACAGACTCTAAACATGAAATTCAGTTGCCAGTGACTTAGTATTTATATACAGTATATTTCATGATCATGATATTAGAAAATCATCAACAGCCAACTTCAATTATGGTTGTATAATTACAGTACCACCAAGTCACGTTCATGTAAATCTTTTGTACGTTGCAGAGTCTTACATATTTGTGCCTAGTTTAGTGACTCTGTCTCCAAACATCTCAAAGGATCCTTCCCGCAGAGCAGCAGTGTAGTTTCCTCCGTTAGCGAACTGCAGCCTTGTCGTCTCTTCACCTGTACAGCTAAACATCCTAGAATTACCAGATGCAAAATACAAAATATTATTGACACTCAACACTCTTTGTTTCTATGCACAGCAACACCAGATTGGTGTTTTCTCCACAAAGCCTAATTTGGTCTGACTGAGACGTATGTTGCTTTGAATACACTCTTATAGCTCAAGTGTTCTACATGTGAGCTATTGTTTCTTCATATGTTTTCAATGTTTCACAGCGCACATACAATCCTTCAGTAATTTGATCCAAGCTAAACATGTGACACATCTAAAATTAGCCCGCAAATGCTTGTTCAACAAAACCTCTGTAATGCAATTAGCTGCCGAAAGTCCTGCTTTACTTAAGATCACAGTGCCTGGGTAAGACCAGCAAACATATGAAAGACCAAATGGGTAAACATTAGAGATCATCCAAAAAAAAAAGACCAAAGGTGAGTGAAAACAACTGTACATTGTGTTACCTTATCAGGCCAGGGACTAGTGTTCCATACGGCACGGGCCCACTGGTGGGAAGCACAAAGCGGCCGTTGGAGTTCTGCACTTTGTCTTTAAGGAAAATAGACACCTGGCATAGAAGAATACAGAGACAGGCTTGTAAGGAAAATAAAACACAAATGAAAAAGATAATATAATTTCTTCTAGCCAATGAAGACAAATTTGAATATCAAACTTACTCTTATATGCATGTCTTGGAAGAAGATGAGGAGAGTTTGTCTGATCAGCTGGAAGTCACCACTAGACAAGGGTGTATACATCTTAAAAATATAAATAAATAAATAAATAAATAAATAAATAAATAAATAAAATGAATGAAAAATAACTTTAACTTTTTTTTTTAAAAATAACTTTGATAAAACACATCTACTGTGGTCCCTCTGATAAATTAGCAGCGCAATGTGTGCAGTGATTCTGTAGATATTATATCTGTAATTGTTGTGTCAATTGTTTGATATTATGACAGAATAACGTATTCCTTGCATCATTCCATATATATTAAACCAGAGAAGTCAAGTAAAACATTGCGTATCCATGTTTTAAATAAGTCACGGCATAAATTGCTTCCAATAAATGCCTCTATTGCAGTCAGTGTGAAGTTGAATTGGATGTTTTTGTTCTTGCTTTGACCGGTCTGCTGTGTGAACCTTCATACCAACTTGCTCATAAGACTATGACACCTTCACCACTGACTGATGTGTTTCCTCTTTGGTCATATAAGATGTACAACTTGGGAGTTTTTTAAACCCCGTTTGAGGAACAATAATGACTCATATTTATCATCAGTTACGATCCTGGGAAGTCAGCTCTATACTCTACAGCTGACTATGTGTGACTAAACAAAAAGAAGATGTTTACATCTGAGGTTCTGTCCCTTTTCTCTTCTGTCTTGGTGTACTTAGCCATGCTTTTAACCAAACTTAGTTACTTAGTTACTTAGTACCACCAAAAGCTCAAGAGCACACTTCAGGAAATCCCAACAACTCACGTGCAACTTCGCTACCCATTCCTGTACATATGTGAAGCAAGCGAAGGGATGTGTCATACCTCTACGAGCTGTTGGTACGTTTCGTCAACCTGGCTGAGAATGCTGGGAGTGTCTTTCACAAAGTCTTTGATCGCATCCATGTGGTTGAAAGAGACGAGCAGGATGTCCTTGGGTCGGGGACAGAGAAGCACCTGGTACTTGAAAGCCATGGTCATCAAGTCATAGAGCTGTAAGGAGGGAGACGTGCATGACTCCACTGACACATCCAGAAGAATAAAATACATGCTAATGTTATATAATAAACAGCAGAGGGAGCCATATACAGCAGTATATGGCATACAAGATGATGAGTGGTAAACTTTGAGTACTAAAGTGAAATTCAAAATTAGAATTAAAAAAAAAAAAGACGTGGGGCATACAACACGGTATACAGCTGTACAAGAGGGCTACATCTGGATACATGATGACTTACCTTGTCCATGCTAGCTTGATTGAGTCTCATTATAGAGGCATGGGCCAGTCTGTCAAACACAGTCCTCAGGGCCTTTTTGGAGTAAAGCTCCTGCGGCTTGAAAAGCTCTTCAAGGAACTTTTTGTTGAACATTGTGGTGATGATGTCATTCATAACTAATCAGGCAAACAGTACAACAGAAAGAGTGCACAAATAGTTAAATGGGGTTAGACAAAATGCACTTTCCACACTGTAGACTCAGAAGCAGGCAGATGAGCATTCTATACTACGTCGGGCAAAACCATCTCATCCAAAGCCTAACCCGAAAGCCCTAATAAAGCAGCAGCGGTGAAAGCCATCAAGTAGTCGAGTAGCATCTAAATAGCTAGGTTTGACATTGTTTCATGTTTGAACATAACCCATTTTTTTTTTATCTGCTTCGATTAGTTCTACCAATCACTTTTGCAATTGGCAAAAGGGATTTTTGCAATGTTGTGACTTTCAGAAGTCAAACCTATTAGGTAACTTCACCTTCTTCCCCAACATTTTAAAAGCTTTTTACCAGCTCAAGGGTGAGGCAAATATACTTTCTTAACACTGCGAGACTATGTGGTATTTTCTGGTACTTACCCACAAGGAAGCCACAGTTCACATACAAAAAAAGGAGCTGTGAAAAATGAGACACTGCTCACAGCAAAGGCATGAAGTGTGGTGACCCCAGATAAGATTTTTGGTATTTGCAGAAAAACAAATGCAATGCATTTTGTTTTGCGTTAACTAGGAGGATGTTGTGTCATATGTGGTATATGGGCCTATTTGGTAGCTTGAAATGCTCTTTCATTTGACATTCGACTCCAGGGCATGAGCATCTGAGTAACCTAAACACATACATGATGTACCTGGGTGCAGAGACAACACCAGAACATTTGTTGCTTAGTTGTTCAAGCTACTTCAAGGAACTTTCTTGTGTTTTTGTTAAGTCTGGAAAAAAGATGATTATGAAAGAAGTCAAACTTTGTTTTGGTGTTGCACTGTTCCACCAGACTACACAGCAGCTTCTTTACTAAGGCTGTGAGACCCCTCAGTACATCCACAGCACTGTTTTTTTTTTACTTTATGACTTACATTGGTGTAGTTTGAAATAACGACATTATACAGAAATAGCCAATCTTCTGGCCGATGGTCATTCATAACAAGTTGAAAGTTCCTTGCAGTACTTTTTTAAATATATGCATATGTGTCTTCTGTCTATGTATGAAATCCTATTGTTTATTTAGCATGTTGCTCCAGTCTAGGCCAAAGCAGAGCAAGGAGCTACTAATGCATCAGTGAAAAGCTCCATAGTGATACCTCTCCTTCTGTCCTCGTCTATCCAGCCAGCTATGGTGCAAACATTATGAATTGAAAGGAGATATATAAATGACATATTGTTCTCATAACCATATTTGATTAGATGAAATAATGAGACATGACCAATGAAAAAAAATATATCCCTCTCCCCTCCTCTGCATTTACAATGTGGCTGTGCACCATCTAATGTCATTTTGTGGTAGTCAGGCTTGAGATGATAGTCAGGCTATCTTTTATTCCCTGTTTTAGAACAGTAGCCCATTTATTGACAATGGAGCATTGGAATTTCCAAATTGAAAAATGTAACTACAAACCAAACTGTTATGTTGGTGACTTGTGATTTTACAAAAAAAAACAGCCAATTGACCAATACATCATACTCTTCACAGCATAGTAAACGGAAGACACGACCGAGATGGGAGTGCATTCATCGCAGTGTACGTGAACACGAACGTTTTACTGCAGGGTGACATTTGTGTTGTTGTCTGAATAGCTGCTAAGCTAAGTTAGCTAACCTTTCTTAGCTTTGTCAGCGGGGATATTCTGAGCTCGAAGCCGCTGGTCCAGGATGTAAAGCATCTCTCCGCCGAGGTTGATGAACAGCAGAGGCAGAGTCCTTGAAGACATGGTGGGTTTTGGACGGTTGAATCCCTCCAGAAAACGTAGGCAGCTAGCGAATTTAGCTAGCTCAGAGTGCTTGCCGACAGGGGGTCTGACTGTTTGGTAAAGCCTCTTGTGGTTGCCAGGCCACGAAACGAACGGCCAATCAGAGGGCTGTACATTATGACGTACAGGAAGGAGGAGGGGTCGGGCAGAGGTGATACTTTCAGTTTAAAGGGGCGATATGTGGTTTTGGGGAAGACATTTTATTAAGGCGAGAAAGATCTGACTATTTATGACTAAACAAACAAAATAAACAAACTCTAAATTTTCATGACAGAATTAACTGAATAAACAAACTGACCCTAAAGGAAAACACAATGTCATACTGTTTTACTTTGCTTAATTTTGGCGGACCCTGCCACCTTTCTAGCCTCAGAGTATATCCACTCAAATAATCCACACAGGATACATAAAACAGTTGAAATGCAGTTTATTTACAAAATGCAGATAAGTGTCGAAGGTTACTAGGGTACATATAATGCTACATGCAAAATCACATTTGATATAACGAATTGCATAATTAGCTAGCTATTCTTTTCTTTGCTGTCTGCATAAAAGGTAGGCCTGCTACAGGAATAAACAAATAACTTCCAGACATCATCAACAAAAGGAAAATGCTGTATGGGCCAGAATTCTTCCTGTCTTGTTACGGTGTAATTTCTCCATTCCTGACACGGACTTCTCGGGCCATCCTGCACGTTTCACAAAGCCCGCAACAAAAGGTCATCAAGGCGTCATTTATTATTGTTCCCTATGGGTAAAAGATTGCAACAAAATCAGAACATTGAACACTGATGGATGAGGAAATGTGCTGCAGTTAGGGGTTTCTCAACTACAGCAACACCCAACACTTCCTATGTTCATGAAATCTCTCTTTCATAAGAGTCAAGTTATTGAAAAACATGTCAGTCTTCCCGTGTGAGACTGAATCAACTTCAGATGTTGCATCTAAAAAAGAATGAGAAAGGGTACACCAAAGAGTTTAGGAATATGCTATTAGGACACTAGCAGCTCACCTGAATACCATAGGTCAGTCTCATATGAGTCCTCACGGCTGTCATGCCTCCTGGCAAACAACCCAAACAGCAGTTTTCTCCATATTTACTTGCTGTGTAGCAGCTCAATGCAAACGGACAGAAAAAACCAAGAGCACCTGCACAAGAGAGGAGTATTATTTCACTGTGAACATTTGAAAGAGAAAAAAATGAAAAAACTTTAAAGTGCAAAAACGTATAATTTCAAATTAAGGCCTAATGAACGACACTCACAGACAAAGATATCACTGCAGCAGGAGCACAGGCCGGTGCTCCACTCTCCTGTTTGGACATTTGTCCCATAGCCGCCTGCGCCTGGTTGATGGGTGACCACTGGGTTCGACATTTTGAATTACTGGATCTGCTTGTTTTTTGATTTAGCCGCCTTGTTAATGAACCGTTCAGCTGTGGAAAAGCAGAAAAAATAGAAAGAAATTGATCTTTCTGCCACAATTTTTTTCACATTTTGTCACATGTACTTGAATGTGATGCTTCGGATTTCCTGTGTAGGAAATGTCACAGTTTTACTTTCCATAGAGTCATTCAGAGGTTGGACTAAAATATTCCAGCGCTCTCCATTGGAGAATATTTCTAAAACACAACATTACAGTTCTTCATACAGCCCGATTATCATTCATGAATCACCCTTGGAAAGCATGTTATTTGACCGACTTTACAAGGACTTATTCATTGACAAAGAAGAAGACATAAAAACAAGAGCTTTGAGAGATTTGTGATCTACAAGCTGATTAACTGATAACTTTTAATCAGAAATGCACTTGTATTTTAAGAATATCGCCTCTCCACACGATCGGTGAAACACCTATCAGTGTTGCTCAGAAAATACTTTTTGTCCAGGTGCACGTGTTCCAAAATCGTCAAACTAGACTTGGAAAAATTAAATTGAAAAAGAATGCCAGTTTGGAATTTTACTTTTTTAGGTATTTTTGTCTGTATATAGTCTACAGTCACTTAGGACAACACTAGACCACAAAACCAGTATATAAAAGTAAGTAAATGTGGCTGAAAGGTCACCATAGCATGTATGGATGGTCAGACCATGAACATACTGTAAGCTTTTGTAACCGTCTATATATGCAACATGTAAACTTTTTATATGCAAAGACTTTGGAGGTATTACTTCACCTGAAGTACAAAAGAGCGCGTGAAGTTATCTTGTATCAGTGCTGTCAAAACAAGTTTATCCTGAATGCACAACTTTTATAAAACACAAAATACGAACGTTTTGCAAAATATATTTTAAGAGCAGTATCAGAGTAACAATCTTGTAACTGAATGTTGAAGTTAACCTTCTGTGAGAGGAGGAAAAAAAAAAGCTGTCACACTTACCAGAAGAGTCTGTCAGTGTGCTCTCCTCCTGATCAGAGCGACAAGCTGCACACCACACAGGAAGCCGTGACGAGCATGAGCTGTACAACACTGGTTTGCCAACAGACTGCTGTTTCTGAGGATGACAAAGATCTGCGACGATTCACTGACAAACTTCAGACCATTAACGAGAACCGGTACCTTGATTTGATGCTGATAGTGGGTTTGATCTCTGACAGCTTTAGATCCGTGCATACATGTATACTGTTGTTGGAGGCGAAGGCTTCCTTTTTAAATTGCTTCCCCCCTATCTCGTATTAGATCAGCACAGTTCAAAGGAGCTTGCGCAACAGTTGTCTGAATATTCTTCTAGACAACGCTTTCATAGAACAGCCACAAGTGCACCGTGCCTCTTTTGTCCCACAGCTTGACACAGTTTTTAATTAACCGACATGTCACCGCTGTTTGTAAAATGAAGAGTGGATGTACACAAGAGTTGAACAAATGCAGAACCTCATGAGGCAGCAGACTTGTTATCTGATTGCGGGAAACAAAGTGTTCATATGAATGTTCCCTGGGCTGTTTTTGTTAGTTTTCAGAGAACCAGGTGATAAATAACCTAAAATATTCATGTAAATTCATTAGATGAGATATAGGTTTATTGAAATGAAAAGTTGTTTACGTGGCTCATCACTGGGGCCACAGATTACGATGATGCTTTACTGGATCTCTCGTTTTTCACATTGCAATATAATGCAGCTCCCCCACCTGTACAGCCTCTGAAAATCATCTGATTTATAAACACCTCTCTGGCAGTCAATTAAAATATGAACAAGGAGAAGAACTCCCACACAAGTGTATCACCTATTCATCTGAACACAGCCTCCGGGCCTGTCAAACATCCAGCGTCGTAAATCACATTAATATTTCAGCATGAAGTGAGACACCTTCCTCCAACACACCTGTCGCAAATTCATTTTTTTCAAGAAGTCAACAAAAATGTAACTTCATAAGACTCTCAAATGTCTTTGCAGTGGACTCGTCAGATTGTGCAGATGTTCATGCTATCGTTTCTTTTTTTTCCACAAACACTTGAGCCAATCAAATAGCGCTCAATCATGTCGCAATATCACCAGACACTACCAAAGATAATGAAGAGTGTTGGTATAATAGGAATTTCTGCACAAAGCAGTACAGAAACAGTCTAGTCCTGGTATTGAAACTGCTTAAAATGCAACATTATGCAATAGCTCGCTGTGACTGTTTGATGAGATCGATAAATTATTTAGCGTCACAAAATGTGCCTCCGACTGCTGATGGAAAAATACCAGTTCTGACATCATGGCCAGATTCACAACTTTGTGGACATGCTAAGCCCACAGAGAGCAGAGCAGCAGCGGTTTCCTGCCACAAGAGTCACTCTTGTCAGTCTTTCAAGCCGCAGCCCATCATGGACAACTCAGCCATTTGGCTTTTCTGTGTCCTAATCATCTGGTAATGTGAGTTTTCTTATTTCAGTTAATACCTTAGACAAGTGATATCAATGGTCACCCAAGACGTTCTGTGCAGATAAATCTTCGAAACATCAACAAGTAAGTCTTATATTTCAGCAAAAATAACATTCCAAAGTCCATGTGAATACAACTTTCTGACACATTTTATTTCCATTAACTTCAGACATCAACTTGAAAGCAAAAGCAAACAATGTTGCACCATGGCAACACAAGAAAAAAGGAAAATAGCTGTTTGTCCACATGCCCCATCACATCATCTGAAGGTGTAACAGTGAAGGTGTCAGTTAAGACAGGCATCTGGGATCACTTGCTGTAATGTAAGATACAGTTTATTATCTTTAATTTGTCTCAACCGGTTTTTGTCTCTGCTGCCTCGGCCAAGCTTTGCTTCATCTTCAGCCTCTGCTCTGCTTTCTGCTTCTGCACTTCTTTGAAGACCTGTGAAAACACATAAGTCACTGCGTGTCAGTGGAGGCACAGAAATCACACCTTCACCATGTTAGTCAGTTAGTCACTTTTACCTACAGCAAGCCTGAGAAATGATCTCAGACACCGCATGACCTACAGCTTCACTAGTGTGGAATCATTTTCTTGTAAAAGGTCTTTTGATATGAATCTCAAATTAATACCATTATTATACACTGCCAATAAAAAAGCAGTGTAAGTTTTTATACTTACAAATATGAAAAGAAATAGAATAATGTGGTAATTTGTTTGCTACCTTAATACAGAAGGCCTTCTTGGCCAGCCAGCGCCGAGTGGCCCGTCTGTAGTACTCTGGAGGGAAGGTGTAGGTGATGCCCAGCTGCTCGCACACCTTCTCAAAGGCGTCATAGCGAACCAGCCTCAGGTTTTTCAAAAGCTTTTTCCTTTGGTCAATGGCCATCAGCATTCGCCTCTTGTTAGCTTTGTCCTGACATGAGAAAAAAAACACATAAAAGAATGGAATTGGCCTACAGATGTGAGATGTTAAAGCCCAGTTTATACACCAGTCAGGCTTATTATGAAAAAGCTTCAACAGTTGCAACCTCTACTTCGTATCTATGTCAATTTTAGCAAAAATGATCGAAGTATGATGTAACATGGAAATTTCCGACCATGTCTGTGACTACGCATGTTCTCATTTCATGTGGGGGAGTAACACAGGATATCCTGTAGCACACACATACCTCACACCAGAGGAAGGCATAGAGGAAATGCGGGGAGACGTAATCATACATGAAATATCGAGTGTTGCAAATCGACTGGCCTATGACTCGACACGTCATCTAAGATTGTAATATAAAACCTGTCTAGAGAAGTACGAAGCCTTCCTGTTCAGCTAGCGAGGGGGAACAATGTCAGTCACCTTGTGATGTTTTAGCAAGTGCTCCTGAAGGTTGCGGATTCTTGTAGTCAACACGGCCACTGAAAAAAAGAAGACAACATTGATATACGCTGCATCTAATCTTTGTGGGCCAGTGAAAACATTATGTGCAGCATTAAAATACAGCAGCTCACCCTGGACTTCCACTGAGCTGTGGTCGTTCTCATCCCTCTGGACTTTAGCGATCAGCTGTTCCTTTTTCAGCCGTAGCTTTTCACTCTGACATGAACAGAGAGTAATAAATAATAATACTAGTTATGACTCAGCTTTCTGAAAGTGGCATGACAGTGTACATTTGAACAACCGCAATCATAATCATCAAAAGTATTGGTTAAAAAAGAAAGCAGACATGAAAAGGTGATCGGTGGAGCCCCGCGAACTCACATGACTCGCCAACTCCAACGAAAGAAGTCTTTTGACAACATCGTCTGTCCTATTAACACAAAATATACTTCTGTTAGATGAGTAAATCTATGAATGCAGTAATTTTTTTTAATAGTCATTTCTTGTATAGGGCTGTATATATGTATGTTTACGTTTGAGCGAGGGGTACAGCTGCGTAATCCATCTTGAGTGCTGTTGAAGGAAGGTCACTCAGCTGGCTCACAGGGCCTGGAAGAAACACAATGTTTGGATGAAGAGAAAAATAAAAAAAATAATTAAATAAAATTTAAACAAAATCACTAAATATGTCTTGGTGACAACGCAGCTTCATCACACACCTGTCTTCTTTGTCTTTGCACCCCGGGCATAATGTCTCACTGGTGGTGGAACAGCGAAACTTCCAGCAACTGAGAAGAGAGAGGAAAAATGTCTTGACGTGTTTCGTGAGTGGACACAAAAACCCCCCAAAACAATTAGAACACAGAGATGGTAGCTATCACAGCGGTGACCTAATGTTGATGACAAAGCAAACATCACATTTCGACACACAACAGACTGGCTCGACCAAGGATAAGTGGTTGCAGTGAAGTATATGGAAACATGATGGTGAAGTCACTACAGGACTGAATCAAGACATCCGTCACAGTTTTGAGAAATGGATGTGGTGACCTTCTCTAAGCTGGTTTGTATGTCAAGATGTTTCACAGGGAAATCTTTGGCCCACAAATGACACCACTGACACAATGAGGCCAAAACTTTTCTGATCAATATAACTTTGAAATCAGAGACACCCAAAGGTAGCGGTTGATTAAGTGGTGAATCTGTAATGATACTGACTACCATCTCATTTAGAGCTGCAAGAATTAGTCTGTGGCTTGGAGAGTCGATCAAAGGAAAATTGCCAACTACTTTGATAACTGATGACTCATTTAAGTCATCAAAATGTCAAATATCCACTGGTTACAGCTTCTTCAATGTAAGGATGTGCTGCTTTTCTTAGTCATATATGTTAGTAAATAAAATGTATTTGGGGTCTGGACTGTTGATTTGACAAAAGAAGCAATCTGAGAATGGCCTTGAAAGTTCTCAGGGGCATTTTTCACAGCTGTTTGACATTTTTTAGTGGGGAAACTCTCTCATGGAAAGTGCTCAGTTGCAGACGTGTTGGAAAGTGCCACTGCAGGACAGAGAAATCACAATTTATTAATTCCACTGAAAACATCAGTGGAATCAGTAAATTGAATTAATTAAATCGAATCTCAAGACTGCAGTGGCACTTTCCAACACACCCGCAACAGAGTTAGTTTAATGTGTGAATATCTTCTTTGACTGACATGTTACAGATTAAATCAAACGGTTAATCATGAAAATAATCAGCCGAATAATCGCAACATGATATCGTCATGTCGTTACATTTTGGACTTCTAACCCAGAAACACGACATCACCACACTGAACAATGTGTTCATGAGGCTTTTGAGAACTTTCTTTGGACAGAAACCTCACTTAGTTCTGATCAGAAGTGAGGTCCGAAACATTGGCAGTAAATGTTATTTGTTAGCACCATTGGGATGCTTCGTCGTCTCCACAACTGCACGTGGAACTAATCTACTCTGTTATGTGAGAAGAAACAACAAACGAAAGTTTAAGCTGCATGACTGAAGAGCACAGCCAACATAATCTGTGACATAGATGTTCCAGTTAAAAACACAACTATTGATATGTGAGATTGTGAGTCGATTGTGGTTTTCAGTATCAGCATCATCAAAACAACAAATGATGTCGTTTCCTTAAAAGCTCCTTGTAACTTTTTATATTTCCAGTGATTTACTGTCTATCAGCTTGTACTGTTTATTTATTTTAATTTCCTAGCAAGTTTAGACTGTAGTCCCGACAGATATCGGGCTAAAAGCCATTTAATCACAGACATTTTATTCATAATTTCCAAGCATTCGTCAAAAGTTGAGGAGAGAAGGCAAGAAGAAGTCAACTGATTCCAAGGCGGGCCTGTTGATAAAGAGGTGATGTTTTTGCGGTTGTTAGTGAGCTGAGAAAAGGATGCAGCAGTGTGAAAACAAGTTATCACCTAGACTTGTTGGGGGGGTGAATGCAAAGCTGCTCTAGATGCTCCCGATACGAGATGAGATGTTGCATCAAATTGAACAGACAAAGATATTCTCAGAAACTACTAGTCAAGTTGAAACAAGCAAACCTCCTTCAGAGATGGGTTATATTGGGTTAAAGGTATTAATCTACCTGAGTTTGAGAATCTTTGTTGATCTGTTGCATGTAAAGCTCTTTATAACTCTGTTTTTAAAAGGTGCTACATACTAAACTCAAAATCGGTAAGGGAGACTGAGATATGGCAGCATATATACACATGTGCATGGATAAAGCGATAAAGGTCAGATGAAGTGTGTCACATTATTTTTGGGAACCAAAAATATCCACAAAACACAAAATATGAATAAAAATAAAAATGTCAGAGAATAAACAATCAAATGAAACACCAAAATATCCCATTAACCCTAACTAATTCTGAGTAGTGTAAATAAAGTCATTACTATTATCATCAAAACAATGGCCTTGTTGATGTAATGTTTGTAATAGTTGTTTAATTGTTTATTTTTTTTACCTTACTTTTTCTGTGATCAGTGTACTGCTAACCAAGCTAGCTGTCATGCTAGCCATCTGCTGCTAATGCTTTTGATTTACTGCCACTGAGTTTGCTGTCGACTCATGCTGTCACAGTTGCTTTCAGTATAAACTTCGGCTCCTTGTCTTCAGCCTTTACTGGAAGGGTGTTTAGCTCCTTTTATTACTTTTTGTCAACCCTCACTGGTATAAAATTAAGTCAGAATAAATAATACAGCTCCTTTTGGCTTTATGGAAATGAATGTAGGTGCTCCAACTCATAGAGCGTGACCAATAATACATTTTTGGGGCCGACATCATTATTAGTGAATATTCTGATATTGTTATACTGACAGATATACACTTTTTGCAGTGATCCCTCAGTAGTCGTTATCAAACACTTGTGGCAAAGACATGTAACGGAGACAGGTTATTTAAGTGTATTTTCTAAAATGACATTAGGGCGCTGAAACAGCTCTCTCACTGGGAATTTAAAGTTGAAATTACCTTAAGCCTCTTCACATTGGCACCTTTCTGACAACATCGACTCTAATTTCTGATATGCCAACCGCTATATCGCTCAGGCTCTACAAATAATAGGTGATAATTCTCTTTGATAAGTCTTTTCATATGATAGATATACTATGATGCCATTTTGTAGGCTAGGTTGTAAAGACTAAATTGTACTACACTATGGTTAACACTCTTATCGAATGAGACTTTTATAATGCTGGTAGGAGGTCTGTATCAGAGTCATTGGCTGTATTTGTTTAAGTGCCACATTTTCCAAGTCAGGAAAAGAAAATTGGCTTTCTGGATGCTAAAGGACTCATTATCCACAGTTATTATGCATAAATTAGATGATATTCAGACATTACTCTGTGTTTTCCTGAAACGTGTTAGCTAGCATGCAGCTCTCTGTCAACACTGTTGGCGTTAGCTAGCTAATGATGCTGTTGCTAGCAGTCAACAGACAGGCTTTGTTATTATATATATATTAATATTAGCCAGCTATTTTCTAAACACATCTGGCCAGCTATTTTGGGTTCTTCCAGTCGCGTCCACTTACCACAGCTAACTCTCGGTCCTGCTAGTAAAGCCGAGCTACATGCCCAGGGTTTCGCCGACAGAGCGGAGCACAGAGCGCCGCTTTCCCGCAAAACACCGGCCGACGTTTTCAGAACAGTTCGCAGAGCTATGTTTGCCAACATGGCTGTCAGAAGAGCTACCAAGACGGAAAATGAACTGCCTAAAAGAGATGAAAATGTGACAGATAATCACACTCGACCCCTACATGAGGCTCGCCATTTTGACTAGACCAAACTAGCTGAGCGAGGATGGGGGAGCAGTGTTTTTTTTCCCCCCTAGGCTGTGCTGACGATCCCAGAACACATCGATGGGATAAACTGCATGAGGACGAAAAGCAATAGAAAACCTGGCAGTGGATTGTTTGTGTTCACAACTGCTTTATTCTAATAACTAAATAAAAATATTTACTGTATCTGAGAGTATTTTTCAAAGTGTGGCTGAGGCAACAATAATTGAGGTTGGGTGGGATGTGCCTGAGTATATGAAAAAACTCAACTCATAGCAAGATGTCATTAAATCAAAAATACTCATTCAGTTATGATTTGTCAGTTAAACGTTAATAGGGACTCGATTTGAGACACTAATGTATACTGAGTATAATCTAATGAAAATCACAGTAGTATGAAGGGGACCTATTTTAATAAAAATTTAGTTTTTTTTTTTTTTTTAATCAAACATAAACTCCTGGAATTCAATTAATTTAGGCACTTGGCACAAAAATGATTATTTACTTCCTTCATCATATACATACACATGGATAAAGCAGTTGGTTTACAGTGAAAGTGAGTGAATAATTCTAATTAAATCAAGCGTCCATTCTTTGATTTGGTTTGCCAAAAAGTGTCTAACGCAAGTGATTTTACAAGCAATTGTTTAAAACTCGAAATTTGAAGTTCTGCTTCCATTTTAAATAATAAAGAACAACTTTTTTTGGAAAGCATACAAGTCAAATGCCAAATGTAGAGACTGTGGGAGACGACTGATATTTATTTGTCAAACAAAACAGTTCTGAGTTTGACCCCTTGGCATGAAAAATAATTATTTTTGAGAGAGTTCACAAATAATCTTCAACAATTTTTTTCTGTAGTTAAAATGTTTATTTAAAAGAGGTGACGTATCTACAAGGTGCGGTACATATAACAGAAAAGGCATGGGGCATCATAATCATTTCATATCAGACTGATTTTAGGATTGAATCTAGCATGTTTTTTTTACAGCTGTGCAGGATCAACTTCTTACAATTGGCTCAATAGAAAAGAAAATCAGATCTACATGAACATCTTTCAAGGCATTTACTCTTAAAATCAGCAAAGTACTTTTAGTCTTTTTCGTCATTCATGGATAATGCTCGGAGAAAAGGAAAGTCATCCCACAGAATGGGAGGGTCCGCCACTTTTTCCGGCACACAATCATGGCACGGCCCAAAAAAACATTGCTCCTTTGTCATCCCATCCGTTGCCATGTTCTGGTAGCACTTTGGAGTGAAGGATTCTTCAGACTCCAAGAGGGGCTGCGTGGACTCAGAGCGCAGGTACACGTGAGGTGTTTTAGCCGTAGGGCTGCTGCATGGACCGTTGAAGATCACAGTGGAGTAAGTGACGGAGTCGTTGTTGGAACCAGAGTAGCCAGGGGTGAAGGGTGAACCACAGATGGACTCTCCCAGGTCGCTCGTGTCCTCTGCATTGCTCAACCATGGGTCATCGTCCTCTTTACCTGGCTTCACAGGCAGGTCCAGGAAGCTGAGGTGGGACAGGTACATTGCATTGGGCTCCTCACTGTCTGAGCCAAGATGGGTATCCTGCAAAAGGAAAATAAATTAGGCATCAATGTTTTGAATTCGTAAATGACAATGTAGGGTTTTACCAATAATGATTATTAGTAAGGCCAATAAGCGATATTTTGAAATTTGGATTGTTTTTTTTTTCTAATATAATCTAAACAGATATTTATTGAAGGACAAGATCACCCAAAAATTTAAATCATTGAATCTGAATGGAAAGTCAGGGGAAGTTTTTGTAATCCACAAAAACCTTCTGCAGGGTGTAAATAACGTCTTTTCAAATTAATGTGGGATCTTGGGCTTTCTAGAGACTTGAGTTATGCCGGATGAGATGCATTGAGCCATTTTATGTTTTTTTCAGTTGTTTTATTGTCTTTTAAAACCAGCCCCCATTGATCTCCGTTGCTTAGGAGAATGCCAGAAAAGCTTTTTTCATGCTGCGAAGCTCAAGAAATGTTTTGTGGGCTGCGAAACTTAGATAATACACAGATAATGACCACATTTTCATCTGTGGGTGAACCTAACCTTTAACTACCGTAGCAAAGCTTGGCTAATATGTTCATCCAGCATCAGCACAAGACAGTACAAGTATAGCTTTCAGGTAGGAACGCTGGTTGTTTCTGCCCTCTGGTGGTCAGTAGTATTAGTAACTCCTGTCTATGCAGTCCTCACTCCTGTCTTTCCACACTGCATAGACTCCTGTCTATGCAGTGACAATAACAAATAAATATGGACACTCGTCTCACACTGTAACAAACTATATTGTAATGTGTACATTTATAAGATGATTGAGGCAGACAGTTTAAAGTAATGCAAATACAGTTACTTTTGAGAGGAGTAACAAGTAACTGATTACTCATTTTTACTTGCATAACACTGGTGATTTGATGCATTGTGGATATGGAAAATACTGATTATTGCAGCTGTGACTTAAAGGGGGTTATTGCATAAAAGCATTATATCTCCAACAGGTTAATTTTCCACACCTGTGTTGATTCTGATGTCCATCTCTTGATGCTGCTATTAGCCGGATCGGGAACAGCCGGCCAGAAACGCCCCTTCAGCCTGCAAAAATAAAATAAAAATGTTTTAAGAAAAAAGAAATACATCACAGTGTAGAGTGACGATGTGGCGATGATCTTACCGTCTGTGGTTCGAGAAACAAGCCATCACTGTGAAGATAATCAGCAACGACAGTGCAACACCAGAGGCTGTCACAATCATCACAACTGAAACCGCATCTAAGTAGAGAGAAACACGCACTCTGAACAAATTGCCTCCTGTGGGGAATACACACTTTGTTCATCCCTCTGTCTTGCTTCAAGAAAAGCTAAATGATGACACCAACCTAAAGGCTCGATTCCAAAATGAATCGTTGACCCGTTCAGGCTCCCACCAGATGTGCTAACCATCAAAAAAGCTTCATAAGGAGACTCAGTGCTGAGGTCTTTCAGGACCACCCTCCTCTCCTCTGGGTCGGCGTTCACAACTGAAGGGAAAAGCCAGACATCAGATGGCATCAAGTGCACAACAGATACATTTAAGAAAAGTTAATTTTCGGCCTTTTACTTACCGCTAAGGGGTCCATTTTCGTGCCGGTAGAAGACCTTGTAGTTCTGAATGATCCCGTTCCGCTGGTCTAGCGGCAGTTCATCCCAGGTGAGCTCAATGTGTGACCTCCAGGTCTTTTTAACTCGTATTTTTGGAACCATGGATGGCGCTTTAAAAGGAAATGCCATCGTGAGTGATTAATGCGACCATAGGGGGGCTATGATGCTCATAAAATTCCAGGGGTCTAAAATTACAGGTTGTTGTGTGCTGTACACACCATAAAGCCCCCCTGAGGCACATTTGAGGTTTGTGATATTGAGCTATAATAGTAAAAGTGACTTGACATGATGTGAGACCTTTAAGCCAGCAAATATGATTATTCATGTCTATCCACAAGAGGGCATTATTCCACCATGGATCAGCTGTTTCTGATAGATTGCACAATACATTTTTTCACCTGGGGCAAACTCTTTTCCCACTTCTTCAAAGTTAAGTCCCGAACTCTCACACCCCTGCCTGCTCTTTGTGCGATCCTCTTCATGTCTTTGGTGACTTACCCTTTTGTCTCGAGTAGGCATTAGCAGTCTGAGGAAGGCCTATCCCATCCTTAAACCTTGGATACACAGAGATCCCATAGGGCTTGTAGGGCTCAAAGCTGCCTATTGATGAGAGCGAAGAGGTTAGAATGTATCAGCGCCCGTAAGCTCCTAACAGTGTGTACAGGCAGGTCGTGAGCAGGAAAGAAGACGTTGCGTGAGAGGGAATTATCGTGGTAAGAGATGAAGTCAAATAAGAAGGGCACAGAGCTGAAAGCCTGCTTTACAAATACTATAAAGCATACCTGTGATAAGAAGGCTGGTCTGGTTTCTGGCTGTTATTTCAAACTGCGTGAGAGAGAGGTCTCTGTCTAACAGAGGTGTCCATTCCACCACAAAACCAGTGAGACCGGAAGAGTCCAGGCTGCCCCACCGGACCAGCAGGGATCTGTCATCATGAGGAATGGCGGAGACGTCTGAAATCGCCGCACGAGCTACAGACACAAGACACAACAGCAGGTTTTTTTTAAGCCGCAACCCCCCACAGGCCTGTCAGATGATCTCAGGTATCCCCTTCATCATAACACACACATGTTCCAGATGTGTTTATTTGAATTAATTTCAAACTAGATGTTATGTACACCAGCTATAAGGAACTTTTTACAGCTTATGACACAGTCTCAATTTAATACTGATGCCTCTTCTGACCTACAAAAGCAAACGAGACAATAAGCGAGATGACTAGTTATTTTAGGTATTCTTGCATGTTTGTGGGTTGGATTCTGACTTATTCTGATTGAATAAGGCATTAGATTAAAACAAATCTTTAATTGTGGATTGCTGAGGATAATGAGGATGAGAGAAAAACGAAGTTTACTTTTACTATAGGAGGCGGTGGTCTTTCTGTTTTCAGCGACAGGGGCCGCCAGAATCAACAATATGAAAGATCCTTGTTGCTGCTTTAAGTGGTAATCATTTAAAAGTGGATATAAAAGTGGAAGTTACATTTTTCTGTACAATTCAACTGCCAATTTAACTGTTTGGGAATGGCAAAAGCTGGAAACCACTCATCCATTACTTTTGTTGTTCTATTTCAACAGGTTATCTTTAACTTTTAATAATAATTTCAGTAAATCATCCATTACCTTCAGCAAACTATTTAATTTCCTCTGTTCTCTTGCTCTCTCTTGTTGCCACACACTTATTTGCAATTAAGACACATTAAAACAGCTAAATTGATTATTACAGCAAACTCAATATGGTGATATATTTCATCATTTATTTCGCTGGTTGATATCTGCATCCTTACCAGTAGATGCTGCGAAATTATACAAATTGGACCTTTAAGCTAGGTATGCACGATACAGATTTTTCTTCAGTCGATACCATTAACCGATAATTACCTATTTGTCATGGCCGATATCGATAATGTTACTGATGATTACACATTTTTGCATTTTAAAAAGAAGTTTCTAACCTGTAGTATATACACACACCTGATGCTAAGAAATCCTAAAACACAGTGAGCAGAAATGGATGATTTAATCTTGCTAGCTCGAGTAGATATCTTGTGTTAAAAGACATTTTCCCTCCACTGTGAAACATGTTTTGCAAATTAAAGTTGTGTTTTCTTCCTCTCAAACTGTAAAAAATGTCTATATGGCTCCACCCATTGTGCATTGCAAACCAGCTTTAGAGGAACATGCTGCCACCTGCTGTGCCGGAGCATCAACGCTGCACTTTTTTTAGGAAATTAAACTAATTTGGCTTCATATTATTGACACCATTTATTGCCTGTGATTTCACAGATACCAACACACGTTTCCCATTAATTTATCGAGCCAATACATATCGTTCATCCCACTCTTCGCACGATCACACCTGAGCCGTTTTCTAAACTAAGTAGGTTTAAACGTGTCAATTTTTACCTTTAGGTAAAAGAATCCGAACTTCAGTGGGGGTGGACCTCCCTGCCGCATTCACAGCACACAGATACACTTTATTTGCCCTCCTGGGAGCCTGGAAAGTACAGTAATTCTCCGTCGTAGAGCACACCTTCCCCTTTTCACCTGGCAGTTTTTTGGCCGAGACAATGTACGACACATTTCGGCTGTTGGCACGGAATTGATTTGATGGCTACAAAAAAAAAAAGTGAGAAGGTTGAACCTCACACACTCTCAACCAGAGTCGTATAAGAAGACACACCGGTCCGTGACAGGTGTCAAACAAGCGTGTGTGATGGGTGTTACCTTCCAAAACAAGTGTATGCCGAGTTGTTTTTGCAGGTGATTCTCTGATACCTTCATCCACCAGTCAAGACGTCCAGCGGGAGCTGAAGAGGAAGAGACAGCTGTCAGGTTGGCGGCTCGTCAGAGGCCTGCACTTTTCTGCTCAACCTTTAAAAAAATACAACTTTTCTATACGAGAGAGGTCTATGGATTCACTGTCAGAGCGTGCGGCAGAACTCAATACATCAATTCAGCCTGTGCTATAGAGCAAAGCAATGGGAGATGTAGAACATGACATTAGCATATATTGAAAAGACCAGGAAATGGAAGAAAAGGCAATAGATTGGAAAATGTTAGAGTGACTGATTGTGTCACTCTGAATTGATCTCAGCCCCACCGCTCTCCAAGGTGACTCCAGACTGGCTGCTGCTCCATTCACTCCAGGGGCTCTGATGGTATCTGACTCTAATCTGGGCCAGATACTGAGTCCCATGGAGTAGACGACACTGGTCCACAGGTTTGCTCGGTCTTATCCCGCTCACCAGGATCTAACACAAACCCACACAGATATGATCCCGGGCTCACAGACTACAATCTTTGAGCAGGTCATAATACTGTACAGTCGCTTATATCTGGAATGACGTGTACTCACTGGTCGGTCACTCCATTCGCTGCTGTCAGCAGTCCTAAGACGTACTTCCAGGTTCAGGCGGCAGCTACGCATCCAGGCCTGGTGCTGAGATAAGCGCCAGCTCAGTTTAAGGCAGCCGTTCTTTTTAGGCACCGCTTCGAACTTCGTAATTGCTGGTGGGTCGAATTTAGCTGAAATAAAAAAGCAGTAACTTGGATGTCATTATTTATTTATTTAGGTTTTTTCTAATCCTTGCAGGGAAAGTTCACCCAAGATTTAACTCCAGCTTTTGTTTGTCAGGTGTTGCCATTTTAGCAGCAGTTTTTTCTGAAAAATAATCACTCAGGGATCTTTGAAAACTCCAACACTTATTTTTAACAAGACTTAAAGCTGGTCTGAATGCATATATCATGAATACGCACTCTTCTTACCATCAGGACAAAAAAACCTAACATCTACATTTTTCTGTACATTGTTGAACAAAAAGGACAAAATATATGTTGCGAATTGGTAAAACGGTTTAAAAAAGTCTTTTTGTCATGCTGTGTATGTAGTTTTCTTTCACCCAGGTGGTTAAAATGATGACAATTCTAGAGATACCTTGAACACACCAGTAAGGTCTGTCGACAAGGTCTTGTGGGTTTTCAAAAGGTCGCAATATTTATGTGTTGAAAAGACTGATTCTGAGCTTTTTTTAAATGAAAGGAGATGGTGCTACGTGAGAGGGACACACTCTGGCCCTGTATATTATAAAATGATAATGGAAGGTTAGACTACAAAAGAGACTGCCCTAATGTTACCAATTTACACTTGCACTCCTGTAACACTGTCGGACTCATCGTGATTTTAAAAAAAAAAGATTTCATTTTGTGCACACATTATTACATGCCTACATTACCCACCATGCAAGGAAAGACCTCTGACCTCTGTCAGTGTAGCCCAGGGGTCACCAACATGGTGCCCGCGGGCACCTCCCAAGGACCACATGAATAGCCCTCAGGCCTGTTCTAAAAATTAATATTGAATATTGATATTGTCTGTTTCCCACCTTGTTCAGCCATTGTTGATAAATATTGTGAGAAATCATTAACGTGATCAGTGTCTTCACATAGATGAGTACCATTAATCATCAATAATCATATATAACTAAAGGCAAACTGAGCAACTTTGTCATTTCAGAAGAGTGTATCAAACTGTTAGCCCTTCGAATGACTCAGTACCCATGAAGTAGCTCTCAGTTTCAAAAAGGTTGGTGACCCCTGGTGTAGCCCATGTAGCTTTGAGATACTAGCCTTGAGCAGAGATGAGGAGCGGGTTACCTCAGCTACAACCAAAGCTGATTCAAGGGGGCATCATCTGAGGGAATGTATATGACTTCAAGGAGCTGACCGGTCATACTCCCCAAAACCAGTAAGCCGTTCCTTGTTAAGTTCAGGGCAATCAAAAAATCTTATTATATTGAGGAAAGTGGCTGCTCAGTTACATTTTAACGTAGGTTACTTGCTGTCCACGACCTTTTTGATTTCTCACCTGCACTGATGGGTTCCATGGTGATGGGTGCTGAGGTTGCTTCTCCGAGTTCATTCACCGCCTTCACGCATATTTTAATTTCTCCAAACAGGACAAAGTCAGAGCGAGAGATGGTATAGCGATGGACTCCCGGCAGCAGCTTGTAGGTGTGGCTCGCGTTTAGATCCCTGAAATGTTGAAATCATAACGTGGGAAACGCGGTTGCGAAACCTCAAAGACATATTTTGTAAATGACACTTTTGACCTTGGCTTTCTGGTAAGCAGTTTTTCAGTGTTTTCCTGGTAGAGCGGATTACCATATCTCGGTGTGGAGGGTGTACTCTGTGAGGAGGTGGGTCTCCTGCTGCCCCGGGTCCCAGCTGCAGGTCAGGGTGTTGGGGTAGGCGAGGTTTGTCTGACAGCTGAGGTTTTGTGGTGCCTCTGGTGGATCTACAGATGAAAGAAAAAAGTTGAAGAGGTTTTTTCGTGGAGTTGCTGAAAGTCGAAAGCGCTCTTTATTAATTTTTTACACCCATGTTTTTCCACTGGAGTTGCGAAGTCAGGTTCAAAGTTTCACCAGACCAGCGAGTGTGCATCATATGGAATTATTCTGCAGTGAGTGTCTCACACAGGCTTTGGGTTATGATTGAAATCTGTATGTATGTTGGGTTCAGTTTGTATTAAAGGGGCACTACGTAGTTTTGGAGAAGAAATTCAAACTCAAAATGATACTATTTACAATTTTAATGAGGTAATAATACAAACGTTTTGTTCTATAACTGAATAAACAAGCTGTTCTCAGAGGAAAATAACATCCCCAGAACACTGTTTGAAGCTATAAAAGTGGCAGGGTCCGCAAAAAATAAACAAAGTAAGAAACAGCATTGTCCTTTAAGGTCGGATTACTTATTTTAGTTATGAAAATGAAAAGAGTTTGCTTATTTAGTTTGTTAAGGTATGAAAGTCGGTTGATAATTCATTTTTCTCTTCTGATTGGAATTTGTTCCTCAAAACTACGTAGTGCAGTAACAAATACCTGAGAGAGAAACTTTAAAATATCTATCTTTACTTTTGATGTGTTTTCAATTAATATATTTGCAGTTTTGTTGAAAAAAGTTTCCCCAACGAACTGAATCAGCAAAGAAAATCTGGAAACCAAAAAAGTGCAGCTTCTCTCTCGATGTGATGTTTCAATCTACACTGCTTCGAAAACACGTATCCATCAACAGTATATGTTAAAATAGGCCAGATGTCTTAGATGGGTGGACAAAAAAAAGTGACCAGCACCTTTTTAAGTTAATCAAAATGTTCAGTAATGAAGTTTTATTTCCACATTTTGTTTGCGCAACCCAACACAATGAAAGTTCCTCTTTTCTCGAACATGTCATTGTTTTTCTGTTCTGGTTTGGACTGTTGGGACATAAAGGAGCCGTAAAGACAACCCTGATTTGATTTAAAAACATGCACGAGAGAGTTGAAATCCTTTCTCACATCCGGCTCTGATCTCCACTCCTGCTAAGACCTGAGCAGGAGAGGCCTGGACACAGCAGGTGAGGGACGCCCTGGTGTGATTGAAGCTCGGTATTACCACCTCGGACACCCTGCTGCTCTGATTGGCCGCGGGGCTGCTGGGGAGGAGGCGATCCTCGAGGCGCCACTCTATGTGGACGTCCTGTCCGATGAAAGCAGGGCAGTCCTCTCTGATGACACAGGTGGCCGTCACAGGTGACCCCAGGGGCACCACAGAGCCGGATGTTTGGACCTTTGCGCACGGCTGTATGTCGTCCTCTAACAATGAGAATAATATTCCAGTCATTTATAAATGATTACTAATGTAAAAAAAAAAAAAGCCTCGTGTTCTGTTTGGAAAGAATATCCAAGGCGAAAGGAAGAGAACTGTGCAATAACAATTGTCTTTATAAGGTATTTTTCATTTGAGATTTGCTATTTCCTGGCTCACCATTTCTGGCTCCATTCACGAGCGCCACCAGCACGACAATCACTGACACCCGCGTGGATATCATGATGATAAAACCTGTTAGGAAAATGCATTATTCTCAAATTACAAACTTTCACGGCCTATCAAAAGCAAATATTTGAATTGCCGCTCCTTCCCCCGGCGACACGCTTCATTGTGTGAGGTGAGCTGTTGACAGTTGATAACGCCTAGTCGCTTCAAAACACATCATCATCATCTCCCCCCCCTGTTTCGAGTGCTTGGGACGGCCGCCTGATGTGAGCAAGAGTGCGATCTCCATAATACATAATATTTCAATATAAACAGACAGCCGGGGAATGCATCCGCCGCTTGCCTGACACAAT
The DNA here is from genome assembly GCA_963678695.2 of Diplodus puntazzo. NCBI lineage: Eukaryota > Metazoa > Chordata > Actinopteri > Spariformes > Sparidae > Diplodus > Diplodus puntazzo. Next base: position 9,862,077 of record OZ023160.1, read on the forward strand.
AGCGGAGAGGAGTGTGCGGTGTTGTCTGCGTAGAGCATATGCAGAGCAAACCGCCAAACACTGACACGCTGAATGCATAAACCCCCGTGCCAGCTTGGGTCCACATTTACGCAACGTGACTACACACAGGATGTGACATTCAAAGCTCTGCTGGCTGTTGCGAAATCAAATTTTAAACTCTCTGCAGATTAAATAAACACGTCTCCTCGTATATCATTCTATTAGAGGGATAAAACTCCCTCTGAACAGACAGGAAATTGTTGTAATTGCCAGTCCTCTGTAGCTGATTGCTGGTGTACACACTGAGCAGAAGAAGAAGCCTGAGAGTTAAGCAGATGGGAGCAACCTCTCCGGCGTATTGCACTTCTGATATTAAGTCAACAGCCCGCCCTCTTAAATTCCAGACTCAGCTGGGACCCGGCTCCACAAGCGCAGGTGTTATGGAAATGAATTTTTCGAGGACTGTTTTCTCTAATACTCACCATTACACGACCGCGAGAGGTTAAGATTCACTCCTGGCTCACGGAGCAGCAATAAGAGGGCACAGGCATGCCTTCAGAGCATACAGAGGCTCATCATGTCTGTTATCCAAACGTGAAAAGAATATCACTTTTCCCTGAAAACAAACAAACAAACAAAAAAACACAAGATAAATGAAAAAGAGCAGATTTTAAACCCAGTAACATATTGCAAATCGTCCATCATTTGAACCACACATCATACAGGGTTTAAACTAAACTAAATACATGACAAGTTTGGATTTCCCTTGCCCAGCCTACACATGTGGAAACAAATCTTTGGCTTCAGAAAAGATCATTGTTCATCTCGTCTTCCTTAGATGTAGAAGAGATAGGTAATGGCGTCATAATTCATACATGAGACCGTATTCTCACTATAATGGACTGAAGCACTCTGGATGTCAGCAAGATCTTTCATCTCATCTGCTGCTCTCCATGAATGTCTTTCAGATTATAATGTTTCCGCAAGGGAAACGTTGTTAAATAGCTTCATGTCAAAACCTTTTATGAACTTCAGCAGTGAATACACAAAGCTATCATGTGGGTTACAGATAGTTTTGGGGGTGAAATAGAGAATAAACAGAGAAGATGATACAAGTTATAACAACCATATTCACATTAGGAATTAACTGTCCGAAATATGACGTGAATATATCGTATTATTATTATTTACTGTATGTTGAACATGTGAAAAACTTGTAGGCACAAGTCGTTCTCCTGCTGTCACCATAACAAGTTATACTGACACGGAGCAGGATTTGAATCTGGCACGTGTGTTTATTTTAAATTTCACAACTAATTTTTACAAACAAAATATTAACACTCTTTACTAAGATCAATACATTTGACTCAGTGATTTTTCTTCTGGTTCCTGTTTCTAAAAGGCGAAGATATTTGTAAATTTGCCACACAGAATGACAGTAAGTTTTCATTATGTTGTTAAAAAATTATTCAGAGAGCTTGTATCACTTAAAGCCTCGGGTAGTTCTGGTGCATATTTAGATCAGGCTGAATTATGAGGTGGTGCAAATAATTCCAGCTAATGGGAGTTAATAAATGCTGCCAAGAAGTCAGCAGGGAGGAAAGTTCTCATGTGTTTTCTGACAGTGTGGCGGATGACTCGTAATGATTTCTCCACCAGAGATAGATTTCACACAATCACACACACGCACGCACACACACACACACACGCAGGTACATGTGAGCACACAAACGTACGTAGAGCGCACAACAAAGCCAGTAACTGAGACTGCAATGGGTTGAGAAACTTTCCTGTGGTCTCGTGACACCCAGTGTCGGTCTCCCTCACTGAATCTGGGTGAGAAACTGTAAAAAAATCTGAAGCCTTTTTTTTTTTCCTTCCTCAGGGCCAAAACAAGTTGGCAACATATACGTGTTATTTTTGTTAACAGGCTTCACCTTATGTTTTCAAAAGCGAAAAAAGGAACTGATTGAGATGATTTGTTCTGAGATTTCCATTAATTTCCGCTTCCAAGTGTTTTCTCAGTCTGGAGCGACTCTACCTCAGGGCTGAAATTTAATGCCTGGACTGTCAAATTGCAAGCGACCTCATCAGACGAGGAGGTGTTACTTTAATAATTTGTAACTATCACTCAAGCTCAGTCAGATCGCCGCGTTCGGTCGGTGGTAACCTGCTATTTGGAGAAAGTCTGTGTAGAAGCGATGCGAGGGGAAATGGGATTCCTCACTGTTTTCTTATCAGCTGTTTGCATAAAGACCTCCATTTTCCCTTCCGCTGCTTTCCCTTTTGACAATTTCTGCGCACTGCTAAGAGGTAATTTCTTGCAGCTCTGAATAAAAGGCAGTGGAGGGAAAGAGACTCCGAGGGAGGGAGAGATGTGCTGTAAAAATTTGGAGTGTATTTTTGTCAACAAACACAATTTGATACAGTTTAAATATATCTGTTTTCAGCGTTTCTGGCCAATTGTGTTCCTAATGACTGGATCCATTTGTGTGCCTCAGCGGGGTCCCAGTGACACTCTTGCTATGGCCACCGTATGTTTCCTTTCCCGTTGCTGTTGGAGGTTGCCAAACGCCCACTTTCATGATTTGGCAACATCCTCGACACGAAGCGCAATGACAAACACGCCGCTGTTTCCCCTTTCTTGATCCCACTTCTCACACAAAGAACTTTGCCTCAAATAAGGAATTTAGAAAAGCATTTAAGAAGGTACATTTCTTTGAATTTGGACACGCAGACATCACACGAGAGTTCCTTCGAGCTCGGACCAAGTGACCCTGTGTGTCAGCAGTTGTAAAAGTCCACGAAGCTCAAAAAGGAGGAATGAAATCTGTTTCACATCCTCTTTTATCTTCGAGGATGACCAGAGCAAAAACATGTTTTCCATAGCTTTAACATGCTAAAATCACGTCCACAGCTACAGGGTCACCAATTGGAGGAATGTCACAATGACAGAACAGCTGACAAAACTCACAAAATAAGTGATTGATGATGATTGGTGAAGCTAAAAACAGTACCATATGTTTTCTAAAATTTCCTTTGAAACTTCTTTGATACATTTTACTTGGACACAGTTGGAAATGAAAACTTCAAGCAGCTTAACTGTTAAAAAAAATGGATGATCTGATCTTATCCTCCTCTTTAAACACATTTAAAGATCCTCCACATCTGTAGCATTTTCATGTCCTCTACATCTGCAGTTTGTTCATGTACTGGCATTAACAGACAGGAAACTACAAAGGACGATGAGTGACACAAGCACAATACAGAGCAGCCCAAAAAAAAAAAAAAAAAAAATTGATTAAGCCAGTGTTTTAAATAAAATCAAGTGGAGCGGTCCGTGAGTTGGACCAGGATTGCATCTCTCCGGCCTGAACCCGTGTCACCCAGAAACAAGTTTTGTGAAGTTTCCCTTTTCAATCTGGCACAAGTACCGAAAAATGAAAGGACCGGCAAATCTCTTGATGTGAAGATAAAGGAGAGCCATCAGAGGGGCTTGCCACTCACCACACAGGCAGCTGCAGCGGACCCAGAAAGACGAGAGGCTCTCATCAGCACTGATAGCTACTAGATGAAACGGTGTGGCTCAAAGCAGCTCAGATTGGAGGACATATGTGAGTGTTAGCCAAGCAGCCACGGCAGCAGCAGCAGCAGCAGCAGCAACGTCCTTGTTTTGAATTTGTGAAACTTCACTATTTTTCAGGAAGACACGCATGACTGATGGGGCCCAGTTCTGGGAAATAAATGTGGGGTGTTCAATTTCTCGAAAAGAAAGAAAGGAGGGTGAATAGTTCAATTAGAAATAACCAAATGTGGCAGTAAAGCAAACAATTCTTTACATGGGACATTTATTTACAGTCACAACACCTTTGTGATTGTTGATGGACTAATAATAGTCATTACGAGGGCTATGAGGTATGACCAAAATATCCCAATATAAGATATATATCCAGATAACAATACATATTACAATATAGTGCATTTTCTGTACATTCAATGAATACATAGTTTTGGGTAGGTAGGCCTATTTCATGAGATTTTGAATGTGACAAATAAACAGTACTCATACTCAGAACGCATATTTGATTATTTTCCTCCTTTTATTTAGAACCTTTGTGCAAATATTCCATTAAGCATGTAACAAATATTAATGAATTAAATATAAAAGGTAAAGTAAAAATGTCCCCTCTTTTAGGTAAGAGCTCCTTGTCTTAGCTGTTCAAAGTCATTCTCCTATTTGGAATCAGTCAATTCTTAGTCACGTTCACCGTCCTCCACGTTTGTTTGAGTTGCCGTCATGTAAGATCCTTGCCTCAGGACGCAGAGGCCCGATCCAATGTTCATGTCAGCCGGCGAGTGTTTGAGTGAGAGAAGCTGCGAGGGGGCTGAAATCGTATTAAACAGAACTGGGACGGCACTGCGACATTTCACTTCACCTCGTGGGTTTTTGGACTTTTTGTTTTATGCTTGAATTAATGTACAAATGCACACAAAAAGAAACATATTCAGTCAGAGATTTTAGGATAAAAAGCTCCATGAGGTTTCAAAACCTTATTACTCTTTTGTTGTTTGAACCGTTTAAGTAGAGAATCAGTTAGAGGAGAATATGTCAGCTCTTAGGAAGCTGCATATATAATAATGAAATTAATCAGATATTTAAGAGCACCATCATCTGGATTTAAAATATATATAATAACATTTCCAGGCTTCACGTAACCTCTGTATTTAGAACTGTGGGTAATTCCCTCATGCAGAAATTCTGACTTACTGAAGGTGTGCATAAAGGGCTCAAAATATCTGCCAGGGAGTCCTCACGTACATGACGCCATGACAGCAGGATATCTGTAAACACATCGTGCAGGCTTCCCAGGAATACGTCTCAGAGTAGGAGTCTGTTAATGCGGTCACTGGGATCGGGCCAAAGCGTCATCCGAAGGACATTTATCTAACATTATCAGCGTAAAGGATAAAAATCAATTACCACCTCAATTTGAACGAATGAATCTCTGAACATGTGAAGTGTCTGGCCTCAGCTTGTACCAGAGGATGAAGGTATTCAACTTTATTTGATGGTCTTTTCCCACAAGGTGTTAACATCGCGGCCGTCAAATGCCCTACAGCACGACTCCAGGGAGCCGTCCTGAAGAATGCAATAAGTCCGGTTCAGGCTGACCCCTCTGTTTCGAGCGCGACCTTTGCGGCGCCACATGTGCTGTGTCACCGAGCCCGCCTCAAAATCGCAGCCATCTCCCGCTCCGGGCCCGTCCGAGGCCTTTTGTCGGCGCGGTAATAGAACAAGCTCTTAAATGGGATTGTAAACTGTGCCTTGACCCCCCAAGGGCACTTGAAACTACTTGCCATATCACGTTTATTAGCTTATTAAATTGTAAAATCATTCTCTGGCTGAGGTCTCGTTTTCGAAACGGCGAGCCAGTGAGCTCAACCCACTCAACTTTTTAATCTAACAGCTGCATCCCCGCTCGGTCACTCCGCCCGCCCCTCAAAAAAAACGAAAAAAAAAAAACATAATAGGAACTACATGTTAATCAAGAGGCCGCTGGAGGAGGAATTAAACGTACACAGTGGAAGGTTTTTGAATAGGAATCAACAGGAGGAAAAGGGGGAAAGCAGCCTCTAATTAAAAATACATTAACTGGTTATCATGCGTTGACATATTTTGCTTGATCTTTTTTCCTAATCAGCAGTAATGAACGAAGTGTTCTCCATCCACTGGGTATTACATGCCACGTTTCAGTGAGCAGTAAAATTAGCCGAGGGCCCCCGAAGCCAAGTTGAGCTGATGAAGCTCGGCTAGGTTTTGATTACTGGCTCTTGTACTGTACTTAATAGAACGCTGTCTCCTCCTTAGATTCTTGTTCACATTAGGAGATGTGACTAACCCCACATTAGTCACTGCTGGAAATATCCTCTCATATCTATCTGCTATTATACAGAGAATTACTGTAGTTAACTGCAATCATCACCGCCGTAATCACAGCTTCTGCTAATCACGGACGCTTCCATTCAAATCTAAAAATATTTTAAGGCCCAGTGCCTCCCGTCGAAACAATGCCATCCTACGCCGCCGCTCAACCCAGCGAGTCCCAAATCGATCTACTGTAAACAGGGTGTAGCAGTACAATAAATTACAGAGTGCAGATGTTGTTTTTGTTTTCCTAACAAGCCCTGATAGTATTTTTTAAAATACATTAAATATAACCAATAATCTCAGAACAATGAGTATGAGGTGTTTATGTGCGGTTAAGTATTCAACACCCGCCTCACAGCTGTAATTATAAATGCCAGACCTACAGTAGAGCAATTAGTATTTCTTTAAGGGGTGTTACCATTCTGCAAAACCATTTTTGTTTTGACATTTTGAGGTCACAAGTTGTTTAAATTTTAGATTTTTAAATGTACATGTAAATTTTTTTCAGATTATTGCTTCCATGACCCGACAACTCTCATTTGCATTTTCCCAATTATTTTGAAAAAAAAGAAAGGCAGATTCCAAGGCATAAAGTGCGATATCACCACCTTGTTTTCTTTGGGATGTTATCACAGTGAGGGCATGTGGTGAAATTTTTATTATTTATTTAGAATGTGCGGACAGAGTCACAAAAAAGCCAAAGGAAGATATTTATTTGTTTTATGTACTGTGACTGTTTCTTGAGTTTTCATTCTTTTCCGTAATATTTTTATGTTAATATGTCAATATTATGTATGTACAATGACAGTGAAGGCTTGTATTTCAATTCTGTGGTGGGGCAGTGGCTATGTGCACAATGAGCACAATAGCGGAGCAGCAAAGAAGAAACCTCTGGATCCAAAATCCATCCAATAGCAGCTGTAATAATTGTCTAAAGAAACAAAACTGTCAGCTGCATGGTGGCATGAAAGGAAAAAAAAAACTGTGGTTACATTCTTCACGCTGGACGAAAATTGAAACCGACTTCTGAGGCTGTGTGTGGTGTGCAGTGACAGTTCAGATGTGCTCCCAGCGAGCTGCCCACATTATCAAAAAACCCCCAGATGGAGGGACCATATGCCCCCGAAGAGCGGCGACGTAGAAGGTGGAAGGTCACTGCCTCAATCATCACTGCCGCAACCGTGACATCACATCCTGCCGCGTGCACTTGATTAACACAAACGTAATCTGTCTGCATCAGTTAAAAACAGCCAGACTTCCCTCGCGGTACTTAGCACATGTGCAATAGTGATTCTGATTCATCTGTAATCACAGTAATCTGTCATGTGCGGCATTCACACTGGGTGATGCTTAATGTGATTTTATACAGTAAGTCTGAGTTGGTGCACAGGGGAGTGTGGCGTCCTGCACTCGTGCTGTTGCCACCATGAGGCGGCTTGGTCGAGCGAGAGAGAGAGAGAGAGAGAGAGAGAGAGAGAGAGAGAGAGAGAGAGAGAGAGAGAGAGAGAGAGAGAGAGAGAGAGAGAGAGAGAGAGAGAGAGAGAGCGAGAGAGCGAGGGTCAGACCAGCTCTGACTCACGCTCCTGCTCCTTACATGCACCCAATCCACTCCTATCTAGTACCTGTCACACGCTGGCTGCAAAATGGAATTGACTATTGATTTCCTCCTTACTACAGGTCAGTTGTGGTGGCAGGCTATAGTGGGCTCACTGAGAACCCCGTGTGGGACAACAAGAGGAGAGAAGAGAGGAGCCCGGGGTGGAAACACACACACACACACATGTGGCGAACACACCAGCACAAATGCACGTTCGTATTAACTACCATTCGGTGGGATTGTGTAAAGGTTGCTTTGAAACAAGGTGTGTGTTACGACACGTGCAGCCTAACACACTCGGGACACGGCGGGGCTTTCGACGGCAGGAAAAGTCAGGAAAAGTCAAATAAGCCTACGTGTGAAAGGTAAACAAGGTTAGATTTTGCAACCGTGACACAGAGCAGTGATTCACAACTGTTGTGGCGTCTGACCTTTTGAAATAATGTCTGCCAGTGACACATTTTGAGTGATTCACTTGAATGATGTGCAACGGTCTGGAGAAGAGAGAGTCTGCAGTATTTCACAAAGCAAAAAAGTTGCATGTGGAGCAATTCATTTTCATCATTAATTGATCCGTCAGATTTATCTCTGGAGTCATCAGAGGGTCACGACTCCGAGACGAGGAGCTACTGACATACAAGAATAAAAAAATAAGCAGGTTTATAATTAACAGGTATTATTCAGCCCCTACTTTGTAGCAGATTCCAGGGCTCTCTAGGTTGTTTTGTTATTTTTAAATATCAGAAAACTGAAGGAAGCAGGCTTCAGCACATCGTGGCAGCTTACGTTTACTTCTGATGCACAGTGGTGAAAATGACTGCTGTTCTTTGTCCGATCACACAATAGATTTTCAAAAGCAACAAAAGCCGTTTTCCCACCTCTCAGAACAAATTACTCAGTTGTTTTGGGCCTGCACCCGAGGGTACTAGCTGGCAAACAGCAATTCCAACCGCTTGGGATGGTTATCCTTGAAGAATAGAGCCGCACAACTACAACTTACAGCGGCACCTAACATTTACATCTACAAACATCACCCCTGTCTGACTTGTACTTGCCAAGAATTTCAACATGGACACCTGCTCTCTCAGGTTTTGTGATGCCAGTTCACCATCCTAGTTAAAAGTTGTTGAAGCTGAAGTTTGACTTTAGTGATTATTATTTATTAGAAGTATTCATTGTGTTGGTTTGTTGGCAGCGCCCTCGACTACTTCATATCAAGGATCATGATGAAAAATGGTCTCGGAATTTATTACAACAACCTTGGTGCGGTTGGAGATGGGTGTTTAAATTTAAACCAGCCAACTTCCGCTTTAAATCTTCAAGTTGGACATTGGCTGTCGTCGCCATCTTGGTTTTTTTGGAGCCAGAAGGGACGAATCCTGGGTGAGAGGGTGGAGCTGGGGAGGATATTCTATATGGATCTGACTGATTGCCCAAAGGAAAAGCTGTGGTAGTGACTTGTCAATCACAAGCTAGCCGCGCCCTAAAACCCTGCTTTATTGTCTATTTTACTCTAAATGGGACTATTCTTTACAAAAAAGCCATCGTGTTGTATTAAAAAGGACTTGGAGATAGAAATTGAGACCATAGTCACATAAGGAAATGGTTGACAGAGGTAATAAATCTAAAAAAAGTGACATGAAGAATTTCTCCTCATAAGATTTCATACAACTGGACTTCTTTTAGAAACCAGAGAAAACAGCCCTGCTGGCCATTAGAAAGAACACAGCCAATTTTTGTGGCATCACTTTGTGTAATCCCATTTTCTCAAATAAATTCAGCTAAAACTTCCAACAAACACCTGAACGCACCACATAACGGTCTACGAATTAGTGTCTGTTCTGAGTTCCAATGCCTTGATAAGAAGAATGCATGTGTTGTCTCTGCGGGCACTTTACAGCATTCTTATCCAAATGTTCGACCTTTTAAAGGCACTCGGCTGATTTCTGATTAAACACTTGTAAAACTTTGTTGCCTGAAGCCATCAGGATGAGCGCCACAAGCGCCACTAAACACCAAGTTGAGCGGCACAACTTCCTCTGCAGGCTCCATAAAGTTTTACTGAGTGTTGGTCTGTGGACAATGATCTGGCTGACACCACAACTAAACCGGTCCGTGGACCGTTGCGTTAAATTCTGTTGGGGGGGGGGACAGCACACACACACAGGGAAGTGGCAGAAACCAGACAACTTAAAAATGTATCCAGTGAGAAACTGAAAAGACCACCATGAACCGGAGGGGCCGTGACCAATGGCGCGGCCCGTGTTTGTGTGGTCCGCAGTGTGGTACGTTATTTTCTGCCACTCGTTTGTAAATGATCCCAATGTAACTGCCAACTTGGCTACAGAGCTATTTTGGCACTGTACAAAGGTATTGTTCTGGGTTGTGAAGGAATGAGCGGCGCCTTTGCGTTATTCACGTTTTCTCAGGCAGCATAAATGCTTTCAGGAGGCAGACATGATAAAGAGCATAGACTCACAGCCAGGTACACACACACACACACACACACACACACACGCACACTCTCACTTCCCAGGCTCGGCAGCTTTGCAGGAAAAACCTGAATGTACAATCTATAGTGGCACAGGCAGTGAGGAACAGACTCCGTGAGCACAATAGCGGAGCAACAAATGATACCTTTTCAATTTTTGTTCACTGTCAAGGAGCTGTGGGTTTGAGTCTGTTGTAGAGCCTCGCCACCTCACACTATAATGGCAAAGAGAACAGAAACATTTTTGCTATTCCGTCCTACAGGTGGATGAAATAGTGGTTTGTGTCGGTGATTTATTGAAACCAGTAACAGAATGATACAGAGCCTCGGAAAGTACAATAAAGTCAAACTAAAACCCCCTCAATGCCTAAACAAAAAAATCCTCCATGTAGACACCAGGGTCTGTTCGCCACGGTACAGCAGTTCTGCAAACACTTGATGAATTGCAAGACAATCATCTAAAAATTACATTACAAAAAAGGGGAAAAAGCAGGAATCATCATTTCACTGCACTGCGGTGTCAATTTCATAGAATTAGATTTGAAATGAAACAGTAGTTAAAACTGAAAACACCAAAAAGAGTGCACATACTCTTAGTGTAGAGCCTCTAACACACACGCACACACACACACACACACACACACACACACACACACACACACACACACACACACTCTTCAGCTCGTGCATGTCAGACTAGCCATAAACTGGCAAAAGCCCAAATTGCCAGAAAACAGAACTGTTCTGGAGTTAAAATGTTAAAAGGAAGAACACAGCTACGCCTCGCTACAGTCTGAATAAATTCAGCCGGAGTATGTGCAGAAGTTTACACCACAAGGAGTCATGAAGAAGTGACTGGTAAGGAAACTCCTTTGAGCGCATGTTTTTTAATAACAATGATCATTATTTGGCACCAGTGGCTGTCTTGTGGATTGCATTGCATTTTACTGGTATAACTTCTCTTCGGTCCACCCTGTGGAGATAATCAAGTCCCTCTTCTTGTTTTTCTGGTTGACATGGTTACACTTTGAATCCCTCTCTTCGTGTAATTGATTCCTATCCGTTTGCATGCTCCCGTGACATTTGTAGACAAAATTATCTCACTGCGTAAAAAGCTGAGTTAAACTCTGCCGAAAGGGAAAGAAGTTCTGACACGAACAGATGTCAGAGTTATTTGTGGCCACTTGGTGCTAACAAACCTTATTGGCTGGCAGTATGCGCCGCATTAAAGATACATATACTCCAGGTTCATCTGAGGTCCCTGCGGCCCACATGTTGTTTTTACACACAGTTGTTCTGTACCTGCTCTGACTTTCGCTATCCTTACTCAAAACTGTACAAGGGGTCATTAAGTCATTGATCGAGGGGTTAGGAGGCGAACAACTGCAGGGCGCCGCGGCGGAATCAATCTTAAATGCCAAATGCCATACGCAGTTAAGTCTTTTAACTGAAGCAGACACATAATCACAGAGGCAGTACGTCCTCCGCATGTGAGGAAACTTTGTTGAGTAACATACTCATGATGTGATTGTAGAAACAGAGAGTGAAGCCCATGCACCTTCAATCTCACCACTTTTCAGGATAGTCTTTGTAGCAATCAGTGACAGTATGGACTTCACTTTGTGGCTTGTGTGACGCTCATGACATCAAACTAATTTATGCAAGACATGCTCCACCTCTTGCTTTTGATATACCCTCACATCGCCCAAATGTGCGGCCTGCGCTTCGGCTTCAAAACCAGCTGCCTGTCGCTGCTGAACGTCCTCTTCTTCAGCCTGACATGCTGCGTGATGCACGGCCACTCTTGACCGCCTTCCCTTTCCCGCTCCCCCATAAACAGTTGATTGCTTTACTTTTGTTCTGTTGCTCATTTCCCTGTTCGCGTTCCAGATGAGCGCTTGCAACCTACTCTCTTTTCGGCTCCCGATTGATTGATTTATGGGTCAATCATTGGGTAACCTTACCCGCCTACCGTTCCACACAGTCCAATCTCTTTCGGTGGGGAATCAAATCTAATGAACGGGCTGACATAAAGCTTTTTTTTTCCCTTCATTTAATATCGCTTAGAAAATCCACTGTGCCTACTCTCCTTAGAAAGGGAGTGTACGGGGATAAATATTCAATATTTGCTCACGGTCCCCTGCATTTGAAATCTAAGGCTCCCTTTTAACAACTCATTTTCTCTATCACAACTGCCAGACCACCAGCGAAACATGCCATCACAGGAAGACCAAGGTTATTTGGAGGAATTAGCATAACCACTAGTAGTACTCGCAAACAACAGATTGTAAACAGATTATGGGATTTGTCAAAGGCTGACCTTCTGTTAAGCAGCACCTGTGTACAACACATGTGAGCCAAAAGGGATATGTACCAGTCGCAGCCAACAGATGGCACTATGGTAACACCCAGACCTCAGTGAGATATTTATGATGGAGGAGGTAAAAAAGAAAAAAGCAGAGAGAGGCACAGAGACTTATAACCATTTGTAATTTTTGTGTTTATTGTATGATGCAACTTGTTTCAGAGCTACAGGTGAGAGAGCAGGAGGTGTACAGAAGATTGTGCATGGAAAAGGACGTGTCTTCTTTCAGTAAACGTTAGAGCGTATCAGACAAATGGATTCTGAAATCACTTTGTTTTTTTCTTCCTCCCCCCCACGTCACAAAATGCTGGCCTGTTAACTTTAAGAGGCCCCTCACAGGGATACTGTTTGACAAGACAGCCAAGCTATGTGTCAGAGCCCTTTAGCTCACGGACTACTTCTAACTGGACCTGATTTTTGGTTTTGTCATACGTCTAAAAACAGGGTTACCTTGAACAAACTGTCTGACATTCAGGCGTCTGTGCAGGGGCTGAGCAAGATGGACAGGGAGCCTAATCCTTTTCAGCCCGCTGACAGCAGGGGCCCGTCCAGTCATCGCACTGACGTGGGCTTTGTCGGTGAAGCGGGATGAACCGAGGACAGGGACTTCTCTGCCCAGGCGGTACCCCGCCAGACCCCTCTGGTAAGTGCCGTGACCCCGGCTTCGGGGCAGGGGGAGCCCTCTTAGAGACACGCCACGTCTATTTGGCACAGACTCGTCAACAACAAGGTCACGATGATTGTAGACAAATGAGAGCGGTTTGGTGCGACCTTGAGGATCCCATTTCACAAGGTCAGGCCGGCCCGGGGCTTCAGCCAAAGTTGGAAGGGCAACACGGTTGACCCCCTCAAAATCGGACTCGCGGTTAATAACTGACTGTCCTCTGGGAGATCCGAGCACTTGGTCAGCTGTGTATTCACGATGAACCGGATTGTTATGGCTCAGTGGAAATGCAGACGCAGAGCTCCTCGGTCTGACATCCAGGGATCTCACTCCCGGTCGATTTCCAGCCTCAGCCAATCCAGGGTGAGTCCCGAGCGTGCTGGTATGCGCCCCATGGCGAGCTGGCCCGTAGAGATCAGGCGCTCCGTGGACTCCAGGATAATCCAAACCCAAGGCAGCTGCGCGGGCTACAGCAGAACAACACGCAGAAGCATCAGCAAACTGTATTTATTCTCCGCGTGCCATTTCATCCGTTTGGAAAATGTCAAATACACCCGCTAATTGGTAATTATAAAGAAGGCAGTGACATCAATCAAAGCACGCTACATACCTCTCGCTGTTTTAGCACAATACACACCTCCAGCTGACACAGAGCGGAGCACGACGGAGCTGCAAAGAGAAACAAACACTGAAAAAAGGCAAACAGCACCGCAAAGCACTGAGCCGCTATGATCGTCTTCTTTAACCACGGGAAACATTCCGGCTGCAAATACCTGAGAAACACCACCAGAGGTACACACATCCCTGCAGCTAAGTGAGCAGAAACTTTCACGGCCAACACAATTTACTTGCCACTCTTGACTTCTTTTGCAGCCACTCTGACTGCTCCCCCCCCAAAAAGGACTCACCCTGGCTTGATTTACTAATTACAGACAGCTGGTTGTCATAGAGACCAAAACTCAACCACTGAATCCAGTCAGCCACCGGCAAATTGCTTCATTACAGGCAATTAGTTAAAATGCTTGCTAGCAGCAGAAACCCGACAAAACAAGATATTTTTCTTTTCTTCCTATTTTTCATTTTTAGTGACGGAAAACACATTTAAAACATGGCAGCGTGAGCCGTGGGGATAAGAGTCAAGCAAATATTTATGGCTCCTTTCAGTTCAGATTTATTCTGTAATCTCTTATTTATACACAGCAGCAAAAGGAAAGTTTGTCTAGGCTTGGTTCCAAAACAAAAAATAAAAAAAATGCGTAAGTGGGCGTGAGGAGAATCCTTTGGTATCATTTCAATGTGAACTATTATGTAGTCATAAAAATTAAAGGGTGACTCCACCACTTTTACACATCAAAGTGTGAGTTCTTCTGCCTATGTAAAAAACGTGATATCAAGCCTTTTGTGGCTCCTAAGGAAGGCGAATGTAATACGGTAAACTGCCTCCAGTGATGTCACTCAGTTGGGCAGCTGCATTGTGGGTAATGTGGGCGCCAGCTTTAGAAAAGGAAGAGTAATGTGTGGAATAATTCTCTAGTTCTGCTGTATTGATTTTGATCATTTGTTTTCAAACTGGAGACCAACAGGAGTGCAAATCCTGCTGCCTACATTACCCACAATGCAGCACAGACACTGTGTGACATCACTGGAGGCAGTTTAGATTCAGATCAGATTACATGCAGCTTCATCTGGAACCACAAAGGCTTTATTTAAAAATATACGCAGTTGTCCTCCCCAAGACCTGTAAAAAAACACTTTAATGTGTACAATTGGAGGAATTACCCTTTAAAAATATCACTCTGGAACTTTAAATTACCTGTGCAGGTAGCTTATTAAAACTTCTAATTTGCCAAACCTCAAACACATGATAATGACATACAATTGATTACCATAACCACCACAAATTTAAATGATCTCATTAAGCTTGACTCCTTTTTTATTATACGGTTCAAAGAACACAGAGAACATTTGGAAGCATACGTGCCGCCGCAGTGACAGCGGGTAATTTTTCTTTTGTTTATCATAAACACTTCGTAGAAAAAAAATCACAATTAGCCGCTCTGCTTTAAAAGCAGGAGAAAAGAAGCTCGGATTCTTTGCGGCTGGGCAAGTCTGAGCCGACAATGAAGCAGCTGAGAGCACTGGAAGCATTTAATAATTCACTCAAATTATTTCTGTCAGGACTGACAAGCTAAACGGGGGCTTGATTTAATTCTGTAATTGCATGTTCACCTTTACCCTGAACCCATACTTTGGTAATTAATAGGCCCGGGCTTTATTTGAAGTGTGGCAAGGCAAGTAATGGAATTCAAATTGCAGGTGATGTGAAAAGAAGGATGGGAATGCCTGCCTGGCCAAAGAAGCTCGTGTTATTCTGCCACCACAGTGTCACACCGTGGGGACGGCAAAGTCAAAAAGTAGCATCAACCCTCAATCAACCTGCAGACCTGCTCCTGCACACCGTGAGCCATCTGTTCGTTGTTAAAGATGGGCTGTGCTTGACTCGAACTTTGCTATTTGACTTTAGAAAACACAAACATCCTGACTCACGCATTCAAATTGTCTAATACACACTAGTGGTCACTTTGCTTTTCTCCAGGCTGACATTTCCTGGCACTCTAAAGCAGACCTCTGTCCCTCGTGGATGAGGTCGAATAGCTTGACACGCACCCTCTGGAGGCAGGTCACAGTATTCGAGGTCAGCAACAGAGGATCTGTGCGCCACCTCTCGACCTCAGGGTGGCGGTGAGTCCCCCTCGCTCGGCTCCCATCATCCCCTCCGGACCTCATTTGTGACGAGCGGGAGGTCTGCGGTGTCATTTCCGCAAGATGTTGACACGGACAGAGCAGCCTCACCGGACTGCCAAATGACCGGTGAACTCTGACACTGCCGCGACCCGGTAATGGCGGGCGAAAGGTGGAGTGTAATGCGGCGCCATTAGCCTCGTGATGAAAACCCCCTCGCGTTTGTTTTGGACTCATTTTCCAAACTCGTGTAAATATGTATCAAAATCAATTAGGCCTAATAATATACAGTCCTTAGAGGATTCACATCAAAGCACATAAGCACACAATCCAATTAAGAGTGTTTACTGTTTAGATTGAAATGCTCAGCGTTCCGGTCTTAAACCCAATCCGCATATCAGTAAACAGTATTTGCCAGAGTGTCTTTTTCCAGTGGTTGTGTGTGGGCGTATGTGTGTGTGTGTGTGTGTGTGAGTGCGCGTTTGCTCGCATGTATGAGTCGAGAGGGAGAGATAAAGAGTGAGAGTACATGCTGCTTTGCAATCTTTGATATGTTGTTGTGCATTTGTTAGCGTGTCTCCAACACTCCATCCCCGATACCTCAGCCGCGGACGACAAGAGAAATGGAATTACAGATATCGTATTTTTGCTGTTAATAGTGCCGAAGATAATTTTGTTGTAGACAAAAACAGCTGAAGGCAATGTGCATACATTAGTACCAAAGTACAACAAAAACAAAAAATGTATCCAAGAAGATAAATCAATCTTCATTCATCTGTTAAATTATGTAATGCTTTTTATTTGTGTGTACTCTGTTTTATTTGTTCTTGTTAAAGATCTTGGAAGTTAAAAAGGTCAAAGTTCGCACGGACAGAAGCTCCTCTCTCCCACGGAAAACACTGCTCCTGAAATGCCTCGCCAGTAGCCCCGCCTTTAATACCGTGACTTTGTGACATCACATTAGTCACCCATGCCACACATTTGCATGATTAATGCCAAGCGGCTAGTTTGCAGCATGTAAGAATTAATTTAACACAGCTGCTCTGGTGTTGTTAGCGGTGCTGGCTCAGGCATGTGTGAGTTAACGAATCAGAGAAGGGGGGAGGGCCTTAAAGAGACACAAGCTTAAACAAAGGCGTTTTTTGTTTTTTGCATTAAAGCACAAACACCTACTCTAGTAGTAACCTTAACATGAGCATGTCTCCTTTAGAGTAAAAAATATGATTGCAGGTGGGTACCCATAATGCACTTGTCCTAAGTACAATTATGGAGCTTTAACTGTATGAAATCAAGAGCCAGAATAGCAGGAGGCACAGCAGAGGCTTGAGACTGCACACAAACCAGTGACACATACTGCAATACTGTTTGAGAGAAATTATACAGTGAGTTTGTTTGTGATGAATATTCACAGAAAGACTGGCAGCTTAAAAAAGCAGTGATATCAAAGCCATTGTTTTTCTCTCGTTTCCTCTGGCAACCTCATGTTTCGGATGGATAAGAGCGCAGGACTCTGGCAACCTTTATTCTCCTGGAAATGATCGATAATTAGATGAACACACTGGCATTTAGTGACTGTTATACTGAATTTCTGGCTTCTCTTCCTCCACATTTTTTTTTTTTTTACTCCTCTACCGCTGCTTCCTCATTTCCTCTCACCACCGTCGACGAGATACTGAACTCTTTGAGCTTTAGGGCTCAGGCTGCCTCCAAAGCACGAATAGCAATCAGCAGAGGGAGCGAGGGAGAGAAGAGGAGGAACAGAGACAGGCACACACACAAAGAGCAACGGTTTCTGTGGGAAAGAAATGGTCAAAATACACACTGAGTGAGATATCCAGAGAGAGGAAAAAAAAGAAATGACAGAGAACGAGTGCAAGAGGAAGCAGGCCATTTGTTTCCACGCTACTGGATTAGAAAACTTCTCCAATTCATCTCCTGTTCATATAACTTTCATCGCTGGGGCCTGCGTGCATCAGGCATGCTGAGCGTGCGATTTGAGACAACAATTAATTTTGGCTCTGCCTTCTCATCTTTTAACTAACTGAACATACACTGGTGCTCGCAATCTGTCCCTCTCTCCAGGCCTTCCGTAACAAAAGAAGAAGAAAAAAAAAGCGACAACAAGATGCTGCCTGGCCTAAAACGTAATTAACAGTGACACCACCAGGATGGGTTCCTTTAAATTCCATACCAATTAGGAAAAAAAAAAAGAGAAGTCAGCAAATAGTGATAGTGATAGCCCAAACAAATGCCCCTTGTGGCCGACTCCAGCATGCACACCATGGCTCGCATTGGGTACAAAGTCACCTGTCAGGCCTCATTTGGATGTGGTGAATCCCACTTTGCATGGTGCTGTCCCGAACCCTCTCCCAACGCTCGGCTCAGCGTCAGGGATTAATTAAGCTGCGTCTGCTTCCACAAGAAGGCCGAGAAGCGAGCTAGTAGAGAGAGGGCAATGATGAATCAACAATGGTGTCTTCCTCGCATTGTTTTTTTTTCGCTATCCGAGCAGAGGCATCACCCTAATTCCCGCCATGCTCGGCAGCAAATTCTGACTACGTGCACCGAATAAAATCCACGCGCAACGAACGTATTGGTTTAGGTGAGGTGAGTTAATTACGCGAGTCAATTTATAGTTTCACAAAGTCGCCGGCGTAAACTTTCTTCAAATAAAAATGATTAGTGTATTTTGCCGAGGCTTATTACCTGTGCGTACAGAATGTTTGTCTGACTTTCTTCCTACATATATACACAAACTGTATGTATCCATCAGGAGGCACTAATTACTTTTCCTTGAAGACAGCATCCTTCTAAGCCAGCTTCCAACGTCTCAGCCTCATGCTGTTTCACAAATAGCAGCTCTCTCATTATTTTCACAATATTAATGATGATAACAGCAATTAGAACAAATATGGGAGTAATCGTAGAAGCAGCGAGGTAATTCCCGTTCCCCTTTGTCAGGCCTCTCTAAGCTTAACTTTCTCTACAGTATTTTCCTTTTCACTTTTCAGTTTTATGAGCCACTGTATACTGGAGCATCGAGGTTATCATTTGAGAATCCTTGCCTCTTCATTATTAATGAACGCGTCGAGGCAGCTGCTGTGAATTTTGATAAGAACCCCGAGTACTTAACTTGGTAAGGCCGGCCTGTCTTTCTAAAACCGAGGCGTAATATTCCTCCTTTTCCAAAAGTCACCTCTGAAGTAGGCGTAAACATGTGATGTGACGTGAAGCTCGAGATAGCAGTCGAGGCGGAAAAAAGTGCACCCTGCGAGGCGGAAAATCGCCGGACACGAACAGATGCCCAATTTGCTGGCCTCTGTCTAAAACCGCGGACCGAGCCGCCAAAAGGACGGGCAAATTGGCGGCTTGGTGCTCTGTCTAAAAACGGCTATAATCAAACACAGAAAGGTTGCACTCTTATGCAATGCTAACTACTCTGATCTGTAGTGTTGTCACCACTTTTTGGTATGAATCGGGCAGAGGATAATCTGAAAGCAAAAGGCGGCATACAATCAGGCAAAGTTAACTGAAGTTGCAATCACTCTCCATGGGTTTTTGCACAGACTGTGGAAAGAATTTAAAGATTAACTGAAAAATATCAACACATTAGGATGAAATAACCCTTTTGTTAATGTTGTCTACGTATTGTGATGCAGAGATGTCTACTGAAGTTAGCAAGATAGCCAGCGAGCCCCGGCCCATACAGGTCCAAAGCTCCAGTGCTGGGGTTGTAAAACACAAACACTCCCCTGGTGCTCTGACATCCCGGTCCAGGCCACTAGCTGCAGGGCTAACTGAGCTAACTAGCTAACAGCATCTACCGTAAGCAGCAATTAGCAGTTACTTTGTTCATATGCTGCCCGCTATTTGTTATTAAAGTCCAACTGAAATCACATTTAGTCATCTCTGTTTGCAGTCAAAAGCAATATCAGCATGTTTTTAAGATGTATCAGTTTGAGGCAGTTGGAAAAACATCAGAAATGCTCTTTTTCAATTCACCAAACAAACTTATGCTGTGGCCAACATGTCATGGTTAGACAGCATGCTTTTAGTGGAATAGAGCAGTAAAAAAAAAACATTCGCAGCCATTTAAGGTGCTGCAGCTATTAAGCTAATTAGCTATTTAGCCTGAAAAGTGACGTGAGTGGTGCACTCTTTCCTGGTGCACTCTTTCCTGGTGAATGTTTGTTTCTTTACCAAGAAAGCTATTGTGGGTTTTTTTTTTTTTTTTCAAAGACTGAGGCTGTTGAGTTGTGTTGTAGGCTGCTGTCTGGCTCAGTGCGACCGTCAACTCAGATACCTGTACAGTTTGGACCTGTACTGTTTCCCGGGATGTTTCTACTTCTCCAACTCGCCTTTGCAGCTCACTGTGACCATGGCAACCACAGAAACCTGCAGCGAGCTGCAAGTTCAAAAAGTCAAACCATCATCTGCTCAGGCATCAGCAGCAAATAGCGAGAGCGGTGGCGGCCCTCCCTCTTCTTGATGTTGTTTTAAAATCCGAAACAACATGACGGCACATTTGTTTCTGTCTGAACAGCACCTGAATACTGGCACATCAGCTTAGCAGGGGCATTAACTGGAAATACAGAATGATGAAAGGAAATCTTCCCTAATGTTAAGTCAAGGGGGGTTAAGGAGGGGTGCTGCAGTTAAGGTCACAGACCTCTGCCTCTCCTTAGATAGGACATGAGTCAAAGTAAAAAGTACGCGTCAAATACATTTTTCCCAAAGATCTTTGTCATTTTACGGAGCTCTTATCACGTTGATGTACATTTAAGTGCTCATTAGTCTGTCATGGTTGGAGTCAATGAGTTATTCGATGCCATAAAGAAGGGGCACGACATCATGATTGACAGCTGAGCCCAGCTTTGACAGGTGTATGGGCTAGATCTTGAGACAGGGGCTCCAAATACACTACTGCACAGACACCGGCTCCAAAGGAGGCAGGATGGCAGCGTCTGAATCCAGGATTATTTTTGTATACTCAGAGGAAAGTGGAGAAAGCGTGGACCACCTTTATACACAGTCTATGGCTGATGCACATGTACGTACACTGAATAACTTCTTGGTGCTTGTTGAACTGACACAGGCCTCATATAAGGGAACCGTGGTCTGCATGGCCCGGCTCTTTAAACTATACCGTTTCCATGTCCTCCGTGCACCCACCCTCAGCTGTTTTGAGCCGAGGGGAATGACAGATGGTGACAGGCGTTTCAGGACACCACTAATGAATACTGTTAAGTGGTCATAGTGGTGTCATGTCTTGGCACTGAATTCGCCAACTGCTATCAAACAAACACTACCATGATTTTATAACGCACCATCTGGAACACTCAAGGGATGAATCTTGAGTTTTTGTTTTTTGCCGAAGAGGTGATGGAGTCCTGCGAGTGAGTCAGCAGGGTGGAAGTCACTCGGTCCTCGATTAGCTTTAAACGCCCCGATAACTGGGAAAGCCGGCAGCATGACTCTGCTGGCTGTGGCAGCCTTTTTTGAATCAGCTAGATGTCCGTGGGTGTAGGGCCTGCTGGTGGCGCCGGTCTGATCCGTCGCACATCTGGACATGCCCTGTAGTCACTGCCATGCTGCCGGTGTGGTAGGTGGTAGAGTGTTGGATGCTTTTTTTTTTTTACGATGGAGCTGCACCAAGTGGCACAGTGAGGAAAGCGGGAGCAAAGAGGAGGGGAGAAATCGAAGGCCACAAAGGATAAAAATGGCTAGAAATGAAGCAAGAACACTGGAAAAGAGAGCTATTAGGCTGAGATGGCTGATGCTGGGGATTGCTGCCATGCCTTGATTCCTCCATCACCTCCATCTCTCTGAAAACCTGACAAATATTTCTTTTTTTTTGCGAGCGAAGAAAGCCTCAAATTTTTCTTTTCTTTGTTTTGTCGAAGTGTGCCTCGACAAAAGTAAAGTGTCAGAAAGTCGAGGTCAAGCCCTCCTTACATTGTCTTTCTTTCTGGCCTGCAGGCAAAGAATCGTTCCTTGTAATGAAGGCGTGAGATTTTTGGGGGCGGTGATCAGCCTCTGCCTCATTAATAAAGGCTGCACAGCAGTTGTAGAAGACAACGTATTGATAGCATCAAGAGGAATAAACAACGGCGCTTAGTTTGCTTCTCTGAATTCCTCTGCACCCTCTGTGTTCATGAGAAGGCAGTCTTCAGGTATCACCTCGCAGTCTTTGATACTGCAGGGACACAATGTTATTGCCTAACAAGCTTCACCGATTCTCTTATTATACAGAATTAGAACAGAGGGACGCTCAGTGTGAATCGAGATACGGTTTAGCATGTCTTCTGAGAATGCCTAACATGGCTGCCATTGTTACAAAAATAGATATTCAAATTCTTCGCTTGCTATCGCGGCTTCAGTGCCTTTTTTTTTTTTTTTTCACAGAGCTGCTGCGTGGCAGGAGAAGGGGGATGAGATGATGGCGGGTGGAGAAGGGGCGGAGGGATCTCTCAGCTGTACTCCATATGTTGTGTCATTTGGGGCCTCGCTGGTGTCTGTGTATGCTTGGCAGGTCTTGGCTCCTTCCCCTCTGTTCGTGGTGTCTGTGCACCCGTCTCTGTCAGCACCCACCTGCCCCTCTGCCTCCAGACCTGGCACCGCACTGCGTTTTACTGCTCAGACACCATGACAGTGTAATGAACTTGAAAACAGAATTTACCAATAAAATCAGAAGTGGGGTAGACGTTTATGGTTCTTTGGTCATGTCGAAATTCTTTTAGTTGACTTCGCCGATTAGCACAGCGCACTTACAGCACTGTCTGACTCATGATGGACACGGATAACAGAGGCATTTACCCCATGCGTTCCGATTCCTTGTCAAAACCCGGCACTTATTTTACTCAAAATGCAACTAAACCATCATCATTTCAGTTAGCGATTCGGGTGTGTAATGCTGGTAGTGTCTAATGTTGCCTCGAGCTGGTAGCCCCGGGCACAGATGAGCCTGCGTCTGCAGTGGTGCAGGTCGCATCGCTGAGGTGCCAGATGTGTTTGTCCACACAGACAGTGTTGATGCTGTAGCGCTGTAGGTGCTAGTTCTGCCTTTCTACATGGAGTTTGCCGGCGATAATGATCAATTAAGATGATGATCGGATTTTTTTTTTTTTTGCCCTCACTGCGAAAAAGAGAGGTAGAGAGGTAAAGGGAGATGAAGAAAAAGAGAACACACCGGAAAATACTGCCCTTCACCTGTTGTGTCTATTCGTGTCACGTCTGTGACATATTCAAGAAACAGAATATGATGTCGATATGACGATCCACAGATCATTTTCAGGTCTATTTTTGCCAAGAACTGTGAGCATGAAGCGTCAAAATAGGTGAGATTCCGGATCTATACATGATGGCGCACACCTCCAAGGAGGCGTGAGGACCGGCCGCAACTCACACCACCAGATTATTTTTCGATTTTTAAAGTTGTGGTTTGCAGCCCCAATGGATGCTGCCTCTTGTGACATCACTTTTGAGTGAATTTTGCGCAACTCCACCTTCATACAGCTTTTTTCATATATTCAGTGGTACTCCACGAATAATAAATATCACCATTCAACCTCCCCAGATGATTTCTTACATTAAGGCGATTCATTTTTGTTGTGTGAATGAGCAGCTTTTCTAATTAAATACATGCTTATTTGGATACATTTCTAATACAGAAAACTAAAGATCGGATGAAGCCAGGTTTAAAATGTGTATTTCCTTAAGTTGGCATATTACAGAGTGAACTTCTGGATATCTCGTTTTATAGACTCATATAAATCCATAAATAAATAAGTCCAAGAAATCTTTAGGAATTAAATCATAAATAAATCAGGCAATGAACAGGCCCCTCTGTAAAAATCTTTGGCCAAGAGAATAAACTGGAACCGTTGGTGCATTTCAGTGCTACAGAAGTGAAAATATCTGAGTTATACAAATAAACTCATCCTTAGAAAACGGCCATTTAGGATATTTATTTGTGAAATTTCACGCATTTACAGAAAAAAAGAACACTAGAGCCAATTCTTCAACAAGGGTCTTTCAAGATAATCAAAAATCTATAAAACATTGACCAAACGTTAATCATGTGAATATGATCTAGTCAATCCAGAGCTGAGTAAACGTTCCATGCGACTTGTGTCGTTTTGTTGCAGCGGTAGTCACTTCCTCCCCCATGGTGCATTAAACAGATCTGCCGACCATCTGGAAGCTAACCCCTAAACTTTACAGGGGAAGTTCAGTCCTCCACACTGTAGGCTTCCGCACAGCAGTCAACAGTCATTTGGTTTTGCTGAACAACCAGATTTTGAGTTTTTAATTGGCCAGCATCCTTGCGGTGAAAGGAGACAGTACTGCAAATACAGTGGAAATCTGCTCCAGGAACAGCACAGCCTCACGTAGCAACGTCTTATCAGCGCTGACAGGAAATGTCACTGCTGCCGAAACACCTGCACTAAAAAGTTTCTCTGGTGGACCGATGTTCTTAATAACAACACAAATAACATGACAAACTTTGCTCGGGATAAACACAGAACAAATGTGTATTTGTTAGTTATAATGCTGGTGTACGAAGAATTCAAAGGTCCATCTGCCCGTCTGGTCACAGCGTGAAGCGGCAATGCCTCATGCTGAGGGGTTGGAAGGACTGTGCATTACAAATTGGTATATATTTGACTCTTTTCCACCTCTGACATGCAGCACAACAGAGTTCGGCTTCACTCTCACCTTTTGTATCATGTCTACTGGCCGGGGGATAGGGAGATCCACTCCGGGTGACGCAGCAGGTGCAAGGTCAACTAAAATACGTGATACATGGCTTGAACAGGAGAGCTTGTCCAAAACATGAGGTAATCTGAGTGCAGAATGATATAATTCCCTTGTGGCTTTTAGAGTTAAGGGCCTTGTACATTGATAAACTTCAACCGTCTCTAGCTGCATCCTGATATATCCAAGCCGTGCCCAGATTGGGTTTGTTTCGGAGTCGACATTTTTCAACTGACTAATACACAGCTAATATCTGGTACACTTGGCTTTATTAATTTACTGCTCATGCAAGGCACATATTTCCTCACAGGAACAGGTGAAAACATGATGTGACTTCTATGTTGAAGTCAGCTAGTCAGAGGAAATGCGATACATTCAGTGAGTTAAGCACTTCCCGCCATCTTTAGTCAATAATGCATCTGCAGAGCAAAATAACGGTTATTTTCATCTTTTTTTTGACAGCGGGTCAGTTCGAAACATGTCAGGGAGAAGTCTCAAACACCTGCAGCCTGAGGGAGTGTTGAGAGAGAAGGAGCTGTTCCATGAAGAGCTGCAGGCTTCAGGCTGCACACCCTCAACTTCTCAGTGAGGTAACCAACTTATTATCAGGTTACCTACTAGCATTTTACAAATCCTGTGCCGTTGTCTCGTAAGTCGACTCTGTTTCGACTGGTCAGACTGCTGTAACTCTGGGTTAGAGTCGCTTAATCCACCAATTAAGTTTCATTCTAAAACAAGCAATGGGGGCAATTGGCAAGTAATGTAATCGTTGTATGCCCGACCACTGTGTGACATTGACATCAAAAACACACATGAAATGTGATTATTTTTGCTAATCGTATTTAACCCATGTTTCCAGTTGGTCGGAAATGCGATCTGAATCATTTTTTCTACAAAGGCGAGGTCTCAGTCCAGTCCAGCTCTGGCTGCTCGTATAAGATTTTGTGTTTGATTTTGTGTCTTGGTCCCACCGCTCGCGGTGGGACCACGACGACGCCAAGTCCAGGGAGACGGGAGTGCATCAGAGAGGCTGAGCAGAAATCATGCTGCTACAAGCAGAGCGGTCTGGAAGACAACGCAGAGAAACAACAGTGGACAGTCACGCTGAAGTAAACCGTCTGCTCCCCGACTTGACAGTGTGATTGTTCCGAGGGGAAGATGATGGATCTGCAGCCGCTCCACTGGCGCGGGCAGTGACTGACGGCAACATTGTTCCCAAAGCAACCCACGCAGGTAGGTCAGTGTTGTCTCGACTCAAAAATTAGAGTTACAGATCTGATATGAGAAGCAAATCCGATCTGCCTGCTGTCTGAGACTATGCTCACATGACTTTTGTTACAATGCATTACCTTTGGCCTCCCTTCACATGCTAAAATTTAAAACCAACCATCATACTTGTTTAATGAAGCGCTTTATTGCCTCGGCTGAGTAAAGATGAAGTGAAAAAGGAGCGTGATCTGAAAAAGAGAAATGGCACAAATACAAGTAGCCACACCTCTTGATACCAACAATAAAGATGAATAGATGTAGAATGTGCACGGCCGCAGTCGTCGCCCAATCAGACAACTGACGACAACGTATAATGAGATTAATTAAAATTGAATTGTCCAAAACAAGGAACTCTACTACAATACTCCCACACGCCTCTCATTTGTAATCAGGTGTTTGTTGTCGTAAATTGTTTCAGCCTTACAACAGAAAACCCCTTGACAGAAAAAAAAAGCATTTCAAATCACCACTTCAATATGGCAACTTGTTCATCGCAAGCTTGTATTTGTAGAAACAAACAAAGGAAGAAAAAAATAAAAAAAGAACGCGCGAGACAAAGACAGAGCCGACCTTGATTGCTGAGCGAACACCGTTTGTACGATTCCTTAAAAGTGGAGCTCAATCACAGCTGTCACTTTGGCAGTCGCCGTCAAAAAAAAAAAGACAGATGTCAATTGCTTTTTCATCATTCAAGCGTGTTGCGAACCACACAACTTTTCATTTGGCAAAGAATAAAATGATACTGTGCGGTTTGAATGGACTGACGTGCTGAATGAAAAGTGATTCCCGATGACAGGACTGACTTCAGGAAGACAAACATGTAAGAAAGGTTTTGCTTTTTCGTCTCAACAACCGCAAACAAAACTTTTATGATGACATGCTGACTTTCTTAAAGGAATAATTGTCGTTTTCTCACACTGTAGGGTTCTAATTTCAAATCTTTATTAATCCCTTAAGAGAAATTATCATAGCAGCGGGGAACATTCAAATACAAATACTATCAAAATACAAGGGCACCTACCTACTTTCTTACAATGTATTTAATTGTTGAGATATGGTTGTCATGGGAAACCAACATCAGAAACTGTGACACAAACTACTTAAATGAGGATGTAAAAATAAAACATCAAACCAAGTTTTTTCGAGGAGCCCCTCGAAAAAACTTGGAGGAGAAGCTAAAAAGTTGGTGACCAGCTGGTTTCCCCTGTAACTGAAGTGTCATGTTCTACAGGCTGGATAGGAAGGATGGAGCAGACAGCAGCTACGTCTTCTTATCCTCAATAGCTAGCCCATGCTTGTTTTTGGACGGAAAACGAATATCTGTAAAAACAGATAAAACAAAAGATCGCAGGTAATCAATGTTTACGTGACCTTGCAAAACCATCTCGCAGGGCTCAAAACTTTTCTTGCAAATACAGGTGCTGAAGCACAACTGGTTAGCTACGACATTGATTTGGATTTGACAACCAGCCAGAGAAGTGACGGCTGACTTTAAAACACTCCTCAAGATGGTACAAGCATCAGCAGTTATATCAAAACTGGAGGGCGTGTTTGACTGAAAATGGCTCTGAAGGCTTTTCTCGGTGGAAAAGATGGTTTCTCTCTTCTCTCAACTAGTTTTGGTAAGAGTTTAACTCACCATCTGGCTTCTGGTAGCACCTTTTGTCAGTTTTGCCATCTCTTTACTAATGGTGGAGATGTGGGCTGTGCTAAGGTTCCAAAATCCAGAACCGAAGCAGCTCGAGATCCAGAGACAATTTGGTGGCTGGTGCTGGTGTAGCTTTCTAACATTATCACTACATACAAAGTACAGTCGAGGAGGTTTTGCAGATTTGTGTATTGGCCCAAGTTGACATTTTGGCATTGGATGAAAAGTAAAGATGTTTTAGATGATTGTACCTCACAGTTTTTTGTGGCTGGACTGAAAAACTGACATCGCAGTCCTCGGAGACACCCCACACACTGCTGTGGCTAAAAAAAAAACTGACGATCCTTTAAAATCCCACTTCGTTGTAGAGAAGTTCAACTCCCATCCCTCTTTCAAAGTCAGAGGATGTCATGGGAGAGTTTGCGAAGTTCTGATGTTCCTATTCTGGGTTGCAGACCGAGCGCGACAGCAGGCCACGCTTCACCTCAAGATGCTCTGTGCATTTGTTGTTTCATTAACAAGTGAATAACAAGCTCCAAACAAACAATTCAAACAACTGACGATCTGTGCGCCAGGAGATTTCATCAGACGAACGATGGAAAAGGTGTTTAGCACGCGGGCATTAGTATGCAAACCCAGTAAGTGTGTGTATGTGTGCGTTTGTTTGTGTGTGTGTGCTACCAGCCAGCTGGAGAATGGAGAGCCAATGACACTGGCTTCAAGTGGACTTAATGTTGAATATTTCAGCTTG
Source organism: Diplodus puntazzo (assembly GCA_963678695.2). Taxonomy (NCBI): domain Eukaryota; kingdom Metazoa; phylum Chordata; class Actinopteri; order Spariformes; family Sparidae; genus Diplodus; species Diplodus puntazzo. The sequence continues at coordinate 9,890,290 of OZ023160.1, forward strand.
TCTTTTTTTTTTTTTTAACACAAAAGAGCGGGTTTCCCTGGAGACTGCCGTTGATGTGCTCTGATTCAGAATGGCTATACCTGCACTTTCACATCAAGGTAAGTGTGAGAAGCATTGATCTGAGGAAGAATCAATCTCACTTATCAAGTCTGTCTGTGTATTATTCATCAGTTCATCTGTCAGTCTGTTTATCCGGCCACATATCCGGTTATCAAAGGGCTTTCCCCTGTCACTAATTGAAATCATCTTGAATTTTTCATTCGCCCGTTGCCTTTCTTTTTCACGGCGACCCCGCTGATCAAGCAGGTGCAACGCGTTGGGATGCGATAACCTTTGCTGAGGGTCTCGTTTTTTCCTCATTGTTAGGCCAAGCTGCAACCTTCCTGAACTCACCGTGTGGAAAAAGTCATTATGATGGTTTTGAGATAATGATGGAAAAATTAATTTCAGGCAGGAGGGATCATGAACACCGCCGCACACATAACACTGACTGTACCTGTAGGTGTTTGGGTCCAAGGTGGAACATAATCCATCCTGCAGATCTGGTTCTACTTATTTGATTGATGACTGATCCCTTCATGTTAGCAAAAAAGAATGAAAATATTAGACAGTACGTTTTCGCCTAAATTCACATTCGTCGTTCAGCATGACTGGCGAGTGGACGTTGGCAAGCAAGCGAAACGTTTCGAGCCCTATATTTTTCCACAATGCTGCCATCGTATTTGAAAAATTAATTCATTCTTCCCCTACTGCCAACTTATCAGACACTAAAAAAAACAAAAAAAACTGTTCTGATTCAGTAAACCCCAATCATCTGCTACTCCGAGCAGGCTCAAACCTCCAAAACACTAATAATATGCAAATGCAGTTTGACCCGGTTGTAATTAACATGCCACGCTGCATGCATATTCATAAAGTCCTCCCTGCTTAAAGGTGCAATAACTAAGATATTTATTGTCTGATAGAATTAAAATGACCACCGTGTATCTGCGGGGCTGGTTCTGTGCCAGCTGGTGATGTCTCGCTCTTAAACCTTATTTGCTTTAGAAACAGAAATGCAGCTTCACATCGTCATTCGCTCGGCCGTGCTACGAGTAAATGACCTGTAATAGCGTACTGAGCGTATTGTTATTAATTTAAAGGCATTCTTGTTCTTAAAATATATTTCATTGTACCGTGGTATCTCATCACTCTCTTCAGTCTTGAATTTTTAATCATAATTAGCTATATTTCACTCGTCTCTCAAGACAGAATTACAATCTTTTAATCAATATCACAAAAGAAAGACAAAAGAGGAGCCAGATCTTTGCAGCACTTGGTGATAAACTCGAACAAACGTGTGTCACAATGCGCCGGGGTTTGGATACGCGTCCATTGTCCGTCAAACATACCTTTTGAAGTGGGCTCAGGGAGGAATAAACGAGCTCCGGCTCAATAGAGGATCGTCGTTTGGTGATGTCGCCTATTGTCACCTGCTGCGAGTGACACCTCACGCTCGCGGGAGCAGCGACTCTTTCGTGCGAGCGAATGCAAAGCAAAGCGTTGATTGGAAGCCAAGGCAGTTAGCAATCAGAAAGGAAATTACTTTTCCTATGAATGAATAGCATATCAGGATCAATTAATGCAGTGCTGTCTTAATTAACTCACAACAGATGAGAAATGAATAAACGTGGCGGAGGGGAAACTCGAGGCACAAAGGCTGGAGCTTTATTTGGCACCGGTGGAGAACTGATGCGGTAGGTGCAGTTTAATCACAAACATATATCCCTTTTGTCTCAATCATAGCGGTTTCTAAACAAGTGCATTCAAGGATTCGACTTGATGAATGTTGCAGGGTAAACCGCGTCATTTTCTAGTGACAGTTTGAAGAGTACTATTCAGTTTTCATAATTTTCCACAGAACAATAAACACGTGTCTAAAGAATGTGAATGAGCCGCTGTTGATGTAACACACAAACAATGTATGGTTAAATCTTGAGGTTATGTTTTCCGTGTACGTTGTGCATTGGTTTGTGAACAGGATTACACGAAAACTACCAAACAGATTTCTACGAAGTTTGGATGGAGGATGTGTCTTGGCCTAGAATAGACCCCACTGACTTTTGTGGGGGATCGAGATAAAGGTATGGATCCAGTATCTGTGAGTATGTACAATTTGATGCAGATCCAAATAAAAATCTGAATCTAAATATGTTTTTTTTTAAAATTTTTTTATTTATATGGGATTAAGCTTCATTGTTGGGGAGGTTTGCTCTCTACTGAGTGCCATTCTAGTTGACAAATAAAAACACTGACGAATTCCCTGTTTTAAGGTAAAAAAAGAAATTAGTGAGCCCAACTATGGTAATGCTTGCATCAAGTCTAGTCAGACAGATTCATTCTGGCTCGTGTCCATGTCTCATTCACAGAGGGGCAAAATTCCACGTCAGTTTTAATCTACAACAACTGGCTTCAATCTGTCAGGTGAGAGCTCGGCCATATGGTGTACACTGACAGTACGTAAGACTGACTGTAAAAAAACTTTCACCTTGTGCTATAATCCCATCCACCCTATTGGATGCAATCAAAATATAAAAACAAACTCTCACACACTGTGAAATCACACCTTAAAATGTTGACACACAGGCTGACTGCAAGTGAGCAGTGCAGCACAGCGGAGGCAGTTCTCCATGTTTTCGCTCTCGATTCCGCCTCTGTGACACCAGGCAGTCACCCGGTGAGAGTGGTACCACGTCCAGGGCTCGTGTTGCTGAGCTGATGCTCCCTCTGCCCACCTGCTCGCAGTGTGTTCTCCAGAGGAAGGCCTCCCATTGACACTGAGCACGCACCTCCATGATTTATGAGCCATCTGTCGCGTCTGATGTTCCTGTCGCCTAAGACAGGATGTTCCCGGCTGGCATTCAGCACAGCTCTGCGTGGGCACTGCCTGGGTATGCCAAGGTCCACTGTAATTAAATTACACCAAGTGGGAACAGAGTGGTCCCCATAATGCGCAAAAACCTTCAACACAAAACACTGAAGAATCAAATGATACCTCTGTTTTTATCTCAGTTCTCCATGTACGATAGAGGGGTTAAATAGGGATCATCAAAACATTCTTTCATTCACAGATTTGACTTCATTATCAAAGTGCCACACAAAATGAAAATCTTCCCTTCTGTTACCACAGAATGAGCTTTTTGCAGTTTGACTGCTGAGGAACCAGGTGTGTCCTCCTACAGGAGGCAGAGAGACGCATCAGCATGCACAACATGACAGCTAAAGACACAGATTGGAGAACACAAATCCCAGAGAAAAACAATTGCTGAAAACACACTGCATTGAAATTGCAGCGCTGCCAGCTCCCCGTCTTTAAGTGTTGTTAGACCTGCCGTGGCTCTATATATCTGGGCAACCACGGCCAGCACAACTATTAGTGAAATTAGTGTTCATCTTGAGAGATGTACTAAACAGGGGGAAACTGGGATGGCCGTTGAGCTGAGGTAGCAACAACTGACAGTGTCCACAGTCAGCAATCAGAGAAAACAGCCACAATAAAATATGTGCTGTTGTGTCCCAGTCCTGTCATGTGACATCCCAGCATGCCTCTGTCCCATCCTGCTTGGCGATGCAGTGTGTTTTGACCTGTTGTGTGCATGACTTGCCCTGTCATGTCTTGTCATGTCATGTCCTGTCCTGTGCGTTCCTGCCATGTGTGGAATTGACCTTGCCCTGATCCCTTACATCAATGTGACTTTACCTCCATGGTTCACGTATTAGTACATCATTACAAATATCCTGTAGAATGAATTTTAAAAAATCAATTAAAAAGGCTTTGTTGGTTGTTGTTTTTTGGGTGAATTTGCACACGTGTTAAGGGACAGAACAAATGAATTGACTTTTGGATGTGAGGGTTGAAATAAATACATCTAAAGCCATCTAAGACAGCAAAATGTTGATTTCTGAGACTTGTGTCAGGACTATATGTTTTCTTTCTCTTAAAGTAAAACAAAAAAATAACAAAAAGCAAAGTTGCGGATTAGGGTGGCTAACATCTGGCAGCCATGCAAACAGGCAGTAGATTGATAGCTCCACCTGTGCACAGTCAAACACAATCCTCTAAGGAAAACTGTAGTTAGACTTCAACAGCTTTTCCTGTGAAACTAGCTGGCATGGCTGTGGCTGTTTTTCTTGTTTTTCCCATCAAAATGCATTTGTGTATCCATCCAAAACATTGTTGAAGGGAACATCCATGCTGCCTTGGCTGTTAATCAACCTGTGTGGTGGTTTGATTGTCTCTGTTTTGAAGCAGTCACAGGTGATCCAACAATTTCTTTGGGGTTAAAAAGAGGAATCATTTGATTGCTAAGGAAACAATCTTCAGTTATTTCATTTGGCTTTAAGGGGAAAAAACCCCAACGGCTGAGGTGCGTCCCTCTTCGAGATTTTAGCAGAATTTCGCCGGAGCAAACTTTATCTCCGCGACACTGTGAGATCTTTTCGTCATAATTGACGACTGAAAACTGATACAAGATATTTGCAGCGGAACATTAAGTGTGCCTTGGCAACAGGGGTTAAACATTTTTCTACAAGAGCGCAGGAGCTCATGAAAGGCTCCTTCACAGAGCCGCGCGAAGGAGCGCAGAGACAGGTTAAGCTTTAGAAAAGTGATTGAGGCTGAGAGGAACGGCCTTCACCGGCAGCTGCTTGCACCTGGCATCAGATCCACCCTCTCTGCCCTGCTTATTCCCCGAACGACACCCCATTCATCAAAGATCATGGAGGCTTCAGTTGGAGTTGCTTCATTCTCCTCGCCCAAAACACCAGACAGGCTCTCTATTGATGCTATATTTATAAGGAGGTAGATGTGGAGTGAAAAGGGATGATGTGCCTCCGGTCTCCTTACCTGCACTGTGTCAACCCACCAGCTCCCCGAAGCGCGAGAACTCGAGCTCTCTGATGTGAACTGCTGCTTTGATTCACACCGGTGTATGTCGTGTTGCAGAATGTGTGTGACGAGCGTGATTATGTGTCAGTGTGGGTGTTAATGGAGTACATGACGAGGAGAAAAGAGGTGCTGAGGATCACACTGCTCCGACCTGGTCAATACATCAGCGTTATTTGTTGGTTAAACTCATCTTTGTGTCAGCTATTGTTGAAGACATATCAGGAAAAAACTTCACAAGTCGAAGGAAAGGTACGAGCCTCGGCAGACCGCCCATCCATCCATCCGTCCATCCATACTAACAGACTACACATTGAAGCTGTTGTTGCATGATGATCACAGATTGCAACTTGCAGTAGCCATATGGTGCACTCGGTCCTCTCTCTGTAGAAAGTTTGCTATGCTTGTTGCTGATTAATATGCTTTCTTTTATAAATCGACACATTTTGCAGTGTAAAAGGATCAAGACTCTCAAACAAACACGGAACAGGGTTTCGCGTGTACTAGGGGCAGACTGATATTATTCTGGACAATTATTGGGCGGATACTCTGAATTTTTTGCAATTATCAGTCTTAGTGGTTTTTTTGGTGTCTGATTGCAGATGAAATACAACAAATTTAAAATGCTGTATTTGGCCCTGATGCAGCATCCTTTCTCTGTGAGTGGTATCCACTCTGCGGTGTCAGTGTCCACAACACTATCTGATATCACGAGAATGATCAGCACTGAATAATCCAAATTTGCTTGCTCAGGCGATCAAAAAGCAGTGTGGAGGTATTAAGTAGAAGAAGTACCTCCAAATTGTACATAAGTACAGTACTGGAGTAAATCGTAGCTGGTTGCATTCCATCACTGGTTGTTCTCGACTTTGTTTTGACTTTGAGATGAAGATTGTTCCTGTAAATACATATCAGCTCCAATTATCAGTCTCCAGGATTACTAACAATCGGTCGACCCCCTGGTGTGAGCAGAAGCTGCAACAAGTAGTCGATTACCGATCAGTTAATCTAAAAGAAAATGTAGTGTCAAATATTTTGATTGATTAATGTCAAACATTTGCTGGGTCCATCGTCTTAAATGTGAGGATTTTGTTGCTTTTCTTTGTCATTCACAATAGTAAATGAGGAGTGTTTGGGTTTTATTTGGACTGTTGGTTGGATAAAATGAGCGATTTGAAGATGTCACTTTGGGCTCTGGGAAATTGTGATGAGCACTTTTCACAGTTAATGGATTAATTGTTGGGTTGAGTGGGTACTTGGCTCTGGTATCATCCAAGTAAAATGCCCATGTCAAACAAAAAACATTGATTCAAAGCTCAATTCTGAGTTCTGTGAATAATTTTTGAGACATTATAAATATAACAACTTATGATCCAGTTTCATTCCATTTCATGCTTAAATTAACAACTTCTGCTTAACCCAACCAACGTCCATGTTGAGAAAATCCCACTTCCGGGTTAAGCTCTGCCTATTCAGAGTAAGAATACAAATGATTTTGCTGGTTTAGATACAGATACAGTTAATGGCAGTTAAAGAATCATAGGTGGAAATAATAATTAGTTGCAGCCCTTGGCAAAAATTTGAGTGAACATTTACTGCGCTCTTCCCGATGGCCTCTCCTCAAAGGCTTTCATGGGGTTGCACTCGGTTTCAGACATGAATTACAAATGTGAGAAGTGAGGAGTCAAGTTTGGAATGAAAAAGAACGCTTGAGAGAGACGCTCAAGCGTTCTCACCATTGCACAAAACATACTGACGTCTCGCTTTGGTACATCACACTGGACTTCTCTTGGTATAAAACCAACTCATTTGTAAAGTACGGATGTTTTATGCTGATACTACAGTTGTTTAAGTCAACACCAGGGGAGTCAACACTTACAACTTTCCATTTTCTGCTGGATGACAAGGTGTTTTCTCCCAAATACTTTATATGTTGAAGGCATTTTCGATAATAACAACAACAACAACACTGGAAGTTAGTATGCCGAGGAAGAGTAGACAATATTATGATTCAATGAACTTCTCTGCCTCTCTTTGTTGTCTCGCCTGGGGCAATATGAGAAGCTCCTGAGGAAACATCTGGCATATCAAGGAGATAGTTTTCTCTGTCTCACTTTTCCATATATCCAAAACAAATCCATGAACACTGAGTGTTGATGTCTGCCCGTAGTGCCTCCTCTCTGCAACGGAGCTTGCACCAAAAATAGCCCGAGTGAGATGATAGCAATCAGCCCTTTAACGCTGGGGTTTCTCAACTGTCACTGTCGTCTAAAAGAAGAAGGTATGAAGAATATACCGAGGTTTTGTTTTTTTCTACTTTCTAGGCTTTAAAATCTATGTAACTCATCCCTGCATGACCAAATTAAGTTTTCCTTTTTCATTTTAGGTGAATAAAAACACAAAACTTGCTGTCACTTCCTTTTTGTTCTCCCTGACAGTAGTACAGTAATGTGCAGCAGGAACATCTGCGCACCTGCGATCTGTTGGAGGGGGAAGTTTTCGCATGAGGGATTTGCAAGATGGATCGATGTGCTTCCTGCATGCTGAGATAGTGACACGGTAGACAAAGAACAAGGCTTCTCCCTTAAGGAATTGCCTGGAGCATGCTGCGAATGAACTTCAATAATGTCTTAGATGAAACACCTACATATAATTGACTCACAGTATCAATGCAAACATTATATGCAAGCAGCTGCATACACAGCAGAAATGAGACATCCGGAGAAAGCCCCTGAGAAGCTGAGACACTGAACCCTCGTCACCCAACCATGCCCAGAAGGTTTGAACTATTTTTGCCCCTTTCAGAAAATGGAAGTCGAATGGTTAATTATTTGGATGCCGAAAGCGTCTGTCATTTTATTTCTGTTATGATGCTTCTCTCTAAATATAATCTTTCTTTTGGGTGGATATGGAACTAAACAGAATCTTTAAAGAGGTCATATTGTGCTTTTTGGGGTCTTGCTTTTCCTTTATTGGATTTGCAAAGTGAAAAACTCAAAGTCCACGCCAAAGGGAGTTACTCTCTCCCACCGTAAACACTTCTGCTGCAACGCCTAAAACGCCTGGTTTGGAGTCGAGCCTTTACCATTAGCATTTCTGCAACTTAATGTTCGTCACTATGTATCGAGAGTTGCATAAATAAGTATTTTTCGTATTTATTATAAAATATACACACTCCAGTCAGTCAGCAGACATTCAGTTTCTACAACTGTAGCGCCGTTATTTTAGATCACACTACCTTGCTCATCATAACCTGGCACGTGCGACTCTCACCAAAGATTGAACAGAGGTGAGATGTCTCACTCTGCAGCTTAAACAGAGCATTCAAGACACAGTGTGTAAAGGTATGCTGCAGCAGTGCACCATATGAGAAAAATAATGTGTTTTCTAAGTATGTAAACTTTTTCTTCTAGGACGTCCAAATAAAAGTATGAACCTGAAAGTTAGCATAACATGACCTCTTTAAATCAGAGACAAAACAACAATTCTACGTTTCCTAGAATGACATAAATAACTTAGTTGAAATTGACACATTTGACTCTCCTGCAACAGATTTCTTCCTGTATCTCTAACTGTAGTGAGTAAGTCTTTCTGGTCTGTAAAGTTTGGCCCGTTTTACAGGATTACGAATGAAATACACCAAATAACAAAACAAAGGACCTTGAAGCCCGCAGTCTCTATCATGCCTTTGATGTGAAATATTTCAGTCATGCTCATCTAACAAGGTCACCTGTCCAGGCCGTTAACCCACAAAGTTATCCAAGCTGTGCTATCTGGGGGGAAAGGTGTCCAGTCCTCTCTAGCTGTGGACAGCAGATGAATCTATCACATCCCGTTTACTGTTTCATCAACTGTCAAACAACAAAATGTGAACACAAACGCACGTAGACTGTAAAACCACTGAACCAGCAGCAGCGGTATTAACATCAAAAACTAATGCCCGCCTTAACTTCACATCTAATTACTCCAATCAGTCTGAGGTGCCATTTAATTCTTTCCTCCTAAATGGCATACAAATGAGACAAAGGGAATTTTTTCCTGCCACTGCAAGACAAAGCACCAGTCTAACCTTAATGCACATGCTGTACTGGTGTGTCTACCAGGTAACAAATGTTAGAGTCCATAGTAATGATAGAAGACAAGTCATTGCTTTTTATGCAATTGTGTGCCTTGTTTTGGTGAAATCCTTGTTTGTAATGGTGACGTTACTCATGATGCTGTATAACAATGGATACAGTTCAGAAATATTAATGACCCACTTAATTATATTGATATTTCACAGAGAAGGAAATAATTAAACATTACAGAGGTTTAAGCCCTCCAAACGTTTTTATATGCACATATAATCTTTTCAAAACAGATGTAAAGGTCCTGGAAGGATTCCGAATTTAGAATATTTTTACTCTGACATTGGTAAAAGTCACAATAAGCCCTAAAGGAACGCATTTTTTTCGCTGTGAATGAGGACAAGAGCTCCTAGAGCTCCAGTAACCTCTGTAATCATCGGGTGGCGAAATTGAGGTTATATTTGCTTTAGGTGTTAGCAATTAATTCAGACTGGGGCCAACTCTACACTTTTGTCCCCATTTTTCCTCTTTAATATGGTGCTGCTCACCTCACTTCAACCACCACCCACCACCCACCCACTCACCCACTCTGCTTCCACACAAATACAATACATGCTCACAAAAAATTGCATGAAAACAAAATCAATCGCTTTCACTCAAACACTTTGTGGACATTTATCTATCTTTTTCTCTCCTTTTCAGAAACCACAAACAGAGCATATGATTGCACAGAATTAAAGGGATGTCTGCTGCGTGCAGGGTATCACCAAGCAGGATTATAGTTCTTGTACTTTATCATTATTACAGTTTTTTGCATAATTGTCTCGGAGCAGCCAGTCCATTTCTGCAAATTTGATGATGTTCTTGGTTTTATTCAGAAAAAGTCAAGACCACCAAGACAACCCCAGAGGGATGCACCAATGCATCAGCCGAAACACTGTTACCAGCCGATATTCACCTTAACTGCCATCGGCGAAATAAGATGACAGTCACCGATGGCAGTGACCGATGTTTATCTGATGTGTCACATCAATTTTGTGCTGGCACATACAGGAGCTACTGGCTCATGAAATCCTTTGCCATCAGTTTGTAAGGCTGTGCAAGCACTAAAAAACTTCCTATCCTAGAGTAGGTAGTTGTGTATCAGGCTAAAAACGCTTTGGAAGCAGTTACTTTTATGAACTTTTATGATCAAATCCATTTGAAAGATGTTAATGGTGTATGTATTAAAGGGCTGAATGAGTTAAAATAGTGAAAATTAAGATTTCTATATTTCCCTGGCACAAAAGGGGGAATCATCCAACAGCAACTACATCAGCGAGCGCTGGTTTTAGCATCGACCTGGGAATTCATCATCTGTGTTTTTGACCTGCTCAAAGTCTGAGGTGAACGCTTACCCCTGATGTAATTAGCTTTCATTTCTTTGTCAGTGCTGCCCATGTACCACTCAACTCATTCAGCAAAGGAAACAAACAAACACACCATTACCAATCAAGAATTCATGCTGCTTAATAAAAAATAAATATTGCATTTACCTTGCATTTATCTACTTAACACATTCATTTTACGACAAACACCGCCTCTTATTCTTTTTCTCAAGCAGGTGCATTTTCACAAGAAGTGAACTGTCTTTTGCCCTTGAGTTATTTTCTCCCATCTGCCGGCACTGAGAGCAGCTCCAGCCTACTGTACGTCTTTATATATGTGGTCAAGTGAATTTGCAAATGTTAACCGAGAGACGACATGAGAACAGCGAGGTTTGACTTTTCTGACAAGGGTGTACCGAACGAGAACAATGTGCGCTCAGTGGGCAGGAAAATTGATGACAGCGTATATATATCTGGAGGCTGTGTACCTGCAGTGTTAAAGATGTCACACTGCTGCTGGGGACAGTTGAGCGCTGGTGATTAAAACAGAAAAGGACAAAGCATCGCCACTCAACAGAGGGCACTTTCAAATATGATATTTTCGACAGCGCCACAACCTCGACACATTTCACGGTGCTCCTTATCTTTGGGTTTTTTTTGCTCTCTTTGCTTCCTAACAGGCTGGGTCTGCCCCTGTAAAGACACACTGACTCCGGTTTTGGTTGCATCACATTCCCTCCCCCTCCCCCAAATAGGATCAGTAAGGGATTAGGTATGTGGGGAGAAACAGAATCAGCAATCACAGTGACACGTTGCCTCCTTTTTCACCTGGAGAGGATCAGAGTGTGTGCATGTGTTCGAGACAGATATCACCTCTCACCATCTGATACCCAGAATGCACACCTGCAGAAATGTGGGTGACACCTGCACGGGACTCGACTTTGGGCTGTTTTCCCTTTCAGTTTGGTTCTCTCTCCATGTTGCCCGAGGCTCCTCTAGATGGCACTGCGCAGCTGTTTGTGAAAACGTTGCTGTGAACACTGGTGCCGCGCTCCTGTCGTTGTGGCTTCTGGATCCACTGCTGTGTTCTGAGGGGCATCTGAATGCCTCATTTCACTCTCCTGCTATGCTTCTTTTTTCTTTTTTTGGTTATTTTTGTTTTTCACAGCCAATTGTGCTCAGATAAGATGGCACTTCGGTCAGTCAGTAGGTCAATAACAGATAAGGCACGGCTCAGAGGGAATTTTCAGCCTGATCAACTGGGTCTCTCATAGTTTGCCCTGAATATTTTGGTAATAAATGACCGAAGCTCGACTCGATTTTCAACACAGGACTTCGCAAAAAACTGACAGAGACACTGGAAAGCTTAAGCCAAATAACATTGGTGCAACCTCTGGCAAAATTCCCAAAGCTGAGCTTTAAGTCTGGTCAAGGTCACTATACTTACACAGGGGGGTGTGATACCGCTCCTGATCTGTTTCCACTTTCAAAAATGTATCCCATTCTGCTTATTATACAGCCAGCTAGATATGACCCACCTGGATACATTAGTCACCTCTGCAGCCCCTCTATCCTGCTCTATATGTCACATGGAGGACAAAAAAGGAGCCATGCGAGCAGAAGGAGGGGAAGCTTGAGCCACTGCGTAGTGAAATTAATCATTTAATATCTCTGGTGCTTGTTAAGATTTTAGAGTGTGTGTGAGAATGTCTATTAAATGTGTGGCATTTCTTTATAGACCAGTATTAAAAAAAATGAAGCAGAGTTTTATTAACAAACCGGACAGGAGTGGGTATATTGTGTTTTTTGTAAATGTTGACAGTTGCCTCAAAGGAGCACCAAGACAGACAGTTTGTTCCTCCGATAGGCACTTACTGCCAATCATGTTATTGTCTTGTTATCAGAGCTGATTTTTGCTTGAGTACTTCAGTTTAATGCCACGTTATATACTCCTACATCACAATAATCCAGAGTCAGAGTCAGACTCGGCTTCTCCCTGTAGCCACGCTTATCTGATGGCTATAGGGAGAAGTTACTTTGCAGATTAAGATTTTGCGTGTCTCAACTTTTGATGACAGTTTATGAAAGTATCCGATGAGTGGTACTGACTTTCTTCCTTCCAGCTACAAAAACAAAATGCTGTTAATGTGGACTGGACGATATGCAATAAATAAATAAGATTACAATTATTTCGACTCATATAGGTTACGCTATGAGTGACAGTTGTAGCGGGAATGGTCATTTTTGAATGTCACTTTCACTTAGAAAAAAAAGTGATGGTGTGATTTTTGATGATGTTCCCTTGTGGCCTAAGAATATGATTTCATGCTGGGGCATCTCAGTGGCACCGCGCTGCTTAATTAATGATATGTGGGCCTTGGAGACATGGGTTTCCGACCAAACACTCTATAACAGTGATTACTGTTGGAGTATAGACTCATTCAACACTTAATTTAGTGAAACTATATCACTTACAGCAGCTTCAATTGTTTAGCCTGAGCAAGAATGAACTTTAAACCTCGGCTTTAAGCCTATGTGGACATGAAAGAATGAACACACTGTTTTCAAGGCCAAGAACGATCTCTGAACTTCAAATCTCATAATATTCGATACTCAAAACTGACAGGGGCCACTCTGCAGCGACGTCACTATATTTACTTTTTCATATAAGTACATTTTTTCTGCTGCTAAAACTTCAGCGCTTTTACTTTGTGATTTTGAATGCAGTATTTACTTATCAAAGAGAAGTTCAGACCTATTGGCACTATAGTTTGGATCAGGGCTTCCCAAACATTTTCCCCTGTGAGGACCAAAACTAAATTGGCCAAAAGGTAAAAAACCTGTTGTTATTGTACTGTGCAGTATTGTATTGTTGAGATGCAAAATTGCACTAGGATCCCAAGTTCACTTAATTGGTTGCATCAATTTGCCAAGTGTTGCACATGTGCCTCACAAAAATAAAAAGGCAAAAATACATATTAATTTCAGATTTTATTGTTTTTCCACAAACTTCTGGCAGGTGGAATTGAACCTTTTTAGAGGCCGATTTTGGCCTGTGGGCTTGGATGTTCCAAGTCTTGTTTTTGAAGTCAGTGCTTTCCAAGATGTTATGCTGTCATATTTAGGGGTGGAGCGATAATCGGCCCTGGCCCGTTTCTGTCAGATTGCCAGTAAGATAAACAAACAAATTTAAAATGTGTTACTCTGGCTCTGATGCAACATCCTCTCCCTCAATGTCCCGCCCACAACAATATCTGAGTCATCTGAATCTGCAAAGTAACTAGCAACTAAATTAATCAAATAAATGTAGTGGAGAGGAAGGATTAAGTAGCAGAAAAAGAAATATTCAAGTAAAGTACCTCAAATTCTACTTAAGTAAATTGTATTCAGGTTTATTTTATCACAAGGAGTTTTTTTTTCACTGCAAATCAATGTCAGTCCCATACAGCGGTTTCAGTCTCCTTGACTTCTACTAATTGTTATCAGCCCTGAAAAAAGCCATCTTGGTTGACTTTCAGTCATATTCTTTAATTTTGTCTATGTAATTCTCATATTAGTGTCCTCCGGCTGGATCAGCACTACACTGACTTGTAAACATTATCATCTGAATGCACATTTCAGTACCAGATATGAGAATAATCAACACGCTGTGAAACGTCTAACTGCACAGAATATTTATCAACGAGCAAACCAACGCCACTATTTCCCTCCACTCAGTCTCTGCTTGCATTAGAATTGCTGCAAAAGCTGGTATGGAGGCTAATGGAAGTATAGAATGCCCTTCTGGTACAGTCGTGGTCAATAACACCCGCAAAGTTGAGTAAATGTATTTGAGTTTTTCCTGGAGTTCTCTCTGACTAAATGAGGGAAGATAGTGTTTAATACTGGGACTTGGCAACGGCTTTCATACTTTAAGATCCCACAAATCCATCTGCAGAAGAAGCAAGAGCAGAAAAAAAAAAAAAGAATTTCGGTTGTTATTGTCAATTCCCACTGGAGCTGTGGCAGTACTGAGACTGCAGAGGATACTGATAAGACAGCAAAAGAGACTCTACACCTTATCTCACTCACACAGTCCTTGTTCGCTCAGATTCCTTCCTCGGCGTACGTGAAAAAAAAGACCCCAAACAAAACAAAACACATTTGTTATTTATTTTTTTTTAATTAATACAACAGTTTCTCATTGTAAGAATCCAGACAATCCAGGCAATCCAGTCATTACTGAAAAAAAGAGAGCACTTTGTTTGACAATGACGATTAATAAACGGCGGAAAAAGATTTCCTCGTTTACATTTTTAATATTTTTTAATGATGTCTCTCAGTGCCTTTCCCCCCACCTCCCTCCACCACCCCCCCACGCATCTTTTGAAGGGCTACACTCATTGCTGAAATCAATTATCAGAGATCATAACCGAGTGTTTCTGCTGCCGCTGATAAGACGATCTGCAATCTGGGCCGGGGAAAAAATAATGACAGAAAAAAAGACGCCATGTTTAGAAACACATTCTGACATCTTAGCGAAACAATCTGACTTTATTAAGGGAGACTAATAATGGAGTCCTTTGGTACTTATAGCCGTGCGTTGCGGGTCATTAAGCCCACCAGGGTAAGAGGAACGGCACAGCTGGGACGGTGACAATGACGAAGTCGGTGGTTGTGAACATAAGTAAGGGTCTCTTTCTACCATCTGATCTGAGTGGTTAATGAGGTTTGTACACGATCCTCGCACCCATGACAAGTCACCTTACTGGAGATCTGCTCAGTGATGCAGTTACGCTCGCGACGCTGCGAGGACCTGTGCTGCAGCTCCACTGTAGACGAAGGCAGTTTAAACGAGGTGACACAGTATTATCTGTAACCAGCCTTCAACATGAGCGACTTTGTCCGTCCAAACCCCTCTATAGCTCATTGACTATATTATACCTCATACATTCTCCGGGTCCACTCGTGCTAATAATGCATGCGCTTGCTGCAATGTAAGTCACTTTGGAAAAAAAAAAAGGCATCTGCAAAATGGCGTGTATCATATTTCACTTAGTATCTGCTTAATACCCTGCCGCATAGAGGGGAAGGTTGGGAATCGGTTTCCACCAGCAACAGCATATCATTTCACTCCCCCTCAACATGCTGGAGATAAGAGCAAACAAGTGGGTCAAGCTGAGAAGAGATGACATTTTTGGGAGGCAGCCATCTTTCTGTCAGGATCAAAGTGAAGTGGCTGCGTCTTCAGCGCCCCCCGGGCTTTCCATCAACAACTCTTTAAGTCTCAAAGGGAGATAATCCAAGGGGAAGGTATTATTACAAGGTGGGTATTATGTACGCAAAGCCATTTCACTCTTGTTGGATAATTTCTGTGAAAATATTGTGAAAAGGCCACACGTGAACCTCATAATCGAGGATCCCAACGTAAACACTGCATGTTCAACAACAGTGCTCTGTAGTAACCTATATATCCTGTCAGCAGGCATGTTTACACATTGCGGTGCTTTTTATTTCAGTCTACAAAGAGTCTGTCCACATTGTGCATCTACAACACCAGCAGCGTCCTCCCCCTTCTAGCAAACATACAGCTGTTGCACATGCAACGGCGCTGCGTTGGATGGTTGTTTGAAAGCGCCTCACCACGTTTCAGGCTTAATGAACTAAACAAAGCGATTACTTCATGACGAACTTACAGCTTACGCCGCAGGCAGTGCTGAGACTCTTATCTGCTCATTAATAGATAAACAGATCTGTAACGTGATTGGCTGATGCTTCCTGCAGGGATGTGTCTGCGACATTCATTAGCTTCTCCCTATCTTTATCATTAAAGTGGGCAATTGGAAGTTTATGAAAAAACAGTTTTTAGGTGTGCGCCTGTTGAACTCAGTGAGTAATTGTAATTGGATAGCAAAAAGCTACCTGCTGCTCCATTTCCCCTCATGGATAAGGACAATCTTCAAAAGGCGGAGGGCGCGAATGTGCCTCCGTTGTGCATGTCATTCACCACCCCTCTCTCTTTGCATCCTGACTTCTAAACAATTATGCTGAGACAACAGCTATTACTGCCTGTTATTCTTTATGATTGGTTTTCACATACAATATGACTCGTTAATAACTGTGCTGAGGACATCAAAAGGACACCTGCCCTATCCTATCAGCATCACTGTCAATGAGCATCAGCCCCAACAGCAAAAAAAAAAGAAAGAAAAAAAAAAAGATTTCACTGCATCCTCGATGGCTCGAGGTGGCTCACGGCTGGAGGCCAACTTGCGTCTGTGTTGACTGACGAGGCCTACAGCGGCTGACGGGAACATACTGACCAATGCGAGCACACTTAAATGAACAGATGAGCGGCAGCTTCTTGCTTATGCTCCACATTGTGACCACAAAGGAGGTTATGGTTCATCCTGACACGAAATGTGTTTCTAGGAATGATAAAAGTCATGGCTGCTAAAAGATAGTCAGGGCTGTAGTGAGGGGTAGATGTACACACTTAGTCAGTTTACCCACCTTTCTCAAATGAAACACTCACCTTTTGAAGATGTAGAGGTTACCATAAGTTAACAATAGACAATTTAGCCAGAGGACACTTTTCATTTTACCACTGCAACCCTGAGCACAGTGTTTATGTTGTAAACTTTGTATTTTTGAGAGAGACACACACACAGGTGGAACAGAAAGACTCTAGATATATGTTCAGATTTATGTATTTTCTTGCCAACAATTATATATCCATTAAAATATGTGAATATGAAGGTAGAGCCCAGCAGCTGATTAGCTTAGCTTAGCATACAAACTGGAAATGGCTGGCTCACCAAAAATATCACTTGTAAAAAGTAAATCTACCTACCAGAATCTTTAAAGGTGCTTTTTGTAAGAAAAGTTTAATTTCGAGTCTTGTTCCCAACTCATCAAATACTGATGCTTTGAGTTGGCGACCGACCTGTCTTTCAATCCCAAAGCATCAGTTTTTGGCACGTTGGGAAACCCAGAGTGTCATTATTTATTAGTTTGCAAAATGCACCTTTAAAAGTACCAGTGTAGTGGCATCAAGTGGTGAATTGCAGATAGCAACCAGCTGAATGCAACTTGCATGTAGGAAAACTATGGTGGCCCTGAAACATGTCAGCATATCCTGCGAATAGAATTTAACACACTGGTCCTTTAAAGCTCACTAATTAATGCGATATGTATAGATTGTTTAATAAATAAAAAAAAAGAAGTCAAAATGTGTTGGGGTTTGACAGACTGTTATGTGCTGGACTATTTCTTGGCCATAAGCAGGAACTTCTTGAAGTCTTGGTTGCCAGGAAACCGACAGAGACTTCAGGAAGCTGCTTCTCCAAGCCAAGAAATAGCCTGAGACATAATCCGCAGTAAAACACAACTCCAGCACCACCTGTTAAGTCCCAAATGTCCCTTTTTCGGATGGCTTTTTAAACTGGACGTTACTTAACGTTATTAAATGTCTAAAAGTGGATACTGTAACAAAAATATATCCTCTCACACAAGACGCGATGATCCTGGAACTGTCGATGTACAGGCTTCTCTCAGCATTTCAGCCATTTATCCATCACTTTTACCAATTTATTATGACCTTCCCTCCCACTTTCTAACAAGTTTTAGCACATTCTCAATAGAAGTATGTGCTACAGTTCTTGAGGTACTTGCACATTACTTAAAGGGTGGCCATTCTCCTCATTTCATTGTAAAGCAATTTGAGCAACAGCCTATGCATGAAAGGTGCCATACAAATAAAGTTTAAGATAATTGTTATTAATTATTATAATATTTGCACCGTCATCCTGTTGTACTTTACATGATGGTCTGTCAATACAAGCATCAGTAAGGGTGCAGCAGCCAACGTGTCATCAAGCATCATCTTGCGATAGAGACGTGATGATGATGATAAAACACCATGTTTGAGACAGTGGTCTGCAGGAGCCACATCATTATCCACGGCTTACTGGTTAGTCATAAGATTAAACTCTTGAGTGTCAAATCAGATGTGGGTGTTAAGCCCTCAAGGCTGGGGGCTTGACGTAAACTCCGGCCGGTGACAGGGCGGAGAAAGTCTCTCTCTTGATTTCCCCGTGCTGCTTTTGAGCCACAAGCTTGACAGTTTATTGATCTCCCTCTCGTCTAATCAGTAGCCTTGTCACATTATAACAAAGGGGAGCCTGGCCAAAATGAAAGCAATTTACTTCAGCCCAGTGAAGATTGCAGGGCAGGGTGTAGTAGTTTTCTTCCCCCTTCATAGACAATCTGATACAGGCAATAGTGGAGCTCGGGCTGAAATCAAAACAATGTCTCAGCGTATTCAGCCTGGCAGGGTGAAGCTGGGGGCAAACAAACACTCCAACCCATCGTCCGTCTTAAAGTCACCCATGACGGCTGTTGTTCAGTCAAACCGGGCTGTGAGGATGAATGTTAAATGTCTGAATGAGGAAACATTTGGGTTTTATGGCACAGGTAATGCAATAACGGAGTAGCTAAATTTGAAGTTAATTAACAACTGGTAAAGCAGCTTAAACATCTGTTGTTACGTCGCTATTTATCTCCAAATGACTTTATTCATGCCACCTACAAAGTGGTGGCCGCTTTACTCAGGGATTAAACACGATCATTACGTCAAGCATCCCATGAGGTAATGAAGATATGTCGGTGAGGAGCATCCTCACGAGGTACCAATATAGCACTACTGTTAGAATCGGCTGCAAAAATAAATAGGCTTGCGATTACCATTTAGATTGTGAAGCGTGGCCTGCAGGCTAGATACATGCACAAATAAGTAATTGAATTTGCACTTCCCCCTGTATAGGAGAAGCAAACCTGTCTGGAAACAGCTATACTTCCCAATTCCAATTTCTGCATTGGCCTGTTGTCATGTTTCTGAAGCCATCGCTTTAGTCCTACAGGCAGTATAAATAATAATAAAAAGTCGATGTTTAGCCTAAGGAGCCACTCATATCTCATCTTCATGCCTGCTCACTGATTTTTCCGTTCAGATGAAGTGTGCTTTCTGAATAAATGAGCCACTGAGGGCACATAGTGCCAAGCAGCTCTAATATGTTCTCATGGACCTTTTTTCAAAGCAGCCATGGAATAGCAGGTAAACACAGGTTTAATTAAAGAAATTGATTAGGGTTCAGTACCATTGAGTGTAGCAGAGCCTTTTCACTTAGCCAACATGCACAAAAGGATCACCCTGAAAGCCTGTTCAGACCAGAGTTTACTGAAAACCAGTGTATACTAATATGACTAGATAAGACTCCATACTGCAGTTCTACCTGCTGGCCTTCAGTTTGTTTTTTTTTCATTGTTGTTGTTGCGGGATGTAATTTGTAACCTTCAAAATATGAATGAGCATAGTGATGGTCATTTACTTGCCAGAGTTGCACACTCAAATTTATCAGTTGAGCAGTAAATCTAGTAAATCTCAGTTGGGCAGTAAATCTAAATCACCTTTGACCTTATGTCAAATCAATTCCTTCATAGGTTAGCTCATTATTGTCTTTGCATCTACTTCCTGATGCTTCACGCTATCACAGATACACATCTGGTTACATTTCACTGCAGCAATTTGGACAAATCTCACCTGAAAATCACCTCCAAAATGAAAAAACTCTATTTACAGTATTTCTGATCTCTGACCCCTATGTCAAATCAATTCCTTCATAGGTTAGTTCAACATTGCCTTTGCATCAGATATGACTTTTCCTCAAACAAACTGATGAGGTGATCCTCTCTTTCCTCTGTTCAAAATGCTACCATTTAGACCATCTGACTTTGGTAAGAGGTGCCAGTTGGATTTTCAAACAGGTGACGTGCCTTAATGTTCTCTAAACATTCGCTTGAAACTTGACAAGATGATCGTAGGCGACACCACCAGCCGGCTTAAATTGAGCTGAAACCACCAAATTCATTCTGCTGCAACTTTCCCCTGCCACATTCTAAAATGGTTTTGTCCAGTTGTGAATATTTGGTTTGAAGAGGCCCTTTTCCCTGCAGACATTTTGACTTGTCAAAGCATGAAAACTAATAATGACCAATAATGTTAACGATTGCACCATTCTATTAACTGTGCCTATAAGCCATGCCGGTAAGTGGGCACGCACAATACTACAGAACTAATTTACCTGTTTGCTTTTAAAGGGTCTACCGGGCCCGACTCTGTTTAACCTGAATAAAACCTTACTTTGTAGCACTTGTAACAACAACAACTTGTAACAGTGATCAACAATTCGATATCATCAATGCAAAGTAAAAAAAAAATTAAATCCATGTCATCATTTATGAGATACCTCTGTGTCACTGTTTTGGCCCAAGTTCACTTCCTTCCTAAATATTCAAACAATGCTAGCGCCAGGCAGGTCATGGCATGCAGCCCAGACAAAGACAAATGGGATATAATTTCTACTAAAGGGATAAAGTCCACAGTGTGCAAATATTTTGGATTTCAGAGAAAAGACGGAGTGTTATGAGATCAGGACAAAACACGACGAACATGGTCGGGAATCTTACTGAGCAGTCCGCTAACTCGCTACAGCAATATTGCAGCTGCTCTCTTTTGACGATGTTAGGCTAAAAAGACGTGTATCCGGGCAAAAAATTCAACCATGGCTGTCTGTCGGATGATGCAGTGGCATAATCAAGTCTGAAAAAGTATAAATAATACGTGAAATTGTTTAGCTATGAGTAGAGGGAAAGTCCGCTAGCCACTATTATGCAATGAGAAATGCTACAGGCTTAAGCTATCAGTGAATAGCAAAAAAACCCCAATTGTTTTGTGTCATTATTGAGCTGATATTTATAATTGCTAGCTTAAATAAGCAATGTTGTGTGCACAAAGTCCATTTAAAGTAAACTTTACCACATTTAACCGGTTACAATAAGACTATTTTTATGATGGAATAGAACCAGTGTTTTAGATTTAGTGGCATGAATATGACTTTTTGTATACAATACAATATAATGTTGTATCTGAAACTGGTGATTCACAATCCTACAAAATGGCTGCTGTGAAAAAGGTCTATGTGTACAGTAAGATGTACCGTTCTAATGCTTTACAAATTGTTTGGCTTTGTCGTTTATTGCAGTGCAGTGACTCACATCTCAGATCAAGAGTGTAGCGCTCTGTGTATAGACGGGCTCCGTGGTTTTGACATCACAATGCTGTTTCAATTTGGAGCTCTCTCCGCTAACTCGAAATGATTTACTTTTTATCCCTCGGGTCATCACTGGAGAGTCTTGTTTACAGCTATACACAAGGTTGAGTTTCCCAAAAGCATCGGAATGACATTGAAAGCGGTCGCTATGCAACTGGGGGAGTCTGTGCCTCGCTGTGACCTACCAGGTGACCCAGTCTTTCTGGCTCTGTAAGCAAAAATCATGGGAAGTGAGCTGACACTGCACCTTCAAAAGCAGAAAGAAAAAAAAAAAACAGCCCTTCAACACAAAAAAATCTCCCTCCACAACACATCCTGCGTTCGTCTGCGCTTCCTGGTGTCATACGCTCCGGCATTAATAGTGTTCCCCTGTGAAAATGTTTACAGTGCATCCCATTCATCACAGCCTCCTCACGGTCTCATGAAAATGCCCTTTAAGGCCTTATTTTCAGTCTCTGGATTTTAAAAAGTGCTTTTTGATTTTGGTAGTCTGCCCTCCAGTTTCTCTGGAGTCCCTCTCTTCTCCTTTGGGATTGAGATCTCTTTGGACTCCAGGTTCAGAGAGCAAATGCTCGGGGACTGCTTGGAGCATAATAAAGTTAGCGAGGTGAAATCCCTGAGCCGAATTCAAGAAAAAAGGAAAACTGAAAAACAAGGTCTATCGGTCACAGGCATCTCTGTATATGCTGCCGGGTGGATGAAAACTGACAGAAGAGAAAAGATAAGAATACTAAACTTCAGGATTTAGAGATCGTCACATACAGCGAAGTCGAAAAAGCTAATTTCTGTTCACGCGACGCCAAAATTTAGAGCAAAGCAGTAGCTAATAGGCAAGAAACATACTGATCACAGCAGTGTACAAATCCATCATCTGTCTTTTGGTTTTTAGTACAGACACCTGAACCTCTAAAGGATTCACTGTTCTGACAGATTTCATCAACCCTGCATCTATCACACTGGCACGACCTGAGCCCGCATGTCCCTCCTCTGTTTCTACGAGGGCCAAAATGTGAAGTCCAGCTCTGTGTAGTGATGCAACCGGGTTGCAACAATTGGCCTTCTGAAGCAGACAACAACAAAGACACTATTTTAATACCAGGGTCTTATTGTGATTGTGTCGACTTGACACCCTTCTCCCTAGAAATTGTTGACTTAAAGTGCTCCGCTGGAAAAAGTGTCCAGCGGGGTCAAGAACAAGACGCCGTAAACAGGTTTTTTCAACGACAACAAAAGCATCCAATGCTGACAGAGCCAACGACTGGCAGGTTTTCACTTTAAATGTACATTCCACCCACTGATTAGGACCGCTCTTTGAATAAGAGGAAGTACTCATCAATGAAATAATCTGCTGAGGCGATCAGTTGAAATGGACACCTGCGGACATTTGGCTCTCTCTTCACAGAGGCTCCCACTGTAGCCACTGTGTAGAAAATACCAGTTCAGTGGTTAGCTCTCAATGCTTTTGAATGCTTTGAATGCGTCTGAGGGGGAATGCTCCGAGAGACATTTCTGCTGGCCGTTTCTGTGCAAAGCTGAAGCCGAGCCTTTGTCACTTCACACGTTGTCTCCTCATTCAAGTCTCCCTCTGTATCTGTTTCCGTCTTGTTGCTTCTTTTCTGTTGCATTTTAAAAAGACAGCTAACTGCAGTGCTGAGGAAGCAGAAGAAGAAGAAGAAGAAGAAATAGAAGAAGAAGAAGAAGAAGAATGGTTTATATCACATCATATAACTGGTCCTCTGCATTTAACCTCTCCCCAGAGAGCAGTGGGAATCATATGTGCCCATGTACCAACTCCAGATCTTAGCCAGTGCTCTGCTCAAGGACTGTCTGGAAAATCAACCTAATGTACCTGTTTTGGCAACAGTGCTAACCACTGCGCCACCAGAAAAACTCATGGAAGGCATCAAAATGTTTCCATTATTCATGTTTTTGTACGGTTGTGTCTGCACACTCAGTTGCCAGTTTATAATGTCCACCCAGCTAAAATTGAATGCAGTCTAATACAATAGCCCTGCAATAAATCCTTCCCTCATAAAGGATACGTGGAGTTTTTGCAGCTGTGGTGTGTGGCGCTGATTATTTTTGTGTTTTACTGTCTGATGAGAGGTGTCAGTATTTTTGTCCAGCTGATTCTCATCTGTAATGGTAGACTCATCTATCCATCGACACATGTAAATTATCTTCTTCATACATGCCATAGCTTGTGAAAATCCATGTTCGCTACGCATCTCTCCTCCCTCATGGCATCCACGAGCCTTTTATTTCCATATCCATGTGTTGTTATCATCCTTGTAACGCACGGAGAGGGTAATGAAGCATCTGCTCATTTGCCTCGAGGTCACATATAAGTACATCAGTGCCATGCCATAAACATGAGCTGCCTTCACCTCTCTTCTTATCGCCAAAGAGCGGGCTCCTCTCAGAGCTGTGGGTGTTGCACATCTGGCGAGGAAGACATGGAGAGACTCCAAAAAAAAGAACGGGAAATTCACGACTCTGAAAAAAAAAAAGACTACACTCATGGATGCCTCTGACTTCGTGTGAGTGCGGAGAATTCACTTTGGAGTGAAAAACAGTCTGAACAGAAGGTATGAAAATGTGCTCTATCAGATCGTAGCTGTTTCAGACTCGACGTACGTTTGATTTCTCGCTATGTCAGATACGTATCTGTCAGCCAAATCTGACTGGAAGATAGAAATATAATTATGAGATCGACGTCGGCTCTTGAATGACAAAGAGATGGATTAGAACAAACGGAGGCTCCCTGTCGATAATCCCATGAGAAAATGGGAGTCGCTGGACCGTGAACGG
Source organism: Diplodus puntazzo (assembly GCA_963678695.2). Lineage (NCBI taxonomy): Eukaryota > Metazoa > Chordata > Actinopteri > Spariformes > Sparidae > Diplodus > Diplodus puntazzo. The sequence continues at coordinate 9,914,609 of OZ023160.1, forward strand.
GTTTCCAAATCACATGTGATGGAACACGGGGCACGGGTTCAGGAGGGAGGTGAGGAATACACGAGCAGGACGGGATTTTCTGCTCATCCCGTGTCACATATGAAGGGCTGCGAGGTCAGAGCTGTAATTGGATACAACAAGCGTCCACACGGTGTTTACAGCCCTGTGTTGCAAAAAGCTTTATCGAATAAGGATCATTATTTCCCAATAGCAGCGATATGACTCAAGAGACTGACCTCCATAGTTAGGAGAAATATGGGAGACTGAACTTTGATTCATTCAAACAAAACTAAATGCTCAAACTGACTCTATTAATCCGTGACCGATAAGGCTTTATGTCACTCTTGATGGCCCTCATCAGTTTGATCTCATTAGGGGCCACTGTAATTGACCGCCTGCATTAAACAATGACCCGGGCTCTTCGTTCTGTTCTCTGTTTCGCAAATTAACCTAAATTAACTGGCGTTTCCAGACCGCGGATGACAGCAACCGATTCAAAAAAAAAAAAAAAAAAAAGCAAATCATTGCAATAGAGAAACTATTCAGATGCCCATTCAGAGGGAACACATCGTTTCAGATTGGATGTCGCTGGAGAGAGTGTTGTGCATCGAGCAAGCTGCTTGTGAAGAACATTTTCTTAACATCCAGTGTATGCGCTGCATGTAAATTATATCAGCATGCAGTAAGTAGGTGAGATAATACCATCATGTCCTCCCCCCCACCTCTGCACCAGATAGACTTTTTCTTTGTTTTTTAGCCCGGGGGCACAGAAATAATCATGGAAATGTGCAGTAAGGAGTGCTCAACTCACTACTCCAAATTGTTCTATTATGTCCTAAATGATGCACTTCATAAACTGACCTTTTTATCTTTATTTATTCTAATTAGACCTTTTACTGTTATCCCCCCCCGCCCCCCAAAAAAAGAAAAATCTCCATTACAATAATAGAGTCAGGTTTTTCACTCCTGTGCCTAAATAGAAGGTTACTAAAAAAAAAAAAAAAAAAAAGAATGCTGCATTGATGAGGGCGGGAGCATAAAATTCAGCTATGCAACAATTTCACATCATTTGACATATCATTTGGTTTGATATTACGGAGCCTGTGGCATCATCTTCAGTTCAATGCCTTTTCCAATTTGAGATCCACTGCCTTCTTGATTTTACCCTCATTTGTAAATGTCACTTAAGTAGAAGTGATGGAAATAATTTGCAGTGGTGTAAAAAAAGAAAGATATGAAGAAAAAAAGTGAGGGGAGGGAGTGGAGAGGACAACAGTGAAATACATGTGTGGTGATTATTGTATGTAAAGATAAATTGGGGGATTGCATTTTTGTGCCGGTGGTCTGGCAGACAGGGCCTTAAAAATAATACTGAGATATTTTTCCAAAGATACATATCTCACTTTTTAAAAATCTCCTCAGAAGCACTTGATGAATGTTAAGGCCGAGTATCAAGGTCAAATTTCACAGTGTTTTTGAACAAATACTCTGATACTGACAATATTGTAGTACCGACTATTTGTACTTTCACTAAATATTGACACAATATTATTTGATAAATAACCATCAGTACACTAACGTTTAGCAGGCGCTTTTGTCCAAACCAACTTACGGTAATTCATACAAAGATGGAGATGGCTGCCATGCATGGTGCCGCATAGCACATCAGGAGCAGTTTAGGGTTCAGTATCTTGCCCAAGGACGCTTTGACATGCAGACCAGGGGAACTGAACCAGCGGCCTTACGATAACAAGATGCTGGGCCACTCCTGAGTCACAGCCGCCATTAAGGTGGACTTAATGACTAAGTGGGTAAAGGTGAGTATTAGAACAGTCTGCTGAGTTCAGTAAATGACATTATTTAAATGTAACGCAGCAAAAGACGACACATATCACATAACGCTACCCTGATATCCAAAATCTCAGATGATATATATTTTAAAATCACAATAAAATATCAATATATTTCCCAGCCCTAACGTCTCCTCATTGCCGATAACTGTTGCAAAAAATGTCAAAACCCATTTGATTGTGAATGATTGCATTGTCACCAAGCTAAAAAAAACAAACTATTAATTCCCTAACAGAGATGAAATGCAGACTTTTCATCTGACAGCAGCAATGGAAAGGTTTATCATACTGTCAACCTATTTTACATTATCAAGTCTGCAGGAAATAAATGATGCTGCTCCTCTGACAACAGTTGAGTCCTGGGGGAAATTTCCAAGCATATGGACACAACCATCTCCCCCCCCCCAAAAAAAAACAAAACACAAAAACGACACAAGGACAGAACCTAATAAAAACACATAAACAATCATGTCTTCCTTTTATATAGTTGTGACACTCACTCCTTGGCTTTTTCCACCCAACTCTAATATAAGCGGTACAGCGCTTGTGTTCTCGTGTAACTGGGGGACAGTCACAGCACATCCTAATGCTGGAGTGTATCTCATCACATGCGGAGCCACAAATCCTGAATGAGCTGCCTCTTCCTGGTGATGTCAGGCAGAGGCGTGACCTTCCATTATTAGACTATTGTCGCTGGCTTTCTCAGTCAATGTGTCACACATACTCTCCTTCCCAATTCTCCACAGTCACAGCATGTCCCGCGGGGTTTTTACTTTGCCCTTCGTGTCTTAAACAGGGTTAGGGTTAGAACTGGCTATTATGCGCCACATAATTGCAGTTCGTCATGCCGAAGATTGTCCCAGTCGGGAGAGTTGCAGTGAGGGACGTTCTTATTTGTAGGGGATATACCAGAGGAATAATACCCAGTCATAACAAATCCATCTTTCTTTCCCCAGAGCAAAGCTACGCAGCGCAGCAATACAGTGCTACGCAGCTATTTATTAGATGTACATACAAGCAGGTGCAAACAAGAGTCTTGAGTAGACTCCAGAGGATCACAATTGGTGGGAGAGCTTGTTAAGTGTGCGTCGGCTCGCCTGATGGTGATAGCGGAGGAATGCCACACTCCGGGCAAAAAGGAATTGATGGACACGAGGATATGACCTCGCTCTGCAGCCGCTGGGAGCTCGCAGCAGCAAGCACAGTTCACAGCAGCAGCCAGACTTCTTGACCGGGCGAGGTTTCTGACAAGTTAAGGGTGGATTTCATCTGCCATTAGTTCACTTTATGTTTTGTCTGGCCACAGTCTTCTTTTATATGTCTGACGGCTCGACTACTTTATGTTACGTCGACAATTTAAGTATGATTCTACTCTGCGGTATATAGCTCTGACTAGAAATCATACTGAGAACTAGAAAGGCGCTCAGTAGAGTTCTTCCTTTATGATTTCCCACTATCTCGGTTGCACGTCGGTAGTAGTTGTAGGTTTCTATCCCAAGTTGTTAGCTCGTAGACCACCCTCCGTGAAAACGCATTTAAATCACCTAGATGTTGATTTTTTTGGGATTGCTTGTAGCCACACATAGATACCACTACAATACAATTTATAAGATCTGTAAGATGAGTCAATGATATGGATGAATATGGATTCATTACCTCAATAAGGTTATGTTTTCACCTATGTCTGCTTGTTTGTTGGTTGGTTTGCCGGCAGGATTACATGAAAACTACTGAAACTGGACGGATGATGGGTCTCGTCCCAGAATGGGCCCCGTTAACTTTTGGTGTGTATCCGCATAAAGGGATGGATTGAGGAACTTTTTTGTCACTTTCGTTATCATTGCGAGATCGGTTGTTTATCTTTATGACATGCATCAGGAGTATTTAGATGGTAGAGTCTGATGTGGATCCTACTGTAGGTGCCTGGTCTTAAATTATGGATATGCAGTTATGGGTGGTTAAAGTGTGAGTGATACAGGGCTATCGAGTTTGATATTGGATTAGTCTTGATTGAACTTGAGGAGACTGTTGGGCCTTGGGTGGAGGTATGTGCTCTACTGAGTCCTGAGTCCTTCCATAGTCCAAAACTTGAATGACTGGAGTCTTCATTGTCATTGGGGTTATTTTTAGTCCTGTCAGTCCATATTAGTCCTGTTATGAGCTGGAAGTACCTATAAGCGGCATTTGACTGCTTACTACACACTGTATTTTAGGATACTCAAGTTACTTCCTGAAAGGGCTCCAGCAGAAAATAAATGTTTCTTTCCATTGTTTTTGGATTGCTGAATTGTGATCAACTTTGTCCTAAAGCAAGTACACTGTTTCCTGTGTTCTCGCTCTGGAACTGTGATATTGATCTACGACTTGAGGCGACTCTACCGACTGCATTACTTTGAGTTTTAAAGTGTTTGTCCAAATGCTTTGTATAGTGTGCTTCATAGCAGGGCTGTGAGTTATTAATCATGGCGCTGACCATCGAAAGGTAACCACTGCCCGTTTACATCACAATCACTATGTCACAAACCGCTTTTCTATCTATTTACATCTTTTCTTTCTTGAGAATTGGTTTTGACAGCTGAAGGTGTTGTAGCACATTCCTAACATGACGTTGGGTAGCGCCCCTCTTTAGCATAACAGATTGTAGGCAACACAGCTCATTTGGTTGTGTGTCATGATTGACCATTTCGCACAAAAAAAAATGACATTGATATGATTCCTCAACGTTAAATCTTCTTCACTGTAAAGCCAAGGCACAGCTTGGCCGAGGAAATGGCCAACAGTTGCTTGTTGATGCCCATGCTTTTTGGCAGAGCATGATCTGCGTTAGCTACAAGAGGGAGAGTTGATTGATGGATTGCTAATTGTGTCCTTGGTAAGCAGCAGATGCTCCGTCACAGATGCTAGAAAGAAATTAGACTTGCTCATGAAGGGAGGAGTACCATTGGTAACATTTTTAGTTTATTGTTAAACATCTATGGGCATCATATAAACATTAATTAATGTTTTATATTGTTTTATAACGTAGTTGCACATGTAAAGACTTGATATAATAGGCACACAGGCAAGTGTTCATTCACTTGCATTTGAAATCTCCATAATTAGTCTGTAAAACAGCACTTCAAAGCACATTTTAGTCTCCTTGTGGTTGTATAATATTTTAAAATTGTTAATCTTTAAACACATTTAGCCAATCTTGAACCAAATGTATCAAAGCACACCAAAAACAATCTATAAGGTGTGTCTCCGATGGTTTTCGCATGATGACACCTACTCCTTCTTCCAGTCAAGACTAACTAAACAGTTCAAAAACAGAAGCCATTCTCGTTGGCACCCCACATCAGACCCGGTCATCCACCATTACCAGTATCACCTTCGCCGGCCACGACATCCACCTTTCTCCATCAGTCTCCAACCTTGGTGTAATAATGGACCCTCATTTGACCATTGAACTTCATATCAAACAGCTTTGCAAAAACTCTTTTTACCACCTAAAGAACATTGCAAAACTCCGCCCCTCACTCTCTCTCCCAGATGCAGAAAAACTTGTCCACGCCTTTGTCTCCACCAGTCTGGACTACTGTAATGGTCTTCTTGTCGGGATCTCCAACAAAAACATTCAGAAGCTCCAATACATTCAAAACTGTGCTTCCCGGATCCTCACAAAGGCACGAAAATTTGACCACATCACACCAATTCTCAAATCCCTCCATTGGCTCCCTGTCTCACTCAGGATTGAATACAAGGTCTCCTACTGACCCACCAGTGCCTCTATGGTAATGCTCCAATTTACCTAAAGGAGATAATCACTCCTCAACCCTCTTCACGACACCTCCGCTCCGGTCAGGCAAACGTCCTGCAGATCCCAAGGACCAAGCTCCGAACCATGGGAGACAGAGCCTTTTGCCACGCCGCTCCCTGTCTTTGGAACGCTCTCCCTGACCACCTGAGAGCACCGCTGACCCTGGACACTTTTAAAAAAGGCCTAAAAACCTACCTTTTTAAGAAAGACTTTTATTAGTCTAGTTGGAGACGTTCTCTCTCCAATCCTTGTTTTATTGATGTAGCACTTTGAGATTGTTTGCTCAATATAAAGTGCATTACAAATAAAATTCATTATTATTATTATTATTAAGAGTTTAATTTTTAATATTATTATTTTGGAATTCTTTGTGATGTCACAAACCACGCTTGTAGGCCCGCCTCTTAAAATCAGATTTTCAGTGAGCACGAACGAAATTGGCACTTTCAGCAACGAATGTGACGATAGCCGTTTAGTGTCAAACTCTTGCATGTACGTCATTCGACCCAGTGTAGCTCAAATATTCAACCGTAAAATCAAGAAGAAAAAGACCTTTGTCTTTCTTGAGGAGTACTCTAATAATTACTTTACAACACGCTGTTTTATTACCATCCATTTATCTGGGTCAAATCTCAGCAGCAGCAGGTGGCCAAGATGCCCTTCTGCTGAGCCACGTCCTCCAGCTCCGCCTGGGAGGGCCCAGTGTTTTTCCAGGCCAGGTGGGACACGTTATTCCGCCAGCTCGTTGTGGGTCTGCCCCAGGATCTCCTCCCAGTTGGACTGGCCGTGACACAAGAATGTGACCGGGAGGCACCCCGATCAGATGGCCGAAACACCTTGAGTAACTCTTTTTACTGAAGAAGGAAACGAGCGGCAGTTCTGTTTTTGAGCTCACTCTGGATGCACACACTCCTCTCCACCTCGGGAAAAGTAAATATATTTTGGTGGCTTGTAATGCATCTCCAAGGTTTTCGTAATTACCCAGAGCTTGTGATGATTAGTGAGGGTGGGAATGTATATCGACTGGTGAATCAAACATTTCGCCATCAGAATGAGCATCCTCTTCATTAGTCTGGTACATCATAGCCTGTATCACCACAGGCAGAGAGCAAACTTTAAGCTACTGCATCACCAGGAGCAGCTAGTCGATCCATCCCCGAAGGCAATTCAGCATTTTTTGGCAAGTTACACTGCCTCAGACTCTGAAGGTTTCGCTGAAAACCTGAAAGTACAGACTGATTATCATGTCTGATTCAGCCAAAAACATAATCAAAAAGCAAAGATATGATTCCGCTGTCAATAACAGCAGACATCTTTGACTGCACCACGAGAATCTGTCCATGAGAATCACAAATGGAATCAGTAATGTCATACAACCTTAGCACAGACCAACATCCACAAAGAGCTTTATGATGACTTGTGACCCTTTTCCTCGCAAAATCTTCTAATCCCGTCCTTCATAGAGGGCGTGTTCCTCATGCTCTGGCAGTCAGTTTCCCCCTCATCAACATCAGTTACAGCATGGGCAACACTCTGTTGTTTGTCAGACACTCTTTGAGGCTGATGACCCTTCCCACCTCCTCATATACTGTATTTTTGGCCATATGTCCACGGAAGTTGTCTGCTGATTCAGGGTGTCTGTGCCAATCATGCTTGAAAAGACTTTGTCTTCTTCCTGACTTCGTTCACCAACAATGTCCAACAGTGGATTCTTGGGCTGTGTCACAACGGGGCCTCAACTGCCCCCCTGGCCACTTCCCAGTGCACCTGCCTCCGGCTCTGAACATGACCCAAACCAATTCCAATTTCATGTAGCCTTCCCCCTAAGGGAAAATTCAAACCCAGCAGACAGGGAACTCAAACATGACATTCCCAGTTCACCTTCGGTGCACATTCGGGGTTCTTGCCGACAGCTTCCAGATCCAAGTTGTCACAAGGTCATGATCGGATAATAGCTCTGCTGTCTCTTTATGCCTTGAGTTACCCAGCATACACACATACAAGTCATCTAGTTGTGCCTTTTCCACAAGAGTCTACAGAGTTTGGATACTTAGAATTGCTGTTACAGCCATCATCATGAACAGCAGCCACAGCCTTCCTCACTGCAACGTGCCGTAGCACAGAGGCGAGCCTCTCTGGGGAATCCTCCACCACCGCGGCCGTGCACATGCCCACACCCGCTCCAGCGTTTTTACTATAATTCATCTGTTTAAAAAATTACCCAGGCAGACGGTTAACTGATTAAAAGAAAATACATTATTTAAGGAGTGTAATAACAACACCATGGAAACTATTGTACATCTAAATTATTCAAATTGCTAGTGGTGTCTTTAAATATTAAAATATATTACAGCATTTAACCAACCTACGATCTTCCAAATGTTTCTTCAAAATGTATCAGAGACACCCTTTTACCCAGCGCTCTCCTTTGTTCTTCTCTGAGGGCTGGCAACATTCCTATAGACTAAAACATTTTTTAAACTGTATAAATGGTTTTGTAAACACCTGTATTATCCCTATTACCGTTGATATGGTTAATATTCTCTTTCCTTAACAATTTGCAAACGATTTTACAATTAAAAATGTGTCTCAACTGATCGCATCATCAATTGTCTACATTACTGCACATTGTTACTTTTGCATCAATTGACTCAAGCAGTCAGATGAATCTAAACTCTTTCAAAAACCAGAATACAACAGCAAAATAAAAACGGAATGTTTAAAAACCACAGTCTGCATGACTCATCCCCGTCCATAAACAACATGAGCTGTAATCTCCAAAATATTGTCCACAGAGCAACTCTAAAAACTGTATCTGCTTCACACACTGCCGTAAGAGCTGGGACAGCAAAGTTGACAGCGCTTCCTAAATTCTCGGCTGATTATCCGACCATGCTGTGTTCAGTATGGTTGCAGAATGTCTACACCGCCTGTCTGTGTGTCTTGCATTCATGCCCCTTTTTGTTTAACCTTAACAATGTGTTTTTTTTTTTTTTTTTTTAATTGCTTGCTATTTGATCGCTGGCTCCTTCAGGACTATTTTTTGTCGGTGCATCGATGCAGAATCTTCCAAGTCCGGATCGCACTGTATCTTAGAATTGACACCCTTATCTTGCAATCTTCATCAGTGGATGGGGGGTTGTGGCCTTAACATCAGATAAAGATCTGGGTTCAGGGGTTATGTGAATATGATCCAAACTAGAGCAGAAATGTAGCTGAATTCGATGCTGGGTTAATAGCACATGATGTTCCTTTGTAACCCAAAAAAAAATAAAAAAATCAGCATGCACTCCACAAACTGTAAAGTGCTCTATATTCCCTTGTGTGATACCAAGGCAACAAGTCAAGTGTAAGGGTAATTCTGTTATCTCCCTTTTTTCGAGCATGCTCCAGAATTCAAAACCGGGCTAGTTTGAATGTAGAGAAGCCTCTGCTGAGGTAAAGATAATGCCATGAATCTAATGTACTATAATCTGCCTACAACTGAGCAGCTGAGGCACGCAATCATCCCTAACCTGAGGTAGAAATTAACATCCCCATTACTCTCCTTTCCCTCAGGCGAGAACAGTTTCAAATCTGCCTTTAGAATAATACAGCAATAGCACAACAGGGCTAAAAACAGAAAACAGCTTGTTATTCCGTCTGTCATAGTTTAACATTTTAAAGTCACTCTGACGTTAAAATAAGAGACAAATTAGTTTAACTCGAGACATGATTGGGTAAATAATTAATTAAAGCGTTCCTCAAACTCTGCATTGAATGTCCCGGTCAAAATATTTGTCCGTTTTAATTAAATAAAGTGTCATACTCACGCGAGGATGCCCCTCGCTGCTCCCCAGTTAGTTTTGTGTGAAGTAGAACAGAAGGCATAAGATAAGGGAGGGACGGCGGTGGATGTGCTTTTATGGCGCTCTGCCTTCAACTTTTCTCTGAAGAAATTCTTTCTAGCAGCATGCAAAGGACTATTTCAATCACCGTCTTTCTTGTGACAGGAAGATACACAGACTTTGATGCTGCATTCTTTGAGAATGATATTTATGTTTCTTATATATATATATATATTTTTATATATATATATATATATATATATATATGTTTGCCTTGGATCGGTCCAAATTAGCAGGATGCCTTATTTCCCGATGTTTTTCTGCTTCAGGGTTTTGTATTTATTTTTCCGAGGTGGAGGGGTTGACATTTACTAAGCTATTTTCAATGTTTATGTGGATTATGTGCAGCATAAAACATACACGTTACAAACAGTTAAATCAGCTCGGAAGTTTGTAGCTATTTTGCTAATTGATGACGAATCGAACTGTTAATCAAAACGTGATGTGAATCGAAACAAACATGGCTGCAATAGCCAAATCGTAGAAGCTACAATTCTCTGATAAAGGTAAAATATAATGATAAAGATTTGGCAAAACAGCACAATAACACAGTACTGTCATATCCTGGTCTATTGACCAAGCAAACAAGGTTTCTGCCTGTTAAGAGGCAGTTTTTTCTCACCACTGTCGCCAAGTGCTTGATCATGGGGGAAATGTTGGGTCTCTCTGTAAATAAATTAATCAAGGAGTATTTTCTATACCTGCTCAATTTGGAAAGTGTCAAGAGAGGACTTTTGTTGTGAACTGGCGCCATACAAATAAAGATTGATTCATTGATTCGTTGAAGCAAAGCTACGGATTCTCTATTTTAAGCTTCTCAAATATTAGAATCAGTCATTTTTAATTCAAATCCTTTGAGTATGTAGCTGTTGTACTAATGAAACATAAAGGCATAACAACAATTCTCACCTTTACATACAGTTAATTGACAATGTGTTTAATTGATTGGTTTGGGAGCATGCTGCTACTTAGGAGGGAATATTTTGCAGCACTGCAGCATTTCAATCATATGATGGAATGCTCTTCTCTCCTGCACACAGATAGCGACCTCAATGGGTGCATTTTGCATGTAAATGTAGCTTTCCCTCCATCAAAAAAAAAAACACCCTTGCCCCTTTATGAAAATCATGGAAATATGACTTTTTGTTGGAAATAAAGAGCAGGAAATGAGATGTAAATCCTGAATGCATGCAATCAGCCTGCGCCATTGCCACCAGTTACTTGAAAACCACTGATGACTCAATAACAGCTTCCATCACAGGCCATTCAGCTGCTGCCTTCTCTCTGATGAAACGTGCTGATTTTCCTTCTGCACCGCGCCGAGCGCTTGTGTCCTCAGCCTTTGGCCGCTCCGAGCTTCCAGACAGCTGGAGGTGTCTGCAGCTGCTCTGCCCTCTGCCCTTTGAAGAGCCCGACAGCCGGGCTTCACGTCACTCACTTTTCCCCCTCAATAAGTTAAACAGTGAACGCTGTAACATCCTATAGCCTCTGCTTTGGACTAATCTTCGGGCTAATAACAACTGACTGACTCTAGCAATGGGCACAGGCTCACGATGTAAGTCACGATAGATTGGAGTGTCAGCGGAGTAATGGAGTAATAGTGCTTACATATCAACTCAATGTTCTTTTTTCCTTTTAGTTCAGAGGGGAATGTAAGTCATTCTGTAATGAGTGCTGCTTGGTTAAATCGGAGCCAAGAGCACCGAGACGCAGCTGGGGTTTTTTTTGACATTAGATTTCAAGGCTGTGGATTCATTTCAGAATCACACATTTTACATCCCAGCAACTCAGAAAAATAGAATGTGAACTTCCCCTCTTTCAATAAAGAAACCTCTGAACCAACACGGGAAATGAAGTGCAAGTGCCAGGTCTTTTTATGTCATGGAGCAGCACTTATACAATGCCCAAATGAAGCAAAGGTGAAAATATGTCATTGTTATATCGCACACATCAATATTCTGTTTTCCTCAGGCAAAGAAATCTCGCTTACTAAACTTTCCGTTAAAATAATATTCATTAGGAGAGACTACTCGAGCCATAAGTGAAGTGTGGGAAGTGTGTGCGTGTGTACGTGAGAGTGGGCCGACGCGCTTGCCTTCGCAGTTTCAGAAGTTAAGAAGTGTGGCGCCGAGCCAGGGCGCCCTCGGAGCCGCTCTACCTCCTCGTCCTGAACACTACACGGACGAGAGCCGACCTCATAATAGCGAGTTATAGAGGTCCAAATAAATAGGAGCTGCCAATCAGCACGGACTCTCACCGAGCTGTACTATCACACTGCCTACAGAGATGAACAGCAGAGAAGAAACTGGTATGTGTGAGTTACTAAAGACCTGACTGCCAATTTTTATCCTTATCTTAATATAATTTGATACAGTTACAAGTTCCTCAGCATAAATCTGCAGCGTCAAACATCATGAAACAACTTCACTAAAAGATGCTGTTAATTCAACCCCAGTCAAACCAGTGTTCACAAGGAAACTGGCACCAGCATCAACAGAGGTCCCAGTTAAAAATGTGGACAGTTTTGTGATGCAGGTCATGTCAAAACTATGACGTTTTTATTGTCTGTTGCGAATTGAGAATTAGCATATGTAACACTGCTTATTTTCATAATACAGTCTTATGCCACAAACACATGTAACTGTGTTCTCTAGTGGTGTAATGAGGTGTGATGTTTTGTCCCAAAACCGTTTGGTAGGAAGCTCCTCAGTATGGCACCGCCGGTGAACAAAATAATTACTGTCCAATTAGCGTAATACTTTCTAATTAAGTCTAAATCTTAGCATGGGCAGAATATAAATTCTGGATCCACCGGGGTAAAATTGGCAGTAGGACAGTCGTCTGTGAGCAAGACTGTGTGAGATGGGTCTGAGATGTGCAGTTTATAAAGCGCAGACGAATTAGCCCTTTGATTCATGAGTCATTAAATTGGAAAGTAATGTTTTTTTTTTTTAACTTTATTTCTACTCTTAAATATTCACTTGTTTACAATGTTTTATTTTGAAGGAGTTACGATGCGTCAACGGTGTAAAATGTGATTATAAGATAACGTTTCAATCCTTCAATTCTTTCTTTTTCTAATAAATAAGGTGTTATTAATACTTTTATCAACAATTTAAGAATATTTTTCTGTAAAAGATATATCTCTTAAAATACGTCGGTCCACTTTAGTGGATTTTATGGGCCTATTGGACCTGCAGCATATTCAGATAACATCTGAAAACTTTTAAATATCACTGTTTAATTAAATTATTGAAGCATGAATTACATCATAATCTATAATAATAACACATAAAAAGGGCTGAATCTGAAAAGGCAGAATATACACTCTGGCGCATAACATCCACTGGAGAGAGGGATGTTTGAGATGCACGAGAAACATTATTAAATCTATTTCTTACACCTTAATATGAGGATTTAACAGTTATTCCTGCAACTCCTCTTCCCTCAGCCTATTTCTATTTCATGATGCCATATCTAACAGTAACAAAGAGATATAAGGATAATAATCAACTACAATAGGGCACAGGTCTTTTGCGTTATTGGGACACGGTACTCCCATCTTAAACAGTTACAAATGGTTTCCGAGTATCCACTGTAGTGTAGATCATGTGTGGAAGCCTTACACAAATCAGAGCTGTATGTATATGTCATCTCAATCTACCGCTTGGAAGCATTCAGTTCTCCCAGTTACAGGGAAGAAAGGGCGGAACAGATCAGCCGACCTGTCGAACTGAAGTTAGTTTACGTGTGCAGAAACACGAGCAATCAAACAAGCTAAACTGTTAACAATGGCAACGTATGGATTTATCTATCACAGGGCTTGAGCTCCCGCTGTAATAATTCTTCTGCTGTGACTGTTCTGTGCAAATAAAACACAAGCTGCAGACGTTCAGGAGTCACCCACTGCTCCGGCAGATGAATGGATGTCAAAGGGGTCAGAAACTGCACTGCTAGCTCTCAGTTGAAGTTAATTACGAGGACGCTGCTCTTGTATTTACGTGCATTTTTACTTTACGTTGGAGCCGCAGGTTGAAGACTTTGTCGTGGCGATTGAGCGTTTCTGAGGTATTGGCTGTTGTATCGTAAAGATTAATGTTGATGATTAACAATGTCATTTTCTGCATTTCTTTTAGTTTCCCTGAAAACAAAAAGGCACCCCCAAAATCCCAAGCTTGTACCATGACTTTCCTCCACCTCTCACACAGATAACTATGCATTGTTCTGTGCAGTAGAAAACTGATGCACACCGCAGGAGGGGTTTTTTCGAGAAACTTTCCTGGGATGAGTTGACACCATCCACCATTAACTGCAGTTCTCTGCAGGAAGGGAAACAACCAAACATTTACCACCCCCATCCGTCTTTCAAACTAACAGGAGGAGAGCGTTTGTTACCGAGAAAACAAAGACCTTTAGTGGAGAACTGTATCGCTTTAAATCAGCGTAGGCTGCTGTGATGTAGCTGAACTTTGGACCCAGCGATTTCAAGGCTGTGGATTTGTTGCATCACGCTGGATCTGAAGCCTATAAAAGTCCATAAAAACCTGATAGGTCCCGCTCGAGCTGTATGCACCGTAGCTTAGCTTGTATTAGATTTTCATGGTATTTAAAAGGGAGCGGCGGCGGTGTTCTGTGATCAGAACAGGCAGAGTGAGATGTTTTGGATTCGTCCTTTCATGCCTTTGTTCACACGCTGAGCCTTTTTAAATTAAGATTGATGTCTTCGTTTTTGGATTGTTACATAATTATCTGTGAGTTACCTGTCAAAACTCCTCGCTAAACTAATCTGCAGTTTGTCTCGGCTTTCTCAACCCATCCCCATCTTCCTTTGCTGCTACTTTCTTCTTCCTCCGCCCCCTCACCTGACTTTTTTGACGCTTCTATTTGTCCTCTCATCCTCCCTCCTCCGTTCAATTCTGTCTCTTCTCCCCTTCCTCAGGTCATGTTTGACTGGGGAGGGCGGGACAAAGTTAGTGTGTCTGAATAATGTTAGTTTGTTCTTATGTGTTGTTACAGTTGCTACCATGTAGTTACTGGCTAACAGCTAGCGAAAGCTTTGTTTGTTTCCAACACAGTCTCCAAACTCCTCTTGGACACTGTTTGCATCATCTCTCCATTGTCTCCGGTCTGCACATGTTTCCAGACTTTTTACTGTGACAACCAAGCTCCCTCGTAATATTATTAACATTAAACTCGCTTCAAACGCCATTGCATAGCAGACCGAAGCTGAGCTAACTAGTTAGCTAGTTTCAAGCTGACTTCACTATACTCGTAGGCAACTGTACGTTAAATACTATCCAAATACGGCGACACTTACCTGTGGCTCGGGTGCAGTTGCCGGATCCCGTATGGTTGGGACTGATCCTTTGACGAGGGTCAGTGTCGAGGCAAAGCCAGTTTTGTACTGACCCTCGTTACTGAAGCAGTCCGATGTGCAGTGGTTAGCACACACAAACAAATCTAACGTTACACGAACTGTAGCCGGCACATTGTTGTTAAAAAATGATACGCAACCACTGTCTCTTCTGTTCTTCTGTAGCTGGGACAGGATATGGGCACTTATGTTGATTTTTACAACAAACAACAGAGTTATTTGCGTGTCTATTTCTGAGCGACGACATTGCAAAACACTGCTATCTTACCGCTGGACACACCGAACTTCACCTCGGGGATGAACGCCCCCCCTCTCGGACATCTCCTATCACTGTGCCGAGGAGGCCGGCATGAACATCTCTCCTGTCGTTATGTAACGAAAGGAGATATGTTTTACCGGTGGGTGGGCTGCAGAGACGACGCAGGACTCGTTTGCTTTCTTTATTCTGGGAGTTGGCAGGCTCAGCTTATATATGTAGAGACCAGAGAAAACGTGTTTTTCATAATATGGGACCTATTGATTTTCACAATGAATGTCGTTGAATTTCTCTGTCACATCGAAGTCGTGGATGAGTGTAATTTAAAGTCAGTTTGCTTATTATTATTATTCGGACATGAAAACGAAGAGAGTTTGTTTATTCAGTTTGTTAATTCAGAAAAATGAATTTAAAAAATTGAATATAGACACTATGTCCAGAAGGCCGAGACCCTTCAAGGCACATCGCAAGAGAAGAAACAGTTGGAGAATTTGAAGTCAGAGGAGCTCAAGAATCTGAAATCAGAGCTCCAGACGGTCTCAGAGACAAGAACAGTCCTTCACGTGGAAGGAGCAGCGCTTGAGGCTCACACAAAAGCCAAACAGTTAGAGCCTGATTTTGTGTTTGAGAGGGCGGAAGTTCAGAAGCTGCGCGAAAAACTGGCTGAGAAAGAGGAAGAGGCAAAGAAGATGGCCACTGCCCTGAAAAAGGCAGAGGATCTCCTGAAGACTGAGCGCCTCTGCTGGCAGCTGGACACAAAAACCCTGCTGGATGAACACAGTGAGGAAAGATGGAAGCTCGCATCTGCCCTGAAAAGGGCAACGTAACTCCTGAAGGATGAGCGCTACTTCTGGCAGAAGGAGAAAGTCTCCCTGCTGGAGGAGATGGAGAAATCTACAGCTCTCCATGAGGCTTAGCTGGATGAGCAGAAATGCGAGAACAAAACCCTTGCGGCTGCTCTGAGGAAAGTTGAGCAGGAGTTTGTGAGTGGTCAGGCGGAGTGGCAAGAGGAAAAGACATCAGGAACAGGAAGCAAAGGAGGCTGTGGAAAGATCTCAGGCTTCCCATCAAGCCCAGCTTGAGGAGCACAGAGAAGAAACCAAGAAGATTGCATCAACCCTGAAAAGGACAGAGGATCTCCTGGAGATTGAGTGCCTCTGCTGGCAGCAGGACACAAAAACCCTGCTGGATGATCACACTGAGGAAAGACGGCAGATCAGGTCTGGTTATGATATATATGCCAACCAAATTTCGTAGATTTATGTGCATGTCTTATGCAGGTATTTACAGCAGGGGGCACCAGAGAGTCCCAAGGCCACACCCCCAACCAATGAAAGTGAATTATCACATTTTTCCCCAGATGAGACGTATATTCCAAATTTGATGAGTTTTTGGGTATGTTCGGGCCTCCAAAACTGCGATCAATGTTGAAAAAAAGAAGAATAATCCTAACATATTCAATAGATTTTGAACACCGTTGCTTAACATTTTGGCAACAGATTTGGATGTAAAAGTAGTTGGGGCAACCGTGGCTCAGGTGTTCGAGCGGCTGGGCCAATGTTTGTGTCATGCTCGTTGCATCCTTGGGCAAGACACTTCAACCACCTTGCCTCGTGTTAATGTGTATGACTGCTGTATGTTTGAGGTGGTGATCGGAGGGGCCGTAGGCGCTGAATGGCAGCCACGCTTCTCCAGGTGCTACTCGCCAGGTGAGTCCCGCCTGTAATTCAGCTGGCGAATCATGTCTTCTCACAGGCAAACTGTATTGACACATCACTGTTACACAGTTCGCAAAGGAGGAAAATGTCATCCAAAGTAGATCTCCTGGTCACGATTATCATGTGACTTTTTTTTTAACCTTGAAATAACAGCTTCAAAATCATGTTGATGATTCAGTGTTTTGGAACAGGGTGTATGGTGTCTCCACCTCCCCCCGTCAGTTGTTTCTGCACTATGTAACTTCAGTGAGAGGGTGGGATCGCACCGTTACGTCCACGTTTACTTCAAGATACAAGTTTTCAACACATAACATTGTTTTGCTTTTTAGTTTGCAGCTACATTGAGTCTGACAGATTGTTACAGACCTTGGATTTGTATTCACAGTGACAGTGGTGTTGCACTCGGAAACTGTGGGGGGCCCCAAATCACACAGAATGCCAATTTCTACATAATGTAGCGGTACCTGCCTGCCTGCAGTTGCCTGTAAGCCTTCGGGATAAATAAATAATCAAAATCATCCCGACTGCCTCCACTGTCTTCACTTGGCTCCTTTCCTTGTCGCCTGTCTCCCTCATCATTGTGACATTAATTTCTTTGACGTCGGCTCGTAAGTTATTGAAATTTAATTGTATTGAGAAGTGGATTTCAGGGTTGGGACATCATAGTTAGCATTGTTTTCATTAACATGTATTAAAAACAGAGGGACTTTCTACCATGTATGTCTTCAAACTACATTAAAGTTCAGTGCATGCTGCTGATATGACATGATATGAATACTTTATGAGTTATGTGATGCAAAACTTTTTTCGAGCTGGTACACAAAAAGCAGGCGAGTATTAGTTATTGGCTTTGAGCCATTAAGCTATTGATTCACAGTTGTTTTTTTTGCCCTGTGTAATAATGTGTTCTTTTTGTTTTCCCGAGCAGCACTCTGTAAATCATTTTTATTATGTGCCATTAGGAAAATGATCAGTATGCAGATTCAAATCTAGAAACTAAAAATAAGTTCGACCTACAGCAGGACAGCGTCTCCTGTGACCTACAGCTTTCTAGTCACAGTCCTTGACAGCTGTTCAGGATCTACTTGTTCAGTACTACTTCTTGTTTAACAGAATTAATGGCGCTATTTTTGGTTTCGCCGGTGAATCCTCTGAATTCAATTCTCTGTAATTATGGAGTTGTTACTAATGGGACTTTGTGTCGTGGAGCCGCGTTACGAGACAGAAATATCTACTAAAGGTCAAAGCGTCCACATGTAGTAGCAGCAGGCTTTGTGTGTGAGGGGAAAGGTGTTTGAAACCCATGTCACGGCGCTCTACAGCAGACTGCATTCAGAAAAAGGCAGCAGACAATGCCGTTGTTTCAGAAGATGATTTTCCAATTTCCATCAGCCAAGTATGAAATCATTGTGCTGCCAATATTGCCTGCCAAGTTAGAGCGACGGAGAAACACTACAGCTAAATCTTGTGTATGTAATACAAGGAACGAAACCGTCACCTTCCTGTATAGCTTAATCATAGAGATTAATTTAGAAGTCGATACTGAGGCGTCGATGGGTAGAGCGAGTGCACGGCGAGGGGAAAAAACAGGCATCAAAGTCGATGCCTTTCAAATCATTTCCGATGCATGAGTTTGGCAACACAAGTCGGCGCAAAGTAGAACAGCCGATGTTTTGCTATTTAAAGTCAGTGGTACAAAAAGGAGGTAAACAGAAGCTGGCGACCTGTTTTAAATTTCACCGCGGCGCTTCTGCGGCACGAGTGAAAGTTCATACTGTAACTCTGAAATATTCAGCGGATGACGAGCATGTTACAAACTGATGCTGAGGCGGAGCAAAGATGAAGAGAACAGGAACTTTTTTAGCATCAAGATCTGAATTTAAATACAAAAAGACACATACGTACATTCAGAGAGGCGTGTGTGTTTCTGTGCGTGCATGTGTGTCTTCATGTGTGTGACAGAGAGAGAGAGAAAGAGAGAGAGAGTGTGAACATATGTGTGTCTGTGTGCACATGACAGGATGGAGACGGAGAGGCAGAGAGATGGGAAGGGAAAGAGGGAGCCTCCGTGAGCAACCTTCTGTTAAAATTTGGCAACGGACGATTCGACTCATCCACTCCTATCTCGTTACTGTGACACTCCAGCCCATTAAATAGAATAGATTATTGATTTTGCTCTCTTCGCCTGCTCTGAGATTTTCCATCAGCCTTCTCTGTGCAGTAAAAGGACCTGAAAAAAGAAAAAGAAAAAGGCATTGCGTGCACCGCCACACACAAAGTCACATCGCTTATACAAATGGGGAGGGTAACATGAAAAATCATGTCATTGCGGCAAACATGCTTCTCAGGAGACGCGGGGGTTTATCACGGCACTAATGCAAAAATGAAGTCCGAGCCCCCTCTCATGTGGCAGGCTGATGATTTTGAATGAAAGCAGGACTGTTGCCAAAACGCATGTGCCTTTTTTTTTTATCGATCTCGCATCACAGAAGGGGACAAGGTGAGCCCGCTTGATAATCGACGGAGGAGGCAGAGAGAAAAACTCCCTGCTCGTCATGAGACTCAGATATTGAGCGATGACATCACGTCCCCCAGGTGCCCATCACGGGACTGTTCGCATGGCTCGGCTCTACTCGAGAAGCAAGAATTGATTTATTAGTCATATTCGACTGCGCTCCTGTTCTTGGCGCTGAATATTTTGTCATCATCACTTTGACCCGTGGAAGCTAAACTGCTGCTGTGTTCAGTGAAGACCATCATTATTTAAAGGTGATGCGCTGTCTGTATATGTATATTTCGTTGCTGTTCAGTCAAAGTGAATCGCTGATGTAACCCAACTTCAGAATTCTGCATTACCGGTTGCGATGATTAATCGATTCGTTGATCATCTGAAAAATGTATTGCACCCACTTTAACAATTGATGAATGATTCTGGTCATTTTTCAAGTAAAAACACTGATCATTTTCTGGTTTCGGGCTTCTCAAATATGAGTGTTAGAAGTTTCTCCTTGACATTTGTCTGAAAAAGAATTATGACTGCATCCAACAACTGTTTTCACAATTGATTAATCCGCGGATAGTTTTCTACATCTTGTCGACATCTTCTGATAAAGACAAAGCAGCAAATCTTTACATTTGAGCTCGAATTTAAAGTGTTTTTAACAGTAAAAAGGAATAAAATGATTTCAAAATCCTTCCTGATAAATTTTCCGTCAGCTGTCTGATCAACTCACCGTTTCAACTCTATATGAGAACCTTTGGACTTCAGATTGCTGGTCAGATAAAATAAGCAATTTGAATTTGTCACCTTGGGCACAGGGACTTGGTAATCGTCATTTTCATTATTTTCTGACTCAGTTAATCGGAAAAATTAATCAGTAGACTAATCAAGAAATTGCGGCCTTGCACTGTCTGAAGTTGTAGTTAGATCAAAGTAAATCTTGTAAATCTTGTGCTTGGATTGGCATGACAGAAACTTTGTTTGAATTTAATGACAGTATTTTTTGATGGATATTAATATTTCAGTTGTATTCTTAACCAAAGACAGAGGGAGACATAGAGGTGAACCTGTCTAATCTGAGACCATTATTATCTGGTTGTTGTTTTTTTTAACAATGTGATGCAAATCATGTTTAATTGAACAGGAAGGTGAATTATTAAGAATCTGATCAATAGAAGACCTGGTTACTAAGAGCCTGGGGATTCAAATGTGGATCAACGTTATATAAACTCAATTTTCAAAGGGAAAATGCAAACTGATGTTATACTTAGAGGGTTTATTGTATAATCATTAAATAAAGCATGTGTGAGCTCCTTAAATCTTTTTTTTTTTAATGAGGCTGTCTTTCCAGCTGTTTGGTGATTAACTCCTGAATGAGGTTTTTACACAGAAGTCACAGTCCTGTGTTTCTGAGATGCAGGAGTAGGTGGTAGCCACATTCCTGGAAACAAGTACTAGTGAAGCAGTGGGTGCATTGCAGCGATGAGTGAAAAAAAAAATAAAAGAAGTGTGACTATTTGATGCAAAACAAAACACATTCAATTCTCTACATTGTTGAAGGGCAGACGCTGGTGTCAGTGTGGCATTAGCATGCTGGGAATGGGATCCAGACAGCAGCGGGTGCGGCGCAGCAATAGCCAACAAGGACAAACAGTGTCACTGATGCGAAGCACCTGAAATCGGGCCCAGCCAATATCATACATGTGCAGAGCGGCAGTGCCAGCGGCTTCATGCGAGCACTTGGCCAGAAGACAAGCAAAGGCGACACAAGTTAGCAATGCGGCTTAACGGAGATGTGACTTCTGAAGTGAATGCTCAGACTGTAAACAATGGATTTTTACACCTTAACTTTTTATTCGTGGGAGACAAGAGGTGACAGCATCGACTGAATTATTCTTGTCTGACCATCAAATGCCAGAGAAAGGTTAATGTAAAATAAATGAATGACAGATGAATGAACTAACAAATTAACTGTGTAAGGAGGAAAAACCTGCTGAGGCGAACATTTAGTGTTTTATTGCAAGGAAGCAAATCATATTTTAAGCATATGTTATTTATGTTATACCAGCTGGGGACTCAAGTGTCTCAATTATATTACATTTCAAATTGATTATTTTTTTAAAATTAATAATCATCTCATGTTTGAGAACATGTGCCACAAGTGTCAAAAGTAAAAAGTAACAACAATTTCTTTTGTTGCTTCTAGGTGGCAGCATTAACACACCTACATCAGGGTTAAACTGCTGCAGCTGTTACTTACCTACATGTGGCAACGTGTGGAACTGACAGTGACCAAACATCTGGAAAAATCTGCCACCTGCTAACGCGAATGAGTAAATGAATATGCTCGGGAGAGACTTACAAGCCGCCATGTGGCGCTTTGCATCTTAAGCAGCGCTCTTGTTCTGTCTTTTCTCTCTCCATCTCTTTCTCTGTCAGGCAGAAACACAAAGCCATGTTCGGGTAGCCTCAGATTTTGGAGAAAACTTTTTTCTTGAAACTGAGTTAATCTTTAAAAAGTGATAGTGAGGAGATAAGGGAGCTGTACTGTATGTAGGCCTGTAAATCAAAAGTTTCATCGTGGTACGGTTTTATATCAGTTCTTCGAATAACAATACAATACTATCAGAAAGTCTGATAAGTCTCAATAAGATCCAGTTCAGGGGCCTGTGATCAATATGAGACCATATGCCAATATAACATAATCAGTTACATTGTGAGGCTGCCTACCTATAGCCTTGCATTGTGATATTTATCTTTAGATACAAATGTAAAACTTTATGTTGTCTCAATTTTTTGGTCGATATTTTTTCAAGGTATTGTATTGAGGAGAAAAAAAACTAAAACAGAATGGTGACAACACTGCAGCTGATGATCAACTTCATCTATCTTCAGCAAAATAAAATGTTTTTTGTTGTTGATGCTTTTTCATTTTACATGCTGACCCAGTGAAGTGGGTCATAGCAGCGGCCACGTTATGAGAGTTTTGTCCTGATTTTCTGACACTCGCAAAGTCGACTGTGTGTTGTTGGCTGCCGAAGATTGCCAAACAATTTGGGGTGGTTTTGCCTCGGTTTGGATTCACGCGCAAAAAATGTCCCCAATTTTGTCCAATATCAACTACTGTCTGCAACAGTCCACAGTCACACGATATAAAGGGGCCACACTAAGATGTTTTATTACTATGAATACTGCTGATTGGTTTTAAAATAAAATTAAATAATTTTTCGACATGGCAACTGTCGTTCCTATTTCTGTCGGACTTTCTTTGTTTTGTTGCAGAGACCGAAATGAGGCCTTGACTACCAAATTCCATCAGAGAGAAGAGAAGAGCGGCGCATAATTGATCAACGCCGTTCATTGACCTGGCCAGTTCTAATCGGCACACTTGGAGCACCGACCGAGCAGGTTGGCGCCGACAGCTGCGGTTGGTGGGTGGTTCTGCTCCTGTCTCATTGACAGAGACGACTGCTGTGTTGATTACCCATAATTAAAAAAAAAAAAAAACAGGATTCAAATTAATGGCACTCACCAATGACAGACTGAAAATTGGAATGCACTTTATTGACATTTTGAGGAGTTCTCTGTGGCTAGCTCTCTTATCTGTGTCGAATCTAGTGCAGAATGTGAGACTTACAGTACACAGCACGGTTCGACGTGGAGCTGCAACGAGATATCGATTAGTTGTCAACTATTTGGTTCAATTTAAGTAATTTAAAAATGAATAAAAAGTAAAAATTCTCTGTTTCCAGCTTCTTCAATCTGAATATCTGATGGTTTCTTTCCTCCTCTGTGACAGTAAACGGAAAATCTTTTGGTTGTCGACAAAACAAGACATTCGAGGGATGTCGTCTTGTGATTTGGGAAACAGTTTCTGACATTTTATGGATCAAACATCTATCTGAGAACATAACCAACAGATTAATTGAAAGTGAAAATAATTATCAGTCGCAGTTCAACATCATTATTAAGGGCTATGGTCACATATTGATTAATGATATCCAATTATAATGGTTTACAATTTCTTGCAACATCAGTGAATGACTGGTTGACCTTTCTTACCTTCCGCCCCTCCCTCCTCCCATCTATCACCCTTCCCTCTGACTTTTCTTCGACACATCTGTTGTAAATTGTCTCTGCGCCATTGTGACCTCATTTCTGTTCATTAGCTTTCACTTTCCCTTCCTTCAGCACTGCGACGGCGGACTCCTCTCCCTTCACTGACTTGTCTGATAGGATTTAGCCCGCTCTATGCTGATGCAATCTGGGCAGCTCAGCAGCTGTGATTCTGGCCTGTCTCCCGGTGATATAGTACGCCCCTCCACTCTCGGCGGACGCACACCAACCAGTCAGCACTCTGGTGGTGATATTGCCACTGTCATTACACAGACATACAGAATTAAAGCGAGTGCCGTGTTGACAGAGCTGCTGTTGTTGACATTTGGTGGGCAGCGGTCTTTATCGGCTTTGTCTGAGGTTTGAGCTCCAGAGAATTTAAAGAAATAATAATAATGAAAAAGCACTGTCTTTTCACCGACACTGAAAAAATATATATATATATGGCTTTGGAACAGCTTTGGTGAGCGGTTTGTATGTGTGTGAGTGCGTGCCTTAAACAGCGAGAGAGGGGGGAATGAGAAGAAGCAGGGCCGGGTGACTGGAAGGGAATAAGAAGGAGGGGAACGGGAAAGGAATCATTATGCAAGCCGCCTTTTCATGACCACAAGCGATTTCTGCACAACTGTATGACATGCATTGCAAAGTGTAAGGTGAGAGATTTTTTTTTTCCCGTGGCAGCATTTCACTTCCTCCTCTCTGTTCTACTGCCACTTCCAGGGGTTGCAAACCAGCCTGACACATTTTTTCTGATGCAAATCCCCTCAGGAAAGCCTGTGGTCTGCCTGTGGCTTATAGTGAAATGCCACCAGTAGTGAGTGCTGTAGCCTCACATTCAGCTTCTAGGCATTACAGCCCCAAAGCCCAACAAAGCATCCCAGAGGCTGGGGGATTGAGGAAATAATGTTAGCTATACTTGCACAGTCCACCGCCGCCCGCAAAACAAATCTAGCAGGTTTGCATTCGGCGGGGTACTAACACGAGCGTTTGTTCATCAGCGGCGCGAGCGTGCAAAGAGGTGGACGTAACGTGTTTAAATATGAACACAAAGTCTCTATCCTGACAAGTCTGCCTCTCGAAAACACATTTCAACCTTTTTCCCTGATATGACTTGACATTTCCCTGCCCAGCGTTTATTGAATTGGTTCATGTAAATACAAATCGTCAAGACTGTTTCTGTGGTGTGCGGGCGGGTTGCCTTTTGGGGGAAATGGGAAATGTAACTATTTATCCAATTCATAACGCTGAGTGTCCCTTGTTGATTAAATGTCACAGCATTAATGTGACATTATTATGTTCCTTCAGATTGGGTTAAAATGGAGGGGGGAAAAGTAATAAGCGATTCTGAATTCAGTTCAACGGTAATTGTGTTCGAATATAAATCAGTGCTGCATTTAATGCAATCAATTCTACATTCATACAGCTCGAGGCTCCTTTTGTGCTGCATATAGTTTAATCATGTTAATGGTAAATCGATGATTTTAGAGAATTATGTTATTGCATAAGTGCGTCATTACTTTTTTCAGTAAGTTTCAGAACATACTGAAATGACGACCAAACTCTCCACAACGGGTGACTTCTTTTTAAAAGATTCATCAAGACATTCTCCAGAAATCTGATTATGAACAAAACCCTCATGTATGTTTCCTTTTCATCTGATTGCCGGGTTTGCTCATGCAGGTTCGCGGCTTCCACATTATGCATATTCCGACAGCGCTCGCTGTGTCCTGACAGGTTGACAAATGTCAGGGAAACACGCTGATTTAATGATGTGTTTTCTATCTAATTATTGCTGAGTGTCAAGAATTAGTTTAAAGGCTCTTCCTGATCATTTGTCAAACATGTGACGCCTTTTACAAGCACCGAGATAACAAGAGGTTATTAATACGCATCCTACGAGCTTTGAGCGATGACTTTTCAAACATTAACTATTCATTTAGAATAAATACAAGGATTGATCTCAGTGCTGAAGTGTCAAGGAAGCTCCGCGGAACATTTGACAGTCATAGCTTTATTATATCTTTAAGAAAAGGTGCTTTTTTTGACGAGGGCCTGTAATTGTGAGAAAGCAAAATGTGAAAGCAGAGTCTTTTCTATTTTGCCGGCAGAGTGCCACTGCTGGAAGGGAGAGTGGAAATGAGCTAGTGTTACTCGGGCCAGGTCAAATAGTTCGAAGTGATGAAAGACTGCAACAGTTCAATTAATGAAGAGACGCAAGGAAGCTGGAAAAGCCCAGACAGAGAAGTGAGGCCTGTGAAAGTCTCACGCCCACAGAAAGGGATTCTTATAGCAATCCACCACCTCACTCCATTACAAAGAATACTACTGTGGGATCTTTGCTGTAAAACAATTACATAATATAAAGCCATCTATTTGACTTCACTCTCACATCTGTGTCTCTCTTCTTACAGCCTTAGACTGATCAAACTCCATCCACTTCAAAGCACAAGGACCTCTAG
Organism: Diplodus puntazzo; assembly: GCA_963678695.2. NCBI lineage: Eukaryota > Metazoa > Chordata > Actinopteri > Spariformes > Sparidae > Diplodus > Diplodus puntazzo. The sequence continues at coordinate 9,940,568 of OZ023160.1, forward strand.
AAGTGATTAAGTATTAGCGACTTGAGGAATTTGTATTCACATTTATTCTCACGGGTGTCAGGGGACCGACATTTGCATCTTCAGTCTTTTTGACTGAAGCTGGTGATTTAAATCATTGTTAAACTGCCCACAACTCAAACTTACTCGTCCATAAATGAAATGTGCTTAAAAGTATCAAAAGCAATTTTCCAGCAATAAATGTACTTGTAAACTATGTAAAGTAATTTTGGGGTATTGATGTAAATCTTAATATCAAAGTATTTTTCTGGTAATATATATGATTAAGTATTGTCTTGGCAACAGAAAATTGGTCAAAGTTGGTCAAAACACCAAGTTTGAAACAATATTTCTTTTCTAGAAGTTCTTTTTTGCTTGCAAGCAAGAGTCACACATCAGTAGTGCATAGATGATGACTGAAGAGAGGCAGCCTCTTCTCATCTATTGTAATAACCCAAAACAATAACGCATAATTCCAATCATCTCAACAGCCGCCTCATGATACACATAAGGCTTGTTATACACTTCAACCATTGTTGTGTGTCATATGTCAAGCTGAAGTCAAAACACTTACACACAGAAGAGGCTTCACCAAGCCCTCTCAAGATGAAAACCTAAGTTCCTTATGTTAATTTTCAGAGTAAAGTGTAATGGAGTGGAAGCATAAAGTGCTGGAACAACTTAAAATGCTCAAGCAAAGTACAAATACCTCATAATCATATACAAATACTGTGCTCAAGTGCTACATTCAATGAGAAATCTCCAGTTAAAAACCCACCGTTTGAAATATGCGGCCTGTTTACACAGATAAGGACATATGGTGCTTAAAATAATCACAAAGCTGCACGAAGGTGAATGTATCATCATCATTTCCACCTCCTGTACTACAACACGAGACAGTGGGCAGCCACGCTGCTGCGCTACACACACAGTGTTGAAGCTAATATATGCAAATACAGCCGAGAACAGCCTTCGAGCTCTATCTCTGGGGGAAGTCTTTCTCTCATGACCTTGATGAGGTCACCATTGGCTGCCTGCAACTTCCAATCCCCTTTCCCAGCCCAAGTGATGCTACACAGCCCAAAGAAAATCACTGTGATGGCGAGGGAAAAAACAACTGTTTACAAGTCTCTTTTAATGATGTCTCCAAAACAAGGCCCTGGTCATTCATGCTTGTAAAGGGATGGTAATTACTGGCTTTTTGGGGCAGTAACATGGCTGGTTACAAAGAAATGACGGCTAACACTAAGGAGAGTAATTAGAAACTTTAATTGGTATGTGTTAGGGTGTCTCTTTCAGGATTAGTGGCCGCCATGAGTTTTGTAACAAATGTATTTTAAAATGTCTAAAAGAAAAAAAAAAAAACCTCAAATGACTTTTTAAATTGGTTTACTGTATGTCATCTTAGATACATTGTATCACCGCACTGCATGGCCAGATTTAATGAAATGAAAATCAATAAATAAATGAAGCGATACTTCCAGATAATGGCTCGGCCCTTGAAAAAAGCTTTCTCTTCACATTCCCCTCAGAAGGTCCCCATCATCCGCACTTCACATGCGAGACTTTTATGTTCCGCTTGCTAATTAAACAACAGTGCAAATAAGTTGACATCATGACAAGGCAAGAGGAAGAAGAAGAAGAAGAAGAAGAAGAAGAAGAAGAAGAAGAAGAAGAAAAAGGCAATTTGTGATGCATGTTCTGCAGGGGTTCCGAGAGGCAATGCCCACTGAGTCAACGTGATTATGATTGCGGGCTACATCCATAATATGCACTTGACTTGATTTGAGGGAGAAGGTCTACAATGTTAGCATAAGAAATCTCATTAGAGCTACTGAATATGAAATTGACTTTGATCGCTAAATCTTGGCCTTTTACACCCTCACTTGTGCATAAACTTTAGGTTGTGAACATCTTTTTGTTCATAAATAAAAATAGTGAAGTCATTGGTTAGCTTATCGGTATCGACCATCGGTTATCGGTACGAGCTGGAAAACATAAACTTGTAACATTAATGGACAGTGTGTACTCTGCCTAACACTTTACATCTGGCTTATTCCTTTTGGCATGATGAATGTAGTCATTATAAATATATTATTTACATACACATAAATATTCACTCAGTTTCCGTCCGCCTCATACACCATGTTTCCATAGTTATCAATGATCCTGTTTACCAATTCACACATGTGCTCTTCAAAGATGAATCATACTGTACACTAGAACCACCCTGCAACTGTTGATAGTAAACAGTCGAACGAAGCCAAACAGGAACATGTGTACTTGTACTGTGTATAAAACTTCCACATGTAGCAGCAGCCATATCCGTGGCAGATGTTCCCTGGAGCTGCAGCAGAATGCGCTCCGGTGGTTGGTCTAAAATTCCCTCTCATCACATCTCCCCTCCCTCCCTTCCTGCCTCCTCATTGACAGTCGAGTCACATTCGGAACAATCCTCAGGCAATAATTGCCATAAACAAAAAAAACCTGTTTATCTGGTCGGAACAGCAGTCCCGATGAATGCACGCTTCCATGGGGAGTGAGGGGGAAAAAAACGGGGGAAAGAATAATTTGAATTGATATTCATACAAAAGAATGAAATCAATTTGAACCAAATACATATCTTGCTTTTCTCTCCCTCTGTTTAGCTTCTTTGATGCCTCGGCTAAAAATAATGGTTCCTGCACTTTTGAGTGTACAGGCAGCGCGCACTGTCTGGTTGATAATTATAGATTAGCTTGGCACTGGCACTATCAGTACCTGGGTAAGCTGTTTCCTAATTATGTGAGGGGAGATAGAAACCTAGCAGTGTACCTGCCATATGGGGGAAGACTGAAATGTTCTTAGCGTGGGAAGTGAGGACTCTGATAGCCACAACGGGGCAATCTTTTATCTCGCGGCACTAATTTGTTTATGAGGGGGTAGTATTTAGCTCTGACTAGTCCACCGTAGAGTTATTAGCCTCAGTGACGGCAGCCCGCGAGGATCAGTGTCAGCGGATCACGCTGTTGCTATGTGGCACGATAATACGAAAGCAGCGCCATCTGACACTGAAACAACACTGGAATGTGTTTCAGCAATTCAAAAACAAATGAGTTGTTTTCGTTCAAATCAATGCGCTGATGAGATATGCTAGATCAGTATTGGCACCAATATTGACATATTAGCGGCACCATGACTGATCCACATTAAATCGTGTCTTCCTGAATGTTGAGTTCCACACAATGAGGTTAACAGATTTTGAATAGGAGAAAAGAAAGCACTGGTTTTGAATCAGTACTAAGAATCAGCAGATACCAGAGTGTCTGTCTGTCTGTCTGTCCGTCTAGACATCTGACCTGCATGTCTTAAGACGGGAAAAGTGGAAAACCAAAGATTATGGGGAAACAATATGAGCTGCAAATCGATTAGTTGATTAATCGATTGGCGGATTTTCATTTTCAAGCAAATGTCAAATACCTGCTGGTTCCAACTTCTTAAGTCTAAGGATTTGCTGCTTTCTTTTCTCATTTATGACAGTAAATGAAGAGTCTTTGTGCTTTGGATTGCTGGCTGGACAAAAGAGGCAATTTGAAGGCATTACTTCAGCTCGGGGGACATTGTGATGAGCACTTTTCAAATGTTTTGATATTTAAAGGCTAAACGATTAGTTGGGCAATTGTGAAAAAAATGGCAGATCAATCTTTACAGGAAAAAAGACTCCTCACATCGTACACTTAACTTGCAAATAAGTTAAACAACAATGTTCCAGTATTCAGACCTTCATCAGGTTATCTTAGCGTGTTACATGTAACCGAGTACTGAAACCTTGTCATTAAACCTTTTGGTGGAGAGTGTGCGGGAGTCTATTTTCCGATGAGCGAAAGCTGTACTCTGTGAGATCAATCTATACAGAAAATTATTTTTAGTTACAACCTTAGAAGCAACAATTTTAACCATTTTGCCACTAAACCACCCGGAGGCAATGTCCTGCAACTAGTAGTAGTATCATGGTAAAACGGTTTTATGTAAGGAAATGTATATTTTAAGGAGAGCTGGCATACTTTGTTTTTTCCTAATATTTACAATTATTCTATAAAAAAGTATATACTCGAAAATATTTTTGAATCAAATTTTTTGATTGTGATAACTGCAGCCATATTATGGAGATGTGTAGTACTTTATATGTTAATTTCATCTCTGGTAGTTTTCACAAAAAAATAGAAAAGTACGGTATTAAGTCGAAATCAACACATTTGGGGAGAGCACTGATGCAAAGCCAACAGATCCAGTGTTTCATGTGGAACCTTTATGGAATTGCAGTGCTACAAATAACATGCCAGTAGGTATCGGAAGTGGGAGCCAGGAGAGCCCTTTAGTTGAGAGGCGAAATTACATTTTTGTGACATTTATTTCCCTCTCCAGTATTGCACAAGACTCATTTGGTGGTGCCGTGGGGCTTGTTGGTTTCCACAGTAGTGATGTTGGGTCCATTAGAAAAGATTTTCACTTTACTTGTTGAAGAAAAAAGCCAGGCTCGTCAAAAGCCACAGTTGTGAATTGCTGGGTGTTTTAGGGACAAGCCTCTGTGGGTGGCTTCAAAGTGCACTTTATCACCCCGGGGAGTCGGAGAAAAATCACTTAGTGGGACAATTGCCTTTCCCTTTTAGGGGGAGCGCTTGTGCACAGAGGTGGAGGTGGAAGAACATGAGATTCCATGACACGGACCACACTAACCAGGTCATAAGGACGCTGTTATATTTTCTTGTATTTTACACACCGTGAGTTCCCAGGACAACATTCTGGAAGGCTGATGCAGCTGAGGTCAGGAGGCAGCTGAGAGCACAAAGTATAATTGCTAAATGGGAAAATTCTTGGCTACAGAGACTCATCAAAGCTGAATAAGGCCGCACTTTTTTTCTCCTGTCCTTGAAATGCATTCACCGCACCAATAAGGGGAACACGGTCGCACAGCTGTATGGGAAAAGCTGTGCCATATTGGCCAGATTTCCAAAAGCTCACAGGCGATGGCACCTCTTTTGGTGGCAACATTTGACCAAGCCCCTCGTAGAGCCCCTCCATTGAAGAGTAGGGGACTCGTCTGCTGGACCAGTCCCAGGGTCAGAGCAACTGCTGTGGAAGCATCTGACTGCAAGACACTGATGAATGTCAGGAGACTGAAGCCCACCAGCCATCTGGCAGGCTGGAGACACTGACGGGAAAGTACCATCGATCTGTGTCATGTCTTGCAGCTTGAGATGCAGCAAATGACAGTGGTCGATTTGGGAAATTTTCACAAAGGGGCCCTGTGCAGGCGACTAAGACTGTACTGAGAAATCACAGCAGGGATGATGCTTAAAATGATGCTTAGACATTCTGACTCTTCCTCAGCTGTGCTTCAAGCTTGACAGAAAACAAAAACAAACCATAAGCCCTCATTAAAAAGACAGTCTTAATTCGCAAATGCAGGCAGACTCATATCAGAGACATTATGACCAATGACATTGTTCAGCTATATTTTCTGACTCGCCCACTTTAATCCAAGTGAAATTAGCTTCTGTGGCTCTTTTTTGTTTGTTTGTTTTTAAATTAATATCTGCTGACATTTCTTTCGGCGACACATGGCTGCCTGTCTCCTGCTATAGTCAGCCGAATATTTACATGTTCAAAGCCTGAAATATCACATTTGACTCACTCAGGCTGACAAATCTAAAAGGAGGCAAGCAAAATAATCTATTACAGCTCGACAACTCGACAAAAGATTTGCAAGCTTGTAAAGAAGAGATACAATCCACACTCTCCTTTTGTTGCATTTGTATCCTTTCATCTGTTTGGCTTGTTCTCACCCTGTATTTCAACCAAGAGAGCAAATGAAAAAATGCTCCACCTAGGTCAGTTATTACACCACTTGCGTTCCACAGATAATTATCAAGGTCAAGGGCCCAGCCAACATTTTTGCGATGCACTTAATGAAGCAGCTTCTTCTGTGTTCTGTGTGGAGGAGCTGGTGCTGTGGATAGCAGAACAGTTTGATATCTTGAATTGTTTTCTTTGCATTAATCAAGCATCACTCTGAGGTTGACAGTGTGTAGCCGTGTTGCCAAAACCCACTGTGATAAATATGAACGCATGATGTAAATAATGAGGTGTGTGAAGTGTATGGAGAAGTACTATGATAGGACACTAATGGGGCTGCAAACAGGGCTGTCACAATATCAGATTTTCTCTACATGATTGTTACGGCTTAAAGAATTTATGATTAGGATATCATCCTGATAGTCATAGGGAGATAATACAATCAGTCAAATTAATCTTTTGCTCTTTTTTGGCCTTTAAATGACACTTGAATGTACAAGTAAAGAGAGTCTGCAGCTGCACTAAAATGTACAAAAAAATACAGTTACTTAATAAATAATGATGGAAAAAGTGACCAGATGAGCTAATGCACAAAAAGACAAGACATAACACGATATCAATGCTTAATTTTCTAATATTAGGGTTATTTTAAGTGCTGGTATATCCAGGACACCCTTAATGGCAACTTTTACACTTTTACATACAACATTTTGAAGTTATCTAAAAATGGAGATGATAGCAACATTACAAATCTGTTTTCTGTGTAGTAATGGTGCTCAAGTGGATATCACAAAAGCATATTAACAAAAATTAGTGTGATGGCTGTTTTTATGAGGAAAAAAAATAAGCCTTTTGTTCCTCACATTGGATCACTGGCATTGTGTTGCTGGCTCATTTGGGGCCACATAGGGAGAGGAGACTTGGAAGGCAGAGAGGATGACATTACCCTCTCAGCATGGGTGAGTGGACTGAGGGGGAGATTTCAAGAAGGAAAGAGAAAAATGCTTGCGCATGTATTTTCATCGTGTTGTGAAAACATCCCCGCAAATCAGGATATTGTTTTCACGAACGCCGCGGATGAATGAATGCTGTTCCTATGCAGCGATGTGTAGCAGCCACATCAGTTGTGTCAAACATACAGTAAATCCATATTCAACCGACCGGCTTTGTTATCGCTTTATTACAAGAGCGACAACTTCCTCATTGTCAACATTATGCATGTGTTGCGCGACTGCTTCATTCAGATTTTTCTAAAAGCAAGTTTTTGGAGAGCGTTCAGAAGACGTTTATAGAAATATATTCCGTATGAAAAAAAAACAATTTGTCAGCTTGTCATACAGACTAGCTTATAGTTTGCTGCCAGGCTTTCAATGTGAACCAAAGACGAGTCTCATCTGCAGCTGTAACAACACACCAATTTCACTGCGGAAAAGCACAGGTGGAATCTCTAACGTCAACGACGGCTGCGTTCCATTTAGGAGAGCCGGGTCCAGAGCTCCGGTACTGTGCACTCTCGTTCACTGGCACGGCTTTCAGGGACACTTAATAGAATGTTGCCCTCATTAACATAATTGGTCACACCTGTGGTTCTCCAGCTTTGACAAATCAATGGCTGATAACTTGATAAACTGATTAACGGTCACTTTGATAACTGACGACTCATCAATTCCTGATGAACTCACAGTGAATAGTTGGTTGTATTCTCCACCAGATGTAGCGAACTGTTTTGCAAAAATGTTAAAATGACAAACACAAATCTTACATAGCTTTCCTTCTGTACACACAATATAAAAAAAATGTGCGTGAATCCTGTGATTTGCCTCATCATAAGCGGTCTCATCATGCCCCCACTAGTTTCACGGACCTTCACTTCCACGGCACACATTTTTGGCTCGTCGCAGCAGAAAAAGGCACCGGTGTTACTAATAACATTAGTGTCCCAGTAAGTCCTGACAGTGTGACAGTGAGGCAGCGTGCACAATACCAGGACCCTGACACCGAAGCAGTTACATGCAATTCATCTGTAATTTTATTATCAACACCTCTGTGCTTTATACTACTGTGACTACACTTACTGTGACGTTAGTAAGGCCTACTGTGATCGAAAATTAAGCTTTTATAAAAGGACAGTCTGCACTGAAAATGTAGCCTTGTACAGTGATGAAGGGATTTCATTTTCATCATCATTTATCTGAACTGTGTTTAACTGTGTTAAAACCTGTTTTCCATTTATATGTTTGCAATGTACTGACCCGAACGTGCACCACTGGGTGACATTGCAGGAAACTATTCTAAGAGAAGGGGATCATTTGACAGGGGGAGCAAACTTTGTCACAACATGAGAGCCTTTCTCATATCGCTACATCGATGGGGCAGCTGTATCTGTTTTGAAAGACACGCAAGTTTGCAAGCTGTTGTGTATGAGGCCCACCTTTATACAGTCATCTTTGTCAGGTATGCAAAAACAGAAACCGAATGCAGACATGAAAGCGAGCAGATTCCCCACAAAAAGCGAGCTTTAATGAAAACTGTTAACCAGTCCGAATAATCCAAAAAAACAAAAGATGAGAAGCAAAAGGCCAGGTACTAAAAAGCTGGCAAATGAAGAGAATCCAGACAACAATGAAACAAAAACAGAGAACAAAGTGGAGGGGGAACACGGGGACCACATGAGAACCGACCGGGGAACGTGGGATGAAGGCAAGATGACAGCAGGCGTTTCGGGAGGACAAGAACTGAACAGACGGACCAACAATGAGCGAGGGCAACGACACAGGCTTAAATACAAACAAAACTAACGAGGGGATGAGGTGCAGGTGGAGCGAGGTGGAGAAACACAGGTGGGATGTATGACTGGAAATGGAAAAACGCTAGAAACAGTGAAGGGGCTGATGAGGCTGGGGAAACAATGGAAGGAGGGAAAGACTAATGAGGGAGATGCAGTGCAGGAGTGGAGGAAAAGTAGACATGGTAAGAAACTCAGGTAACAGGGCTGGGCTACTTCAACAGATAAAAAATAGGTGTGGAGGGAAAATGGAAAAAGGGCAAAAGACACCACAAAACCCAGAAAACACACATACAATGATACTAGAATGACAGGACATGACAGTCCTAGTCTTGTGTGTTCATCAGAGTTGTGGTTAAAAGTTTGGGGGGACCCTGGAGGATTCTTTTGGTTTCAAATTGCGCCACGTCAGTATGCAGTTTCGGGCTGGCTGGCCGGCCAACTAGATACACTACAACAGTGTTAAGAAAATGAATCGCCCAGGGTTTAATAATTAAAAGTCTCATTCTTTCTTTTTCCCTACAGGCAATTACAATTATTGGAGCTGTTGGAGCAGCTCCTGGTTGAATCATCAGCAACAGTGTCGGCTCTACTTCAGCACGTTACAACAAGGACCAAGCCAAGTACAGCATGATCGCTGAGACCAAATCCAAACTGAATACAACACAGCAAAAGAGAGAAAACTACAAATAAGACTGCTGTGTATACTGTTTGTATTGGATCTATAATGTGTACTCTAGTTTCGTATCATACCTCCAGCAGTTTATTCTACATAAAGTCTTAATATACTTACAGACAGCAACAGTGTTGAAAAAAACTAACGTTAGCAAGATGTGAAAAATAGCGTAGCACTGAAAAAACACTAATATTAAATAAACATAATGAAAAATAAAATGAAGCCTTAGCTTACTCACCATAATAGCTGAAGGAAGCCAGTGTTCGTGTAGTCTCATGCTAATACCCCTCCAGGTAGTATCCTCCATGTACTTGCTGGTTGAAGTTTCTCTCCAAGGTTAGCTAGCTCCGCTAACTGGGTCTTCAACTTCACACAGCAGTTGAGACACCAGAAGTCTTTGAATGCAACTCACAAAACAGCACAAAAAATATTTAGTTGGCCATGACTAGGGTTACCAACTCCCCGAAAAATAAATAAGGGACCCCCCCCCCCCACGGCTTGGTAACTTTTTCTTTTTTTCTTTTCTTTTTTTTTTTTTAGCCTTTTTTGTGTGTGAAACCATTTCCAAATAATTCTACTCGAATGTGAATTTAGTTTGATGCATGTTTTTGAGTTATACGAATACATAGAAAAAAATATTATTCAACAATTTATTTTCTTGTGCAAAGTAAAATATATATTTAACAGAAATCTGTCCTGCTTAACTTGACAGAATACATATTTATTTATTGAACAGAACTGTCCTGCTTAACTGAAAACAGTATAAAATAACTGAAAACAATAGAAAGTTGTTACTTATTACTGATATATAGTTCATGTGTAGTATGTCAACTGCCTGTGCAGTATAAATTTTGCACATCACATCTATCTATGGACTGTTTGAACAGACATGTGTAAGGTTGTGTGTGTGTGTATATATATATATATATATATATACAATAGATAATAATAATATACAATAATGTATAATAGATGAAGAATACACACTAAACTGTATACATACATATGTATGTATTATTCATCTATAAATTACTTTTATGTATTATTTATCTATTTTATGTATTCATCTATCGATTGTATGTGTTTATTACACTAAACGTTTTTTTTGGCCATAAAATACTGACATTTATTGGACTTAAAAAACATTCTTGTTTTTTCTACATACCATATCTGCCTCTGGTGTTGCCTGGTGGACAACAAACCGGTCATTGGTCCACCTGGTTGTCCCTCACGTGTTTAATGTGTCGACCACTAAGCTGTTTAACGTCAAAAAGTTCACCATGGGCTACAGAAAAAGTGCGCCGGCAGACACTTTTTCCAGCCACGTTTTCTTTTTCTCATTCGAGTCTGTATATTTGCAGCCTTTTTCTTTTTTTCTCGGGGCAGTCACGTTACTGCTCGTGGTGGAAGGCGTCCCGTCTGCAGTGTCCTGTGAACCTGTGTCGTTGTGAGCCATGCTGGATTGTTTTGCCTTTTGCCCCACTCTCTTGTCTTCCGGTATGTTCTTGCAAGCAACAGCACCTCGACCAATGAGAAGAGCCGGATTCTGCATTGTTATTCTCGTGTGTGAGTGTGCTGTCAGCTCATTGGTCACAGAGCAGGAGAGGGCTGGCAGTAAGATTACCGTACATTTTCATATAAAACGCCCCGTCATTCATTGATTCCATTGATATATTAAAGACCACTTTGATTCTCATGGAAATACGGGACAAAGTGCGTCCCTTTAAAGCTCAATACGGGACGCGTAACTTTGTTTCTAAATACGGGACGATTCCGTTTTTCAAGGGACGGTTGGCAACCCTAGCCATGACTAATGCTAGCCACCAGAATGCTAGCATTAGCTCCTGGAACTGATGGGCTCATGGTGTAAAGTTTAGCTAACATGACATTTTAAAACATTTCCTGTAGCCTAGCTTTTTTTAATTTGAGCTAGCTAAATTGAATTATTTTGTACTCCATGTTTCGTAGCCCCCAAATATTTCTACTACTTATGAAAAAATCAACAACAACAACAACAAAACAAGCTGAAGGAAAACATAAAATGGCTCCAGTTGTTGTAAATAGGGCTATGGAAGCCCGGTGATGTCAAACTGATTTGACTTTGAACTGATTGACTGTTATTTACGCGCTAGTGCTTTTGGCTTAGGAGCTCCAGGGAAGATTTTGAGATGTAGTCAATGTATTTTGATATGTATATTTGGCATATTCTCACAGGTTTTAACAGACGACATCACATCACCCCAGTTTCAGCTTCTCTTCATTGGCTCCCTGTTCGTTTTAGAATTGATTTTAAGATTTTACTGATCACTTTTAAAGCTCGTCTTGGCCTGGCTCCAAGCTATATAACAGAAATGTTGACCCCATATGAACCAGTTCGCAGCCTTAGATCCTCAGGTGGGGGCCTCCTGGCAGTTCCAAAGTCAAGGCTTGAATCTAAAGGTGACCAAGCTTTTTCTGTCATTGCCCCTCGGCTTTGGAACGACCTACCTGAGGAGGTAAGGCTTGCAGAATCAGCAACTTCTTTTAAATCACTTCTTAAAACTCATTTTTATAGACTTGCCTTTTTGTGATGTTGTCTCTGTTTTACTTTTTTTAAATTTTAATTGTGTTCCTTTTATTTGCTCTGCTTTGTTTGTCAAAGCATTTTGTAAACCTTGTTTTTTGGATCCTGGACTTTCCGTAAACTCGATTCATAACGGGTGAGCTGTATGGAGCCATTTTATGTTTTGTTTTTTGAGTTGTTTAATTAAGTTTTAAAACAGGTCCCCATGTACTTCAGGTGGTAAGGGGAATGCTGAAGAAATGTCTTTTGGACAAAAAACCCCAAAACAAGTTGTACACAAAACTTTCCCCATCTGTCCATTTGCATGAGTACACTGAATTTTTCATTTTTGGGTGAATTTAAATAACAACGTGCTCAGTGGTTTGAATCAATTGACCTTTGGATTCTGGATTAGTACCTTAATTAATCGAGGGCTTGCTTAGTGTTTTGTATCTGAATGCAACAATTAAGTGTTCTGATTTTTTTGTTTTTATTGTTTTTATTGTTTTAACATTTTTATTGTTTTATTGTTTTATTTCTGTCTCCTATGTTTGTATGTTTTATGTTCTTGTACAGCACTTTGTCCCAGCTTTGGCTGCTTAAAGCGCTTTATAAATAAAGTTGAGTTGAGTTGAGTTGATTTGGCAGATGAGGCTCGTGGGTGTTGGGGTTTCTTCTGACACTTTTCTAGCATCACACAGTATGATACAGTTATTTGTTTAAAAGCTGCTTTATCCCAAAAAGCAGTCTGAGTAAATTACACTCTGAGGCACAGGAAAGAAAACCACTGAAACCACTGGAAACCAACAGTCTGCTGTGGTCACAGTGGATGTCAATTTAAAGTAAGTTAGGTCACCAAAGCTTGATACAGAGGTACGGATTTTGAGACAGGGACCAAGAGAACATTGAAAACAGAAATCACCACATCGCTGGATGCATAAAATAAGGCTGAAATGGGCTGAGGGTTTGTTTCATAGATTTTACAAACAGTCGGAGCCTTTGACTTCCTGCTGGGAAGGCAAACCTGAAGCAAAAACAGAGGTCTGAACATCTGTCTGTGGAAAATCTGCAACTGGATTTTTTTACTTTTTCACAGCAGTAGAAAAACAGAGAAAAAAAAAGCTGCTGAGTTCAAAATCGTTTTATCTGCATAGACTGAGGCTGAATTTTGCCTGACTGGATTACATTTAAGTGAAACTCCGACTCTGACAATCAGACAATAACATGCAAAATATTCATATCTGATCTCCATCCAGCGGCGACAAACACAGGAGACATCGTGCCCCTGCAGCCCGGGAAGCAGCCAAAAGTAGCAGTAAAGCACTTTTCTTTCTTTTAAGAGTCATTACATACATGGATTAGAGGACAAATTCCGGGAAAAGCATTAGCAATTAGAAGTCCAGCAGCCGTCAAGGTATGTAATTATAGGCAATCTGTGTGATTAGGGTAAGAGGTTCAATAAATTACATTAACATACTTTTAAAATCACAAGGGAGAGTCTACAAGGACCCAAAAAGGGGCAGAATGCACTTATTGATTTCCCTTCCCCCGATGGAAATTTATTTGGTGGCTGCTGAGCAATGGGGGCCATTGCAGTGCTCAATTTCCTGACACAAGCCGTTGAAACTCTACAGAGCAAGTGGGAGTTTGCAGAAAATGAGACAGGATTTTTTTCCGTTTTTTCTTCTTCTTTTAGGACTTGGTTGTGTTAAGCTCCGGGCCATTGTATCATCAGTAATTGCTGTATTTTGCTTTTAGAACATTTCCACTAGTCTCCAGCATATTTTGATTGTTCCGCCCCCGTTCTGTACAGAGACAGGGAAGGAAAACACACTTTCTCTCTTGTTTTGCTGAATTTTTACCATCCTGCCCCTTACTCACTTCACTCCACTTTACACGTTTTGAAAACCAGAAGGGCGCATAAGCACGTGACACGGTGGAAAACAATATAGCTGCGGCTGTTGGCCGATTCTCAGGACACAGTTTTTTATCTACTGCCAGTTGTGTCTTGCTAATGAAGCTGATGAAGTTTGTTAATAAAGTGAACAAAAGTTGCTGACGAGAGAACACTAATTGATGGGACAGAGTGATAAAGTTTAAAGGCTGATCAAGTAAAGTTGTCTTCATGTTCGGGCTATGTTGATGCACACAGCTGAGCAGCTCCAAAGACTCCTTGATGTCAAAGTGTGTGCATGTGTGTGTGTGTGTGTGTCTATTGCAGGGTTGCCTGGCAGAGCCTGAAACGCAGCTGTTGGCTTTAATCGACTTTTCGGATAGGGAAGATTTTCCAGTCCAGGGACACACACCTTCAAATCGGCTCAGAAGCTTGCTGGCAGGGAAGGGAGCCCCATCTCCGTGGTCAAATGGCACCTTTCAACTCGTCTGCTGACGGGCTGGCTGGGAGAAGGGGCTCAGGGTCCAGGGGTAGGAAGGCTGGCAGCACCAGCACGGCAGTCTTTTTTACGGTGGAAGAACCTAATTGCACAAGGCATCTCCAAACCCCACGGAGCTGGCAGCTGTCCACAACTTTCCCTTGAGCTGGCTTAGAGGAGTGCATCACTCGTATGAAAATCATGCTGGAAGCACAAACCAAGGGTTTCCGAAAAAACTTCACCTGAAGTTTGATTCTGTAAATGGCCTCTTTTTCTACTCTCCAACTCCAGTTTCCTTTTGCAAAACTGCCTGGCGATGGAAACACTCAAAGGAATATGTTTAAAATCTTTGAAAGTTGCATAAAGTGAAAGAAGAAAATTCAGGTCAGAGTTTATTCAGAATAAGCAATGGTTGCCTCTCATTCTGCATGCTAAAATAATATGTGAAGGATTGTGCAAAAACTAACAAATCTGTATTCAACGGGCATGAATCAGTAATCCACGTTCAAATACACAAACTGGCACATTCAAAACTGGCCTCAAATTCTTTAACATTACTATGACAAGAGCTCACATTTTCCAGGAAGTGACAGCGTTTCATTTGCCCTTGGATTTTTCTTGATTGTGTGTTTAAGCCGAGCATTTCCACACTTCAACCACATCACCCCCTGTTGTTCATCTTCCGGCTGTCTGGTATGTGGGCGCGGGCGCTCATGTTAACTGCTTGGAATAGCAGTTTAAGTGGAGTGTCAGAGCCCACAGCAAAATGGTTGCCATTCTTCAGGAGGAAAAGCATGCAGCATCATTAAGAAGATGAAACCCTCAAGGTGATGCAGGCGGTCTCCATGATACTCCTTAGTACCATCAATTCTGCTTATGGAACCACTTACCTCCCAATGGCCTCGTAATCTATTTTTAATATTTGCCAGATAAGTGCACTCACAGACATTCTTCAAGGGAAGGCTGGATTTTTACCATTACTCTTTACAGAAAAAAAGAAAGAGTCATACATCCTCTAAAAGGTAGTACAGTGGTCCCAGAGACTAAATGTATTCAAGGTCTTTGTATGTATTCTCATTTTATCGCTTGACAAAGGAAAAGATGATATACAGAAATTATGAAGGAGCACTGCTAACCTTCAGATGATGATTCACCTTCTGATGTGATGCTTCATTTCATGCCTGGATGCTTTTAACCCAGAGACCACTGTATCAAAATTGACCACAATAACTTTATCCATTGTAAGTAAAGAAAAATCTATGAAGCCTTCATATATAAAATAAATA
Organism: Diplodus puntazzo; assembly: GCA_963678695.2. Classification (NCBI taxonomy): domain Eukaryota; kingdom Metazoa; phylum Chordata; class Actinopteri; order Spariformes; family Sparidae; genus Diplodus; species Diplodus puntazzo. The sequence continues at coordinate 9,956,061 of OZ023160.1, forward strand.
AATACTATTAGGCGGTTTCCTTTCTTTTTCAACTATTCTCAAAGGTGGGGTGTGTAATTCAGGAGAAAGTCTATTGTCACTGAGGAAGCTATTTGCCCCAAAATAAACTGGTTTGTAGTTTGTTTGTGAGGTCAGCCACACACATCTTTGCTGTCGGTTCATTGGTTCACGCATGTCGAACTCTACGCAAAGCCAAGATGCAAATTTGCCTCGCCACTGGATGAGAATGTTTTATTTGCCCCTTTGTTCACATGCAATGGAAGTCTCTAGTGATTTTGCAATGTTTTCACGGCGAATAAGAAAATATTGCATATTTTACTTCTTAAAAAGATTGTGCGTGAACAAAATATTTTCATTTTTGTTTGCCAAAAAGACACTAACAGAAAACAAAAGTGGTTATCCAACATTGTGACATTACTTCTGTTTGGGGCTCAACCACGAAACAGTCTCACTCCTCGGTGGACCAAGTAAAAAACTTCAATAAGAAAAATTCAAATGCACATTTTTCTGTTTTTCAGAGGGGCTGTGGTGCCCCGAAGGTACTCACCAACACAAATACAACAGATAAAGAGGTACAATTGCAGTTAGGTTGCCCAAATGAAAATTCTGAAACCTAAGTTCTGTAACCACTTCACCAGTTTACTATCATGATTACAAGCATTTCTTATATGTAGCACTGAAATGAGGAAAGGTGCAAGCTCCAGTTATGATATCTTCGTCCAACTCACAGCGTCCTGCAGTTATTCTACTTCCATGCACCTGCCTGTTACGATTTCCTACACATACTTTTTTGTATGGAGCTAATAGAAATGTCAGAAAGCAAACTTGTGGAGCACTGCAGTGATCGCCAAATGAACCAGACGATATGATGAAGTTCCTGAACACCTCGCTGCTCACTGTTATGAGATGCCTTCGCCTCCCCTCCTCCCTCTAATCAGCGCTGTTGACTGAGTGCAGATGTCATAATTATTAATCTGTTCAGACAAGCCTCTGATGATTGATGAGAGGCACATCCTAATCAATGGCGAATGCATGATAAGTGTTTACTGTGAAGATTATGGCAGCCGCATGTCAGGTGGAGTGGCTTTTTTCCCCCCTCATTATACCACCAACACAGCATGGGCAAATAACTCAGTGACACTTAGAGCTGATCTTTAATCAGGGATTATAAGGTACTTGACATTATTTTCAAGAATATGTTATTATGCCAGACTCTTCTTCAAACCCCAGACTGGGAAACAAATGAGTTATTTCCCCCTCTTTGGCTTTGATGGAAGTATTTCATCATGTGCAAGTATTTTGGATGCCTGCGAGGCGATGTTTTTCCAAGCTTATGTCGTCACGGTTGCAATTACAACATTTCGGGTCCAGACTTTAATTCAGACTTGTTTTGGACGGCGCTGATAGCAGAACCTTCTGTTACATTTTCCTGTCATGGTTAATGTCCAATTTCCTCCTGAACATTAGTTCAGAGTGTTCATGTTCACTGAATCTTGGAAATCACAAGAACTGAGTGCTGCGGAAGGAAATAGCAAACGCTGCCTCCACAAATCTCACCAAAGCTTTCAGAGTCTGACATTCCTAGCTAAGGGCTCAGAGCAGAGGCCCACAAAGCACAAGCAAATGTTGGCCCAGAATGCAAATACCTTTCTTCAAAAAACAGCACTCAAGCTTGTTTGGAACTGCTCAAGACCCCTTTGAGGATGATAGAGAAAGAGGTGGATTTTTGGGCTAGATTGTGTCGGTAAAGCCTCCGTCAATCACTCCCCCGGGAGAATGGTTGGACGGGGAGAGGGAGACTAGATGGCTTTCTGTGACACATCCTGGCACACGGACCTGGTCTTTGTTTGGGCCGTGACAGCGATGCCAGCAAGACGAAGGCTCATATTCACTCATCCAACTGTCGTCATTAATCTGCACACTGGCTAACGGCAAGATTTCCTTTTGCTCCAGTGTTAATTGCTACAAGGTTATCCATAAGGTACGTGGCTTAAATCGGAGAGAATTGGAGTACATTCAACAGTCAGAAGCTAAAACAAATTTGAATGATTTAAATGAATAATGAGCAGTCTAGCGTACGATGAGTGCAGCCAGTCCGATAAAAAAACACAGCTGTTTAATTATTTACATGATACAGATCACTAAGGTTCCCTGAGGAGGCTTGTTCATCCTAAACACTGTGAATTCATTTATTTCAGGTTACGACAATTAAATCCCCACACTAACTCAAATTTAATCTCAGTTAATGTCAACAACTCCTTCTGTTGTCGATTATTACTTTTTATATATTGTTTTCAAGCTCAACAACAACGAAAAGGCAAAGAAAAGTAGGATCCAGCCTGCATGAATGTAGCACAATGGAATCCGATTACAGACAATCCTTAGATGGCAGTATTCAACCATGAGCTGAGCAACAGGAAACTACCGTAGAGAGGGAGAAACTGTAAGCTTCTCGAAGGTCAAATTCTCCTCCTTTAAAAAAAAAAAAACACCACTTTGCAAAAATGAGCAACGTGTAAACAGGGGGAGAGCAAGTCTTTATATGTATAAATCCAGACAGATGTTTGGGATTTACAGGAGGTGACTCTATTATAGGGACAGAGGAAAGAACTCAATTTGTCAAATGCTAAAAACATGACATTTTGGTTTGCGTGCAGTATGCAACTATGATAAAGAGGGCAACATATTAATCGTTGCTGTTACACCACACATACAGCAATTCTAAATAAAAGTACTGAAGACTTACAGCAGTAGGTTTTAAAGGATTTTAACATTTAACATGAAGGTGCCATTAGCCTTGACAATGTGAGCAAAAAATCAAAAATTTAACACTGGCATCATGAAAATTCATTTTCAATTAATTAGTTTCCATGAGAAAGAGAAGCTGCTGTATGTAAGTATACTACCGAGTCCGGAAGGTCAGAAGTTCCCCTCAGCACCTGAACGCACCGTGGACAAGCGCAAGTATCAGCCCGAAGTAGACATTTTAAATTCGATATAAATGTGTTAAAGAATGCAAAAGTCTCTGGTATAATCCTTGAACATGTGACTCGCTAACATGAGGACTTCTGCTCATAACATCAGAACTGCCTCGAGACACAACTTACAATGTACTGGCCGTCGTGTCGTAATTCTGGGTCTCTTTGCTGGGGTGTCGTTCACTGTGGGCTCTTTTCGACTGGATTCTATGGACCTCTCGTTGCCGTCTCCAAAAACAAGGATCACATAGTACCAGAACAAACTGTTCACTGAGTGAGAGGCTGTGTTTACAGAATACACATACAAAAAAACGAAAAGAAAAACCTGAATAAAGAATAAGAGAAACAAAAGGCAGACGTTTCCATAGAGGATGTTACTGAGTGGTTTTATGATTGTGATAATTATATTAATTATATTCTATGGACTATACAAATCAAGAAATATCTTACGAGATATGTGTTTTAATTGAGGAGCACTACATTTCTTAGGATGTCTTGTGGTGGCTTTTCATTGAGTGTAAATTATATGGAAATTGCTTGTGAAGTCGGAGTCTGAAAAGTAGAGCCAATGCAGAAAACTTAAACTTCAAAAACAAGTCTGATTGCATGAAAGCTTATGAGAAAAGGACCCTATATCTCACTTCACTTATCAGCTCAGCAAACAGTTTCCTGATGAGTTTATGGTCTCAGTCGCTTATTTAAAGTCTTCTTCAACACAGCATGATGCTCATTTAGTGTATTCTGGTCCTATGTAGATTAAAATAGACAGTAAAGGAGGGTATACTTTAGGGCGTGGCTACCTTGTGATTGACAAGTCGCTGCCACAGATTTAACAATTAAAATCTGGATACAGCTTCAGAGGCGGAGCCAGTTTATTCCGATGGAATTCTACGTGTTCTACATTGTGGGGCCCTTTCGACTGACAGAGCTGGCTGACTTCCAGTTTAGCACCAAGCCAACTTGAATGGGAATAAAATGACTCATCATGTGGCTCTTCTCGACTTTTAAAATATTTTCGGACCAAACGGCTAAAATTACGATGGTGAAACAAGTTCAAAGGTTCTTTTTTTAGGATGTAAGCTTATGGTTAAAGTCTCATTGGGCCTGTTTCATGTGACATCGGTACACTGTTTGGCCACTACAGTAGCTGGCTTCAAATTCCTGGCGCTCCTCCCGGGGACTTGGTCGCAATTACGTGTCTTCGCCTGAAAGCTCAAGAAAGAGCTCAACTGGAGTAGTCTCTCTCATCTAGATATCCATTCATAAATGTGAGTTTTCATCTAAGTGAATGTGCCTTGAATATGCACAGCGTGTATACTCGCAATATAATGCTGCGGTTGGAGTGGGAGCGGTACACACTGACCCATCAAGCCAAATGGCGATTACATTAAGCTGGACACAACAGAGCACAGCAAACACAATTGAAGCAGTAAGCACAAATATCTCATTTGACTTGATGTACCATCCGGGTAATTCTGCCGTCTCTCTGCACTGATGGCGATTGCTTCTGAGTCTTGGCAGAGGTAGAGAAGTCAAAATAATTAGATCAGAGCACCACATATGCCACAGCCCATACACTTGTCTGTTATTCATGAGATGCTTGTTTCTTTTGCTTGTGCAAGGGTTGTTTGGCCCCTGTCTGCCGACGGACGGGGGATTTGGATCAGCATGTTTCAAATATAAATATTTAATTCAAAAGATGAGAACCAATTTAAATGTAGCCATTTTTACGTATTGGAGCATCTCTAAATGTCTCAGCAGCATGTAGTCCTCAAACTGTGTGTCTGGTACAGGCCATGTTGTGCTGTTTAGATCTGATAGAAGCTTGTTCTGACTGGTCTGTCAGGACAAACGCATATACGTTGGAAATGTGACTAAATGCAGCAGTTTATATTGGATGCAGTTTGACACATATTCAGGCTGCACTGGTTTTAAACAAACTTCAATTTATAACCTCATTCTACATTTTAAAATCATTATAGGGCCGATAAATGTGATGGAGCCATGGTTCACTTGATCAAGGGCATTATCCGGAGTAGGTCTTGAGCAAGGCACTTGGCGCTCGGTGCTATACAAGTGACATCTCTCCACATCAGTTCCAGCTTCTGAGTTTGTAAAGTTATGGTCATTATGTCAAAGACCACATTCACAAGACAGCCATTTTCCTCCTAAACCACAAACAGGGTGGCAAGTTTAAATGTCTCACTGCTGTTTTTTAGGCTAAATGTCCTATATTCGTAAGCAATAAAACAAATTGTTGTTATTTTACCGCTTCTTGTTTGATCAACAAGTGAAATTCCAGAGAGACATTAGGCCATATTTCAAGGTCAACAATATGCTTGATAAATCCTGTTAGTTTCCAATTAGACAATTAGCATTCAGCCAGTTTCTACTGCCACTGATATCACTCCTTGATAGTGTTATACAACATGATAGCAAAGGTGTACATATCTACATCTTGGACACATTTATTTAAGACTGGAAGTGAAACACACTGGAGGTAATCAAACAATAAAGTTTTTGTGACTTGATTATTGCTTACTAATTAGTTTTTTTTTTTTTCGTGTGTAGCTTAGGGAATTGCAACAGAAAGGTTATTATACAATCTTATCTTGCAACATATTCCAGCATAGATCCCAGTTGACTTAATTCCCCTGTCTCTCATATCTGCATAGAAAAATCAATAAAAACATTAAATATGAATAGCTGGGGAGGCTAAGAGCACTCATTAGTTTCAGCTAGTCATCTTATAAGAGGCTAAAACAAACCTTGCCGCACTTTATTTGCTGTTTTTTTCTTTTGAATTTACACAAGGATAAGTCTAATAATCAATTATTCATTACATCTAACCTATAGTAACACATCTCCAAAAACACACGTCTGAGCATGATCTGAAACTCTACTACTAGTTCTATTTTACATGATACACTGAAGGGAAGTTAGTGTTTGCATATGCTTCCTTTCCAGCAGAGAATAAAGACAAATGTAATCCTGTTGATGTCCCCATCGAGATGAAGGTGTCCTATAAATCATGCAGCATCACCCCTGGCTTGTTCCAACTGCTCTTTAATGGAGAACTTCACACAAGGTCCAATTAAAAGAACCCACACAGCTGAGATCGAGAGTTTGATATGTGAATAATTTAGCAACGTGCATAAATATGACTCGTTGTTATTTAACAAGGTGTAAGAACATGAATTATGAGCATAATCTCTTTTTCTCTCTCTGCAGGGGGTTTCTGACGTGAATGATTGGAAAAAAGCTCAAAGATAGGAAGTAGCTATCGATTTTGGATAGCTGTATTTGGACTGCCATTTTACGATAACGGCAGTCTGAATGATTTTCGTGAGCTCTTTTAAGTGGCTGTAATTGATATTTTCATATCAACCACAGATCACATGTGTTGTGCACTGCCTCACACTGGGCACCATTATGTTATGTACTGCATCATTAGCGCCTCGTGTGATGCAGTGACCGTCACATGAATACCTTCATGTTGGTCGATGTGATAAATTCACAGATAAAGAGCTGTGCAGAGCTTTACAACAACTTTCTGTGAGTTTCATTGTGAGTGGGTGATAATTACCAAACGTCATATTTTGGAATTACTTTGAAGTTACCCGCAATTACCACAATAAATACCTCCCACTTTATTGAACCCCAACTCCAAAATGATTTAATAATTATAACCTGCTATTCTTTAATAAGAAGATAATAAATAGCCAATTTGTTTTCCAAATGATTTTATGATAAACGTCGGCTGATCATGTCATTTTAATTTCCAACTTCCCCTCAGCAGGCCACTAAAATTAAATGAGTTGTCACTTATCTATCAATCTTTGGTGCAATCTCCCTAAAAGTCGATTTTTTTATTGTTAGCCAAACATTTCTCATTACCCCAAAAATATGACTTCATAATCAACAACCACGTGGCTAATTTCTCATTTTTAAAAGTGCCATTTGTCAATTATCCATTGAAGCCTCACAATGTCTTCACACCATTCGAGTTACACAACAGTACATTGACAAATACATTGATAACAGGGAGAAAGTTATAAATATCTGCTTGTAATAACTGTGAGAGCGTGTGATTGTGATAGAGAACAAGAGAGAGAGCCTGATTGAATGGATATAAATGTTTAGAAAATGTATTTCCATTCAGTGAGCTGCAGAAGTTGAGCCGAAACTACAGCAGTTGGAAATTAAGCTCCAACAACTCTTTTCAATTTAGTGACCTGATAAGGGGAAGTTAGACAGAAAGAAGTGAGGGGGAGGGAGAGAGTTTCCTGGACATGTATTAAAGACATTGGCAGCTATTTGTGAACTGCTTCTCGGAAAATAGCAGAATTGTATTATTAAAATCTAATATTTTTGAATGTTATTTTAAGGTAATTACTGTGGCACTTTGCTGGTAATTTATGTTGCTTGATAACTGCCAACAACTTATCATGAACATGTAAAATAAAGTGCAATCATTTTTGTTTGTTTTGACTCTTTTGGTCCAGCTCTCATTGGTGTGTTTTCTGCTAGCAGGCGGCTGTTTCCAGCAGAAAAGGTCTGCTAACTCGGTGTGTACCCATCGCCTTCCCAGCACTTAATGGCAGACAGGCAAAGTTAGTGACAAAGTAGATCAAATATGTCCTTCAGGAGGTGGTGAAGGCCAAAACTGAGGAAAAAATTGGGCGAAATATAGGACTTACATTTACCAGGTGGCCAGGAAGCAGAGGTTTGTGTCAGCTGGATCTTTAAATAAGCAACGGTTTGCTGACATGTTCCCACACTTGTAACTGCAGGTTTAAATAACACTGACCTTTGGCATGTGTGTAAATTACCCACAGAGATTCATGCGAAAGTGGACCAAAAAGATATAATTTCTCTAACTGTTGAACATGAATTAATATTGATATGACAAACTCTAGGTTTTCAAAAGTTGTGTGTGCAACATAAAAGCTGGTGAATGACTTGTTATGATCATTTTGAGCAAATTGCTCCTCTTCATCAGTGAGCTCAAACTTTTGTTAATATTAGATACTTGAGTTGATTTTTCTTCAAAAAATTTAATTACTCACAGTATGAACAATCACTGCCTGGCAAAGACTTCCTTCACCGAATGACGCTTAATAGAGGTGCAGCTTTTATATTATATGGAAATTAATTATCCATTTCTAGTTGTTGTCAAGAGAAAAAAAACTAAAAAGTCTTTGGGTTTTTCCTGCCAACTCCTGCGCCTATGCTCCATTATATACTGTGCGCAATGCAATTTTTTCTAGTTACATATCAAGGTAAAAGCATGTTTATCAAGTTTAACAATGAACTTATCACAACATATTCCAAGAACTGTAACAAAATACTATGGGAACGAAGGACATCAAATGTTGTTGAGCTTACCTTCACCTCTTTGATATAAATAACACAAACACAGTCTTTAATCTCAATGTAGATCGGTGATGCAGCAGAGTACGTGGTGCAGAAAATACGGAGAGTTTAGGAGGCGATCCTTATCATTATCTGTGAGGAGGCCGGTGCTGAGCATGGCAAGGTCACAAGCACCACAGCGTAAGGTCATCAGCACCATGCCAGTCCGCCTGCTGCTCCTCAAGCCTGACCTTGTCAAAGTCAAGTGTTGAGTTGCTAATGCCCCTTAACCCAGCGTGTGCATAGACAGAAGCTCTCACCGATTGCTATACGGCTGGACGTAGCCGCCGGCATTACTGATGAAGCTAACACTCCTAATTGCCTCTGCGTGGTTCCCAGGCTTGACCCAAACTTGGCTGCCACTTCATCTCCCTCTCGTCTTTGTCTCGCGCCGTCTTTTTTTGCCCGAGCTGCACCCGTAGCGGGACAGCTGGCCCACATCCAGGAGCATCAAAATATTGTCAGGACCACTCTCTGTGCTCCCGCTACCCTCCTCTCCAAATTAACCTTTAAATCAAAGATGGAGTCCACTCCTCTCCTCTCCTCTACTCCCCTGCCTCTCCCTCATCTTGTCCTCTGGGTGAATTAATAAAACCCTAATTTCCTCATTAGCCCTGTCAATTCATGCAGGGAGTAATAGGCACTACTTGGGGAAGTGCTCTCTTACATACAAAAATGTACCGTTGACAATTAGCTTCCTGGGAGCTTCTAGGGGGGAGGGTGGTCTTTTGCTCTTAGAGTGACTTTTTGCTTTAATTTGCGAGCTCAGTTTTGTGTGTGTGTGTGTGTGTGTGTGTGTGTGTGTGTGCAGGGGTTGTTCTCGGGGACAGTAGAGACGGTCAGTGTTCCTACTGATTATTTTACAGGAGCACTTACTGTGTTTTCTACCTATTATCACGGAAACCTTCACAATCAATCTCAATCAAATGGTTCACTCTCTGTCTCAGTCTGTCTCTACCATGGCTCACCACCACAGTTACTTCTATAGAGGTCATTTCCTCTGTATAGACACACACGTTGAGGGGATTTGAAGGTTTTAGTAACGTGGTCCTATGCGGAAATCACGAAGAGGAGGGGGGGGGCTCCCAACTAGTGAAGTGAGATATCTGCCCTTGAACCCAGCAGAGTGGAAAGTTGCACATTTTCAGTATTCTTTAATCTTATTGCAGTACCCATGGCCATGCTGGTGGCTCTGCGAGGCTATACCGTTGACATACACAAAGTTGGACGACAGATCTCCATTCCCTCCCACTGTACGAAAAATGAAGCCAAAATATCCCACTGGCGACGGAGCCAGAGTCTGCTCAGTAGCGATCGGCAGGTGGGGAGGAAGCATCGAGTTCCAAACGATAACCCCGCCTGACTGAATCATGAGCAGGACTCAGCTGTCAATCATGACATCTCACTCCCTTTTAATGGCACCGTATTGCAACCAAACTTATCAGAGAAAAAAAAAAAACAGCACATCAACATACATCAGACAAGATATGAAGAGCTACCTTAAATGGCTGAGACCATCGTAAGGAAAAGCATTTTTGGCATGGACTTTTTTGTTTCATCTGCTAACCTCGATAAGGAGGGGTTTATCAACTATACTGGCCAGCCACCAGGGGGCGATAGAGATCATTTGGCTTTCCTTTTTTGGAGAGCTGTCATGTCGTCCATCTGGGTTCTTGCGTTTTAAAAATGTGTTAGTGTTGGCATGCTAACATGCTCATGATGACAGCGTTAACATGCTGATGTTTAGCAGGTATGCTGTTTACCGTGTTCATCATCCCAGTGGAGGGTGTCAGCATGCGAACAAACTTGCTAATTGCAACTAAATACAACATTTTTGGTCATAAATAAATAATTAAACATTTTCCACAAGTAAAATGAGGCAAAATGGATTCAGTTTAATGGCAATCCATCTAATAGTTCATGACATATTTCAGTTTGGACCAACTGACTGACAGGTCAACATTGCCATTTCTTAAAACATTGTCTTAAAGCTTAAAGCAAGGCCATTCTCTGTTTTTCATGTTAAGCTGACATATTAGACGTACAGCATTTTAATAGGCAATGACCAGAGTCTAAACACTTAAATAAAAAAGTTTTCTGAGATAGGTAGAAGGTGCTTTGGGGGATTCCAACCAATGATGTCAGCACATCTGAAACTAGGTTAAAGCTCTGCACGTGACCTCTTGAGTTTTGGACCTGAGTCAACTCATAATCCTTATAAAAAGCAGTCTTACTTTCCCTGCGGTGCAAAATCATTGGTACTCTCTAGCCTTTCAAGTGACTGACAAACAACTCCAGGCAGCAAACTACTATTATGGGAAGCACCATAATAATGTGTCAGTATGTGCTGCATTTGTGTGTTCATTGGTCAATTTTGAACATTTCTATTTGACAAAACTCGCTCACACTTACAAAATGCTCTGAAATTGCTCTTTTGGATGCCCCTTTGGTAGATTAAACATGATGAAGTGCCCTCCGCATACAGCTAATGCCCTTTTTATTTCCTCGAGCATCTTGAGTCCACTACTGCAGCAAAAAAAAAAATCCATTTAATCACAAGGTGCAACTGAAAGCAAAATAAACTAATTTACACTATTACATGTATAACATCTTATGATCTTCCTCAGCAGATGTTGATAGCATACCATGAGATATGGTGGTTAAAGCACAAAAAAAAAAAACGATTAAGTAGACCTTGGGATAATTATACTGACAACTGTTTCTAGGGTAAAGAATGATCTTTCATTCTCATTATATGTCATATCTATGTACTATATTTTATCTTGTCTCCCCTGTATTTGATGTATGTTATGTATACAGATATTAAGAATAATTACATTTTTGAAATAAACAAATGTCTCTTTCTGGCACCATAGTTTTAACTCGCATCAGATCTAACAAATCTATAAATACACACTTCACATAAAATCCTGTTCTCAAGAGAATTTATGGCCACCACATTTCCAGAGTGCGTTTTTGAGGGCGTGACATTTCTTTATGTACTCGTGTGCAACATCACCAACCTTCGCGGACTCGCAGCACTCCCTTGACATGCACAGAGACCCTCATCCCCCCGGAGGGCAGAGTGGCTGACAGTGGTATGCTCAGTTCCTCCTAAACCGCTCTGACAGGTCACATTGTGACTCATAGTAACTGTGAGGCACACAGGAGAAAAACAACACAGGGTGGAACTGCTCCAGTTTTTTTTCAAGCAGAGGTCAGTGGCTGGATGTCGGGGTAAAGGTCAAAGGGTTTTTTTCTCTGAGGTCCGCTGTCACAAAATCGGCAAGGTGTTAGAGTGTGCTTTGAGGACCTCGGGTTTAGGTTATGTAACACACACTGTAATCCTGCCATTTGTTATGCCCCGCAGTGCAAAGAGGTACAGGTTTCCAGTAGAGCGAAAGGTTGCCTCGCGGAGAGTGCAGTTTCAGGAGAGAGATTTGTGTGAGTGTGTTGTTTTTACATGTGAATTTCTACTTTCTCCTCTGAATTCATTCCAGCCCAGTTACACCCCAAAACCCACATACATCTCACTCTCCGGGCCACATGTGGCACTGCTCGATGTAAGTCATTTGTAAAGCTCCCTTATGTCCCCACGTGCTTTGACCAGGAGCTTGTGAAACTCACTTTGTGACAGTTGTTATAGATATGACCAGATTTGACTTTTTAAACCACAAAGCTGGATAGTCTAATGAAGACAGATTATAGCGCTTTTACAGTGAGTCACTTGTAATGTGTTAAAGATCAGAAAAGCCAATCTGCCACTGAAATCTGACTCTCAAAGACAGATTTTGGCTGCTTTTTAACGTAGCACATCAACAAATAGCATGCTTGATTAGCGAGACCCGGCAGAATTCTGTCAGAGTCATTTTTCCAGATAAAAATGTGATGTGACGGTTGACGTTTGTGATTTCATGTGACTTGGGGACTTGGAGTTTGTGTGGCTGACGTTCAAAGCTGGCACACAGGGGGGAGAGGGCTGGTGCAGAGTCTTGGCTGGAGGAGGGTGGCTGGTGATGCTGAGGGAAGATGGTGTTCTTTGTTGGAGGGTGTTTTCTCAGTCTCAGCACAGCGGGATGTCGCAGGCTTGCACTGTCAACATATGCCTTTAATGTTGCAAGTTTTCAAAAGAAACATCAAAAGCCCTCCACCCGTGGTGCTCAGAGTTATTTTATTTTTATCTCACGCTTTTACTAATCATTAACGGCGCGTGTAAATCGTGAGGGCTTTTTTGGGGGGGATAAACAGTTGCAGTTTACAGTTCAAAGCCGAGCTGTCACAATGGGGATGTCAGCATTAGTAACTGTAAAAAAAAAAAAATTGCGTTCACAAAAAAAACCCCGGAAAGACGGATCATGAAAGTATGAATCAGGGAAAAGTGATTTGTTTGTAATCCTGATTTTGGGCTGCGTGTTTCCTTCAAAGGCGCTGCACAAATCAAGTTATTATCGTCACTAAGTTGGTAAAAGCGTCACTTATCCTATAATATACAGCATCTGCAGCTGTTATATGAGTGAAATGAGCAGCACGACAGTGCCTTCAAGCTTTCGATTTCTCTGCATGCTGAAGCAATTTGCATATACTTTTTTTTACTATTATCATTGTTATTACTTTGTGGCTTTTTACCATTATTTGGATGACGACAGGTGAAAGCAGGAGAGGGAAAGAGACAAAGGGGAGCCACCAAGGCACCCCGCAATTTGTATTTGTGATGTACGGTACGTAGCAATAAAGGGCATATTCATAACCCGTCATGATTTACAAAAAGTCAACTGAAGCTCGAAATGAGAAGCAGCTTTCTGTCCAAAGTGACGACTTATTGTATCGTGACTCATCATATCACAATGCATATAACTGCTATATCTGCCACCATTATTATTATTATTATTGTTAATATTATTATCTGAATAGGAGCCAAAATGAAAGGGGTCGATTATACCAAAAAAAGTCAATTAATCGTACGGCTTCAAATGTTTCCCCTCTTGTCCTACTTAATGAGAAGTCATCATCCCTGAGTCTGCACTCTTACCTGGTATTCTACCGTGCCTGCGTTCTTATTTGCACCCTGCACGGCTGGTGCGGAAAGTTCCAAACACAAACTTGTACTTTTTTTTTTTTTTTACATCTCAAAGTTTTGTTGCTTGAAGTCAGTCGTTACCTCTATCTCACTTAATCCTTGTGTTGCCACTAACCTGAAAAAAAAAATACAAAATGATATTTTCAAGGCAGCGCGCTTTGAAAATGTTAAGGACGGAAACACCTTTTAAGGTACAGGAGTCGAGTGCATATTCACCCCCTCTCTCTCCTTCCTCTCAGTGTTTCAAAGTTGTGATAAGATGTGACAGTCTATCAAAACCTCAGTGAGGGTTTTATACCATCCGCGCTGCAGTGCTGAGTTATCTTGGTGGCATTTCGCTGGCGATATAACAGAGAATCAATTATGAGTACACAGATATGCGAAAGGTTTAGTCGGCAAAAGATGCTTCTTGACAGTTTGATGATATGATGGCGGTAAATAAGCTCCATAGATTTTTTTTTTTTTCCTTTTCCTAAGCTAAAAATACCATCCCCTCGAGCAAACGGCTGCACGTTAAGATAAAGAGAGGAGAACAGCCTGTACAAAAGGCACAGAATGTGGAATTAGAGTCAAGAAAAGAAAATGACTGTGATGATTGTAATGATTCGGTTGATGTGAACTTATCTTTCTTCTGCTTTATTCTTCACCGCCTCTCCCAAAATTGTATTCTCTTTGTCAAAATATTCGCTGTCTCTGGGAGCCCTAAAGGGAAGTATTTTTGTATCAACCTGGATATGGGAATGTCTGCATGTGATGCATCAGCTACAAATGATTCCTAAACAAATGATTCATGTCCTTTTTACAGAATTTGTCAGACTAGAATTGCAGCAAATCTCATCAGTTCATTCTACTTATAAGTTGTCCTGTTGAATCCAGTGTGCACAATCACACTTTGCAGGAAGTACTTTAAAGTTCAGTTTGCACAGATTAAAATGAACTAATTCACATTAATTTCCTCTTTTTTTTTTCAGTACAGCCTTCTACCCACCCATCTTCAGATGCTAGTAATGTTGGGGGTAAGGAATTTATCTGATATGAAACAGTAATATAAATGCATTACTAAAGGGATTTAGGTGAACTTACTACATTTACATTGACAACACCATCCTTGACATCTATCTCTGGTAACTTCAGACTTAGCTACTTTTCTTGCCCATGGCGCTGTGCTAATGAGGCTTCTGGTGTGATTGTATCTCTTCTCAGCAGCTTTGCAAACCACTATATTTTTGGAGATTATTTAATAATAATAATACTAATTATAAACCCAACACTGAATATCTTCTGTGATTATTTTTTCCAATTTTCAGACCAATCAGCAGCTATGATTTTGACTGAGAGCGTTCGTTAGACTGTACGATATCGCCCACTATTGGCTTTGTAATGAACTGCAATAAACTTGAGTTTCGTCGCGTGATACCTCGATTTGAAACTTACATTTTATAGTGACATTAACACAGTCGCGTTCAAAAGCTGTCGTGGATAACCTTGAGAAAGGCTAAATATTGCGGAACGTGTCGACAACTTTGCCAACACAGCCGAACATCAGACAAGTGCAACAAGACATGGCGAGCCAGCGAACATTACGTACAGCAAGAAGGCAAACACAGTGTCTGTCTTACAACCTTTTATTTCTTGAAGGTTGAATACCTTAATGTCATTCATGATGTCCATTGTGAGAATACCAAGCTAGCTTCTTCTCATAGTTAACTGAGGACGTATGGTTGTTGGTTTGTGACGTAGTGCAGTAAAATATGGGTGTGACGTATCACTTTTAGCAGTAAAAAAAGTCATATTAATGCTTTACTAAAAGGATTTGGGTGAAATTACTACATTTATGTAACAACACCATACTTGACATCAAAATATGTCGTATACCACATACTAAATATCTCTGGAAGCTAGAGACGTAGCTACTTTTCTTGCCCATGGCGTTGTGCTAATGAAGCTTCTGGCGCGACCCAATTCCTATGGCAGATTGTACCCCCGCCAACACCTAGTGCGAGAACAGGCATTGAAAAGGGGAAAGTAGTTGCGTAATGTTGCTTTAACTCAACATGAGAACACCCATGAGAACATCCAATGCAGACATTTATACAAAATCATTAAAGCCAGCAATATGGTTGCGAAATGTAATGTTTCAATATTATAGATTATGTAAAAAAAAAAAAAAAAAAAGCACAGGCTGCTCGAGCTCGATAATTCAATATCTTTGTAACATTCGGCGCTGAAACAAAAAGGCCTTTTAAGATAAAATACAAAGGAAAGAAAAATGTGGATCCGATCTTTAGCTCGTCATTCTCCCTGAAGCGAGAGGCAGAGGGTAAGTCAAAAGATTTCAAAATGGAACGACACCCCCTTTTTTTGGGATTCTAAAAAAGAAAAAGATGTCAGAGGTGTCACAGCTGCTGTTGATACAGTTCCACTGAGCTGCAAACACTTCAAACGACTCAGGAAAAAGGCATGCAGGAACTTCCAACAGGCTTTCTAATCAAATGTCACAAGACCTTCACGGAAACAGGGAAGCAATTCAGCTT
Organism: Diplodus puntazzo; assembly: GCA_963678695.2. Taxonomy (NCBI): domain Eukaryota; kingdom Metazoa; phylum Chordata; class Actinopteri; order Spariformes; family Sparidae; genus Diplodus; species Diplodus puntazzo. The sequence goes on from OZ023160.1 coordinate 9,972,065, forward strand.
ATGGCGATGCCGGTGAAATAGCAAAAGGCTACACATCAAGAGGACTCTGTTTGTTCTGAAACCTCCTTAACCTTGTTGGCAGTGACCAGAAGACTACTGTGCTGACCCTGTGATGTATTGCTTTGTTTGTCTGGAGTCCAGTTTTTATACATAATTGAACAATAATAGAATATTGATCCAACAATAACAAACCGATGTGTCAAACCAGAATCTTTCAGTGGCAGAGTCAAAGAGTATTAGAAGGATGTTTCGTTTTCCTCATAAAATGTTCTTTCTTGCGTCTGTATAAAAACGCCACCGTTCAACCTTTTATGATTTAATTTCCATTTGACACTCTGCAAAGGTTGGCTCAGGCAACACTGAGGCTGTACTGTAAAAGTGTATCGTGCTCCGTCGTGAGAGGCGCTTGTTTGCTCACAAACACACTGCTCCCCCTGAAGACGTATTGATTGTGGGGTCATCGTCTTTTGCACCGAGCTGGCAAAGCGCTGCTTCAGATGAGGACGGAGGAGATCTTGACCGAGGACAGACAGCTGCTTTGTTTCCTTTTGCTTTGTTTCTGCCTACGTTTGACGTGGAGATTCCTCAGGCGGGAGGACGCGGGAGTGCCAAAGCGCCTTTTGGCCCTTTTTTTTCCTCTTCGGTTGAGATTAATAGACAATACTCCCATCTCCACCTGCGGTTGCAGAGGACAGGAGCGGGCCGCTATGCCACACTCGCGTGCTCCTCCGGTTGCGTGTACGGCGGTGATGACAAATGGGAAAGGACACACATTAGCCCTCTGCGTACCTGACGCAGCTTCCTGCCCTGTAATGGATTCACCTCTGTGCCATCATCACCTTCTATTAGGCCCGGGACAGAATCAATAGTTTTCTAAATGCGGCTGAATCATTCATCATAAGATGCCTCGTGCCGTCCACGTCATCTACCGCCTGCTACCTCTCCGACCTGCCTTACTCGTTTTCCATCCTCAGATAGAGAATGAGTACCCATTTGTGAAAACCCCCAAAGAGGAAGGCTTGATCAAGCTGCGTGGCGGTGTCATCAATTTCACAGATTCGGGGCCCGTTTAATGGCTCCTTCTAGCCGAACCAAAACCTGAAGATTTTTTAGAAGCTCCTAAAAGCAGATAATCTTAACCGACATGGGATAATCTTTCCTTGCATCAAAAGGGACAATGGCTCGGCGTGACCCGTAAAGACATGTGTCTGAAGGAGATAAGTTATTCATGTGGCAGCGGCGAAGACATTTTGAGATTTTGATGGATTCATGAAATCCAGGATAAAAAGCACTGTGTGGTTGATTAAGGAGTTAAATCCAAAACGAGTTTTCCCACTCAGTTAATAATTAATATACAGTACAAAAGGTTTTCGAAAATCAAATATAGATACCTTTCATCTTCAGTAGAATTACTGTGGTTTCGGAAGAATGAGGCTCCACTGGGATCTGAAAGCTGAGTCCATGGAGTGTATCATGACAGAAAGTTTGTTTTTTTGTTTTAGTGCTGAGATGCATATTATGTTTTGTTTTATAGATGAGTTACTATATATATATTTTATTTCAGGGTGTTTTTCTATTGAAGATATTAACCATGATTAACAATTTTAAACAGCGAACGCAACAAAAGTCCACTTGCTGCACTGCAAACAGAGAGATAGCAGGATAACCTCACACGATGCTCAAAGAGATGATGCAAATAACGAGATATTTGCGTCATTTAGGGTGGTAATGTCTGCCTTTTTTTTTAAACATATGATAGAGTCTTTCACATCAATACGGAAAATCAAAGAGCTGTCAGCCCAACTCAAGAGGTCGGGCTAATTCTCACAACAAGATCTCCTTCATCGAGGGATCTGTGTGAAGTCAGCTGTGGGCAGCATCGGTCGAGCTTGGCCTTTATTCTGCCGGCATTCTTCGGGGAGGCTAGGCACTGGCTGCTAAGACATGATTAATTGCTGCAATAAAGCTCATTATGGAGATTAAGTAGGAGTTACAGGAGCATTATTGATCACTGTCCTTTAAATAACCTTAAAGTTGCTTGTTTGTGCATGTTTGTATGACGCTGGTCAATGCAGAGGGCAGAATGGGAGGAAAAGGGCTCAATGGGATGTTGCTCCAGGACATTAATGTATGACATAAAATCCGCCCGGGGTGTTGATGTGCAACATGTCTGCATGATCAGCCATGACAAAAGGCCTCGACACTTTACACGTCCTTGTGACTGCTGTCATACTCTCTTACGACAAGTGCAAGGGATCATGTATGAAGATAAAAAGTACAGTAAATTATCCTGACTTTGCCGATTGACACTGCTATATTCTGCTCTTCCCGGCTACACCGGTCATTAGGTGAACTGTGGAATAGATGGGCATTATTTATATTATCGACATTCTCATAATTTTTCTATTTCAGCTGTACTGCATTAGATCTCCATTGACATACATTCAGATTAACTGTTACACTGCTGTTTTGGTGTTCAAAATTCAACAAATTTGGATGTAGTTTTTCTGTTTTACTATATTTACTTTATTTCCACATCACCTTGGGCCATTAAAAAAAGACATTTTGCATTATGTTTGGAAATAAGACTAGTGTAATGTTTAAGGTATAGTTTGTAATAAATGCCGTAAAGCTCCAAAAATACAGGAGACAGCATAATCTCTTTCTGCTGCTCAGTATATTCCTCTTAGCTGCCGTTAGCAAGTAGCTGAGTCAGTCAACTGGCCAAACCAGGACTAATCATAGCCTTAGAGATTAACAGATGCCAGATTGAAGATGGCAGTTAGAGTATGGAGGTGATTTACTGTATGCTTGACCAAGACTATGGCTATATTTCAGACTGCAAGCCAAAATCCATTACTAGAGCATGTCCAGATTGATCACGGAAAGTATGGACAAGGAAAAAAAATCAAGAGAATGAAATGTGATTTTTGCAAATTGGATCCAAACCACATTTGGACATTGTTGTTTGGTTTGAAATGCAGTTCAAAACAGATTTCTACAAACGCATCTCTGTCTGGATGTTCTGGCTGCTCATATCGGATTTCAAAAGTCACGCTGTGGGTTCTTGTGTCACCCACAACGAGACACACAACGGCGATGGCAAATCCAGAGGGGATGGAAGCACGTGTGTGTGATTACTAACGTATGGTCATTGATGCCTACGTCGTCACCATCGCAACCAATGCAGGTGATATCTTGCCCCAAAAATTGTGATCTGTTCGCTTGTTAGACAGTTCAGATCGGAGACACAAAGCGGATTTGCCTTCTTTGTGTACATAACCTACGACTCAATGGGCAAGAAGGAATGACGCGGCTTCTATTAAGAAAAAATGTAACGCAATTTTCAGGAAAATCGTAAGTATTATGACACTTCAGCATACACACCAACATACCTGTTTCTGATGTGAGCCTCATTTGGCTTCATCTACAGTGGGGTTTTCGTGTAGGTCTAGAGTCAAGTGGAGTTACTTGGATTGAATACCTCATCCATCTTCCCTCTACTGTCCACATTGTCCTGTAATAACAATGTCAAATGATGGCAGTACAAAAAACAAATAATTCATGGACGCTGCTCGGTTTAAATCTATGTAAAGCATATTCATTTAGCCATATATTTCTGCAATCCTCCAGCAGATCACTGATTTCTCCTACCTATACCACTGATGTCACACACATGCATGTATTAAAGTGAAAGCTGTTTTGAATCATATTCCTATTATCTCACAGCTTTTATTTACTGTATAAAAAGGAATTGTAATGCCGTGATTCTATTATTCTTTCCTCATCTCCTGTTACCTAAATCCCTTTTTTAAATCCTCTTATCCCTTCTCGCTCCTGGAAACCCCTTGCATTGACGATAAACCCTCCCCGAATCTCTCAGTGCAATATATGAAAGCTTTTGTGTTTTCTGAATATTGATCCCATGTTCACTCCTCCAGTATGAATAGACTATTGATGATGCCATTCAAACTTTATCATCCCTACAAAGGTTTTTCTCCATGACTTGTAAACTCCAGCGCAGAAGAGCACTTGTGTTACACACAAATATACAATGTGACCGTTGGTAAGAAAACACACTCGCAGTCAAGGGGGACTTTGAAGCCCACAGTGCTTATCAAGGTCAATACTTGTGCTGTGATTCACACGTTCCATTGAGGCTGGAAGAAAATAACCCAGGTCGCTTGTTAAAAAAAAACTGCTAGAGAGCAATGAGCGACAATAAAAGATATCCACAGCCAGGCTCCTGAATAACACAGTTGCCTTTCTATTATAATATCCAAGTCACCATTTATTTGTCAAGAGCCTCGCCAAGGACAAGTGTAGGTAGTTTAAGATCACTTAGCGGGGGAGCTCCTCAATAGACCCCCCCGGAGATTCTGTCAAGTTGTGTCTCAAGGTAACTTAACAAGTTGTCACCTGTTTAATTAAAGACAAGGGCAATGTCTATGGTATGAAACCAAACATCATTAAAACAGCAGCTCTTGAAATGTCATCCTGGTGAGCCTGCGGAATTTAAAGTACAACAGAATACATACTCGAAGGTAATATATATAAAAAGATCTGCTGCACAGGAAAACACAAACATAGGAACACACATAAATTAAAAGCTGATTGATTGGTGGCCTTGCATGGCCTCGCCATGTTGAAGGGTTTACACTTCGGCTAAAAGGAGAACACATTTTTCACCGACTTTGTATCACTACAGTTTTTAATATGCGAGTTAACAATGTTGAACTTTTCTCCATTTTGCCTGTACCCAGAGCACCCAACTGTTGTCATTTCACATTTTGTAAGCATGCCACCACGGACACAACGAGTACAATCAACTGTCTAAATTAATGCTAGCCAACTTTCCTGATTTTCCTGGGAGACTCCCGTTTTTCATTGCCCTCGCCAGGTTTTCTCAGGGTCACAATTCTTCCTTATTTTTCCAGATTTAGGACAATTCTTTTTTATCATAAGCAGTTTCTGGCACTGTTCAGCAAGATGTCTGTTCTAATGTTGCGCCTTGTCCCCCTGAAATGGGAAGAATTCACATCTCTTGAATAGAGTTTTAAAGGAAAGGGCCTGTGAAACTGGCCAAGTCTATTTTTCCGTCAATCAGTGGGGTCGCACTGCGTCAATCCCCATCAAGTGTCTGCTAAATATAGGGCAGTGGTGTGCACAGACAGTATAAAAAATAATGAATGAAAGAGCAGTGATAGATATTTCTTAATACCACAGATTTACACAAATTTATGCTTGGGGGTGAATTATTCTGCGTTATCTTCTGAGAATTTAAACTAAAGACAGCCCAGTTTTATGCATGGGGCCATCTCTCCAGTGGTGAAGTATTTCTTTAAGGATGATAAATACACAAGACAGCCCCACAGCTAGATCTTTGCACTGAAGGTGAATAAAGAAATATATTCGGAGGCTTTCCAGTGCATATTTGGCCACATCAGGACCGATCAGTTCAAGTCAAGCCCCAACACTCTCCATCAGCACCATAAGTTGTCAAATGAGACAGGCCAGGAGATCAGCACCTGCTCCTACCATGCGGTTGACGGGTGTTAACCTGTCACTCAGTCTCCAATTGGCCTCGCTTACTCACCGTCGGCTTTCCAGTCAGACCAACCGCAGCACACGCAGCCTTCCTCCGAGAGGGAAAAAACTCATTTGGAGCGATGACGATGGCGGCTTGTTTTTTTTTTTTTTTCTTGCAGCGTTTGCCATGTTCGTCACGTCCTTGAATAAAAAGGACCTATTCCTATCACGCTAATAATGCAGGGCTGCACATGTCACGCTCTGCACTGGCATGGGGGCGTTCTGAGCATGTCAGCGAGATAAGAGAATAGCAGGGTGCATGTTCACATGCCTTATCGGACTGTGCCAGGAGAGGGGTTTTGCCTGCTACTTTACAATGGTACAACCTGAATGGCGCAATTGCAGTATATGCATGTGATGCAGGTGGGCAAGAAGAGCCGTTAAAAAAAATATATACATATATATATATATACATATATACACACACACACATATATATATATATATATATATATAGGTCATTTAAGATTCAGAATTCAATTATATATAAAGGAATTACGATACCTGCTAGATATTTTTGATAAAGTCTAGTGTTTGAGGTATTCCTGGAGGCTGTTAACATGTCCACGATCCACTCCACTCCCAAAATATATAGGCATACTGAAGAGTCCCCATAGTGGGCAAATAACAGGACAGTTGCTGGCAAAAACTACATACTGTAAAATGCAAGTTTATAATCCTTGGACCAGGATTAGTTCTGATACATCCACCCCTGGCACTTTCTCCACCGTGACACTGTTCTTCCCCTGCTCCAGGCTATGTAATGAAGTCAAAAAATAATTCCCTACACTCTTTACCATAACCTCTCGGCACAGGAGCCATACGTCTGCACCCGCTTATGTAGGAAGAAATACCTCTGGCTCTGCAGATAAGTCAAGGGCACAGAGTTGAAGTCGGGGCCTTATTGAGTGCTCCTACAGGCTCTCCAGTTCCCTATCGGTAATCTACAGGTGAGTAAGCATGGGCTAGTGGACCGGAGTTTGGCAGACAGAGATAAGCAGATTCATTGACATGGGACACTTTGGCACCATTTCATTCCCAGGCCTATTACACCCTATTGATCTCTGCTCCAGTTGCTTTTCTAAATCCCACAACACAAATAAGGCAGCTGCTTTGACTCAGAAATTCTCTAAACGCGGGTCGCTCCCCTACTGCCAGACGCTCGCTTCCAGCTACTGCATCAGCCCAAACATCATTTGAAAGTATTTAAGGTTAGTAATTAAACTCCCCCTTGTGCCGTTTCCCTATTAACTCCACTTTTGATCACCCGGTGGCTTGATATATGGAGTGGGCGGTTTCGGCAGGCATGAAAATGTGAATTTTGTCTCCTGTCCACAGATGAAACATTCAAAAACATCAAGGGCTCTGATTAGTTGAAGCTCTGCATCCTGGCCTCATTAAGGTATTTACACTCACACACACACAAAAAAACACAAAATCTAGGCAATATTTGATTGATTAACGATGTGTATTTAACATAAACGCCGCCTTCATCTCCAGCTCTGAAAGAACTGAACAGCTCTCGCTTTTGAATACACTTTTGATTTAACCAAACCACCAAACTACTTCTTGCATGAAATTAAAACAATGGGGCTTGCACAGTTGAACAAATGGTAAATGGAGGGAGCGAAAAAAGGTAATAGCCGCCTCTGAGGCCCCTTTGTCATTGCGAGAAAATGACAGAGAAACGAGGAGAAAAACAGAAGAACTAGCCGATGTGACAAACTGTGTCATGCAAACACCGGAGATGTGCAGATTTACAGGGGGAAAAAACAAGTGGATGCAGCTGGATCCCGACAAGAGAGCCAACGAGGAGAATCCTGCGGAATGATGCGGGGGGATTCATTCATTCATGCTCATTCTCCCCCTCGGTAGCTGTGAGATCTGAATGAGAAATTTCTAAAGATTGTGTGTGCACAAGGTCTAAAATGAAACAAAACAAAGGCGAGCAAGACAGCACCAGACCATCATTTCAAGATATTTTCGCCTCATTGTTAGTCATACATTTCACTCAGTGCCCTCTGCCCTACAGTATACACAGTGACTCTATATATACATATAGATTCACTGTGATCCATTTCATTTTATCTACCCAGCATCTGATGAGGTGCTGGGTCGATGCTACTAAGAATGAGTGAGCACAGCACTTGGAGTACTCCACTTGTTTAGCTCAATTCACCCCCCCCCAAAAAAAGAACCAGAGACTTCACATCAGGTTTTTTTTTTAAACAGAAGATATTGATAATGGTGCAGAGGGAATGGGAGGCCTGACTGAAAATTAAAACGCTGTGGGAGGATGGTGGCAGGAAAAAGCAGCTGTGTTACTGCAATCCGGTGTCGAATGCTGAGCTGGGGGGAGGCCTACAGATGAGCCTGAAGCAGAGGCAGACAGAAAGTCGGGAAAGCGACGAGCATGAAGATGAAAACTAACACTGGGGCGTCTCTTGGCCACCACTGAAGGGAGCAGGCGGATCTGGCAGAGAGCGCAGAGCTGAGCTGGTAGATATGCTGCTGGTGGTTGATTAGTGGATAGAAGTCTGCTGTGCAGGTGAGTCAGCAGAAGGAGGCTGCCACGCCCAGACAAACTGAGGAAACGCGGGGACACATGGGGAAGCAGGAGAAGGAGGCTACTGACACCACCATCTGAATCTTTACCTGATCAGCTAAATGATCTGTATCTGTGTCTGTACTGGGAGAAACCGGGGCGGATATTGGAGGTGGGTGGTGCATAAACAAGACATGGGCGGGGCTAATATGAGATTGTTAATTCAAATCTGACATTTCCATCCATTCAACCTGCATTTGAGATTCTCAGAGAAGTCTTTGAGGGTGACCCTTGTATACAGTGATGATGAATGAGATTCAACTGTGAAAAAATACAAATGTGCAAATCAGCTGAAATGAATAAGATCAGATAAGATCAGAAGTTTCTATATTCATCATTAAAAAAACCTAAAAACTCAGAAGTGTAGAAGCTCAGGATCGAGCTTCAGATCAATATTTTTGATCCCCAGAGTAAGAGCGAGAGAGATCGAGAGAGATTAGCAAAACTCAGCTTCGAGTTGAACATACCCTCTGAGCGCACACATGTCCTCAATAAGTGACGAAGTCTGCATGTGTAATGGTAGATTCTTTGCTTTGACTTATTGAACGGGTTTCACATTTTTCAGCAATACAAATGCAAATTTAAAGTTAACTGGTACAAAAAAGAAAAAAAAATGGCTACAGCAGAACTCTGAATAGACTTCAAGAGGTATAAAATATTAAACCTTTGGAAAAACTTCAGTCAGAGGTGGAATCATCAGGTGTATGGAAGTCCAACTCAGAATGTAATTTGATTTATTGAGCCTCTGCTATTCTAACTTTGTTCTCAGGGAATATCACATCTTAAAAACCCTGCAATCCTACACAGGTGTTCTCAGTTATTCTGGCTGTTTAGACTTCTTCCCAGGTTGAAGTTAGGTGAAGCCATGCTACACTATGTACTAATGAGAAATATGTCATTTGTCCTGGTCAAACAGCTAGAACAAAGCCAAGAGGAGAGTGAGGGAGAAGCACAGTTGGCCACCCACACTGATCAGAGAGGAGGTCCAATCAGGCACAGTTAAAGTCATCTGTGTCAGCTCACAGTGAGTGCACATTCGGTGAGCCGGAACTTTACCTGACTGCTGTTGGCCTCTCCATGATATTTGACAGCTATTTGTACAAATGTGACACAAACAGTTGACTTTTATATTGTATGAGTAGACCTTACGGTTTCTTTTTTTTCAGGAAGGGTCGCAGTAATGCAGTACACAACAGTGCTTTGTTGACAAATTATTTTTTCCATTGTTATCAATCTGTCGGGTCACAGATTCTGGCAAACACCAAATGTTATTTCATATGCAAAAAGAAAGTTGTGCTGATGTTTTGTAGACTGCATCACATCCACTAGACAGAAGGTGGATGAAGCTCTCAGTGTCCCGGCCAGCGTTGCTGCTGTGGTTCGGCTGCCACTGCTCAAATGGCTTTTCCTGAGCATGCTAGCTGGCTAACGGTATGATTGCATCGCTTCAGGACGGCTTCTGTTGGAGCAAATAATTGTGTTTGAACCTGCTGCAATTGCAACCACTCAGTGACCCAGTTTTCCTGTAATTTGTCATATCAGCTTTGGGCCTTCAAATGCAGCCTCGACCTGGAGGTCCACCATGGCTCCTGTCATAGCTTGACACGCATGGACTCCTTTCAAGGTAGGAATTAGCATTTTTGTGATGCCTTGGCTGTGTTCTGCCTCTGCTTGTGCTTTGCTGTTTGTTTTGCTTTGCCACATATACTATGGTAGGCTAATGTTAGCTGCTACTTGCTGCTGCTGAATGCTATCAGTTTGTTAGCATTGGATTCGAGTATGTGGATTCGAGTGGCTTTGTATGTTTTTCTTTTGGCTGTTGTTTGATATTTCATTATAACACATTGCTGGCAATTCATAGAGATCAAGTATAGATTTGTGTTTTGGGCTAAGGTTAGTTTTGTTTTGCTGCTAACCTACCCCCTTGGTTGCTGCTGTTGTGGAGTTTTGGCTATGTTGGTCATCAGGTTTTTTTAAAGATGATTTTTTCTGTGCTTGTCTTGTTGACATACAGTATAACTAAAAGGTGTGCAGCAGTTTAATGGTTAAAAAAAGGACAATTCTCATGTACATTTACTTATCTACGGAATTGAATTCTACTATTTTAGCATTTTCTTTAATATTTTGTGAAATTGTAAGGCCTATGCAGCATTGTTCAACCACAGAATCCTTCTGTTTTCAGTCCTTTTAAGGATCACTGTTGCCGTCAATAATAATAATAATTGTATGATGCTGCATACAGTAGACTGTTAACATACCCAGAAAATCTCACTCTGTGCAACCCTAATAGCTTAAATATTTGAGCAAAACTGTGTTGTATTAATTGCATCCTTATTGCCTACTACTGATATTTATTAATATTTACAAATATCGGTTTCTTTTTGATAATTACACTGCAAACCAACCTTAAAGATGTACTCATACTGGTTGTCTTGCACACACCCTGTTCACACCACTTCCCTTAATATGGGCCCGTGTCCGTCTACTGTGGGCCTTAAATGTTCACTAAAAAGCCAGAACAGGAACTCTCCTGTTTGGGAGCACAACAACTCCTCCCACAGGGTTTATTGCTGAGACTCCAGGGGGCACTTCTTCGCTTCAACGAGGTAAGAGTTTGTTTGCATGCACGCTGTGAGAAAAATGCTCTGAGATGGCTCCGTTAAGTCTGTCTTCGTATGCTTGAGTATATGAGGCTGTTAGCTCTGCTGGTTGTTTCATTGCTCTCACTGATCTGTTTGCCGCTGATGGCTGCTAATTTCTACTGTTGGGGTGTCGCCATCTGTCTATACAGTATATGTGGCTCGGTGTTAATTGTGGATTGCTCTCTTCTAGTGGCGTATGTTTTACTGAACGTGAATTTAAGTGTTGTGTCTTATTGGTTGAACCTGTTTTGTTGCACATTTCACTCTGACTTTTCAGTAGAAGATGGTCTTTTACTGTATGCTGTTGCTGCACTGCTACTGTAATTCACTCACTTTGCTGTATTTCATAAACTTCATCTGTTTTTGAAACAACACAATTGAACTGTAAAGTGGGAGGATCGTAGTGCTGACTTTTAAATGATTTTTCTGCACCGTTATTTGTTCAGACTTTCAGGCCCGACTTGGTTTCATACATTTAAATTTGGTTTTACTTTGAGACTGGAGTGCTGACACTGACGACATGGATTTGACTTAATTTGGCACCCTCGACTTTTACACTTCAAACCTTACTTCATCCAAAATTGGCTTGGTCACAAAACTGAAACATAATTGCGTTTAAAGTAGCTGGCCGGCTATCAGAAGATGTCAAAGAGACAGGAGCAAAGATTCTCTAATGCTGGCTTTAATTTAAGAACTGTTATCTACAAGTATTTACAGTCCTTAGATTACCAGAATTAAATGAAGGCGGGCAATTCTTTTCCAATAACCTAATTTAAAAAAATAATACTGTAAGGACACTTGTGCAAGAGCAGTGTTATGTAGAGGTTTTGTTAAAGTATAGTTTAAAAAGTTATGATACCAGTACCCAAAACAGTAATATGATGATGATGACGATGATGATGATGATGATTGTTACATTTACACAAAAGGACACCGACATGACGCGCACACGCACACACAGAGGCAGGCTGGTAAAAGGGCAAAAAGCCTCAATGCTGATGTCCAAAATCCAAAAGTGCAAACAATGAAATGGCAAAAAACTAGCAACAAAAAGAAAATACCAAAGACATACAAATACTGAGGACAAACCAGACAACTGCAAGGAGCAAATCAGGAACAAGTGGAACACACAAGGACCGGGGAACAGGCACAGGAGCACACGAGCCGCATGGATGAAAACGGGATTGACGTGAGGACGACAGCAAACAGTGAGTGAACAACACAGGATTAAATACAAACTAAACTGATAAGGGGTAGGTGCAGGTGGAGAGACATTGTGAACAGGGCAGTGCTACCGAGGAAGGGATGGGATCGGGCACAGACTGTGTTAGAGTTACTGACAAAGCCCTGGACGTAGACGTGTTATCGATTACTACAGTACTTGCATCTCCTGGTATCTCCTGCGTCGGTCAGAACAGAAGTATGCCATTCCATCATCTGGTTGTAACTGCCTGAAACTTTTCAGCACCGTTCATTAGTTAAGCCCAATACTTCATCTGTCATGCATCTTCAGTAGAAAAAAATAAAGGAGGCTCCGAGGCACTCCAGAGGTTTCCTTTTTTTAAACAAGTTAAACCATTGCTATTTCTGAAGACTATTTTTGTTTTCTGCCGTGCCCCAGATAACAGAAATCAATGTTCAGAGAAGCTAATGATGAGCCATAATCACATTTAGGCCGCGGTGTTATCTCTGTGTTTTTCGACTTGTTCCTCTTCACTTGCACTCGTCTCACTCAAGCTGTTATCAGTCAAAGGCCTGACAGCGCCTCTCTGTTCCAGGCCTTGTACGTGTCTTTGTCAGTCCACATCTCAGCACTCGGACAAGCCGCTATCGGACAAGGGGGGCTTCCCAGCCATTACTTCCACCTGTGTGACAACAGGCGGCCTTATCTGCCGTAGTGATGTGAAGCCTAGCTGAGTTGCTGATTAAAAGACATGGGGTCACATCACCTCTCCCTCCCCGTGTCTCTCTCTTTCTGTCTCTCTCTCACAATCTCATTCACCCTGTTTTTCACCCCGGGTGAATGAGATTGGCGCAGGCAAGTTTATCCGTGGAGTATTACAAGATCAAGGTCATTTTAAGGTGATGAAAATTAAGCGTGAATAAATGTTTTTAAAACTAGTCTCTCCTGGGAACACATACGCACACATGCACACGCACACGCACACACACACACACACACACACACACACACACACACAGTCTTTCGCTCTGTTTTTAATTAAAAGCCTGAGTGACAACGTGGCCTATTTCTTCCATGGCTGTTTCAAATTGAGAGAGAGATAAGACTTATATTTAGGAGGCCTTATCAAACTCATCTATTTACTGCTGGGTAATTTTCCTTTTCTCGCCTTACAAGAAAGTGCAGATGGGAAAAAAAAAAAAAAAAAAAAACCTCTTCTATCCTCTAGGTTTGAAATCTCCAAAGCAAAACTATTTCTCCCCTTTCCCAGCACCCGTTTGCCATCTGCGCCTGGTACCCTACACAGCGCATGAAAGTGAGAAATGGAGACAATGGATTTCACTTGTGTCCTAACATGCTTTGCATCAAAGCTGTTACACTGAGTCATCCTATCCTACCAGCCCGATGAATGATTAACATGGCTGTGTTTTTGCAGCAAGCTCCGAAGCGCTGGTGTTTACTCCGCAGTAGGGCCCGGTCTGATCTCTAAACATTGTCATCCCTGAGCCCAGATCCGCACAGGACGCGTAATGACAGACCCGACATTAAAGCCTCTACAACACCAAAGAAATCCGTTTTTTCCTTGGTCTATTTTTGCATCCCCAGTAAGGAGTCACTTGATCCTACCTCCTTCCTGACAGTTCATCCACTGGATATCATTTTGTGTCTGCCTGTAAGATTCGCTTAAAAGCGAGACGGGAAAAGCAGTTTACTTGGTGAACCAACAGGAGATGTGTGACAAGCTCTGAAACATTTATGCAACGGCTTTGATTTGTTTGGCCTGGTTTGCGTCTGATTTGTCTCATGGCAGGGCTTAATCAAAAGAGATGTACAAGCCATATTGCTTTGGAATACATTATGCAACGGCGCTCGTACAGTGCCGTCGACGACTGAAGTGCTTTTGTAAGCAAATGAGTTCCATTGTTTGTGGTTTTGACCTTGAGGAAGGGCGACCTGTGATAATAAAGCACTTGTCAGAAAGCCAGCCCCTTTGTGACTGGGCTCTGGCCTGTTAATGTGAGACGAGCGTGTCGTCACCAATAACGTTCCGTCTTCATTAATGGCGGAGGGTTGTAGAGATGGACTGCATCTTGGGCGATATGGAGGTAGCATGAGTCTGACGGACTTTGCTGCAGAGAAGACTTTTACATTTTAACAATTGCTTAAATTACTTTTGACATAATTTGTCTTAATACGCTGCTTGATGCTGAAAAAGTGTTTTACTTGGAAAATTTAATTCAGGTTAATCAATAATGAAGTGTGCCATTAGCGCCAATTCCAGTGACCCCTGTCCCTCAGATCAGGTGGGTTTTTTTTCAGCGTAGACATTAAAGAGTAATTCTGTCTGATTAACAGGCTTTTTACTTTTCACATTCACAAATAATTTTGTCCAAGTAATAAAGTCAAGTAATCTTGCAGACATATGACGTACATGTCACGTCCTACTTTTTAAATGAAGTAAGAATCCTACAGTTGCTGGTTTTATCTCTGATCAGCGAGACATAATCTTGATTTGCTAACCACTGATGCTGACAAATCTTTTTTTTGTTCACAAAGCAAATGGATATCAATTCTTTAATAGTCAATAGGAAACCTCTAGCTGTTAACTGCTGAATGTGATCTGTGCAGGCCGGATGTCTGTACTCGACATAGGAAATCTGCTTGACCGAAGTTGATTTTTCTTCTTGCCCCCTTTTAAAAATAACTGTATTCATTAGTAGTTAACAGCAACAATAATGACTAAGGTTAACTGACACTGCACATCCTTCTACAAAGATGAGAAGGAAGGACAATTGCTCACTCCTCAGCTACTTCCATCATCTAATTTCTTTTTTCTTCTTCATTTTAAGCTCGTCACCTTTAGCTCTGAATCCCAAGGATCTTGTGACAGAAAGGTGCGTCAAGTCAGTTGGCTTGGCAGTTATTTGAGTTTGTCAGATGCATTTAATCGACACTTCATATCTTCTGCAGCTCATCTCATTTTGAGATTGTAGCTACAGGTTGGGAACATTAATTAGGCTGCCACTCAAAACTGCAACAAATTCCAAGACACAGCTTTGTAATTCACTTCCTCAACTTAATTCATTGATAAGATAATGCTCTAAGACTTTTTTAAAAGTCTAATGAATCCAGCGCTTTCTCACTTTACACATATCAGATCAACTTTCCTGCACTACACTTTCTCCGTCTCTGCTCCTTCGGTGAATTTAGAGATCTTTGTTCGGTCACAGTGCTGCTGCACCGAAAAGCTCTGTGTCCTTGAGGTTCTTCACTCACTGGCATTTTCCCTGCTCCGTCACCCGTTACCCCCCCTCCTCACAGTGGGAAGATTTTCTAATATCCATTACTTCCACCAGGGTCAGTGCAATCCCACTGGGTCCGCCAAAGACTTGGCAGGTGCCGATAAGGGCCTTGCACCAGACACTGTAATAACTTAACAAATCCCTCCATGACCCAGAATCCCCTTCACCAGCGTGGCATCCCACTATTTTCCATAAAGCCATTAAAATCTACCTGGTGTCATATTGGGAGAGGCGGGCGCCGGGTTGCAGTGCTCTCCATGCCATGCGCATCTCAAAGCCTTTCTGCTAATACAAAAAACCCCAACAGTAAACTATAAATAGAAGGAGGCAACATTACCATTCAACACCTGCTGTCGGCGTGTTGTTGGGACAGAATTGGTTCACGGACTTTGGATTATGTGTCAGTGTATGTCTGGTTCAGCCGGGCGTGGTGGGCACGCGGTTTACTCGTCCTCTCTCTGTCATACTTTAATTTTTCTTTCATCCATTCCTTCGCTCTCTTCCGGCTCCCGCTCGCACATAGTGGGTCATTTTGGCTGGACCTCCCACCGCTCTTATCTGATAATGATACCCACTTCACTGGGTATCAGACCACAGCTCCACCCATTTTCCTTTCCTCCCCCTTCCTAACACTCAGCTTTCAACCTGCCAATCATGCTTTAGCCGCATTCAAGTGGCAATAGTGTTAATGATTCATTTCCCTTGTAATCCCCGCTCAGGCTGATAAGCTCATGACGGCTGCCGTTATTTGCGGCTGTTTTCCATTGTTTGCGGTGTTAAATTAAGCTTCAACGATCCATCCGTTGAGCCTCTGTGAGCAGACGGAAAACCCATAGGCGTGAGCTTCTCTAATAGATTAACTAGGCACGCTGCACAAAGAAGGTGAAAACATCTTTGTCTGACATCAGTGCCGTTTCTAGATGGAAGTCTTTTCTCAGCGGGGGAGGTGGAAGAGTTGCAATACTTTTTATCGCTAAAGCTCAAAAGGATCCGGAAAACAAAATCATCGACACGTGAGAAATGTCGTCATTTTGTCATGTGAACTTTGGTTCCCAGTCTCTCTGATGATTTCTGTAACACTAAATATCCAAGGCTAGAAAATCAACAACGGCGAGAGAACAACTATTTTGATCCACACTCCAGTCTATTAAGTGATGGTAATGGACCTAAAAAGCTGTCTTCCAATCGCCTTAGTACAACAAAAGCGTCAGAAGAACAACACACTGTGAAACAAGACGAAGATGAAGTGGGAGGATAAATTCAACACTGGAGCCGGGACCTGGATGCTTCTTTCAAATCAGCTGTGTGGACTTGAACACACACACTCTCTTTACTTGCAAAGATACATTTATTCGTGACCGTCATCAGGCAAACAGTTTGTTAAAAGTTGAGCAAGACAAAAGAAAAAGTCCAACAACTTAAGGCCAAAGACATTACCGAAGCACTTGGCACAGACGTAACATTTAACTTTGTTTTTATAAAACATGTTTGGGCTACGTTACTGTCTTCTGTTAGGCTCTCAAAACTTTACCAACCAAGAAACGTAGACCCAAACTTTTAAACAGCGCATCAAAGTACGTGACCTCAACTTTTCTCATCCAAGCCTTGCCTGTTTCAAACTAGCGAGAGGAGCAAAATGGGAATGTGAAATAGTCAAAACGTTCCTCAAATGACATGTGCTCATTTAGGACTGTCACTTACAATAGAATCGTTTAAAATCCAGTATGTTTACATGTCGGACTTCAACTCATCGCCTCACCCAAATATGTTCTTAAACGCCCGCCGACAGACTTCTGCTCTGTCTGACTCGTGAGGTGAGTCAAATTGAGTCTCTCGTATTCTAATCATCGCACAGTTGTCTGTCAGGGCAAGGTGAACAACGGCCCCCTCATAAAGACATCAGGCTAAACATCAGTGGAGCGCGCTGTGGGTAATAACAAGTTTCATGAAGCCATAAATCTGCCTAATCTAATGATTTGGCTCACCTGCTGCACCACTTTGATGTGTCATGGTGCCTACTTGTCATTTCAAGGGGATGTGTCTGCGAGGTGTCGATGGCTTTTCTCAAGTGGACAGATTTATTTTTGTGTATGACTGTCTGGCTGGATTTTAAATGTCCCCTCGCAAGACCATTCAAAGTTTTAGTTGTATGCCTCATTGTTGAAGGCAGGCAAAAGCATGTGAGCATACAAATGCGTCTGACTAATGGATGCACGTCACTGTTACATTTTGTGTCCTGTGATCTCATTTATGCTTTAACTTAAGGCAAATGAGTGAGTGGCTCCATCCGGTGTCGTAAGTTGCCATTTGACATTACTGGAATGTCAGCCTAACCCAGAAATACCTTTTTTAACAGCAATTTAGAAGACAATTGCCACCTTACAAAATGATCCCCTGAAATATGACTCCATTGAGAATTTTAGAGGGTAAGAACTGACCCTGGATCGCGCTCTATTTTGTTCCAGTCCCTTTCACAAGAAGTTAGGCGTTTTCCTCTAATTGAATGGACGCTGTCACAAGTTTCCAAATAAATGACCGCGATACGTCCTCAACAATGTAGCCTAATGGCAGTTTGAACAAACAGTTCCCGCCCAACGTCGAGGACACATCCCTCATCGGGGGCCCCTCCTGCCCTGAGAGCCTCCTTTTTTTTAAATGCAGTGTTGCTCCATCATAAAAGCTTGCAATTATGGGAGGTTGCCAAGTGTTCTGAAAGTCACCTTTTAGTTTTTTTTGTGCTGTTCGTGAGGTGTGACAATACTAAAAAGAGAAAAAAAAAACTCCTTTCATAGCTTTAATGTTTTTTGTTTTTTTTTCTCCCACACATAAACAACCACTCAGCCTTGTTGACAGAAATTGTAGTGTAGATTTTTTTTAGGTCACCACTGTAGATGGTTTCCCATTAATTGGTTCATAGCACAAAGTTAGGGTGGGAATAATTGCTAGCTGGCATTTCAAAGAGCCCAGGTATAATGAAAAAGCTTTTAAACTTAGATCAAACCCCTTTAATAATATCTTAAAACGGTACCATTTCGGCTACACTCTTCATGATTTCCCTCTTATTTGGCATCCTTTTATAAGTCATTTAAATGTGGCTGTCTAGCCTTGGAAAGTGAGGAACTGCACTATTTTTCTCTATACTGCACTTCACATAATGTATCTCTCAAAATGGACTTCATAGCTCAACTTTATGTGACAGAAATTATACTTAGTTTTCCATTCAGAGCTGAAAAAAAAACCTGCGTATGGGTACAACGAATCAAATGTTTCAGTCTAATCCTAAAGTGTTGCTGTTGGTTTTCTGCCATGTATAGTGTTAGCGTGGTGGCCAGAAACATGACATAACTGGGATGTTCACGTTATTGTGCTATTTGGATTTGTACATTAGCTGCAACGACTTGCTGGATCAACGGCATTTCAGGATGATAATGTTATCTCTTAAACCACTATGAGGTCAGAAAGGCCTAGTACACCCCCATAATGGTCCTGAACCACTTAGACTTTGTGTGTCCCCTTAATGTTAGGCTATGTACTAGTCACCGCAAGTAGTATACAACCTGGGCCTTGACAACTGCCTCCGTTAAATAATGTTTAACATACACTATACATTTATTTATGATTTTCTTAAACAACGTAAGATATTCTTTTCCCACATGACTAACCAATTGTCTATGAATATTGAAATATAGATAAAATATAGATAAGAATATATTCTGTATCTAACTAAACTAATAAGCATAATAATAATCGTGTGCAATTTGAGTCATTTTGTCATAAACAATATCTCAGTGTATGTTTTGGGGGGCCCTGAAGAACAGCTTAACCTATGCATTTAATCTGGCCCTAATAAAGTATTTTCTGACTGGAGGAGAAATTACCCTTGGCATCATCGGAGTATTTTGTTTTTTTTTCTTTTTTATAGAATGCCTGTGTTACAAACTGCTGCAGCGATGTTAAAAGACATAGATGTTAACTTGTCAGGGAGAGTCTAATGAGTGACGTTATTTGAAATGGCAGCACGGGAAATATAAGATGGATCTTGGCCCAAATTGGTGACTGGTGTCCTGTGGTCCTCTGTGGAGGCACAATACTAAACTTCTGGATTGTTTTTTTTTGTTTTTTTCTTCAAGGGAAATGTATGACCATCACCTCCCTTCACCTGGAGCAGGCCAAAAGAAATGTGCGCATTGTTTACTCAATAAGGTTTTTTGGGGAAAAGAAAGCGGTATCTGAACATACAGCTCATGGAACTCAGATTAAAATGTAAAATTAGGGAGTGCTGACATGCAAATTAAGATTCTGTCACTTGATGGCCCATTTCTTGCCTGGAACATTTCCAGAAATATGTTCTAGTGCACTATAGGCCACCTAAAATATGATGTTTCGTAGTTGAAAATGCTCATGCACTGTAAAATCTAAAGCGAAGAACAGAGAAACTCAGTGACATCATTCTCTGCTCAGGATGTCATCAGTCCACTGTATCTTTACAAAGCAAATGTTCAAAATCTAATATTTTTAATCTTTAAGCATCCAAACTTGTGTACAAATGTGTCTAGCCATGTGTTATGTAAAGTAATGCAAACTGCAGATCAGTATTTTGAAAGGATAATTGAACAAAATGATATTAAATCAATTCTTACTGTTTTTAATCATAATACAATATCACAAAGAATTACCCTTCAAAGTATAATGTGCTTTTAATTTAATCCAGCCAATTGACCTTCACGCTTTGCTGATTTTCCTTCTCTCCAGCCCGGCACTACACAGATGGCTTGACCTCGTCCACATGATGAAGCCACGTGTATTTTTAGGTCGAACTTGAAGGAATGTGTCTTGGCTTTTTGTGAGTGTGTTGTGCTAAGGTAATCCGCCCCCGGAGAGATGTCTAAATTAGAATGCACCAACAGTGACCCATATTACCTTTTGATTCAGTCTAACGCCTGGAGGGCTTTCTACTGTTCCAGCCTCGCCATGTTATAAACTGCCACATCACTGCGGTTGGCATGATGGTCTCCTCTGTCTCCAGCCAGTTCTGCTCTGCAGCTTATCCAAGTAGCCCTAGTGGAAGAGTTCCACATGCTGGGAAATATACTTATTTGCATTCTGGTGGAGAGTTAAATGAGAGCATTGATATCCCTCTTGTGTCCTTATGCTAGATATAAAGCTAAAGCCAGCACCTGCTAGTTTAGCTTATCTTAAAGACTGAGAACAAGGGAAAACAGTTTGGCTGACTCAATCCAACAATACAAGAAATTTTACCAGAAACTTTTAATCTCTCTGATTAAAAGTTGTGTAGAGTTAAGGTGGATAGAAGGATATATAGGCAGCAATGGAATATGATATTCATAATTATGTTTTCATTGGTAAGTAATCTCCTGAAACTAAGAAGTGTTGTGATTCGTAATGAGGAAGGGTGTCCTCTTCTACATCGCCAAGTTGCACTGCCATATTTTGACAGTCGCACAGAATAGACTGCGGAGGGCTTCTCGTGTTTTGATTGTAGGAGAGTGTGAGACGAGGGGTGTTCAGTTGGTTGCAATCTTCAACCTCATCACTAGATGCCGCTAAATTCTAGACAAGGATCTTTATCGTTATCTTTTGTTTGCCTACTCCAACATAGTGTAAAGATGACAAGAGCGCTATATGGCGGACTATTTCTTTCGTTGCTGGCTGGGGAATTTATAAATGTGTGATTAAACATTTAAATTACCTAAATAATTAGATTAAAGGGGCACTATGTGGTTTTGGAGGAGAAAATCCAAACTCAGAAATCATTAAAATAATAATGAGGTAATAAAACAAACTCATATAAAATATAAAATATTTATATTTTGCGTAACTGAATAAACACACTGTTCACAGAGAAAAATAAGATTCCCAGAGTACAGTTTGAAGGTAAAATTGAAGTGCCCCTTTTTAAATACTTGCCTTTAAAAGAGTTGGCTAATCGGGACTGGTAAAACAAGGGGGTTAGACAAGATTTAAACTTCGATTTATCTGACCTCCTTTTATCTCGTGTTGCATTGAAATGTGTTTCCAAGTGACATTTGTGCCGTCCACCGACCTTATCAGCTGGGTCAAGTAATGTTGGGGCAACATTACTTGACTGGGAAACAAACTTCGACAACATCAGAAACTGCTGCGCCAATGACACATCTTAGTCTTGTGAATTGATTCAAGTTTTAATGAAAAGTTTGGGTGGATTAGATTAGAAATAGGGAAATTAGAAATAGGGAAATTGGGCTGTGTCATTGAGTGACACTTTTCGTCAAGCTGCCTCGTCCTGCAGTGTCCTTCTTTTAAGCCTGAGGTTATATGTGTGGACAGCAGGAGAAAGCGGTAGAAGAGCAAGAGTTATGCCCCGTACTCAAAATGCAACATGATTGGTGGCTGCAGTGCATTGTGATGTGTCTATGCTACTGTCGCTGGAGAAAATTGCTTTCTACCTCTTCTATGATGGATTTCTCTCCGTGTGATTGTTCGTTGTCAATGCAAAGTGGTTGTTCAGTATAGAAGCCCTTGCAGCCATATGGGAACTATAAGGGAACCTTGCAGTATTTTGATGTAACTTCAGTGTGTTGATGTTTGGATAGTTGTTTGTGGAAGCAGAAAAACACATTCACTGCACCATTCTGAAACTGAGTGTGTAACAAAGTGCTTTTGCGATTCAGTAAAACTCTTATCCCTTTTAATTAGTGTTCATATTTACAAATAATCATTCATTTTCCGTAATATGCAGCAATTTGGATTAAGTGAGCATTAGTGCGCTGGCACCTCCCCAGTGAACTCGTTTTTTCTGCTCTTCTGATTCAGTGTGGGATTTAAAACAATTAGCACCTGCGTGAGAGTAGAATTATAATTTATTTTTTTTGACACAAAAGGCTGAACCACCTCAACCACACGGTGACTCAAAACAGGAAGTGCTGCTCAAAAATGATTCCCTTAAAGGAGACCTATTAGCCTGCACTTTCTGTTTTATATAGGTTCTTGTGCATGTATAAGGTCTTCGAAGTCGCCCAAAGTCCGCACCAACAGAAGCTCCCCTCTCCCACAGAAAACACTGCTCCAAAAACGCCTCGTCAGTAGTCCCACCTTTTAATTCTATGACGTCATAATGCATCACGGAGTCACACCTAAAGCTTAAACGTAGTGACTAGTTTGGCACGTAAGCACTGATTCAGCACAGCTGCTCTGTTGTTGTTTTATGGTGCTTGCTCAGGTGTGTGTGAGCTGACCAATCAGAGCAGACTGATGGGTGGGGGCCTTAAAGAGACAGGAGCTGAAACGGAGCGTTTCAAAAAGAGGGGGGATACTGAGCTGCAGCACTGGACAGTATGAGAAAAATCTTGCGGCAGCCATCTTCTACAGAATATCATGAATTCATAAAATATAGCTTATGATGACTCTTCTAATCCTCCCACGTTGAAGGAGATGGTGGGGATAAAGTGCAATTCAGAATGGAAGGTGTCACAGCGGGGATATGAGACTAATAACCATCTCACACACCAAATCAACACTTTCTGTTTCCCCCCCAACACCTTGTTTCCCTTCGCTTCTTTTTTTCTTCCTTACCTATTTCTCCTTCGTTGCACTTCTTTGTCTCCCTCCTCTTCCTCTGCTGCCAGACATCACTTTCCCCTCCGCTTTAACACCCCCCGAGGATACAGACTCCAATGGAGGTGCAGGACCTGGAGGACACTGATAAGGTCCTGCCTTTAAAGCTCAGCTCCACAGGCTGAGTGTGCAAAGAGAGGAATGGAGCCGAGTACACTGCACCAGCACAACCACATGGTCACATCAGACATCACGATCCCGAGCCAAGAATTCGGCCTTTTGTCTTTCGCTCTAGCCACAGGGGTAGCCTTGGGCGCAATATAACATAAAAACATGCTAAATTGGGGCCAGATTGACAGACATGCTCATCACGGTGTAATCTGGAGGATTGGTGACATGACTGGGGGATGTCGAGATTAAAACATTAGGGACACACACACCACCTATTAGGCGTAAAATGAGAAACACATTTAGTTAAAAATCTCTTAAACCAAAATCAGATAACAGTTCTGTTAGCGCGATGGGGATAATGAAATGAGGCAGTGTTCTTAAGCCATCAGCCATCACACAGGTAATTTATTTTTATCGCGACCATCTCTTTGCAGGTACTTCTGAGAGCTGTAAGCCGTTCGCCACAACAGCTGTCATGGCTGTAATCTCCATGGTTTGGCGATGGACAGATATCATCTCCAAACTAGCTTTTCATTCCGGTCCGTGCCTCCCAGGCTGGCAGAAGAAGCCGCTGTCTGTTTCCAGAGTAAATGCAGGCGAAATGAATCATCCAGAAACTAATCTAAATCTTTTTTTCTTTTTTCTTTTTTTTTTTTTTTTTTTACCTCCAGGCTGGATGTAGTATTTCAGAAAAACCACAAATTCACACTCTATATCAAGTGAAAATATCCACACAAAACATGTTAATATTTCATCTTACACATCCTCGATCTAATTTTCAGAATTCAAGCAGCAGAATAGAGAGACTCCCATATCGCAGGCTTCTTGCCAGCAACTCACGCAGGCAAAGACACAAAAATACAACATCATCACGGGCGTGCATTGCAGCATCAACACTGAGAAATGCTCGACTTTGAGTCCCAGTGGTATAACTATTATTATTACCAAAGTTGTGCAGCAAATTATTATAAGAATGCAAAGCTTTTATTTGCCATCCCTCCTTTATAGCCCAGCTTAATGATACTCTGTCAGATAGAGTGAAAAATTAAGAGTTTATAACACCACCAAGCTTTAGTGCAGAGTGCAAACACCCCGCTAATGCCTGCGGTAATGGATATAAAAAAAAAAGAAAAACACAAGATCCAGCAGGGAGAGAAAACATACATTCAAGCATATCATGACTTGCTGAGAGGCATCTTGCTGCATAAAAAAATATATATATAAAAAATCGGGAAAACAATATAAATCTTTAATGTTGTGGTGGGCAGAATGACCTTTTTTTTCCACTTGGAATGTGAAGCTGCGCCTGTTTTTAACATCCAGCTGCCATCCCACATGTTTTGTCAATCGATGTGAACAGTCATATTTTGTACTTTTTTTCTTTTTTTCATAAAATACCCTCTAAAATAAGAGAAAATTAATTTTCTTTCAGCCAAAGCAGCAATGAGCAAGATTCTTGCTTCTTTTTAATTTTGATGATACCTTGGTTGAGTAATGTCTGTCGCCTTGGGGCTTGTGAAAGGAACAGTGCTTTGATAAAGTTTTTTTTTATTTTATTTTATTTTATTTTATTTTATTTTTTTACATGAATTCACAGCTGAAAATAATTTTAAATCGCCTCTCATTATTCCTTTCTAACTCATTCAGTCTCAAACATGAAAAGAAACCCTGAACATCCTGTTCAGGTCAGACAAGGAAACTGCAGATTGTTGTTGACACTGTCAGAAAGGTTTAAAGCTTTTAATAATTCCATGTGGAGTTTTGAGGTCCCAGATGCTCGTGGTCTTGAACTGTCCTATCGAACATTAATTCACTATATATACAGCAACATTTAAACGTTATGATACTACACGTATATATTCTGTGCTCTGCAGTCGTGGCTGACACAGCAAAGTGTTCAGAAACCTCTTCTTGCTTTACTAAATTGGAGCTAAATCTTATATGTAAACAATATGTAAGGAGACACCAGCAACCTCATTAAACACGTCTGATGGAGTGCAGCATTTGACGCTTACACAACGAAACATCCCAAATGCAACCTCCAGGCTCCAAAGCTGATGGGGTTGGATTTTTAGTTTTGGCAAATCCCATCAGTTTTAATGTTTAATATGTTGCTGAAAATGTTGGATTTGTAATTTTATGTTAGTTGTTTTGCTAATCTGGCGCCTAGCTCTGATAAATGTATCCAAAAACTCCCCAGATTAAGAAAAAAAAGAGAGGAAAAAGGTGCCACAGATTCTTTTACCTCATATTCTCTGTCTTTATTTTCATAGTTCAAACAGGCATTTCTCAGCTGTCACAAACCTCCCTGGGTGCCACCTTTTTCATGTGTGATTGACAGGTTTTGCTGTTGAGCAACTTCTGTAGAATGGCAACTTGCCAAAAGCCTGAATAAAATCTGGTGATTTTTTTTTTAACTCATATTTTTAACTTCAAATGCTTAGCACAGTACTAAAAATCTATACAGGTTATATCAGGTTTCTATACCCTAGAAAACTGACTATAAAACATAGTTTTTATTATACTATTGTACTGCATTGTTTGTATGGGTGTCAGATATTGGTAGGCTATTAATGTCAACTGTGTGTGTGTGTGTGTGTGTGTGTGTGTGTGTGTGTGTGTGTGTGTGTGTTTATGTATATGTGTGTGTGTACTCTATATGGATACGTATGTAGGTTAAATGTGTGTATGTTTGTTGTATGGATATGATGACTGTATGTCATCAGTTATGTGCTTTATTATGGATGTATTACTGCATGTTTAAATGCTTTTAATGTGGACTCTTTGAAGATTAGCCAATGAGCTGAAAGAGATGCAATCAAAACTGAGAAATCGAGCTGTACAGAAACTACATATCCTCCCCTGGTGAGTGCTGCTCACACACTCACAAAAACTAAACAAAACACTGTTCTAACCTCCATGAAAGTGAAACATCAGCTTGGTGTTCAGCGTAGGGTCGAACGCAGCAACACACAAACGTTCATTTTCATTCAGAGAGCTGGATTGATCAAATGAATCAAACCCTCGCTCATGCAGATAAAAGGCCTGCCACCCTCCTCTGAAGACTTTGATTGGTTAAGTATTTGAAAGCCTGTAATCTTCACACATCTATTGGTCAAGGCTCTTCTTTTTTCTTCTTCTTCATTTTTTTTTTAGCACTTTTAGTGGTTAATTCAATTAAATTGACTGATGAGACATCTCTTACAGTCCCCCCAACAACATTTCAAATCAGGCTCCACAAGTTTCCTGCAGAGATGAATTGCATAAATAAAGGTCTAACCAGGTGGTAGGTGTTCATGGGTAGGGGCTCCACTGAATGTTAATGTTATTTACTTTAATCAGCAGAATCAAGAAAATCAAGGTATTTATGTTAAGTAGAGATGTGTGAAGGCTCCCAATTATTATCAGTTTCCACAGACACTTTAATGGCAGTGGAAAACTGCTTGTATGTGTCAGTTTGCCCTATTTAGTTTTTTGAAAAATACAGGTCTATATTTTATAATGCTCTTTTATTGAAACGCTAAAATAAAAGCCATGTCATACACTGATTTGAGGTCTCTTCCTGGCTATAGCTAGTGTATATGCATTAGCTTAATGTGATTAGGGTGTTCACTGTTGAACTATATAGTAAGGGCTGCAAACGCCTGGAGTTGGCCTGTGTCATGTGGCTCTGAGGATGTATATGTACATTAGGCTGAATTAGTTTACTGCTTACTGGAAAAAGCTGCCCTCACTAACTTGGCACCAAAGACTCTTCTATCCGTCTTTCTTTTTTACTGTAGCTTGAGAAACTCTTCATTCTTTTTTTTTTTTTTCACCAGTAGCTTCTTTTAATGGTTCTATGAAGAGCACAAATTTTGCCCTCAGCATTCAGACACTCCAATGAAATGGGGGAAAGTAAACATGGTGCACTTAATAGTAAATGGGCTGTTGCTTAAGGCGCAAGCTGGTCGGATTTGAACACTTTGAGATGTTGTCAGACTCAATACGGAAATATTTTTTAATCAGCAATAATTCGTCTTCAGGAAAATATCATTCTGACCCCAACCCCCATCTTTGATTCTACGGATGTTTTTGCACACTGATACACTGATGATATTTTGGTTTGGAAGTTTTTTCAAGTTGAGAAGTGATTTATAAGTGATAGGAGACAGATAACCATTATTTGGAAATGATACAGATTTGTAGTACAAATTTAAAATCTTTGTTTCAAAATTTGGAATAACCAGTGATGGAGAAAAATGTACTCAAGTACTGTACTTAAGCCATCTTTTTTTAAATTTTTTTATTCTAAAGCACATCTAGCTTCTATTGATATAAGATGAAAGTATCAAAACACTCAATCCAAGGAGAAATGTACACAGTCTGTAACTGGAAATTATGCCTTTTTAAATAGGCAAATATCAACAACATACATGACTTATTACCTTTTTTTGTGCATGTTTTCCTTTAGAAACATATATTAAACTCAATTTCTAATTTTCCCTTTCTTTTCCTGCCAGTGAGTTCAAAAGTCAAAGGTCAGTATCACACAGAGAGGAGCTGGCAGGGTTTTAGGTCATGCTTAAAACATTTGACAACAAAGGTCATGATGCTGGGTCAAGCCGGTCGTGTGTTTTTTTTATTTTTATGCTCTCTGCACTGGCAGTGAAACAGCCGGTAAAGCCTCTTAATGTTTGACTTCTGAGCATATTACACAATTCCAGTTTGTCATGAGTTCAGGCATAAAAAAAATGACTTTATTAGTCATTTTAGTCTTTATTAGAAATAAGTTGGTACCAGGACCAGTACGCAGTTAGATGTTTGGAGGGCATTTCTACATGTTGCTTTAAAAACATTCTGTTTTTGCTGAGAATCACTATGGACAGATTTACATAAAGGTCTGTGCATCTGTAAGGAAAAGTGAGCGTGTGTACTGCACATATTGATTTCCCATGTTTGTGATAGCAGCAATACTTACAGCCCTGACACAAAAGGGGGTACCAGCAGCTAGTGCTGAACAACAATGTACTTTATATGACAATGTAGGTCGCTGTGATTAAGTTTCCAACTAACAACTGTCAAAAGGGTAAATCAATAGGTAATTTTGGGGCCAGACAAGAGTGGTTGGAGTCAATATCCTGAATCAAGCAGCCCACTGGAAAGCCCAGAGGGAGCCTGGTAAAAGGATTACCCTCTGCTACCCTTAAGTTCTCACTCCATAATTGTCTTTGAGCAGTAATGAACATCACAGGCATGACCATGTCTTCAGCTCACACTTTCAGCGAATGGAAGATAGAAAATCAATACATATATCCAAGCTAACCCCTACCACGTGGCTACATTACTTTTCCATTGTTACATTACACGCAGAAACATATTTGAAAAAGCCCAACATCCTGGAAATGATTCACAAATGTACCAAGGTTAATGGTGCCATTCATATTAGAGGACTAATCCCTATGATTTGAATGGGGGATAATCAGGAGGCTAATCAGGGCCTTTCCCATAAGCTTTTTGTTTGGTGATCTATGCCGCGCATTTGCTCCCCGCAAAAAGGATTCCATGAAGCGGGATGTAATGCACACACAGTAATATTCACTATGGGCTATGAATAGGGACAGTGAATGAATCAAGCCCTAATGTGAGCATTATCCTTCAGACGTTTGTGCTTACTGGTCTAATGCTTGTCAGAGGAGCCCGAGTGGAGGATGACATTTTTAATGTCCGGTTTTATTGTCCGTCCCTTCTCACTAATGTCCATAGTTCAAACTCAAAAGCGAGGAATGTGAGATATTTCCTTCGTCTCCTATTATGCATTTAATAATCTATTGCGCTCGTCCAACCTGAAGAATGGAGCGATAATTAAATAACAGCCTGCAGGAGCTCCCGCAAAGTTGATTCCTCCCGTTCACTGACACGGAGGGCAATGTCTTGAAACAACAATCTAGGTCGAACAATGCCTCGGCGTTATTGTAAATAATCCTCTTTGACACAATGAACTGTTATCTTTGAGAAGGATTTATTCTCTTTTGTGTTTTTGCGAAACGGCAATGTCGAGGCCCCTGTGACTTTTTGAAAAGGGAGAAACCGCAGAGGAAATTTGTGGTATAGATTGAAGGAGAGACACTTGAAATGGGGTTGACTGACCCAGGATGGCAGTACACAACCGGCTTCAAATGAAAAGAAATGAAAAGAAAGAGAAAAGCTTATTGGATGTATTGAATCATTTTACTTTGCAGCCAGCCAAGGGATTGGATGGGGTGCGTGATCGGACTCGGTGTCAGGTCGAAATGTGTTCAGAGAAGCACACTTGACAGCAGACATCTTGAAACATACACACATGAACTGTTCAAAAAATTGTTGTGTGAAAAGCTGCGGGCGAAGTTTGTCAGTTTCCCCCTAGCTGCTTATTTGATTTTCTGATGTATTTAATTAAATGTTGGGATTTGGAAAAT
The DNA here is from genome assembly GCA_963678695.2 of Diplodus puntazzo. Lineage (NCBI taxonomy): Eukaryota > Metazoa > Chordata > Actinopteri > Spariformes > Sparidae > Diplodus > Diplodus puntazzo. The sequence goes on from OZ023160.1 coordinate 10,001,548, forward strand.
CATGCTGAGAACTTAACGCCATTGTGATGAATGACAACTGCCTCTGACTTCCTTTCAGGAGCTGGGACAGATCCAATCCACTATCGGTACTGGGTGCTGATGGGCCTACTGGCGTAAATCACTTGGTGGATATTGGATTGACATCAATGATCCGGATTCTATAGTCTAACTGATTGACTGCCAATTTCTCGTTGCACTCTTTGAAATACTCTTATTACATTTGACTCATGCCTATTAAGAATTGATATTGCATCGCTGTGTGATCCGTTTCAAGGGTTTTTTTTAAACATTAAAGGAGTCGCCAGAGTAATTTCATCCCCTACGCCTGTTTTCAAGTGAAACCTACTTGACCTACTCTTAAATGTGAATGTATTCCAAAGCAATTTCTTTTACACATTTTTGTTTTGTTTTTCTCATTTAAATGCACAGGTTACAATTTTTGCAGCGAGGGGTCTCAAAACAAAACAAGAGGATGTGTAGTAGAAGGGTAGTATCGTGGGAGTTGCTGTCTTCGTTGTTCACTGATTCAGGCTGATCGATCTGCGATTCAGGCAGAAATATTCACAGAATACTATTTTATTGAAACACACTGCTACCTTGAATAAAGTTACTGATTTCGCTGGGTTTGGACATTGTTGGAAAACATTTACAGTAATCAAAGTGCACAATTTAACCTTGTTATAGACGCATTTTTTACTTTAACTTATAATTCTGAAGTAAATACTGATTGCACAGTGTCTGCCATTGTGCAACCAAATCAGGAAGAGGCATTGTTTACATTGGTTGCATGTCCCAGAAAACGGTGAGGCAACTGGAATAACTTTTATTTTCTAAAATTTGGAGGGTAACTAGGCTGCTGGCAGTAGCCGTGTTGCCAATGTTATATTTGCGACAGCGGTGCCAAGAGTAATACCACAGTGTTGGTATTAATGGGTCCAGTCACGTCATATTTAACGGGAGATCTTAATGTTTTAATTCTGTGTTATAACTTGCAGTCATAGTTTGAGTCCTCTGCTCTGAGACGGAGATACGCGTCTACATGATTGATGTGTTTGTATCCGCAGAGCCAGTCCACTGTAACAACAATGCTAATGGTGAAGTAATTCATCAATTCTGCCATGTTTGCAAACCGCAAATGGCTTTTAATTTTTTCAGAGGCAAGAGACATTTATTTATTCATTTATTTATTTATTTTTCTCGGATCTACACAACAAGTGCCGTCTTGTGCGGATGTACGAGTTCAGAGCAGGAGCCTTTCACATGTGTGCAGCCTTTCACATCGACAACATGGTGAAATGCAGGTTGTTTTTTTTAAGTCTGCTCTGCAATGTGACCTCTATTAAACCTGTAAGGTCTGTTTCACAGCCACCCACCTTCCATGTAAGCTCTGAAAACACTTAAGTGTCACTTCAAGGTCTCGACTAAACTTGAAGGGTAAACAGCAACACGCGCTCTCAGTTCACCCGTTCTGTTTGCAGTTTACCACAGCAGCTGCCAGAGTTACACTGCAATCCAACGCAATATGTTCCCCCCTGAGTGCTGTTCTGTCAGTTTAACACTTTTTGCTACCTTTCAGCTATTAGCTGGTCTTCATTAGAAATCTGTGGAATACATTTGACTTTGCTGTAAGCCGCTGCAATGCTTTTCTAGGTTGTGATCACGTCTTGTCATTTCCCTTTTTCCCCCCCCCCAGCTTATAAATGTATACTTCTAGTCTCCCCCCTCAGAAAAAAGACTTTTCAACAGCCCCTCAAAGAACGAAAAGTGAACTTATGTCTCGCAGCCTTTATGTTCTGCTCCGTTGAGGCTGCGGTCGGTGGAGAAATTGACCTTTTCTGTGAAGAAGTTTTTTTTTTTTTTTTTTGCTGTATTATTTTTGATCATAAACGCAAAATGGCAGCTACAAAGGGAAGCCTCGCTCTTTGATTTTGAAGGGCTGTAAAAACCTGAGCTTCGCCCGTTGATGTCTCATGCTAAAGAAATGTTTCCTGTTGTCGCCACGCCGGGAACATCTCAATGTGGGGTCAAACCGTCAGCTTATAATGAGTTATTTGCAAGGAAATATGTAACGGCAAACAATGAAAAGGGCACGGAAAAGGTGAGGTACATTTCCAATTATAATGACAAACCTTATGGTGTGTTTTTCCCTTAATCAATTATCTCTGAAGCCTTTGTGTTTTAATGATGCTGTCAGTTTTAACAACAGTTCTGAACCTCTTAATTCACACAGTGCAAATATGTATACCTGCAAGTGCCTAACATCCACAACCACTTTTCTCCACTCCCCCGAAAAATTAACAACCTGCTCAAGAGTTAGAGGATCTGCACAGATGGTGGTATACTATGCGAGCCACACGGGACAATTAGTATGTGAATTGATGATGATGCGGGCTCAGCACTAATTGGAGGGCTGGTAAATGAATGCGAATCCTCCCTCGGTCTCAGTGGGCAGCAACATCAGGTAGCACTGTTATAAGTTTATTTCCATAACCAGCCCTGGCAGCGTGTAATGGGTTCATCATACGCGGCATGCAGCCAGTCTGCACCTCGGCCACAAGCACTAATCACACACACAGATTGCATTAACGTTGGATTACAATCTTGTTTTGAAATAATTGGAGCGCATCAGTGTCTCAATTTGCCGGCTACGAAGCTCGGGTTTTAAGTGTGAGATTTTGAAGCAAGGGCCTGATGTTTCTGAGATGACATCGCGGTTTGGCGGCGGGCTTTGACGCAATCCCCCACTCTACATCTGAAACACTCCACCGTTGCTTGATTAAACACTCGTTCACACTGGAGATGGAAAAGGTTAGCGGGTTGGAGACAATCTGAACACTCACCAAAAAATCCAGTTGCTAAATCTCTTATGTGAAGATCTGTGCTCTGACAGTGCACAGATGAAAAATGTTTGCACGTGTTTGTTTATCTGCCATTCTGAAACATAACATTTCAGGCACTATTTGAAAATCAGCAGTAGAGCTGCAATGAGTAGTTGATTAATTAATCAGACGTTTGAAAGAAATTAGTGGTCAACTAGTTTGATAATTAGAAATGTATTTTAAAAGCAAAAATATTAAGCATGTACTGGTTCCAGCTTCTTAAATGTGACAATTTTGCAGCTTTTCATTGTCTTTTTATGATGTTAAATGAAAAATCTTCAGGTTTTGTTGTGGTCGACCTGAGGGGTAGGATGCAACGTCTTTCCACGTAACGCAACACACATGAAGATATTTCACAAAACGTCAAGACATTTCGCATAAAGTAAAGACATTTAGCAGAACACAAACATTTTAGTAAACACGACATTTCATATGGATAAAGTGGGACGCACTTGTTTGGTGTATTTTGGAAATGCTGTGTTTTCTGAATTGTTGTTTTCTGTATATTGTGTATGTTACTGTGTTTTGACCCTCAGGGCCACCATACTTTGGACTGTTGTTTGGGCAAAGCAATCTGAATAAGACATCTCTGCGTCTGGGAAATTCTGAGGAGCATTTCTTGCAATTTTTGACATTTTGTAGACTAAGCCATTATAGACCTACGATTAAAAGCATTGTTTAGGTCTAGCCCTAATCAGCAGCTCCCACAGATCAGCCTGGATGCAGTTAAAACTGTTATTTCAATGTAATTGTCATCTGCTCAGTGAGATCTGATCTGGATGTATTTTGTTCCCATTGTGCTCAGGCTGCTATTGGATTTTCAAATGTGGACAATGTCAGAATCAGATTAGATCGCACCTCTACAGTTTGAATGACTAAGGTGTTAGTACTATCACCTAACAGCGAGAAAGTCCTGGCTGGCTGGAGTGAAATCTGCAGAGCATTCTCGTGTTTTCATGCTTTTTTTTTCTCTCCACCCCGAGACATGCATGTGAGGTGTTGGAAAATATGCCTGATTCAGAGCTGGAGTCGGTCACTGAGCACTGCACTGTGGCTGCTGTTGCTCCAAAATAGCTAGAAAAGAGAGGATACATTTACCCACAAGGACTGATGAGGATGAACTGAAAAAGAAAAGGATCCATCCTATAAAATATTATCTTGAGTAAATTCTGGTGATTTTCGTAAATCATCTGTGATATTCAATGTAAGTAATCATAATAGTAATAAATAAATGCTTTATTTTTATAGGGACAGTGCACATTAATGAACATCGAAAACATCTTTGTAAACATGCCAGATTATAGCAAAAGTGCTAATTTGCATCCATAGTCCCTAATAAAAAATACAAATAGAAGAGACATCAAATAAATACATAAAATACAAATAGAATAGACAACACACACACAACACAATACATCACACAATTAGGTGGATGCCAGACCCAGACTCATGTATGTAATGCTGTGATCCTGCCCTCTCACTGACGTTACAAGTGGATGTTTTTAGATGATCGGAAGTTCTAGTCTTGGAGGTAATTCATAATTATCTTTCATTGACAATAATCGCCCAGCAAACATTTTCTCGACCTGCGTCTAGATGAAGACGTCCAATCGACGTCGTGTCACGTTGTGACTTTAATTCGACTGTTTTTCAACATGATGAAATAATATCAGGGCAAATATGACCTAAAAACATATGCATTTTAGAGTGGTTTAACTGAATAAATACTGCCAGAAAACATTTTCTCGACCTGCGTCTAGATGAAGAAATCCAATCGACGTCGCGTCGCGTCACGTCGTGACTTTAATTAGACTTTTTTTCGACATGATAACATTAGGGGGAATACGATCTCAAAGAAAACATATTTAACTGAAAAAACACTGTCAAGAATTATTTCCTCTACCTCCTGCTGTGTCGAGATGAAGATCCAGTCATCGTCCAGTCATGTCGGGACGTGACACCCGATTCAACCTGCCTGACCGACGTTGATTAGACGTGAAATAGACGTCAAAATGTTTGCAGTTTCTTCATTCAGTATTTAAGCATTTAGTCTATAACAATGTCTGAAAGTAATTTAATAAGGATCCCCATGAGTTCTGCAACCAGGTAACTGCGTACAAATGGCATGACCTAAGACTTTTAAATGGAGTGTAGTGCATACACCATAGTCTAGTTTTGCATAAGGTAGGTAAGTAGGTAGGTAGGTCATCCATCCATCTGTCTTCCCTTCAGGGATTAATAAAGTCACTGTAGCAGCTGGTACATTAGAATACAAATACAATCCAAATTACAAGGGGCAAATATAAAAACAACAAAATATAATATAAACAAATACTATACACAATGAATTGCTCAAGTAGCTATACATTAAAATGCTGAGGTAGAAGAGAAAAGGTAAGAGGAACATAAGGTGCAGTATTCACAGTAATAATAATTGAACCAGTCCTCCAGATGAACTTCGGCCTCACGACAATAAAAGTAGACCCAGAATGATTGCGGTTTGGTTAGAAAGTTAAGGAAAGTAGTCGGTTAGGTTTAGGAAACGATGATGTTACATATGTGACATGAGATAAATACATTACGTCTGTTAACGTAAGGGTTATAAGTTAAAACATTCCGATTACAAACATCAGTCCTACCTGGAATTTATCTCTCTGTACGCTACACCACCTGACATTTTTTAAACGTGGTATCTGGACATGCGTTTTCCGTTGAACTTAATGGGGAAGGATTCGTGTATCAACTGCACGCATGAAAGCAGCTCACGGATTGTCGAACTGCTCACAGTAATCGTTCCAGCACTAGGAAAAATCAACGTGAGGTCACATGTTTACCTTCAGTTTTAAATGAAGGTACAAAAATGAATGCCTATGTCACTTTGCATTAGATGTCTTGGAAAGTGTTCCAGTGAAAATACTGCAGTACATTCTATTTCATCTAAAGTTATTACAAGAATAATAACTCATACTAATCTTGATTCGATGTAATCATTATTCTAATTGTGAATATTGTGAAAATCGTTCGCCACAGCTGCAGATAATAGTTCATTTTAAAACTGCTCTATTAGCCTGATGTGATGACACATGTTCAATTAATGTCATCACTTGTGTATTAGCTGATCTTTTTTTTTTCTACCCCTGGTGGTGCCGAGCGCTGGCAGTCGAGCCTCATGGGAGGTCTGGCCCGGGGAACCTTTTCTTTTGATGGAGCATGCAGGCATCTTTATTTTTTTTTTTTTTTTTTCAGAGCTCGCAGTCCCCTCCAGGAAACCAGCAGCAAGGAGCAGTAAATCAATAGCTACGCAGTGTGGGCAAATGACAACCCGTTTAGTTTGGCGGCCTACTTCGTTTCACAACATGTGGCCTGGCCTTCTAAACTGAAGGCAGGGTCTCAGGGAGAAAATATTTCCCTGCACTAAATCAGATTTGGCAGCAGGTGGTCCGTGGAGTTGTGAGTGAGCTGCCTCTACACCTGCCAAGGACTGCGGAGCCAGAAGAAAACACTCTATTTTTCTCCACCCAGGTGACTCTCCTGCACCTCCCACTGGTTCAATATATCAGTGGAATCTGGCTGGTTGCGAAGTGTCATCCGTCAGCAGTGTAACATCTTCGATATAATCATTCATTAGGAGGGGTGTAAAGAATATAAAGGGCAAAACCAGAATTACTACTTAGCATCAGAAACAACAAGCAGGCCTGAAAATGACACATGACAGTGATTGAGGAGATTTAGCATCCCTCCTGGTGCTGTTTTTTTAATCGAGGGAAAAAACACTGATAGTGTTTGAAGTCCGATACATTTCTAAAGCATTATTTAAGGCTGATTCTCAGAGTAATACATTTATGACCTTGATCCTTGTGTGGAATAGTCAGCTCTGCCATGTGAAGTATTTATGCAATCTAGGTTCAAAGGGGGGATGAAAGACTGATATGTGCGCAGATATTCCACTCTCTCTTTCGGCTTTCGTGAGGCCGCCATAATATCCCTCTGGGCTGAAACCTGTGGCAGGGTTGACAGAAGGGAAATTAATTCCCATCATGTTCTTAAATCCACAACAATTTGTCCTAAGCAGGAAAGTCACTCTGAGTGGGGGGAAAAAAAAAAGATATAAAGCTAAATGTAATATGAATTATGCATGTGAGGGGCAAAACTCGATTATACCGTTATTTATCTGATTGACTGGTGCTGTGGCAGTGAGGTTCAATTTCCGCTCCCTCGCTCACACTTCATAGCCTCTTGCTCTCTGACGATCTCTAATCTTTATATATTTTTTGAAAAAGTACAGTGTTTTTTTTTTCCTCCTCTGGGTAGGCAGGTTGTACACTCCAGTGGTCTCCAAGAAGACAGTGATGAACTTAATAAAGGTCTGCATTTGCAATCTTTTCACTATTTGTTTCTCCCGTGAATTCTGGATTCACTAAAACAGCTTGTGTTGACCATAAAGTGATGGAATACAGGTCTAACAGTAAGATATCATTAGCATGTTTGCTTAACACCAACGAAAAAGCTAGTAAAATGAATCAAAATAAGAGAATATAAACATGATGACCACTCTGTGCCAAAGACCTTAATTATCTAACAGAACGAATATTAAAGAGTAACTCCTCACATTTTATGCAATGAAGTGTGTTTGTAGGTCTCAGGGAGCTTTACTGCATACGTAAGAAAATAAAGTAGTATAAACTGCCTCCAGTGATGTCACTCAGTGGCCAGAGTGTATTATGGGTAATGTATGCATCAGGTTATGAAAAGCAGTTCACTGTTGGACTCCTTATGGACAGACAACAAATGTGCAAATGCTCACAGTAGAACCAGAACCACGCATTCTTCTTACTTTTTGAGACCAGGCGCTACATTACCCATAATGCAATTTAGCCACTATGTGATATCATTGGAGGAGAAATGATCAGATTGAATGCAGCTTCTTCTGGTGCCACAAAAGGCTTTATATTACTTTTACTCACAAAGACCTGTGAACAGACTTTAAAGTTAGTGGTGTTACCCTTTTAAAACATCGATGAGCATTTGGTGACATGTTTTTTCATTATGACGAACACGGGCACTGTCGGTTACTTTGAGTAAACCCCAAACATCTGTCCAGTGCTGTAAATACTCACTAATTTGCCAACTGCACAGCTGAAAATAATGCCCTACAAATGCACCATTTACTCCAGTTTGAGCAGCAATTACTAAAAAATTACAGCTCACAGCTGTTTTTTTTTTCAAAACGAAACAATGTACTTGTGACCCGTTTTTCCGGTTTATGTCTCAGTAGAAGCAAACTGGGTTGCAGCTGAGAGCCACCAACTGGCTGAGGAAGACAAAGTATCAAGTGATGGACTAAAGCAATGATGTTTATTTTGGTCTATTCATGTGACTTGTGAATAATAAGAAACACAGACAGTAGAATAATGCCATCCTTGAACTCCAGTCCAGTTGCAGGTAAATAAATTGTTAAGCCCAAAGAAATATATACATTACTCTTTTCGAACTTTTTTTGATGATGCAAAAATAACAAACATTTCTTTAATCCAGCCAGAGACTCAACCTGGGAGAAGAACTGTTTTCAATCCTGTGCTGAAAATCTGGTACTAAGAAGCAAAAAAAATAATTCATGCGGGTAAAGATGGACTGACCTCTCATGTACTAAATACCAGCATTACAGGTTTAACGGACGCCAGGACCTCAGACTCTGACATCCCACCGCACACAACAGACTCCACGGTTATTAGTTGTTTTATATTCCCGTAAGTGATGATGTCAAGTAGGAACCTCTGCTTATTTTGGCACCCTCCGCTGACAGTGAGGGGACTCGCCACACTTATTAGAGTGTGGAAGCATTGTCAAATTGCTTTTAAGAGCCTATGGATGCCTGAACTATTGCTCTCCAACCTTCCCCAGATTATTCAATCTCGCAGCCCTATTGCCGGCTCGAGATAAGATGGAGAATCCATGCGGTGGAGGCTTATCTGAACTTAGCACACACTCTCAGGAGTATGGGATTTCACTACAAATTCCTTCGGCGCACTTCAGGTATGACCCAATTAATGTGAGAATTCGCTGCCTTTCCCTGCCACATCAATAAATGATAAGGATTCTGAATGAAGGGAGTGTAGGAAGTTTTCACACAAACTCAGCAGCAAAAAATGTTTCTATTTTAAATCAAAAAGTCTTCGGACGTTTTTGTAGTACAGTTGTTCTGGTAACATTTACAATTTTAAGGTGAAGATTTCCTTTAAGGTTAATGCCAATATGCCTGATACAGAGGACGGGTTGCATTCTGACATCTCCTCTTGTTTTTGTTAATACAATTCCCCAATTTGCTAAAATACAAAGCAATGAGCAAGACAACAGCGGCCATCTTTGGGTTGTCCATACACTATGTCGTCAAAGGTGGCACTATTATCTGGTTATGTGCTCTCACCAAGTCGGTGCCAGTTTTCGGTCAAAGATCGATTGTTACCCGAAGGACCACCGACCAAAACGTTCACACAGCTAACATTACTGGCCGCATTAAACTCATCACAGATTTATCTGATGGTTTGTGATGGTTTGTGCTTATATGCCTAAATAACAAGGAATTGCTGTAGAAATAGACTAAGGTTAGTCCATTTTAAAAGTTGAATTTCTAGACAATTCCTCAGCAAGCTAATAAAAATGGTTCTTCAATAGATATTATTTGATATATTTTATATTATTTATTATATATAAAGGAAGTGGAAAGCACTTTGAAAAACGCAACGGCAATGTCTCTTTCAAGAAACCATGACCTGAATGCTCGGGATAGACATTCCATAGACATTATGTGCAGTTTTATGTAGGAACTATTTTTTATGTAACCAACTACACCTGCCGACCATATCGCTGCACAGATGGAAGCATGTGAGATTAGTTAGGGAGCTAGTATTTTGTCCATGATTAGTTGCAGGTCTTCCTCTGAGCGGTGTTACGGTTAGCCGGTGCATATAGGCAGAAAGAACATGGCCACTATTAGCTTTACTATCTTTAAATGTTGACAGCTAAGCTGAAATGGATTCTGTAAGAGATCCAAAGCCAATTTGGTTCCATGAATGCTTTTGATTCAGGCACTCCATAAAATTCTGCTCCGTGGTTAAATCTGGCTTTTGAATGGCTACAACTGCGGATCGGAACAGGTACGTGTCACTGATTGGCCTTGAAGGCGTCTGCGTCATCACTGACAGTGGCTCGACTGTTAAACATTGTACTAATAGATAATGATGCTCTACACGTTGCACACAATGTACTGTACAGTGTGTTTGCTTGCTCCAAAGATCACAGTCAATTGTTTTCTCCAATTATGGATTTTCCACATCCTCAGAGACATGTTAAACAAAGTGGTACTAAAGACTTGGCCGGACCATCTTGGATGTTTTTCCCGCACTCTGTGATCATTATTGACATTAGTGCTAATCTGGGGGCAAATGCCGGAGCAGCTGTCTGGGAAAAAAAAGAGAAAGGATTACTGGCACTAAAAGAGTCCCAGAGCTTAGACAAAAATGTCATGACTGATGGTCAGCGCCTGAACCAGACCCAACACTCTCTAATTAGCTAAAATACACACTCTCTGGGTCCAAATTTGAAACAATGACAACAACTGTGTCCCGACGACACCATGCACTTTTTACAAAAATATTCTCTGTTGTCCGTCCAGGTTTTTTGGTCTTGAGTCTTGAGTGCTGTTTACTTTACAGCCTGCTGCTCACCTTAATGAAAATCACCGTTAATGAGATGGAGGCCGTTCACCCTCATCCATTCATGTCTCTCTGCATTTCACCAGTGTTTTCATATTCAGGGTCATGAGGTCCTTAGCCAATCCCATCATGCACTGGGCAGGATCCAACAAAAACATGTTTGTCCGGTCGCCATCTCATAACTAAAACTGTTGGTTTTCATGTGTAAAGGTTTTGGAAAGTCCCCCAGAACGTGGACAGAATGCTTATTACCCTCAGAGGGAATCAAACTTGGATACCTCTTTACTTTTTGGGTCTCTTTAAGTAGTTTTGTATTCCTGTGTTGCTTTCCTGTAAGCGCGCACACACACATGCGAACACACACATTTCGTGCGCGTGCGCTTGCACCCATGGATGGAAGTTAGCCTAGATGCACCTAGTATCTTGAGTAACAATCAATGCCAAGTAGAGGAGAAGTGCACAAAAGAATTAGACAGCCAAAGGAAATGAACCAAATTCAATTTCAGCCGGGGCCGCTCAAGCTGTCTGCCACATAAAGCCAAGACTTATTATGAGATGGGCACCGATGTCATTATTATTCAGACCTGATGAGGCGCCCTCTATTTAATGGAACCTTTCAATTTAGTTCACCTAACAACAATCCTTGCATTATGAAGCTGGTTTTGCCTCAGTATTTTGATCGCCCCGCTATTTGGAACGAGTGGCGGTTGCATAAATTGAGAACCCTGTGATCTTGTGGGATGTGTGCAGATGGCGGTTATTGATTTATTTAGATAAGAAATATTGCTTAGTTGAAAGGGCCCCTATGTGTTACTCGTATGCTAAGGAGCCTGAATGAGTGAAGTGATGAGTCACTTGGCTGCCATAGATTCAGGAAATTGGTTTGTCGTGGTGTAACAAAAGGCTCGTCTGTGGCACATAATTGCTTCAGACCAGCAACTTTCACTACACACTCGCGCTCAGACAGCGCGCACACACACACACACCGGAGGAAGTGTGTGGTCGAGGCTCAAGGCCTATACATGGATGTTTGATGACTTGAATGGTGGTGCGCTTCAGAGCTTTTTTTCTGATAAAGCGATGAGAGCGCGTGTGAGGTCTTTTGACGGGCCGAGAATCTTTTTGCAGTCGGCCCGATAAGATTTCAAATACGCCGCCCACAAAGCCTCGCAACATACACTTCCCATCATAAAACCGCCGATTTTAATCAGGTAGCGTCCAATTAGGAAACTCGCACTGACTCAACTTGTGAACAGCTGCTAGCAAAAATACCAAGAGTGTGTGTGTGTGTTTGTGTGGGGGGGCTTCTTATCACGAAAAACGGTGCGAGGCTTCATCAAGTTTCTCTGGGAAGTCCAACAGCTCATCAAGTCGGCCAAAACACCATGACTTGACACTTACTGCTATACTTGTAATAGTTTCCTTTCAGGAAGCAGACTCAATACAGATGCATCATTTTTTTGCCTTCCCGTTCTGCTCCACAGCATTTCAATAAAGTCTCTAAAGGAATTCTGCTCCCAGCTCTTGTTCTATGAGCGCCAATATTCCTCCGGGTAATAATGTTGCTGTTGTGTTTTTTTCATTGGCTCAAGAGCATTTACCATACCGGATCCTTGTTATATAGAAGCTGAGAACAATGGCTGAAGAAGTATAATATATTTGCTCTTCCAATGCAACATCTGCAGGGAAACAGATGCAGCATGATTTTTAATTGATGTTTATTTCTGGTTATGTTTAGGAACTAAAAGTCCTCAGTTAAGATTAATGAGAAACAAGGTTAAATGTTTGAAAAATGTAACTGCGACTTGAGGCAAAAGAAGCCGCGTTTAACATTTAACCAAAAGTACAATCTTTTCCAAATTTTAATCAAAGAGTTTTTTTTTTGTAGCCTAAAGATGCAAACTCCTTGGTGTCGGGAATCAAAGTCCTGTGTTTTGAACACCCACCATCCGCCCCCTTGGTGGAATGCGGCAGAAGATGTAGCACTTTTGCGCTCGACAAATCCAAATAAATGTTTTTGTATCTGATCCTGAGTTGTCGAGAGACCTTATGCGCCGTTAGTGGCAGTTTGATTTTGAGGTCAGGAGGCTGTTCAATACTTCTCGTAGAGCTTCAGTCACTACTGCTAAAACATTTCTGGAGCTTCTCGGCAAAAAAGGCCTTCTCTTAAACACCTAAAGTAGACGAGGATTAGTTTTCAAATGAACTGTACTGAACTAAAGTAAAACATGAAATGGCTCCATACAGCTTGTCCAGTCTAACCCAAGTTTCAGGAAGCCCCGAAATCATGCATTGAATTGAAACTGCGTTATTTACACCCCTTTTTCATCCAAAACTGTTACAGTAGCTGCTCAGCTAAAATTGTTAGCGCACTTCTGTCTGAAGTGGGTCCACAATGCCTTTTCAAATCCATTTATCTCAGGGCTTCCAGAGTCATACACCCAATAAGCTGTATGGAGTAGTTTTATTCCCAGGTGCTTCAGTTCATTAGCAGAATGCTGCAATGCGGTTTGGCTGTGAAGGCCCAGAAATGTTTTGTGAACATTCAAACTTCACCTGAGTCTCAAGGGGTGTGTAAATAATGGCTTCATTTTCATTTTTGGTGAACTTACCATTTAGATTAATTGTTAATTAGGTTTATTGTTTAGGAGGTTAACTAAGACTGTGAAGACACTGAAGTAGAAGCGCTGCTGAGTCACTGCGATGATCACGGGTTGCTCTCTGTATACTTTTATTTATTCAGTCTTATAAATTTGCATGGATGGAATGTTCTCAATGAAATATGTAAAATGCAAGTCTACTTCAGAAATGATCCAAAGCACACTGTAGGGTTTTTATGCAAGATTGAAATGCCTTTGCTTTGCATGAAATTTATAGTTCTTGAAAAGAATGTTTTAATGATAATAATTCTAATATAATTCTCTATTAAATCACATTATGTGTTATTGAACGAGGCTTATAAAGTCTTAGGTTTCACTTGGTGAACCTCAAGAAATCTTGCAGACGGGGTTAGTTTGGTAAACATGAAAACAGTGACTACATTAATAACTGAAATCTCTAAATTCTCCATTTGTGCAGGGTTTGTCTTCGCATAATCACAAAGATGCGGCTTAGTCTGGACTGAGTAATCCTTTACATTAATGAGTAGTGAACAGAACTGTGAGGATTTAATTAAGTGTCCAAGCCTTTGGCTATTTGGGGGCTCAGGGGTCAAACCCCCTTATTCACTTATGCACTCTGGATCCTTAATGCGCTGTGTCATGCTAAGAGCCCTCGAAAAAGAAATGCTGCCAGAGGAAGTTCCCTGAGGGACAAGACACTTTAACTCAGCTCCATGCCTGTCTGCAGACCAGTCATGACGAGGTCTGAACCCCCCACCCGTGCTGCAACAATGAGACGAGCAAATTGGAAGTCACAGTACCGAGCTCAGCGTTTGACAAGCGCAAGAGGTCAGGACTCGGCTCAAGGCACTTGTTTACTGTAAGAGTGGAAACCAATACAGCCTGTGTTACTCTCTGACCTCCCTGGTAAATAGCTTCTGGTTCTAGTTGACCTTTAGTAAATGCATGATGGAGTTATTTGTGCATTAATTAATGCAACCTTTTATTTTTTTTTAGCCTTGAATTATTCATAAGAATTACTCATTATGTGACTAATCGCAAGGAATTGACCGTTTTTTGGCACAGTAATTGTAGTTTAGGTTATTGCATAAAATAGAAATGTCTTTTCCGGATCGTTCCAAACAGTTGGTTGTAAGTTGCACTTTCAATGCAGCTGTCACTGTAATTTGGGGTGCTATTAATCCATGAAATGTTTAGGAGAAAAAACAAACATATGGTAAACCCTCAAGTGAAACTATTCTGAGACGTAAGTTGAAAGACTAGACCAAGACAAACATCAGTGCGCGCAGTTGGAAGTGAGTGAGAACCCTCCCAGTACTACGAGCAGGAAGTTGCAATAACCACGTGTTCATCTTCCGTCCTAATATTGCTACATAATGCAAAAATAATTCCCTACATTAAATATTTTCTTTATCTGACAACACCAGCCTGAGCAGCTGCTCTAAACAAAGCTGCAGCCAGTAACTCACATTAATATTTATTGCAATTAAATCCTCAAGAACCCTCATGCCATCAAAAGTAGAGGCTGATTTAAATGAAAATAGAAAACACCACCAGGTATCCTGTAATCTATACTGTGCTGTAGTATAACTGTTTGAAAATATAACGTGTTGTTAGAGCGAGCAGTAAATACAATGGTACATAAACACAAATGATGTACGGCAAGTTGTTCTAAAGAACTAAGCGTTTTAGTTTAGAGATAACTCTTTTGTTGATTTAAGCTTTAAACCGCTTCATATCACTTGAACATTCAACACTTGTGGGTGACGTCACTTAAATGACAAATAACTGATTAGTTGATATTTCGGTTGATCTGCACATTTGCAGATGAGTCATTATGCACAAACTGTACATCTCATAAATCAGGCAAAATAAGATAGCCGAGTACTATTTTCACCGACTTAGAAATGCATTCAATTTAGGCTCCATGATGATTTATAAAAATATATAAATATGAAAAATATAAAAAATAATAATAAAAAAATACATTGAGGAAAGAACATCAATGGATGTCAGCCAAAGTACCCAGTCTGGAGGCAGACTCGTTTTTCATTAAGATTAACTGTGTAGCGGGGGCGGCATATCTTTCTATGCCTCCAGCTGACACTTGTCCCCCTCCTACAGCAATGATGTGTGTGTGTGTGTGTGTGTGTGTTTGTGACTGTGCACGTGCGCCTCCTTCTGTGTGTGTGTGTGTGTGTGTGTGTGTGTGTGTGTGTGTGTGTGTGTGTGTGTGTGTGTGTGTGTTCCAATGCTATCAGACAATGAGAGTGTTATCAGACGTTGCCAAAGGCGTATGAACAAATCAGAGGGGAATACAGACCCAAAATCAGCATGTTCCCACAGGAACAAAGAGTTTCTGCTGTGAGTCAGAATATAAGGAAGGGATCCTGTTCTCTTGACCTGTTTTCACAAATGAAATGCCATTGTTTTCTGATACACTAAATCTTGCATTTGTATCTGCGGAGAAACACTATCATATGAACTTATAAATACTGAGCCAATTTAAAAAAACAAGTCCCTGAACAATAATGCAGGAGCTGAAGGGGATATGCTGACATTTTATGAAATGAGCTCTTTTCTGTTTCTTCTGTAAAAGTTCTGCTGTGTGTATTGCCTCTTAGAACTGAATTAAACAATATCTGACCACTTTTGAAACTCTGAGCCAACTCACAGAGGTGCAGCTCTGATAAACTATTGTGTCAAGTTGTTCCGGCTACCACCTGCCACAGACACTGAGTAATAAGAACAACCCACTGAAGTCTCGACATGTTTTTTTTGTTATTTGTTTTAAATCTTCACAACTTGACTTTGGTTGTCAGTCATTTCACAAGCGCAAGGCAGCCAGACCACAGTTGGCTTAACTGAGCTTGTTTGCAAAGAAAAGGGATTTTACATTTGGGGGGGTTTGTGAGAGCCCCGAGACTCAACAATGGAGTCTATGGGGGATTTCACACCAAAAGCTCAAGTATGACATTGTTCAGAGTGAAGACATTATTTTCATTGGAAAGCTTCTGTATATTTACACCAGGTCGTGTTGCTGAAGTTTCACTAAATACACAATACACAAGTGGACATAATGCCAGCAGCTTTACTTCTCCATTTAGAGTTACAGTATGCAGCTTTACTCTACTATCCAATTGCTACTAACTTTTAAAGCACGGTGGAAAATATTACAGACAACAGAGTTAGAAATCACCTGTCTATGTAGAAATCAATATGATCTGAGCATCTAATAAATGAAAATGCTGTAGTGAAAAACAAGAAATGGTAAAACTTTAAAGCAAGAATAGTGTATCTCTGTAACAACAAAGTCGATTTGAATAAGCAAGGTATCATAATACAGGGAACACTTGAACTATTCATTCAGATGTGTAATAATAAGTATATGCCACGCATCTGAGTCAATTAAGTTGGAACACGGCATGAATTGAATATTTTTGTTTTTAAATTGCAATTTTAGCATGAATATCCCTGAGGAATGATGCAGCTGCAGCTCCAAATCTCCAGCAAACCATAGCAAAACATCTGAACATTACCGCTGCCAATTTTTATGCTAATAAAGTGAATCAGAACAAAATTAGAGAGGTTTTAGTAGAGGGCACTTGGGCAGAATTTCCAAAATGTGCCAAACTGGCACATTTTAGAACATTTTGGCACCATCTGTGCCATTTGAAATTTCTCAGGCACCAAACTGAATATTTCACTTAAATGTTACCAAAGGTGCAAGGTCAAAAAGTAGCCCAATCTGGCTCCGCTTGGGCTTAACCGGTTAATGATGGTTATTATAAAATGTTACTCAAGAAAGTGATGACAAATCCCCCTACGAGCCGAGCCCAATGTTACCCCTGCAAACAATGAGCTAAAAGCTGTGCAGGGCTGCATCTCAGTTGGTTCAGCACTACTAGTGACCATTAAGCATGTTGGATTTCATTCATTATAAAATTAACATTTAAATAAAAAAGTATTTTTGTTTTTGGTGATGGAGTTTTAACTCACAGATCGAGTTGCTTTGCCGGTGGCAGTAACCATCTCATCTACAGTAACCATGCTTTAACATTTGAAGCAGACTTCAAATTATACACACCTACAGTATATTGTATTTTTATCCAATGACCATTTTTATTTTCTTCCCTGTCCATATGTCCCGCCGTTTTCATATAAATTCAATCTGGATAGAATGTCAACAATCCAAGCTGTTGCCTCTGCATCGTCACTTCATCCCCACAGCGACAGGTGCTTTATAAGCCTTTTTAAATGTTTATCAGCTGTTACTTGTTGCAGCGCTTTTAGATTAGAAGCAGTGATCAGCCTTAATAATGGCTTGCAAAACAATCTATTAATACACATACAGCCCTGTTAACAACACAACGCATTTGCATTTCCTGACGGATTGGACAAGTTGGAGAATACAAATGGATTTCAGAACTGTTCCCAGTAAATGGCTAAAATTTTATACGAACTAACTATAGAAACAAAAACAAACATACCAGTTACAAATGATCATTTATCCCAAGTGAAACAATAATCAGTTGTTATGAAACAGTGTTAACCTAACTGAGCCGTATTCATATATGTCAAGTAATTAAACATTTTAACAAATGAAACTAGAAACCTTGGCTCCATTGAAGAAGCCCTTTTGGATTTCAAGTGTGGTGTGCATATATACATATGTACATACAGTGTGTGTATATACTACATTAACAGAGATGCCAGGAACTGAATTCATGGAATACCTTTTTTTAAAAAAAAACCTGTAGGGGTCTTTTTGCTAACAAATTAACCCAATTTCATCATCACCTATGAATGTTACAGGTGTTTTTTTTTATTTTTTATTAAACATGTGAATCATCCGCACTGTATGAATCATATCTAAATGGGATTTACTGTGCATGAACACACTTCCACATACAAACGTTAAATATAGCTCTTGTGTGCTATAGGAGCATGCAATTATAATATGGCTAAGCTACTGTGTAACAAGGTTATCAGCTGACCTAGAAGCGCAGCATGTCTACGTCAAATGAGCAGTTGTTTTGATTGTTCTGAGCCTTCAAATAAAGCGAATGCATTTGCTCTGGGGTAAAGAGAGGCCTGATGCTTCTCACAGTATGACACAGACATAAGCTACAGTAATAACAGAGTTGTAAAAACGGCATTGTATGGAGTAAAATGATGACGCATACTGTAGATGGATGGCGCAAATGTTGCACGGATATCATTCTGTCGGATCTGATTCTGGCCGGCACCCCTCGGAGAAGTGACCATCAAACCAACACCGTGTCATTTTTATTTTATTTTTTAAAGCGAGGCTGTATAGCAGATATTGACTTATCTCAGACTGATCTTGCTAAATGATGATCTGCTCTGCAATGGATTCAATTCAGAATAGTGCATTTATTTTGCAGCAAAGATTTTACAGTGTGTTCAAAGAAAATCACAAGAAAATTGGATCCCAACTTTAGATAATTGTTGGGTTGTTAAGTCATTTTTTTGAGGAAAAAATGTCAAACATTGGCTGGTTCCAGCTTCTTAAAATGAGAAAACTGATGTTTTTTTGAACACTGAAGCATGTAAACCTGTTCTACTAATAACCTAAAATAAAATTATGAGCCTGAAAATGAGCTTAATGTCTCCTTTTAAGAACAAAAACATCATTATTCAGGGCATGAGTGCAGAAAAACACACCACGCATCATTTCAGAGCTCCAAAATTTTACATTCATGTCTTCTTAGCTGACACAAAATGAAAAAGTGATTGCCAAAATGTTCGGGGAAAAAAAATAATTAAACTGTCTTCAGACATTAGGCAATTAAACAAACTAAATAACGATTAAAGTAATGAGACAGACCTGACTGGACTGATGGGAGCTGCCTGTTGGTTTCTCCAAGACTTAACGCGACCAGGTTTCGTAACAAGGTAAACACAGTGAGCTTAACAGGTGAGACAAATGATGAGTTGATCAGTCAAGGCAAACAATTGGCCATCAGCTCCTGCCAGTGAAATTCCGGTCCAGCATACACGTCTGCAAACAACCAAGACAGCTCCAGCATTGTGTTTCTCTACAATGTATTGTGCTAATGGACAATAGTCGAATATGAGCGTAATTTATGTGATAATGTCTATTGTATGAGTTCTGTGTCAACATGGAGCATATCTTTTCACCGTTTACAGTTTACAGAGGGTTTGTTTTTGTTTCTTCTTTGGTTTCGGGATTTCCCTAAGGGGAGTTTCAATAGATGGAACCAAAGAAATTGCAGAAGTTCAGCACACTGTTAAGAGGAGTGTTTGCCTCACAACCCCTTCATCCAGAGTCATTATAGGTCTGAGAGCTGTTTGTGCACCGCCTGTCGAAGCAAGAAGAAGCCACAGGCTGAGCACAAGCTCCAACTTTAACACTGTCAAACCACACAATGGGCATGTCTATCGGGGAGGATACCCCAATTATTTCCAAACAACCTGTCTGACCAAAAATAATGCTCCAAGAATACTTTTTTCCTGGAACTTCACTCGACTTCTCTATTTCCTTTGATATATGTTTCTTATTTTCAACCTTTTGATAGAAGCAATGCAATTTGTGACAGGAATACTTTTCGGAAAATGATTGCCGTTTGCCTGAAATTACAATATGTACGCTGAGAGACTGCAAAGATTTGACCTACATTTGAATGTCAAAGAAAATGAAATTAGACATCAACAAGCAGCGGTAAAATTGTGGACAATTGTTTTTTTTTTCTTTTGGTTTATTAAAACTGGATTCATTTTGTCTAAAGTGACTTCAGGAAATATCCCACAGATGGTTGCTTGTGCAGTTGTGTAGACAAATTTGCACCTTCAGGTGTCGATTGTCACACTTTGTTCTAGTGGCCGTATGCTGAACATTAGCAAAAACCTGACAGATTTTTTTTTTCTTGCCAGCTTAACCAGATGTCTTATATTTTGGCACGGCCGTTCTGAGATGTCATAAAGCTCAGAGTTTTTCATCTCTTCTCAGCAAGACACTTTATAGTTTGTTCAAGATTAAAACTCATCAGACCACATGTCATCTCTTTACATGTCCAGTAAAAGCACTCCAGCTCAATAAACACTAATGTTCTCCTCTGGATAATTAAGACAAATGTTCACTACCAGATGCTTTTTACGCACTCAGAGTTGCTGCATCTGTCTGCCAACGCATGACTGTCTGTGAGTGAGACATCTTTTAACATCGTGTATATACAAAGTGATGGGCGCAGGCAGCCTCAGCTAAAGGGTGCTCTCTCTCTTCCCTGTCAGCTTTTTATTGTTTTGAAGTCGGCACAAATCTTCACGCAAAAACACTGTTTAACAGAGAGGACTGCAACTACCTGTATTGATTAGGAGAAGTTTTTGCATGATGTCTGTCTTCGCATTCAGCTGTTTAAATCTCCCTTTTAATTACGAGTGGATCGCTGGAACGAGTTGCCAGGAGATATTCTGAAAGATGACAAAAAGCTTTGGTTTTGTTTCCTGAAAAGCGACTTTTAACAAGCTACAGTAGCACTTCCTGGAGCAAAGAAGAAGAAAAAAATGTCTCCATTTGCAACATTTTTAGAGGCTCAGAGGAAGCTGAAGCTCGTGCCAGGAAAAACACAAAGACCACTCTTTGAAAAGGGGAAGGAGAAGTTTGGAGGCACAGCAAGACAGCAGACGCCCCGATTTGTCACCTCATTGCTGTGAAAGACATGAACATGTATTTAGTTGAGTGTTAACAACAGATTCTAGACCTGTAAAAATCTAAATGGGAGAAAAATGGAAACCTGGCATAGGAAATACAAAGATTGTTTTTCAACAATTCTCATAGCAGCATGTTAACAGTAGAGCTGTCAGTTGTACAAGCTGTCAATGGTGCTAACAGAATTCAGGCTCAGCAGGCTGCTGGTTTCCGCCAGTGTGGGGAAATAAATAAATGAAATGTACAGAAAGTCATCAGTCAAGGAGCAAGAGAGATAGAAACATACAGTGCACGTTCAGTGTTGCTACGATACAAAATAAATAAGGTTGAGTTCCTACACAGTGTGTGCCTTGAGTTAGCTCTTCTGTGGTGCTCGACCTTCATCGGGTAACAAATTCACACCATGAAACAACCGATCTTTTTACTACGGACACAACCATTCAAAACCAGAGCAAGATTTCAAACCTTTAGAACAATTACCACGTCAGTAATTAATAAAACATACATAAGCACAAAGACAACATGATAGTGCTTCCAATGCTTTGTTAAGTGTTTTGGGTTAGGGTTTAAAGGCTAGCCCTGTTTTAATCATCAATCTTGACCTAATGTATTAAAGGAAGCGCAGTGTGTTTCCACTGTGTGTTTCTCTGTGGAGAGTCTTAACCCAAAGCAGTGCATGCTGGGAATTATTCTGCGATGCTTACCATGCTTCTCTAGGAACTTCATTCAAGTGAACGCCACTGCTGCAGCCACATTCAAATAATCATTTCAACTAAGAAGGTTGCCATGTTGTTGTTTTTTTAGTCCAAAAATTGCTATAAAAATTTAAACTAAAGATTTTGTCCATGCTTCGAATATTTTCAAGAAATTCTCTCTGAAGCATTGAAAGCCCCCCAAAAGGTATCTTGGACAGCCCTACGCTATTTCTTCGGGTGGCAGTAATGCCAACATCCTTAATCTCACCCCTCAGAAGCCATCTTGGAAACACCCCCAGGGCAGTTATTGTGGGCTAACAACACCAGGGCCCTGTCGAGAAGACTGAGGAGAGAGAGTCATAAGAATCACCTGTCAACATTGATTTAAAAAGAAAAAAGGCTTCAAAGTTTGGTGACTTTGCCACAAAGTAAAGTTTAAAAAATGTTTTCTGCCCCTTTCGTGATCGCGCATCCTGTTTCCTTGTGAGTTGCACGCACAATATGCTTCTCAGTAATGAGTGCTGTGTGCATATACTTCTATCTGAAAATTAACATTAGGTGCTATGTATGTCCTGTACATAAATCATTAATATATGATATATGGTATGATATATGGTTATGATAATAACCTCACCCTCTTTTTGGTGGCCACCCCAAGATTCATTGAAAAAGCAATGAGGGCTGGCTCTCATTTACAGTGATGATGAGTGAGGAGAAAGAACAATTTAAAATACACATATAAATACAGTTCTTACAGTAATTCTGAAAGTGCAACAGCATGATTGGCTAGATACAATTCCCAGTGCAGATGTTATAAAGCAGATGATTGGCTTTTGCGGGAAGAGGCGGGACATGTGTCAATCTACCGGCATACATACTGGCGTTACAGGCTCTTCTCTTCAAATTTCTTTAAGTGGTTTGCCTCCTCTCTTTTAATGTCTCTGGTGATGCGCAAAGAACCACAACAATGTGCGAGCAAAGGAAGGGAAGAATAAAACTGCTCAGGTAATTAAACGTGTAGGTAAAATATGCAGGTTGATCATTTTTTAGAGTTCACATCGAAAAAGTCTCCTGACTTCCCATTTTGTTGACGGGGACACTGCTGAAATCTAGAAGGGTAATGTGGTGGAAAATGGGAATCAGGAGTTGGAACGTCCTGATATGCGTCGGTTTTAGAATAAGAGGGACTCAATGAAAGGTTAATGGCTGCCATTTCTTCTCAGTGTTTGTTCATTATTCAAATGCCAAACAGGTAAACTTTAATCAACGCTCAGCGCCGCACAGACGGGGTGACGCGCCACTCTCTGAATATGTTCATTAGATTTCTCATGTATTATTAAAGTAATCAGACTGCCGTGTCCTCACATTCATGTCACAAGTGGCTGCTTTGATCCACAAACAAGAGAGAGGAGTGAAGTTTGTTTTTTGCACTTGTGAGGGGGCAATAAGATGCCTCTCTATTGAGATGGTGGTATATACAAAAGGAGGAGGAGGTTGAGGAGGAGGTGGAGGAGGGCAAAATCCATTTTGGGTTGAAATGTTCGCCAGTTTGATTGGCATGATGAGATGGGTGTTTTCAGAGTCCCCAGCTCTTGCTTCTTCGGTGTGCTGTATTCTTTGGGTACACATCAAGGGGGGAGAGAACCCAGCAGAAATGCAGCACGGCATAACACTTTGATAGCAGTCTATAATAAGCTGCTCCTGAATCACTTCTGAATAATGCATTAACTCAGCCTGTTAACCAATGTTTTGCACATATTTATGAATAGCGGTTGAAGTCTTTCACTGATGTTGAAAAAGGAAGTGGCTGAGGAAAAGCATCTCCTATTGTACAGGTGCAGCGTCAAGATTGTTGGCATCTGCTGCAATTAACAAATGATGATGAATGATGTTTGTTTATTTTTAACTGGAAAGAAATTCTTACAGTTTAAATATACCGTCTGTCGCCGGCCTCTATACATTTCCATTGA
Source organism: Diplodus puntazzo (assembly GCA_963678695.2). Classification (NCBI taxonomy): domain Eukaryota; kingdom Metazoa; phylum Chordata; class Actinopteri; order Spariformes; family Sparidae; genus Diplodus; species Diplodus puntazzo. Next base: position 10,025,118 of record OZ023160.1, read on the forward strand.
AGCCACAAATCAACATTTTATTATTAGAAATGGATTCAAAGTCTCTCTAACTGTTGAACCCACAGAGATGAAACTCTACAGTTACCCCTCAGCTTTGTGTTGTAGCGTCTTTCAGCTTATTGTTTTGGTTTGCAAGCCCGCACCTTTACATCACAACTGCATTACCTCTGTACAGGACCTTTTTTTGGAAAATGTGTAGAACTTTGTTTAGTGTCTTCATGGATTTTTTTTATTTACATTTAGGGCATTTAGTAGATGCTTTTTTCAAAAGCGACATACAGTAATTCATACATACATTCATACACCTTGCATGGTGGCTGCCATGCAAGGTGCCGACCAGCACATCAGGAGCAATTTAGGGCTCAGCATCTTGCCCAAGGACACTTCGACATGCAGACCAGGGCAATAGAACCAGCGACCTTGCGACAACAAGATGTTGGCTCTACCACAGCCGCCCTGGCATGACATGACTTTGGAAATCAAGAGGAAGCCATTCAATATTTTTTAAAGAAACCACCATTAGCTACATGACCGCAAATCGTAGCAATGCGGTTTGAAAAGACAGGTCATCCAATGAGCCTTTTTCTGAGCCTTTTTGACACCACAGCAGGAAGCACAGGTGTAAATAATTTCATTTCACCGCTTCAGTTCCAAGGTCCCACTATTGTGCACGCCGGCTCAGTGTCACACTGCCGTGGCTCACTGGCACACTTGAATAGAGCAGAAAGCTTTATTAATCAAAAATAGCTCCTTTTCAAAAGAATTCAAAATATCTGCCATGAAAAAGACCCATTCGTACATACAGTACTCAAGTTTATCTGTTAGTATTTGAGGTTATGGATGCTAACGGTAGCTCACTGGTTTTACAAATTTTCCAAAAGAAACATAAAAAAAGAAAAAACTATACAAAAAAATTAAATGCAAACATCAGACAAAAGCACAATAACTCTAGAGACTTCTGCAGTGATTCAATACCTCTACTTTACTTCTACTTTTCATTAAAACCACACCACATTTTACATACCCACTATACAACCATTGTGTCAAGTAATATAGCTTATGCTGTGTTATTATTCATATTGTTAGTATTAGACAACTAATACTAGATATGGACACTATATTTCTCTATAGTTGTGGTGGAGCCTCTGAAAATGTACCTAATATCAGCACCGAACCTTCAGCGTGTTGGAAATCTGTCGTACATTTCTTTTGATTATATTAAGTTTTGCACTGACATTTCCCCGAGCTGTGCTTTTTGTGTTAAGAGTTTTACTACTCTGATGTTTTTGTTTCATTGGCAGAATTTAATAGATTTTCCACACTCGGGTATTCAAGTTCAGTGCCATTTTATTACGAGCATGATGGACAGAGAGAGAAAAAAAATCATCACACGTGCCTTTTCATGCCCACTTGTGCAACAATTACCTGACCTCGATGTCCCTGAAATTCAACACAGCGACGGCGGCCATGGGGAGGCTCTCCAGCCTGGGCAGTCTTGTGCTGTCTCCGAAAAAGTAGCAAAGATTTGACAGATGACTGCTCTACTATAAATCCATGGTTTGTTTAAGCAAGTGACTCAAGTGAGGCACATTTGAGTGTGTTTGGCTTGTTAAGTGCAGTGCATACGCCATTAGAAGAACATGAAAGAAAGATCTTGTGCATGTACTCCTTTTATGATGGGGCTGATGCGGGCATATTACTGTATGTAAGGGTCAACATGTGACCAGGGATGTAATGAATTGCTTTTGACCTGGAGTAAGTAATTACAGTAATTGGATTATCGTTGTTAAAAACAAAAAGGCTCCAACACTGTTCCTGCGCATGCTTTGAATTTGACAGCTCATGTTTCTGCAAACCACTGATTTGTTCATTCACATTACATTCACGACATTTAGCAGACGCTGTTGTTCAAAGCGACTTGCAGTAATTCATACATACATTCATACAGTGATGGCGGTGGCTGCCATGCAAGGTGCCGACCAGCACATCAGGAGCAGTTTGGGGTTCAGCATCTTGCCCGAGGACACTTCGACATGCAGACCAGGGCAATAGAACCAGCGACCTTCCAATAACAAGACGCTCACCCTATCTTTAATCCGCAGCCACCCTGTTCAGGTTTGTACATGTCATAGGCTGTTTACCACGTTGACCTTTCTACAATCAGTGTGATATTATGTTGACATTACAATTGTTTCAACATTTGCGTGATGCCACTGGACATTTTTAAGGAGACCTCGCAACATTTTTCCAGTTGTGGCTGAGGGGACAGACACTGGATATTGGTTATTGTCAAGAAATCCGGACATCTCCAGTTGTGATTTGTGGAGACCAAAGCAAGTATTTCAAACCAAAACATGATCTTTTATCCTAACCAAGTGGTTTTTGTGCCTAAACCGAAGCAGAGCATAAGCACAGCATTGTGACAAGAAAAAAATGGGATGCAAATTAAAAAAAATGTAAACTTGTACATTGACAAGATTTGCTTTGCCTATTGGTTTAGAAATGTGACGGATTATTTGTCTCTAAAAAAATAAAACATGAAAACCATGTGACCTTTTGAACCCTTCTTTGAATCTATTAAGTAGACTCAAAAGTACATGATGAAAAGGCTGTCATCTGAGTCTTTGAAAAGCTGACAGTGTCTTCAATTCGCTGCAACAAAATGCAATGTATTTTCCCCGAAAGTGTGAATACATGCTTGGAAAAAAGGGCCAAAGCATATCCAGAAGAAAATAAATGATCACTCCTTGCTTCGGTGTGTCAATACAATGACGATGACTGTAATGGCCTAGGAGATGGAAGTGTGGAACGATCCGCTGCTTTGTGATGACAAACAAGTGTGAAGGGCAAAGCAGGTGATAAGTGCTGCAAGATTAGGCCCACATGATGCCTAAAAAAAAAAAAAAAAAAAAAAAAGCAGCCTTCACTTGAGGAGTGCTTGTTTCGTTCTCCTTTTGACTACCGGCTGGAAAACAAGCACTCAACTCACACATTGTGGGTGGAGATGGGTGGTGTTGGTGGTGGTAGTGACGACCATAGGCTGCTTTGCAATGAGAAAAGATAAGTCCTGTAGCCGGTAATAGGATGAAGGAATAGTAAAATCTCTACAGACGCCTCTTTAGATGCACCAAAATTTAATCAACGTATTATATGAGGTGTTATTGCATCCAGGCAATCGCACACACACCACCCAACATGGTTTACACACCGGGGAGTTAATAAAGCAGGAGGCATTAGCATGAAAATGAAAGTTAAAGGCAAACTCCGGCTGAATATAAAAACCCGAGCAGGAATGTATCTACTGACAGAATCCATCTTTTGTAATTAAGAAAGAATGTCTGGGAGAATGTGTGAGGAAGGACGGAGAGCTGGAAGTGAAAAGACCTGCTCCGAAAAAGATGAATGCTATTATGGAGTGAGAGTGAGACGGCTGGTCTGGAATAATAACTTCCTCTGCCACATTATGTTAGTGCACTTCTGATAAGATCATTGGAAAATGGCAGCTGTTGGAAATAATGCAATTCATTCCGCGTTGCTGCGGGACACTACAGGGCTCTAAATGAAGCATGTCTTCTATTAGACCCCTAAAGAAACAAACTAATAGCCCTGCAAAGACATGCCATTTATAATATGACTATAATTCGTATGATTCATTAAGCAGGAACAGAAACGATAGTATACTCTGATTAGAATAGTCCTCGGGGGAAATTCTTATGTTAATTTATTCCAAAATCTCTCATTGACTAAGCAACTTGTCGTGATATCGTGTAGATTAACTCCCCAGGTCACATTGCATTGTGCCTTATATTGTCTCTGCATTATGTACTGTGTAGTAGATTAATGTTGTTTACATATGTTTAATAAGTCGGCCCATTTTTTGGAATCACAAAAAATTAACTCTTCCTCGACCCGAAACCAATCCTCACCTCTGATAATGTTCCCGATGGGCTTTTTTTTAGACTTTTTGTTTTCTTCTGTTCACTTGACACATGACCTCTACAGGGAAGTTAATGGACATAGTCTCACGGGTATATATACAATACAGCGAACGATAACTTACCTTGTTATCAGGGCTGAACTTAGCAAGTTAAGACTTGGATACTATGGATTGAATATGTTTTTTTTTAACTTCAGCGTGTCTGGTTTGAAATCCTCCTCAGCTGCAATTTTAAATGCTTCATCAATGTGTAATGTTTTTCAGGAACACAGAACTGTAAACAGTTCCTTCACATCGTCTACATTACTTGAGTCTTGAACAAATGATACAGTTTGTAGTTATGTAGGCAAGATAGAGCTCTGAAAGTTTGTTTTCTTTATTATTTCTTCTTGTTAATGGCTGGTGAAACTTTTTTGTTTGGACATGCTGCACAAATTAGGGTTTGTGGACAAATCTCATCGTTCTATTGGCAGACAAAGGCCATCTGATTTTTACTGAAAGTGGAGTTTTGGCGAATAACTTTTGTCTCAAGTCAAAAATGACCCCTTACGATCAATCGTCAACTGGACTGCCAAGTAACTCATTGTCAAGTTAATATTTGGCCACCTACAGCACCAAGGGACTTTCTTACACATTTTATTCCGATCGACATCTGTATTCATAACAGGTCACGAGAATGTTGTCACAGTTACTACTGTTATTTGCTCATAATACGATGTGTTTTTTTTTTCAATCTTATTTCCAATTGATGATGGGTTAGGGCACCACAGTTACATGTGTGAAACTCAAATCTGCCTTTTTGTGGCACAAGTAATTTATGATATTACCTTTACCTGACTATATGACAACATATCCTGTTACCAAAACAACTGAAGAGGTCCATTACCAATAATTCTCAATACAGCGCATAGCGCGGTTGCCAAAACAACGTGACCATTGGAGTGTACCAGCAACAGGTGTGCTGGACCTTCGTCTATGGGTTTCAGTTTGGTTAGGTTTAGGAAAAGATTTTATTTGTAGGGACCATGTACAATATCAAACATACATTTTGCCAGTTGATGCATAGTACCAGAGTTAGCTTAGAGCTAATTTACACCTACTGTTGAGGTTAAAGTCTGTACATTACATTACCTGATGTTTGTTTGAGAAAACAATAAATCCCAACCTTCTCCATAATGCAGACTCTATGCCTGAACACTTGACTTCCTTTTTTGCTGCTGCAATTATTATCACAACCACTAGAGGGCACAGCATGACAATACATGTAAATATAGGGTCATAAGCTACTTGAAGGGTTGACTTGTGTGGTCGTTTTTTTTTCTAATGTGGACATGCTGCCAAAAAAACATGGACATTTAAGTAATGGCAGTAAAATAACAAACTTCACAGATATTCTTCGCTCAATAATGTTCTTTAGTTTTGATGCTTTTTGCTCAATAGCTCAAGAAACGTTCTATTACATCACCTTATTAGTAACAAGATGTTCGTGGATTCAGTGTTAGAACTGAATACCATATTTAGTCGTGACAATGCGGGTAATTGTGTTTTCCCAGCACAGCAGAATGAAATGACCAAAGTGTCAAGTCACTTTTCCATTTGTATTGTACGCGTAATTACATTTAGACCATAAAAGGCAGCTTCTTCTGCAGCTGCTCTGTCTTTAGCTCTTTGATTTCACTGTTTGCCATTTCTTTTAATTCATTCACCACTCAGTTTAAAAAAAAACAAAAAAAAAACTGTTATATCAAAAACCCTTCTCTATTCTCTACAGTTTCTTTTAGATGGCCTCCTCTGCCCGAACTTTTAAAATCAATTTTGTTTTTCTTTCTGACCACAAAGCACTACTGCTTTTGGGCATTTTTCAGAAGTGGAAAATGATTTTTTTTCCGCTGGTGTCTGACTGTCGTACTATGGCACTTCCAGTTGTGAGTTGTCTGGTTGAGTTCTTACAGAGGCTGCAGAAATGCTCAAAGTCACGACTTGACTGTTGTGAATGCCTGATAATGTTTTGGATTCTGATTGTCACTCCGAACTGGGTGAACACAATTGGATTCAGGAAATGTAACTACATCGACATTTACAATCCTTGACAGCCACTGTTTTTGCCAGTACTGAAGGATGTATTTTTCATGTTATGTTTGACCTCCCCGCCATCAGGTACACAGTCATGGTGGATAGATCAACCTTTGCCAGCGTCAAAAAGATCTTCATGTGTTTTTCGGCACTGCTCTCTATTCTTGGCAATCCCGTGTGATATTGTATACACGTGTTTGTATGGTGATTATTAACAATGTGCCTATTTGCTCAACATCCTGAGTTTGGCTATTTCTTTTCAGCTTGCTCTGATCATTCACACCCAAGGATATTTCTCTTTATTGGAAGAAATTAGACTCCATCACCTGCTTGGATTTCTTTTGCTATTCCACTCGCTTGTTATTTGGATACAGTGTGGTTATTTCAATTAATGTTGAACAGCAATCTCTGCAGTTGTTCACTTTCAACAGACCATTCTGAAGTTTCTTGGTAATTAAGTGAGGGTTGGAGGGCTGAAATGATTCTTTGAGTAACTCGATTGCTTAAAAAATCTTTATTGCAAGGCTTTCAACTTTTCACAGCACACTGTTCCGCATGGATGATATTTACTGACGGACAATTGGCTTACACTGTGGACCAATGACAAGTAGATGTGATTTAATGGGACTAATTGTAAAATGGAGGAAGAGAGAGACAAAAGTGAGTTGTAAAGAGAACAGAGGGGGAGAATAATTAATGATAATTTGTCCAAAGTCTTGCACCATTTTTAGCTGAGTAAATGTACTTTTGTTGAAGGGTTGCCCTATGCCTGCTGACACTACTCACTGCAATCAAATAATTCTGAATTGTTCACTTATTTTTCTCTTCCTTTTTTGTTGCATATGTTCTGCTTTTCTATAATAAGAGTTATCAGTATCTGAGTATCAAAACCTGTATGTGCCAAAAACTGGGAGCATGGTAATGTGATCTAAAATAACGCAGCTACAGCTGATAACCATGACTGCAGTACAGCTGTATATGTTTTACTATGTATGTATATATATTTATACAACGTCTTTTACATAGTGACGCACATAAGTTGTAGAAGTAATGACTTGACTCCAAACCAGGCGTTTCAGACAGTGCAGGAGCAGTGTTTTCTGTGGGAGAGTGTAACTCCCTTTGGTGTGACCTTTTACATGCACAAAAATGCTACATAACACAATAAAGGAAAGGCAAAAAACATAATATGACCTCTGTAAAATACAAATGGGTTATATTTCTTTAAGTAGGGTGTCATTTAAGGTATTGTATTGGCACCTTAGCGCAAGTGTTGAAAACCCACCTACCCTTCATAGGTAAGATCAGTCTGTCTTGACCAGCCCATTCTTTGTGCTGGTGGAATGTCACTATAGATGCTCTTTCTCTTTTCATCAAGAAAACGTCTGTCATGCATTTTGATAACAGCTCCTTATGATCAGCAACACCGACCATCACTGAGGGTTTGTTTGCACTCCATTCGGAAAGAAAGCAGTTGATTTCCAAGCATGCACTGTGATCATTCAGAGTCTGTGAGTGCCTATACATAAAAACATCAGAAAAATATTGAATTTTCAGTCTTCAACACATTTTTTCCATTATATTTACGACTGTAAAACCTTCTCAGCCATTCATGTTGTATTATTATTATCCCCCCAGTGAACCATAGTATGGATGGTATGAATCTTAATTAAATCTCCTTTTTCTATTAGATGGCAGTATGTGTTATTTACATATATTTTGTTGAAGGTTGCAGCTATCTAGTGGGGTATTTTTTCTAATTCCCCCAGCACCTTTGATGGCACCTGCTGAAAATGTGCTGACCTTGTGTGTATACAACAATGCACATCCAGAACTCTCCAGCATAGACATAATACAAACTAATCAATTTGTTTTTACATGCCTTTTTGAATGGTGTTACAGCATCATGTGTTCGTCTCTCTCACATAAACACGAAATCGTCACATCGGCCCACATCCCAACCCTTTCCATTCAAACAATGCAGGGTAAACAGATGGTGATTTGTTAGGATATTTCATAACGGGGGGATAGTAAAAGCTGTATCTGTATCATGTCTCTCCTAAAATATTTGGTTTCATATGTGGCTGGGTCTGGGGTGTATTTTCAACAGCACGGAAACTACTCATGAGAAATGTTATAGGAGTATTAAAGGAATACAGGCAGCGTTGTGTCTGTGATGCACTTGCTCTTCCTTGCTGCTTGTCACTTGGATTGTAAAGGTGATACTACTCTATATAGTAGACTACAGTATAGAAAAGTATTGAAATTTGGGGAATGTTAAAGAGCTGAGATGAAAGCGATGGTATAATGCACTCATAATGAGTTCTGAAAGCATTCTGAATAAGGAGTGCTTATAACTAGGATTATACAGCGCTACATATAGCATCAAAGGTGCATTACAACACATAAGTGTGTACATTTTATATAATAATGCATTATTGACATTGGCTTCATTGAAAGTTTAACTGATGCAATTACAAACTCAATTGCTGATTCAGCCGCACAGCCAGCACCATGGATTTATTAACATACAGCACAGTTAGACTTCTTATATTTAAGGGTTGATTTTAACATTAGTCAGATCAATGAGTCAGATGAACTACATCTAACTAAACAACCCCTCTGCCCCTGCACTCTCTCTGCTACTAGGAGATTAGATTAACAAGGAGGATGCATTTTGGTAATTTTGCTCCCTCATTTGGCCTCAGATCACACTGATGGTAAGTGTGTCTTTAAAGTGTACAGTACCATAAACAGAGGGCTGGAGAAGGGAACCAGTTGTCAGCAGCCGACAGCAGCACGGTTTCGAGCCACGGCAGGAAAAATGATCAGGCCTCCCACACCCCGAGTCATCTGTCTGGAGGATAATTGGTCTCCTCTTTGCCATGTTTCACCTTGCAGCTGTACACACTCTCCTTTGAGGATGATGTGTGTGTGCAGCGGTCCGTGTGCATGTCTGCATTTGCGAGTGTGTGTCCGTGCATTCGCTCTCGTGTGTGAGTTCGAGTCAGCGGGGGTCTAGGCGGGGATAGCAGTGGGTCCACCTGCTCGGTCCAAGTCACAGTCCATTCATCTAACTCCATTAAGCGGCATCCTTGCGAGCGGCCGAGCTGTGGGGCTCCATGAAAGTGATGCTGCCCCATCAAGGGCCATGCTTTGTTAGCCAAAGCATCATTTGTTAATTACCTTGCAAGTCTTGAGTAGCAGAGTCATACATCATCATGTTCCTGCTGTAAACACCATAAGGCATGCAACTGTGAAACATCAAACCTTGCCTATGTCGTGCAAGGGCAAAAAATTAAGTATTTGTCTCTAATTCTCCATGCCTGCAGTTCAAAGGCAGTTGAGTCAGTGTTACCCGTTAATTTAAACGCCTTCACGGTCCAAGGTTATTGCAAAGACATAACATTTCAGTTCATATAGAAATTGCCACAAGGTTTAACACTTTCAAAATGGGACAAAAACTGTTTCACTTTCTTAAAATCTACTATTGGATTCAATTATTGTATTGCACATTTTTTAGAATAACTATAATTTAAGGCATTTTTGTGATAATTGCATTCAAGATTCAAGAATTTATAGTTTAACAGAATAAGAAAGTACTGGATAAGATGTTATATTATATAGTAGGTCTGACATGATGGCTCATTTGCAGAAGAGTAACGCAACTATATATTTACCACCCCTCATGTTTCAGTGGCTGACCAATCAGGAAATGGTGAAATGATAACAAATGTGTCAGATTCCCTCCGTTTATACAACATGCAGCCTAGAACACATCAGCACGGCATTTGAGCGTCCCACCCTGAGTGTGATGTCAGAGGGAAATTGGCTCATTTTTTGTTTGTAAGGACCAGAGCAATTGATATGTTGGCTGGTTCATGTGCAGTTATAAAGTTTAAAGTCTGCAGAAAAATATTTCTGTGACTGTAGAACATCCATGTTAGAGCAAAGGGCAAGGGTACAAATAGAATAACAGCTAAGGAGAGATCAAATGTACTTTCTCTGAGAGCAATTCCAGTGAACGGAGGTGAGGTGTTTTCATTGTGTGTGTGTGTGTGTGTGTGTGTGTGTGTGTGTGTGTGTGTGTGTGTGTGTGTGTGTGTGTGTGTGTGTGTGGAAGGTGATGTTCAGCCTTGGATGGAAGATTGGGAGCGACTCTACAATTCTGACTGGTGTGAAGTGGGAAGGTCAATCAAGTGATGAGAGTAGTGAGGACCAGGTAGAGTGATACCACAGTAGAGCAGAGAAGGGAGTGCTAATAGACAGTATTGAGGCATGTGGAGCTGCAAAAAGGCCGGGAGGTACAGCACAGATGTAGATCTCTTGTACTTAGGTGCCCGAGTTGGGAATTTGATAAGAGCAGCCGCCACATGAATTCCTGTTGCTCTCAAAAACAAGGTGACCTTGTAAATTCACAAACCACTGAATAAAACACTCAGTTTTATCATGATTCAATTTCTGAGTTATCTCACTGCTGCTCCTCATTTTCATTTTCCACAAGGACTCGCCTTGAGCAAGGAAAAAAAAAAGGGTTTTTTCTTTTTTCTTTTAATCCTTGATGCTTTTTGGATCAATCATAGATGTGATGTGCTGTTTCTGAAGACTGTCTGTCACAGAGTCATTTGAGAGTCAAGCACTCATATAGTCAGGTCACTTTAAGCTCCTGGTGCAGGAGGGACTGCACCAACATGACAATAACCGCACGTCATGTGACGGGCTGCCCGCTGATAAGACAAGCGCAAAAACGAGGAGTGACAGCTCTATATTCACTTTTGCTTCAAGGACGATTCTGCATTGCTTCTTTGGTTCTCACCTTTATTTAAAGAGATTTTTTGTACCATATACATTTAAAAAATAGGTCTCATTAGAGACAAAACATTGTATTAACAGAAAAGTGTGGTCTGTGTGGTTTTTAAGAGCTACAAACTGACTACTTTTACGCGTTTGTGTTTATATGTTTATATGACTTCCTTTTTCAGAGGGATCTCAGAACACTGCAGTCTCACACGGTAGCAGATGCTGTATAACCTATGAAGCATTTCCCAAATGCACTTAGCCCTACTGTAGAAGTAAACTACATTTCCCCTCGCAGTTACCTCTGCTAACAGAGAATCAGATCACTTTAGAAGCCTTCCTGTCCCATCTCTCCTTGCGGCAAGAGATGTGGTGTGACAATGACCGGGGCTTTCACAAACAATGGAGTCCTCTTTCCGGGGCCGGGATAACTCCACCTGACACCTGACACTGAGCATGAGCTCCCACCGGGAGACTGAGAGCTCCGTAGCTGTGAAGTCTGACTAGGCGCTAGAGTGGCCTTGGGCAACGACAGAAGCCATGGCATGTCTCGATCCAATCCCAGGTAGTAGAGCTGTTGCTCTAGAGTCGCCCTTGACCAAGACATTGGACCTGCAAAGCACGGGTTAAACACAGAGCACTGTTTACCACAGCCCTCATAATGTCTACCAATCTATTTACTTCTGAGTTAAGTAGAAATGGCAGTGGGAGTATGCTGACAGTGCAGATGTCAAAGTCACTCGCTGCTGCTAAGGTGCAGTGAAGACTGAGTGTGCTGTGAGGGGTAACTGTTGAGGCAGCCTACAGGAGCACAGACCCATAAGCATTAGCGGCTCGTGATTTCAAAGTCAATTCAACTTCAACGGCATGGCGAACATCCGATAAATGTGCATTCTTGGCTCCAGGGGGATCCAAACTTTGCAGTATCATTAACCACCAAGGCAGAAGTAATTTGATCAAGGCTAATTTTGTTATTAGCCTGATTGTGTCCTCTGCCTGACCCAGGCAAGGTGACAGAGATGAATAAGGGGATCCTTCCATTTGGTTTGCATGGTGCATGCAAAAAACAACAAATGACTTGAAAGCATTTTTCTCATAATCTCTCTCAATATCTTTTCTCATTAGCTCTGATATCCCGTGAGGTTCTCCATTTGACATTATGCCGCAATGGTATTTTTAAATTAAGTGCAGGGAGGACAGACTAATTAACACTTAAAGATGACATTGTTTGAGATATATATTTTTTAAGATGGTGATGAACTTTTGAATAAGATTGAATTTCCTTTTAAGGGAAAAAGTTTCACTTTTCACTCTTCTGACCTCTAAGTAATTTAAAGCTAATTTGTAAAACAAACAGAGTTCTTATAAAATGACAGCAATCACACATTTTGATTGCCCCTCAGTCGCACAGCTGCCTGCCGATCTGAAAGGCTCCAGTACTTCCTCCTGCACAAGTACCTTGATGCTAATCAGCCGTTTTGTAATTGAGACTTCTGCTCCGCTACATAGGATCTCTCGGTCGCCATGGAAACCGGAGAACATTCTCGATCGTTTCCTGATCACTTCTTGTTCTCTTCTTGACTGAACCAATCATCCGAGATACAAGACATGAAAAGCTTTTGACGAAGGTAAAGGTCAAAAGAATCGTCTGCCGCTTGTTAGACATCTGGAATTCATTGTGATTGTCGGATTGTTGTGGGAAGAACAGAAAGAGGACTGCTGAGTAAAAAGTGGAATTTGTTGAGATGAATGACGCCACGATTCTCCTAAAATGTGTTTGTTTTCGAAAAACATTCACCCACCCGCTGCAGTTATGCAAGAATATGCAACACTCAGAAATGGGCAAAGCAATAATGATTTTAACCATTTAGTTAAAGGTGCAGTGTATTAATGTGAATTCTTTTATGACTTTTATGAGTAACTTGTAGTGTTTAACACACGGTATGTATTTTTTGCTGCCGGAAGTCCCTTAATCAAAACAAAGATGTGATTTGATAATGGTGTGCAGTAGCATGGGATCATGGGAGTTGCTGTCTTTGTTGTGAAACAACCACAATGCAGATGAAAAGACATAACAGCTCTCAAACAAGATAATGTTTTAAAATTTTAATGTCGTTATGTTCAGTCACTTTGGTCAACTTAACATCCTCACTCTCTGACTCTCTCCCGAAGGACACAATTGATCTTTGAATCCTGCCTATTTTCACTCTCTGATCCAATAACTGTTGAGCCGGCCTGTTAGTCCAACTTGTTGAATGAACCTCCGGCAATTTTGCGAATTTCCTTTTAAACTAATACATGCTATGTGCTTGGTTCGTCTACGTTGAAAATAAAAACAGGTTAAGAAGATGGTTAAACGATGTTGCTGGAGGACCTGTACTCAACCCTAACCCTAACCCTGACCACGTGGAAGGCATTTTGTTTAAACTGAAGAGTGGGTTAGCCGGTGTGGTAGACATTAACACCAGATGAACATTAGCACAATAACGAACGACACCTACATTTGTTTAAATGTAAAGTCACATCATCTAGATACCACAATGTTCATGGTCACATCTTTGCTCATGTTAACACAACGTGAACTCACTAGCTCTCTACAAAAACAATGAAAGCCCTGGCCTTCATTGGCAAATGGTAATTCAAGTCCTTTCCCAAATCTCTCTAACATTACCATAGAAATCTCCTCTTGATGTAGCGTTAGCTAATCGATAACAATTAGCTAACGTTACGTTAAGAGGTGATAACATACATAACATTTCGAATCCATCCTTCCTTCCATCGCGTACTTAAGTCCTTGTTGTCGGTTAAATGGAACAGGTGTCGCTAGGTTTCTTATAGTCAAGCATGTTCTAAAAAATGCTAAGGGAGAGCACTGGTCAATTAGCCTTTACCCTAAGAGATGAATTTGTGCCACCTGTAACACCAAAGTCAGCTAGGTGTTGTTGTCATTGGTGGTGGGCAGGCTAATACACCAAGAAATGTAGCACGGTGCCAACAAAGGCAGTGACGAAGACTGCTCGCTACTATAGCTAACATGGATATAAACATACATACATTCATCGTGTTTGATACACATGTAATGCATTTTGTTATACTCGTTAAACCATAACGCTGGGGCGCTCCAGTTGCTCAGTTGGTAGAGCAAGGATCTGTCGTCGCTGCAGCAGCCCAGGGGTTAAGTCTGACCTGTGGCCCCTTGATGCTTGTCATCCCCTTTTTCTGTCATCTTTGTAAGCTGTCCTGTAAATAAAGTCAAAGGACAGAAGTTTATGTATGAAAAAAATAAAAAATAAAATAACGTCCCGATTTCTATTGCCACATGTATCAAATACAGAATATGTTACATGTCAGTGTGAAGGCTTTTAACTCATTAAAACATAGTAAGGAGTAATGTAAGTAACTCACTTTGTTTGATGAATCATTGTGATGTGATGAGTGGCTGTCTCCATTATGTCTTTATCAAAATTATTTAATCACTTTGCTCCATTGTGTGCAGTGCTGACGGCTTTCAAAGACTCTGCTCCGTCTCTGAGATGCACACAAATCAAACTGCCGAGTTGACTTTTGTTACAGAGCGATAGTGACAGCCCGCTGGCCTCGGGGGCAGTTGGAAGGGCAGCACGCTCTCCTGAGCTCTACCCTACTGCTTCTGCCGCAGCCCCGCGTACGAAGGATGCATGAAATGTTCGCAAAAGCCTGATAAAAACCTCGAGCCATGCATTTCCTTTGCCACCTAACCTAATATGACATGTATCCCTACAGCGGTGCAGATTTAATGCTGCATAATCTTGCTCCGCTGACTGTAGCAACGTGGGCTCGTCTGTGGAATTTGGTACATTTACCTCCTGAAAGAATATTTTCCTTTTTGCCAGTGCCACAATGCTAAAATTGAATCCCGGATTCTTTTTGTAGCTTGTCAATGAAGGACCGGCTGAATGAAAAATCGCATTCGAAACTGCCAGAGAGGCAGTTTGTATTTACCTTCAGCGAGGTATAACTGCTCCCTTTTCTCTGTGCCAAGCAAAACGGGACTGACGGTTTTAAATGCTGGTGGAATAGGATGTCAATCTCCTGGTGGCTTTATTGCAAATGCGAGTATATTGGGAAAGCCGATGCTGTGTTTGTTTTTAAAGGGCTGGTTTACATCTGTCATGTTTCCTCTGCTGGCACAGATGACAAGCTGTATGTCACATTAAGGCCTACTGGTCATCACACCCCTAATACAGTCACTGCGGTTCACCCTCCAGCACACGCTGTCCTGATCTTATCTTCGTAGTGTGTTGGCACATGCTGGCAACTCATAGAGCCTGTTAAACTGGTGAATATTCAGTGGCTTGGTGTCCATCGGAGTGGAAACATCTGTCGAGGAGCTAAACACTAATGTCACAAGGTAATCAAAAGCACGATAATCACCGCACTGAAATCCGATTTCCCAGGAATAAATACATTATCACAGCATGGTATGGCAGCCTATACTCCTATCTCAGTCACTTCATTACCCCTGATGTCGATTCCTCATATTTGCTGAGACATGCGCAATTCTCCGGGGCTTGTTGTCTCAAGAAAAAGGCTGCATCAGCAGTAGGATCTTCTAAAAAAATATATATATTCAGTGGGGAATGAGAAAAGCCACCGCAAACACATCCAGTTTCTATTTTGATTTATTGCACTTTGTAATCATAGTAACCAAAGGGCTTTGCTCCAACATGCAGATATTCAGAAATGAGCTGATTTATTTTCTTGCCACAAGGTTGAGGTTTGCTGATCAGACTGTGTGCGCGCAGTATTTGTATGTGACTGCACGTACAAGTATTTCATTGTACAAAAATGAACATCTTTGGAAAAAAAATGAGTGCTGATGTCTGCAAGGTGGCATCGCTGCAGGAAGTGCATCGGAGCCAAAAATGTGTTTGTGAGTCACGTTCAGTGTGAAGAGAACTGACGGAGATCTAATCCCCGTCTGATGTAATTCAGAACACACAATTAAACAAACGGTATTAATGAGGCGACAGCGAGGCCAGATTCAGAGGTCCCCTCTGGGGCATAAAGCCAATGGTCCATGTAAACACGTTGCCTCTCCGTGCAGAAAGGTCACGGCAATGTGGACACTGGACAGTTCA
Source organism: Diplodus puntazzo (assembly GCA_963678695.2). Taxonomy (NCBI): domain Eukaryota; kingdom Metazoa; phylum Chordata; class Actinopteri; order Spariformes; family Sparidae; genus Diplodus; species Diplodus puntazzo. Next base: position 10,041,045 of record OZ023160.1, read on the forward strand.
GTGGTTCATCTCTGGGTATCTTCAAGAACACACCGATGTATGGACAGATTCATTAGCTGTAGCTGCACCTTTCTCCGCCTGGATGATTCAGCTCCTTCTCCACCCTTTTTCTCTCTGTATCACTCCCCTATCATCTTGTTGTTTTGTCAGAGGATTTATGCTCCTGAAATCAATATTATCTTCCTCTTTGTGCGTCCAAAACAGAGAGTGGTTTGTGATGTGTTACGCCCAGCTAAGTACAGTACAAAGCCTCTAAACAGACATGACCCTCCTGGCCTACAAACAGTCTCTTCTTACATGGGTCAGTTCACACAGATTACAAACATATAGATGCGTACTTTATTCATTTTATTACATTATTACACATTGAGGTCATTCTTGACTTTTCCAAGAAATATCTGTGATAAAATAAAAATAAAGGCTCACTAAGTCGCTTTTGCTTGAGATGCTGGCTGGATCTCACAGCCTCTTTTAGTGGATAGACCATGTCCGGGCCTCGCCACATGACCTATTCCCCAGATTCCACCGGGCCCGTCACCACTGCGTTACGGCCACGAAAGAGTCGCCGATCGCAGCTTAAAACACAAGTCAATTAGTCAGGTCAAGGAAAAATTAAGACAGCCATTATACTCCGCTTTCGAAACGCTTCCAGTGGGAGCAATAAAACAGTGCAGGTAACAGACAGGTACCCGTTTGAATCAAGGGTAAGGATGGTATTTATTTTTGGGCAGTGATGACAGGTGGTCGTGTATGGGTCATCTGTTCAGGGATGTTCTTTGGAGTCTAATGCAAATTAGCTTCTTGATCTTCCTCCAGATGTCCGCTGACCCCTGGTTATCTTTGACTTCTTTTTTTGGTTGATTTTAAGCTGATTGTAAGCCAACTTCCTTCCTTGAGTGAAGCGTATTTTGTTAGATGAGCCATCAGTGGTATTGTCGACAGTTTCTTTGAGGTAAACAGTCACCGCACCTCTTCTATACTTTTCAATAGCCGCAATTATGCTGATTATAATTGAGCAATTATTATGACGTAAGAAATTATTTAATGATTTATCCACTGTGCCATGGAATTCAAAGCTTGACACAAATCCAAAAAGGAAACAGTGGATGTGTAAACAAACGCTTTCTGTGGAAAATATGTGTTGGCTGAATGACCAGGTATTTAAAATCCTGCTGCTACAGTTTGCAGAGGAAATTGGTGGGAGAATTGGTCCCTGTACTTCTATTTGATGTCTCAATCACAAAGTCCCGCCGCCGGTCTCTGAAGCACAACAAGCTTTATTCAAGCAATTTTGAATAGTCACCACTGCCGGTCAAACCATTTAAGTCCTCTCGAAGCGCGGCATCAGTGCTGATGAATGCGAGGAGTGGTTTTACCAAATTTGTCACAATGCATAGTGAGGAGATGATTTCAAGCCTCAGGTGTTTCAACGGCGCTCATCAACAATTATCTTCTTCTGCCATGAAACAAATGGTCCGACAATTTTTACAATATATTTGGTTCCTTTCGATAACATGACCAACTGGTTATCATCCTATACTGAGAGCTCTGTAAATGTCTCTGTCATTATGCCATATGGACACAAAATATGCACAACCAAAAGTATCATCATTGCATGGCAGCTGTTTATAATCTAACAGTGAAAAAACAAACAAACAACTTCATTCATATATTTGCCCATATGTGACACAAAAATCGTGAATAAATGCTAATTTTATTCCTGGCATTAGTCATGAGCAACGCAAATAAAGGAAGCTGCGACTTTTGTTTCGAGGTGGCACAATAATTTATTGAGTGATGCATATATAACTGATATTTACATTTATTGGCAGCGTTCCCCGGATACATTATTCTACTCCCTTGAAAATGCAGCAGAATTATGGTTTCAGTGTCAATGATGCTGTAAACGGAGCAGAACCCCCCCAAAAATGTCGTATTTTGGAAGAAATATGTGTGAATATTGCGTAATTTAAAATTGAGGGCCCACGTTGAGTGCCTGTGTGCTATGCTGGCTCAGCAGAGACTGTATTTTCCCTCGCACACTCAGGCTGGTGCACAAAATAACATCAAGTTAACGTTCCTCAGTGCTTTACTGGAGGCGTCAATACTGTAGATGTGGTGTGGCTTCATGGGGAAACGTGCCTATGTTCCCACAGTCCTATGTTTCCACATTTCTAAGATCTTTTTCAAAATTAGGCCCTATGTTCCCACATTTACTTTTTTTATAAATTTGTATCAGATTCTCCCAATTTGGTAGCCAATTACACATAACCTATTATCCAGTAGAAATGGACTACAAATTCAATGTAGGATTTAGCTAAATCTGGTGCGCCCATCTTTTTGTTTATTGCAAACATTTAATGTAAGTGCAAATTGTCCTTTTAAATAAACAAACTAAACTAAGTAGCAAAGAGGCCTCGCACTGACTAGCTTCCGGTAAGATCAGTCGAATGAAGTGCAGCAATCCCTAACCCTAAGGGAAATGTAGGAACACAAGACCTAATTTTGAAAATGTCCTAGAAATGTGGGACCATTGGGTTATGGGAACATAGGGATGAGAAAGAACTGCAGTGAAAGTGATGAGAATAAAAGAAAAACCCATCCCTTGACACTATCTATGAGGAAGATGTTGTCAGACAATCCTACATGCTGAATACAAACTCTTACCTTCATGCAGCCGCTTCAGAGCGAGCAGACTTCAGTCTTCAGTCTTTTTTATTTGAACATTCATAACACTAATGAACAAACTATGTTAACTTCAACATACTTTACAGACACTGTTGCACTTGCTTCTGTATTATTCATGACGATTTTTCCGTTTATTGTTTTTATGATTTCAACCTCATTTTTTCCAACTGGGGAGGGGTGAGTTTCTGCCCCAAGCAAAAAGAGTTAAGCATCTCCGAGTGTGATTCAGGAGTGACGGGAAAATGAAGCGTGAAATGGATTGGCAGTTTGGTGTGCCATCAGTATTGCGGCCGTGGCTGACTGTGAAGCTTTTAGGTTTTCCATTCGATCCGCGTTCCAACCCTCACCTATAGTCCCGGGCATCGATAGGAGCCGGTTAAGGTTGGCTCGATCTGATTAGGATGCCTCCCGGGCACCTCCCTTTGGCTGTTTTCCAGGCACGACCGACTGGGAGAAGACCCCCAGGTAGACCCAGAACGCACCTGTGGGATTACATACAAGAAGTTCATCTGGCCAGGAAATGCCTCAGGATTCCCATAGGATGAGCTGGAAAGCGTTGGCGGGGAGAGGACGTCTGGACTACCATGCTTACCCTGCTGCCACCACGACCTGACCCCAGATAAACGCAAGATAATGGATGGGGGGATAGATCATTTTATTGAAAATATTATAAAACCTCTCAGGGCCTGTGCAATATTGTGCCTTTCTTACCTTATATTTTGTCCATCCTATGTATTTGAAAAATAAAAGCATAATACAACAAAACCTCTGCCTAAGATTATAGCCCCCAAAATTACCATAAAAGTTGAATCCGCATTTTGTAAAACAGTTTAAACAGCTGTACATTAGCTGTACATTATTTCAAGCTACGTGTAATAACCTGGTAGCTGAGTTTATCTCCAATGTCGACATGTAATTTGGAGAAGTGATGCTTCTCTAACCCACCTGTCCTTGTTTCCAGTAGCCAGGTGTGAAAGTCACTTATTGCGTGATACAGCAGACTCAGCAGATCCGAAATGGATTATAATTTCCTCTAAATCACTATTGAACCAGGTGTCACAGCCATGTTTAAAATATGCAGAGTTGTTCAACACTGTACCATAAGGACGTGCTGCTCTCGTGTAGATTAGTCTGATGTTCCTGCAGATTTATGATGTTCTACCCCAATTCACATTTTCTCCACCATCAGCCACCACCAACGTCTTTAAGCTATTCTAACTTTTAAACGAAATGATATGTGTGTGTTTTTTTTAAAACAAAAGTTTTAAAACCCACCCTGGCAATGCTAAAAGTTTCAGCACGCATAGATTTCACGTTAAAGTCATCTGAAATTTAAAGCCCTTTGATTGATTTTTTTTTTTTAATCTAATACAGACATCTGTGTCGGGGAAAAAGCTGGAATCAAAGTTTATCATCCAGCATCCAGTTAACTTTAAATCCATCATCTTTTTTTCTCCTCAGTAATCCTCAAAACTGGCTCGCGAGGCTGCTGTGTGTCTCCGCCAGCAGCAGGTACGCGGCGGCTTCCAACCACTTGGCATCTCTCACGTGCCTCATTACAGGTTTCCTCCCAGCGTTCCAGCAGCGTTCTGACAGGCTGCACTTTGCAGACCTTCAAATCAACAGGTCAGTAATGTTCGACCTAAATCCCACTTTAGCATTAATCACAGTGCATAGACTAACGTGTGGGAAGGTATGTCAATGTCCTTTTTCTATTCCCGATTTCGCTTATGCGATCCTTTGACCAAGATCAGTGGCAGAAAATAATTGGAGGGATGGGATGTGCAAAGTCGATGTGAGACAAATTGCTCATCTGCTGACAACTCTGACCATTAGGCAAGAAACTAAAAGAAAAAATCACACGCCTCTCTTACATGGGAGGCTTTATAGTAATACTGAAAGGTGCAATTTGTATAATTTTAGTTTAGAAATATTTTAAAATGGTCAACAGAATGTGAATGAATAAGTTTTGACATATTGTGTGTAATGTTTTGCAGATATATCATCTGAAGTTAGCATGCTAACTTGCTAGCCCTGGCCCATTCTTTCTTGTAATACCATTTTGTACCTAAAGAGGTGACTGTCTGATATCGTAGCTCAGGTCTCCAGGAGGGATCTCTAGAGAGGCCTGAACACCTCCTCCATTCAGCAGTCCAAAGCTCCTGTTCTACTAAAAAAGCAGCAAGCTCTCACTCCATGCAGAGTAAGCTGATGGTCCTGCTAGCTGCACAGCTAACTAGTTAACCTAGTGAACTAGATAACATCAGCTACAGTTAGCAGCAGTTAGCAGTGACCCTGGTGAAATGCAGCCCACTATTTAGTTTCTAGCATGAATTCCACAGGGAACAAAATCTTACATATTGCACCTTATTTTTTACCAGGGGCACCATAACCACCATTGTTGAGACTGCGAAGTATGTTGTGGTGATATTTAAGATTTTCTATTGTTTGTTTCATCCACTGTGAAAAAATGTTACTCTCATCTTCAAAGTGTAATGTTTTTTCCACCAGAAGCATTGCTGCCCATGGAGTCTCAAAACCAGGTAATGTATTTATAATAGTCAGAAGCTGTTGGATTTTTTTAAAACAGTGGGTGTATTTGACTTCCAAGAGGCAAACCTGCAGTTAAAACTTATTACCAACAGACTGTAGGATTCAAACTGTGAAAAATCCATTAGTGGGTTTACTCTATGTGATTATAATGATTATTGAACACAAGTACATGGTTGGTTACAAACATGGTTGCACAATTGTGGATTTTTAATCGGGTTTTATCTACAGGGTCTGATTTTTAATCGCTAATTAACTATTTAACTTCATATATTAGAAAAATGGGTCATCACCAAAAGCTGCAGCTCCTGTTTGCTTTTTTTGAGGCCTGCAACTGGTAGACTTCACTCTCTTCACTGCTCTTATAAACCTCTTTGTCAGACACAGCTGACAGATGCTTTCAGCCAAAACCTCTGATAAATCCGCTGCCTAGCACCAAACAGCAGGCAGACAAACGTTGGCGGCAGAGTGGACAGACATTTCCCTTAGGAGTTGGTGGAGACCAAAACAAAGGTAAAAGGAGACAAAGGACTAGATGGCCAGAAACAAACAAATGCTTCATGTCTGGATGCAACTGTCTACTAGCATTTTTTTTTAAATAATAATAAAATAAAATATATTTTATAAAAATAAAATGTCAATGCTCTGTATATAGAGCATTAAACTGACAAATTGCAAATAAATAAATAAATATAAATATAAATATAAATATAAATATAAACATATATATATAAACAGAACAGTTCAAACTGAACAGTTTCAAATAAACCAATGGCTTTCTTTTTATCAAATGCTGCACACTTCCATTTAAAATGTCCCTCATCATTTCCTAAATTCACACAATTGTTTCTCTGGCTTCTCCGGTCTCTTTATCCCCCCCGCTGAGTGCCTCACTCTGCCAGTCGGTCAATAAGACATCTCCAGAGTTATGCTCCTGCAGAAGAATCCGGATAAAGCCGAGCTTGTTTTAGGCATTAGCTTGGCGCTTGACGAATAAAGCACTAACGAGATAGTGATCAGAGAGGGCCCAACTCCAAAGGCAGCCTGCTTGCCTGGCAGCGATTGATAATCTCTTCGTTGGTTTCACTCAGCTCCCTTTAATCTGACTTCACATAATCCTTTTTTTTACCCTCCTGATCAAGTAAACGCTTAATTATGGCTAATGAATTCCATCCAGAGCTCGGGTAAACACGTCTATCAAATAAGATCACGCTGATTTTTAACTAAAGAGAGAAGAGAAGGGGGGAGAAGGGGGAAAAAAAAAACAAATATGGGAGAGCAATCACTAACCGTGAACATTTTCCGTGCCAAAACGACTGCGGTCCCACTCAGGAGTTGGAAGAGAGACGGTTTTATAATGGCAGCAATTTACTGCTAAAAGGAAGGAAAATCTGTGTTGTAGCGCTACTACTTTTTTTTACACTAAACACCCCTATGACTTAATTTATGTTAGCACATTATCTTTTTCCAGGATAGAAAAATGATCAGTGCCGTTACGTTATACACCGGTTACTGCTTTGATTTATTAGTTGTAATCATAGTTTCAGCAAACAGCAGCTCGTGGATGCAGGGAGAGTAACACTAGCTGCATGCTCGCATACCCATTAAGCAGTATATCTTTAATGTGTGTGTGTTTAATGCCTACCCAAAGGTTTACATACGTGTTCCATGATAAAATGTTAGGGCCATGTGGACAATATTTATTTAACAGCAGTACAACTCTGCTTTCTGGTGCATTGCAGTGATGAATGTGAAGGGAGAGAATACGTCCTCGGAAAATGACAACATCACCGAGCCAGTTTGCACGTGCGGCCTTCGTGAGAATCTAATTAATTGTGTTTTCGTTTCCTTGACTTGTTTGTCTCTCTTAATTCCAATGTTTTTGGGAGATTTGTAGCTTCCGTGAAGCTGGAGTGATGTTTGTGTTTCTTGGCCTCTGTTTGTTTTGTGTGTGTGAATAAAAGTCCATAAATTGTTGATGAGGGGTCTGCAGATGGCAGGAAAAGCCTAAGAAGAAGAAGGGGGTGGCGATGCAGTCTCGGCACATTTGGAGGACGTGTTGTTGGTTGGTCGTTGAAACACTGTTATTCCATTGAGTTTTATACAACTATTTATTTATATAAAACCTTATACCTGAGTATAAATGAAAGCAGTACAATGTATGTCAGTGTGTTTGAATTAGAGAGTAGTTGATTATATGAGAATGGAAATCACAAAATAAAGGGGTCTGTGTTCATGTCTCGCTTGCCGGATGATTGGCCACCAAGCTGCCTGTCCCGCGACGCTATTTACTCCAAGGAGGCAACCACATTGAAACGATTTACCATGGTGCTACACAGGTTATTATTATGACACACTCCATCAGTTTAAGAAGCTCATTGCTTATCTTGGCCCTGAATGTTGTTTACTGGAGGATTTGAGCGATCTACGAGACGCGACTGTTTACTTTGGGGTTGCCATTGTCATTCTCTACCCATGCTTGACAGTTGGGCCTGGGCAATTTGTGCTTGGCATCCTTGAATAGGTTTCCCCTAATGAGGCTGATAGAATGACCATTCATCCACAGGGGGCTCTTGATGTGCCACAGTTCAAATGTTAATCACCCGAGCTACTTTGGCAAATTGACAGAGCTCCATTCACTGCTCGCTCTGTGAATGTGTTCTCTCTAAAAGCCAGGCTTGTGTGTCCTCTCCCGTCTCTTGATGTGGGACTAGACACAGGGAGTCCCCACTGACCCTGTTTTACAGTCCTCGGCTCACCTCCCTCTCATTTTTTTCTACGTTAACGGACGGGGCGGTGGCACCCTCATCCGCCGTGGCGCTGCTCAGGGGGATGGCGCTGTGGCCCACTGACAAGGTCCCATCCGGACTCCCTCCATCATCATGTCAGCGTTCGCTGCGAGTCCGGTCTCCTGAACAAAAAGGCCGTTGTTTACACTTACAACTCGGCTAAACCTCCCTGGCTCGGCTTCAGTTGGTTTGGACAACCAAACATGTCTCGTTCAAGCTGCATTGAAAGCAAAGCATTGAAAGTGCTACAATATGACACTATCATAACAGTTGTAACTGAACTTAGAAGTTATAAACATATTTCTATCAGGAGTACTTCTGTCATGATATCAGGATATGATTACTTTATCAACAAACGCTATGTTGCACTGCAGAGAATGTATACAAAAATAGGAAATCAGATTAAAACGATTAATATTGAACAAGCAAACAAAGAAAAAACCATTAGCTGCGTTTACACGGACACTAATATTCCATCAGAATAAAAATGCCTCAAGCAAACACCTCAATCAAAGGAGACTGATCCGATCTGGCATGATCGTATTCCAATATTTTCTCTCTGGTTACAACAAATATATTTACTTTCTGTGCATGCTGGCCACACTTGGGGGTAGCATTAAAGGTGGCATTGCTTCCAGCAGGCACAAAAACATGACAAGCAAAACAAAATGGGTCCGTGAAAGGTACAATTTATTCGTTGGAGATTTCAAAAGAGTTAGAGATTATTTAATGCCTCATCGGTTGTGAGGAAACAAGAAGTTGCTCAAACAAGTATTAACGAAGTTGGAATCCATTGAACCACTGACCAAACCAAGAACAGCTGGAGAAGACTGAAGGCAGCCCACTAATGTTGCAGGACTCCAAGGCTCCGACCCTGACGGACTTATGAATGATCTAATGGGAGAGTGATTTGTGAACATGACTTGCTACGGGTGCATCCTCAAGACACCAGCAAAACTGGTTAGTTGAATCTTGACAGCTGTCATTAATGTCAGAACACCAGCTAACATTAGCCCAATAAACATGAACATGAGAAGTGTACTGACAGATGGCACAAATGAATGAAAAAATGGAATATTCTCAAAACAGTTTGAAAAAAAACATCTTGTATTATATTTCCAGCAAATTTAAATGCTTCACAGCAGGTGGAACCACTTTGCCCCAAGCATTTAATCAGAATATATCTTCTGTGACATGTGCAGAGTATTTTTTTTCATATCTATGTAAAGAGTTAAGTTGGAATCTCCAATCAGAATGATTTGAATCAGATTGAAGAAATATCGTCCATGTAAACACAGTTATTGACTCATTTTATTTTTTTTTTTACACTTTTTGATTAGAAGCTTGGAGGAATCATTGATTTCCACAACTGAATTTTGAAAAAATTATAAAATTGATTCAATTAAGAATTAAGTCAATACATGATGATATCAGAATTTGGTCAGCAGTAGTATTAGTTGGATTACAAACACAAGTTCTTCATATTTTGTTGGGATTTTTAAGTCTATTGTTGCCTCCCCAAAAGAACCCCACTGCTCAGCGAAATGACTGTATCCATATACAGGCCTTAGATCTCCTCAATCACAAACCCCATACAGCGTTCACTCATCACACCACATACCAGGACAGAAGTCGATCAAGTATCTACCGGCTTCATTCCACTGCGGTTTACATCCTCAAAATCTCCACTGAACCTTCCCAAAAGCACACATGTACTTGTCTAATCCAAAGAGGTTACGCTTCTTTATAGATTGTCCTGTTTGCCTTCAGCAAACATGACTGGCCTTGGTCATATGTTAGCCTGAGATCAAAGTACTCCCAGGTCATGGTTATGGATTTTGCCCCAGTGAGAGCAGAACAATCTATATTTATATTGGACTTGAACAGCATGGCGTCCAAATGATCCAACACCGGCCAGCTCAGAGGTTCACTGAAGTCCGGGTACTCCATCACCGAGTGCACAACCCGCTCATTCAGATCCACACGATTACACTCTAGTAGTTTATGACTACAACTCATTGCTGGGCTGTGGTTAAACCCTCTGTGGTCCTAATGGCCGGCAGCAGTGCACCTCCCTTGAAACAGGTGATAAATTACAGCAAGTGTTACATTTTCAGCTGGGGATCTGGTTGTAAATGGCTTCCTTTCTTGTCTGAGGCGTTTTTTGTGACACCGAATTGAGGCACATATCAGGGGGACACTTATTGTTGAGGGGTGATGCAGTATCTCCTGTATAAACACACATCCCTGGATTGATATTCTTCACACAATATTGCACACCAGCGAACGCCTTCTCCCCTCGTCATGTAAGTCTGTTGTGACGAGGCTCCGCGGCAGCAGCTCGGTTATGGCAGGACTTGGGGGGGGGTGGGGTGGGGGGGGTCGCAGCATCTGTCGCTGACAGTGATGAAACAACCGTTTAACGCAAGGCGACAACCAACACGTGTAAAATCATCACTTTCTCAAGGTGTGGAAGTGGCACTGTCATATTCTTAATCATAATATTCATCCCGGCTCTGAGGCCAGATTAAACAGCCCATTACCCCGACTCTCATTAAAGTGCAGGCAGGCACCTTCACAGGTAGAACCGGTTGTGTGGTGCTGGTAGAATTCTCAGTAGTATGGCTCTAAATGTGTAATGACAACCTTCAGGGTTGAATCTTCAAATATATTTGTAAAGGACAGCAGCATCTATGTTAATATAAACAGCAATAGATGCATTCTATGATGTAGTTTTGGTTTCAACTTGTTGGAATGTAACTTTACTTTTATGCACATGTACATTTCTGCAAATCACCGCAGATAAGCTGACAGGTATAAGATCTTCACAATATGTTTATTGGGGTCAAAGAATTCACAATAACGATATTGTCACAATATTAACAGAAAATGTAATGCTCAGTCAAATTTATCTCCAACTTTGTGTATTGTGTGTTTCCTCTTATTTAGGCAAGGAAGCAAAGAGAGTCTCTAATTATAACTGTACAAAACTGTAAAAAAAGAACAATTACACTTAATGAATCTTCCTGGTGTCTCCTTCAAAATATCCAGTGGTTTCAGGCTTACAAATGTTGAAGAAATGAAAAGCTGCCGTCGAACAGTGGCCTCTTGCCACCATCTGCTCCACATCAGAGGTGGATTTCATCATTCGATGCCGAGATTCAGTTCGGCAGGAAGAATTGTTCACATCGTTCGTTCGTTCGTTCAGTCGCATTTCCAGTACGTCGTTTAGCGGTGAATCATGTAATGCACAGTTCTCAGCTCCTCGTTCTCAAACGATCGTGCTAATGGTCAACATAACACTGTATTTTAAGGCAAATACATAGCTGCAACTTCATGATTATGTGTACTTTTAAGCAACACAACAGTCGACAATGTGTACTGACTGAACAAGAACAATAAGCTACGAACGAAATGAAATGTTTTTTTTTTGTTTTTTTTTCATGGAAACGATTGCTATGCTTTCCCGTTTTCTCATTGGCTAAAATTTGACGACAGTGTCCTAGACTCAGCATACGATTGGCTGGCTCTCAGTCCTCTTCAACACTCTGATAACTAAACCGTGAACATCACAGCGACTAGTCTGTGAGAACGAAAGAACGAACGCGAGAGAAGTGAAACGTGGAATCAGGTCAGGCGTTAAAGAGTCGTTCCTTAGAACTGATTCGTTCACAAACGAGCCATCTTTACTCCACATCCAGAGATGAAAGTTGGCCCATACTCATGTAATGTGATAGGACATGTATTGTTGAAATGTTGATATGATGCAAATGATACGTGCACAATTGAACATATCCATGATCTATAAAAGCGTACATCACTTTTCTATTAACCATATGTGAGCAGATTGTAATGTGACGTGACAAAATGTGACCATCCCTGTCTGTCAGTTTCCCATATAAGACAATTTTCCATCCTCATATGAGATTCTGTAATACTTCCAGTCTGTTGATTTTGGTAACAGATAACGGAATAGTGCTTCATGAGAATGCTCCGACATTACATAACCATCTCATAAACTAATGCTTGTATTTTTTTTCAGTTTTTTTCAGTCTTCATACACCTGAAATTTAAGCAACAGATGGATGTTTTTTTTTATATCCAGCAATTAAAACTATTCTTATTTCGTTGTACGTTCATCTGACATCAGAGATGTGACTGACGGTAATGTTGTGTCGACTTAACCTACAGGCAGGCACTGAATCACTTTACTTCACCACATGTGTTTTTCTCACAATTTAATCTTCTTTCGTGCGTGGCAAAAATATAGCACTTCACTTCGCTCATTGACCGTTTAGAAGGTGGGTGCTCACAATGGATGTAGACACTTAAACCGTGATTTCGAAAAGTAGCTTGTAGCAAGCACTTCAATTTAAAATTGGGTGTAATCCAAACAATGTCTGCTTAGCTTTAGAGTCCTTATGAAATGGTACTCATTTCCACACATGTAAGATGTACACTGTTTAACATTTATTATGTATGTTAAGCCTTATAATCTTTATGAGTCAATGATGACTGACTTTCTTTCCAGCAGTAGCTGAGAGATGAGAGGTTTCTTTTGAATATCTGGATTTAATAGCACCTGTTCTGATGGAAAGGTTACTGACAGACACCCCGGTGCTGATGTGGCCAGCAGAGATATTGCTCTCCACACAACTGAAGGCAGCGCTTGGAGTGTAAACATGGTTAGACCTTGGGAAATAACCAAGATTTATTGCCTAGACAGCATGTGTCTTCTTAACCCAGCCTCAGATATACAAGTGTCAAAAGGCAGGGGTAGATAACGCGCTTTAATCACTGTTGTTTACACTGCATCCCACCTCACTGGGAATGTTATACTGCTGACATAACAGAGGAGGTTATCAACCAAATTATAAGAGTTCATTCAGTGCCATACGTGGGCGGAATGTACATGGATATCCAGAGCTGCGTATGTTTCGAGTTGAGTTGAGCTGGAAGCAGCGATGATGCTGAGGGAAGATTCAAGAAAGAACTTTCGAGTATAACAAAATGCACATTTCCCCAAGAGTGGTGAATGGAAAAATCAATTTCATAGCATGATATAGTAAATACTCCCCCACACAATTATGACATCTTGACCCCAAATATAAAAAAGTAAAATGTTGTAATACAAACAAATTTTGATTATAAGAATTGTTGACTATTAGTAAGACAAGTATTCAGAAAGGTCAAAATAGTGTGATATTATAGCTATAGCAGTGAAATATGTGTGTTAGTCTTTTTTTCTTACCTCGCAGGTATGAAGAGAAGGATTTTAATCCCAAACCAACCCTTCAGGCAGTAACGATTCCTCGTCAGTGTATTGCATCATATTTTTATAAGCTCACAGTACACTAATCTGCATGAAGTGCCTGGCAAGAAAAAATAAAAAAAAAAACAGCCTCTCTGATTTCAGCTATACGGAGATAATTTTTTGCTACTGCAAGTATGTGCTTTTATGTGTCCATCAGCGACACTGTTTCCGCTGTCTACAGTCTGCATATAACACATCTTACCGGGATAATATATGGAATATTTTACTGCATCTAAATCCTCTGCAGCTGCCAACATGATTTTGGTGTCTTCTGAAAAAGATCCGTCCAACAGTCGGAGGGGGGGACAAGCCATATAATAAAAGCTGTAGCAAGATTGAAAAATGAGGCACCAAACTGTGCAGTATGGAAACATGAACGTGTACAGAAAAGCTCAACAGTCACAATGTGTTTTCAGTTGTATGATTTGATTATATCTGCAACTTTGTTCAATTGTCGATCTGAGATATAACAGCAATTAATCGCTTTTACACTTTCCTCTAATTGACCTGACCTGATCGTATGACTTTAAGTTAAAGTAGAAAAAAATCAAAAATCACCCAAAACTGTGTTTAATAGCAGAGAAAACGCCCTAAATTTTGTTTTTTCAATTTGAAATTGTATGATCTTTCCTAAAGTGACCCCACATTTGGAAAAAGGGAAATATTGCCTTTATTCGTATGTCCATGGAAGCTGTACGCCACTTCGGTACAAAGATTACGGCAGTTAAAATCAGTCAGAGTCAGTTACAGACTGCAAAAAACACACACACACACAGTTACAGACTGCAACACACACACACACACACACACACACACACACACACACACACACACACACACACATACACATACATACATACATCAATCAGCACTGTGGCTGATTGATCTCGGACAGAACTAAAACTTTATCCTGCAGGTGTACCATCACCTTTCCCCGACCCTATACACAACTTTCAAAGTTCAAACAATTTCAGACACAACCATCAAGGCCCTGTTTACCAACACTTTTACATTCAGAGTCTAAATGTTGAACAAGTGGGTGAAGCAGCTGCTTGTTCTCCTGTAGTGGTCGTGGTCACCCTCTCAGATTGACTTGTTGGTTTATGTTGTTCCAAGCCTCAACCTACTCTCCATCTTAATGGAGTTGAGCAGATGTTGTCTGAATCTTTTTTTGGGAGTGAACTGTTTCTTTAAAACTTTAAATGCAGTCTGAAACATCACCCTGGCAATGAATCTTACATTTATAGATTTTGGCTTTAAAGTATGCAAATAACAGTCTTTTCAAATCAATTTGCCATCTTGGAACTTGGATTACTTATCCAAGATCTTTATCCTTTAATGCAGTTTGACGTTCTTTGCTGTTTTATGAGGGAAAATATGACCTTGTGGTTTGTAGTGCATCTTTTATATCTTGTACTTTAGTTTTTTGCTTTATCAGACACATCCAGAACCACGTTAATGGGCGCTATTTTGGCGCTTTTAAAGAATGTGTATTGCAGTTAATGTAAGAAACTAGAGGTGCTCTTTTTTTAATCAAATGTAACACAAATGGAATATTTGGTGGGGTATGGGACTGTACACAAGACTGTAGCAAGAACAGATAATGGTTAAAAAGAAAAGTTTTCTTAGCTGACATTTGGACTGACAAGTGTCAGTGGGATCTCTCCATGTCCCAGAACACTTCAGGAAATGAGAACACCAACGATAATAGGGCTAAATCCAGCAAGCACTCATCATTTTGCAGAGTTGAGAGGAGGATTGAGAGGTTTTTCACTTCATCAGAAAGTAACGACCGACTCAGTCAAACTGTTTTGGCTTTTTTGCCTCCTACAGGCTGCCAATGGTATGCTACTTTGTAAGGGTCCCCTCTTAACATGATTACAGCTTATAAACTTGGCTTTAAACTCATTTTTGGTGAAATATAATCAGACTTCTTGAAAAGGATAAACTGCAAAAATCCATCTGCCGCGAGAAAATGCTGTAAACATCTTAGAGAAAACAAGCCCTTCTTTTGACAAAAAAATAACATCAGAAAAATGCTTTCAGAAAGTCAAAAGTGCCCCATGGAGCGTTCTTCCACACAAACAAGTTGTTGTTTACATGCTGTAATACTCATGGATTTTTGAGGTCTAAAAAAAATGTGCCCAGTGTTCCCCCCCCCTACATAAAATATTTGCAAAGCTGATCATGAACAACTTTTAAAACCAACACTGTTTACAATCAATGTTCAGCCTGTGGTCTTTTTCCTCCCAATCTCCCAATACATTCCTGAATGCTCCATTCATTTTTCAAGCAGAAATGTCAAATATGACCTGGTTCCAATTTCTGCAATGTAAAGGATGTTCAGCTTTTCTCCTCCTAATTGGCCTTAAGCATCAAACTATGACCTTGTATACCTACCCCGCTCGAATCAGTTGTGCACGTCTGCAGTCAAGTTACGAATAATAGGCAATATGCTACAACTGGCTAGACTTTCAAAAGAAAGTTTAAATAAAAGCTGATATATTATGACTTGTGGAGTGTTTTTAAACTATGTCAAACAGGCACAATTTGGGCTGCACTTCGAGAAGTGATGCTAGCTTAGAAGCATAAAGGGCCATTGACCAGACTGCTGTTGATGAGTTGGGAGAGAGAGGTGGTTGGCTTTTCTTTGTCATTTTTAATAGTAGACGAAGAGTCTTTCGGTTTTTGACTGCTGGTGAACAAAAGAAGCAAACTGAAGACTTCACTCAGGGCTCTGGAAAATTGAAATGAACATTTTTCATAATTGTTTGTTATTTTATAGACAAAAATAATCGATCATTTGTGAAGAAGTGGCAGATTAATCAAAAATAAAGATAATGATTGATTGCAGCCCTATTGTGTTTGCTGAAGATAAACAAAACAGAGATCCACAGAGAAATCTTTGCTGAGCTACTAGAGGTCTAAAGCTCTACTGGGAGCCTTTAAGATCAAGTTATGCTACAATTAATTGTAGCTCCTAATGATAATTTGAAGCTTTCATGACAAAAAACATTTATATTTTAGGGCATTTTGCAGACATTTTTGTCTAAAGCGACTTTCAGTAATTCGTACATACATTCATACACTGATGGCGGTGGCAGCCATGCAAGGTGCCCAACCAGCACATCAGGAGCAGTTTTGGATTAAAAAATAATCATCAACTCCCCACTATGTCTTGATGTATTACCTCTATATTTTTTTAATGAAGAAACAAATGTAAATGCTCTTCAGCGTTGGATTACTTAGTGAAGGTTGTTATTTTAGAGAGAGTCTGTTTCACTAAACAGGAGATACGTGGTGAATGCTGAAGAAGTGAAGGGGAAAATCAAGCAGCTTTCCCCAAGTTTTTTCCTCCCCACCCCAGGCACTGAAACTTTTAAGGCAAATCTGCCAGTGGGAGGAGAAGGGAGGCTGTGCTCTTCATGCTAGAGCTCACCTGGGAGACTGACAAGACCTTGCTTTATGGGTCTGCAATTCCCTTCATGTACAACATTTGAGTTAATAGAAGTCTTCATCCCTGACCAACCTCATCAGGAGCTTACTGCCAAGGAAATTATGGGGCTAAAAATGGCCGTGCAGCGGCAGGGTAACTAGGGGGGAGGGGGGAGGGCTGCTGAGGCAAGGGGGAGGGAATATCACTACAAGGTTATATGAGATACGGATATCACAAAATCATAATCAGAGCTCGGTTCACTCACATAGAGCATGGCGTGGATGAGACCGCCTGTGTTGGCATATTGTATTAGGCAAAATTACCAACAAAGATGAGACTGTTTAGTGACATTTAAAAAAAAAAACATCTGAAGCCTCACCTCCAAGCACCAGTGGAGCTATGTCAACTGTACAACCTTGCCTGACGACCCACTGAACACACACAATGTTAGCACCACATTGGAAAATATACTATACTGAAGGGTAAGACACGCTCTCTGACAATGCACTTGATGTTGCTCCCATGACATTTTAATTAATGTTGATCCAGGACCTTCACTGTAACTGACCAAAGAGTGAAAAAGACAATAGGGCGTAGGTCAAGTTGAATGAATGGGTCAAGCCTTTCTCCCAAGTTACGTCTGGCCCCATTTGAGAACCAGCTAATTGGTAAGCTTTCCTAGCCCTAACTGATACTATAATTTGTATTTGTATTGAAAACCCAAAGAAACGTCAAATTTGCATCCTAAAGAAAAGTTTCAACATACCCATGGTTTATAGAAAAAGTATATTGCCAACATCAGTTCTGGTGATTGGCTTCTTGGTTAGGTATAGGGTCCAAATAAACCTGTAACAATGTTAGCATGTAAAATAGAATAGAATAGAATAGAATAGAATAGAATAGAATAGAATAGAATGCCTTTATTGTCACTGTACACATGTATGATGAGATTTAAAAAAAAGCCAACTCCAGTGGCAGTGCAAAAAAAACAGTGTAAAGAATAAACACCATATACAGTATATGTGTTAGAAAAGCTCAATTCTCCCATGTTTGTATTTTTCGGATATTTTTGCCAAGTCGCTAAGCTATGACATCACAATAAAAGTGATTAGTCGGTTACAATGATGATCCTGGAACAACAGTAATTATGGTGTTGTATAAAACAACACCAACATGGCGACATCAATATCAGATCTTCACGCGGTATGCCATCCAACAGGATCCTGAAACATTTGGCACACTAAATATAAACATGGATACATGATTTTTATTTAAAAAGATTTATTTTTAGCTTTCAAGGAGATAAGGTTGGCCGTACCTTCATACCTATAAATGATCACGCAACTGAAATGTCTGATTTTAGCTTTTGTGTGTGTGATTCTGTCCGGATGCAGCACAACAAAGTAAAACCCCCGAGCCGATAAATTATGTAAGATATACAAAGTGGCTGGATAACAGTGATTTAACACCCAAATAAAAGCCCCTGTCCCTTTTTTGTGTGTGGTGTCTGGGAATTGACTGCCTAAATGAGCTTTCGGATTGATGTATTATGGGAAGGGAAGGGGTAGTGCCAAAACCATGCCGTCAGTGCCACTTACAAGGGGAAAAGCTCCAGATAAACATATGGTGTATTCAATCTTGCTAAGCCTTGGGGGGCCACGGCAATGAGCGATACAGTGAGGAGTTCCATTAAGGACCGGCTGCTTGTATTTGCACTTTATTATTGCAAATAGATGCTCTCCCCGTCTTTATCCGATGCTTCGTGAGCGCTCGGTTCCTCGACTTTGACAAAGCGCTGGTTTGATTTTTGCTTAATTTGCTTCCCTTCTTTGTTGTGCGCACCAATTGATCAAGTCGTCTGTGCAGAGTGGTCAAGTAGAGCACACTTCTCTCCATTCAAGACAAATAGATATTTTTGTCTAATATATGGTAATGGTAAGCCCTGAAATCGATCATTCAGGATGTAGAGCACAAGTATAACTAAAAGCAAGCATCCCTCTGTGCGCCAGGGTCACATTTACTCTTCGTGTCAAGAGTGCTGTAAGCAGAAGGCATGCATCTTTCTCTCTGTCTGCCGGCTTTCTCAAACAGTTTTGAACCCAGGCCTCTTGCCAAGAGTTTTGATGTATGACACAGCCGTTCACCCAGATTACAGAGCACATGCTTTGCCAAGTTAATGTCCCAACCCCTCGCTAAAGATTGGTTAAAATAGAAAAGTAAACCTCCTCACAATTCACTCTGACCTGCAAGGAGAGACATCTGTCATAAGCGTCGGGAAAATTGGGGTCATACGTTACATTTTCTGGCAGTTTATTCACCCCCGGTAGGTGGCTGGAGAAAGCATTTAATTCTCCTCATGTTGAGGCGATTCCTCAATAGAGCCAGCTGCAATGTGTCAGCGGATTACAAATGACACCTGTCACGTTTGTTGTAGAAAGCAAAGAAGTGATAACCTTCAAGTAGTTCAACAGTGTTGTTGTTCTCCAGCAGACGTAGCATCAGTGTTAGGACACAGAGAAAAGGTGTTTTCTAGAAAACCTTGTCGAGTGATCTTTCTGACTGACAACCAAAACATGCTTTCTCGCAGCCTCTCCGCTGGAGGACGGGGGGATGAAAAAAAAAAATGGGTGAATATAATCAGACTGAGACAAAAACAAAACATCCCCTGCACCCGATGTGTACAATATTTGTAGTGACATCCAAAATACTTGGCACACACACGTACGCCAAAGACAGCGCTGGCTGTAAGCGGTGTCATTTTGAGCTACTTTGGGAATCAGCTTGGCAGGCCTGACATGTTGCCATTCCTCAATATGTATAACACGCTCTCCAGCCAAATGAAATGTTCCCTCGAAATTGAGGTCATTTCTATTCAAATATTTGTTGTCCTGACAATCCAACGGGAGGGAGAAGATATTACAGAATAACTGTGATGACAAAGGAGAGTCTCAGCCTAATGGCAACAATGTTAGAAGGCAACCAATGAAAATCAGTCTTTTTTGTGTGTGTCAAATTGTGTTAATAATTAGTCCGTACATGGCAGACTTTTTTTTCTTCTATTATGATGAGTTATTCATTTCCTTTATTTAAGGAAAAGCACCAATACCATACTGTGAGAATACTCCACTATATGTAACAGTACTGCATTTTAAACTTGATTTGATTAAAAGCAAATATTATAAGCAAAAATCCATTAAAGTATACGTAGTTATTCTGCAGTAAAATGGTCCCTGTCACTGTTTTACTTTAATATCTGATGTTTCGGCATTGAGTAAAATAAATGGAAACAGATAACACCACCAATTAATGGCATCTGTATTGAACTAGATATCTTTGGACAGGTCTGTCTCTACAGCACTGATCCAAAACTAGTGACAGATGAAGGCCTGCTTATTCTCAGCCTGCAGCTCAGAGAGTTCCCGTAGAATAATAATCTTCGCACATGAATGAGAAAGCCCTGCGATTTGGAGGATTTGTAATGCAACATAATTTGGCTGAGCATCAGCCTTAATATTTTACTTGCTTAATCAAACTGCGAGAAAGGGTAATGCACACTGCTAATTGGATTGTGTCGTTTAATTCAATAATGAACACAAGGGAGAAAAATAAACAAGTGAGCTATCCTGCTCATTTATGCAATTCATTCCGTATCATATTGTAAGTGTCAGTACATGCGAGTGTTAGTAATATTAAAAGCTCCCTCTTAAGATGCCTGTAATAGCGCAGTAGACAATGCAGTAAAGTAGCATTAAACCTCTAAATAACAATTTCAATCAACTGGAGGTTTTATATGATGTAAATTCTGGATAGCACCTTTATAGGACTGCAACTAAGTATTATTTTCACAATCAAATAATCTGACAGTTATTTTCACAAATACTTGATTCCATTTAGTCTATAAAATGTCAAAAGCTTGTGAAAAACGTTCATGCCAATTTCCCAGAGCCCAAGGCATCGTCTTCAAATCGCTTCTTTTGTCCAAACAACAGCATAAAATCCCACGACTCTTCATTTATTATCATAAACGACAAAGAAAGCAGCAAATCCTTCTGTTTACGTAGCTGGAATCAGCTAATTTTTGAAATCTTTGCTTGAAATATGACAATCGTTCGATTAGGCGATTATTGAAATGTAAGCGGTTAACTTCTCTGTAAACCACAGATACTTCCAAGGTTGGCGTTTGTAGCAAACAGATCACATTGATTAACCACCTTTCACATCAGGACAAGGGGTGGTGGTTGTGGTGATGGCTGACTGCAGTTCAAGTCACACCACTGGATATGTTTAAAGACACCTGGGGATTTGCAACATAAAGATACATTCAGTTTTTGCTTATCTCTGGTTTTTGCAGCAAAATAAGATAAAACATTTATCTTGCTGATTGTGTTGGCCTCACAGCTTAAGCACTGAAAATCAGTGAGGCAGTCCTCATATTTGTATGATGGTGAAACACAGCTGATAGTTGCATCGCTGAGTTGACTACGATCAAGAATGTGGCTTCAGTTGTCATGATAAATCTGATCCTTCAAGCACGGCAGCAAAGTCAAAGATACAGTTCAGACAGAAAGTTTTCACAAGATCACGCTTTGCAGGATTAATCCGCAGAGACTTTACACTGTAAATTGTGGATTTTTTTTATTCAGATTTGAAAACAAAGTACCTCATCCTGATCCATCTTGGTGGTACAACATATAGCTGTCAGGCTTCATCTGGCTGAAACTGACAGCAAGACAACAGGATCTGGGCAGCCGGAGGCGTCTTCCCTCGGGAAAACTCAGGACATATGGTTGTTGCGATGCAGGGACTTGTTATTTTGCAGTAAAAGAGTCCCACTGGACCAGTTAAGTAGTAATGACAGTATGGAATGAATTGATGAGAGTCATATTTCCACAGGTGCTGCACTGAAGTCCCACTAGTAGTTTTTGTGGCCATTTTTAAAATGATACCCCAACTCATCAGAGAGCCATTCCCTTAGAAAGTGAAATATTTTTTGGTTTGGTAGCTCTTTCGTGGTGAGGGCTCGTCGGGGTTGTTGTTTTGGTACTAGAGGCCAGTGCTTACCTTCCCAAGGCTAATAAGGCTCTGATCACATTTAGTACATCCTGATCTGGCAGGTCAACAAGCGTGTAAAAACCAGTGTTCTCATTAAAGCACGGAACATTGATTAAGATTAAATTAAAATGCGCAGCGACGCAGTGAAGCCCAAGGACCATGCCTAAGAACATCAGCAATAATTCATGCACCGCAGCTCGTGTTTGCTCCATGGAACTTGAAGTTTTGCCTTGCCGACTCACGAAGTGGTATTTTCTCGCTAATTAATGTTTAAATGGCATCGCAAACATAGAACGTTTCCCTTACTCCTGCATCACATCGCATGACATGTAATGGTGAACTAGAATCTTATGTTCCGCCATTACAAAACCTTTTAACTGATCCAATGCTGCATTATTGCAATAGTAGAAGAATGGTGTGTTTGCCTTGACATAACCAGGACATATGGGGTGAGCTGAGTGCTGCAGAGAGAGAGGTGAATGGCTTCTCGACTGTCTTGGGCTTGCTGATTATGATCAGCCGGCGTCAAGCAGCTCCCAGCAGATATCAGCACATAATCTCAGGTTTAGTACAGCCTCTTAATCACACCCGGCACAGAAATCCATTAGTCTCTGTCACTTTCTCCCCAACTCAGGAAACTAGATCCCAATCTGCCATTTGAATGTTATGGCCCTTTTCTTTCCAATCCCCCCTTCCACCAAGAATCGTCTTTTCTTCCATCCCACAAGACCTTTCCAAACACCGACTTACCATTACCTTTTCTGCATTTGTTGCATACTATGTATATCCATTTGTGTCCGGGGCACCAATCTCCCTGTAAATCATCTCACCGTTCTATCAGCCTCGTTACTCAGAAAAAAAACATATTTCCTCCTTGCGCCAGTAAGACGTGCAGCACACAAGGCAATCTTGCAGCGGGAGTAGTGACACTCTTTCCAGTGTCATGCCTTGAGCTAGCGAAGTTTTGATGCGACAACCAGACCGCATTCATTCACCTGGAAATTGATGGAACCTGACAGAAAAAAATTGCATTGATGGTGACTCACATTTAATTTTCCTTTTTCCTTTTGCTTGTTTTAGAAACAAAATATATAGTTCCTGTGAGTATATACATGTGTATAAAGTTGCGGCATCCCACACAAAGCAAACAAAAACATTTAAATATCGATCTTCACAAAGACATGTGGACACAACCAATACTTTTTGTTTATGCCTCTGTGCAGACTATTTTTGCTTATAGGAAAATCAATACAGCTTGAGTTATCAAATCCAACGTGTGTTGGAAGAGAGTGCCAAAGGCGAGAGCGAGCGGCAGCAAAATCGATCCTGAGATATTGCCTTATTTAACAGGTGCCATAAATAGCAGCATTATGATGTTAACTATTGCCGAAGTTACAGGGAGGACAAGGAGAGGTCAGACTACATGTTACACTCACTTTTTGCCGACTCAAATGCGTCCGTCGTCTGCGTCTAAATGCAGCATCCTTTTCTTTGCCTAACTTCTGTCCTACAGGCGGGATGCATTTGTTCCCTGCATCTAATGCCTTCATAATATATTACACATTATCCTCCTGCTAAAATGAACTCATCAGATTTTATCAGCGAACCACTCGCCACTTATGATAAGGTAATCTCCAGTAACCCGCACCTTGCAGAAAGAGGGCCTGTTGACAGTTAATTGAAAAGGTCTCATGCACGTGCGTGCGCACAAATGAATGCGTGGACTAAATAAAGGAGACGTTTGTGACAACACAAGTGAAAATTAATCAATGAGGACAATTAGAAGGGAACACAAGCAGTTTATAGAAATCAGTCCATCAATAAGAGCAATGCATCATTTTGAAGGGGACTGGCAGGGCTAAGTAGATTCCATTAGATACATAAATGTAGAATCAAGGTGATTAATTGATAGATGAAGTGCATTAATACAAAAAAAGCATTATAATAAAACTGGGTAGGAGAAATAAATAGATAGTATAAACCACACAGCAGCACCAGTAGCAGATTTATGTGTTGCATGAACGTACTTTAAGACAAGACCACATGCATTTATTTAAAAAAATCCTGTTTCCTTCATTACCACCACTTTGTATTTATATTAGCATTGTGGCACGGCCGCAGTCAGCCGCTACTTTTTGCTTATAATTAGCCTCCGTATCTAATCTGCGATTACGTGGCCGTGCTCCAGCTGCATTCGCCAAACGTGCGTTGCCACCCTTGGCGTGCCCCTTACTGCAAGTGAGCCTCTGATATAACCTCTCCCTAATCCCTCCACCACCTCCCTGCTCGCCTCTGCATGTGAGCCATCTTGGCAGAGCTACAGAAAGAAAAGGGGCTTATCGGAAATGTAATTCATGATGCCTGGACGTCACAGCGCGGCCTACTCGCCATTCAGGGATAAATCTTGCTCCTCGAGTCTGATCTTAAAAAAAGTAACAGGATTAGACTGGGCAGTGAAATGCATGTGTAGTAACATCAGATGTAGAGCATTTCAAACTTTACGCACACTAAAGTGGCTTTGCCTTAGCTGAATGGTAAATGGAAATAATAGCAACGGTGCTACACTTAAATCATTTCTACGACAGCAGCTGATCACTTCAACTGTCTCAGTTTTGTGACCCGAGCTCTACACTCCTACAAACCTATTTTTATCAATCAGTGAATCAGCCATTAGTCAAATATGAACAGGGATTTGTGTTTGGTGTTATTGTGGCCATAGGTGTGTGCGGACCACCTGTAGCACAGGATGCTGGTGGGAGTTATCAGTGGGTGTGATGGGAGCGAGCATTAGTCATGCCAAATCGAATCTCTCCTCTCTTTTTCCTTTTTGTTTAAAGGTTCTGCACTCCCCACCATGCTGCACTGACAGCTTCATAATGGATGGCAGATGAGAGTGGAGACCTCTTTCTGCACAGATGAAAACTTCTTATCCAAGGAGTTGCAGAGTTGCTCGGTACGAATATACAGTACCACAACATGAATCTAGGACACATAAAACACAATTCGTCGTCCATATTTGCCTGAAAAATTGCAACTCTCGAGCTTTTTTTTAGGAAACAAGATCGCTATCAGGTCACTATCAGGTTTACACGGGTGAGTCCACCTGGCACTGTTTATTCATCACATTTACAGCCATTTGACCCAAAAAATTGGTTCTAATGACACCACACATCCCTGTATACATTAGCTGTTGCACAATTTCAACACAATATTTCACATACTGTTTGTTGCTTTGGGTCAGCACTTCATTACCCGTATCGTGACGTACTCATGTGCCAAGCAATGCGACGGACTGCAGGCAAAAGTGGCTTGAATCTATTTTTTTTTCTGCTCATATAATTGTTAGGACACTCTAACCAGCACACATGAAACTGAAAACTTTAATATGGGTTCCTAAATGAGACACATGTCTGATTTTAATTTATATATTTTTTTGCAACGGGAGATCAAACTGAGCAGTCGGCTTCACAAGAAGAGGGGTCGTCTGGACGGAGTGTTCTGCTGCGAGAGTCCTGTGGAGGGGTGCTGGCAGATGCAGTTAAAAGTAGCCCTTGACATTCTGAACATTTTTGGTGACACACAACATTGCGATCCCAAGACCCCATCCACACACACACACACACACTCACACACACACACACCCACTCACTCACCTTGTCACAGAAGTAGCACCTAATGCTTCAGAGACAGTAATAATTAAACATCTTGCTGGCTGCCACTGCACATCAACCCATGAATGAAACTGTGAAAGCTGACTTCAGTGGTCTCCATGTGTACACCTGCACAACAGCATGCTGCATCGTGGTTATCGTCACAGAGTGTAACACCGATTAGGCTACATATCTATTTCTAACTAGACAAAATTACAAATGAAGTAGTCACTAATCAAAGAAAATCCATCTCATTTGGATGTTGAGATTGATTATATGAACACTCAAATGCTTTTTATTTACAGTTTACCTATTCTGCCACTGGATGCCATAAGCACGGACAGAGTTGTGCTTCTTTACACTCATTCCCAAGTACAAGTAAAAAGTCGTGAAATCCAAACAATAATCCCATCTGTGCGTAAACACTGTGGATGAATGAGGGCCAAACAGAAAAATCAGATCCGAGCAATACATCTGATTTGAGCACTAAGCCTTGCAGTGTGAGTAGAACCGATGCTAGGCTTAGTGGCAGTAAGTTGAACCAAGTGAAGTAGATGATCAATAATGTATTTGTGAGGATAATGTACATCTCCTAATAATTACTTTCAGTGTACGCATCATGTCTCTCAGGCATTTTTCCTGTCTCTCACAAATAAATATGTGCATATTAATACACACATAAAAGTCCTACAGCGTACGAGTTTGCTGTAAGTTCAACCTCGGCATTCCTAAGACAGACTTTTCTAGTTGACTGGTATGCTTACTGTAACCGGCAAGCAGAGCCGCATCTGTTTTCTGTCTTGATTTAGTTTCATCCAGTCGAGAACAAACTGTGGGCTAAATCCATAACATAGCGAGAGAGAAAGAGGGAGAGGGAGGAAGAGATCTTGCTGTCTTTGCTCATGGTCCTCTGGCAGCTACAGAGGCATGAGAGGACTCCTCTAGGTTACAGGTGCCATGCCCGCAAATGTCACACAAATAGATGAGCTGGTGTTGTCTCCAGCAGTGAGACAGAGAAAAAGGGGTCAACCATGCAATGATGATGAAAACCAATATCATCCAACATGGTGCGACCGGCGAGAGTTTGACACTGCTGTGTCTCAAGGGGAGGAAATTGAGGATCAGAAGTCATTCATCCAAATTTTTGCCTCCGACATCAAAACCAGAAGGTCACTTTGACCTTTTCATGTAGCTAGCAACAAAACACCAAACACCAACCAGCTCTTCTAGTCTGGTGGGCTTATTGCTCTTCCCTATGATGAATTATGGCAAATGTTGTGGACCGGTCCTCGTTTTATCCTTCTTCTGGTCTCTCAGTGTCCATCCATCACTGAAATACATGTGTGAAATTGCTGAATCACTGTAAAATCATCTGTTGAATAACTCAAAAGTGAAATGAAACCTTCTAAGTTCTTCAGCATGAGAGCGAGAACAGACTGTTCAGTCGTCTAGATTAGAAACACGTTGGGGTGTCGAAGTATCTGGGGATGCTTGTTCGACTTTTGATGTTCTGAAGAAAAAGACACGATGGCTGAGAAGTCCCATTCATGCCACTCATTCTCTTGTTCTCATGAATATAATATCTAGGCTCGCGAAAGAGGGGAGGAGGCCGAGCTGTGTGGTGCTGGTTATAAAATTCATTTTATTTTAAGACAACAGAGACTGACCAGACAGTTTTTTTAAATTTTTAATTAATCACGTAATGAAAGATGACTCTGATGCTGCTAATCAGCCTTCGGGAGTGATGAAAGTTACCGCTTTAGGATCACATTTTTAAAACTTTACAAGTGAAGGCAGTGGGACATTTATTCATTATACATAATGCAAAATATTTTAGATGCTGCTAATTGCTTTTTTTTCTTCAAATGTAACAGAATGGTGCCTCTCACGGGGCGAGTTTGTGAGTATTTGTATGGATCTGTGGCTGAAAACAATACAAAAAGAATTAATCACTAAAAAAAAGAGGCTGTTTTGTTATTTTTAAAAACCCACCTGGGGCACTACAAAGTTTGTTTACTCGTCTCTGATTGGCCCAAAGTGGGACTCCATCCTTTGTAGAGGGTGACATGATTTTGAGAGGCTCGTTCCACCGAAGCATCTCGGCGGACTAAGTGACTGAGGATTTACTCGCAACCTTCTCATTCACTGTCGCCGCTGTCACTTTGCAAATCTAGTGCAAGTTCCACCAATTAATGGCTCATAGTGAAGTAATGCCGCATGTTTCCGTAGACCACCTCTCATTATTTTGGAGCTGTTTGTTCAGTTACAGCAGAGTCACTGGTGGCTAGAGCTTAACAGATGAGGTCTCTCTCTCTGAGCAGCTGTTGCAGGTTATTGATGACCTCATTAGAATGCTGCCTGCGGCACGACGGCTGACTTTGAAGGACTTCCCATATGCAGCGGCACAAACCGCCAGCAAAAAAAAAAAAAAAACACGCGCCACTCGCTTTCGTGCCAAACACCATTTCCTAACGGTCTTTTTAGACGGAGGAGTCAAAGGCACGGAATTTGCAATGCCGTTCAGTCGTTGAGGGGGTCCCAGATTCTTCTCCCAGAACAGGAGGCTTTTTATTTGCAACGTATGATTTGAGCACTTGGAGGAGATCCAGGACGCGGCTATCCAGGTCCCATTCCCATTACATATTAATATTTCTTATCCCTTTCCTGCGACCATTCCCAAGAAACGTTGTTTTTCACCCAATTTAAAAAGTTATAGATGACACACTATATCTCCACATTTAGTTTTCTCCATGTCCCCGAAAAAGGGTGAAACACTGTCCTGTATGCTCGGCTACAGGTGCTGTCTCTTTATCTTTTTATATCCGGTACACTGGCTTGCATTAACAAAGGCTCATTGAGCAATAATGTTCTGTAATTAAATATGACTTTACATTTGGCCTTCCTCATAAACGCCGGCGACAAGGAGCTGCAAAAATAAAACACAATGGGGGACATAAATAGTTATTTTCCAGCAGCTCCACATTAACATTTTTGTAGCTTTGTGCAGATATTAAAAACAAGTCTTGCATGACGGAAGTCATCTGCCATAAATACCCAAAGTGAGACACCACGTTTTAATCATGCACTTAACGGGCTGCAGTGCGCAGGGGCTTTGTGTGTGTGTGTGTGTGTGTGTGTGTGTGTGTGTGTGTGGCATTGGGGAGATGTTAGTTATCCGTCTGAAACAAGAGGGAAGCCCTGCCAAGATCTGCTACAGAAAATCCTGTCCAAAAGACTCGAAAATCGACTGTGGACGGAGAATGTATCAGAAAACCCCATGACAAGATCAATCATGAATAAATGAATAAGAGTAAAGGAATGTAATTCATTGTAGTTCCGACGTCCAGAGTCTGTTGAATATTCAGGACAACACACGCTTCATTTGTCACCATTGAAATACGACTTTGATTTATCCTAAATAACTGGATTATATAAGATGTGACATGAACTGTGTTTTCTTTATCGACATTAAACTCAATGCTGCCAAGCACCACCTCGGTCTGAGGAGTCCTAAGCAGCTGTTCTTTCACTTAACCACCACATATTGGGTTAAACAAAGCGCCCAGCCATCACTTGCCATCCCCGCTTGAGGTGCCAAGAGCGCGTGCCAAGTCCCTCCAACTGTCACTTCCTTATTTAATATTAATGAGCAATTTACCGTTCACCAATCCGTGCCGCTGCCACTCAAAAAGTCAAATAGTTTTTGAACGGGAGTTTTGTTGCCTTGGTGACAGCAGCTTTTTTTTTTCTTTTTCTTTCCCTTCTTCAACGTTCTATTGCAAAGCGATAGAGGGAGAAAGGTGACATGGCGGGTTTTTGGACTCCATCTGCGGGCTGCTCAAATTGGCCTTCACAGCCCATAAACTTTCCCCTACCCAGCCAGACACCCTCTAGCACCTTCCCTGTGGACAGGCCATATAATGTCCTCTTATAGACGAGAGACATGAGAGCTGTCTGGCTTCTATCACTGATGATTCTTTTTTTTTTTTTTTTTCTTTTTCTACCGAGGAGGCAAAGAGAGTAAAAGATACGCTTGAATGTAGTTTCTGGTATAATTACTTCCTCTCTGCTATAGTAGAGCAGAATTGGCCTCACCCTCTTGTAGCAAAAAGAAAAAAAGCCTCCATAAAAGTTATCATTGTGATCGAATCATTACGGCGAATGTGCCGAGCCAGGGCGGAAGCTGCTAGCCAATTCAGAATATGTACTTTTAGCCCACAGCTGACGAAGCTGTGCGGAGCAGCCGGCGCATGCCCATTCACCCGTAATATTCAAGGCTAAGACAAAGCATTAACGGTAAATACACCCTCTGTACAATCCTGATGTTTTCTCAGAACCGCCCTTTGAGTATTGTAAGGACATTTTATGAAGGTTTACATGCCGGGTGCATTGGCAGCCTCCCAAGCCGAGGGATGGAAATGTAGGGATGGAGTTTGACAGAGAATAGCAAATCATCTGCTGGTGAACTTCATCCCCCTCCGGAACCGAATGAAGTCTGGTCCTGGGCCAACATCAAACAGCCTCACTGTAGGCTGCTAGAAAAACCTTGGGATAAAACACTGACAGTGTTATCCTCAGGTACTGCGAGCAAACAGGTTTGGAGTTCCTGTTTGATGATGTGAAAGACCTGCCTTGCACAACAAATCCACATTAAAAAAAAAATAAATAAAAAATACTCTAGTTGCTGCTGTATTAGATAAACCTAGCCAGAACCCACTCAGGCAGGTCCGACTGTTTTGTTACAGATGCAGAGCATGTCAAAATATCGGCTATAGTTACTAAGACTCGCTCACAGACGGATCCATATTTGTCAGAATGCAGATTCACCATGTGGGGGAGCTGGTCAGTCATTGCTGAAGGGAATGAAAGCGACAGCAGCTACAGTTTTATCCCGATGTGATTGTAACCTCTCACACGAATGCAAAGTAGCACCTGCTTTTGTACCAATTTCCAGACGATGAACTTCACAGCTCTTCCCGCTCCTAAAAGCAAGCGTCAACCACTTATGATCTGTGTCATTGTCATCAATACAGTGACAACAGTTGACGACGATTCAAAGCTTTCCCCCGATTCATCTTGAACACTGAATCCTTCCACGCACGGTCTCAACAACATGCTAGGAGCAAAGGATCCTCAGCCTTTGATGACTGGATAACATCAAGCGTTTTTTTTTCTGAAGCAACTTCAGTGAAACGTTCATGCTGCCAACGTTTCATCCAGCTCTTCTCCGAGGGGGCTTTGCCGGTTGGTGATGGATTGTGTGGTCTGATAAATATTAGTTAGTCTTCTGGCAGCAAAAAAAAAAATAAAAACAACAATTTCTGAATGTGTGTGGGGGAGACAATCGTGTTGACAATCACATCAAATCAGCACTGTCAAACAAATCTTGTTACTTTGGTGGCAGCTGATGTGTTGACTTACATTTTTTATGGCATTTAGCAGGCGCTTTTTGCCCGAAGTGACTTACAGTAACTCATACATACATTCATACATACAGTACATTCATACACTGATGGTGGTGGCTGCCATGCAAGGTGCCCCCCAGCACATCAGGAGCAATTTGGGGTTCAGTATCCTAAGGACACTTTGACTGCTGACCAGGGGAATCACACCAGCAACCTTCTGAAAACAAGACGCTGTCTCTACCTGAACCACAGCCGCCCTTGGCTTTAGCATTCTTAAAGAGAAGGTTTATCCCAAAATCAAACATGTCCTTTTTTTTCTCTCACCTGTGGTGCTGTTAATCCATCAAGATCACTTTGTTTTGAGTTGCTGAGAATTAGTATTAGTAGATATCGGCCCAAGAGACGTCTTCCTTCTCCAGAATATAAAAGAAAAAGATGGCACTTGGCTTGTGGTGTATAAGTGTCAAAAAACTTGAATTTTCCAGAAATCAATAATCATAATCCATTTAGCTAACCTCATGTCTGTTTTGCAGTTAGCAGTCCCCTCCCTCATCTCTTAGCACCACATGAATGCGCAGCAAACAGGAGGAGGATCCTGCTTCTGCGGGGTTCACGAGCAGACAGGACCGCCTCTTTTCTGGAGTTCTCTGTCCTGATTGGACAAAGCGGACAGGGATACCAGGAAGTTTATTTTCTCTCTTACTGCACGAGCAGAGGGGAAGGAGAGACATGGGTTACAGACGAAACACTCTATAACAGTGATGAATGTTATTATTAATGGAATATAGAGTAACTTAACACCTAATTTATTTATAAAAAGAATCACTTACAGCACCTTTAAGCTAGCTGATGTTACAGTTGAGCCGATAAGCATGTCATGAATGTCACAACCTCTCAACATGTCTCCAGCTGATACCTCCAAAACTCTGCAGCTCACGCCAAAATATTCTAAATGGATAAATATCACTACAGGTAAGAGGAAAAATATGTATTTTTAATGTTGGGTTGAACTGTACCTTTAAGTTCCTGAAACCATCTTCTGATACACATTATCTACTTTTTTTACTGCATCATGATCAACATACAACTATGAATAAAATGCTCAGTATAAATGCACTGTGATTGTGTCTTGTATATCTGTGCGATTGTTCCATATTAGCTGATATTAAACTATAAAATGGACGTTGGATTTAGTATTTACATGTGCAGAATACTTGAGATCAGTTTACAGCAATACATTGTGTAGGAATAGCAGCATTCAAAATGATACTTTCTCGGCATGAGATGGTGGAATGAATGCATTCCAGTGTCAACACATCACCCCCAGCGCCACCGCTGCTGCTGCTGCTGCTGCTGCTGCTGCTGCTGCTGCTGCTGCTGCTCCCATCAGATGGAGTCATATTGTTCACATCTCATTCATCAGCATGTTGCAGTAGAAACCCCCTGCAGCATTTTCCCATTCCACCATCACCACTGTGCCGCTGTAGCTCGAGCTGTTTCTCTGGTTTTAACCTCAGCGTTACAATTGTGCGGTGATATTCGAGATTCATCGTGTGGACTTGTTGGCCCCGTGTACCGGCTTGAACGCGTCTCGTCACTCTCTGACACCTCTTACGTACGAGGTGTTGTCTGCCCCTCAGTGTTGCAGCTGATTGCATGTGTTTTGTCTGCTGCATACAATTCCTGGTAAGGTCTCTCAGATGCAAGCACAGACCATTGTTCGTTTTTTTCTTTCGGAAGTAAACAGCATGTAATTATTGCGTCATGTACATTCCCCATATTTGGCCTGACAGCGTGCGTGTGTGTGTGAGAGTGTGCTCTGCCTTCGTTTACATGTGACTCACTCCCTAGAGGGGTGAGTGATTTACATAAATGAAGAGTTGTATCTAATAGAGTGGCCGCTGAGTGATGTTAAACTGCAAAAACACAGTACCTTCTTGTCAAACACCACTCCACATTAAATGTTTCGAGAGTGTTGTTTTATGCGCACGGTTTGTATTTATATTCATGAAAAGCCTTCTACTCCAGTCATTATAAGGGTCAAAGACAGAGAACAGACAGAGCAAGTCACCAAGGCATTTTCGTGGGAAACGTCTCTATCGGGCTATTTCACCTGGAGCCAAATGGATAATTCAATATGATGGCGTGAAGATAAAGCTCTGATACTCGCGGTGTCAATGATTTGCAATAAAAGAGACAGGGTCTGGAATAAACAA
The DNA here is from genome assembly GCA_963678695.2 of Diplodus puntazzo. NCBI lineage: Eukaryota > Metazoa > Chordata > Actinopteri > Spariformes > Sparidae > Diplodus > Diplodus puntazzo. Next base: position 10,074,145 of record OZ023160.1, read on the forward strand.
TGGTTTTGTCTCATTCCGACGTTCCGCCATATGGCGTCTCCCTGTACAAACTCGATACATGTAATGCGAAGCTTATTATGGAAGGTAGAATATGCATGAGTATTCCCACCGTAGTACCACTTCATTAGAGCATTATGGTGTGCTGTAATTACACGCTCATTAATTGTTCATCATTCTTAATGTTATTGGGATGGACACTGCTATCGACCTTATTAGTCTTGTAATCCGGCTTTGGCACGCTGCCCACAAATGAAAGCAAAAATGTATCCATGTCAATGCAATTGATGTTTGACTTGAATCACGTGGATGCACGCGATGATTTTCCTGAGGATTCTTCTTCAGTTCTGGCGTGTTGGGGGGGCCGTGTCCTTCGAAGTCTGCTTTTTAAGGCTCAACAAGGCCATCCCCTTCAAATGCATCTGATATACTGTATGTGGCCTTCCTTTCCCACGCCTGTGACATAGTGACATATATAGGAAAATTCCTGTAGACCAGACTGTTTAACAAACAATGCAAAGTTCTGCCTTCGTGGTCTACGAAGACCACCCCTTCGTAGACTATGTCCTTCAAAGGATACAGCTGCTGGATTAGGACACGGACTAAATATACTCCTCCAGGATCGATAATTGTAAAATACACTTGCACTGGAGGTCACTGAAAAATATGCTGTTCCCCAATTACATCAGGCATTTATTGTGAAGCAGCAGTAAAAAATGTGCATTTTAACACAGCTGGAATAAATTGACAGTAAAGTTGGACTACAGGCTGCATCTTATCCTGTGAGTCAGCCATGCATTTAAAGGTTATCTGACTCCAATGCAGGGAATGAAATGAGATCTGCCATAGAGAAATAATTACTAAATGTGAATACATTGAATGACGATTGGTGAAAAATACTGTCGACCATACGTAACATCAAAACCTGAGTTTGATTCCCAGAGAATCTTCAGGATTTTAGCTTTAAAGTTAACTTCCCGTACTCTGGGCTGTGCGGTAATACCCTCTGCTTTTTTGTTCGAAGGTGATATCTACTTTCATTCCTGCAGAACAAATTTTTATTCAGCTGTATCCTTTACAGCTACATATCCTGCGCTTCCTGGAGGGAATTCAGTTTTCTGGGATGATGACAGTGCCTATAATAAGGTTCAGCGAACACTGGCCCCTCCTATCAAGCCAAACCTCCGGTGCTGCTTCAGCTGAGATGGGTCTCTCGCCCAGTGGGTCCACAGAGATGGACATAGCATGGGTCGGACATTCATTCACCCCCGAAAGGGTCGATGATGCGCAGCCACGGGGCTCCAGCACATCGCCCAGCAGTGTCAAGCAGAACATCACCCACTGACGGCCCTGTCGAGGTCATCAAAAAAGACCGCTAGTCTGGACATGTGCCATCAGAGTGCGAAAACCACCAGGAGCATGCATGTGCAGCAGACCGAGGCGGTCTGCATAGGAGGAAAAGATGCTGGAGGTCAGCTTTAGGTCGTACTTTCTCCATGCAACACTTCACTTTATAGTACACGGTGCGGTACTGTGCAATACGTGAGAAAACATTTGGAGACACTAGGTTGAGGACTGTAAAGGTACCGCAAAGTCCTAATGTCATTCAATGCCTCGGCTCTTCACAACACGGGCAGTGCTATGTAAAACCACTCCAGATAAATAGTTTATGGTTCTACATTAGGCTGCAGCCCATTAACGTTAAATCAAACATAGACTTTCCATCATAAAAAAAAAGGGAAAATTTCCCTTTTCTTAAAAGCCACTCTAACATAATTGAGCACCGGCACATACAACTGCGTATGGAATCATTCTCTTCATTGAAAGCCATTTAGTAAGTGTGCAGTTTATTTTCAAAAAGGCTCATTTCTTAAAATAGTCTATACTCGGTGACCTACTTCCCGAGATTGTTATCTACGTTATTGCACCACCAGTCCAGCCAAAGAGTTTCAAAGCTGAACATATAGCTAATCTTTTAAAGGCACGTGCACACAGTAGCTCATAGTGTTGTATCTGTCCTGGCTTCTGTTTGTTTCACTCATTTTCTTTCTTTCTTTGTTTTTTTTTTTTTTACTTCTATCTCATCTTAATTCCTGCATCGTCTTCCCTCACCGACCATATCTCGCTCTGTCATTAACCCGTTGAATCTTCTCCCCTCAATCCTCTGTACAGCTCTCTCATCTTTATGGGTATCATGATCAAATCACTCCTTCATTCTCCTCGGCTTTCTCCTATTCTCGCCCGATCTTTATTTATTTATTTTTTTTCCCATTTCACCCTGCTGCTCCGGCTCCCTCCACCTCCCGTGTCCTTTCACATCTCTCTTCTCTTCATCTGGCTGGCTCCCATCCTCCCTCGGCCTGCCTCTCTCTCTTTTACATACTCCTGATGCTGCTCCTGCTGGCCCCGGTCTGTCCGAAGGGATTAATTGATAGTGAGAGATAATAAATCTTCCCATTAAGCGCGAGGCCCCTGCCCATCGCTCATTATGCGCCCGCTGCTCCTCGACGCCGTGGCCTGGGGTTTCCCCCTGCCTTTTTTTAAACACGCGTCTGCCATCCCGACGCCAGCAAGGTCAATCTTTGCCTTATCACAGTCGATTGGCCACCTCACGTCACAACACGTCTTCCGTCATGCATGAACACCGCGTGAAGCGCATGTGTTTATTCCTTTCTCCCTCTCTCGCTTTTTTTGCATTGCCGTCTTCTACGCGATACACCTGAGTAGCTGTTGCATGCACTGCAGACCAACATAAGAATCCTGTCCTAACAAAGTGTACTTTTTCTCTCTTTTCTTATCTAGTACATGAAGATGGATAAGAAAAAAAAATCAATTCCTTTGGAGAGGTTTAACGGCACTGAATAATTCCTGTTACCTTGAAACGCTTATGGGAGATTTTCAGTCTTTAAATGTTTCCTTACTTCTCTTTTGTGGACACAGAGCTGCCACGTGCGTTAAGCCAGGCAGCTGTTTTTTTCTCATCTATCCTCTCATATCTGATCTCTGTTTGAGCAAAATAGCATTATCGCTTTTATTCCTTTGTTCGACCTGAATAATAACTGAGGCAAAATATACTGTGAATATTAATCATGCTTATTATGAGAGGCCTTTGTTTGAGGCCATTTGAAAAAGTCACGTTATTGTGTTCTGAGCAGCTTTTTGTTTGACTTTCAGTCGCATAATGCTGAAAGTACTAAATTACAAAGTCAAAATACTTTATCAGTTGACATGTAATTATTGGATCAGCAGGATATTGGCTCATTAAACCCATCCGTCCTTTATGGATTGAATTCTTTTATCTCTATTTCTGCATTACTTCTCGCTTTCTTGTTCTTTTTGTGTGTTTGTTTTTTAACAATTTCTGTTCTGCTTTCACTGGTCCCATATAAATAAAGGTTAGTATTCAATATTAGTATCAGTTTCATCAAACTTCAGCCAAAATTGTTATTAATCTCAAAAGATTTCTCTCTGCAAAAGATGGGCAAAAAATCCTCTGACTTTACTAAAGGAGGAAACTCTTGATTGAGAAAAAAACCAGAATCCTGCACACTGTCCATCAATTGTACTCAATGTGTGAAAAATAAAGTAAATGTGGCAACAGTTCTCCCATCTGACCTTTGGATAATAACGATCGCGTTATGTCCTTATCTCTATTTGTTTAAATCATTTTTCAGTACATCTGATTGTTTATTGAGCTCTTTAAAAAAAAAAATAATCTTGTTATTTTGCTGCTAATTTGGAAAAAAAACATCATAAAAGGTCAGGTCAGGTAAGTCAGTGCCGGTATCTTACTACTGACTTTCTACACAGAATGTTAAACTCAAACTTAGTATTACAAACAGGCATTTGCATTAAGTACCTATAAGGAAGCATCCCACAGCATTGCTAATATGCAACTTTTGAATTCTAAAGACTTAAATGAGATTGCAAAAATAGTCATTTGACACCTGATAGGTGGCACGTCCACATACATGGGTTTTCTGCACGGTAACACAACGCCAATCAATTAGCAGCTCAACAGGAGATATAGTTTGTATTTTTTATTTAAAACTTCATATAACCCATACAGCAAACTGTACAATTGAATTATTCACAATGTGTTAAAAAGAAAATAATTCAATAGCTTTGTCTATAATATTTCATTGAATTTCCCCCATGTTTTTACTCGGATGTCGGTTATTCTAATGTTCTCTTAACACATACAGTTACTAGGAAAACAAAATCTTTTTTTTCTTTTTTTTTTACAAAACCTTACAAAAACTATATTCATAGAAATTTCTGCATGTCCACAAAGAAAACCCTGGTTGGCACCAACATATTTTTCCATTTTTGTTTCGAAAGGTTTTCTGCCAAATGAAAGAAGCTGTGCAACTGAAAAAGAAAAAGGTATACATAGAAAAGAAAAAAAGGCATACCGTCGTGACTGCTGGAAAATCAAAACTCATATCACACACTGCTAATGGAACACAGGTTATGTAGCTTACATTTTGCGTTACTTTTCTCTCACATTTCATACAATTTTTGTGTAAAATGACATTATTATTCACATTAATTTATAAAAAAAGATGTATATATTCAGTAACCAAACTGACTGAATCAGCCAAATCAGAAACCCTGTCGAAATTCCAACTAATTTTTGATTATGATGACATTTTTCAATTATTTTTCACATATTACAGAGGTGAAATACGAGCAAACTTGAGTCTTTGAATCACCTGCATGGAAAAGCTACAGTACACGTGAGGGTAACAGTAATATAGTATAACCACGTCATCGCCCGTGGCCACACCTCAGACCAGGTCCTAATCAGGATCTCAAGAGCAGTAAAGGTCCAGTTACATGAGAGAAACTCTGCTCTCCCTGCTTGAGGAAGGGGGGTCCCCCCAAATTCTTAGGGGAAGCTCAATATTTCCACATCACCTTTTTAGAAATATAATAGCCATCATAAAGAAGATTTACATACATTTTTCAACTGGATGATGGTAATCCAATATACTATAATATAATTAATTTTCATTAAATAATAATAAAAAAAAACAGGTTTGGGGCTGTGGAACTTGGGGTAAAGTGAGGAAGTAGGTTAAAGTGACCTCTAATGAAATAAATTGCATCTATAACGTATTTTGAATGTGAACAGAATTCATTTATAACCGTATAAATTTAGCAAAATACATTTTCTCCTGCTGATCTTATCTACATACTCTACTTTGCAGAAGGGAAATCGATAAACAATTATACAGTGAATCTCTACCAAACCAACGCTAAGTTTTACAGATCGGAGTTTCCTTGAATCATATTTACGATTTTTTTTTTCTTTTTCTTATCGACAACGTAAACCTCACAGAGGTTTGCTGTTTCGTTTCGGGTCCCGGGTGACGGCAGCTCACAGACTCCTCGAATCTTCCGACGGCGTGACACTTTGCTGAAGATGCACACTTACGCAATAGTCGTAAAAGTCAACATGAACACACAAAATCATCATCTGTCTTCCTTTCTACTCACCACATTTATCTGTCAGCGTGTTCACACAATTACAAGTAGGGTTTAACTCGGTCCACATAAGGTAATTAAACAGAAAAAAAGACTTTCAATGTTCTTTGTAGTCTTTGCACGTTTTTTTAAGCAGTACCCTTGGCTAGTTTTCATGACACTTATGCTTCAAAACATCAGTTTCCTGCCAAAATGCCACAAGATCACATCTGATAGATGCAGTAACTGTTCAAAACTGTGTTCAGAAGTACTGGGGGACATTCGACGGTCCTGCAGCCACACACATGTAGGTCGATGGATACAATTAAATGCACTCAAAAAATGCACTTTAGCTTTAAGGTCACAGTCTCTTACCTTGTCTCTCTGCGACTTACAATGCTTTCAAAAGCAGGAAAAACCTGATCAATGCCTTCCAACCCAGTCTGTGCATTTAACTTGAGGACAAGCTATTTTTATATCCGATTTGGTTCATATAATTGCTCAACATTTCCGTGATGATCCTTCTAATCTTTACAGAAGACCACGGTTGTGTTTTGATAAAGACATTTTATCAGGTAATTCATCTGCTTTTTTGCTCTTATGCGACGATTGTTTGACGTTAACAAGTGTTGATAACAGTATTTTGAGGGGCGGTGGTCTGCAAAACCAGGCAATATAATGCCACCAGTGTGCCGAATACAATTTAACTTTGGATACTATATATATTACCCTGCACGGTTGGAGAAACTGTAATAACTGATGCCTTAATCGCCTCATTTAAACCACTCCAACTGACATTGCGCTGAACACAAAAGAAGTGCTCTCTGAAAGGCTAAGCGAGCGGGAGCTGGCCCATACTGTACTCTGCTGTAAAGTTCTGCTGAATGGTCGGATCTTTGGCAATTTAACTGATTTTTCTAAAATTCAATTATTTCGACATAACGAGTACAAATCTAACCCCATGACAACATGATCTAATGGTTCCGCGGTTGAAATCTCCACATTCCGGCTTCGCTTTGCATCGACAGTTGAGTGTTTCTGTGGAATTTTGCGCGACGACTTCAAAAACGTTATGGTGGAGCGGTTGCGTCTCGCCACGTGTTTCCACCAACACTGCAGACACTGAACGCTTGTTCCTAGAGGACATCATGTGTCCCTGTGAAGCATGCTTTCAAAAGACCCTGCAGCTTATGACTCAGCCACTCAAGCCTGGACAACATGTTTGAGGTAACATTATTTTCTGCTGTCAAAAGGCCATCCAGGAGTTTGTGTAAATCAACGGGGATAAAGGTTAAGAACTTGATATCGTAATTTGACTGTGTGGTGAAAACTGATCTCCAATGAAAACTGCTCTTTCTTTTCCTCCTCGCATGTCTACTGTTTATTGCCATTCCCGCACCGAAGCGTGTCTTCGTGCTTCAGTCCGTAATTCTCCGATAAAATTCCCAGTCCTTTCGCTGATTGAGGATTCCGTGAACAGTGTGTGTGTGTTTTCTTTGTGTTTTTGTGTTGCGCACGTAAACATCAGACTTGAAACTGATTATTTGGGTGGACTGTTTTTTTTTTCCCAGAACCTCCCCCAAAGATTTTTTTTTTTTGTGGTTTGGAATACAGTGGTGAAGGTTGTCATACCTGTGTGGCTGATGCCGCCATTTTCAGTTGCCCATGTTTTGTTAGTGTCCCCATGTCACTGTGGTTAATGGTGAATCTGGTGATTCCATCTATGCCATTGTCTCTAGTCTCTGGCACCACCCCCGAAACATTGCTCAGGAGGCTCTTGCCCTGGGGGGAACACGTTGTCAGGGGAACACGGGGGTCATCCCAGTGCTGCAGCTCATGTTGTCCTTTCCCGGGAGTCGTCGGTCGTTGTAGGCGTGCATGTTGATCACTGCATCCGTCTTCACCATGACTGGAGGCTGAGGCTTGTGCTTCACCCGCCTCTCGCAGGTGAACGACAGTCTGATCTCGTCCACCATGGCACTGCACAAAGACCTCTGGGCAAAAAGGGAGGATTGCGGGGAGGGGGAGCAAGGGGGAGAATAGGGGAAAGGGACGGGGGGTAAATGCCTTAGCTTTAAATTGTTCTGACAGCAGAGAGTGTTGACAGTCTGAAAGAGCACAAAATGCATTAGAACATAACATTCATGCTGTGTTACTGCTGGTGTGTGTGTGTGTGTGTGTGTGTGTGCATCCGTGGCTGTCAGCAATGTCAAATCGCACCATCGCCACATGCAGCCGGCACACGGTTCATTATTGCTGCTGTGTCAGAGAGAAAAGTGAACAAGTGTGGCGCATGAGCGTGGCGGGCAACTACTCACTTAGCATGACTCAAATTAGTGACTTACAACAGTAAAGAGTTCATGCTTTTCTGACATCTCCAGTGACTAATAATGGATTAATTCTCTACGCTCCAATTTGCAATTATGCCTGTTTATATAAGTAAATGTTGTGGTGTTATGGCCAAGTACTTCCTAGGGATTAGCTGAAGGCATGCAAATCCTTTTTTAGAAGATGTTTGAACTAAAAGCCATGAATAGAGCACATCTTCGATTCGGAAGGCTATGTGTGTCATGACAAAAACGGGCACGGTTAGCAACTTCTGCGCTTAAAAAATCTCGGGTGAAATAAACTAAAAATGCTCCCGCTGCAGTGTAATTAAATTAACGTGAGATTAATTCTCCCATCCATCCATCCATCCATCCATCCATCCAAACTGCAGACCGCGGATCACATTTGTGGAAATTCTGGAAGAGTGATTTATGGGGACATCTACCTGCTCACGTTCTGCAGTCTTTCTCAGCTTATAGATGAATTCAGCAATTGCCACGAAAACCGACAGCACTAGGCCAGATGCCAGCACAATGAATATGCCACCCAGGTTCTGGATACCCATGGGGCCTGTCTCGCGACGCTCTTCATCCAAGCAGCTGCTCCCACTCCACCACTTCTCCTTCAGCATGTGTAGGCGCCCATCCTCCAAGATGCTCAGGATTGCTATGGTGATTTTGTCCCTGTACGGGGAGCCTGCAAGCAACATAAGGCCTTTTTTTAACTTTGGAACAAACGCCAGCTGGATTCTGCGATAATAAGGTTCATAAACATGCCATGGCATACTGTCTGACTAGTAGCTAAAATAACATGTGTTATGCCTCTGCGTCGTCTATAAAGTAATCCCTCATCCTTCAAGCGGCAACACAAGAAAAAAAGGCTTGAATTTTTTTATCACGCGGCGTCTAAAATATATTCTGCAGTCCACTGGCAGGTCTTACCGAGGGGAGTGCCGATGCCGTAGCCCTTGCTGTCGATGAGCCCTCCCACCTGTGTCAGGTTACAGTTCCTCCTGGTGATATAATCGATGGTTGTAGACTCCATAATGAGGGCATAGTCCGACTTCAGCACCCTCTGAATGCCATCTTCGATAGACTTCACCAGCGACGTGCTCGGCTTGCTGCTCATAAAGGCCCACATCTTCTCAAAAGTAGAAACCTTCGATTTCTGTAGGGAATGAAGGAGAGCCAGTTTTTTTTTTTTTTAGTTTTTTTTTTTAAATGTGCCTTTGAACCTCATTTCACAAATCTGCCCGGCTGTAGGTGAGGAAGAAGCAGCTGAAAAATATACAATGATACCACACACACAAAAAAAAAAAGGTTAAGCTTGGGCGAAATTGCTTTCAAACATTTGGCACACGGTGTTAAAAACTGAAAATAGAGCTAACCATGAAACCTCCCTAGTCCTTTTTTATTACTGCCGAATGGCGGAATAACTTTCTTTTTTTTAAATGCTGTCAAAGATCACACACATGTAATATGCCGGTGACCAAATAGATTTCTCTGAATACTCCCACTGATCTCCATCGTCACAGGATTAAAGGACAGTAAATTGGAGCTTTGCGCACATCTATTCTCATAAGTGCCACCGATGCAGCAATAATAGAATGCCCCTCCATTAGTCGTGCATCAGGCTGTGTGGTATTTCATGCAATTTTGCACGAGGTCACATCTCTGCCATGTCTAATCCCAGATAATTACTGTCTAAAGACTATAAGGCATTTCAAATCGTGAAAGATGCTATTATAGGAAGCCCCCCGCCCCCCTCCATTATGGGTTACAACAGCAGGAGCATAGACCTGGTTGCGTAAAAAAGTGAGATATTATAGTCCGATATTAAAACTTCACACTGCCAATTAGGATGGAGAGCAAGTGTTGCCACGTGAGTAAGCAAGGGCAGAAAGGTAAATGGATCATTTGGCAAATCAGTACACAGCCCCTCTTGGTCTCACAGTAATGTATGCTTCCCTATAGATCCCTCGTCTCTGCTAGCATAGAAACACATCTAGTAATTTCCCTTCAAACTTTCAACAGCAGGTGAAAGCCGCCTTTCTTGGAAGCAGCTGACTTGCTGTTGTATGCCCTTCAGCGCTCTCGTGCAACATGCAATTTAACAAAACAGCAGCTCATCATATCCTCACTCCCGGGTGACGTGACAACGGCAGCTACGGATCTGCGATACGTTTTCTCGTGCAATGTGTTTGCTTCAACAGTATCATAATGCCAGTTAGATAATGCCTTCTTGTAAGCTCTCAAGAGCAACAGGTCAGCCGTCACTCAAAAACGTGCTCGTCGATGAATTAATTCCCGTCTCCTGGTCATGAATTTATGTCTATACTGTGAGGCCAGGATCCACATCCAGAGGTGTACATGTGAATGCGCCTATGGTATACAGGAGTGTGTTTTCTTCAAGTCTGGAGAAATTACATTCCAAAGACAGATTTCCACACCAGTCCACCCATGTCCTATGCAGGTGGTGGAGGAAATGATTCAAATTCAAAAATAGCAAAACAAACTGGAGCTAAAACCCAACACGCAATGATCTGCCACCAGCAGATTTTTTGCCACAATCCATAACCACAACACGAGTTGTCTCCAGACATGTATTCTTGTTTCAGTGTCACATAACAACACCTGGCTCATAACTGACCATCTGCTATCTGGTGGCTAGTTATTTGGGTAGACTGGCCTTCAAGCTACGATCACATCTGAGTGGATTTGAGGGATGAAAACAAATCTGAAGCAAAAATAAAATGAGAAAGAATTAGGTGTGTATCAGTGATGTGGTTTGGACCTAAATAAACTGGGCTAGACAAAGAGTAGCTACGTCAAAGATGACATTGTGACGCGCGGCTACAAACGCCAACAAGGTTGGTTGTTTGCCAACCGCCAATAAACCTCAAAGACGGAGAAGAAACAAAGCCAGTTGCCTTGACCATCTAGGAAGGAACTGATCTTGAAATAGGACTTTTAAGGGTGCAGACACTTCTCGTTACTCTTCTAATCGCGTGTGAGTGAAACCAGAATGTCCAGCCCCAGGCTTTTTGAGTTCTTTGAGCAGCCTTTTAGCACCTCCTAGTGGTTGATTTGTTTGAGCAGGAAGAAACCTCTCCGTACAGGAAGTAGTTCTTGTGAACTCCTGGAGGCAGCCATTTTCTCCTCGCGTGGGCCAGGGAGCAGACACGTATATCATCTGCTGACATCTTTTCATTTAAACTTGTGAAAGCATCATCTGTAAGTCTTTTTTTTTTTTTTCTTTCATGAGTCAAGAGTGAAACTGACGCAGAAATTCCTCCGCAGTTGCATCTTGATGATCCCTGACTCAAATGCATTTATCGGATGGAGTTTGGCTTGCTGTTAAATTGTGTTGCCACATGATGAAGCAGGATGAAGAACTTATTTGTTGAAGTCTTTTCGTAAGGCAAAACCACCTCATGCGAGTATCAATCCTTTTGTGAAATGCAGGAAGTGTTCTTTTTTAAAATTATGCTGTTCCTGTCGACCGTTTTTAATGTGATACTTCAAAATGTGCGAGATAAAAGACAGTTCCATTCAGTTTAGTCCTAACTTGCAGTCTAATTCCTTTCAGTTACGTACATCTGCACGGCCTTTCTCTACTCCCCAGTCTCCTCAGCATTTATCATACTTCTCCGCCTCATTGAGTCGACATCATTAGGCCTTTCTGTAAGAGCAAGAGGGAGCAGAGGGCACTTGTGCCACGCGACACTGATGAGGTTATTAAACACCTGCGTCTCCTTCTATTTATGACGCTACAATCAAAGCCGCGATTTCATCAAGGTACATGGAATGATATAGAATAACTTTCGTGTACATAGCTATTCAGACGAGGCAAAAGGCTGATCTGTCTTCAAAGGGTCAACAAGTTGAGTTGGATCCAGACGCACTAATTATCATTACATTTCATACCCAGAGGATTCAAGGTAAAATGTGAGGACATCTACAGTATAGTGATTGCTAACTTAATACCTTTTTTTGGATAACCACGATAGGTTGCATCTGCAACACATCTCTATTGTTTAGAACCAGCAAAAACCCTGAATCCAATAAAATGATAAAGTGCGAGGATCCATTAAACTCACATCATTCAGCAGATTCAACAATGATGCATAAAGCATTTACGAGCTGAACTACGCTTTTTTTTGGGGGGGGGGCGCATAAAAACTGGGGCAGACGGATACCCTGGAAGAATCTAAAATTTGTTCTGTCTTTCTATTGAATGTCATAAACTCACAGACCATCTTCAATAGAAATGTGCAGTGTTTTCATTTTCTTATTCGGAGAAAACTGTAACTCTGTTACATGTGTTATTCAGCACCGCACCAGCAGCAGCAGCATCTGAAGCAAAGCTCAAAATAATAAAATAAAGTCAAAGACCCTGCAGGCAAAGGCTGAAACTTCGGAATAAAAAAATCATTGTGGAGGAACACTTCAAACAGTGTAGAGAAGTGGAGAAGTGCCTTTGCTCTGGGAATTAAGGTCTTACTGTTAAAAAAATACATATATATATATATATATATATATATATATATATATATATATATATATATATATACTATCCAGAAAAAAAGTTTTTTGAAAAGTCAATTTAAAACTCGAGATTCAGCATCTTGCTCCAGTTCTTCACACGTACATTTTTAAGCATCATTACAGTACACGTTTTTATTCATGCATGCTCCAGCTACAATGTGACTGGTTCCACACTGTAAAACATTTTAACTTTTTGGTGGTTTATTTATTTTTATTCCGTATCTGTGTAGAACATCAGTAATTAATGATAAAATAGCTCAACCCAGTCACAACTTCTCTTTATTGTGTGTACTGTACCTTGAAGAAAGACATGGTTGCGCCGTCTTTGACCACGCCATACTCGATCTTGGTCTGCTTGGCGATGTCATCGGCCGAGTCCACGGGTGAGTCCATCCTCTCCACGGTGAGAAAAGCTGCTAAATTAGCTGTGTAGGACGATATGATGATGAGCGTGAAGAACCACCAGATCCCGCCAATGATCCTGGTCGACAGGGCTTTGGGCATCAGCTCTGAGCCTGCAAGCGAGAAGCACAAAGCACGGAAGAACATTGAGCAATTAGCTGGATGGAACTGTACCTGCCAGCGCTGTCGCCGAATGAAACAAATGCAGAAAACATGATCGCTTGCATTTCTGCTAATTAGCCTGCAATTGTTGTTGGCAGTGCCACTGGTGTTGATCAAGGTACTGTCAGTGAGGAAACAGAAACTGAAGCCAGTTTGGCAGTTTGGCCAAAATCTATGCAAAGAATTCAGAACAGGCAGATCAGAGCAGTTCCTCAGGCTTTTGTATTAGGTGTAAAAGCCTTTCATGTGTGAGCCTTTAGAGTCGACAGCATGAACTTCTCACTGTGTACTCTATCTATATCTATATAAACGCTATAAGTTTGCTGCAGACGATTTTATACTTACTTTTAGATCTAACTTACTTAAAGGAGACCTGTTATCCTTTCTGTCAGTACTGTATACAGGCATACAAGTTAAAAAATGTCCAAACTCCTCTCCCTTACTGAAAACACAGCTCCTGAAGCGCCACATCAGTGGTGGAAGTTTAATTCCGCGACCTCACATCAGCACACTAATTTGAATAGGAAATTGAGGCCATTTCTATTCAAATATTTGTTGTCCCGACAATTCAACAGGAGAGAAAAGATATTACAGAATAACTGTGGTGACAAATGAGAAATTTCCGGCTAATGGTAACATTGTTAGACAGCAAGCAGTGAAGAAAAAGCATCAAATTGTGTTAATAATTAGGTCGTGCATGGCAGAGCTTTATTTCTTTCCATTGTGACAGGAAGGAAGAGGTATTCAAATCCTTTATTTAAGTAAAAGCACGAATACCAAACTGAAAATACTCAAGTAATGGTCCAACATTTGAACCTTTATGTGATTAAAAGTATGATTGTACTGTCAGCAAAAATCAATTAAACTCTCAAAAGTAAAAAGTACTACTTCTGCAGGTGGAGTTTTACTATTACATCTGATGTTTTTAGGGTGTATGTTACTTTTTTCTTGTGTACATGTTTAAGGTTGAGCTGAACTTAAAGGTAACCTATCATGCTTTTGTTTGTTTCCCTTTTTCATTGTTTAATAGGTTCTTAATAATGTCGGCACCAACAGAAGCTTCTTTCTCCCACAGAAAACACTGCTCCTGAAACGCCTCCTCAGCAAGATCCCCACCTTTAATTCTGTGATTTTGTGACATCACAATGTCACCATGTCGCACACTCGAGAACTGATTAAGCACAGCTGCTCTGTTGTTGTTAGTTGTGCTGGGTCAGGTGTGTGAGCTGACCAATCAGAGCAGGGGACGGAGGCCGAATACAGAATGAGGAAAGTGAAGCTAAACCTATTGTAGTAATAACCTAAATTAAACCTCTGAACCCTGAAAATGAGCATAATGTCTCAAACTGTGATTTATTCCAAAATGTAACAATATAATATAACAATATAAACAAATAATATAACATGGAAGACAGCTTTCCATTCCATTCAAACATTTTCCCTAAGAGCCTGATTCATACTCTGCAATTAGACAACTGTTCACCACTGTAATCACACTTAACAGCTTTCCACTGCTAAAGCGCTGCAGGCATTAAGGTACCAATTTAGATTTATCTAGTGTGGATTAACGGTATTTGCAGCTGATCCTAGTCTATTACTGAATCTTTTTGACTGAAATGAGTTTTGTTGAACCAGTTGGCAGACAATTTGATCTGTGGAAACAGCACCGGGACGTGAAATGACACTTCAGATATAAATGAGCAAAATCGGAAAAAAAAACAAAAAACATTACACTCACACAACTGTAATCAGGCAGTTTTCTACTACATTACTGTTGTGTAATTTCAGACGCATAATATGTACATTGTGATCACAGTATGTGTAGAAAATGGAAAAAGATCAAGAGATCAAGATGTAGCACACAGCCAGACTGACGGTACACTTCTGCATCAGCCTTGACTTTGAGTGGTCCTCTGCTGAGTAATACTATGTTTACAATGGCTCCCTGACTGGTGTTAAAGTTACTTTATATCTCATCTCTGACAACCTTTAAAATACCCTTGTGCTTTGTGCACTCTGTTACTTTACTGAGAAGATTTATGAGGGCAATTCTCAAGAGTAACAAGCCCACAGAAGGGGGGCAGAGTGGTCTGCTCTTTAACCTCCCCTACCAAATTTGATTGGATTTGTCCTTTGTGGTTTTGACAAAGACTCTACATGGTTACAAACAAGGGAAGACAGTAGCATCCTTTAATTCCCCGCAACTTCAGAGAGAGAGAGGGAGAGTGGACAATCCAGATGCATTCTGTGTTTGCACTAAAAACGTAGTGAAGCGACGGGGTGACTCAATTGAATTCCACACTATAAAGTGCTGTTGTCAGCAGGGAACGGTATACGGCGCTGCATCAGAACACTCTAATAAATACAAAAAGCAGGTCAGTCATATGGTGCCAGGGAAATAAAACGGTGTCAATATGCCATACATTTCCTTGAGGAGGGACTTGCATCTTGTAAACCGAGGAAATATTAATGTGCCTTCAGTGAGGACGGCGCCGATACTATTTCAGTAACCAAAACATCACATCCATCTCACTGAGTGCCGCGCTCTTCGTTCAAATGAATGCCGTAAATAGACGCCCTCGCACTATACATGCTATTACAAAACACTGAGTTGCAGGTAGCGTAGGTGCAGATATGTGGAAGCATTTCTAATTTCATGACATTGAATTGAGAGCGCATCCCGAAGTTGTAATGAAACAAGCTAAGAGATACGAGGAAAAAGTCAAAGAAAGAAACTCTAAACCTCACCGACATCTGGCTTTTGTCTTCAGCGGGAAAAGGGTTCAATCTGCAATTAATTTCTGGGTCAAGTGACTCTGCAGCAGTAGTGGTTGTTTATCAGCTCCAACTCTGATCAGCAGTGATGGAACATGACACATGGGGTGGACATGCTAATTCACCCCCCGCCCTCCTTCACAGATGCAATGCTATGACACGCGCTGAAGTTCCGGATGTTGCGCGCAAAGCCGTCAGTCTGTAATCAGCTCTGAAAGATGGACTGAGGTAAAGGATATTAAAAAGTAACCACCGTAACACTGGCACTGGCCTCCATGCTGCTTTCTACTCTTGTTTTTCTGCTCACCAGAAGATGAAATGAAAAGGGAAACTCGTCTACTGGCAATTGGGAAAAGGAGTCACTCGCCTATTTTTAGCGTGTTTGCACACATTTAAGGAAAAACCTGCATATACCTGCTAATTAGGGTGTACAAATTGTATTAGATGAACAAAGACTGTGTAAAATGGGCTTTAAATGAACAAAAAGGTAATCCCCTCCCTGTCTCGTGTTGTCCCTTTTCGCTCTTTATGCGAGTGGTAATCACTTGGCGCCAGCTCCGAACTTTAGCTGAGGGATACGACAGTTAAAGTGATTTTTTTTATCGAACTCCTGGGCTGGAAGTGAACAAGCTTATTTCCTGAACTTTCTTGTTTTACGGGAGTTATACATCATACAACATTTTCTCTCTTTTTTTTAATTAAAAAGGAAGCAATGAGGGAATTATTGTTAGCTACCTGCGCTTATGCAGCCTAGCGGACTTTTGCTCGCCACAGCTCTCAATTGTCGACATTTTATAAACATTACGCGGTGACAAAGGAAGGATTGTGCCTTGTGTTTAACTTCATTTATCAGTTTACAAATTGAATGGAATTTTTACACCATAGTCTGTGGGCTATTCAGCATGTGACATTATATTGTAAAAGAAATCATACCATTTGGCTGATGGAAGATGGAGAAAATTTGATTTTCATAATTTATTCATACAAAATGTAATACTGGAGATAGCTTCAACAGAGGTAATAATAAAGAGGCTAAAATATCAAAAAAGTATTCTGGTTTTATGAAATTTAAAGTTGAGGTCTTTGGCAGCGCTGTTGCATTTTTAACTGCTTCTTAGATTGGTTCAGTTTTATGTTTTATATATCAAAGCAAGCGTGGAGTACTTGAGGCTCTCCGTTTCCGTTCTATGTTCCCACTGTTTTCTCTGTGACGCATGAATATTCTCAGTTAACCAGCACTCAGGGAAACCGTCAGTGCTTTTAAGACTAAATGTTGACCGAGGCTGAAAGAATTTCCAGCGGCCCATTCATTAATTTCCTGTGTGAGCTCCCTTGAATGCTATAGACAATAAGGGGCGTTAATGTATAATAGATGCACTCTGTCTGCAGTCACTGCTAACATTACAGCGCACATTTCTTAAGAGATCACAAAGACGAAGTCACTCCAGCACTACTGCGATTCTCCTCTGAATAAATGAACAGAATGTTTTGTATCTAATGACGCTTTTTGAAATGTCAGTCTGGGTGAGAAGAAGAAGAAGAAAAAAAAGCCGTTCTCTGTGGACTCTGTAATGCATCGTGCTAAACATGATGCCCCGTTTTTTTTCCGGAGTGTTTCTTCCCACCAGCAGCGCCTCGCCTTACCATGAGAGAACAAGGCTTCCCCCATGAGAATGATTACCTGCACTTAGCTTCCTCTCCGAGGAGTCGTCGCACTGAAAACCGCCTTTTAGAACCTTGAGGCTTTACTCGTAGTTAATTGCTTTCAAATAACGACACTTGTGAGTGGAAAAATGTTTGTTCCGAGGCGAGTAAATCTCGAAACTTTAAGAAGAGGCAAGGTCACAACTCTGATTTTTTAACCACTGATTGTGTTCTTGCATAAAGAATGGAATGATTTAGGCTTAAAAAAATAACAAAAAACAATCATGCGTCTCGGTGATATGCAGAGCAGAAGTGTGATTCTAGAAAATCAAGAAAAAAAATGTCAGTGGGAATGAGAGAATTCGGAATACGGCAACTCGCAAATCAAACATACTTTCAAAAATTAATTTATATGGGTAAACCAATTTACGGGAAGTGATCAGACATATGTTTGTTGTGAGCGGAAAGCCTGCAGAGACCCCTAGGAAGGCTTTTGAAGTACAAAAAGTGTTTGCTTTTGCACCTCCTCACATTTTGTGTTCTTTGTGTTGTGTATGACACCTCCCTCCCACAGACAAGCTGCTAGATTTTCTTTTTTTTTTTTCTTCTTTTTTTTTTGGATCTTCTCAAACACGTCCATTTGCATTTTAAACATGTCAAGGAAATGGCTTCCGTCTCAGCTGCTGTCTCTGTGTTTGGCAGACAAGCAGGGGATGCCTGTTTATGTGACACAGACAGAATACACCTCAACGCAGATACCGCCATGCAGCATGTGTTACAAGGTGCCGGAGCACAAATGAGGGCGTCGCGGAAAAGACAGAAGCAGCCCGTGTCGTGTTTCTTTTTTAAAAACTCAGGCAAATTATGTTCGGGATCACTGTCAAGATATGTTTAACAATGCTCGATGAAAAATTCATGTCGTCATGATCGCGCAACCGCAAAAATTCTGCATCATATTTTCTTCATAAATAATAAATCCTGTCATAGAGCGAACTGTACTTCATAATAACTCGCTGATGGGAGAAAAAATATTCAGGGAACTGTGAATAAAAACTAATTGGCAGCAGCAGCTTCTGTTTACTACTGTAAAAATGACAAACGGCAGAGCTCAGGTATAGACAGACAACACTGTGAGCCACAGTATGAATTTTAATGGTGGAATTCTCCCCTGTTAAGTTTAATAATATAGGCAACTAACTAGCTCATCTAGTTTTTGATTCGCTCTCTCTGCTCCCCTCTCCCGGCACGCCGGTGCTAAACTCGTAACCCTCTGCATGCACCGGCAAATTGGCAGAGCTGCTATGCAGTTTCACAAGAGTGCCGCGGAGCTTCTGTGCTTAATGAATTGCTGAATGTGTTTGCTATCCTTACGGGCAGAGATCCACTGCCGACTCTCGCTAAGCCTCCTTGATTTGTCTTGTTACACTGAGGTTAAACATTGTATTACTTGGGTCTTTTTCCTCCACGTTTTCTTTTTTTTTTTTTTTCTACTCCTGGCTTTCATTTGCTTACCTGTCCGTTCGAGGCTCACCTAGCAACTGATTTATACCCCCTTTTTTTTTAGAATAAAATCTGCAATCGGAGGTTTAGTGGGTTCGAAAATTTGCTACATTTGCTCTGACTGGTTTAAAAAAAAGTTGCACGTGAGCATCAAACGAGATCGCGCTGACATTTAATTGGCAGGCTACTTGTTGGACAGTTCAAAGCGAGACATATGGATCCCCTACAGCAGGTCACTCGGAGTGCAAGTTGTGCAGCGCTGGAAACATCACACCAGCCACTTCTAGCATGGCTGACAGCCGGTATCTGTCAGACATGCTCCTCGACTTACCCTTTCCGTCCTAACGCTCGGAGAGCTCTTGAGCGGGGCCAGTGACTGCGTTATGGGGAAATAAATGCGGCGATGTTTTCCATCCTCGGCTGACAATCCCTGACAAGTGTCTGGCACCTACTCTTCCCTTTTTAAACATCAGGTAGGTGACAACAGCCTTTCTTTGTCATGTAAGACTGAGCTCTGCGGTTGTTCCTGACAGGTAAATGTCTTATGAAACAGTCACGGAATGGAAATCATGGAGCTTGTCAGTTAAAGAGGCAGAAAGTGGGAGCTAGCGGTGCGCGGGAACAGAGGTGTGGTGTGATGGTATTGTTTCTGACAGGGCGGAGGATGTGCACGCCGGCGTACCTTGTTGCATTAAGGAGCCGACGCCGAACCAGAAGCTGTTGAGGAGGGTGAAGTTGTTCTCCACCACGTCTGATCCGGGGTTACAGGGATGGGCGTCGTACCACTCATACGGGCTGAACCTGGAAACGAGACAGGAAGTCGTAAAAGCTGTTTTTAAAAGCTGCACCGGTTGTGAGCTCTGAGAAAGAATGCAAGAATGATATCTTTATCCTTCTTGAACACCGTTCTCTCCCCGGGAAGAATCTCAAAAACTGAATTGTGTTAGCTTAAGGGGCCATTCTGAGTCACAGCTCCTTCAGAGTTTTGCTTTTTTCATTTTGAGTCACAAAAAAATGACTGCATGAGCAGCAGCTCTTCAAGGCAGCAGCTGAAGAGGCATTGGCAGATTTTTTTTTTGGCCACTTGGAGACAACAGAAAAAGCTGTAAACACAACATTGATAATCACTGTAAATTAGCTGTGGCAAACATTTTAGCATAGAGTTACCAATCCAGCAAATTTAAATATCCAGTAAATACAGAGCAACACCAGCAAGGAGCAAAACGAGTAATTTGCCTAAAACACTGACCTTGAGTGTTTTAAATCACATGTAAAATTTCCCTCTAATGCTGTTATATAAGCTCACTGTAAAGGATCACATTTAATTACACTTTTTTTTTTAATCAGTTGAGTGTATAAATCAAATAACTGCTACTTATTTTATTACCTGAGACAGAATAGCACATTTGAAATGCATTTATGTATAACACTTGTATAAAATCACATTATGTGTATGAAAAGGTTCTTCCTAACTTTATAATAATAACTGAATAAACCCAGAAGTTGTAAGTATAAGTCTGTATTGATTTCATTTTTTCTGACTTTATACATTGACACAAGGTGATAGAAAAAACATTTTCATTTTTTTGTGACACTTTTCGTTAGATGGAGAATGTTCAGATAATTAAAATACTTAAAGTTATGTTTTTTTAGAAATAATTGTTTTTTATGCTTCTGCGCCAGTGATAGCTGCGACCGCTGGCGTCATGTTTTCGGGCTTCTTGTCCACTTCCCCGTTGACGTGAAAATTGGCGCTAACATTGACTTGGGACTCAGGGATGAACTGTTATGATTTGGTTGGTCAAAGGTCACTGCAACAGACTTTTGGTCAATGCTCACCAATTCATATTAAAATTATGACAATATCTTACACAGATAGGATTAAATGATGAATGCTATGGCAGGTTATATCCAAAAGGTCAAATGTTAAGTTTACTTCATGATATACTGCAAAGAAATGTTCTGCCCCTTGTTCAATGCCAAAGCTCAGGAACAGCAACTTGACTGGTGAGGCAGTGATTCTAGTTTGAGTGTTGTCTCTGCGGCCCCAAGATTTTAAGTCCTCTACTTTCAGCTTTGTTTTGGTCTCCACCTTCTCCTCCTCAGAGTAGGTGGAGATCCTTTGACCATCGACCAGCTCCACTAACTTCTGTCTACCATTTGCTTGTGGGCAGTTATTTTTTTTGACTGAAAACAGACGTCTGCTGTTTTCAGTGAGTGCGGATGACTAAAACTCTTTAAAGCTGATTTGCAAGAGCAGAGTTGAGTTATTCACCACCCATCTATATATTTTTTTGAGTTGTTATGCAGTTTCATTAAATGTATATGTATAAAAAATGTGCCCATCACATCAATTTTTTTTTTTTTTTAAATCTGGTCCTGGTCTAGCCTTATCTTCAGATATCTTCTCCTGCAGGTGACCAACGAGGCACAAAAAAATCTAAATCTTCAGAGGCATATAAAATGTCATGTTTGAGATTGCGAGGCATTAAGGCTCCTCTTAAAGTCACACGAAGCCATACCGCAAGCATCCGTCCGTATCCCTGCCATTTAGTTTGACACCTACTGAAAAAGCTGCTCACCATCATTTTCAGAGGCAGACGCTGAGATAAAACATGCTAAATGTCACTACTTTCGTCTTTAAAAAAAATGCATTAATACGTCGTGAAGAAATCTTTCTTTCTGCTTGTTCTGTTGAGTAGAATTGGATCCATTTGACTCCAGATAGTATCGCCTCAAAATGTACCATATCTGCTGCTTTGATGAGACATAGTAGTAAGTGGTAATGGCAGAAAGAACCATTTTCTTCAAGACCAGATAACTAACTAAAACGGTCCACAATGCTGGAAACCACAGGGGTGAATTCTCAAGTGCATATTTTTTTTTTAGCTCTTACGGACCACAGTGGGAAGAATGTAGGCGGATTTGATTGAAATACATATTGTTGAAGCGATAGATACACTTTAATCTAATTACATGCTGCAGAAATATTTTCTGATATGTCAGCAGTCTATTTTAATCGGACACTGAACGGGCCTAATGGTTAATCATGAAACGGCTTCATAAAGGAGTCTTTTCCATTGATTGTTGAATCTTTAGTTCAGCAATCAGACATCTGAAGGGACGGACAATACAAGTGTGTTCTTGTCCAGTGTTTCCTATGCTTTAATTGTCACAATTAGTCAACAGTGTTTCTTTTAATATTCCCAACTCATGTGCCCGTAATGTTTGCAGACATCAGAGAGGCCTTGGGCAGCGCTTGTACAAATGTGGTACTCCCCACCATATCAATGGATCCCTTCAGTCTCATTTTGTTTTGTTTTTTCCCTTTAATGTTAAATTGAAAAGCGGTGGTCAAACAATGTGTGAAGAGGCATGTGAGGTAATAGAGGCTTTATGACCATCCAAAGCACACATGAACTGGACTTGAACGGGCCACAAATGAAGAAAAAAGCAATGTCTGTCTTTGCACTACGTTGAGTGCAATTTCCACACAGACGATGTTACAGTGCTGATTCAATTCCCCTGCTAATTTCTAAAAAGGTTGTGCTGGCAAATGGAGCCATACGCTTGCTTCAGACGGTGTGCTGGACAACCCTATACAAAACTGTCTGCTAAACAACACTATTAGCTGCTGGCCAAGAGTACAGCCTACACAGAGGAGCTGGTCTGGAAACAGCTTGGCATCCAAATATAACAGGAAGCAAAGTATTATGTTGGATTTGTACTACAGCACTAGAATGTACTGTAATCTATTGTTTAAGACTTCCAATCTTTGATTTGTGGCCACAAATGAATAATATCATGGAAGTGTTGCCATTTAAGTAAGTAAAAAGTACAGAATAGGGCTGTAACTAACTGTAGATAAACATACAGGCAATACATTTGGATCCACAAACTTATTCAATATGTTGGAGCTATCTGAAGAACGAAACTCATTCTTATTTCTTGTACAATTCGTTGTAAAAGCATTATTATTATTATTACGTTATTTCCTCCGGTTATACAAGAGCGACCACTTTTAAATCTCTCAACATTATTAAATGTAAAGGCAAATATATTATCTCCTCACACCCTCTTAAATCCTTTTAAGGCACAGGCTTACATGTGAAAATGAAAAGAAGCTTTTGTTTAAAACATGCGCATTAGCCACATCATTTATCTTGAACTGTGGACTAAAATGTGCCTTTAGGAAAATAAATATAAGGTTCCTTGCATCATAATCATTATGGTGCAGCAGAGCTGCAGAGTGTTTTCTGCCTAATGCAGTCGGTAATGCCTTGACATCTCTGTCCAGCATTTAAAATTACCTACTTGTGCTGAAGTAGCCCTCTTATTGTTCACCGCTGTCTCTTTAATGCTCAAATGGCGCACTTGTAGGGATGCAGCTTTTTCAGCGATCTAGGCCGGCCTCCAAAAAACTGATGCAACAATTTAAGATGATTTTGTACTTAGGAGAAGCCACTCCAGAATTTGTTTGGTCTCACAACAACGAATGGGGATAGAGGAGTGCAGCTGTTTGCTCTCAAGCCCCAGAGCTGCTCTCAAAGCTCGCTTTTCTAGAACTTCCTCAAGCACCACTTTGCATGAGAAGCAGCAGGAAACACTGACAATGATGCTAACAGGATATTCATCATATTCATGACCACAAAAAATTTACAAGTGAGATACTTTTCAGCCAATCAAACAGATAATCTCCATCCATAATAATTTTATGGCTTATTACTGCCAGCAATTTCATTTTCTATGCTGATGATCTACTATAAATAGCATCGCATCACATCAGGTGTGTACTTTTTCTTTTCGTGCTGCTAAACATGATAATTAGAGAAGTGATCATTTTTTGCCTCAGCGGGTATTCATTTTAAACAACCTTTTTAAAAGGTGCACCGTCTAAAACTATATTACCATTTTTCAAAGACATCACACAGGAAACAAGAATTTGCTCACTGAATGAGACTTTGCAACTATTCCTCCTCCCACTGCTGGGCTGTAGAGAGCCCATGCAGACTTAACTGCCTTGATCACTACCCAGTGAGCAAACACAGTGTGAGAAACTGGCTGGTGTAAATTACTATGTCTATTGAAAGACCTCATGGAAAATGTATGAAGGACCGGCAGGACAAATAGTATGTAACTTGTGTACTTACCTGGCAATGACAAAAAGGACACAGCTAACTCCCAGGTAGGCCAGGAGGATGTAGACCCAGATGTCGGGAGTCATGGGGTTCAGGAAGGAGAAGAAGCCATTGTTGGTGGTGTTGGGTTTGCGGTACAGGATGCTGATGCCCATGCTCATGAAGGGCTTGGAGAAATCAACAACCTTTTCACGCATGTAGGTGATGGTGAGAGGAGCCACTGCCAAGTCTGCTCTCTGTAAGGGAGAAACATAAATGGACAGTTAGTTGTTCTGATTACGTTTTTTATATTGGCGGTGTTGTATTTAGCTAGCTCAAGAGGAAGAAAATTAATTTTTGTTGTTGATGATTTAATGGTCCAGAGTGAAATATTTCAGCCACCTTTGATGGACTGCCACGGAATTTGGTTTTGCTGACATTTATGGTCCCCAGGGGATGAATCCTTTGGGGACTGTGGCAAATCCTTGAATTTTTCTCATTTTGGGGCCTTGCGTATAATGTCTGAACAACTATTGGATGATTGAAGAACCATAAGTTCAATACAGACATTCATGTCCCATTTAGGATTACTAAATTGGGCTTTTCATCCAGCGTTTCTATTAAAAATTTGATTGGTTCTTAGGTTTTTGAACAGATAACTACAATGAAATCCCAACCATAAAAAGTGTTTATTTTTATTTTTATTATCAAACCATGTTAACCTGCTAACAAAAGATGGTGCGGTGGTAAACATTAAGATTAAAGATGTTTCGATACCATTGTTTTCCTTTCCGAGACCAAGTCCAATAACGGAATTTACAGCTGTTAACTACCTTATAAAACATGAACAAGAATTTAAAGAGAATAAATGTCAGAGCTTCCTTTTATTGCCTAGATTCATAGTCATAACTGAAAAAGAACAAAGTGTCAACAAAGTCGGCCTGCATTTGCTTGAAGTTACAGTCGCTTCTTGTTCAGTGTAAGTGTAAAGTAAAAAAATCTATTAAGTTGAAAACAGATGTGGGGGATGCTGTTTTGGACCTAATACATGAGATTCTTTTACGCACTCATGATCATGATCCAGTATACTGGGCAGTACTGAAAGAATTAGCAATTAGCTTTAAGTGTAGCTGTGCCGAAGCATAGTGTGGCGATTGAGGGTGTAGGCTCTTAGACATGTAGCATCAGTGACACTGTGAATTATCCATTAGGAGGTTACAACAGGGCTGTGCATACTGTATAACATTAGTCATTTATTAAAAGTTTGGAGACACACGGTGATATATGGCCGTGACTTAATGTGTAGTGAAATTTGATAACGTGAACGTTAGATATGTTTCCGTCTCTCTGATGATGTCTTTTGGAAACAGTGGAGAAGGATGCACTCCCATCTATGAAGCCATTATCTCGTGTCACCGGAATGACATATGACACCATATAGCTTGATGCAACGGGCAGGGCTGAGCATGACGGATAAGTTTCAGTCACCTATTATATGCGTCTGACTGCATATTCAGAAGGTTACCATTTATATTGGGGCCCCCACAACTCCCCTGCACCGTGGCTGGACAGGAGGTTAATGAAACCAGCTGCTTGGTTCACGCTCGGATGCCTCTTTCCTCCAAGAAACGACACAACTCACAAAAGGGAGGCTTTCTTTTTTTTTTTTTATCCCTACATACTGAGCTGCGAGAAAGGAAAAGGTCTTGTTCACATATAACTATTTTCCATTACAGCATTGTCAAGCAAAATGAGATTTTATGTTTGGTTGGGAACTTTATGCAAAGCCATTAGACTTAAACCCGCAGGAACGGAATCTGCTTGTTTCAGAAACACACAACCTGAGTAAAAATAAAAATGCAGCTGAGTGATGCAACCCTCTCCTTTGTGAGGGCATCTTCGCTGTTTTCACAACCACCTTAATAAATTCAGTTTTTTTTTTCTAACAATAGCGTCTCTGTTTCTCGACCCTAAGGCTATTCTTAACATGAATTTAACTCACCCCGTGGCTTGGACAGCTCTTTCCTTAGATTCATGCGATAACTACTGTCTGGCAGCAAACAAAGGTCAAAAAAGAAAACATTCCCGCTTTGAGTGTGGCACCGCGGATTACGTCCTCCCGCGGTCAGCACCGCGGTGGCTAAATACACGGTGGCCTCTGAAGAGATGGAAAGATGGGAAAACCAGTGCGTCCTGCAGTGCGTCTGCTGTCTCTCTTAAACTATTCAAATTTGTGCATCACATACTGCTCCCTCCATTCTCCGCTGCCAACCCAAGCTTTTGAACCAACCTGCCACTCAGCCGGAAGATCAACCAGCATGCGGTTCCAGACATCCCTACGGTGGGCTAATATACATGCCGCATGTCCTTGTTCTGCTCACTGCTTAGGCACACAAACTGGGCACAAGCAAGATAACCTGATAGTGCCCTGCTGTGTGCCACATGGCTCAGTGTTATCTGGGTTTGCAGATGGTGAGCTTAGTGGTGTCCTCCCTCCGGACCCCCTCACCTGACAGTAGCTCCGGGGGGGGATTCACGAAGTCGCAGCTGACGTGATTCATGCTTTTCTATCTACTGACTTCACACACTGAACATGCTTCTTTCACAGTCAGCTGTATGATAGTCTTTGTTTTTTTTGTTTTTTTTTGCAATTGTTCAGGTTCCATTCATACATTAATAACACACTGCTTGCAAAGAAGGCTTTTTATCCCTCAACAAACATACACACACAACCCCATACAGTTTATGTATGCATTTTACAATTTGCGATCACAGTGCTAATAAAAGGAGTGTCTAGCGCTCCCAGATAGCGCTGTTGTGTTGCTCCTTTTGTTCATTTTACGAACGTTTGGAGCAGATACAAAAGCACAATTTGCGTCAGCGAAATTGCAGAAACACTTTGCTGAAGCGTGCCACAGTCGCCGCAGATAACAGACAGCAATTTTTGCTGTGGGGACGCTGAGGGAATATATAAAAAGTCTGACTGGCCAGTTGTACAATCATTTACGAAAACCCAGAGCGCGGAAGAGGTGTGCACAGCGTGACACTTCCGTGCACAACAGTAAAGATGACGCCTGAACCCTATTACATAATGAAGGCTCATATCAAAATACACAAAGGGCTGATGATGAGGCATGCACAATGCAATCAAGAAATTGTTGTTATGCATAAGCAGAGTGTTTGGAGCGTGGTGGCCCAGAATTTGGATTCACTCGAGAGGGGGCTTTTGGCAACCGAGACGGACGTGTTTGCTGTTCAGGCAGTTGAACTTTTGCCCTTGCAGCTTTAGGGTCAGACACGCCAGGTCATCCTGCTGTCGTGGATAAAACTCAAAATCACACTTGTCCGCCCACTTGCAGTCAACGTGCTTCTCTAATTTGCCGTAACAAAAACCTGATCCGAATGTGTGTTTTTACCCTAACACAAATAAAGAAGTGTAGATTTTCATTCAGTCCTGAATCTAGTCGACTGTTATCTATCCGTGTGGACAGATAGGCTGTGGGCCTGGCTGCAGCCTTCAGTTGAAGCATATATCAATTGCCATGACAGAAACAAATGATGTGCTAAGCATGCTATTAACATTTGCATCACGGCATGATTAAAGTGATCATCCATTGTGACTAAATCAAGTTTAACAAGGCCTGTTGCATCATTTAGCACCTTCCAAACAATGCCCTTTGGCTCCACAGTGAGCTTTGGTGCTACACAGAGGAAAGTGAAGAGCTGTACTTTGCACAATGCTAAATCTCTGCAACACGGCAGTTTCTCATTACAAAGCAATGAGACAGGGAGTAAATCACATATTATTATCATGTTTGTCTATACGCTCTCTTTTAGAGTTTTCTTCTTATTCTGTCAAATGCCTTTCTCCATATGACAGGATTTGCTAAACTACAGAGATGAATGAAGCTTGTAAACTCACGTCTTGTTCTCCTACAACAATGTCTGTCAAACAATTTTCCTAAATTTTGCAGTGCGACTATGATTTATGAGGCTACGCGAGCTGATACAACGGATGCACGAGCCTTGTGTTTCGGCGCCAGTTTATCAGCCCAAACCAACCGTTTTCCCTTGTTTCCCACCTCAAACTTTATCTAACTCTGTGACCCCTTCTTTTTTAAAGTAATGGAATGGATTCCCTGTCAGCTGTTATAGCTCATCTTATCTATATGTGTTACAATGATAGTGCGATGGGTTTTTAAGAGGTAAATAGAAAGTAGTTATGAGTACAAATTGCACAGATAACAACCGCGACAGCAGACATTTACTTTTCCCTTTTCTGTCTACCTCTACAATTCAAGCAAATGCATACACTGTGTTCCGTTGCATAGAATAGATACATAAGAAAAAGGTACAGTTCTTGTTATATTTGGGAAGAAATACAGCCCAAACGTATTACCTCAGTGTGGGAGATGTGGCAGTTTGAGGTTTACTCAGCCACACAGGCCTCTCATATCAATCCAGAGTCAGATCTCTTGAGCTTGCCTTAAAGTTTATGTTTCAGGTCTGCTGAATCACGATCAGCTTATCCTCACCGACAGAGGGTAAGGAGAGCACTAGACCACAAAATAGAAACGACTAAAAAAATCGACAAAAGGACGTCATGCGCCCTTGGCCACGCGATAAGGAGCGGTAAAAAGCAATAACTGGATTCTAATCTTCACGTCTGCAGCTATTTACAAAGGCAATAGACCTAAAAATAATTAAAAAAATAAACATACTGTATATTCTTTAAAATGTCTCTAACTGTATGTATTTTTTAAATTTATATTCCATAAAACACAGGCGAATGGAGCCACTTGTTGGAGTGGATGCGTTCGTTCAACAGCTTATATTTATATTCAGAATAAGATCAGTCCAGAGGTCTCAATCAGCAGATGCTGCGTCGCCACAAAACGCATGTAAACCGTATGTCACGGTCAACAACGCTATTTTTTTCAATCTGGCCGCAAAATATTGAACAGATTGTCCGTGGCAACCTGCACGTCCTCCTGTTTAAACCAAAGAACAGATTAATACAAAGAGCATATGTGCTGTTTAACGATGGAGTCATGCATCTTCATTTTGTGCCGGCTCCCCCTGCCTTTAGTAATCCATTTGTTCCCCCTCAAGGTTATTGTTATTAACATGGATCTCACAAAAAGCTTGGACGGAGAAATAAAGTGCTGCAGTGGGAGCCCACCTTTCCCAACCCTTTCAGCACCAAGCCATTGACTCCTGCCATACGATTCCCTGCACTAAATGCCACTTAAGCTATTACAAGTTTTCAGCTGAGTACAGCGCTGACCCGATGGGGCTGAGGACAAAGAGAGAGCACTGACAGGGACACTTATGAAATGCCAGGAGAGAATTGCCGCCATCACTTGGATGCGAGGCTGTTTCATGGCCGCTCAGGCTTTGAGTTTCGACACGGACAGCTGCGATTTGCACACCACGCCTCAGCAAGACGATTGCCGGTGTTTTCGCCCGCATCCTTACAATATATGCCGTATCGTATGCTCATCCTACATCCCCTGCTTTATCCAGCCTGAAGGGAAGCGGTCTTTCTCACTGAACGGCATCAGTACACTTGTAACTTTTAGGCAACCTTGACATAATTGTGCCATAAATGTAACTGACAGCTTTGCAGGCTCTTCCTGACTTGTGCTCAATCATAACTATATCACTGCCCGCATAGAGGACATAACCTGCCTGCAGTTCAATGGCATGCTGTTGTTGCTTTTTGTTTGCGTGATGATGTAAAAAAAAAAAAAAAAAGAAAAAAACAAGCTTTGATTGTAGGGATGCAGCACATGAAGTACATGATAAAGGAATAGATTTCCATTTTTTTGAAAATGTCTCATCCTCTGTTTTGCTAAGAGGATTGAGCCAACAGCTGATTAGCTTAGCTTTGAATAAAGACTGGAAAAAGTCAGAAACAGCTAGCCTGCTCGGCCCGAAAGTAACATCTCTTAATCT
The DNA here is from genome assembly GCA_963678695.2 of Diplodus puntazzo. NCBI lineage: Eukaryota > Metazoa > Chordata > Actinopteri > Spariformes > Sparidae > Diplodus > Diplodus puntazzo. The sequence goes on from OZ023160.1 coordinate 10,104,044, forward strand.
CATGCATTAACACATGAAACCTCATTTGCTTAATCACTAAAAACTGAAAATGTGTCATTTAAAAAGGGGGTTTATTCCAGAGGATTCATTAGCTGGGTGCAATAACCTTTTGTTTTCTCCCTCTGTTGTCTTGAAACTGCTCAGCTAAGCTATCCAGCTGCTGGATCCAGTTTTTTTTCCCAAACTGTCAAAGTATTTCTTTAAGGAAAAATGTTTAATAAACAGTAATAAAACTGATGTAATTATCTTTGGTCATGCCTTCATTACACCACAATCGGACTATGGCAGTTCCTCATATTTTCCCAGCCTCCATTCATTTAATAAATGCATTCATTCATTCTGCAGTTGGTCCAGAAGGATGTAGACTGGTACTAAAATAACCCCAGTCCCAGCTTCCCCCTTCATTGGCTAACAGTTTTTTTTTAGATTTTAATCACGACCTTGGTGATTACGTTGAAGGCTCTCGATGGGCACCATCTTACATCACAGACCTTATTCACTGGTACTCATCTCCTAGGTCTCCTAGATCGGACATCAAATCTCTCTTCAAACAAAAAAAGGGTGACAGAGTATTGGTATTGGATATGGCTCCTTTTCTTCTCGAGGTTAAAAAAGGCTAGAGAAAGGCATTTCTGGCCCAAAGATTTTAGAACATGTTATCTTGTCTATGACTTTTTTTTTTTTGTTCTTGTTGTTAACTGTTGCCATTGGTATGTTTTTTATTGTGTTCTTTAAAATCTGTGCCGCTCATAATGGCGACCGGATGCATAATGTTTTCCGTCTGTCCTTCCGTCACGTCCTTGTGACCGTGGTACTTCGACGCTTTGAGGTAATCTCTTCAAATTTAGCAGAAACATTTACATGGACTCAAGGATGAACTGATTAGAATTTGGTGGCAAGAGGTCAAGGTCATGGTAGACTCATGGTGTGCTATTCACATCAACGTGATATCTCACAAGACCAATTTTAGGCCATAACTCAAGAATCCTTTTGATAATTACAATACAATTTAACATACGAATGTCTTATAGCATAAAATGACAAAGCTATGACATATCAAACCCACTGTGACATAAGATTCTGCGAAAACTTATTCATAACTAACTTGACAGGTGCTTAGAGGCATTCAACCACAATGCTGTAATTATTTATAATTACTTATATTATACTTATATTATTTATATTTATTTACACAGCACGTTGGTCAGCTTATGCTGTGTTCAAGCGTGCTCTAGAAACTTGACATAAAAAAAAAATAAGGCGGACAAGCACAGCTTACGTGTTCTATGAGCTCCCTGATCATGCCGTTCCACTGGCCCTTCTCGTCCTGGGAGCCGTATTTTCCATCAGGCACCAGGCGGATCTCGTACGTGAAACCCAGGATGTTGGCCAGCTCCTTGAGCAAGTCGATGCAGAATCCTTCAAAGCGGTCGTTCCCCACCAGCGCCTTGTCAGACTTCTTAAGCATGACATATGGCTCCTCCTGCACAGACCCAAAAGATCAAATGAAAAGCAATGGTGAGGTCAGCTTTTTCAATTTGTCTCGGCACGTGGATCTAATTGAGGCAAAGTGATCCGAGCTGATGACTCGCTGTCGCATTTAACAGGCAGTGACAGCAGATTCAAGCTACTGTGCGGGGTACGGGGAGCGGTGAAATATGAAAGAAGGCTGAGGTTTTTTTTTCCTATACGGATGCATTAACAAGAAGAGAGGAGTGTAATGCAAGCCTTGTAAATCGCAAAGCTGTGACCAGTGTTTCCTAAACTGTCCATTGTGCCTGCAGTGTGTTGTGCTAGCTAAAGCCCTCACACTGCTGTGCGTTGACCTATATAGCTGGTGCACAGGTCGGTTCATTTTATGGTCAGGTGGCTGACACTCTTTACTGGCCTGTAATATCCTGCCTGGCTGCTCATAATTTGGGCTGTATAAAAGCCTGATTAGGAACAGAATGCCGCAGTGAAATGGAACATGCCCACGACGTCGCCTTCATCAATTGACACCCAACCCTCTGAGGGGGAGAGCGACGGAGCCGATGCCTGCAGTGACAATGACTAACACAGAATAGCTCATAAATGATTTCCTTTATTTAGTGCCGGTTACCATTTCCCCCGCCAGATAGACTTGCGCGTCCCGCTGTGCATTTCAAAACACGGCGGGTCCATTTATACAAGGGGGCCGTAATACAATTTATTGCCTCGAATGGCCAGATGTATAATTTACAAACTGAGCTCAGAAGCCCAGTAATTGATTCTCTAGTGAAGGTGACCCCTGCTTTGTGTTTTTTTTCTCTAACTGCAGCTTGTGTGGCACTAAATAAACAGATGCAGTCAGATGCAAGAGAACAGGTAGTCACGGCACTATTTATCCCCTCAGGAAGTAGTTTATCATGGAGCGGAGGTGGCGTGGGTGGAGGCGGGGCCAACAGTAATTTAACATCATGCGCTTGTTGGCATGTGGACGCGGTAATGATGGTTGTTGAGCTGCCTGTAAAGTGTAAACCAAACTAACAATCAAGCGGGGTGTAATTTATTCAATAAAGTCCCAACAAAATAAAAGCACACAGTTAACGATCAACATATTTAATCGTCTGCACTCGAAAAAAAAATGAAAAAGCCACTCGGACATTACAATTTAAGACGGCCTCTTAAATAAATAATAAGTTATGAATACTTGATGACAATGCATTTAGGGAGCGGGCGCATCATCGCCACAAACTTCGCCAAAGTTGTCCAATTAACTTGATCAAAAAGTTTTGCATGTTAAGGGGGAAAAAAAAGCCATTACCATCTGTTTCTAGCCCTTCCGTTTCTCGCTATTCCCCAAGGTTTGGACTCAAATCAAAGTGTTTTGTACCAGCTCTACCCTTGCAGTCGCAGCATGGGCGTGCATAACAGAAAAGAGGGAGGGAGGTGGGCCTGCGCGGAGAGACATCACAGGCAATGGAGTGCAAACAATTAATGTAAGTGGGAAAACACATTAAGTGCCTTAATCTCCTCGACAAAGTTATCACTATAAAGCTGTCAGACGTCTTGTTCATGCATCACCGGAATCAGTTTGATGCAATGTCATTACACTAAGAGGCGGGATTGATATTAAAGTTTGAAAACTGTCTTCGGCAATTTGAGAGTAGCCGGTTTTATCATCTCAAACTAATGATTCCGAACGAAAGAAAGCAAATCGAGTCAGAAAATATTCAAAGGCGTAAAAAAGATCCCCCCCTCTCCCCCCCCCCCCCCCCCCCCCAAAAAAAGAAAAAATTTTTTGGAGATGAGTAAAAAGGCACAGAGAAAACACTTGAAGTACTCAGTGAGAAACACATCCGCATTAATACCACTCTGGCTACAACATGAAAATCAGCAGATACTGACACTTCTCCAGTGCAGCGGTTCAGCATCTCACCACTTAAATCTCTTTTTTTCCCCCCACTTCTGCTCTTTGAGACAGAATTAACATAGATGGTGCCTGATAGGCATTAATTATGTCTCGCCTTGACCTCACTTGTCATAATTATAGCGTTGTGGTCCAATATAGTCGTAATGATAGTGCTTATCGTCGCAGCTTGTGTATCTGTCCTGAAAAGGTGCGCCGTGTCAGCATCCTCCTCGATGGCTCCACAAAGACATCCAAACATCCAGTGACAGTGTTAAGTACATGGAGCCGGGAGATCCGGGCTGCAGCATGGAGCTGAAGGGAGGGAACGCCTCATTCTCTGTATCTGCCCATGTAATTAATGCATTCTCAGGAATAGTTCATTGTGCTTAACTGTCTCCTCCTTTATTTATTTTTTGCCGCAGGCTTTTTTCACGTAAGCATGATTGTGATGTTACCGTCCCATCTGAATCATTGGTAACTGAGTGCCTGCTCTCGGATCTCCTACCCTCTGACGTCGCGGTAACGTTGCCATGCTTCCTGTTCCTGCATGGCATGTATATGCAGTTTCTGTCAATGGTTTGAAATTCTTTAACTTTTTCGAAACTAAACTAAACCATACACAGGCTTGACATTTCTAGCCAGTGTTTAACTGTAACCACAACTGTCTGTTTTTGAGACTAGCTTACTAGGTTGGGTGAGCTCATTAAGGTGGTTGAAAATGCCTTCCCCTGTGACTTCTAATGTTTGATGATTTGTTTTTAACACCAGAACCCTGTAAAAGGGGTCGTAGATCCCCTTCACACACGTGTTAAGAGCCGCACTTTCTCTAAAATATGTCCGGCATAGTTTTTGCAGAAAAATAAGTATAATTACCACATTAAAATCCTTAAAATGGCACCTTCTCCCTTCTGCCTTGTTAAAAAACCTCCAGGAAACATATGCAAATATTTTCACACATTTAATTGCTGGACACAACGCTTTCCAGCATTCTGCAATGAATGAATGGCACACTCTGCCCATACATCATTACACACCGTAAGGCTCAAACATTCAACTGTAGAAAGAAGAAAAGATTGTTTTGACTGAAGGGTGGTTTGAATATACACAAGATGGCTACCTGTACGGCTGTGCCAGAGGATGGAGCCTAAAGCCAACAGCACTGTTTTTGTTGCGCAGAGCTAGTTAGTATGAGAATGAGGGAAAACGTAACATCAGACTCTTATTTTATTCTGACAGTGGTTGTTCTGCATACATGTTGAGAGTTTTGCTCAAACACTGATCATCTCATTTGCGTTTCCCTTTTAAGATTACAATAAAAAAAAAAAAGGCTTTGAGGATGAGGAGCAAGCAATTATTTAAAAACTCTAGTTGTCGGAGTGTAAACCTCCCCTAATGCAATAAAAGAGCCAGGCAGAAGAACAAATATTAGCCTAAACTCCTATAACGTGGCTTCCAGACAGCTGGGGGGGGGGGGGGAATATGTACGCTAGCTAGCCAGGTGTGTTCATTTTCGAGATCTTGCCTGAGTGCAGTTAAAAAGCACTGTTCCACTATATTTTCTCCCATTTTTGCTTTGTGTTTTTGGTTTAGAAAGAAACAAAAAAGAGGAATCATCCATCCGGACCGTCCAAACTTTCTTTAGGTATATGCATCATTCTAACGACAGCACCGTGCACACCAACGTGCGGGGAAATCCGAAGGTTGACAGGCCCTGCTGTGCCGAGTTTACTGAGCTAACTGCATCATAACACAGTATCTAATGTGAAATCTATGCTGTGTTTATATTTAGCAAATATCTTACGTCTCAGTCTCAGAGAGGAGAAATGTAAACTGAGCTCACCGTCTGCCTAATGCTGCAATAACTTCGGAATACAACATGCCCGATGCTCTCTCCTCTGCAACCAATATCACTTTAGGAGAGAGCTGTTTTCTAGTGTATCATCTGGAAGGGAAAGTGAGGAGACATGAAGGGCAGGACATTTTTTCTACGCATTTGACCTACCAGGATGGTGGAGATGACGAGGGAGCGGTTAGCCAGGGAGTCGGTGATGTTCATCCCTTTTCGCTTCGGCACTTCTGTGATGTTGAGACCTCCTGACGCACTCCACTTCCCCACCTGCAGAAGATGGGGGTAAAAAAAAGCATGTAGCTAAGTGTTCTGCGTTTGTTGGGCGGGCTGTGACCCCCGGCGGCCTGCCCCCGCCAACCAGTCTCCCACGTTAGTGCCAGGTTGAACACATCTCCGGCAGCATTAGGTGATTGGCTCGGTCACCTTTGCATCAGCGGGCCAGGGTGTTTTGGAAAGCATGGGCTGGGTTGGGTTTCAGGGGTGAAATCAAGCAGGACGGACGAATCAAAGAAAATTGAATCGTTTGATGAAATGTATGTTAAAAACGGCAGAATTAGACTATGGAAAATCTAGATGTAAAGCCCAAAAGATTTGAAAAAGCAGCATCATCTGCCCTCAACTTCAAACTGAGTTACGCCCCAAAATGATCAAAACAGAATAATGTTGAAATAACAAGCAAATGTTTAACTCCATCAGATCACGACACAAATCTTTTTATGTGTACGAATAATGGCATACTGTCAATAACAATGAGTTTCTTACGTGTGTGTGTGTGTGTGTGTGTGTGTGTGTGTGTGTGTGTGTGTGTGTGTGTGTGTGTGTGTGTGTGTGTGTGTATGTGGATCCACATACCAAAAGAAAATACGGGGGCTAAAGCAAACAGAACATTATTAAAAAAAAAAAAAAAAGCAGCAAATATTGCAAACAGGTTACAGTTAATCTGAATGAAGGTGCAGCACTGGGTTGCCGGTCGGATTACGCTGCGAAAGTAATTTTGCGGCGCAGTCTCGGTGAGATAAGCCAAGAGATTTGAACAAATAAAAGCAGTTATACATGCGAGAAGCCCTCGGGCAGAGAAGCTCTGCATATTGTAGAGACACAGTCTGGAACATATCATTAGCACAAATAGTCCTGTGGCTGTCGGTAGCAATCTCTGTTTGCAAGTCGTTCCCTCCGCCGAAGAAGCCCTCCTCCCCTGCTCATCCCTCCTGCCTTCTCTATTACAGCAGACACAGCTTTTAATATTCGCCGGGGTTTTGTGCTTGAGGTGGATCCACACACCCCCCCACCCCCACACACACACACACACAGACACAAAAGAGCATGAACAACTTCTGCTAATGTCCTCCCTGCCTAATCCAGAGAGAGGCATATGCTCTGATTTGAAAAGCATATTAGTTACAGCTTGTCACACAACCAAAGAGGACTCCAGGAGAGAGATTTAAAAATATCTGCGAATGCTTTCCCGCTTTGCGAAAATTCTTTTCTAATTGTGCCCCAATTACAATTAGCTCCATTCATTAAACATGATTAGCAAAAAAAAGACGCTCGATTCGAAAAGTTATTCACTCATGCAACCACACGAGGAGTGTTGCGTGCATCATCCCCCCCCCCACCCCTCCCGAGCATGACGACGTTGAGCGAAAGTGGCACTCTGAGAGAAACCTGCTCATAATTCCCGCGCCAGCCCGCAACTTGGGCTAATATTCAATTACAGTGGATTAGTTGAGAAAAGTCCACATCTTAAACGGCTCAAACTGTTAAAGCCGATTCCACGGATATACAAGAAAAGAGGAAGAAAAAAGAGGAAAAAAAATCCAGCAATCCGGATCAACGTTAACATGCGCGAGCGTAGGATTTGCCGGAGACACAATGAGAAGATGCTAATATGGCATCAAATGTGTTTTTGGAAGACGACTGCGCTTCAACTTAATTGACCGCACGCAGGACAAGACGCCGGCGAGGAGAAAAAAGGAGGGGGAGAAGAAGACGAATCATTTCAACGCAGCGGTATTACAAGCTTCCTTCTTGAACAGAAGGGTTACAAGCTGAAAAGCCCCTGCTATTATATGATGTTGAGCCTTTAGGGAGTACTTGAGGAAGTCATAATGGGACTTATCCCTATTTGATGTATTCATAATGTATAAAAGCCCTCTAGTAGAGAAAAGCTGTTATAGTCCAGAGGGTACTTTGCCTTCCAGTGTAATAAAATAAGTTCTACATTACAAACCTTTTAGTTCCTTTTTATCTTCTCTCCCTCCTTTTTTTCCTAAAACATGTTTATACAGCTCATTACCACCAAACAGCATTTTGGGCATCACCTCAAATTATCATTAAGAGAGGCTGCAATTAACACCCTAATGTGTACCCTAATCCAATTTGCTTTATGATCCACTAACTTATGCTTATGTTGAAACAGCCAATTTGCTTCCTTGTTAGGAGGTAAATGACACTGTCAAATTTGCATTATTCGTTCCACATCCAGAGCCGAATCTGAAACCTTATTTCTGAAATCAATATCCCATTATATATGTATATATACGTATATATTCAGAGAAATTGTACTTTCTTACATTTTCATTTTTTTTTTGTCTTTTGTTCCATCTCAGCAATGAACGCTTTGAAAACAAAGAGGTTACCTTTTCAAGTCCGTCCTCCTTCAGACTGATTATGTCCAGGTCGAAGTCCGTACGTAGACCGGTTGTCTTGTTGAACGACAGTCTCCCCGTCAATCCATCCCAATGGGACTGAAAGAAAGACAGTATATCTGCGTTTTATACTCATATTTAAACACGTTCATGTAGTTAGTCTTACATAACCACGTACGAGTCTATGCCCCGGCCCAATCTAATGCAATCAAGACGATAATCGTGCACAAAATATTCTCTTTTTGGGGACGTATAATGACTAATTAGTGGAGTTTACATTGTATTAATGTTTTACACAATATTTGGTCTCATCCATCGTCTTTTGCATAACAAAACATACAATATGTCAACAATAATGAACAAACAAGCTCGTAGAAATGGCTGTCAACAACAATGCACATACACGTACCACAGACTACGTACGACTGCCTCTATCTTTCACTGAGAGTAAACTCACACCCACACGCTTCCCCAAGTACAAACACAAACCATACAGGCTGCATTTCCTTTTCTTAATTACGTTTTACATCTCGACGCCTCCAACGCGTTCTCCCTCCAGACCTCGGTGTTAATTAACAACCGTCGCCTTTTGCTTGATTCCCCACGAGGAAGGAAAAACACACTACTGCCCCCTATTACAATTCCTCGATACCCTCCACCACGTGTTCACAGGCAAAACAAACGGCTGCTTCTGCTACTTTCATGTTCCACCCTCCGATGAGGATAGTCACCCTTCAGCACTCGCATTGCTTGAGTCTTACATTGTCCTTGTCTGTTTTAGTTGACTCTTGGCTTGTGCACGATATGGCATGCTCAGCCATCGTAGGGGGAACCCTTTTTCAAAAAACGCTGTGCCAATATTTATCTTATTTATTCGCTCTTTTGTCTCTTGCCATCTTCATGCCAAAACAGATTTTCTAATTGTCTATTGGTGTCACTTTGATTCAGCCCCAGCCTGAGTCTTGTTACAATAGAGCAATCAATCCTCGTGTGTCAAGTTGCAGCGCTTTTACTGATATCCAAAACCGAGACAACCCCACAGGCTGTAGCTCTCACCTGTTCTTCCCCGTGGCTTGCCAGAACTTGTTGTGAGAAGATCGAAGCCTCAAGGTGAAATTCGTGGCACTCGCCTTTTCCAGACCCCCTTCCCCCTTCCCCCACCCCCACCACTCATCCCATCTGGCCTCTCGCCGCCGAGGTGGGTGGCATGTTCAAACAGCTCTAATTCAGAGAGTGACATAAATGCCTCAGCCACGTCACACTCAAAGGGCCAGTTCGACCTTCAGAACATGTCACACGCCTGTCTTCTTCAAGAGAGTGTAAATCAGGCCTGAGTAAGTGTTTTTATAACCGAACACTTCATTATGTTTGGGTAAGGACAATGTAAGAATAATTCATTGGCTTTTAGTCATGATCCCCGCAGGTCACTAACATAGCTGCTAATGGTGCTGCTTGTTCAGACAGATAACTGTATCATACACACACACACACGTCATTGTTTGTCATGCATTGTAATGGTATAGGCCTTTGTGTTATTGTGTTTGCACATTTGGCAGACGAGCACAAATTGTCGCTTCAACTCAGACACAAACAATAGCATTCACGGATGTTGTGCCAATTGGAGATGGTTAGCTCGGAATATAATATGCAACATTAGATTTCGGAGCACACTTCGCACAAGGTGAAACCTTTTGTTTTTTTGAGCGCAGCACTCAAACTTACAATGCTGTAATGAGTCATTACGAACCAAAGGTGACACTTTCTAACCCCTAGTTCTATAATTATAGGCAGAGTACTTTCACAGCTATCTATACCAGAGGCTTGACCCCTCCTTTTTGCCAAACCACATACTGAAAACAGGATTACATTTACTTTCAATCCATCCCTATAGGCACTACTCCCACCACTGACCCTCTTTCCTCATTTCCTAAAACTTCGGAAACTAAAGAAGCAGCAGGGATGGTTTTTTAAGCCCCGTTTACACTGAGCAAAAAAAAAAAAAAAAAAAACCCACAAACACCCGCTTACATCTGGCTTTTGTCTTCCAGGCAACATTATGTAACTTTTTTTTACCTTAAAATAAACAGTTTCAAAATAATTTCCATGGTACACTGACATGTGATGTGGTGAATCATGTCTCTGTCAGTCCCAGTATCTTTCTCCAATTGCTTGTACTGCAATTTTGTAGCTTAGGTGGGCGGGTAGGATCTCCCAGGAGAAGTACATGATGTTTTATGGCACTAAGTCACACACCACCAACTATCTCGGTGAAATTGAATCATATTTTATGGAGAAAATGTTTGTTGGTTGTCCCTTTTGTGTCCTCTGGCTGCTCTGCCTCAACTCCCTGTGATTTACAGAGTTTCCTGATGTACTAAGATATCTTTACATGTTGCTAAACCGTAGCTTCAATTAGCTATTTAGCTCATCTGACATTACATCTCACAAGTTTGCAAAAAATATCCACCAAAATCTTGTTTTAAATCCACCGTGGTGGACGCACTCATTTTTGCCCCTTTTCTGGCACGATGCTTCCACGCGTGTCGCAGTAAAGGACTATAGCTTGTTGATACTTTTCCATCCGTCTCTGTTCAAGTAGTGCCCAAACATCGTTTAGTCTGAGCTGAGTTTGAAATAGAGACTGAAGTGAAAGTAACGATCGTCGCATTGTCACGAGGCTTCCGTGTTCCTCTGTCTAAGAAGCTTCATGAGGGGCAGTGCATGACAGATGTGAGGGGCAGTGCATGATAACTGTACCACATGCTTTGATGCTAACAAAACTCAGGTCAATTGATTTTAACAGAGACACACAAGATATAAAATTGTAAATGGTGGTGGGTGAGGTTGGCATCACCTCTGTGGCCTTAGTGCACAGCGCTGAAAACACTACCCCCTCGTCTTTAATCCCGCCGGGTCCCTAAATAGTGCAGTGCACGTTCCTCAAGAAAGTCCTGAACGCACATCGAGTATCATCCTTGCTAAGCAGCAGGAGGAGGGAAACTAGGAGACTTTAAAACATCTATCCTACCCCGCCTATCTTTGCAGCTTAAGAAAAAATGGTTAGTCTCCTCCTAATCACAGAAGTGAGCTGAGGATTTAGGCTATGCTGATTCTAGACAGTGTGAGACCAGGCTTTGCTCTCTCTCAAGGACGATGCCTGCTGGTGAAGAAAACCTTTGGTGGAGCCACAAGCGGTGGCCATTTCAAGCCTCCCACTCACCCACACTTTACATCAAAGCAGACGCTTTAGGGGAAACAAAAGGTTGTACTTTTTCTGCTTTTGAGCCGAGATTCTGCCCGTGCTTACCGCTGAACTGATCTGAAAGCTAGATCGTCAGTTACCCCATACTTAGCTCACAACATCCTTGTACCCAAAACTGGATGGGGAATGGCCAACTGATATTATAACATGAGTTCCGTCACCCTGGATTCTTTTCAGTCCAGTGGTTGGACCACATGTGACGCCACAAACTTGTCAGGTCAGTAGGCTGATAGCATTTGAGTGAGGCTATGCACCCTCTGCTCCCTCGCCTCTATCATTGGAGGCAAAGTACAAGGGAGGCAATGGCACAGTAAGACAAAAGGATTCTGCTTCTTTGTGCCAGCAGCTGCACTGGCAGCCTTCTATGACTTTGGCTCTGGGGCCCAATCGTACTCTCTAGCATCTTTAACATCGTGATGGAGAGAGGGATGCTGTGGATAGGGTTGGTTGATCGTTTCTGTTTTCATCTTGTCCCATCATGGTTACTGGAGATCACCAATAGGCGATCCAAATAGCAGGGGGCGGCAGGAGTAGGAGGGGGAAGTGAAGAGAGAGAGTAGAGTTTTTCTACTGGCACTTTTGGCTGCGCCAAGCCAAACCAACGCAGCTGTGATTTGCTTTTCCATCACCAGGTGAACTGTGCCACCCCCAGTATGGACCATCATTGGAGTGGGTCAAAAGCACTCTTTTGGAATGGGTCAATGCCCCATTGATCTCACAAGAAAAGTAATGTTGTGTTTTCAAGTCAGAAAACAAACTTGAGGCAGTTGTAAGGGTAACCCAGTTTTGTTGAGCAGGCATATGGAGAACAGAGATGCCGGCTGTAAGATCTGTGGAGGAGAGACCGCTAACTGGTTTGTAATTAAAGATTTAAAAAACTCTTGTCACCCATGCTCTGCAGATGCAAGAGATCACTTTTTCACCATTTTACTGCTGATAATACGTTAAAGTTAAGTTAAAATCCCCTTGATACCAGTGCAGGAAAAAGATCAATTGTCGATCATCCCTTCAGTCCAATCCCTCTTTACAAAGCCTACAGTGGACGGGTGAGTCGTGCTCAGGAGAACAACCCACTGTCTGTCTGACTGTCATCATAGTAAAGAGGTATCATCACTGAAAAATAGGCCCAAACTGGCCAAAAGTCATGCTTAATCTAATCACAAATGCTGTCAGGATGCTTTACACTGAGGCACAAAAAGCACCGGCAGGGTTGGTCAACCGTGGAGATGTATCCTTTGAACGGAGAACAGTTCTGAACAGAAGTTGTCATCCATTTTGCTAATGAAAAGTGGATGAGGAGAGAGGTTTAGCTCTGCCCTTTTATATGGACGGCCCCCAGTAGCCATCATTGTGATTGCTCTGTGGGTATATGCAAATTTATTGGGCAGTTATCACAGATGAGGGATCCTGGTTGGAGGGCAAAGCCTGTGTAAATACAGCAGATCCAGGAGGTTAATGTTTTAATTTCACAATAATGGGTGTGATTATAAGAGGGGCAAATAAAATGGAATTCCTGCAAATTTTAAATACTTCTAAACCACACCCAGGACACAAACAAATGATTTTATCGTTTGAATAAATCAGGATACAAAGAGTAGCATCTCTGCACACCTTTAATCTGCCACATTCCACATCTTTGTTTGTGTATTCTGAGGTTCTGTCAGACTCTCATGTTAGATTAAATAAGAGCCGATTACACTACTTGTGTTTTCAAAAGGTTACAGTACGTGCTTTCTGGAAAAATAGGTTATGAATACAGGGAATTTATAAAGCTGACAACAACGCTGCTTTGATGTGTCTATCAGGGCTTGGTTTGCTTTGTAGGTGGAAATGATTGATTTGCTGGGTAAATATCTAAGTCCCAAATGACTACACAGCACTCACTCCACTGCTGTTGTCACAGTCGCCCTTCAGTCAATGCGCTTCTAATATCAATAACACTTAAATGAAACAGCAACAGGCCAAAAGGTTCCCATCACCTCTTTGATGAAACTCATGAAGCGTCCTCCGAATCTCCAGGGTTTGTGGCGGTGGCACTGCAGCGAGTTCACCGTCATCTGCGGCGCGTGCTGGTATGACACGGACACAATGTGGACTGCATCATAGGTCAGAGCTGCATCTGTCTGGAATAAGGGGTGAACATTATTTCAGCTGATGTCTGTGGAAAGACATAAATAGTTTGCTGAACATCAATCTAACTGATATGGAAAGCTTTTGACAAAGCTTTTTTTTTCCTCAGATCATCCCTTTGACACTTTCTTCATGTTAGTAGACATTAAACGAGATCTATTATGCTTTTTACGTTTTTTTTTCCCTTCCTTCAGTGTTTTATATCGGCTTGTGCGCATGTAAAATATCTTGAAAGTTAAAAAGGCCAACGTCTGCACCTACCGAAGCTCCTGTCTCCAACAGAAAACACTTCACAAACGCCTCATCAGGCCTTTATTTCCACGACTTCTTGACATCACACTACGTCACAAAGTCGCACATTTGCATAATTTTTGCCCTGCAGTGTGTTTGGTATGTTAGAATTATCTTAGCTCAGCTGCTCTGTAGTTAGCGGTATTATCATTTTAGACTATCAATGTGTTTACTGACAACCCTTCTGTAGCTTCGTAGTGTATAACAGTCTGAATTCTCCTCCAACAGCCTAAAGGCTATGAAACTCTTGCACTATCCCTGTCCCTAATGGGCTGTGCTGAGTTTGATGTCTGGATTGTGTGGGCCATCAGAGTAAGCCATAGTCTCTATCCTTGTCTTAGAAACATACTGAAACAATCGTGCATCATCCAATATAAACTATCCATTTGAAAAAGATGGGCTGTAAAGGGATGCACCTGGTCAGAAAACGATGTTTAGGGGGGGACTGGTGCGTTGAAGGATAATTGGCGCGAAAAAAGGGCTTAATGATGCTATTATATCACCCCCACCTGTACTATTGAAGGCATAAACACCCACCAGAACAGAACCAGGAATTGTTCTGCCATTTGTCTCTCCATTCATTTTGGTTCATGGATTTTAGTTCTCACCGTGGCTTCAGCTTTTTGCTTGGTTAATGGGTGTGAAGACTCTGGGCTCAATGCTGGCAGGTTGTCCTTTCTGAGTTCCACTCTATACCTGAATGGTTCACTTAATTGTTCATTACATACCTTGGATACATGCATTACCTTGACTGACTCTTGTCTTAATCATTTCCTTTCGAAAAGACTGGAACTACTCTGGAAGTAGTGCTACTGGAAGTGTGGCGCCAATGGAATACCACTTTTAAAATCTCTTAAAATATGCATCTTTTCCCTTTTAAACATTTAGTCAAACTGAAGCTGTACCTCTCAAATCTGTTTGCATAGTTCCAATGCAATTTGTTTTATTCATACATGAGCCTGAACGAGTCAGCTGCGTGCAAGAATCAGACGATGATGAAGTGGTTACTGTGTGCAATACGTAACGTAGATAAAAACAGCCGGGGTAAACGGGTTTGTCATGAGGTTCCTCTTTAGGGTGAAAACCATTTCTTACCATGGTATGATAGATAGCTAAGACAGACAGATAGATAAATGCGGTCCCTTTGTATTGACATTTTGATGACTGACTTTTAAATGGAACAACACAGAAGCAATAAAACATACCGTCATGATGCCCTCCAGCAGGCCTGAGTCAGGTTTAGGCGCTACCTGCCTTTCCATCGACCACTTCTCCACAATAGAAGACACCTGGGGATTATCCACGTTGAGGATGCGGAAGCCGGTCATGTTGACACCGCAGAAGCGATATGGCTCCAGGTCAATGGCCATCAGGTCCTTTAGAGAGACAAAAGTCATGAAGGATGGATTTTTATTTAGTCTGCCAACACTGTGCATCTTTGTTCTAAGTATTTTTTTCCCCCAGATGCTCTCTCCTCACATGAAAAGTAAATGACGCAGCAGCTGATTAAAGAGGCACTATATTAAGACCAAAGAGAGTGAAAGGAAGGCGAAATACAGTAGTTTTCAATGTCAAATCAGGAGATTTAAGCATGGAGTCTGAAGCAGCGTCTGTGTGGTGAATTAAATCTGAAGGCTCCAGAGGCGGAGTCGCCCTTCTGCTGGCAAATCCTTTTATAATTGACGAATTGTTGTTGTCCTCGTACGTACATACAGTAACAGTGGGTTATACTGCACAAACCACAAGCTTGAAATATGTTTTGTCTGTCTTAATTGGGTGAGCAAATCGTTAAAAGGTGAAGTCTTTATTTGTGTATACATTGTAATGATTGTTCGTAGCTCAGAGAAATTAAAGACAGGACATATATCGCCAATGCTGTTGGATCATATTAATATTGCAACGCTTGCATTCCCATGGCAACTCCTGAGCAACAAGCAATTCAATTTGAGCCGCTGCAATTTCTGGGGCAGCCATTGTAGCTGAAGTGTGAAGTCACATGTTGACACATGTCGTGTCGGAATGGGCCACGGGGCTTGGAAAAGACATTTGGATGAACATAGATATTTCATTAGCACCCCGTGGGGTTAGTGCTGGGGGAACGAGAGCGTGTAAGACACTTACTAAAGAACAGTCGCCGCTAGTCACTGAAATATTTCTCCTCTACATTTTTTTCTTTCTTTCTTTCTCACCAGAATGCATTACACTACTCTCTTTCATTAACCCAGATAAAAGCAAATCACTGTTGTTCTATATGACATTCACAATTGCTCGGAAAAGTAGATCAGGTTACAAGTTTCTGAGCTTTGAAGCTAAGAATACAAACTAACTGGGACAGAATTGTTTGTAAATATAAATTATATATATATATATATATATAATTCATCTTTTGTGACATCCTCATTTCTATTAGGGCATTTTTAGGATGTCAGAAAAGCAACTTGTTCCAATTATAAGTTCACTTTTTTGCGACGCTGCCTCGCACAAACATCTCTAACATAAAATCAGCATAATCCTGCGGTGGCACTACGCTGAAATCTTTACCTGGAGGACAAGCTGCATAAAGTTTGAGCGCATACAAAAGTGTTATGGACGTGGCAAACATAAAGTCCTCAGTTTTCAGGGTTCTCGGAGCTACGGCGAGGCAGGGGCTATGACAGTCTCATTTCGAAGGACAAGGAAGTTATTACCCCGTACCCCCTTCTGCTGTTGCCTTTACACGCTCTAATAAGTCGGCATTTCCCTCACCTCAGAAGATAAAACACAGACATCAGTGGATTCCATCGAGAGGAAATTGTATCGTCACGTATACGATGCGAGTATTCATCATTTTGGATCAAATCAAGCCGCCAGGTATAATCTTCTTAATGGTGTGTCTGTCAATATGACAGCATATTGCGGCTTTAGATATGTGCCACACTGTGATCCTATGAAGATATCCACCTTCCGTGTGAAAAAAATATTGATGTTGCAGAAAAAAAAAAAACATGTCAAATAAAAGTTTTGAAGTCAACTGCGCTGGTGCATATGTGTCTGTTCCTTCTGCTTGGAAAACTGCCGCGGCTAAACACAGCTATACATCAGCACCCTAGTTATGTAAAGGAGTTTTTGGTTTCCCTATTAAAGCGATAGACATGCTACGCAAACACAATGCATGGCAGACCAATGTCATTGCCACGCTGTCAAGCGCGAAATATGACACACATCATGCCTGCACCTCGGTGTCATATCGCATTATCACAACAGACTGGCAGGGTCCGGAGAGACAGGCAGCGTGTGTGTGTGTGTGTGCACAGAAACAGAGACAATAACAGAGAGTGAAAGGAACAGCACAGATCATGCTGGTATTCATTCCCATTCAGTCTGTTTGTCACCAGATAGCCAGCG
This sequence comes from Diplodus puntazzo, assembly GCA_963678695.2. Classification (NCBI taxonomy): domain Eukaryota; kingdom Metazoa; phylum Chordata; class Actinopteri; order Spariformes; family Sparidae; genus Diplodus; species Diplodus puntazzo. Next base: position 10,120,981 of record OZ023160.1, read on the forward strand.
TCTCAGTGAAGAGCAGCAACAGCTCCCTGCTGGGTCTGCTTGTATTAGTCAGACGAGATCATTTCAGCGGAGTGGGGACTTAGAATGATCAAGAAAGGATTGAAGGTGTGACGCGCCCCGCTCACGTTAAACATATCTGATATGGAAAAAAATAAAAAATCATAAAGCCTCGATCAGATTTTTTTATTTCAAGAGATAAGGCTGTTGATGCACAGTCTCGTTTTGTTGTGATCAGATCTCTTGAAAAGATCATAACTGACAAACACGTCAGACTTGTGATGTTTTCCATCTTCTCTGTGGCAACTCATTTGTTCACACACACTTAAAAACATTGAGTTAAAGTGACCCAGTACAAATGGGATGTTCTGACCCCGGGGTGGGTAATGTTTTTGCATCACCGTTGGTTAATGGATCCAAACAACCCTTCTATTAGCTGGTTTTCTACCAGTTGGTTGGGACTAAAACCTTTAGACAATTTAAACAGTATTTTTTGCTTATTTCTACGTGTACCCACATACACTTTGTTGCCAGTTTGTTAGGTGCAGATTGATGAATATGCCAGTTAATATATAAATATAAATATAAACATATAAATATATATATATATATACAGTATGTATATATATACTGTATATATATATATATATATATATATATATATATATATATATATACATATATATATATACATATATATATATACTGTATATATAATTTAGCATGTGGGTGCACTCCTACTCTTTTGCAAACTTGGGAGTCAGTTCCGGATCGCAAGCTGTCGTTTTTTTGACGCCGCCACCTCAAAGACTACTGTTGACTTAACTATAAAGCAGAGTGTTTACTACAGCACACTGAAGACTCCATTATGCCGCCAGCTTGTCAAACAAAATTGATATTATGGACTGGATCCAAACTCCATTGGCAATTAGCTGCTATTCATCAAAAACTCAAGCGGTGGGGAGATGAGAACAAACGAGACTCCATTTGCATTAACAAGCGTGGTACATTACCAGAGTGGTGAAGATATAGTGGTAATACTCTGTCATCATCCCCATGGTCTGGGCCTGCAGGGAGACGGGAGAGAAGGAAGATGGGAAAGAAAGGTGTAAATGAATAGAGACAGGATAGAGTAAACGGTCATCCTGCCACGTTGGGGCAATTTGGAATCAAGAGCATAGTCAGAACAAACAATGCCACAGACAACGAACAAAAAGGCCCTCATCAGTACAGAAAAACTAGCCGGGTTTCAACAAGCATTTTGTGTTTTTGAGCACTTTGCCGGGAATTCTGAACCATATGCGGTCCGCACAATTACAGAATAGCAATGGTACTTGATGCTTTTCTATGCATTTAAATGGTGTGCAAATGGCTCAGGGGCAGGGCATGTGACATTATCCCAGCTGAGAAGAGAGGCTTCAAGCAAAAAGAGGCCGGTAATCTTTGCCTCATATCCGAGCACTCCATCACCGCCACTTGTTTTTGCTCAATCTACATTCAAAGGCAGCAGATTCTTATGGCGGCTGTGCTCCCCATTTAATTGTACCATCTGTCGTTAAAAAAAACTGCCAAGGTTATGTAAATAGGATGCTATGCAATGTGGAGGCAAATTCACTCCCTGATCTATAGACATCAAGCATCATTACGTGACATTGAAACTTTGTTTTTTCTTTCCACCAATTGAAGTATTTCTGTCCCACCACTGCAGGATGCATTACAGTGGGACACAATACAAGTCCATCGGCGTTTCCATCCTCCACCAACCTCTAATTTGACTAAACCTCCATATGTCCCTGTTCCCGCCAGTGCAGCGAGGTCACAGCACAAAAGTTGAAAATCAAAACATAAGGCACAAAAAGACCCAAGGAACGTGTTTCCAATTTTCTCCCATCCAGTCTGAGAGTGAACAGAACCTGGCAGAGGCAGGTGAGCTCGTCAGAGCAAAGATGGGACGCACGTAGTGTTGCAAAAGACTTTCCACAGACACAATGCAGCTTTTCAGAGATGATATTAAACCCTTCTTTAAAAAAGACTGCATCAGATCCTTCCTTATACACATGCACCTGCAGTATCAGTCATGTCACGTTACACCTTAATTCATATTTCTACTTATTGTCTTGAATAGGACCGATCTTTTCGTTAAGCCGTAAATGGAGCAGTTTGTAAATCTTATATAGACACTGTGGAGAAGCTGGTTTTTATTCCAAATGTTCCTCGGGTAAGAAAGTAATTTCAGGTGACTATCTCTCAGGATTTAATTCAAGAGAGATTACACTTTGTGCAGTAGTTTTTAATATAGTTTTATTATATACTGTCATCTATTTTAGTTGTGATTTATTTTCTGCTTTGTTTCTTTTTTTTTTCTCAAACAAAATCACCTAAAATTCTCAGTTTCCAGCCACTCAGATGTCATTGTTTGCTTTTTTCTTTCTATCTTATGTTAATCAACGGAGTTTATGAGGCTTTACCGTTGACTGTGAGCACCTTTCACTCTGGTTTTCGCAGTGTGTCCTACACTGAGTGCATTAGTTGTCCCTGAGCATGCTGAAACTCTAGCAGAGTCCATCTGTGAGAGAAATCACTTTTGACTGGCCGTATAGCCAGGTGAATCAGTGCAAGAGAAGTGAAACAGAAAAAGGCCCCTTGAGCTTGTCGCTGTGGTGTCCATGATGTCGCCTGTTCAGCGCCTTTTCGCCTTATTTTTCTTTTGCTGCTGGTGCCATTTGCAACTTTTTATGAGACATGTTCTCGATCAGAAGCAGCCACACTGGCGAGAGTGGTTTAAAAATCATCAATATGCAGTACTGAATATTTCTACATCCCTGTTCTGCCACCTGGTGCTATGCAGAGTCACTTCCCCTATCACAGACACAGAATGTACAAGCTAATTTGCCGTCGGCTGCAGTTTTTGAGGTGTGTTCAAGAGCAGCTTTTTAGCTGAGACACAAGCAACACTAGGCAATGCGGTTATGGGCCTTTGTTGCCATGAGTTCTTCGATGTCATTTTGATGTGTTCGGGTTCTTATCTATATCGACAGACTGGGTCTGTGGTCTGTGCTGTAGCTGCCTGACAAGTCGATCCTGGAAGGGAACTGTGGAGCATTCCTGCCTCCAAACCTTCTCTCACGTCTTCTCTCAGAAGGACACAGATTCCTCAGTGTGAGATGTGCAGCAGACTGGCCACGAGCACATATGTCACCTCGGATCTTAATAACTTGGGAGGACCCAGTTGTTTAAATAACTCAGGAGGAGATGATGCATTTGGTAAACATGTTAACAGAAGCTGACAGCAAACTGAAGCGAGGGGGGGGGGTCCCACTCGCCTGTTCCTGTCAACTATAGAGCATTAGACCACCTACACAATCTCTACTCTGTGCATCACGCTGACAGGTCTTTGTTGACTTACGATCATTTATATCAAAATGCGCGCATGTACAGTTTTGATAATGAAACATTCTGGATCTCATCCCTGTTTGTGGGTTGTGTACCAAAGTCAACAATTCACGCTTGAGAAGTGTTTGTAATCTTTTGAACAAGATCAGAATGTGCCAGAGAGTACGCTGAGTTTTTTTTTTTGGCATTGTTTTCGATCCTCTATTTTTGATTTGATTGTATTTAACTGGCAAACCCAAGATGCACGAAAGCGTCAGGGGGCCAAGCTTTATTGTACGAACGAATACATCAGTACATTTTACAGACTGCGAAACTAAGTCAGTTGAAACGGGTGCAAAAACCAACAGCTGTGCATTGCAACTGTGAAAGTGTCTCTGTTTAAGTTTGTACGATCATTGATCAATCCAAGAAGTAGAAGATGTATATTATCCACAAGTTCATGAAGATCAATGTGTCGATTTCCAGATTCGATATCTAGTAGGTAGGAGGCAAGTAGCACTAGCGGAAATCCCAGAGTCTCTGACACCAGAGTTTCACTCCTGCTTAATTATTACTGACACTCATGGATGCAGGAACAAGGGGTGCTGAGGGGGCTGCAGCAGCGTGACTATAACATATGCCGAATCTACAAGAAGGCATCAAATAATTAAGACTTTGTCAGAATAAGCACTTCACAAAGTTTATAATGATTCTCCTAACTCGACAACTCACAAAATTGTGTTTTTTAAGGGATTTTCTCTCTCTTCCTCCCCTTGCTGTCGCTGACTGTAGCTGATGTGGCGACTTTGAGCTATGCTGGTGTTCATGTTTGGCCGTCTGCTGTAGTGCAAAACACTCTCAAATTGTTGTTAACAAATGTATGTCAGATGCATATTATACTGGCCGTTCAAATTAACACAGAAAACATGAATGTCACGCACCATTTAATATGACGTCATTGCATAGACTGACCCCTCAGCACCCCCAACTGTGACTGACTTCCCGCATCCCCGCTGACACTCCTTCTGCTGCTACTCTTCTCCCACCTAGCCACCGCCAAGTCAAAGCCATCACATTTTCAATCACACCAAATCTGATAAGAAATCAACCGGTGCCATGCGCTTAGATTTGTCCAACCAGGAAGGGTCTGATGCCACGCTCTGTCGGACTCTCACTGACCTGTTTGAGAATCTGTGCCGCCATATGGTGATTGCAGTCGAAAATGATGCGGAACTCCCGGCCTCTCTTCATCTCTTTGAGGAGGGGCCTCGTGTCCTGCGAGTCGAGAGGAAGCTGACGGATCTTTAGCCGAATGTTGTACCTGGACGGGGCCATGATCAGCTCCTGTAGTCTTATCAGACCTGAAGAGGAGAAAACGGCACAAATGAAGGCTGTGCCAACAGTATCACGCTGAAAATGCAGTGACACTTAAGTAAACATGTGGTTATACATTATATTATAGTCACCTGTGCTGTCATCATATACGACGGTGGCTGTTTTCCATTTGAGAAACTGCACCAGGTCGAGAATGGCATAGCTTAGTGAAGAATAATCCGGGTACAGATTGGCATAAAAGCTGTCCCTGTTGTCCATGGGGTGATGTTTCCACCGCACCTGGATGTGTGGCACTTCCAACGCATTGCAGATGGACTGCACGGCGTTTGACGACGAACTATGCGAGGGCCCAAATATTGCAACCACACCTAAAGACAACTGGTCACAAGCTAGAGGAGAGCAAGAGAGGAAAGCATGAGAAAAAAGTGTGGTGACTCTTTAGTCACAAATACATAAATGGTGCTAATGTAAGAATGGGCCAGTTGCTGCTAAATGTGGCTGCTGTTAGCTAGTTAGCACAATTAGCGCACGCAGCTAGCGGTAAGGACTAGGAGCTAGGGGACCAGGGGTGTACTGGTGTTTACATGGCTAGCCCAGGAGCTATGGGGCCCTAGTTCTTGCAGAGTGCGCAACACTGACATTAACTGAGCATGTTCAATTGGCGTTGGAGCCCGTCCGTTAAACAAATCCCCATGATTGGCCGTTTTCAGCCATTAGGCACTATAGTTATGCTAACTTTAGTAAATGTCTGTAATAGAATGCATAGACATTATATCATCAAACAACCCTCATCATCAAACTAATACAGAGACATCTCTTAGACTGACCAGATTCTCGTCTTCCTCCACACTGTAATCACACCTTGTATAAACACAGAACGAGCCACTCACCTTTTCTTGACGCCTCAAAGCTGTCGAAGATATTAATCCTCTGTATGTCATATGTTAGTGTTGTGTTTGGCAACAAAGTCCTGTTTCTGTTAATGTTATTGACAGCAAATTTGAAGGCAAGCTCCTCAGCGCTAACAACTGACGTGAGCGGAACAGGTCCCTCTATTTGTTCGAAAATCCCACCTGAAAGACAGAAGAGAAGGAGACGTAAGGCCCGAGACAATTGGTCTCAAACATAATCACAAACAAAAGGGAAACGAGACACAGTTCCAGGTAGGGCTAAATGGAGAGAAATATTGAGAGGCATTTGCACTAAGGGGGAGGAGTGCACAGTACACAAGATATTAAATTTGCTCAGCAAACATGGAGCGACCCTCTCCATTTTTTCAGGGAATGCAGAAAAAAAAACCAATATCAGCTTTGAAGTCTGAAGCCATCATGGATTTAAAGAGCGTGTGTGTGTGTGTGTGTGTGTGTGTGTGTGTTCCATCAGGGCAGCAGAATATCTCGAGCCCTTGTCTCTCCATTAAGATGGCCCTTTTATTTCACCAGAATACCACATCTGTGAAGCCGATAACAGGACTTCGGCACTCTTCTTTTACATAAAATTCAAAGGATTTTTTTTATTTATTTTTTTTTTTAGATGGACCACACCACTGCTCAAAACTTACAAAACATGTCTGTATGCACATCAAAGTAGAGTTTTGCTTGATCTGGCGGTGTATTAGACCATCAGTGCTGCACAAAGTGCAGATGAAAAACTTTGATTTTCAATAGTTGAAATGGGGATATATTGGGCCCACAGGACAGACAGTAACACTCGAGCAAACATGACAAGGTAATGTTAATTTGGTAGCTTAACTGATTAGGTAACTTAAAGAGGAATACAACACATTTTATATATATCAGCATATTTGTTATTGAAAAGACCACTCAACTTGTCAGAACAGTTAATGTCTAATGTCTTCTGTAGTTTTAAAAGGTGCAATGCAGTAATCGACAGTATTATTTAAAAAAAACTAAAGAAACTCTCTTCATTTTCATGACTGAATAAACAAACTGACCTTAAAGGACAACACAAATTCATCCTGTTTTACTTTGTTTATATGCGGCGGACCCTGACGCCTTTCTAGCTTAAACAAGTGTCCTGGGACATTATTTTCCTCTGAGAACAGCTTGTTTATTAAATAATGAGTTTGTTTTATTACCTCGTCAAAAGTATAAGAATCACAACTGTGAGTTTGAATTTCACCTTCAAAACTACACAGTGCCCCTTCCATAGAACAGTGGGTCAACAAAGTGATGCCAGTTTTTTTGTTTTTTTTAGCTTATTCCATGTCGGGGACCTTGTCTGCACATTCAAGGATAATATCCAAAACAGTCATTTTTCTAACATTTTGCTCTCTCGTTTACACACAAACAATGTTTTGAGTCACTTAAACAGAGATGAAAAACATTGAAAAACACCTTCTGAAGTGCATAATAGTCTTTCTTGTGTGTGTACATGTAAAACGGTGCATTTGAAAAACATTGAAAAGCCATCGCCATGACTTGCACATGCAATGCCCAACGCTGTTTTATATAATGATCAATTGACTATCCGTTTGTTTATGTTTCGTAACCACCGATGTAGTTTGAACTTAGCAGTTTTCTACAATTATTTACGAAAGAAAAAGCTCAGTAAATATGCTCAGAAGTCTCTTCTTTGGTGTTTGGCGTATCATTGACATAGTGTTAGTTGCCACCTACTGGTCCTGAATGCTTGTTTGAGTGCTGAGTGGAATTGTTTTTGCATTTTTGCGTGTACGGATATATTTCCTACAACAAAGGTCATGTGGATAGAATTAGAGAGGAAAAGTATCTGCTTAGATTAAGATGTGTTTGTGTAGACATGGCCTACGAATCCACATGCACTGGCCACTGTTTGATTTCCTGTAATGTATCTTGCTGGAGAACCCATTTAGACGCGATCCATAATTCACTGTACAAAAATCTGGTTATTTTTGTTTTCACTTTAACACCTGATTGTTAAAAAGTCAAAGCACTTTCTTATTTGCAACATTTCCCTGTCATGTCCTTGGCGTCTAACATTAAAATAGTCTAAGTCCCCCCATTTGTGTATAATTGGTAAAGCAACAAACATGTTCTGTCAGGTGTAAGACAACAAAGTCCCTCTGTGGCTCAGCTGCAGCCTTTAAGAAGACAGTTTAGACAGCTTCTTAAAAGACGCCTGTAGGAACACCAGCTTATGGGAGAGATTGGCTCCCTCCACCTCCACTCTCATCATATTATCCATTTCAATAACAAAGCAGAACGTCTCTCTGCCATCTCCCTGTCAATTCTGGAAGAAAAAAGTTCACTGTCATCAAAGTTCCAAATGTCTTAACTTGGGTTTAACTTTAATGGGCGTCATTTGAAGCTGTAAGAGAAAACATTTTGAAAACCCGCTCCTCCTGCATTGAGATCACATTTCTGAACGCTAAATCACCGTATAAGATATCTTAAGAGTCATTTCTGCTGCCTGTTAGTGCGTGTTAAAGCTCATTCTGACTCAGATCTCTCTTTAGGAGCTGATCATAGGTTTCGGTCTCCAATCTCGGCCTCCACCCTGTCAGAAAAACTTAGACTTTAATGGCAATTTTTGATCGGATTTACTGTGTCGAGGTGCGTTTGAAAGTGACTCATTGTCTTCAACCCCCTCAGCCGTCATCAGACTCCAATGTGTTTTCCAAATGATTTAGTATTCAACTTACGCATCCTGTTGGTTTGATGAGGTACATTTCTTGGTCCAGTTTTCAGTCACGTCCATTTTAAACCAAAACAGGCTTTTATAAATCGCCGGCTTTTGGGGACTTATTATCTCATTTTTTAGGGATTATTTTAACAAACTATTAATCGGTTGGTGATTATTGCATTTTTCATGAAGACATCCTCAAACCCAAAAAAATATTTAACTCAGCAGACACAGCAAAAAGAAAAGCAGTTAAGAGTCCCAGTCCCAGTTAAGAAGGGGACATATAATAAAATATAATGACAGACATAAATACAATTCTTTGACATTTCATGAATTATTTGAATAATTTTGTTGTAGGAAAAGAGCTCTGAGAACAGTTCACTGCATTAAACGCCTTCAGTTTGAGGACTGAAATACTTTCGCTTGAGATAATCCTAAAAAATGTGGAATTAGGTGCACTTCACCAGCCAACACATAATCCGAACAATTACTGGTTTCATATGCATGCTATTGCCATTATCATACAATAAAGGGCGCATAGAAATGCAAAACAAAGCTTTAATTTAATTTGTCTCAATGGGATTTAAAGAGCATGACATTATTTGTTTAATTTCATTTTTAGTGGGGTTTTTGGTGTCTTTGATTTTGCCCTCCTATGGCCCAGCCCACATACACTTGCCTGCCAGTCTGGTGTTATTGCACTAATCCTGGAGCAAACCTGGCTGCACAGAGCTGAGCCTCAAAAATACCACCTGTGACCTGCTCATGCCCCCCCAAACGGACCTCGAGTACCTGGATCACAGAATCACATATCTGCTGCCGCTGCTGCTGCTGCTGTGGGCAGAGTGGCAATCCTGGAAGCCGAGCTCATCTTACTATTTATGACTCAAAGCCTCGGTGGATTGCGAAAGGGGGGACGTGATGCATAAACCGCCCAGCGGAATGCGTCACATTAAAATAAATGAATCCTTCCATTTCGCAGGGAAATCTCATTAGAGTACATTAAGTAATTGCTGGAGTATATAGTAATTTGACTGTTAAGAGGATAAAATGTGCATTGCTCAGAAGCACTTTAACAAATTTAATAAACGGGGGGAGAAACCTGCTCCTTTGGAAGAAAAAACCCTGCGGATAATTTGCTTTTGCCGCTTTCGGAATTCTGCCATGAGCACAGTAGCGGGGGCTTAATATACAAGAGCTCCTGCAAAACTCCATCAAATAAGGGATAAGCAGTTTCTTTTTCCGGCATCAAACAGAATTCACTCCTAATGATGCAGAGATTGGAATATTATAGAATGTGTTTACAAGTCAACATTTTAACAACCGCAACTGAGCGTTCGTTATTGCAGGCGGACGCAAATTGAGATGCATGAATTTCCGACTTGTTCTTGCGAATCTCAGTCAAAAGGCTTCAAATTAGCATGTCTCCGATAGACAAGAACACAAAGGCCTTTAATTAGTCTCCAAGGTCCTACCACAATATATAAATCAGCCACTAATTGCAGCTGTTTCCATAATTTGTCCTTTGAGGACTTTGTGAATCAGCTGCATTCGGGAAAGCCACAGACTGATGTATACGAGGAAAGGACAACTCGCATTCAACAGTGAAACTGCAGAAAAGCCAGGCCACCCGGACTAAATGGAAATATGAACAGAGACAGTAACGACGACTGGTTGTAGTAGTCACATGAAATGTTAAACTGCGACAGTATTGTTCAAAATTCCCCTGTTTTCTCACCTACAAATCTGTACTGCTGGTTTTACTGGGTCTTTTACTGGATTCAGACTTCTGTAGCTGGTAAACTTCATCCCAGCGATATTTTAATGACTCCCACAGGTTTTACCCCGTTTGTTAAACTGGAAATAGACTTTTTTTTTTTCTTTTGTAATGTTGTAGAATTATGACACCATCGACTCGTAGACTGGTTCCCTATAATCCCTGCTTTTACTGTGCTATTCCGTCTGCCACCGGGCACGCAGTTTGGACTGGACTGGGCATCGAGTCAGACCGGCACGCAGACATGAAGATTCTGCCTGCTTTCTATGTCTTAATGAATGGATCCACTCACAATATTGTCCCATGTTTTTTGGTAGTCGCTACGCCAAGGACAAAACAGAAATGATCCAGTTGCCTTTGTGACGGCGGCTTCAACAATAAGGCGACTTGGCGTCTTTGTTCCTGTACCACATGTCCGTAACATATCCAGCCTCCCAGGCTTGAAACAAAGTTAGCAGGTTAGTTATACTGAGGAAGCAACGCTAAGAAAACTCAAATAACGACGGTATGACTGAAAGAAACGCACTAATAATGGCCCACAGAATGCCAATGTAACCCTGCATCTTGTGTCTACCTTACTCGGCAGGTTTAGTAAGAAACCAATTAATGGGACATGGAGATGTGACGTTAGGAAACGGCGTGGCAACAAAGATATTGTCATTTTCTCTCCCACATGTCACAAAGAACTGTCACCTATCGGCGATGGATGATGTCATCATCTATCGGCCCAACCCAACAAGTCGGCTTCCACTTTAAGCCTCCCAGATTTTCAGATCCCGTCACACAAATCAAAGGCTCCAAGAAAGTACAAAGACGGGAGACACGCAAGCGTTTAACCTACTACACGGTAACGGCTAAAAACAGTTTTAAGTAAATGTGACCAAAATGGCAATTACAAGAGCAAAAGTGATATTATTTAAGCCAATAAATTATACATCAATAGAAATATTTGGCCTGCATGCAAATGAAAAGCCTCTGGTAGTCTGTGTGGTGTGAATGAAAATCAAGCTGAATTTTCATCCTCAAACAGAAGCTGTGAGTGCAGAGTCGGGGTCTGTGGGGCCTCAAGGAGCTGACGGAGACATGCTGCGCCGAGTCAAAATCAGAGTTTTCACATTTCGGCTGCACATGCCCTTGCTGAAAGAAAATCCATGTTGTAGCATGAAAGCTCGACATGTTGTGTACCCGCAAAACAACGTGGGCAAGTGCACAAGCATAAGCCCACCTCTGCTGTTATGTAGTGGCAGACTGCCTGCCAGCCAGCTTAGCTGGTTAGGATGGAATCATCAGGGTTCCACTGACAAACACTTATTTTTAACATCTCCTGCATTTACTGACTTCAAAGAGCACGATCTGAGTGACAGGATGACAGCCTGCCAACACAAAGCCACATTAAAATAGACTGATGTCGGGGTTGTTTTTGCTATTTTTGTGTTTTGGTTTGATGACTTTTTTACAACATGCTATTAAAGTTGTGCATTATCCGGTTTTTAAGATTGCTTATTTTAATTTAACATCTTCCGTGTTCTGCTTTACTTCACACACACACTGATTTTCTGATTTCTGATGAAACAAGACAACTGTGAAGAGATTCTCTGGCTACTGTCTGACTCATATGGACTCAATTCAACCGGGGAAAAAACACATTGCATATTACTTTAATTACCTGAATTAATTCTTTATCTGAAATGAACGTGGGCAGCGTTTAATTCGGCTTGATCTCGAAGCGACTCTGTGGTCGGATCCAGCGTGTTGTTTTTCAAACTATGGTTGTCGTCCAACTGTCTATAAAAGTCATTTTTATCTGTAATGCCCTGCAAACAAACAGGCGTTTATGGGAATTCTTTTTTCTCCGTCTCCTTGCAACAATCACACAACAGCACGAGCCTGAGATTGCCAGATAAGCACCCACTGTCTCAAGGAATAGGATGGTTCATGATTTAAACAGCTGACTTTTCCATTCCCTCTTTCCAACAATCTGTGTAAACTAAATGCAGCGCACACAATTTAAAAGCAAGGCAAGGTCGGTTCTGGTATCTGCTTTTTTTTTTTTTTTTTTTTTTACCACCGAGGCTGGTAATGTGATACCATGTGTTGCCCTTGTAGAACATGAAATTTGTTCAGAAGACAGGCAAGATCAATGACCTTTCTGTTATTTTCAACCCAGCGAAGAACCTGACCTTACTCGCAGTTAGAACCAGCATCCCAACAACACTGGAAATAATTTTATTCCCTCACTTGTCCTTCTTAACCTTATATTTTGGAGGGTTATAAATGAGGCTGATTTTACTGGAGCCTATTTAAGTTGAAAATCGGCAACAAATGGGATTCACTGAATAATAAATAGATACTTTTTCATAGCTCTAAGTTAAAATTAATAGAAAATTATAATCTTCATATAAATACTAGAGATGTTGATTTATTTATTTTTTAAATTAAGCTTTCATGAGGATTCAGAGTGAATCTTCTTGTCTTTTGGCAGATCACCCTAAAAAAATGCTTCCTGTTGATATGAATTGTTGTTGTTGGTATTGAAATGATGGCATTTTGCAGAAACATGGTAAAGTTGCAAGTGATGTTGAGACAACCTGCCTTTTAGTAAATGCTTTATAAAGCATTCCACTGTTAACAGAGAATTGATATTAACTAAAGTTTAATTAACTATACATTTGCCATTTATCAATAATCCCAAAGCATCAGTGTTTGACGAGTTGGGAGTCATTTTATACAATTGAGTTTATTGTTAAACTATTAAATGTCCTCCCTCCGTTACATATCTTTGTCACAAATATTTGATAAACACAGAATGTTTTACCCTCTAATATTGGCATCTGCATCAGCCCCGAAAAATTGAGTATTGGTCGGGCAAGCTCTGCTTGTTAACAACAACAACAATAACCTTTGGTTTTTCTGACTGCAGCGACAATGTTGCTTTTGCAAAGATATGGATTGAAACAGAACAAAACAAGTTCTGAATTTGGAAAATGACTGTTTTACCCCAATACATTTTTACTTTTGGAGTGATTGGAAACGTTTGAGCCAAAACAAAATACAGAAAACAATCACAGCCACCACTGGAACTCAATTCTCCAAGCAGTATCCTACTATTAGTATTTTTGTGGCCTAATATTTGTGTGCAGCTGTGCAGAAACACCGGGTTACAAACAGAATGATTGGACGTGCAAAAAAAATTCACATCTGTGCTGATGAAGAATTCGGATGTCAATGTTACGAATAAAGCGCTGAAGCTTCAAACTATTCAGCTCAGCCCTAATAAATACAATATAGATGTTGACGATAGTGCTCTGACACAACATGGATCCATAACCTACGAGGTAGATAGAAAGGTAAATGGAGTAAAACATGCATATTTTATTTTTTATTGCCCTCAATTGTATAACACATTGAGCTTGTTAAAACAAAATCCTTGCTGCCAGACGAAACCACTGCACAGGCCCAAACAATGAAACTAGCTCATTATGCTCTTGGATACGTGTGTGCTCGCCCACTGCATTTTCTGAGTGTTGCTCTTTTGTACTTTCTTTTCACTGGTGGGATTCCCAATCTCCCCATGAATAGCTTCCTGTCTCCCTGGATGTGCAACAGCACTCAGTTTCACAATGATGGCAGCAAACAATGACCGGCACACATGCACACACACACACACACACACACACACCACCGGCACGAACACTGCGGAAATGCAGCCAATGTCGGGGAAGAATACGTTCCACCGTAATTACGGGTAACAACACAACACTTGGGACTAACTGTTATACAATACTAAGACCATTGGCTGAGCTGGCCGGTGCTGCAGTTTGCATCACACGTAGCAAAAAAAAAAAAAGAAGCAGGCCGGGAATCTGTTACATTTAATCAATGATAAGCATCATGAGAGGAAATTAACGGTGCTGCTTAATTAAGGGTGTCTGGCAGCATGTTGGCTCATTAGTCAGCAAAGTCACCTCACAGCAAGAAGGTTCTGGGTTTGATCTTAGCTGTGGTTCTTCTCCCCATGTTCGCCAGGGCCCCCCCCCCCCCCCCTTCCCTCGCGCTGCTTGTTGCCACGGATCAAACACATGCAGGTCAGGTGATTCTGGGCCTCTAAAATTCCCCGTAGGTGTTGGTGTGAATTGTGAATGTGTTTGTCTGTCTGTTAGCCATGCAAACCATCAGTGACCGGCTCAGTGTGTATCCCTCTCTTTCTCCCAATGCACCAATCACCCTGTAGCCTTCATCAGGAAGAAAGGAGCACTGATGAATGGATTGTTTTTAACTCCGGAAGGTCTGATATACTCTACTCAGGATTATTACCCCTCCCAAGAAGGTTATGTTGTTTTCGCCCATGTCTGTCTGTTTGCTGGTTTGTCTGCAGGTTTAGACAAAAACTACTGGACAGGTTATCACCTAATTTGGATGGAGCCCAGAATAGACTCCACAAACATTTGGAGCAGATCTGGGATGTTATTGTCACTTCCTTTATATTGCAGGTGAGGGTCGTTTTTTACCTTAGAGTTTTTTTTTTTTCAGGGAAAAGTATATGTATATGTATGTAAACATCAGGTATCTTCAGCTGAGTGGTATCTATGAGTGAGCATAAATGGGACTGTTTGGCCTTGGCGGCAGTATGTGCTCCACTCAGTGCCAATCTAGTTTTCATTATCGATTAATCTGGTGATTACTTTCACAATCAACTGATGAATTGTGACAAAAAAGCTCATCACAGTTCCCTTTAGCCCAAAGTGTTGTCTTCAAATTGCTTCTTTGTTACAACCAACAGTCCAAAACACAGAGACTCTTCATTTGCTGTCATAAATGACAAAGGCAGCAAATTCTTACATTTAAGAAGCTGGAACCACCTAATGTTTTCCATTTCAGCTAGAAGATCAACTGAAACGATTAATCCAATGAAGACAGACTTTGGCATTCATTTTCATTAATCGAGCAGTCATCGCAGCTCTAAACTTAGTTTCTGAGAAATCATGTTTTGTCCGTCATTTTGCCATGATGGACGGGTCCAAGCACCACATTGCCCACGAGCCTCGGCCTTCATTGCCATAGAGGAATAAGCCAGGTCAGGGGTTTGAATAAAAAAATTTGTTCAGCCTTGCAGTTGACAGGAAAAACAGGGTGCTAGAGTCGCTGAATTCATCCAGAATTTAAACCGAATTGATTTGGTTTACTTCCGTAAGCAAAACACCAAAACAAAGATTGAATCTAGCTGATGCCAAAATGCATCTTGGCAGTTCACAACCTGATATTTTCTGATGTAATCTTCATGTCCATCTGAGCCACAGAAGTGCTGCTGCTGGGCTTCACCTAACACTGTTATGTTGCTGCCGCTAAAGCCACCACACCGTGCAGCGTACTGTATGTGAGCGTGGTAAAGAATAGTGACAGCCAATCAGCGTCCCACATGCTGCTCTTGCTAATGTCTGTCGTTGGCTCCGTCCTCCACAACAGGCTGTGTTTATTGGCTTTAAAAAGAGACGTCAACTGTCGGATTAGAAACGTCTCCACTGTTGATTTTGGTGAAAAACGTGATAAGGGTAATGGCGGTTGACGGGTCTGTGATGCTGACATGCTGATGTTTGCACACATGGTAATTAAAAAAATAAAAATAACACAGCTTACTATGAACAATGTAAAGGACTGCTCGTTTTGTATCGGAGCCATGCACAAGGCGGGCTGTGACAGCACCATGTGGGCTCATTGAAAGAAATATTGACAGATGATATTAACAAATAAAGATGGATTAGGTTTTGTTTGAAATGTAAAACGTCGAGCGATACAACTTGGTATGTCTTAAGGATCAAAGGGAGACTCTTCCTGTTGTTAAAGCATCAGTTTTTCTTCGGAGATCAAGTTTAGATAAAGGTCCAGATTACTTTTGTATTAAGGATGATTATGTTTCATTGTTTAGACCCCAAAGACTGAAAACAGCTTAAACACTAAAACCAACATGGACTGCAGAATAAAGCGGGCTGTTAAGTAGCAGCTATGCGCATCCTTCATTCTAGTCACTCAGCACTGACATTATTTTAAGCTCTAATTAATGCCCTTTAATCCCTGTTAAAAAAAACAACTGACCTGTTATGTCCAGACTTGTTACTACACAGGGATTTGTGTTCTCATGCATAGCAATTATGCTTTAATAGTGCCACATTCAAATGACACCAGACGTGGGAACACACGGCAACAACACTGCCACATTCTGCTGACAACATATGATAACTGTCTCTCATAGCACCTCTCCGTAATATCAGTTTCACATCAGTTAAATGTTCTGTGTTTTGATTTAATAAATCTTTAACTATAGAACTATGTGGCTGCTCATTTAGCTAGAATTGTATTTCACCAGACCGACGGTCAAACAAGCCGACCACACCAGGAATATTCAAACATTTTGAGTCAGATTAACCCTGACCAGTGACCCTCGGTAACAGCAGCTTGAACCGTGGCAGTGAGGGGATGGGTTATATGTCGCTTGACTTATTGTTATTAGGTGATTAATATTTATTAACTTGACACTGAATTCATCACCGGGATGTTCTGCACCAGAATTCTGGCAAGGAAATATATCGACAACAGCTTCACCAGGAAACAGTGTAGCAGTTTCTCTGACAGCTACTCAACGACAGTTCAAATTTACACTGTTGACCATATGATCTAAGCCGCTGTGGCTCAGGGGGTAGAGCCAGTGCCTCCTTAATGGAAGGTCGCTCGTTCGATTCCCCTGGTCTGCATGTCGAAGTGTCCTCGGGCAAGATACTGAACCCCAAACTGCTCCTGATGTGCTGGTCGGCACCTCGCATGGCAGCCACAGCCATCAGTGTATGAATTACTGTAAGTCGCTTTGGAAAAAAGTGTCAGATAAATGCCCTTAAATGTGAATGATCCATTTATTATCTATGAACTCCCTTTTGTGAAGTATAAACACATTCAGCAGCCACTTTAACCTCACATTTGACAGACTGCTTGATGATCCCACTAATGAAAGCCATTTTACTATTATGATAAAAAACAAAACAAACATTCAATTTAGTTTTTAAGGTGTGTCAACACAAACCTCAAGGACAAATCTGTCAACAGCGCTTCAGTCCCCTCCCGGTGTGAAAAAAAATGGCTTCTGGTCCCCCTCCCCCCCCCAAAAAAGTTGAAATGAATAATTTGTAGTCTTTTGTGTGGAAAAACAATATTCCAAATGCAATATTAACTGCTTGACAAAACATGATACCAACTGTGACACAAAAGTGCCTTTACAACAGATGATTATTGGCGCTATTAGAGTGGAGACCATCGTGCTGAAACGGATACAACCGCCATTATCTTTTTGAAATCTCAAGCCATAAACATCAGGTGAAATATTTCCCCCCGTAGATTTATCACCTCGGGGGAATAAAACCCACTGTATATTTATTCATGGTGCAATAGACTTGCAGCGGGTTCACACAACACACACACACTCTCTCACACACACACACACACACATGTCTTCTCGGAGCACAGATGCAGCTCGTCTCAGTGGCTTGTCTCTCACACACACTGTCTCTCTGCTAAGCTGCCTGGAATTAGAGCTTCCATTCGTCATTCAGACTGATTCATTGTTCTCTTAATGATGTATTTAACTTACTATTTGTTCCACCAATAATGTGGCGGAGAATTGTTTCCTCGAACGCTCTTGCCTCATAGCAATCCATTATGTGGAGCGACGGTTCATAGTTCTCACTTTTGACGTGTTGTGCATATAGTAAGTGTTTGTTTTGCCATTTATATAACTTATTTCTCCCAGCCGCTGAGGGCATTAGTGTATCTTCGACTAGTTTTGGCTGTATCACGGGATCCAAGGCAAAGATATTCTCATAATAAAACAAACACATATCTGTAATGGATAGCAACGGAAACGTCATGCGGAAGGCAACGCAGGCTCAAGCCCTGCCAACTATCACGTATTTGTAGAAGTGTCTCCGTCTGTTCTGTACCATGTTCTAAACGTTATACGAGAAAATGGAATAAATGACAGAGATGCACATCATGAAGAGAAAGATCACCGAATCTCCTTGAATTGCCACTGATTTTCTCCACAAACGTAAAATCAACAGCCGCAGACGATGATAAAAGTGCCACGGCGTTTAGAGAAATGTGTCGTAATGTGTACAGCTTCTTACGGAGCGTAATGTATTATCATATAAATTGAATTTGGGCTTCTAATGTTTGAGTACATAATGAGAGGGGCTGTTTTAATTATGTTATTTCTCCCCCTAACTCACTGTCCACGTTGAATCTCCACCCGGCTCCATCCCAGCTAAGAGGCATTCTTATTTATTTGATACGATTAGTAGTACTCATGCAGCCCTATAATGTTGTGATATCTCCTCTGTCAGAGGACTGTCAGGTAACAACACATTTGTAAAATCTAATTTTATGCTCAAGTGGTTCTGCTTCTGCAATTTATCGCATCTATCGCTCACCCTCTCTTCTCTGCTCGCTTTTCCCGTCGCTCCCCTCTCCCTCTCCAGTCTCCACCCTCTCTTCCCAGCTTAGTGAGGTGTTTTGATCTCATTATCATTCCCAAACATTCACACCGGATAATCTGTCAGGGCGGGGAGCCCGTGCTCTGCAACCGTACAGGGCACCCCGGTCATGATTAGGGGTGTCGAGGCGTGCCTGCAATGAAAATACCGTCTTTTTTTTTTCTTTTTTTTTGTCCTTTAAACAGCACTAGAAATAATGGGTATATTTTTCTCCCCGCGTGCTATAAAAACTGTGTCAATTAGATCCTCCAGTAAAGAGAAGCTGCCTCGCACTGTACGAGGGACAATCCGCGGGACAACCCGGAGAGGACGCAGAATTGATTAGCCAAACCGAGCGGCGGGACTCGGATGCCCTTTTACAAACCACAAATCCCTTTCCAGAAAACCTCGCACAATGCACAGCGAACCTCCATTAGACAATCCCCGTTCTCCACAATGAACGACACAAACAGCCACCTCCCCCCTGCCTGTGGCCTATTGTTATCGCCGAGGTAAAACCCTCCCTATGCCAAATCCTCACCTTGCCGCCAGTGCAATCAAAGGCTGTGCCAGGAAAACGGGGAGCGAGACAATGGCGACTAATGCCAGGTGGATGGGGGGGGGGGGGCTCTGAGCTGTGCCAAGCTACCTGTGTCCATCACCTTCCCTTCCCTATCCATCTCCTCACCCGCTGCCACCTTTCTTTGTCCACATATGGTGGCGGAAAATGTGCAGACCTGCAGCCTTGGCACTTTGTCATAGTGGGACGTAAAGGTGGCCAACAGCGGGGGGAAAAAAGCTCCACACTGTGGCGTCAACAACAGCTTTGGAAGGATCACCTTCAATAACGTGTGTGTGTGTGTGTGTTTTGGAAGTGGTCTTATTATACGGATAATTACCGTCAAATATTGTATCCATGGCAACATTTGTCCTTAAGCGATTTAACGACCCTAAACAAGCTTACTCGCCGGCTCTACTGCGGTTGCTTCCTCTTTCTCTGGGTTAAGAATACAGTTTTCAAGAATACAACTTCTATAACACTCGACTATCGTAAATATATAGTCCGAACCAATTATTTCCAACTTGGCTATGAGCTGTTTAAAAGTCGTATCTGCATAAAAAAATCGGTTCAACCTTCCTGCAACGCAACATTGTGTCTTGTTCGCACAAAGCAGCTGCGAAGCCTTGTCATTTCTCTGCCGCTGGCCACGTCTGCGCTCTCTCTCTATCTCAACATGCCCAGTGTTGTCAGTGGCATTTATGTGTGAAAGTCCTCAAACATTTCTGTCAATGTCAACTGTTTTCTTGTGACAGTTCACTTTCTAAAGGCAATTCAACACTGAAGCCTGCTGGTTCTCTGCTGAATGTGCCTCAACCTTCCGGCCACGGCTGAAGTGACATCACATCAGGCGCTCGTCATCTGTTACGAACGGGAAAAAATAAATAATCTATGCGTGGAACACCGTCATTTGAGGGAACAACATAACAACGTGAAATGAAAGTGACAGACCGTGATTATATTCCATAAGGCATCATTTACAGCATCTTCTCAGAAACGGACAGAGCAGACCTATTTTTGCAAGCAGGCCTTGCTATTGAGGGGGTGCTTTCCCCTGGCCTTCAAACGAAACGATTGGAAGCGTGAAACATTTTATTCATCATCCTTTACACTCAAACTCTCGCCAAGTGCGCAAAAAAAAAACCAAGTGACAAAACCATCAAACAAACACTAAACAAGCTGTTGTCTTTGCAGGACAGCTGAGAACTGTTTTGCTTAAGATTGGTTTTGAGAATATACGTTGCCTCCGAAGAAAAAAAACAAAAAAACACATGGCTGTGTCCCTTTTTTCCCAGACAGCACCCGTCGTGGGCTCGATTTGCCAGGCAAGCAAAACAAAGAGATTACGCTGAGCATCTCAGCTGCTTCCTGCAGCAGAGCGAGGCCGTGTTCGCATAGACGGCCGTGTGGGGGAGAATATGTAGAACGTTCCAGAGTTCCGATGAGATTGAAACAGCAGACATGCCATCGCAGAGGGCTTTGAAATCACTGTTTTTACTGTTTGTTTGCACACGGACAAGCAGCATAAAACTTGAAAATACATGAAACTAATCATAAAATACACAAACAGGCAGACATAAACTGTAATACAAGACAATTAATACAGGCTTGTTGAGAGTCTGGCCCCACATCTTCTGCACTGTATTGTGATGACATATGGAAAAGAGCTGCGATGGAGAATGGAATACATGCATTGTGACATGTGAACAAGTATTTCCGCTTATTTTTAGGCACATAGGATAAAATGATAGTCGCTGATAACTTTTCCGGAGTTGTGACATCTGTCCTCACATTGTCAGTATATATTTACAGTGTTAAGGCATCGGATGAGCCCTAAACGTTAATGCGTCTCCTATGTTAAATCTCATTTCCCATCACCTTTTTCCAGCAAATTAGTTTGTTCTTGAACTGGTAGCACTCAACATTCTTTAAGCCTCGGTGGTATCTAGTGTACCAGCTCGCGTGTGCAACTTTTTGGCAGAACCAAACGATATGTCATCAACGGAGTGTGTTTGAACGACGAAACAACAACCTGTGGCATATAACATACTGTTGTTATTGTTTGTCTCACTTAAGATCGAGGACAACCTGCATTTTTGGGGGGTTCCAGCTGGTCGAAATGCTATAAAACAGTTCAAATAATTGGTGGGAAAACCCTTATTGTTTCACTGCTACATGCAATAACACGCCCGTCCTCCAGCAGAGCCCCTTGTGTTTTCCATCCGGTAACTGTTTCATACAAAACCCGCTGACACACTTTTTTTATTCCCAAGTGGCCCTTCAGAAGCTTCAAGTCAAGTTCTCTTCATCGGTCGTTCCAATCAGGTGATAAAAGAAGAGTCGATGGTAAAAGTTTGAAGTTACTACAAAAAATAATTATGTGGAGAGCAAATCGAAGAAAGTGCTTTAAAGTCTGTCATTCTTTCATTACTTTGCTTTCGTTTTATGTTACAATCAATATATTGTGATGAGTGTCAGTGAAACAGCACCGCTGAAGGCTGAGCGTAATAGCTGTCCACCTCAAGGCTTCACCATCGAGTTTTATGTTCATATTCTTTGGTCACTC
This sequence comes from Diplodus puntazzo, assembly GCA_963678695.2. NCBI lineage: Eukaryota > Metazoa > Chordata > Actinopteri > Spariformes > Sparidae > Diplodus > Diplodus puntazzo. The sequence continues at coordinate 10,142,724 of OZ023160.1, forward strand.
GGGGGGGGGGCCCTCCGGGGCTTCGTTTTCATTAGCGGCACTTTGGAAAGACCTTTAATTTTACTGACACAAACCTGTTGCTGTGCAATTGACTCATCCTGAGGGGTTAGAGCGCCACAGTTGGCTGCAGCGTCTCCGAAGCGAAAGGTTAGATAACTACTCTGGGTCACAATAAAGCAGCGCGGTGTAATTGACATTGATTTTACAACTAAAGGTGCAATTAATATCAAGGCCTGTGTTTATCCCTGCAAGCTGCTTCAAAGTCCATACTAAAATGGAAAGACAGTGTTTAATTTAGGCCATCTTATTACTGTGCGGTTTTGACAACCACTTAGTTGCTTTAATGCTTAACATAATTAGAACAAGACTTTGAGTTCAGCTACGTATAAAACTCTTTGACAGTGCTATTATCGTTCCCCCCACCAACAGAAATGAGTGTTGTTTGCCCGGGGGGGAGAGGTGTAAGTATTTTTTATGAGCTCTTGTCTTACTTTTGTGGAAAGGCAGTAAACGCCTCAGACAGGCTTTTTATTATATTTTGGACTTCTAGGCAATAGCGCCACATAAGGCTTGATTGTGACCCAACTAAGGACAAAGTGGCGGTGCGATATTAGTAATAAACTTGATTTATATACAAATGTTAAAAATACGGCTCAAATTGTTGAGGCGAACAAGGGCCCGGAGCTAGGAGGCCGATCGGGGTCTGAAGACAGGAGTCACCCTGTTTTTCAAAGTCATTGCAGGCGCGGCTAAATATAAATCTGCCCCACTTATTACTGGACGGACCACACATGCAAAGTTAATGTAGACAAATGAGGGGGGGAAGGTGCAGGTCGGATCATTCGGGACACCTCTGGCTAGTTTTCTGGGACAGGAGGCACTCAAATGGAAATTTCACTTGTGTCTGCGAGAGCGTTCACGGAAACCTCTGGAACAAGACCAATCTTAACCCATCTGAATTGGAGGCCCCGGGCGCTCGTTTTTTTTTCTTTTTTCTCCACATTCTCCAACTTTTTTTCTGGTTGTATGAGGACAGAGAGATTACTCCCCTCAGGGCACGTAGAAGGGGGGCCGTGTACTCGTGAGGATTAGCAGAGAGCACCGGAGCAATGAATGTGAGGGCCCAGTCAAGCGAGGGACATTAACTGATACCTCCTGAACGAAATTTCGACGTTCATAGAATCTAAATTTAAGTTACGACCACGGGACTTTTATTCAAGCACACAGCTCTAAGAGTCTGTCATATTAAAAGCCACCAGACTGTTAAAGAAAAACAAAAAAAAAAAAAAAAACAGCCTTCATGATCAACTTCAAAAGCACATCCCCTTGCGACTGTATGTAAATCAACACGTTTGACTGGATTACTGTGATTGACAGCCTACACGGAGCCTCTCTGGTAAACACACGCCATCCACGGGTGTAGTTCTCATGAAACAGATAAGGCCAGATGGGTCTAAAATTGAATCGCACAGATAAAGATTTTTTTTATTATCTCCGTTTCAAAAACCTACTTGTTAAATACGCATATCAATCTACGAGCTCCCAGACACATCAGGGTTGTTCTGGGGGGGATGATAAGACAAAAACAAAAAAGATAAGACGAGAGATATTGTGTGAGAAAACGTCTGCGTTCCCTGAATGAGGAGTCATTTGTTCTCAGTGTGGGGAAGCAAAAATGCGCACAGCTTATATTTGAGTTCTTTTTCAAACACCGGCTCCACTATTGTAGGTTTATAATAAAAGCCGCCTGTTTTATCACACAGCACAAGCATTATTCCTGAGCACTTTGCACCGTCTTCTCAAAGCCGATTAGAGCACGGAGAAGGAGGCCAGCTCATCCTCGCAAAAAGGCAGGATATTTACATTTCAGTGCCGTGTGCGGTGAATTCTAATTCGATTGCTGCGATTCAACGCGGCCGGCTTCCTAGCAGTTTCACACATGAGTGCTTAATGGCTTCGTTAACATCCTGAGGGACTTTCCTCATTACCTGATCTGGTCAACTCTGACAGGTGCAACGAGTCTCATCACTGATCTTTGTTCGGAGTGCCAAGTTCCCCCGCACCATCGATCGCGGCGGAATCGAAATCAAAGCAACACATGTGAGTCAAAAAGCCAGAGCACAAAAAAAAAAAAAAGAAACAGTCAGTCGGCGGCGTAAGGGGAATAATTCTAATGAGGTCGCTGCCCTTGACAAAAATATACGGCCCAAAGTTAAATGTCTAAATTATTCCTGTATTGCCTTTCTGAGTATCTTTGGACAGAGACCAAGAACACCATTAGGACATTTTAAACAAACCCATTAAGCATGTGTTTCATTACACAGGGACTGATAAAGTCCTGAGGCAATGCTGTGGAAGATGCCTAAGATTTCTTTTTTTAATTTGTTTTTCTCTATTAAATAAAACCAAAAATATCAGATCGCCAGCTGAACATGTCCTTGAAACTGCTGTACTATATTTTTTATGGTCCCCCTGCAAATATTCATCTATCCTTCATATACAAGGAAACCTCCTCACTCGTAAGGTTGCTAAAGTCATCTGTAATTGAAGACAGTTCATCTTCACAAAAGGTCATGTTGTCTTAACAACCTTTTTTTATTTTTTTTTTTTACCATTTATGGAAAAATAAACACTTGCAGGTTTACTAAACATGGATAGACTAAAAATTATCCAGCTAACTCCTTTAACATTGCAAATGGATGACTTTGAAGCTCTCTTTTTCTATATCTTCAACTTCAGTCCCTCATTTAAACCAAACGCCAATGAAAGGATCATCAATCGTCCAAAACTTCAACGCGGTCATAGCATTGTGCCAGAAAAGGGGCAAAAATTAGCAAGTCAACTTGTGTGTCATGTTTCCATTTAGGAATGATTATCCCGGCCAAAATGATTTGATTGATAATGTTATACTAATCAGTGTTTCCCACACATGTCTTTACTTTGGCGGGCTGCCCAGGTATATTAGCAGCTGCCCACGTATATTTAGCGACCCATTTTAGCATGTTACACTTTCTTTCTTTCTCAGTGATTGATTAACGAGTTGATAATCTGCCTTCCCTCTTCTCTTCCCACATGCTTTGCAGAGATGGAGGCGCTCTCTGTTATTACGTCCCACCAATGAACACACTGATTGTGATTGCAACCTCTGCTATTTAATACAGGCCTACTTATGCTGTTGCTTAGTACAAAATGAAGCAATGTCATTCGGTGCAGGTTGGTTTTGATCGGCTACATAATTAGGAACAAGCTTCCTCCAAACGCGGCTCATAACCTGGAGTGAAAATTAGGGGTTGTTGGTCTGAGTCTATAGTACTTTTGAATGGGGATAAAAAGGGCAAGCCGAGCCTTCAGGCATGGTGGATTGAGGCTTAAGATTTTGGAAAGACTGGACAGAGACGGGTTGCCCCTTATGCAGATTTCAAAAAAGGTATATAACAAGGTATATTCACCCAGATAATGTAACATTTTGTATGTATCTTTTTAACACTCTCCAAGCTGAAAGTTATATATTTTACCATCCCTAGTCCCATCACAGCTGATCAGAGCTGGAGCCAATAAACCTGTGCCTACTGCAGGCATTTGACCTGCACACAAATGCTGATTGTACCCTTTCACTGAAGACAAAAGCCAGATGTTAGAGGGTGTCAGTTGGGTTTTTGTCCAGTGTGAAAGGTGTATTTGTGTTGCATAATCTGTGTGATAAAGTGTACCCTTATTTTTCTGTTCATATCAATCCTCCTACTTTCCACATGTACACAGTTAATACTTTATTTGAAAAACCGAGTTGAGCAATCCAACATCTTTCAACTGCTGCTACAACTTGTTTTCCCACATCACTTCCTCCACCCTCCCGCCCTCTGAGTGATGGTCACACACGCTGCACAGCATAAATTGTCTTCACTGTTCACTTTGATCCCTGACATGGACACTGCACCCCGCTAAAGCAGCTCCATGTGGAGTACTGACAATCAGCCAACACTTTGTTGCTGCAAGAACACATAACATGTGTGCACACTGTGAGACGCCTATATATCAGGCTGTGCATCATGTCTGGACATTCAGACTTCAGACAACATTGAGACTAGCACTGAAGGGCAGACTCGATGTGTAATACGTTGACTGTGAGATATAAATTTAGAGTTCTTTATTGTTTGTCGGCATTGAAATGTTTGGTGACTAATTTAAATCGCTGTCACTACAACTGAAGGTCAAGTAAAGCAATCATTTATAACAAGCAGTTGGCGGAGCTGATAATATTCTCTCATAATTTTCAGAACATGAGTAATGATCACTTTAATAAAACTGGCTCCATAGTATGATTTTTATTTTGCAATGACGGCTACCATTATTGCATTCTTGACCTTGTTTAAGTGCTCACTCTGGGCTTTCTATCATTTCTGATAATGTTGCTTCTTTTTTTCATGTGAGCCAGTTTTTTTGTGAATAGGGTTGAAATTTGAATGAATGATTTACAAACTCCTGATTATTATATTCTTATTATTATTCTTTTTGTCTATAAAATGTTGAAAAATAGTGCAATACTTGCCTCACTAATTTCTAAAGCCACAGTCCAAACCCAAAAATATTCAGTGTATAATGCTATGTCCTTAAAAAAAAGTAAAGAAAAAGATTGACTAAAATTATCAACTTAGTGCCGAGAAATAACAGCTTGGACATTTTTTTTCACACATATTGCTTTGCAAAGACATTTAATGAGGCCCATCTACCTCCAAAACTCCTGTCCTCCACCTAAATTACACTGGTCCCAGAGTTCCTAGTCCAGACTGCTAACCGCACGGCTAACAGAGCTAATTAGCAAACGGCATCTACAATTAGCAGCAGTTTTTTACTGTGATAATATGCTGCCCCCTATTTGTTTTGAAAGCAAAGGTTGCCAATTCTACTTTTAATCAACTACCTAAACCAGGTCTATACATTAATGGCAGTAGCTGGTAAAGATGCTTGAGATAAAATAACAATAAACCCAATTTAGACGCATGTACTGTAGATGCATGCTCATGACAGTTATTATGCAATAAGTCAATGATTTTGACAATCGCTGGGTGATTAAAGTTATAATGTGATGATGAGGTGTGGTATGTATGTACATTTTATGATGTATTTTTTCTAAGTTCAGCCTACTTACAGTGCAACTGTAGCACACTGTGTTGTTGAAGTGAAGTGGTCAGGGCAGTTATTGTATCATCAGTGGCTCCTTTTTGTCCAGGATACTGCTTTAAAGTATCACATGGCCGTACAAGCGATCATAAAAACTTCATCCCACCCACAGCAGAGCAATAAGTGTTACCTGAGCCGATGGCATTTTCCTCCGCCAAATGAAAAAGGCGAGAAATCTCAAATGAAGTGAAAAAGGACTGAGGCAAATCCATACTGCATACTAACCTCACCTTCTTGTGCAGTCAAGTCTCAGTGCTTTTATCTGGCAGGCCCTAATGCTATTGATGGGCTGTTGAGAAAGAATAGAAAATCCCCTCGCTACAACGGCATTTTGGCTGCTTAGCATTTGTGGGAATACACAGTAGGAGCATTATGGGAGCAGATTATTTATTTTGAATGAGAGGCAATTCGATAGCTCGGGTCCAATGGGAGAAGCTAAAATGTGTTCCTGGTGCAAAGCAAGCGGGCTGAGCGGAGACCTGAGAAATCAGTCTGGAGGGGGAAGAGAAGAGCAACCGAGGTGCTGAGTTGAATAATAACAAAAAAAACAACAATGCCAACAAACTCTAAAACCTCCGAGCTGACAAGTTCATTACCAGCTGAAACCACCTGGCTAGCAGCTTTTCTTATGAGGCTTTTACTAATAACAGGTTCCACAAATAACTGCGCACGCTGCGTTTTTCTGTCAGGCCACAACAATGCTCGTGGCTCGGTGTCAAGTCAAGGTCGTGTTTTTTAATCCCATACTTCCCCTTCTCGCGCCGGAGTTTTTCTATAGCCGCTGTTACTTATCAAACCCAAGTATGTTTTTTGTTCCATTATTTAACTGCAGAGGCTCCAGCTTGTCCGGTTCATACAAAATGCATTCTGATGAATACGAATGAGAGCTAAATCGAGCTATTTCTACTGATTGGAAAGATTAGATAGAATAAGAAATATCGATGCTCCTTAGCAGTCCGAAGTGAAGTCATGGACACATACTGTATATGTAAATGTACAAGACACACACATGTTCATTCAAACTGGAGAGCACCAACAGAGCAGATGCAATATGGGAAACTCCAGAGCAGCTGCCCTGCACGAAACGTACCTTTCAACCTGGTTCCCTGAAATTACATTCAAGTAGGTCACGTTCACACTTCACAAGAATGAGATCAAAGTTCAGTCTACTCAGATAAAAATCAACTAGATCACATTCATGTCTTCTGTCCCCAACAGTGTCGGGGGTAGGGCATTATAAAACTGAAGCCTTACAGCAATGACAACTTTTAGCAGTATAAAACATTTATATCAAAATGCTACTAAAAGGATTTGGGTGAAATTATTACATTTACGATGAAATACGTAACAACCTGATCTTTCTGTCGACTATGTCCTCTCCAACATCAAATATGTCATACACCAGATGCTAAATGGAAAGATACACATTTATGACAACACTAATGTGCTTATGAGGCGTTTGTGTCCTTTTCAGCATTTCTGTAATCCATCTTTGACCCGCAGTGACTTCATTGAGACTTTTATCCATTTTATGCGTTGAAAGTCGAATGATTCCTTGCGTCTGTCGACCAATTAGAGGCTGTGCTTCAATTAGTTGCAATCGGTTACTTCCAGTTTACCGTCACTAAGCGACACTGGAAACTGTTACTTTAAGTATCTGCCAAATCATAAAAATGTTGACGCTAGAAGCATAGCCAAAAAAAAAACTTGTTTTGTTTGTTTTCCAACAATATCCATTCCATTGTTAATTCAACTCTTCAGCTTTTTTGTGGTTATGGTGAGGCACTCACAGCATTTAATACAATAAACAACAATAACACTCTTTCCTCATTAAAATCTAACCAAAAGACATTGTTGTCCCCTGAGCTTAAACGTGCCCTGTGTATTCCTGTAAACCAACAGAAGTTATGTTTACATTTAGCGTTTCTCACCAAGCATGCTCATCCTCAAGGTCTAACAAACATGTCAACTTTGTACTTTTGTACCATGATTACTAGCTTCCCACTTGATATGCTGGCACATAACATTTTGTTTATTGCATTACACCAATGGCAGAGTGTGAATCCCAACGCCAGCTCACATCCGTGTTTGCATTTATGTTCTTGTGTGTGTGCACGATGCAAAAAAAACAAACTGCCGCCTACAAGTACAGACATGGCTCTACAACTCTATCTGTGGTCAAAACCACCACAGGGTACCTTTTTAATCAGGGTGCTTTTGTTGCATAAATCTACCCACTTGCAGGACTCTGGCCTTGTCCACCCGCCATACTGTCAATGTCGCACTTTCTATAGAAAAAATAACATTACCAGGGAACATAATCCAGGCACCATTACATTTCTCCCGTTTGGCAAAATGCATTAATATAATACGAACGTTATTTCTAGGGGGACTGTACTGTGGGAGGTCGGTGAATGCTGCTGGTATTTATTGCTGACACCCTTGAAACTTGGTGGGACCCTGCCCTGTAGCCTGCAAAACAGAGCGAAAAGTGCAATTGTTTTTCTGCTGCCAATCTAACACAGCATAATAAAGGCCATATGCCAGAAGGCAACTACTAAATCCGCCTGGCCAATCTCAAGGGTGCTTGTGGGATCAAGAGACCAAAGCAAGCATAACGCCTGGCCTTAGGAGAGCCAACAGTGTGGTGCAGAAAGAGAGACCAGCAAACGGAGAAACAACCGTGATACACTCGCTTCCTTAAGGACTTTAACGCGGCACTAGTTTAGTAACAGTCACTCCAACGGCAGTACTTGAAACGTGAAAGCAGAGATAGTGTAAAGCCAGTGAGTGGATGGAGTCAAGGACCTATTTTCCATTCAAAGCAGAGACAGCCCGAAGCACTCAGATGTTTGAAGGAACTTAAATATGAGCTGCTCTACCTTTTTTCCCATAATATCCTGTTACAGTTTTTCTGAGGGGGGCCATGGCAGACTGCGGAAAATCAAGTTGTGCAGCTGCATAACTGTCGTGCATCGCTGAGTCCAGATCCCAAACATCAAGGGAGCCTCACTGTCAACTTTAAAAGGACACTGCACTAAATCATTTTCGGGTGTCTGGAGGAATCCATAAGGAACGGTTCATGAGTCATTACATGCGATGCGTAACATTTGAGGCGCTGTCATAATCCGTTAACACACTTAATTAAAAAGCTGAGTGACTGTGCAACCATGATTCGGTCTTCTCCCAAACCGGCGTTTCCTGTTTGTTTATATAACCTGGATTCAAATGAGGACAGTCAGCCGCAATCAAGTCATCACTTGGTAATGCCCTTGCGGATGCGTAAGCGCGTGCCACCAATGACTCATGAAATATGTTACTCCGATCACAGGTTACATCCACACCATCAATCCTCAAGATTAATTTGGCTTGGGAGATGAGTTATTCAATAATTCATTGTGTAATATTTGCCTGCAAATTAATCCTCATTCAAAGTGACAGGGAGAATTAAATGATTGCTTACCAGGTAATTTGGACATAATTATTCTTCTTTCAAGCGATGGGTCTACTGTGCAAAAATCTACAGGGTTTATCTTGTTTCTTCCAGGTGCTGTTGTAAAGACAAGGCACCGGTCTGTATGCATTTCCCAAAAGATGAGAACAGCTAAGTTTAGCGCAGAGCGTACGAAAAAGATGCATGTGCTCCAGATGTTCCTCATCTCCTTGGAAGAGATTTATGATTGTTACGTTACACAGGGATGTTAAATGATGGCGTTTTAGCCACATGTCCGGATCCAATGTAGTGTTTTCCTTAAAGTTTAAGACTTAAATCTAGTGTACACAGGAAAGAACATTTTTACCATCTTCCCCTTCAAACCTTAAGAGATACAAAACAATTAAGCTTACTCAGCGCCCACCTCTCTCGCCTTCTGGTGACCCACATTTAGCCTGCATATCTGGTTATGAAAATTTGACACTAACAGCATTTTATTTGCCTTTGAGAGCATTCCTGCAAAACAAAATTAAGACAGAACAATGCTCAGGTAAGCATTTATTTCACACTTCGCTAATGTACACATTAATGTGTGTTTACAGGTCTTGAGGGGTACTACTGCATATCTGAAACAAGTAGTATAAAAGCTTTTGTGGCTCCAGAGGAAGTTGAACGTAATCTGAAAAATGACCTCCAGTGATGTCACTCAGTGGCTAAATTGGATTTTGGGTAATGTAGTCACCAGGTTTTGAAAAGGACGAAGAATGCATGGAATAAAAAAAGGTGGTTTGAACCGTTTGTAATGAGTCCAACAGTGTTATAGGAGTGCAATGATAGACCAGTGAACTGCTTTTAAAAACTTGGCTTCTGCATTACCCACAATGCAACTTAGCCACAGAGCAACATCACCGGGAGCAATTTATAAGATTACATGCATCTTCTTCTGGAGCCACAAAAGGCTTTACACTTAATTTGTCTATAGGTGTCAAATCTAAAACTGATCAAAATGAGCATCTACTTTCAGCGATCGAAATCAAATGCAGGATCGACGTTTGCTGAGCTCAAGCACATCACACTGGATAATTTGCTGCCAGCTCCAAAGTCTCAGACACATAATGTGTCTCATTTCTGCAGTACACATTTTCTATAACTATTGTAAATGTAGTTGTGAGAATGTGTCTGAAACAGAGTCCGCCGAGTGCCGGGCATAATTTCTGTTTGGCGAGTAAATCTTGTAAGGCTCTCCGCCACACTGACAGTTTGCACTGAAAGTCATGTAATAAAAAAAACTCTGCTGATTGTCTCTCCGCTCCGTAGATTTATCAATGCTTCTCTCTTTCTGCTTGTCCGTCTGTGCAAGAGTTTCACACACTCAGAGGGACTTAATGGTGCATTCAGAGGAATGTGCTCAACTCTGAAATCTACATCGCTTCGTACAGCAGTACAGGACATGTGTGCCAGGAGGGATGTCAGGGTGCGTTCAAGTGCACCTCATCAAAAATGCAAATGAAATTTGTGCGGGCATAAAAGTCGAAGTGTGACAATAGTATAGCAGTCGGAGCTTTAAAAGAAAATTAATCGAAAGTTGTTCAGCACAAATCGAAGAGCAATATCTTTATCAGACCTATCCTTACTGTGAATGAGTTAACATATACTGCTTGCTGCTCTTTTAAAATACAAATCACATTTTCAGGACTGACAATAAAGTGCTATTTTTACACTGAAGTAGCTGCCGTACTTGTGAATTCAATTCAGACTGAAGGTCAACATGATTAAGAGTAAAAGTTGGACAGGAATTAATTTGCATGTGAAGCTGTTAACTCCAGAGTGAACTCTAATTACGCGAGTCTATGGAATGGAAACAGTAACACTTCAATGAAATGACCTCAAAGGCACTTTTTCATTCACTGCCTTTTCCAATACGGTGGAAAGACCGAGAGTTATTGCACCATGTTGTCACAATTACTGTTGAACATCAAACCCTCACTTTGACATTTTCAAAGTGCAACTTGAAATCTACAAAGCGCACGAATGGAACAGGAAGAATAGACAGATTTATTACCTTAAATGAATTGGAATTGGAATAGGGAGAGAGTGCTAACCACGGTCCACGCACATCACAGTCCGCATGTTCTGTTTTACAAGCAGTCCACAAAATTACGATTACACAAAAACAAACAGAGATATCAGAAACACTCGCAGCCCACTCTGCACAGGAACAAGTATATCCCATTTTTACTCACACCTGCTGTCTACCTGTCAAAAGCCTTCACTGTACTGCTACTCCCCTCCTTCACTGCCAGCCCCCCCTCAGTAGTTCGAGCCTATTCACAATTGCCGGCCCCCTATTGCGGCCTGTCAGATGCCAGCCTCAGACATAGTGCACCACTGTGCTAGAGTCTCCGGAGCTAACTGTCACTTATTTTTTTTCCTTGTGCTTCTCATGAGAAGAGGGAGTGGAAAAAAAAATCACCACAACGCACTCGGGGAGGAGAGATACGGCTGAAGCTGTCAGGCTGTGCTAGAAATCATTAAGGCATACACATGTTGCGAGGCATGTAACATTAGTATTGTGTGTGATGCTGCTACGGGAGAATTTTAAGGCAAAGAGAGGGCTGCTCATGTCTGAGTGTGTATGTGTTATCATTATCCCGTGTAGCCTTTATATATAACAGATGGGGGATTTTAGGAAGGGATAGGAGCTAACCTTTTCTCAAGAGACTGAACAGTTAGAGGACCAGTGTGTCGGAATTCTGCCTATTGGCAGAAGGGAATTTCACAAAGAGGATCCTCTACCATGAAGCCCACCATCTTGCCCAGTTGTGATTCTATGGTAGCCCAGGTGGGACAAACCAAAACAGTGGCTCTAGAGATTGTCTTTCAAGCCTCCAAAAGGAGGTGATGTTTAGCTGGTTGTAATCTGTAATGTCACTGTGATATGACACTAAATCCTACATATTGAACCTTTACATTATGAGTTTATCTCATTTAATTTTGCTAATATCAAATCTTCATTAATCAACATTTTTGTATTACCAATGAATCATAATGCCATAATGTGAAAGGTGTCATTCATAAGGACAAACCCCCCAAAGAAATATCACCAGACTACAGTTCCCCCTCAACATTACTGAGCATTTTAGTGCCTTTTAGCGCTTTGTTTTGGTCTGAAACCTACAACTTCTCTGTTGGTTAACTCATTTCAATACAGGCAGCTATTTTCATCAGAAATGTTCCACTTCACACTACCTACCCAATGCCAAACACACTGAAGAAAAAGTTAGCAACTAGCTCTTGAAGATATAGCACTTCGTTTATGTAGCTCCGTATCTCTAAGATGTGTAAATACGCAACAGCTTTATGAGATGAATGTCAATCACGAGTTCACAGCTTGTTGTGCTGACCCCACAACAGTTAATTCATCTTAATAATTAAAAAATTAAATAATTAAATAATTTGCTACATAACTAGGCCATAAAGGTGCTGCCATGATATTGATAATGAAACCTCTTGGAAGTGTTTGGCTCAGTAGCTCAAGGTTCATCCATTTGAAATTGTAAGGTTTCCTTCAGTAAAGCTTTATTCGGACAGACGTCTTTGTGCTTAAGCAACCAGTATGTGGACATCCTCACACAGAACTTAATAGAAGGATCATAATTTATTGAATAAGTGTTCTGTATTTACTCTCCCGAGCTGTATCATCTTGTATAAAGAACCATCCAAGGTCAGGCATTACAAACGTAGGCTATAAATGCTGTATTTTCTGGCAATGAATTGAGAAAAGTTTAATCACAACTTGATAAAATGTGTAAAGTTCATGCTTTACAATTAGATACAACATACACTGGTATGGAAAACATACTTTAATAATGTAATATTGATTCAATGTTTGAAGTATCTATTATATAACGGCATATAGCATCAAGCCCCCCCCCCCCCCCCGTGTGTCCACCATTCGAGTTGCTGCTTTTGTTGTACATGATATTGGGAAAGTAAAGCCCAGCTGAGTTAATCTGTTTTCTGCATCACTGACTTGCAACAAGTCCACTCTCTTTTTCATTAAGTGACTGAGGGATCCTGGAGGCTGAGCAGAGCAGAGAGCAGAGCTGCTGTCAAAACACTCTGGCCAGCCATCACACATTAGCAAGCACCCATTTTGAGAAATAGCAAGGCTCTCTTACATTTTCTTCATTTATTTGGACAGCCGCAATCACAAACAACAACACGGTAAAAGGCATTTCCTTGTATTTTTACAAAAAGTTAGCAAGGCATGTTTTCCACAGCAGAAGAATCCAGCTTGAATTGTTTCCAAAACTATGACCTATCAGATGGATTATCCTGAGGCTAAACTATTTGGCAATCTGTTTGTGTTCAGTATTTTCTTTTTTTGTTGTTGTTGTTGTCGTTGTACTCTTCCTCGGTTAGAAAAAACTATTGTTTACAGCGTCTCTGCCTCTATAACTAGAGGATAGAACAGGAGGGATCAGCCTCCCAGGCCACGAGGTGCCACCGTCTCCTCTCTCCATCTGCCTGCCCACTCTTCCGGGGGCTAATTATACTAATCCCTTGAATCCAGAATGTAGGCTGGTGGCACACGCCTCGGTCCCAGGACGCTAGCGTTTTGCCTCCCAGTTAAAATGTGGAAATTAATTACCGCCTGCCCTGCTGCCAGTGGGAGGAGGACGAGGAGAGGAAACCACAGGAAGGCCTGTCCCTGGCAGGTGTGGGAGGGTGCTGGGGACTTGTGTTGAGAGCCTGATATAGGAGGCCACGACTGCAGTTCAGTTTGTTGAGCAGTCTACGGTACCACTGGAGTCCTATTAGAGATTTGATGTCTCTGTGGGCCACCGTACTGTTGACTACACCGAGCTACTATAGAAAAGGTTTATCCTGATGTATACTTACAAAAAACAGCATCAACGGAATAAAAGAGTCTTTCTCGTGATAGCTTTTAAAGTGAATAATTTTGTTAAGCATGGACAAATTAATCAATATATGTATATGTTTATTTCCTCTGTGTATCTGGTAAATCGTTACCGAAACAAACACAGTTAAATTGAATTTAGTTCCCTGCCTCCTATAGCAGCGCATTCCAGGGGATTTTTTGCTTCTGAACTACAATGTTGGTACTTATAATTTAATTAGTGCAATTCACATGAAGCCAAGCCCTAAAAGTACTTTGTAATATCACTTAAACTCCTATTGCTACACAGGCAGGTGGCCAAGTTGGGGGGCTGTGGACATTGTTAGCCACTGCCTGGTCCCAATCTCTGACTTGAGCACTCCCTACATCACTTTGTGAGTCTCTGCTATTGATTCAAACTGTGGGGTAATGTCTACAAAGTGCTGCGGTAACGGAACAACTCAGTGCTCCAAGTTTTGACAGCCTGGTCATTGAAAGAGAGGCAGCTAACACTAGCGGGACCAGCGCCTTTCAATAATGGGGAACAAACACACCAGTAAGTGTGCTGGTGCTGCCAATAATGAAAAGCAACGCACAATATAGAGGCCATCAGTGCTAATGTTTGCAAGCTAAGCTAACTAACTTCCACTTTCCAAATGGATCATGGGCGCAGGAGGCATTTCAAATGTGATTGGGACAGTCTAACCAGGGTCTGGGTGCTATCCAACTTCCTGTATTCTGGTTCCTTTTAACAAGTGGACTGATTTTTTTTTTATCTGGATGAGCTAGCATGAGAAGAAGAAAACATATGTAATTATTTGTATTTTCATCCAGATCAAATATATGAAGATGTGTGTGATCTGTGTGTGCTAAATCTGCTGGGTTGAAAGGAGTTTTCGAGTTTTCCCACATGGAATGGATTCGATAATATAGCATAGACAGACAGCACTTGTCTCATCTTACAATGATGGCTGTGACGCCCGTGGACCCAAACATGCTTAATATTGTCCAGATAAGGGACGGACAGGTTTGACCACTAAGGGTACTTAACGGAAACAATGTGGCTGAGTCCAGGGATAAGAATATTCTTATTTATATACATTTATATTCAATTTTTAACATTGGCAGCATCCTCATTCGGACCATGACATACTTTAAGGAGCTTAACTGGGTGCTACAGTGTACTGAAGCATGCAATAGTGTGATGTACAGTATGTTTGAAGATCGACAAATGGGGAACTGACACAGGTACAAAAACAAACCAAGCTCAACAGAAAACTCTTCTTCACCATTAAGACGACACGCAGAAGAGAATGACTTCATTTTACAGTTGAGGAGAGACGTCAGCCATCGCAATCCGTGGAGAGCCATTTCCAAAATACTTTTTTATGAGGGGGGAGAAACATAATAAATGATTTACGACATTTGTTTTCACCGTTTTCTCCGAACACGGTTGATTGAATGAAAAAATAAACCTGCGAGATATGTGAAAGCTTTGCACTCCACAACACCCACGTGGCCAAATGACACAGAAATACTCTGTCACGCTTCTACCCTGCCAAGGGAAGCAGGGTGAAAAATACCACTATTAAAATGATATTCATAGTTGAGAAATTACAGTTTTTGGCATCCGGAAAATCACACTTTCTATTTTTTTCTCGGGGGGGCCTGCTCTCATTAACGCAAGTACTGGTCTTGAAAATGAACTGCCTGAAACGCTGCCAGTATTTAGACAAGGACTTTGTGGATTTACAATCTATACCTCTCAGACCAACATATTTGCGTTTGATGTACTGTTGTGCCCTAGTTTCCTCTGTACATGGCAGACCCTCACATCTGTAGACATGGGAGATTTAAAGAAAGTAATGAAGGTGAGTGTTTTCTCACATAGACACAATCAAATCTTTATCACAGACACCACCTTCAAGGTTTGGGCTAAAAACAAGACAGAATGTTGTTGCTGGTATCTAGTGTCATGAGGGCAACCGAAGTACCGTCATCATTCTCTGCATTTAGATCAAAAATGTTAATCCTTGACATTTCAGCTCGGTAGAATTTGGCAAAAGTCTTTAGTGTTTGCTGGTGATTCCACTGGAAACAAAGCATGAAATATCAGCCTTGAGAGACAATAAAATATCTTGGAGCGTGTAGTCTGCTAGAAAACACTTAGAGGAACAAACAATAGTCAGTACTACAGCCCAACCATTACCACAGCCAGGCTGATATATCAGCTGTATTAGCCTCATACAGATATATCATATGTTAAGAAGAAACAATTATGTGATGTCTAGAAAGGCTGCAGATATGTTTCAGGCTACTTATTACATATTACATTCTTATAACATTGAGTAACTTTGTGTTTTGTTTTTATGTATAAACACTGCACATGTATATCCTTATTGGATTACTTTCCACTCTCAAATATCAATGTCAGCATCACTGTCAAAAATCTAGCATCAGTCACGCAAAGCTCAGTCCGAAATTCAAATGAAGCTTTGTTTTGCCTGGATTTGGAGGACACAGCCAGAATAATTGGCAGTTCTCGGTGCCCCACGCTCCATTGCTCCAGTCATAAAGTCAGAAAAAAGCTACTGCGAGGCAGAACCCAAGCGTAACAGAGAGATATTCTTTATGTATCAATGTCATGACTGTTAACTTGGTACAACATTTGCCAAAATTCCATTATGTGTTGCAGACAGAGTTCTAAACTTAGTGTACTGTTGGGTCCAATGGATTTTTATTTTTGTTCTCTGTTGAGAACAACTTTCCGACCATTTAGTAAAGAGTCAATAAGGGATATATATTATATATAAATGTATGTGTCTATTTTTTCATGTTAGCTTTATGCTTTTTTTTTTTTTTTTTACACATTATGCATGTAAACTTTTGTGTCATCTTGTTTTGTTTTTTTATTTGTTTCACCTGGTATATCATGATCTGGGTCATGCCTCCTATTGGCTGTGGACACTATATATATGGTTTCTCATCCTGTTGTTTGATGTTTGTAGCCCTGATGAAGTCTGATGGTCAAAGCATGTTTTGAAAATTAGCCTTAAGATGATTTAGCCTCTATAATAAAGGATATTTAATATTTCCTCCCTCGTTTTGACACTTTTTCTACTTTGGAGTGCCAGGATTGCACCATTCATCTTTGGTTTTACTTTTGGTCACTGTGAGGTTAGATTGTCTTATTTGGGGAGTTAATTCAGTTTCAGAATAGACATTAGAAGAACGTTACAATACATTGTATAGATAAATCCATTCTTGACATCCTTTGATGTCATAAACCACCTGGTGATATACCTTTGCATAGTATAAATGTGTATTATTAGAAATCTGTGTATGTTTTTTGAACCTTTGATTGGCAAATGTGTACGAGTGAAGCAGTGTGGAAATGTGCGATGAAGGACGTCAACTGCTTCCAATGCCCAAAGTAAAAATAAATATTTCATCTGCACACAGATCTTTGAGGAGATAAATCTAAAAATAATACCGCATGAAGCGGAGCAGCCGATGATTGAATCAACATATAGATGCACAGATGGTTCCATTGTCGCTGAGGACCCTCTTTCATCCGCACCTCTCTCCCTCTATATGTTCTGTGGCCTTGTGTGCGAGATTGTCAGGAAGTACATTTTATTTGACGCAATACGTGCCTGACCTGTGGGGCCAGGTAGGTAATGGGGGTCATCAGTGAGCAGGTTGCCACGGAGATAATCAAATACCCAGGGGTGCTGAGGAGAGTTTGCAGAGTCAGTGGTATCATGCTCTTTCCTGCCCCAGACTGTGTTCTCTTTCCTAAAGCTGAGACAGAGCGGGGCTCAATTCATGCAGCGCCTACACAGCTCATTTAATGATTTTAGTTTCTCACTGAAAATAAATGTGTTCAGACGGTATATATCGCTTATTTATTTTAAAAAGCCAGAAAGAGAAAGGCAGTTGGGCAACTCAAAATCAACAAGGAATTTTTGAGGGGTAATCCAGTCATCCCTTTTGTACAAAGGGGTGTGAAACGTTGTCTGATGGTAGGTGGCTGGGTTTGTGCCAGGGTTTACGTCAACTGGTGATTACAGTTTTTTATCGTGAAAATCTGTTGAAGTTTAAAATCTCACCTGTCATAATGTCGACGCACAATTGAATTGTAATTAAAGGAGGAATGACTCTTCTGAAAGATAGTTGATTGTTGAGTCTCATTCCCAGGTTGTATAATACTGACATTGGTTGGCTTGGTGATTCACAGAAACACAGATAATATTTGATTAGAATGCCTCAAATTTTGGGTACCTGGGAGGTACAAAAGAGGACTGCATTGCATCTATCTATCTATCTATCTATCTATCTATCTATCTATCTATCTATCTATCTATCTATCTATCTAGTCATGTATCATACTGTCTGACTAAAGTAAGTCCAACATTTTCTCTCTGCTTTGGTCTCCTCCAATTCTGGTATGTGATTATAGTCTTTTACTTGCTAAATGCTAGTTTGTTGCTAGCTTTGGGAGTCTGGTGCTGAGCAGCTTTCATTCATTTGTTTTTTGCCCTTTTTTGTATGAAATGGCAAACCGACCTTCCAACCAACCTGCACCACTAGTTTCACCCTCCCTTAATGTGAATCAATGTTTGGTTTTGTCCGTTCTGGGCTGCCATGGAAACGTTAGTGGTGCAACATGGTGGACCCGCTCCCACTGTAGATATAAAAGGCTCCTTCTAAGGGCATGAAAACACAATGATTTGTAGTTTCAGTTGATTATACACCGTCGAAACAGTCTGGCTGGAATATGGTGTTTTAATGTATTTTTCTAAAGCTTGAAACATATGGTGTGCAGCATATACTTAGATCCTTTATGGAGGAATAGCTTGAGGAATGTAAAATGCATGGCTTAAATAGTGAATCTGCATTGAATCTTTTTTGCCTTATTGACTTATCGTCTCACCAGCTTCTCAACAGAACTTTTAAACCTTTTTTTAATCAGCAGATTTTGTGGCTGCCAAAAGAAAAAGAAAAAAAAAAGAACTGGCCGAGATCAGCTCGTTGTCTCCAAATCTCCATTAGAGGCAGGGATAAGCAACCGTGTGACAGCAAACGGCCAAGAGTGTGCAGGTATTCATTCCAACCAAACAGTGCACGGGGCGATTTCCCTGATTAGCATGCCTTCTAGCTGACAGAAGGAACTAATTAGTGTAATCACCTGCTGTACCACGGCACATGGTTTCCCGGCGCTGCTTTAAAGTGATGCAACTTTGTTTCTCCCTGAAATAGTGCTAGCTAAGTTGATTACAGCCGTCTAATGACCTTGATAGTGTGATGAGTGGGCCTGTGTGCATTCATGGCTTTTAGCATACTGCTGGAATCTTAACACTGCACTTGACTCCCAGAGACGTGATCCCACCTTCACATATCCTCATTAGGAACTCTTTGCTGATCATTACCGCCTTAAGTGCCTTTAATTGATAGTCATCTCTCACAGATGACTTTCCCATTATTTGCTGACTAGCCCCTGCACTTGTTAGCCTTGCAATTCCCCACTCTCCCACCTTTTTTCCAGCCCTGACTAGATTTACAAGGTGATGCATTTAAAAACGTCGCTTTACCGCTCCTTTGAAATCACGGCATCTCTGACTCTACACTGCGCTGCTCCTATAGCGGGTAATTTGTTTTACTATAATTTTCCCCATAATGGAACGCGCGACGGCTCTGATGGCGCGTATCCTTTTGAAGGTGAGTCAAATTAAATTATATTTTGGGGTTCGCTCCCGTCAACTAAGCGCCGCGGAGTGAGTGTCAAATGACACGAGGTGACTGCTACTGTCACAGCCCTCATTACTTTCTCTCCCTTTCTCCTTGTTAACCTCTCCCTGACCACGACCATCTATCTTTTCCTCCACCCAGCGTCATCCGCATCATCTGTTGCTGTGGTTTCCATCCATCTTCCTATAAATCTCCGCCTGTAATCTGCATCAGTGACGTAAATCGTTTGTGCTCCTTCACAAACTGCCGACGTTCCTACACATTTACAATTCACTCACTTCCATCTTTCATCTTTTACAAAATGATGAGATGTTTTATATAGCTGCAATCAAAAGAAAATGAATTACCAACAATTTTGATATCGTTTGTCAAAATAGTTATAATTTGAGTCGTTTTTCAAGAAAGAAATGTCAGGAAATGTCTGGCAACAGCTCCTTAAAATGTCATTCATGATAGTAAATAAAGACTCATTGGGTTTCTGGAGTGTTGGTTGGACACAAAGACACAATTTGAAGATGTCATTTTGGGCTCTCAGAATTAATCTAACATTTTATTTAATAAACCAATATCGGGTTAAGGGCTGAACAGTATGTTGTTTCAGTGTTGACACCAAAGTGTGCACATGCACGATAGTCACAGCGCAGGACAAGCAATGTCAACTACGCCAAATTAACCCGGCTCTTTCGCATTTTATATTTATTTTTTGTCTATTTTTGCAGCATTCAAGCAGAATGTTAAGAGCACAGCGCTTGATAAGTGTTTACAATGTTGCCACTCAGTAGCATTCAGTGGTTTTTGCTATGATGATATCCTCCAGCCTCTATATATTAATTCCTGTATTTGTTCTATGTATTGCAGAAAACAAAAATATCACAATGTCAGTTTTTTTTTCCAATATTGCTCGGCCCTAATTGGATTTCTCAGGGAAACAATCTGCACATTGATCGATGATGAATATAATAGTTAATTGCAGCCCAAATATCTTATATACTGTATCTACAACCTTATGTGGAGGCGAAACACATCAAAGCAAACACATCCGTAATGTATACCGAGCTGTCCTTCAGTGAATCTCTTCAGCAGCTCTCAATACAGCTGATTTGCTTCAGTTGATGCGACGGGCAGCCTCAACAGCCTCTCATGCTACAGATCACCATTAGCCAAGCTCTGAGTGGTGACAAGAATAGATAAAAAATCTAATATTTCTCCTTAAAATAGCAATTTTCTTCCATTACTTTTCTCATTACCTAACATTATTGCCAAAGACTTACACTCATTTTATTAATATTAAACACTAATACATCATTCAGTGTATTTTAAATGAGAGAGTAATACATTTGCTCCTAATGCACACGAGCAACTTTGCTGTTGCTTGAATGGATGTGAGCTGCTCCTCTGAGGAACTAGTCGACTGTCTATACCCGACACAATAAAACGTGAACACATCTATTACTCCGTATCCCAGCTAAATCCTGAAGAAATATTTAAAATCTCACATGGACACGTCTTCGGTAGCGTTTTATCTGTTCACAAATGAACGCACAGACATCTAGAGCAGGGCTCTTTTTTCTGCAGCAGTGAGAATTTGGCAGCCAGTGTCTGACCTCCAGGCACGCTAACAGGCTAACGATACGCTAATGTGTCCCATTACGCCCGATTTGCCAGGAGGGGATTCTTTTTGTTGAGCATCATGCTGCTGGTGGATTTCAGATGGGCACTGTATAATGATGCGCGCCTTTCTTCCTGGCTCATAAAAGATACAAGGAGTAGTCCTGCTGAGAGTCATTAGGAGGGCCATTTACACTGCGCTTTTCTTATTCACACACTTTTTTTTGTGGTCTTTGAAGAGAGCCACAAGGCTACGCAGACATCCTGAAAATGAAACGAGAGCCGCCACTTGGGCTGAAAGAACTTCTTGTGAAACAGCTGTTCAGCCCGTGCCATCATTACGAAAACTAGCGTTTGAGGTTACTGCTTTTAAAGTAACCAAATAATTAAATATATAAAGTAATGGCAAACAAATAAAAAAAAAATCGAATGGTGCATCGGGGATGGGGAGGAGAAAAAATTGGTGGTTTGGCTCGCATTTGCAGAGCATGAAACATAAATTAGCATGGTGTGATGCAAGCTTGTGGGGGAAATCGCATAGCATTTTCTGCCTCCTCTCCATGGCCTTACTATTACCATTCCATCGACAAATTGAATCCAAGGCTAATTTGAATTGCACCACTGTATAACCTCTTATTTATTCATTGCTTTTCCTCTCCCCTACATACTATTAAATCTAATCATTCTTTTTTTTTTTTTTAGTACAGCAGCAGCCGCCACAAACTGTGAACACCAGAGTGATTCCACGCTTCCCGGCGCGTGCGTTTTCACAGTGAAAAGAAAAGAAACAAGTCAGACGAAGATCCGCCACATGGTTATTACCTCATCGCTTTCACCTTGGATCCTATTCTGAAATCATTTTCCGTCATACTGATCGGTTTTGACCAAAGTCGTGACAATAGCGTCACTTTAGAGGCGCTTGTCTCTTGACCTTGTGTGTGTGCCTGTGGCTCTGAAATACAAACAGCGATAAAATCCTCTATCACCGTATACAACGTATGATATTATATTACCCCATTAAAGGGGCACTATGTAGTTTTGGAGAAGAAATATCCATACCCAGAATTGTAGTATTCACAAGATTTATGAGGTTATAATACACACTCAGAACGTTTTTTTTTTCTCCATTACATGAATAAACAAGCTTTTCTCAGGTTCCCAGATCACTGTTTGAAGCTAAAAAGTTTGCAGGGTCTGCCACATATAGACAAAGTAAATCAGTATGCAGTTGTTTTGCCCTTTTTAAGGTCAGTCTGTTTATTCAGTTAATATGGTCATGAAATCAGTAGAGTTTGTTTATTTTGTTTGTTTAGGCATAAAATATTTTTCTTTCCTGATTAAAATGTCTTCCCGAAAACTACGCAGTGCACCTTTCACTATAATAACAGTGATATTGTTTATTTCTTTTGGGAGAATCAATTGAAAACTTGCCAATAGATAAGATAAGCAGGCGGAAATGTATGTCACCGTTTGCTCCATTAAAATGTAATCCCAAAGATCCAATATTGTCATAAAGCAGGCCTACTCACTCACTCATTTGCCCAAAAGATATTAAAGGGATATCTACCATGGTGTCAACAGTGTGGCAAACTATCGAACGTTAGAGGAATTAATATTGTCTTAACGTTTGTATCGTTACATCTACAGTTTTGATGCACTGATGCTGACAAAGATGAGAATCCACTTGTGCTCCTAGCCAACATCGATCTGTGTTTTTGTCAAAACCCCACGTGATGGATGCTTTTAGCGGAGAAACCGGAAAGCAGCATCAAGGTGAAAAACTTGCTTGTGCTTTAACAAACCCGGCAGCCAAAATATGCCTGCAATTAAAAATTAATACCTTATTCGAAGATTCCTTTTGATTCCGTTGAACCCGACTGTTCCCCACGCGGTTCCTCACCGACGGGTAATTACTCATTTACAGTGATACATCTAAAATCTGTCCACTGTTTACTCTGGTTTGCCCGCTCGCATTAGGGGCGGTCCGCTATGCTCGACAAGAAAATTATGAAAGAGGCCGGGCACGGCGGCGCTGAGGTGTGGTGGGTGTTTGCGTGAGAGAGTGTGTGTGTGTGTGTGTGTGTGTGTGTGTGTGTGGTGATTGTATTAAACGGGGCTGTGGTATTTGCCACTACAAAACCAATCAGGTTCTTATAATGGATGACTTGTCTCCTATTCATCCTTGCCTGGCGTGAGAATATAGCCAGGAAAAAAAACACAAATGTCTTATCTGAGTGTGTGTGTGTGTGTCTGTGTGTGAAAAAGAAGGGTAGAGGGAGAGGTGGCTAATGGACGTGCTGATACTGTGTGTGAAGTGTGTAGCTTCTGGACAAGTTTCACTTCACATCAACACACTCTCTGATCAATGCTGATCATGAAGTCGCTAAGAAAATTTACAGACACCCTTTTTCAATTAAACACTGTCAGACAGCATGACAACCATGAGGTGATATGAGGAGGAGTGTAATGCATACCCCCTTTGTTAATTAAGCAGAAACTGGAGTGAGGAGCGCAGTATCACTTTCCTGCTTTGAGCAAACTTTGCACTGATTACATTCGGAGATACACTGACATCAGTCTGGCAGGAAATTTAATTGAAGGTCATTTCTCAAAATTGTGTCTCTTCGGCGGAGACACGCGGGTTGAAACAGCGGGTGTAATTACACTTTAATAATAAATATGTTCAACTGATAATGTTTACACTCTGCTGGATATGCGCGGAATGACAAAGCACCAGGAGGGTTTCGAGCCGAAAGAGGCTGCAGGGGGGCAGAAAAGTAGGGCTCGTGTCAAGTTAATAACCAGTAGCCGCGGCGCTGACTTTCTCGCTCCTGAACCAAATTCAGTGCGGAAAACAAATGGCTTCCATATTTTCCTGACCTGAAGTGAGCCCACATATTCCATGTGCGGTATATCAAGCCCCTGGACAACTTAATCACCATGACCACTTGCCAACAGCAACCCCTATTGATTCTCTCATTCCACGAAGCTCCAATTTCAGAGTTCATGAAATTAAAATGTTGTCTGGGAAACACAGCAGGTAGGGAATTACATACATTATGTGCATCAACATTGACCTTCTGCATTGGAAGGGTCAAGGCCCTGATGCACTCTATCGCCACCAGGCAGTGCTTTGCTGCTCAGCATTCACGTGGCTTAACGCCTGCAGACAAGGTCAGTCTAGTGCTGGAGGTCAGTGATGTGGCCAGAAGGAGCTCTTATCTCAGTCACTCAAAAAACCATAACAGAGATGCCCTTGAGCAAAACGGTTAACTAAGACGTGTCTGCTAGAGATACTTTGTGATAAACTTAACTTTTTTTTGTATATATATACAAAGTCTTTGGAACATCTCATTAAAGGTAGCCTGTGGAGTTTTTGACCAACAGTGCTGATGTGGAGTTATGTTTAATTTAGTGTGCATGTCACGATTGTTGTGATATACTGCGCTAGTGTACGACTTCAGGGGGAAATAATTAACATGTATTCATGTCATAAAATACGATCTACATACATTGATTTTTTAACATTAATCTAGAATGTTTAATCATAGTTATTAGTAACATTATATTTGTATTTATTTAACACATTGTATTATACATTTATTTATGTGTAGTATTTCATAATTTCATTTTTATTGCTTTCCTCGTGTCTTCTTCTTTATCTTTTAATATCTAACTATCCATGTTTTATTCTTGTCCTCTCAGTCACTTGTTAAGCACTCTGAATTGCACATTGACCTGTTTAAAAATGTGCTGTATGAATTAAGTCTGATTGATCGATAAAACAAAACAAGGATACAACAAGCACAAAACAATAATTAAAAAACATTTAATGAGTTTAGGTTAATATAGCACATTTAGTAGGACTGGCTACATCATGATGTAAACTATATATCCACTTCATAAATTACAGGACTGAAGGACAAAATCAAATATTGCAATAATATAAGACCACATACCTCCATAAATATTTGCAATATGTCGGGATGAGCCTTTACTTACTTTCCAAAAATATTAACAATTAAATGTGGAAATAATTAATTTAAAATGAGCAGAGAATTGTATTAATACAGTCTAGTAAGAAAATGATATCACCTCACCATATGCAGCCTTTAAAACCAGGTAAAAAACAACAAAAAAATATATCATAATATAATCATATCCAAAGTCTAAGACGATGTAAATTTCCATATTGGGAGAACAGTATAATATCAATATACTGCCCAGCTCTAAAACATGTATCATTTTTAGAAAATATACCTCTCAGGTGGAAACATACATCAGTTGCTAGCTAGGCCTGCGCAATAACCAACCCAATGAGATCTCAAGAAACGGCACTGCACGGGTTATGTGAGCAAGGAAATGCGCTGAATCCATTTGTACACAAGGACACCTACAACGCATTTGGCGAGAGACCAAGCATCATCTTCGACTGTAAATCAAGTGTGCATAAGGAACTATTTCTGTTTCCAACCTTGCATCAGCTCTATCATTACTTGGCCTCTTGATTTTCAGCCCCATCTCGATTCCTCCAGTTAAGTTATCGAGGCACGCGGCACTGACAGGCCCTCTGTCACAGTGCAGACTTTTCTGAGAGAGAATACAAAATTGCATGTCTTCCCAGGCATGAGCATGCTCGCAGGCAACCCAGCCCTACAGCTTGTCAACAATGTGACATGCCTTACTTTGAACTGAGGTGAGTGTATCTGTCTCCAGCAGTGACACATTACCAGGAAGGTGTGAAGCTTTGTGAGGTTTAACATATTATTCAGTCCCTGAAGGGAGGAATACGCTGAGGGGTGGACATGGGACTTAGGAGATGTGCTCCATCAATAGGTGAAAAACTTACTTACATATACTTGCATATACTGTACATACAGTAAACATCAAGAATTATAAATTCAAGGATTATGTATAATGTGGGGTAATATGATTTATTTTTATTATGTTTGTGGCAAAAACGTCAAACATCTGACAAGTTACAAAGCTGAGCGACTCCCCTCAGTGAGCCAATCAGCTCCTGTGTGTATTGAAGACCCATTTTTCTGGAATTGTATTTGACCCATAAAAGAAACAAGAATATGTTGAAAGCACAATCCCCATAATCATATATTTACCAAATGCCTACTAATACCCAACACCATCAGGCCCCATTTCCAGTGAAAGCAGAGTTAGTGTTTTGGCATCTGCTCTACTCGGAGCTGTAACGAGGTCTGATGCAGCTGAGCGTATGTTAATTCAAACACAATACTCGCTGTCACAGCTTCTTGTTGCCTTAGTCATCGATGTGAGTGACTGCTTACATTCCACTTTATATAAAATACATCCACACAGGAGGGATGATATAACAGCAACGCCCACAGTGAGCTGATTTGTTGAGACGAATGTGACATGCTGCGCCTACTGCAGTTTACATGAAAACATAAAGCTTCCAACATGTTAACAAGTTAAGCAACACCCCTCTGGGCTCTGTTCTGTTGGAATTCCAGAATCGATTCATTTCAATGCTGCAGATGGTTTTAAATAAATTCACGCCGTGCTTTCACGCATCGATGCATTTTGTTGAACTTTGACATGTGAATTTGCACTGTTGACCGACTGTAAATCATCAGGATTGCAAGAATTTGAATACCTTCCCTGCTGGCCATAAAAAAACACATGCAAAATGCTAAAGGTCCTCACTAGAGCCAGTGTCTTTTTTTCTCCACTGGGCTGCTGTAAAACATAACAGTGCAACATTGCAGATTCCATGGATACTTTTAAGGAAATTCTGGATACAGCTTCAAATGCCGAGCCACGTAAATTCCTATTAATGTTTCTTATTGGCGCATGAAGCCAAAAAAGTTTGACTTCCGTGGTGTGAAATTAACCTCATCTGGTGCACACTTTCAGCATCGTGGAGCCCAGAGAGCGTGCCCACTTGAGACCCCACGCTAACGTCAATAGGAATAAAACAATTTAATGGTGCGGCATTTCTGCACTTTTAAAATGTTATCGGATTTAATGGCTCAAAATTTGATTGTCAGCAAGTCATTTTCACGGGGGTAGTGATGCTCTCAAAACGTATCAAGCGTTTTAGGGACACTTTTTTCGGGACAGTAAATGTATGGGAAAGCGTGTTGGTGTAATAACATGGTTTGGCCTCTGTGTCAAATTGGCTTCACGGTTCCTTGGGGCCTGGCGGACTCCCTGAAAGAGGACTCGCTATTTTGTTAGGTATAAAAGTCTCATTTTAAGGGCCCAAAAACACGACAACTAGGTGAATTTACACTAGTGTAATCATTGTTCTGAATTATATATTTCATATCTGTCAATAGAATCCAGCATGAGAAGCAGCATCAACAGACCTTTACTCTTTAAGTCCATTTCTACGGCCTGACATGCAAGTAGTCACTATGTCAACAAGCTACGGGCAACACCTACTTAATGATGATGAGCTGCCATACTCTACAAGGAATCAAAAAGTGAAAAAAAAAATACGGATGTTTGTTAATTAATTGCCTCTTCTGGAAACCAATTTTCGGTACCCGACCTGAGTAACCTAAACAACTGAAGGGATACTGGCCCTTGTTTTGTGTGATAAGGCTCTATGAACACTGTTGCTCCATCACCGGTTCATGATTAAGTGCAAAAGGCATCGCTTGTCTTATCTGGATTTGCAGGAAGTTTCCCATGCGTTTTTCTTAATTCCCTTTGGTCAACATTTCACTTAAGTGAAAAGTTGACCCTCAATTTGCCTGACTGTTCAAACAGAATGTGCAGAGATTGATCAGCAGCTCTCAACACACTCGAGCACAACATTCAACTCTTAACCTCACTTCGCTGGAAACACCTTGCCATGTAATTCGAACAATGGCCCATCAATAACCCAGAAACGGAGTCCGCTATAGGCAAGACTGAGTTTATGCAGCGAGAGTACAAATGTTTCAGCTGTCGAAAGACTTTCATCAGAATCATCACAAGCCTTGAGATCACAAAGGTGTGAACTCGTGCTTCCCCTGCCAATGAAACAACACATAACATCTTCAGATGCATCGCACAAAGAGGTTGGTATGAAAAAAGGGGGAGGGGGGGCAAAATCAAACAAATAGCTGTTAAATTGATCCCCAAACATCACCGTTTTTACCTAAATAATTTGACCGACGTAAATGTTTAAGTTCCACAGCTAGTTTGTACAAAAATGCAATACTATCACTACTTTATCTTCGTTATCTTTCCGTTGCACGCTCCGACACAAACATCCAAGGAGAGCAGGGGTAAATCAACATGTCAATTTTACCCTGGATACTGCACCGTTTAGGGACCCCTTGACAAAGCCAGTATTTATTATATCTGAGGCTTCCCTTTTGACGCACCAAGAACACTTTGACTCGTTTCCTGACTAAACAAATGTGTAATGTTACGACAAGCCACTCATCTGCCCCAGCCCTCGTCGTCTTATGTAAATGCCTGAGCTGAATATGATGGTGGATTTACTTTTCAATACAACTCTCCTCCGGCACAGTAAAGTCTATCACCCTGTACAAGGCTGACACTGAGTCCTATTTCATTCGAGAGCTGTGACACTATAATCTCTATCAAACACACAAATTAGAAAAAAAAAGTCATGTTTTGTGCTCCGAGTCTAGTAAACATGTAGCAGGTGAAATCACTGAGACTGTAATAGGTGAAAAAAGTAAATGTGCCCAATTAGAGCGGATGAGAAGATTACACAAAAGCAAAGGAGCAAGAAAAGCCGGTGCAAAAGTAAGCCATCGAAGACCACGCTGTTACTTCTGGCATGAGGAGAATACGAATAAAAGAAGTAAAATGCACCAACAAACACGACTGAGTGATTTTTTCCTAAGTTTGACAACAGGAAAAAAAGCCCATTTGGTCAGTATAAAGCCTGGACATGAATAAGCCTCTGGCTGTAGTCACCACTTCTTTGCTTACAAAATAAGATAAAAGCTGGCATGCGGTTAAATTCAATTGCACACATCACAAACAGCAACCAAGTTATTCTATAAGACACGGAGCTTGTCTTTTACGTTTGAAGTTTTACTCCGTAGGTGCTGTGTGTGCCATGTGGCTTCGAGAAGCCAAATTGGCAGAGGGATGTCATTTCATGTGTCTTGGTTGAGTAAAAAGCAGCTGCTGAGCTGACTGACTGGAGGTCATCTCAACTATCTGGAGAGTGGAAGTGACACGGCAGACAGGCTGGACCTTTAACTAAAGGAGAAAATAATAAACAGGTACAAGGTTGCGCACTTGGCCTCCAGATGTACTCCCAGTCCACACAAGACTGTGTGGTGAGAAACACCTCAATCATCAAGTCTGCTGATGACACAGTCATGATGAGCTGGATCTCCAATGCAGTTCAGCTCATCATACATCAGAATGGTTGTACTCTGGGTTCCCTAATAGCTCATTGGTAGAGCGTGGGCCCACGTGAGGGGGCTGAATCCTCAGCAGCGGCATGAGTTCCGTTAAAGCCTGTGGCTGTTTGCTGCATGCTCCCCATGTTTCCTGTCTTAACTCTCTTACTGTCCTATCACAATGGAGGCTAAAAAGCCCAAAATATTATGTCAAAAAAACAAAAACAAGAATGGCTGTATTTGGATTTCCATTACCAAAAGATGTTAATAGCACCAAAACAACAGCTCCGTGCAACCTGATTTCTGTTAACCTTGGGATGAAGTACCCAGCACACTGATCGGATCACAAAAGGTGGAGTTATAATATTGCAGACCACCGACCGGTCAGTCCGAACAACCACAGACGTCTCTCCGTTTGTGCTCTGATGCAAGATTTCTCAAACTTTACTTTTGTCTTTTCTAAAAGGGACAGTAACGTATGAGGCATGTCAGTTAATAAATGCAGCAACTTCTTCAGAGTTAAGACCAGTTTCTCCTATTTTTTCCCACCTGCTGGAAAAGTGAAAGGGGTTACCTCTAAAGCCAGCTTATAAGTGCTGAGGTACAGTTACCACGGGTTACATAGGGGTTCAAAGTTGACTATATCGAAAGCACTTTTGTGGAAATGCAGCTTTATTGAGGGTCAGCAAATGGTGGACCTGGCTGTTGATTATTGGAGGAAGCAGTACACAAGCTTTACAGCCCTAAGAATCAGTGGGACAGTTGTGGAAAGAGTGAGCACCATTGACCATACATACTGACATCAGGAGACGAAAGGTTAATACCTTTACCACCTCAGACAGCTTTAGGGAGTTTCTCTAGGAGTCCTAAAGACCTTCTACTCTGGTGCTGTGGAAAGCATCCAAACAGAGGCCATTACAAACCAGCACTGCAACTGCACTGCTCAGGACCGTAGAGCCCTACAGAGAGTGGTTAGTTTGACCGAGCATACCTTCGAATCTCCACTCCTCACTCTGCAAGACTTGCAATAGTACCCCAGCAAAAGACAATTCCAATAGTCCAGCACAGGGAGACTGAGGAAAATCTTTCTTCCCTCAGGCTGAGTCAGGATGGTGAACTCTGTCTTCTGACCTCTGTGTATCTTTCGCCTCATCTAGCTCGAAAAACCTCTGAATCCTTTGCAAACTTGCATATTTGCACCCAAATGTGTACAGAATGTTTTTTGCTCAGTTTGTATTAAAACTTTGATATATTTTAAATTCTTCATCTTGACACACATTTGTAATTCTTTGTCCTCGTGTTTTTTTTTTCAAATCCTTGAATCCACCCAGACATTTTGGGTCGTTACTCACAGCTGTCATAAGACTAATTTCAAACCGATGTCAGCCAGTGTATTACAGCTTGATCGCCGTGGCATGGGCACAAATCTCAACTTAAAGAAATTCAAGTGTCCCCAGAGGCTGATGCCAGGACGTAAAAATAATTAATACAGTTTATGATTTGATGAGTTGCACACCCCGGGCAGTTCACCCACATAAGCTATACGAATCAATAACCTGGGCCAGAACCTGCCGAGTTCTCCGTTCTGACTGCTTTAACTTTCAATCATGTCTACCAACTCAATGATTATAAATGCCACGATGGCAATTCTTTTCCAATTGCCTTACTAAAAAAGACATTACACCAGGCCCATTTGCAGCTGCTGGTGCTGGCAGACAGAGAAAAGGGAGAAAGAGGAAGCGCTCCTCTACACGGATGTTGTCCCGCATTTCTGCAGCCGCCAATTCCGTCCAATCTTTCATCCATACAATTCAATACGCATTTTTATTACACAGCATACCATAGACCAGCGTGGACCTTTTCCAGTCTTGTACGTTGCGACTGAGGGATCATTTTTATGACTTGTGTGTGAGAGACCGGTTGAGCTTTACAATGAATACTATGCACTGAATGTCTCAAAAGGCTTTACTGTGTTGTCACCAGTCGGTAATGTGAATCTCCCAGAGGGATAAAACTCCTGTGTGACATCTCCCTTCAATGTGTGTACATTCTGAAAAGCAACAGGAGAAGTCAAGCATCGCGCGGCATGTAGATGAGGTGGCACCGGACACTAAAGCAGAACGGGGGACAATTATGAAGCACCGTGCAATCAAGGGGGTCCCTGACAGGCTGAGCTGGGTCTGATGAGCCAGTGTGTCACTCCGGAGCTCCAGGGCTCCACAGCTAATCAACCACCAAGGAGGGGCTTGAGGGGCGCGATCACTCAAACCCTCCATCACCAGGCTGGGAGGAAGGCAATCACCAACCCATTTCCATGTGCTGTTATTTCCACACTGAGCCCCCGTTTTCGACTCTCAAATCAAGGTGCACAGATGACCGGGGAAGCACTGGATGGAGGCAAAGGTGGCGGGTGGGTGCAATCAAAATGAGGTGTGAGGAAAAGAAAAGAAAAGAATGTAAGAAGTTTTGGTCCTGCAAAGCCTTTTAATGTCTTTAAGAAATCATAAATAGATTGGAAACACGAGAGGGAACAAATTGAATGAGGCTCAATTGCTTTCCGACCGGCAGCTCATGAGATCCCAGTGATTGGGCTTGCAAATTGAAATGTAAGTCTTGTGATACAGCTGCGCTGAGGAGACAGAAGGGGTACGGGTCAAGAAAGGTGGGACAAGGGAGTGCTCATTTTACCCCGGCGAGGGATTAACACAATGAGCATATGTTAACCGAGTCACATCTTCTGTCTGGTAAGAAAAGAGGAGGAACAAGTGAATGAAACCCAAACAAAAGCTTATCTTTTAGCCTCTTAAAAGAACACGACTTCAAATAAATGGTTATTTCTTTTGTGAAGGACAGGGCGACGCGTAATAAAGGAGGAGACAAGAAAAGGGGAAGAGGGGGTTCCTTTTTCCATCACCATGATACGTATAATGTGAAACAAAAATGAATTCATAAACAGACAAAAGTCTTGACAGCCTGGCAGCTTGATAGTGCTCAGACTTCACAGATGCACCACAGCACGTAATTGGAGGTAATACCTCCTCCCGTCCTCTGTTTTAAGTTTTGACAGTGGCTGAAGAGGCTCCCTACACTAATGGGCTCCACTCGGAAAAGAGCAACACACACACACACACACACACACACACACACACACACACACACACACTAGGCTCATCCTGTCATCCCGTGGTGTCCTCCAATGCATAGGCATTGAGTATTGACAAAGAAACGTCTCTGATCTGTCTGAGCTCGAGCCTCAGCCATCATTACAGACTGGAAACCCATTTTACGAACCCTGCTGATTGTCCATTGGTCTCCTCAAGGCCCTGACGGAGGAAGAAATTATAATATTCCTCCCCTTTTAAAGTCATCCCTCCTCCTGGTGCAGTTAAATCTCTGATCCCTCTGTGCTGGGTACAAGGGACATATGCATTTCAACAAAAGGAGACTGCTGAATTCTTACAATAGAACGTTCTCTATGGAGACATTTCGAGATCTTTGTGTTGGATTCTGTATGAAACTGGCCCTCAACTTTAATCTTAAACTGGGGCTGCTAGAAATGAATTAGCTTCGTCATTGATTACCATGTTGATTCTTTGGGAGGATATCATCTATAAACATTATTTGAATGGTCACCATAAAGTTGCAACTAGGGGTGTGAGTCTTTGGCAATCTCATAATTCAATTCCTTTCTGATTCTTGCGTCTCCGATTCAATTCAGAAGCATTTTTCAATTTAAAACGATTCTCGAGATCGATTATCTCTTGAATGAATAGAAAATGAGGTACTATTTTCAGCCTCGCTGGTGTCCTAACCAACTGAAATACAATAAGAAACACAACTGGAAATTAGAATAAATGATCAGCACCCTTTTCATTTTAAAAAGTTAACAGATGATTTCCTGAATTTGAAAGACTGCAGATCGTTGCCCGGCTCTGTTCATGTTGGGTGATGCATTACAAAGTATTCATGATAAATGTGTCCCACTTTTTTTAGTCATTAAATCAAAGAAATACGTGTAACCGCTGCCTTTTTTGAAGATGAACTACGAGTTAACTCCAGTGTGCGTGCGATGTAATTTGTCCAGGTGCTGTTCAGTTCAGCTCCGCCTTTTGGTTCTGTCAACATCACGCTGTTAACATTGAGAAAGATTTTTTCACATTAATTTATTCTGAATCATAGGAGAGTGTGTATCTATATTTTTACCCACCCCCAGATGCAACTGATGTTTATGAACCTTTACAGTTGTTTAATAATTGGTTTATAAAGCCTTTCATTACGAAATAACTTGTTAACAGGTTAATTTACTATATATTTACCATTCATTAATGATGTTGCCCTAATGGTTTTTTTCTACAGTGGCATCATTCCCTTTTTTGTTACAATTTCCTACATTTTCTGATATCTCCAAATGTCCAAGAACCAGAGAATGTTGATTAACCAATATTGATTCATTACAACTATTACCAATTAAAAGTCAGCTGGTCAACCAGTTGTTTTAGTGCTAGATTTTTTTTTCTTGATCAATTTGTATTTGTAGGATGAATGCCAAATGCCAGCTGTAAGATGTATTGTGACCCATTTCTACCCTTTTTTTTTAATGCTACATTAAGAGATTGCTTTTTTCTTCTTTATTCTGTATATTGCAGCAGCCCGTGGTCTCTGTACAGTGGGAATGGTCCTAACAACATTTGAAGTAATTACCCTTCTGGCAGACAGGCGATCCATATGTGAACAGTGCAGAGGGAGGCTAAGCAGGACATTAACTGAGCATTAATTCTGTGATGCCAGCGTGGTGCCAATTATTTTAAATGTGGCCAATGTTCTGATGGTTATAAATTTTCTCCCAAGCACCAATCAGGCTAACAAAAGCCTCCTTGATGTGAAATGGCAAACGCGCTCAAAAAGGCAAGTTGGGAGCGAAACTGCAATTTGGTTGTTTAAACGAGGCGGGAAGAGGAGAGCATTTGCTGGGACTGTCAATTGGGGAGGATTTACAAATTTTCATCGTATGCACGTGGTGTTAATGTAAGTCAGAGGTTTAATGGCCTCATGATGGTTATAGATGTTCTCATTAGCCACCATTAGGTTGCTCTCACTTGCGTACCGTTTGTGACATTTGTAATTGGCCTTTTCGAATATTGCCATTTCTTCACCGTGTGCCATTTTCTTAGCAGGCTGGTAAGGCTAGACATGTATTTACAGTGATGAGCCTCTCTTTATTTTCTCTGTTTTGACTCACAAAAGAAAATGTTTTGCATGTTTGCTCAACCTATAATTACATCCAACCTTTATTACAAGAGAAGAGGCCCAGGTTTGAGGATGCCCACACACTCTAGTGTTAACTGATACATTTATTAAATATTCTGCATGTTGCAAAATGTGCTTTTAAAAGATGCCTGATCTGATGTTAATGTTTTATGTGGATTTGGGAGCGAAATGGCAGGCGAAGGAGGACATGCATTGTTTGCTTTACCAATGAAAAATAATCAGCCTTATACACTGCAGATGTCTCATTAAATTTGCATGCGATTATTGCGGCGTTACTTCAGTTGATCCTTTTCATCAAACCAGATAATACTTGCTGATTGCAGATTATTTTGGCGCAGGCAAATTTCATGGTATTATTTTCACTCTTGGTGAAAAGCAATTAGGAGCATAGCTCGTGGTTCGGCTGGTGTTATTTCAGCTGTCACAGATTCGATTCTCCTTCTATTTCTGCGGACGAGCACAAACACATCGCTGAAGTTGAGGGGTTAAAAATGTGTGTGGGTGTGGGTGTGGGTGTGTGTGTGTGTGTGTGGTTGGGGGGGGGGGGGGGGGGTATGTGAAGTTGAGTTTTCGCTTTTTCTCTCCGTGATGTGATAAAATATAAAATCACATTGCTATTAATTTGACAGATGTTACAATTGCCACATTTGTGCGTGACATTTTTTTTTCATTTTCATTGACTATTAAAATCATGATGATGTGACATTTGTTGGGGTTTGTGGTAGACAAATGTTTGTTCTTACATCTGGAGAGGATGGAGATTTATGGACGTCTCTGCAGTACCACAGCATTTTATTATGATACGGATTTGTCACACATTTTAGCTTTTTCAAGAACATTGGATCTTCTGCGATTTGAATATTGCAATTGGACATCTTGCCGGTTTGATAACATCTTGATCAATCACACAGCACCACTCTGGATGTGTCGTACCCCTGTGCACGCTGATCGACTAACACTGAGGACTAGAAAATGGGCTGATTTTCTTTCATAACATCTAGAAAACTAGTTCTACTCTATACGCACTTATTCTTGGTTAAATGCATTAAAATGATAGCTACTCTATATTCACAAGCTATGAGACAATGACAACATTTTCTAGGGGTTTTTTCAGGCAAAGGTGGATGCAGCGACGGAAAAAAAAAACGGCAACACACAAAGACAAGCAGGACTGATGAGTGAGAGGAGGTGAAAACACTTGAGGCTGGCAGAGAAGAAACTGAAGCACTTGAGACTGGAAAACATGATTTAGGAACAAAACAATCAGGAGTCTAATTTTTTCATTAACTCTCTGTGATAGAGAATTGATTTAACAAAGAAAAAAAGAGAGAAAAACCTGCTGCTTAGATGACTAATCACATGCTATTATCTCCACCAATCATACGCTACTTGGTGAGCTTTGGTTACTATGACAGCAATCATCCGAGAGGGTGAACACCTGCAGGACAGTTGGCTACCACCTTCTCTGGCTTTGCATTCGAGGCCCTAATTCATACAAGCAACACTAATAGATTTACTTAAAAAATAATGCACTTCTGGCCCTTAAACCACCCACAGTCTCCCTTCCTCCTCCTCCTCCTCCTCTTCATCGCCCTGTCAATGATAATCTCCGTCTTGTCCCATATATCTGAGCCTGGTCGCACGCAGACAAGCTGTCTTCAGATGAGTCACCGGGGAGCGCTTTGCGGTTAGCCGCGCGGCTCTCCGGGGGCGACCTGGACAGTAGATCGGCAGCCGGTAAAACATTCGCTGAGACAGGAGAGAGAACCATCCTATATTGTCTTCCCTGCACGCGGCTTGCGAGTGCTGAGTGGAATCTTCTGGGTATTGGCTGTGTTAACTAAATTGACATTGGCTTTCAACCTCCCGGCTATCCATCAGCAGAGGGACGAGCGCGCGGGGCTGGAGAGGTAACCCCCGAGTCTTACACACTTCCCGCGGTCACATTTGTTACTGCCGGGGTTGAAAAAGGAGAAGGGGGCAGAATACGAGGCAGCATGTGGGAGGAGGCGGGTGGATCTCTATTTGCCCTCCCTCCCTGCCTGATATTTTTTGGTGATAGCCATTCATTTGTAGTGGTTTTGGCCTGAAGAGGTTTGTCTTATCTGTTCCTCCGCTCTCTCTCTCTCTGGGGGGAAAATAGAGGGTGAGTCTTCTCTAGCCTACTCTCTCACAGTTGATTAGTAACTCCTGCTCTACCCCTACGCTCCAGGGATTCTATGCCAGCTCCCCTTATACATCCCCTTGTCATGCACATACTCACACTTCCTCTCTTCTCTCTCTCTCTTTCTCTCTCTCCTAAACACACACCCATGCGCACACACCTCCCTACAGTCATGGAACAGCAATTTGAGGGAATCACACAACCAAGACCTGACATTTATAACAATGAGAGCTTGATTAAAAGGGCAGAATGAAACGGTGTCACCCTCCATTCATTGTCCTTAGCCCAAGTTAAATAGGATTTAAACCTGTGCAATGCGGCTGATACCCCCGACTGTCAATTCCTGATTGCTCTGAAGCGGCGGGGGAGAAAAGGTCTCTTTATTGCGACGCCTGTGCGTGGCCGTACGTAGCCGAGGTGTCAGAGGTGACCAAGTTTACACAGGGCGTCTGGGAATAGATAAGAACGACGCTAACGCGGAGCAGGAAAAGCAACGCTAATGCTGCTCCGGTGAATGCCACGGTGTTTGAAAGGCACAGGAATAAAGCTTAGTTTTATCTGGCTCGGGGCAACACACAAAAGGCGGCAGCATTGCAACGTGGCGGGTTTTAAAATTGGGATCAAAAGGTTCAAGCTAATTAACAAGCTAAATAAGAGTCCCCTAGCTTCGTGTATGTAGCCACCCTCGCTCTTCCTCCCTCACTCCGTCTCTTTTGCCGCAGCACTTGCTGCCTGCGCCTGCGGTGTGTGTGTGTGTCTGTGTGTGTGTGCCAACATAGAGTGTGCCTGGGAAAAAAGTCAAGACAAATTACACCCCGTGCAGAAATGTACAAAAAAAAATCACCAAATTACCTCCAACAAGATCATTTTAATTAACTATGTTATATTGCTAGCATGACCCTGAGAGGGGGGAAATGCCCCGCGATCAAGCTTTTCTTCTCCGACTGTTTTGATGTTATTCGACTTTTCCAGCGGAGCCCCAAGGAGCACTGAGATGGGAGAGTCAAATGGAAAGGACAAGGGCACATAATAAAGACAAATGGCTAGAGCATGAAATTTGATTCATTGCCTTGGTACAGAAACATTCACAAGGAAATAGCCAGCATTGACATGCCATGAATTTCAAAACACTGTCAAATCCAAAAAGCACACGTCCTGCTGCAATGACACTGAGTCTCTCAGGGGCCCGCGGGGCAACCCGGGCAGACTGTGGAGCAAATCAATCAGGCTGTTGTTTCTGATGGACGGCTCCACATTGAGTTGTATGAAGATATTCACAAGATACAACAGAGGATTTCTATATTAACATTTTTAAAAATGACTGAACCTATATGACGTATTTTGTTGGGTTGTGTACTTGAATTATCCTAAATGTTTACAACAACGCTTGAACCTGGAGAAATACGTAGTTTTTATTCAAAGGAGTGCATGTGAAACATCAGATTATGTCAGAGAGTGAGGATTTTGGCAAATGTGTAAACAACCTAAATACATTACCACATTCATTTCAGCAGCAGTGGCGGTCGTTTAAAGATGACAACAGAAACACAGTCACACAAAGCCACGCTACCTCACGACATCTTCAAACTACGTCTTGTGTTTTCAGTGTTTTGATTGAGGGACTCCTAGTGGCAGAAGTTACAGTACTGTTCATTTAAAGGGTGGCTTCACCCAAATTACAACAGGTCTCTTTTGGTTGTTGTTGGTTTTTCACAAGCCTCTAATGCAATCGAACCATGCAGATAATATGGATGTGAGACCGAGTCTAACCCGGGGCCGCTGCTACAGACTCACCCTTCTGTATGACGTTCCAACATGCCCTTTAACAAATCTTTTGTTTTTTTCCCCTGTATTTTTTAGGGATGCAACACTTTTTAGTTACAACAAAACTGTGGAATTCCCTCCAAACAGTCTTTCATATTCGATGCACTTGTTGCTTTTCAGAAGAACCTCACTAACTGTTATTTAATTTTAGTTTCTTCCATTTCCTTCCATTAATTTTATGCATCGATTTTTCTCTGCATTCATTTTATGTGCATATTGGTTTGTCCTTTATTTCAACCTCTGCTGAGGAGGTCGTGTTTACACCTATGTCCGTTTGTGGGTTTGTTGGTTGGTTGGTTCGTCAGCGTGATTACACTGAAAGGATTTCAAAGAAACTTGGATGGGGGATGGGTTCGGCCCAGAATAGACCACTTAAACTTTTGGAGCAGATCCGTATAAATGGATGGATCCAGGAAGTTTTCTTTTTTCCATTTCCAATCTGGTGTATTTCGGTGGCTAGAATCTCTGAGTGAGTATAAACTGATGCAGATCCTAGATCAGGCGATCTTAAAATGTGGTTAAGCAGTTTTGAGTGATCTAAGATTTAGAGTGCTATGGGGCTATTATATGTGGCTCAATTGAATTAAAGGAGACTGTTAGGATTAGGCGCTGGCGGAGGTATACACTCTACTGCCTATACTGAAACATGGCTGAGTTAATGTTTTTAGAACGCTCTTTATAGATAAATATATCGCTGTCTGTGAGATATCTGCCTAATTTCAATAGCATTGTGTTTTTTCAGAGTAAATGTCCTGGTGACTCTGGATAATCAGAGAAGTCTCAAAGTTGATACCTCCAAACCGAAACACAAAAAACTAAAGCTATCCGCATGGCGTTCTGGGTAAATAAGAGAGTATGTTTTTTTTTTTGTAATTTGGGTAAAATGACCTTTTAAGCTCCTGGCCAATCCCCACATGGTTACACATGACAACCAAATAATTATTCTATGCTAAATAAAATTCACAGAAAAAAGTGAATTCCTCACTCCTGATAGAAAAAGATGACGCTCAGAGCCATAAGGAACTCTCCACCTTATTTATTTCAGTAGGCATCAGAAGCATATGCTTGCAGCAGACCTTTCACTGCAGAGCACCCACTTTGTAGTACGATATGAAAACACCATCTGGTGTGTTAGTGGTGGCTAGGCTAAGCTAGCTGGGGCTAGATGGGACCCTGCTGTGTCACAGGATTATCTTACTGGTTGGTAGATCCGCTCTATTAGCCCCTAGTGGCTCGGATTATTGGATGATCATTATTATGTGTGACTGAACAAGGAGCCTAAGCACCTGCACTTCCCTGACTTGTTAGTGTTAGTCATCAGACACTTCAGGAGCACATTTTCAGAGCATTCCGCATTTATTTCACCTCGTCTGAGACATAAACACGAGGTTTATTTGATACCCTTCGACTTGGACTCACACAGCGTGTTTAATGCGCGTTGACTGGCTCCAACTTAACTTAAACAGCCACTACACCTTCAGTAAAAAAAAAACACAGTCTACCACACACCATGAGCCGCATATTTGTTCGTGGAAGTAGGATGTTGTTTTCTAATACGTCGAAGCAGGATCACAGGCGACTACAGAAGACAGCACTTTCGGAGACGGGCCCCTCTGCTCGACAAAACGAACATCTGCCGTTTCTCATCAGTGAGATTGAAGCTAATGACGAGCCGCGAGTGTGCTGACAGAGAGAGTGGAATTGGATTGTGTACAAGAGGCCTACTGAGACCAGACATATGCTTGGAAGAACGTTGTGGATGGTGGTATGGCTTTATGTAGCTGCGCGTCCTTCCGCGTGCGTGGAGGCTGAGGTGCCTGAGACGTGGGAGAGGCAGAAAAATAGACCTCCGCTGTTTCCTTTTGCAGCGCATATATCCCGCTCGTGTTTGGACGAGCGGATGCAGGGGGTGGGGTGGTGGTGGCGCAGGTAAAAACAAACCGCTGTATTCCTCCCTCACCTCAATCTCTGCGCTTCGCGAACAGATAATGGAATTACACATCAAAGAAAGCCTCTTCCCGCATCCAATTCTTCTGTGACCTCTACCAGCCTTTGTTCATATTCACCACGACTACTCCCCAGACCCCGAACCTCCACCAGCAGGCTTCTCCTTTGCTTCCTCTCACTGTCTGGGGAGAGATTAAATTTAGATGAAAATGAAATATTCATTTGCACTCAGCGACTGATGGCCATCTTAATTTGATACAACTTTTGATGCGACGTCTCTCCTCACTGTTCCCTTTTCATCAACCAAACACTTCTTTAAAAAATGCCCTCCCCCTCCCCCTCCCTCTCCCTCCCTCTCTCCCTCTCTCTCGTCGCCCAGCCCAAATCCGTCCTCCTGCGGGCGATTCTCGATACAAGCGGCCCTTCTGGGTTGGACTTTGTTAAAAGTAGAATTGCAAAGTACCATTACAGCTTTCCCCGGGTCTCTTGAAATATGCCTGAGTCATTTCAGATGAGACATTTGCACAAACTCCGGCGAGGAGGATCTCGGGGAGAAATGCACTCTCTTATGCTCGCCAGAAGAGTTAATCGCATGAAAACTTCTCTGTGTCTCTGCTGCTGCTGCTGCTGCTGCTGCTGGTGTGGGGATAAAGACGAGCCTCTGAAGTGGCTCTGTGTGTTTACGGACTTCAACCGAAGTGGTGACCACAAACCCTGATTTATCCCGCTGGAGCTCGCGAGTGGTCGGCACGGCGCGCCTCTTCAAGTCACATTCGTCAGCTCACATTTAAAAATCATCTGGGGCTG
The DNA here is from genome assembly GCA_963678695.2 of Diplodus puntazzo. Taxonomy (NCBI): domain Eukaryota; kingdom Metazoa; phylum Chordata; class Actinopteri; order Spariformes; family Sparidae; genus Diplodus; species Diplodus puntazzo. The sequence goes on from OZ023160.1 coordinate 10,183,964, forward strand.
TTTCTCACACACGATGATAATGAAGTCTGCGGCCGTGGCTGCCCAAAGCGTCTTTAGGGTGAGAGCGAAAGAAAAATGAAAAATGCATGTGACCAGGTGTTGGAGGGGGGAGGCAGAGCGAGGAGCCAAGGAAATGAAATCAACATGAAATCATGAGGGAGATTGATTAACTGGCACTGATTAAGTGCTTTAAGTATTAGGTAGATAAAGTAATTGATTATTCAATAAATCCCTGTCAGGCAGTGAATAACCTTAGCCGGAGAGAGAGAGAGAGAGTGAGAGAGAGAGGAGAAAACAAATGATGAATTAGTTTCATCAATCTGCAGATGAACAGAGAAGAACATATAATAATCTGTCATTACTGTACGCTTCAACAAAGAGAACACAGAACACATATGAATGAGTGCATTCGTGTGACGGGAAATTAACGAACTCTGCAGGACGGAAAAGCACAGAAAAGGCACGTTCCCAAAAAGAAAAAAAAATCACATCCAATTGCTTTGACGTACTACTGATTCAAATGTTGGCAAACACGCAAATTATTGATAGACCGGTGCTGCCTCATGAGAGACAAATCACATCCACGTCCTCCAGCACTTTCATCTTTATTATAACAACACTGCATTATCAACCCGAAGCGGCTCCTGGATGAGATGAGAGGTTGCAAAACATGTCAGGCGGAGTAGGGAAAGAAAAGGAAAAAAAAGGAATGACGAAAGGCAGGCGGAGGGGAGACTAAAGAGAAGCACACAGCGGGTAAGAGGACAAATACAGGGGGAGTCGTCTTTTATCCCCCCCACCCCTTCCGACAAATAGAAGCCGGAGAATGAGACGGGAGCGACCATCTGGCCTCAACTTAGAGCGATGCGCTGTAAAAAGGCACTAAAATCAATGGCGACAACTCTACCTTGGATGCCCACCATTACCCAGATGGTGTACTTGGAGAACTGCACAGGCCACCTAACCAAGAGCAGACACGGCACAGACAGAGAGCGCCGCGCTCAAACACCACCGCCCACCTCCCATGATTCTCACTGGCTTGTTTGTGTTGGTAACCAGTGCCGGAGAGCGACGTCGGCCACCGTGCTCCGACTATGAGAGAGCCCTCTGTTGGTGTTTTTTTTTTTTTTTTTTGAAGCAGGGTGGTTGTGACACAGAGCAACACCCACTTGCACACCAAGTACCAAATTACACACAAAAAAAGGAGGGAGAAGAAGGGGAAAAAAAAAAAAAATGTCCACTACACAGCCACTCAAAACGGCGCTCATCCCTAAACGAACCAACAGACTGTGAATACTAACGGTCCTCTCGCTGAGGATACTACAGCATGTCTGCAATAACACACACACGCACACATTGCACAGCCTCAAGCTTTTCCACGATTTAAACAAAAAAAAAATAGAAAAATGTAATTTTGCAAATGCAATTTTATAGAACGTTGCGAGAGATTTCCCACACAGAAATGAACCACATAAAACGGTTACCCACACGTGCAGAAACGCTCAGCATCACGAAGATCATGTGAAGACATGAGCCCCCTTTTTTAAAATTTCCTTTATTCTTTTTTTTTTTTTTTACGTTGAGGCGAATTCAGCGACCTTCCCCCTTCACATGTCCCTCTTTCTTCTCAGAATGCAATCTCAGGAAATACACACTCACTCACACACACACACACACACGAAAGAAAATAAACAAGCCACTCCTTCGCCGCAAGCCATGATAAGATTCTATAAAAAGCAGTAGTGCGGCTGTAGCACATCTCAAAGGTAAAATTGTCTCAGCACTTTGACTTTTTTCTTTTTTTTTAAAAAAACAAAAGCCTGTCAAGTCTATTTCAGGTCTTCATCTGAGCTGCTGCCACAGTAATGAAAAAAAAAAAGAAATTGTCCCTTTGACCAAATGATTGGGTATTATTTGGGGGGGGGGGGGGCTTTGAGGATCTTGTGCAGTTTCTCTAAGACATCACCCCCCCAAAAAAGTCCACACGCAGCAATGTCAGAGGAGTCGGGGCTCCTCAGGGTGCAGCAGTCAGTCGCAGGGACCATCCTGGGGCCAGCTGCATGACACACTCAAGTGTTGAACATTGTGTGTGTGTGTGTGTGTGTGTGTGTGTGTGTGTGTGTGTGTGTGTCTGCTGAGTCTCTCTCACAGTTTTGTATTAAATATATACAGAAATCTTGACAGCATCCACTCAAGGTGAGAGAGCTCTATAATTAATCCTGTTAAAGTCTAACAACTTTATTTCATTTGGACGGATGTAGCTGCTGGCTGCCCACCCGCTGAGCCTGACGGGAATTATGTATGACAAGAAATTCAGACTTGCAGATGTGTCAGCTGGTCTTGGTTTGGGGGTGGTGGTGGGGAGGGCCATTTAGCTCTGTTCGAGCACTCTGCAGTTGTGTTACATTATTCCACTTTGGCCCATTATTTATACCTCGAAGACGAAAAAAAAAAAATAAAAAATAAAAACCCTGATGCCATTATAAGATGCTCCCGCTCCCCTGCCTGTACTCCGGGCTCTTGTGGTGGTATGTTAATGTGGCCCAGTGCCATTTTGAGTAATTGTCCTGCATGGCACTCCGCCAAATGTCAAAAACGATTCGCCTCGTGACAAAAAAAAGAAAAAAAAAAAGCGGTATTGATCTTCATTCCGCCCCTGTCCTGTCTCCCGGAGGCGCAAAATGCTTCATCGCGTCGGCAGCCCCCCCTCCGAATGACAATTCTCACATTGTTCCTCGGTGAGAGATTGGGATGTGAGACAAGAGCAGCAGCGACACAGCACACACCGCTTCTTGTTTGTGTGTTTTTGTGTCAACTCCGGACATGATGTGTTGAACATGTTTCCGTGTGTGTGTGTGTGTGTGTGTGTGCACTCTGATGTATTAATTGCAAGAAGATAAAAACTTGTTTGAAACTTTTTCTCATGGTGCCTTTTTTTAAAAAAAAATATCTTCTTTATCGAATACTTAAACTCTTTTTCTAATTTAACAAACTCGTTTCCAGAAGGCATGGCGGCGAGCCCTGAATTTAACTGGTGACTCAACACGCCGGCTGCAGGAGAAGAAGAAAAAAATGGAACAGACAAAAAGCAGCAGAGTGCACAGAGGTCACCGCGACACCACAGCGCCTCACCGCGCGGTCCCTGCGCGCAGGAAGCCATCCTCAAATTTTTTTGCGGGCAATCGTCTGCAATAACGCACCGCTCTTCTTGTTGCAGACCGCCGGACCCCCCCGCCCCCGTTTAAGTAAAAAGACAAAAAAAAACAAAACAAACTGCAAATTCACACACGAGACGAGAATGAAAAAGACTACTCGTTTAGTTCCCCCTCCCCTCAAACAAAACTACTGGCGCACGGATGGTGACCCGCACCGAAACGAGCCGATAAGGGGAGCAACTTTCAAGGTTATAACGCAAAACGTGTGCGCGCGTCTGTGTCTGTCTGCGTGTGTGTGTGAGTGTGTGGTGTTTGTGTAACTTACCTATTCGAATTACATGAGGCATCCCGTAAGAGTAGTGAATCCAAAAGAGACACGCAATCAGCCATGTCCAGTATTCCCAAATCGCACTCCGGGGAGACAGCCAAGTATTTCGCATGGTTGTAAAGTCGCGGGATCCACTTTCTGGTTATTTTTAAAATTCCAAAGACGACTCAGAATTGCTCATCAAAACTGAACTCGACGGAGCATGTATGGATTTCGGTGCCTGCGACAAATGTGCGCTCATTGTACTTGGTGCAACATTCTCTCGGCTCTCTCTTTCTGTTTTTCCCCCCTCTCTCTCTGTTACTCACAAGTCTGAGAGCGGCTCGATCGGGATGAAGCCCCTCAGTCCCCCTCACAGGCGGATCGGTTGATACACCTGCGATCGCAGGCTGCTACAATTAGCCTGCAGGAGTCTCTGTATCCCCCCTCCTACCGCCGATGCTATCTGTCTACTGGCAAGTACCACGGCAACAAGCCGAGCCTGACTCCCGCACCGCTGTGGAGGAGGAGAACTGCGCCTGCGGAACTTTGGGGGTCGCCTCGAAAAAACGATCCTGTCGCCCCGAAAGACAACAACAGAGGGGAAAACGCGTCACAAGACGAGTGTGCGGAGGAATGCAGGAAGCACTTCGGACGTTCAGAAAAGTCTCACTGCAGCTCGAGCACTCCGGCCCCTCGCTCCGCTCCTGAGAACTGTTCACATCACAGACACAGACACTTTGTGAAGGTGGACCAGCCGCTCCGCTCCGCGACGCTCCTCTCCAGTTGCGCGCGGCGATGGCGCGATGCCGGCTCGTTGAAGAAGGTCCAAAAAAATCTGCCCAGAAATGGGGCTCTTTGTCACACAGCGGTCTTTGAAAAAAGAAAGAAAGAAAGAAAGAAAGAAAGAAAGAAAGAAAGAAAGAAAGAAAGAAAGAAAATATATGTGTTCTAGTTGGTGCTGGACGGAAAGGTAGTGCAGAGAGCCGTTGCATCTGCGTGCTTCTGACGGACCCTCCTTCCACGGTGCCACTAGAGGCACGCGTCGTTACGCATACTTGTCAACTATGTCCAAGAAGTATTTTTTTATGGAGGTGAGAGGGATCCGAATAATGACCCGGTTATCTACTTTGCCCCGGTCATTGCACACACGTGCAGCATTTCTATATGAAGAGATTTGGTGTTTTTTTTTTTGTTTTTTTTTATGTAAATGACACGAGATCTAGATTTCTTCCTTATTTACTGCAACGAGATTGGAAATTTCAATTTTGTTCTTTCTTTCTTTCTTTCTTTCTTTCTTTCTTTCTTTCTTTCTTTCTTTCTTTCTTTGCCACGAGCAGAAAAGACACAGAGGAGAAACCACCACCCTCCCCTCCGGGCTGCCTACAGTGTTGTGAATGGGGATGAATTATTTGCAGGAGGGAAAATAAGTGTCAGCTGAGGATTGGGCCATTGACAAAGCGGGTCTTCTTATCGCTGTTATTTGGGACATTTTGTCTGTGTCAATGAGTACATTAAACCCCCTCCGTAACTGCTCGGTCGCCTATCTCGGCTGTCCATATTTCATACCCTGCAAAGAGCCGTGAGACGCGAGCTGCAGGTTCCATATACCGTGGCTCTCTCAGCACTGCAGTGATGGAAAGTATTGCATTACCTGTTTTGGGGGGGTTGCAGATTACAGTCAAGTGTTTTTAATGCTCAAACACACGCCTGGAACCTGTGGCATCATCAGAAGGCTGAAACTGACTTTTGATAGATGATTAATTAATTAGAATCGTTTTCTTTTTTTTTAATATGCAGATACAGAGATGGAGGGATGTTACCCAGACAAATAGGAAATCTGTTTGACATCCCACCTAATCAAGATGATTGTAGACTGTTCCATCTTTTCACATTTTTTAATAAGCCAATGCTGAGAATTGTAATATTTTATGATAATGATGGTTTTTTTTAAGCATATTCTGAGAAAATGCACTGCTACATTTCTTTGTGCTTAATAGAACCGCTGTTGATGAGATGGTGCTGCGGCTCATTGGTTTTATTTTTCTGTTTGGAATGGGGGAGAGGGAATAAACTGTGCATCAGGGGGCATGCAAGCAAGAACAAGCCAGACCGACTGCCACTGCATATTCATGTCTCCCGCAGCAGATTTATCGCCTCTTGGCACAATGTAAGGACTATCAACGTGAGTTATGTGGCCCGGCTCTCGCATTATCGAGATTCATTGACTTGCTGCTCTTTCAAATACAAAATGTACACAGCTCCAGCAAACAAGACATTCTGGGTCTGTGGGTGCCCTCTATGGAGAGACGGCGGTGTGTGCTCTCAATCACCCGCGCTGATAAAACTGGAGGGAGTCGGGGCCCCTCGGAGCAGGAGAGTCTCCCTCCCACCCCACCGTGCAGCACCGTGACACAAAGGAGAGGAGACGTGAAGCACGAGATCTCAGTGTCTCAGTCAGATTTAGACATTTTTAAAAAAAAAAAAAAATTTAATAGTTGGTGACGCAAACTGGATCTTAATTGTTTGTGTTTTTCTCGCAGCAGTTGGCATTCGGTCTCGGCGCAGTCATCAGTTCTGTCTCCCGCTCACCCCTCTTGTCATTGTGAGAATACGCCATATGTTATGATGTCTGCGGTCATTACAGGAATGGGTGGAGATGCACTTTGGCAGTGGGAGGAAGCGGAGCCCAGGAGGATTATTAGAAGAGACCGGAGCAGCGGTGGTGTCACATCATTAACATGTTGTGTTCTACAGGCTGAAATCGGTGTTCAAGCAGCAGTGTGCTGATCCTTCACGTAGGTCAAAGTGCTTATACGACAATGTAAGAATAGTCCAATTAAAAAAAAAAAAAAAGTAATAGTCCTGCTTTCAAAACTCTACTTCAGATCCACTGTGAAAGTACTCATTCTGCAGAAAATTGACAATTTTCTCTTAATGGAGATGTTTTCTCTGTCTCCTGCCCAGGAACTGCACATGTAAATGAGCTTTTAGCTAACTGAGGTACAGCTAAGACGCCGTGCACTGCTCCTGTCAAATAAATAAGCAAAATAAATAAGTGTTGTTTTTTTTTTGTATAATACATTAACACATTATTCAAATAATGTATGGCTAGTATACTTTACTGCTGAAGCCGGTCATAGTGGAGCTAATTTCAACTTCTTCACCGCCTAATCTGACTTAAAGAAACAGTTGAAAATTGAAAAGTGAAAGTTCCGTCGTCATCTACTCGCCCCCATGTGGATGGAAAGTAAGGTGAAGTTTCGTAGTTCGTGAGAACAGTCTTGGAGTTTCACAGCAAAACAGAGTTGTAGTTAACAAACTAAAGTAGATGGAGACTTGTTTAAAACAACAACAACAACAACAACAACAACAACAAAAAACTCTCCATACAGCTTGTCTGGCATAATCCATGTCTACGGAAGCCTCCACAACCCCAAGGTGTGGTTGAGCTCATTCAACCATGTCTGCTTCTTTTAGCTTGCAGTTACAAGGAAGATTTAGGCTTATAAGTGTTATTGCCGCAGGAGGTGTCCATTTTTAGGAAATGATGGCGACTCGGAGGCCAGAATCGTCCAACGCGCAGCCTCTGCTGGAATAAACAGGATAATAATGCCCCTAAACCGGCAGAAGTCCCTTACACATGGTCACTTGACGAAGAAACATTAAGACCATTTAGATATTTTTGACGTTTAGAAATCAAAATAGAAAGTTTTTCACGAGCCACAACTCTGTGTCCCCAGCAACAACTGAGATTTTGAATGAATGTAAATGAATGAATGTAATGAAAGCAGTGGACAGTGAATAGCACTGACCGCGCTGATCAGGTCGCTGAACCCTTCGGCTGAGCTGTAAGTCAGAAGCGTTAGTGTTATTCCAGCAAGATTCAGAGTTAATTACATTGCGTGTGGTTTATATGGTTTTATACAAGGCAGCTATGCCGCGGAGCTCCGTGAAATGTTTGGTGGACCATGACACTTCCCCTCATCTTCCATCGGAATGGGGGCGGGTAGATAACGCCTTCATTCTCATTTTTGGGTGAACTTTTCCTTCAACTTACTATTATATTGAAAACATGGAAGAGTCAATGAAGAGTGGGAGGCAGCTCTTCAGTCCACAATGGATTTATTCAACACACAGCACACAGCAAACCAAGCTGGTCCTAAGAGCCAGTGAGAAACTCACATCTTATTCAGAATGACGGCCTCACGTGCGTCACTGAATCTCCTTGTTGCACCGTCTGTTCTCTCGCAGCAGGTGTTGTTTTATCAGCCGCTGTAACTCTTTCCCCCCATGCAGGTCAAATTCCACTCCTCCGAGTTTGGCATCTACATTTTTTCCCCCCTCGGCTACCTCGTCGTTGTACATTTTGGCATCAAACTCATCCCAACGGGAGTGCTTTCGGACATTCAGTCACGCAATGGCAGCTCACATAACATTTTCAGATCCTGCCTTCCCAGCATCTTATCATCCCTCTCACTCTCCTGTGTATCCGTTATCCTCAGTGATGGATGTTTCTGTCTTATACTCCTAGCTGTACATCAGGGTACATGCTTCCCGTTTTTTTCCCAATCTCAGTGAGATTCTGCACTTTCTCTGTTCTCTGACCAGTTCACTTTTATCATTACATTTGAAGTATGTCTATAAAGTTTCCCCCAGTCTCTAGGTGTCGGCAGACTATCCTGTAATTTACATTTAGGTTCAGTAGAGTAGTCCAGTGGTTCTCTGTCTACAGGTCAGTCACAGGATGAATGTGACCAGGCATAGACTGGCCATCTGGCGTACCAGGCAATGCCCGGTGGGCCGATGCACATTTTTGGGCCGGGCTGTCATAATTCAATCAAAAAAGTTTATTATAAATCATTTTTATGAACCGCGAAGGCCCATTGGCTGATTTCCTTGAAGGACATTGGACTAGTCCAATGAAATCTCTCAGCCCTTCTCTTTTTTTTCTTTTTTTTTTCCTAAGAGCACAATTTAGAGGGGGCAGCCCATTGGTCCATCTTCAATATAGACAGTGGACTGAACCAATCAGGATATAGTATGAGACCTTCTCTGCGCTGTCCCCTGTAACTCCTGCTAGTTTCACAGTACGTTTACATACGCAGCTTAGTCAGATTACAGCCATAGTTCGACTAGACAACTGCAATTGTCCGAGTATACAGCCTGTGAGAAAATCGAATTATTGGCTGAAGCATGTCATACCCCGGTACGATAGGTGGCGCTGTACCCATTTCAACTAGTGGTAACAGAGCCACCTCCGGCTGACCTCTTTACGTCACCAGCAACAACAAATTCTGCCTCAGCATTCGAGAAAGATGGCGTACGAAGAGCGAGACAAAGCTATATCTTTTTACATTTCGTATATATGGTGTACATGATAATTACACAAACTAGATGCACAATGGCGCTCTTGCTTGCGGTTATTTCAGAGGAAAGACACCGCAACCGCTGTCCTACTATTTCCATCTCACAGCCCCGGGAAAAAAAACTCGAGCCTGCGCAGAAAATCCGATCATAGTCGGACTAACTCAGTAATTCGGTTTTCTTGAGTGTCATGTAAACGCTCTGAGTGTTAAGCGTGAGATGCAGGCTGACTGACAGGAAAGTGTACAACCGGTAAGCAGGTAGTAGGATAATAGGACTAATACAGCGACTTTGAGGTGATGGAGGTAAGGTTAGCTCTATTACATGTAGAGTTCTCAACGGGTCGGGCCGGCCTGGGTTCACGTGTGGTGAAGAGTAAGTCTAGGGGCAGACCTAAAGCCGCTGCGGGCGGCCCGGTGGGGCGGGGCGGACAATTCATGCAGGTGTGTTGGGCTGCGTCAGGTTCGGGCTTAAAAATCCACGGGCCGGGTCGGGTTGTTACTCTAATTACATGAGAATGATGAGCAATGGCAATTGATTAGTATCAATATTAATTGGTATTGCATACTACAAAATCTGGCAGCCACGGCACCTTATTCTGATAAAATAGCAAATGGTCAAGGCTGAGAAGTGCTAGATGAGCAGCAAGTGTCAATTTTAGGTTTAACGTGTGTTAAAGGGCTGCATAGTAGTTTGAGTCCAGTTGCTAAAGTAAGTGTAAAAAAAAGTATAAAAGTATTATTAGCAGAAGGCATGCCCACATTGAACAAGAGTAAGACAGTGTCAAATGCTTTTAAGACACAGTTGCTTTGCA